>JARHVA010001027.1:0-1397500 GCA_037957365.1 Torreya grandis
AAATTTTGATATCATGTCATCATAAGGTCTTAAATTTTTGAAATAATACACAATCCAATAGGGCCAATTTAGATTCCTCAAGGTGAAATAATGGCTACTTTAGTTCCCATAGCTATCATTCAACCATTATCCTCTTTCAGTGGTACCACATTAATGCCACCTTAAGTGTGTGTGTGTGTGTGTGTGTGTGTGTGTGTGTGTGTGTGTGTGTGTGTGTGTGTGTGTGTGTGTGTGTGTGTGTGTTGGAATTGTGAGGATAAAAATACATATAGGATTTGATATGGGATACCTCATCCTCCAAGTAAAGAAAAATTCACTCCAAGGCATGAGTTACTAGGTATTAGGTTTTATAAATAACCTAGTGGTGGAATAATTGTGAGTGGAATAATTATTTACCTCAAATAGTTTATATATGACATTGGTCTATATATACATGAGGTGGTTGGATAAATGATAAATCTAACCTAAGTTGGGTATGATAAAAATAAATAAGAGTAAGGCATAGAAATAAGTTTATGAATCAAACTAGATGAAACATTTCTAACTTGGATTTTGAACTAGGGGTTTGACAACCAGTCAAGAACCAATGCTTGATATAATTTGTTGTTAGCTCATAGATAATCAAACATATTTAGTATTCCAAGGTAATAAAAATACAATAAAATTTAATACACATAATCAAAGGTTGTTGCATTTTTAAGATTGCAATTACACATCTATAAAGGGATATTATGATTATCAAATAAAAGAATTCAGATTAGCTAATACACAATTTGAATAACTATATAAAAAGAATGTTCATGCACAACCAAAATATTAAGACAAAATATTGATGAAACTTATTTTAAAACTCAAAAATTTGGAGAAGAATAATATTTTCACATCAAGATCAATTATAGAAAAATCCTTACAATTTAGTATTAATATTAATAGCCAAAATTCTCTTCCATTTGGAATTAGGAGGATGAAAATACATATAGGATTGGGGAGGGGATGCCTCATCCTCCAAGTAAATTATAAATTTACATGTCCAATTATATAAATGTATGTCAAAAATTCATGTGTCGCATGCATGTATGAAAAGTGTGTACATAAATAATATTACTTGACCAAAATATAATACATATATGCTAATAAATTTATAACTACCAGTCCCAACTTAATTTAAACATGTGTGTATATATATATATATGCATTAGGCATCTCCTCCCTAAGTTTATATGTATTTGATTTATTATTTTTGAGAAATTAAATGTTTAATTCTTAAATAATAAATGGGTCTGAGTAGATAAAATCAGTAAATAATATGCAATAAATAAGCTATTGATTTATGAAATTTGACTATAATTAGGGATTTTCTAAAAATATTAGTGAGAGAGATAAAATCAAACTTATCTTATTCTATACTATTCTAATTGAGATAGGGTTTAGAAATCTATGTGAAGGCTTGGGAGACCATCACAAATAGGAATCTAGAGTTCATTTCTTGATTGGATAAGAGAACTAAAAGTGGGACACCCTTATTTCCATCATTATAGTCTTATATTGGTGATATTTTACTAGTGATCTAGTATTTTTGGGTTTTGTGTGTTATGTCTATGTGACCTTGCCTATGAAATATTGAAGCTTGAAAGTCTACAAAGCTCATTGTGCACTTAATTTAGTCTTTAATACCCTAGGTCCTCTTTGGGCTTGAAATTGAATGTAAAATGTGGATAAATGAGAGGAGGGGTTAATGTGTAAAGGATACATTGGATGCACTTCACACCCCATGTGTGGGCATGTTGCCTACATACCAATACTTCAAGGAGGGATAAAGCTATATTTAGTTCTCCCATTGAAGTGCATATTACAATAGTGTGATGAAAATACAAGTAAATGTGAAACGAAGTGTACTTGTAATCAATAATTAATGGTGTAAAGGTTTGAATAAGCTTTAAATACTATTGGATGGGTGTATGCATAGAATAAGGAAAACTACTTCAGTGGTCTTTCTTGTATTCTTGATTCTCTCTTATAAATGAGTGTCAACCCTTATAAATAGACTTTGAATAACATTTTATAATGGATTTAATGATCATGGGTTGAATTAAATCACATTAGGATGACATGAATTAGGATAAGGATTTAAAATAATATGATTTTTAGAGGCCAAAATGCACTTGGACAATAGTGCCATAAATAGGACACCCTAGGTTTCAATGTTGTAGTCCAAGTTTGGGCATTATTTTCCATGGTTGATAGGACTTAGGGGGATGGATTAATAATGGAAAGATAATTTTGGGTCTTTAAGGGTTTATTTTGGGAGGCTATGGATGATTGGGAATCAATGAAAATATGCCTATGAGGGTCATGAGAGCAAGCAAGATAGACATATGGATGAGATGTCATTAACCACACTCAAGTTACCAAATTTCACATTTTATATGAATATATTTCCCCCCCCCTTTATTATAGTGATGCAATAAAGTGAAATACTAGGATAAAGGAAAAATATAAAACATACATGAACTTACCTGTAAAGGTAAATTTCATGAAGTTGTGTGATGTTGGATGTGCATAGAGAGAGCATGGTGTGAAGTGTGAATTTGTAATGAAAAACATAGAGTAGATAATTCCTTACTAGATAAACTATATCTAATATAAGAATATATAAAATCTAGGTAAGAGAGAGAGGAAGAGAAAGGAACAAATACACCTCACCAGGTACATGAACTAATATAAAACATGTTGTGATGTTGGATTATGTTGGGTGTGTGTTGTATGAGAAGTAATATCATGAAAAAATTTGAGTGATAAATTCCCTATAAGTGGCTCAATAATGAAAATTTAGGCCCTTTGAATCCATCATCACCTACTAAGTGAAGCTAATGAATCATGCATGTGTTAATCAATGTTTGGACTGTGTGTCTAATCCCTCTGAATAGGTGACTCAAGAATACAAAGGTTAGTTAGTCTCTTGGCTCCATCATTGCCCCACGAGTTTAATATATGAAGTAATACTAGTATGGAATATATGTCATATGATATGGATCTTGAATCCCATGAATATACTTTGATCTAATAATGCTGGCATGGATAGCCAAATTTTTTGCTAGAAACTAGGATACTCTTAGACATTTCAAAAGATGGAGATTAGGCTTGTATGAAAGCCACTAAAAAACTATTGCAATAGGCTTATGTGGAAGCCAACTTGGGAACTCAGTTACTCAAAAAATTAATCTTATATAAACTCCAAACTTGAAAAAGGATGCCAACCACTTGCAGATGGAGTAAGGCATGAAACTATTGAGAAATGCTTGGGAAATAAATTAAACTCAAAAAAAGGGGAGTATCATTGTGTTGTACATATTGCCCCCAATCATTGGTGCTTAGAACATGGATTCTGATCTAGAAGTTATATCAACTACCTAAATTGAAACTAAAAGTGAGATCCATTATTTTTTACATGATTCCCCTTATATCTAGATTCTTTCAAAAAAAACTATACTGAAACATGTTGAATCTAGACTATACTGAGCTAACAAACTTGTGACTAAACTCACTTTTCTATCTATTTTTGGAAAAACTAATTTTTCCACTATCTAGATAGGAGCACTAAAAACAAGACACCCTATTGTCTAGTGTTATAGTCCAACTTTGGCATTGTTGTTTAGGGCCAAATATGGTAACTATTAAGGATTCTTTGTTGTCTACCTGGTCTATTCTATCTGGTCTGATGTCTAGATTTTTTTTGAGTGTTCTCAAAAACTAATTTTTTTATTTTTAGGATCTCTGATCTCTATGACAAAACCCTTATGTATTTACCCCTATTTTGAGGGTAGGAATGAAGACATTTTAATGACTACCCTCAGAAGAAAGAACCCTAAAAGTGTGTTATACTACATAGATATGATATAGCAATGATAATTGACAAGATATCTCAAGATATAGAAAGGTTTGTATTGAGAGATTGTTAGATTAATAAGGGTATAAATAGATAGATATAACAATGTAATAACATGTACAATGTATTAAACTAGAATTGAAAGTGTTAGTTGTTATTTTTTAGCAAGGAGGAATGGATCATGATGTACATCATGGCATCTTGGAAATGCATGATATGGATCATGGTGTTACAAATAGGAAAATTAATCTAGAAATAAGCATACAAATCAAGAATTAAGAAGCACACAAGAGTGGCCAAGGGGCCAAGTAATCAAGGGACATGGGCACATGTCAATCAAACTAGAAAGCAAGCATACAAGGCATGTTCAAATGCCACATACACATATAATTGAAACAAGCAAGTTGGCATGGAAGCCACAATCACATAGAGGAGTACAATCAAAGGACATTGGCAAATTTCCTAAGGCACACACATGAAGAGAAGCAAAGGACATTTGAAAATGTCTTAAAACACATACAAGGCATGGAACAAAAACTGATAAAAATACAAACACATCAAGCTATGCTAAGCAAGAAAGGAAAGCATTAATACACTAGAAGTGCAATCACATCTAAATAATCAAAGAAATAAGTGAAAATATGCAAGATATGTTATTACAAGATTAGGTATATGCTAGAAAATACACAAGTGCAAGATACTAGTGAATTTCGATATGGTAATTTGTGTAAGCTTAATAAGTAATGCATGTCAACATGATAAATAAAGTGTGTGGTATAGGAATGACATAAACTATATGGTTTTGTCATGTAGAAGATGCCCCCAATGGGTATGTATATCGATGTGTGTCTCGAATGTAGAAGTAGGATGCCCCCTTAATGGGTAGAGTGAAGCAATCAAGGATCTAGATAACACTGCACACACTCAAATAAGATCAAGTGAAGCATGGTAATGTAGATAAATTGACAAAAAATAGCATAGAACATCAAATTTTATTCTAACATAGTAGTAGCAATGTAAAGAATGGATGATGCATACAATCAAAATGTTTTTATATTTTAGAATTATTTGAATGTTTTTGGATTTTTATTTTTTTATTTTGTATTTTTTTGTATTTTTGAAATAAGGTATGTACAGGAAAGACTGATAAGAAATGATACTAATTGATGAGTCTCAGATGAGACTCCCTGTTATGGTGTCCTATATCGAATAAAGGTATCATGCATGATCATGAAGCATGATGGAAAGGCTAAGACTATGACTCTAAAATTTGTGTGTATTTTAACTATTCTAATATATTTGAAGTATAAAATAAATATGGAATTCTCATGTAACTCTAAGAAATGGATGAAACTAAGTGGCTCTTAGGGACCCATCTGGAAGTAGGAGTTCTCTAAAAGTATGTTTTATGTTTAGAAGCATGAGATCTCCATGTTATTGCTCTAGGTGTGAATACTATAGCTAGAAGATTTCTAGAATCCTAAAGTTGTGGATGTGTATAAACTCTCTGTATTGGTGATGGGTGCCTCAACTATGTCTAAATCTATACTAGAGGAAGAACTGTAATTGGTGGGGAAACTAAAACTAGAGGAGAAGCTAGAATAGGTGACTACAAAGGAGATGATTCTAAAGTGGGGAGCGGTAACTCATATGAAACTCCACTAACTATAAGAAATTAATTATCATGAATGAATTTTATGCATCTATGAACTATAGATGGTACTACTCAAATTTTTTGAATCCAAGGGTGACCAAGTAACATATCAAAAACTCCTACACTGGGAACTATGGTGAAATGTGTGGTCACATATGTTGGACTAGACTATGAAGCAAGTACAATCTCACCTAATGAACTCTATATGTACCCAATAAATCCATTGATAACTATATCTATTTGAGTGATAGCCTACTCTAAATAGCCCAAATGCCTCAATAATGTAATGGTAGACATGTTGACATTAGAAACATTATCAATGAGAACATTGTAAATGGGTTGATTATGAATATGTATTCTGATAAAGAGTGCATATAATCTAAATTATCCTCAATAATATCCTTATTTGAGAAGGATATCAAAGGTCTATTTGGAACCTTGGACTCATACACAATTCTCATACTACTCAAAGGATGTGATCTAATTGAATATACCTGGTGGAAGATATGCATGGTATATGTGGTGAACACCTGATGTGTCCCCTTTCTCTTATTTAGAATGATATGAAAATGGATCTAGGAAGATTTTTAAATATTTATCATGTGTCAGCTTTGCCTATGGAGGCTCAATTGAAGTGCCAAGATCAAGTAGGTTATCATCTATCAAGTCATGTATCTTATGTCACAAACTAATGCATTAATTTGTAGTGTGGCTTGGTGCCCTATAAAAATCACAAAATGCATATTGATCATATCCCTGTGGAAGAGGCTTTTTTAGGTCAACTTCCTAAATAGGAGGGAAAGTGATGATGTTACATTCCAATAACTATTATAAAACTCTAGCTAGAGAAACTGGTAGATTGGTCAATGCATGCCGAGGAGGTGCTGATAAAAACACACACTAAGGGGGCTCTAAAGTTGCATTGATTGTTGGTTTATTTTGATTCTTTTTATCATTGAATTTGACCTTTTATGGGAATTTTCTATCGCTCTTGTTTATTATGTGTAGGATTTTTGTATACTTGAGTTTACCCATTGAAATGAGTTTTACTTCTCTTTCCTTTGGTGTATGAAACAATTTAGTGAAGAGAATCTTTAAACATAATAGATTCATGCAATGCTAGTAGAAGGTTTTGTTTGAAGAGATCTTATAACCCCTGATCTTCCATGGGGATAGTCATCTTAGCCAAGATGGTCTCATATCAAAGCACATAATCTATGAGATGCTCATTTGATTTCTATTTCTATTGTGCAATTTGTGCATAAGAGACCTTATCACCAATGTTGATACTAAATTGTGATAGGAACATGTCAGCTAAAGGATTGAATGAATTGACTAACTAATTTGGTATACTATAGAACCATTGTAAAGCATAATCCTTTAAACTTCATAGAAATACCTTGGTAAGTAACCAGTCATTTGGTACATTATCCAAGCATGTTATCTGAATATCTCTCAAATGTGTCTCTTAATCACCCTTACAATCATAAAGAGTAAGCTTAGGTTGAACAAAACCTTGTGGCAAGGGTGTATAAGTAATGTGACATGTCAATGGTGTATGCAAAAAATCAAAAGAACCCAAATCCTATGTAGGTATAGTGACACTTTGCTCAAGATGTAGCACCTTGGATTAAAGAGATCTTATCTCTTACATAAGGGTTGCCACATCAAGAGATAGGAATGTACTAGTTATAACTGGTGGCATAGAGGTAGGTTGAGATGTTATAGGGGGTGTTGAGATATAATTGCCTCTGTAGTGTCATTTATAACTGGTTACTCTATAAGAATGAAAAACTTAACTTGTTTATCCTTTTCTATTTCCATGAGAGATTATAATATAAGAGTATAATCTTGAGGCTATTCCCTAAGTCTTTCTCTAAAACATTAGAGGATCAAATATTTGTTGATTACAACTTCATTATCAACAATGGGTGGAAGTGGATTAGTAGTCCAATGTGGTGGAACATGAGCATTGGTGTGTACATCATCATTGGTATTTTTATATTACTCATTGTTTGAATCATTTTGATTAAAATTGATGTAATTTAGATGTGTAGAATGTATAGATAGAGTCTAAATTAGTTATTTATCCATAGTATATGGTAGAGTTAAATAAATCTAGGTGAATTTTAGAGGGTTACCACTAAGTCTAGAACTTTGTCTTGAAGGAAGAGATGTAAGGAAAAAAGGTGGCATAAAGAAAACAACTTGGATAATAGTAGATTAAACTAAGATAATCTAAATAAGGAAATGAAATATGCATAGAAATGATATGGAGCTCCCAAACATGAAAGGTGATACATCAAGAAGCAAAATAGGAGCTAGTATATTCAACTAGGGATTTTTTAGAAATATTTTTGCAAAATATTATGAATTTTTGAAATTTTGATTAAATTTCTGAGCTAAGTATGTAAGATAAAATTTAAAAATTTATGGGAAAGTGCTTCATTTAATGGGACCTAGTATATGCAACTAGGGTTTTGATAAAAATATATATATTTTTGAAATTACTATGAATTTTTGAAATTTGAAGTGGTTTTTTAATTTTAATATGTGACTAAAATTTCAAAAAATGATTGAAAAATTACTAGAAAATTACTAGGAGCTAGTTGATGCAACTAGGGTTTGAAATAAATTTATTTTAAAGTTTACTACAAAATTTTAAAATTTGAGAGGAATTTATAATTTTAATATTCAAGAAAAAATTTAAAATTAATGGGAAAAATTAGCTAAGAATTTAACCTAGGGTTTTTAGGGTTTTTATGTAAAATTTGAAGTTAGTTAGGTCCACCAAATGATTTATAATTTTTGAAAAATTAGATGTTTAATTCCTAAATAATAAATGGGTCTGAGTAGATAAAATTAGTAAATAATATGCAATAAATAAGCTACTAATTTGTGAAATTTGACTATAATTAGGGATTTTCTAAAAATAGTAATGAGAGAGAGAAGATCAAACTTATCTTATTCTATTTTATTCCAACTAAGATAAGGTCTAGAAATATATGTGCAAGATTGGAAGACCATCACAAATAGGAATCTAGAGTTCATTTCTTGATTGGATAAGAGCACCAAAAGTGGGACACCCTAAGTTTTAGTGTCGTAGTCATATCTCAGCACTATTGTCTTGGTGATCTAAGCTTTTTGGGTTTTGTGCACCAGGTATGTGTGACCCTACCTATGAAATATCAAAGATTGAAAGTCCACAAATATCATTGTGTACCTAATATAGTCTTCAATACCCTAGGTCCTCTTTATGCTTGAACTTGAATGTAAAATTTGGATAAAGGAGAGGAGGGGTTAGTGTGTAAAGGATATGCTAGATGCACTTCACACCCTATGTATGGGCAAGCTACCTACATACTAATACTTTGAGGAGGGATCAGGCTATATGTAGTTCTCCCATTGAAGTGCTTGGTGAAATAGTGTGATGAAAATGAAAATAAATAAAAAATTAGGTATAAAGGTTTAAATAAGCTTGAAATAATATTGGATGGATGTATGTAGAGAATATATAAAAATGCTTGACTGGTCTTGCTTGTATTCTTGCTTTTCTCCTGTAAATGAGTGCCAACCCTTATAAATAGAATTGGAATGGTCTTTTATAGGGGATTTAATGATCATGGGTTTAATTAATTTGTGTTAGGTTGACATGAATTAGGATAAATATTTAGAAGAGTATGATCATTAGAGGCTAAAATGCACTTGGACAATAGTGCCAAAAATAAGACACCCTAGGTTTTAGCACTGTAGTCCAAATTTGAGCACTATTGTCTATGGCTAATGGGACCTAGGGGGATGGATTAAGCATGAAAATAGGAGTTTTAGTTTGCAAGGATTCATTCTAGGAGGCTAAGGATGGCTGGGAATCAGTGAAAACATGTTTATGAGGGTCATAAGAGCAATCAAGATGGACCTATGAATTGGGTGTCATTAGCCACACTCAAGTTACCAAATTATACATTTTATATGACTAAAATATTTTCATCCTCCCAATTCCAAAGGGAGGTGAATTTTTTCTATTAATATTAATAATAAATTGTAAGGTTTTTTCAATAATTGGTCTTGATATGAAAATCTTATTCTTCCCCAAATTTGTGATTTTTAAAATAAGTTCCATCAATCTTGTGTCTTAGTATTATGGTTGTGTATGAGCATTATTTTGATATAGTTATTCATATTGTGTATTAGCTAATTTTAATTCTTTTATTTGATAATCATAATCTCCCTTTGTAGATGTGCAGTTGCAATCTTAAAAATCAAACAACCTTTGATCATGTCAATTAAGTTTCATTCTATTTTTATTTCATTGGACTAGTAAATATGTTTGATTATATGTGTGTTAATAATAATTTGTATCAAGCATTGGTTCTTGACTAGTTTTCTAACCCCTAGTTCAAGATCTAGGTTAGAAATGTTTCATCTAGTTTGATTCACAAACTTTATTATATGCCTTACTCTTATTTATTTTGAGTCTATTTTTATCATACCCACCTTAGGTTAGATTCATTATTAATCTAACCACCTCATGTAGATATAGACCAATGTCATATCTAAACTATCTAAGGTAAATAATTGTTCCACTCACAGTTATTCCACCACTAGGTTATTTATTAAACCCAATACCTAGTAACTCATGCCTTGGATTGAATCTTTCTTCACTAATCCTAAAACATTAGAGTCTACCTTATAAGTTTATGGTCTATATAAAACCCATGTTAACAAGTAATTTTTATTTTATTAATGATATCATACTCTTTAGTTTGAGAAGATGGCATTTTCTAAGGTGGAGGGGGATGAGAAAAACCATGTTGACTACCTTAATTTTTCCACACATAATGGGGCACACTACCTTGTCTAGGAGTGATAGCATGGAGTGTGGAATCCAATATAAGTCATGAGTGAATAATGAGGGTAGGATGGTAGCTATTACAACCTTGAGGTCTAGGGGAAGGATGATCAAAATGATTAATGAATGACCTTTAGTGTTTAGTGGTAACATGAAGCCAATAATATTGAATATTACACCAATATGAATTTAGGAAGACTAAATATTGTTCATTATTAATTTCATCCTTATTAGTGTGCAAATATTTGATCCATGTAATTACATAGTTGTTATAGATTTTGCATATTAAGGGAAACACGTAATTATTCAAATTATATATTGGGTTATAAATTGGAAACTATGTACATTCATTGTAGCCATGTGTATTTTTTGAATAAGTGAAAATAAAAAATTAGAACTGAAGATCATATTTATATATAAAAATATTAAAACATAGAAAGAATAATGAAATCATAATGGAATACCTATGGTTTAGCATGCTCAATATATAAATAGTTTCATGAATATATTTTACCTTTTTTTTTACTTAATGTGAACTTAATAAGATATAAATTTAAACTAATTCATATTATATAAAATATTAAAAAAACCCAAATTTAAATGTAAAAGGTAGAATATCATTTTAATAATTTTACTTAATATAAATATAAAATACATAAAGGTATAAGATAATTAGAATTTTTATATACTATGCAGGTTTGAGATTGAATGCAATTGGTATAAATGGGGTGAAATTATATCAAGAGTTATACACATCAAGAACCATGTTTCTAGATGTACTTCGATAGATTTGTCAATTTTTAGATAGTATTAATTGAGGTTAGCATCTAAAACTTGATAAATTCATCTAAATGAAATTTCCTTCTATTTTTTTGTACAATTCAATAAACATGCTTATAAACCATCCCTTTGTACAATCCTAAGGCCTATATGTGCCTAAAAATTTTATAAACTTGACTCCTTATCTTGAAATCCTAGGGCCACTTTTGACATTAGTTTTATTCCTACAAAATGAGGAAAAATTGGGTTGAGTTGAATCTAAACACTCCCCAATGAATGTCTGAACACTTCCTACATATCCAAAACTTTTAATTTGGAAGTCAAACCATGTGTATTTATCCTTATTAGGTGTTTTTTGTGCAATAGGACTCCTTTAATGAATGCAACGTATGATCCAAATTTTGAAACATGGAAAATGACAAGTTTAGATTGGCTTTGAGGTGCTTCACACTTTTTTAGGAGTTGATCCTTGTGACTAATGAATAAATTAAAAATAATGTAGTCCCTTTGAATGTGTGACTGATTGATTGATTTTTGATAAGTTATTTATAGATAGGAATAGGCTTAGACCTATTGTTTATTTAAATGGGACTCTTTGTGTGCTTTCCCATGCCATTATCATGTAAACCATACAATCTAACCCATATAAATGTTTTTAATTTTAAAATTTGCCTTCTTTTAAGTTTAGATGTGTTTTTAGGTTCGAACAAGTCTAGAATTATAAAACAACTTGAATCTAATAGACTTTAAGGGAGATATAAATATTGATATGATGATCTAGAGATAGTTTGAATATGATTTTGAATAGATTAGACATAGACTATGGAATTCATTTAGGTGACTAATATAAAATTAGGAAGGTGGGACCCATGAAAAGCATGTGAATGTGAGAGATTCATAATTAATGTAAGATGGATGTAGGCTAAAACTAATAATGGCACTTAGTAACTAATACCTATTTTAGTGTGTATACTAGTTTGGATCCTCCACTCAATTTACTAGTAATATGGATATGGCACATAATGCTTCTACAGACTCATGATTTATAAATAGTGCACCAATAACTACATTATCATTTAATTTATTGTATATGATCTCAAAGTCATATTCCAACATATTATTATTATTATTATTATTATTATTATTATTATTATTATTATTATTATTATTATTATTATAACCAATGTTCTATAAAGTATTTTAAACTATCATTATTTGTATTCATCTTAATGTTTCATCCCATCAAATAAGGTCTCCATTGTTTGACTATGTGAAGGATAGCCATCATTTCCTTATCATAAATGAGCTTCAACAAATATTTACTCTTGAGTTGGAAAATATCAAAATTAATAGGCCATCCTTATTACATGAGTACTACCCTCATGCCATACCCCCATGTAATCACACTCAATAATTAATTTTTTAGCTAACTCTAAGGTAGATATAAATGAACTAGTATGTATGGCCTCCTTTAGATAATGAAATTCCTTTTGTGATTTCATCATTCTAATTGAATTGTTCCTTAAATAAATATGTAATTGATGTTGTTGAATTTCTAATTATTTAAAAATTTGTGATAATAATAAGTGACCCCTAATAATGCCCATAGGTGCTTCAAGGTTTTAGGCACTTTCCATTTAACCATAGTCTTGATCTTGTAATGATACAACTTTATGATTTCATGGGAGATATTGTAACCCAATAACTCCACCTCTTTGAATATAGAAGCACACTTCAAAGGCTTGGCATATAACTAATGTTTCACCATAGTATCCAAAACTTGGTTCATATGTTTCTGATGTTTTCCTAGTTTTTTGTATATTGAGATGTCATCTAAAAATAACAAGACCTTTTTTGTAAAATATCCAAAGACAAAATTCATCAAACTTTGAAATGTAGATAGTGTATTTATGAGGCCAATAGTGGTCATAATGGGTTTTAAGAGTTATCTTATGCATATCCTCATCTTTAATTATAATTTTAAGATATATTGAGTGAACATATAGTTTTTGAAAGTATACATAGCCACATTACTCATTTATCAAATCATCAATTATAGGAATAGGAAACTTATCTTTGACGATGTACTTGTTAATTTTCATGTAGTAAGGCACATGTGCTACGTGTCATACTTATTACACACCATAATTACTAGAGAGGATCCTTCTTTGAGCATTTCTATATCATATTCCCAATCTCACTCTTATTTACATATAGTTATCTATAAGGTTAGATGTTGGGTTATTGGATATTTGGTACTAGCTAAATGAAATTATTATGATATATTTAGTTGGTATTTATTTCATAATATTTCCAAAAACTATTTATTACCCTTATACCATTTCATGTATATTTGGTAGAGTAGGGACCTTTTCTGGTAGTGTTTATAATGAAAATTTTCACACCACAAACCCCTTCTCTCACTTTTCAAAAATCTTATACATTTTATGAGAGTTAAGAAACTTGAGGGAATTGACACATAGCCTATGTAGTAAAATTTTCATTCCTTTTGAATGAAAATGCATGAACAACTCCTGGAAATTCAACTCAATCATTCCCAAGGTAATTAGCCATTAGACTCCCAACACAATGTTTGAGCTACCCATGGGAATGTTGAACATAAATAAATATAGAAATTAGTTTCTTGTGGTGATATTAATACTATGACATTTAATTATTTAACTAATTATACCTCCATTTATAATCATGACTTAAAATATTGGAGCTAGATAAATAAAATAATTTAATTGAGTATTAAATGTTTTGTTAATGAATTTGTGGATACTCCCAAACTAATCAATATTGTCACCTTATATTTTTAGTGTACCCACTATCTTGAGCATTTTTGGGATGAAAATTACTAAAATTTAATGAAAATAAATATTTGGTTATGTCTTTATTGTCTCCTTATATGATTCATCAACCCCCTCTAATTTTATTTCATCTTCTTCTTCTTCATTAGCACCTTCAATGTAGAAAAACATTTTTTCAACACATTGATGTCTATGACTATATTTTATATCATGGTTAAAACATAACCCTTTTCCCATTTACTCTTCAATTTTTTTAGTTGATCTAGTAGGTTGAGGGAATGATAGTTTTGGAGTAATTTGATCTATAATTTTTTGAAGTTTTGCCTTTTACTAGACAATGCAATTTCCTCTACCCTACGAGACAAGATAATAAAATATAGTAAGTAGATTAAACATGCATACTTATTGTTATATTTGATCCTTGAGTCCTTAAGAATTAGGATTTTTAAGTCTTCATTTGTGATCATATCCATGCATAAAATAGATTATATAGATTCTGAATATAATCTTTGACTACCATGTTTTATGTCATTTTTCTTATTAGCTGAAATACTTCTATATCGCATTTTTTTTATAGTGCATCTAAAATTCCTTAATAAAAACTGACCAATGAAATTGATATTTGATATACCAAATGTAATTATTATTTTGATCCAAAACCATCAATACCAAATGAATTACTTGGGTTAAAAATCTAATGAATCCTTTATTACCTTTTCTCCACATGGGATTTGATATACATCAAAAAAATATCCATTTAGTTGATCAAGTTGATCAAATGTTTTCCATCAAACTTACACATGTTGACTTTAGGAAATATGTTTCAAATAACTAAATTAGATATAGTTTAAGGAGAGGTTTTCATTGTATTTAAATTTTTAAAGGGTTTAGTATAACATCCACCCTGGTTGGGTTGTGTAAAAGTGAACTAAGCTTAGTTTTTTAGATTTTATTCTGAAGAAAAAATTGATTAAATCTATGTTTGATCTCATCTATTCATTGATTGATTTTATTTAGATATCCTTTATTTTTAGTTTCATATCGTATATTTTTATCTATAATAAATCTATCACACACTATTATCTATTTCCAAAAACCTCAAAATAGAAGATCCATTGATGCTCATTCAAACTCCTTATCTTTTTTGTTAGATGTTTTTCCTAAAGTGTGTGGATGAAATAAAATGACTATTATATTGCACAAGGATTAAAAATCATAAAAATATAAAAAACCCCAAAAAATAGTGTTGACATAAATATATTCTAATGTGATTACTTCACCAAGATGATTATAATTATTGTTATATTACACAAAGGTGTGAAAACAGTTACATAATTATTTTGTAAAAAAAACTAAAAAAATATAGTGCAGATGAAAAAATTAAATTACTTCAAGATCAAAAGTAATCATTTTTTATCCTTCAACATCACCAAACAATCATTGATCTAGACCTTTTAAATGTAGTAAAAAAACTTACCAAATTGAAGTTTTGATCCCATTTTTAATGAAATTACTTAGAGAGATAAAGAAGAATCATGATAGTGGATCTATATAACAATAATAAATTATCAAGGGCATAATTAATCAAATCCACACGATATGATTACAAGCAGAGTACAATACTATAAATATATGACTAATCCACTTTGAGGGGGAAATATCCTAACCTTGTAATAAGAATAGAATGCATAATATGATGATCTAATACTAAGAACTACCACCTATATACACCCTACTAAGGATCTAGAAGCTCTATAGGATGACACTACTACCAATATGAAGATATATAAATTATCATGTGACTAATTAAAAGGTGAAATTAGTCACACATATCCCAATAAATTCTAGTGTTTAAAGGCATAACATGTTAATGTTCATACCATGATATTGATTTTTATGCTCATGTAGAATATGTTTAGTTTTTGTTAACCACCATAAAGTTTCAAAAAAGAAATTCATTTACAATGGCACATTTATATTTGTTTAAAATTTTAATCTTAAAAAATATTTTAGCCTTTGGAATTTTATAAAAATATATAATCATCTAATAAAAGCATACTTCCTAATTTTATTTTTATTATACATCATGTCAATATCTTGTATCCAAGAAAATTATGGTTCACTGTGATTTATTTATAAAGTTATGAATTATGTAATTCTAAGGGAAGTGATGAAAATGATAACATTTTATTAAATCATGCAAAGGTGAAATAATATAACATGTATAAGACATCTAGGACTTACGTTATATGATATCCATACAAATTATTTATAAATAATATCTGAAGGAAATAAATAGTAATAATAAAATGGGATCAAAAAAATTGAGATAATTAGGAAGATATATAATTATATACTTTAGGAAATCAAAAAGGGAACTTAGGCTTTAATAAAATAAGAAATGGCTCAATTCAGGAAAATATTCATAATCATCGTAAAATATATCAAGAAGTTATGATCTACGAAGTCCAAAATTAAATTCAATTAACACCATTTCATGGAAATAAATGAAATAAAAGTATTTTATAAATTCCAAGGAATCCATTTCTTCCATTCTTGAGAAGGTGTTGTAGATGCTTATATCTAGATTTATATGTTAAACTAGTCTTGTACACTTGACAAAATATCTCAATGCTCTACCCTTTAGTTTAACCTTCATTGTATCTGAAAGGATCATGTTCACCACCTCACTAGGTCTAATTACTTATTTATTAGTCTAAAATTAATTTATCTTATTATCTAGATCACTTGTAACTAAAAAATGCCTAAAATCTTATATATATCCTCCAATGTTAGTTATAGAACTTTAATAGCTTTCTTCCTCCCTAGATAGTTATGTTTAAGATAAGATAGTAGCATCAATGCTACTATCCCTACTCCAATGCAACTATCCTCACCCCAAAAACACTCAAATTTACAAATCATATGATGTGTACAGGTTGGCCTAAGAATGTCATTCACCCTTCTATAAGGATCATTTCAAAAGAGCTAGTATAAATACAAATCTAAGCCTACTCATTATTCATCTAATAAATATCAAGCATCACCTATCAAGCTTAGACATATTATTTAATTTCAAATTACATAAATAAATTATTCTATCATATCAATCTCTATTTTCATATCAATCATAGGACCAATCATACTACAAGTTTCAAGCACTCAAAAGGCAGTCCATGAACCATATTTGTCAAGTTACAATCTAGATCACTACATGCATATTTATATAATATATTTAACCCTTTAACACTAACATTCCCACACATAGGGGAGAACTACATAAGTATGAGTCCATCCTTAGAGTATTGTCTATGTAGGTAGTGCTCATTGGTAGAGGGTTCTTTGAGGTCAACTTGACACTATGAGCCCACTAACCCATTTTTGGTAAGATATCTAACTTAAGGTGTAGAGTAAGTATTTGAGCTATAAATAGTGATATGGAGCATGTGCATCAAATCTAGATAAATAATATGAAAGGTTGGAAAAACCCAAAAGGATTGATCCAGGTGGATCCATATACCATTCCATTTTGATAGTCTTCAATTTTTGGTTAAACCACTTGCACATCAAATAATTCATCAAGATCTTTCCAACGCTTCTTCTAGAATGCAAAATGTAGTCTGGATGCTTGAGATATAGCTTGCTAGAGTCTTCTTGTAACAAGGGAATAATGAGTGTTGAAAAGTGACATGGCATTGTTCAAATACACCAAGTGGTCCAATAATCATTTGACACATGGTAATATAAATTTGTGCAAAATAAATTGGTTTGGTGTTTGGTTTGTTGATAACCTCTAGTCTTTGACAAGTAGTCATATGAGGATCCATGGGCCCCACTATTTGCTCATTGGGGGGCCTCAGTGAGGGTTGGCACACTCTTGTGGAGGGGTGTCTTGGCCTCCTAATCTTCATGTATCATTATTTGTGATATTGTATTTAAGTTACAAAGTCCGTAGAAACACCATCAATATGGGATATATATTTAAATCTTTGTAAAGAGTCACAAGAAAACCAAATCTACCATGCCAACCCATCATGCCATGCAAAGACCATGTGCTAACCCATAATTCTCTAATGTCAGCCCAAGTATAGGCTTAAGAAAAGATTAGTGCCTAAGTCTTTTTCAAAAGGGACATCGACACATATAAAGGTGTCATCAACCTTTAAAAAGTATGCAATCCCTTCTCCCACAACAAATGTGGATAAAGATAAGACCAAAGCACCAAAGGGATGGCTGAAGGACTAGACCTTTGCACCTATTATGCAAAATTGATAAGCTTTGACTGCTTGAGCCATGGGCTTGTAAGTGATATAAAGGGAGAAAACTTCCATTTTAAGGGTATTATTTAGTCGACTATGTAAAATAATTAAGAAGGTTAGAGATTTAATTAATCCTTATATGGCCTTGGGACATTAATGATAGGTCTGAGAGATATTTTTACAAGTAAGCAGAGACTAGGGAAGGTGAATTGAAGACTTGTATTGATTTTGTAATCCATTTGTTGCACAAAATTAATGAAAATGGTCCTCACTTTGAACAGACCCAGAGACGTAGGCTATTAAAGCTGAACTTTGTTATCAATTTGCTAGTGAATTCTTCTAATTTTCTCTACTATTTATTTTAATTATGATCTTCATTTTAATTCTAGTTTTTATTTCATTATTACAAATTAAATGGAAAAGTCAAAAAATAGTAGATCATTTAAATGTAATAGTGTGTTATTAGAATGTGTTACACTTGCATTTTCAATTTTTAGATTAGATTTTTGGTATTAGAGCAGTTGTTATTTAATAGTGGTTGCTAGTGTATATTGAAAAGATCTAAATCCAAAAAGGGTGAAGGAAAACTCATTGAGTATAATCCAGAGATTGGCTCAAGGTGTGCTTTAGGGATGGCCAAAGAAGAGATGGAATCTAAACAAGCTTTCCACCGAGCCTTCATGGAGATGAGAAGCATGGTTGAGGAACTATACTATGATAAATAAAGGAAATATAAGAATGAGAAAGGTGATTCATAAGAATTGAAAGGTAAAGAAACTGAAAAACCTTCTTCAAAGGATGATGGTAAAAAAATTGTGGAATCTCTCCCTTCACTAAAATTGAAGATTAAGTTTGAATTACCAATGTTTAATGGCAAAGTTAATGCCAAAAAATTGGATAATTAGGTCAAGCAGATTGAAGTTTATTGTAAGGTCCAAAAGATTGTAGGGGATGAGTCAAAAATTCATTTGGCTACTCTTCGTATGGGAGGCACAGCTCTCATCTATTGGGAGAGTAAGTTTAAGGAAGTCGAGCTTCAAAAAGTTAACTCAATTTCTACTTAGAATGAATTTGTTGAAGAACTCAAAAAGCAATTTTATCCTTTAGGCTATATGCAATAAGCCATAATGGATTGGCAAAGTTTCAGACAAGGAAAAGTCCAAAATGTTTAAGATTATACACAAAAATTTAGGAGAAAATCTTTACTTTTGAATGTTCCTCTTTACACACAAGAAACACTGCTAAAATGTATAGGTCGGATACATAGTTACTTAAGACATATGATTTTTATGTTCAATCCCACTAATTTAGATGTAGTATGTGTTCAAGCCACTCATTTAGAGGCTAGAGGAAAAAAATCAAAATAATCTTTTCCTAAAGTTAAAAGTAAGTAATCTAATGTTAAGCAATCTAAAGGGGAAAGTTCATCAAGAAAGGGTAAACAAAAATCCACTTTTACTATTAAAAAATAAGAAGGAAAACCATTTTTTAATCATTACAATAAAAATCACGATGAGTCTAAGTGTTGGAAATTACACCCTGAGTTAAGGCCTAAAAGGTTTCAAAATAAGGAAAAGAAGACTAATGTTATGGTTTAGGATTTAGGTTCAAATTCAGGTGATGAAACTAAGATCACAGTGATGGGATTACATAATGATTCTTCTCTTTCAGTTTTTAGCACTAAGTCATCAAATGATGCATCTTCTTCTAAATAGAATTTTGTGCATATTGATAAGAAAATAAATGAATTGTTCCACATTAGAGTTGTTTCAAAACATACTAAGATTGATACTCTATTTGATAGTGGTTCATAAGCAAATTTAATTTCTAAAGAGGTTGTTAAGAAATTATGCTTACAAACCAATCCCCATCCGAAGCCTTATCCACTAGGTTGGGTATGTGACAATGCGAAGCTACAAATCTCACAAACTTGTAGACTAAGGTTTTCCATCACATCCAAGTTCATAGATGAGGTTGAGTTGGATGTTTTCCCTTTGGACATATGTGGGATTATTTTGGGAAGCCCATATCTTTATGATAGAAAAGCAATATTTTATAGAGAGGAGAATAAGTACTTGCTTATTAAGGATGACATTGAATATATAGTCAGAGCACATCACATTAAAATAAGCCTTTCCTTAGTTATAGTAGGGCAAATGAAAAGACTAGTTAATTCAAGCAAGAGTTTTTGTCTCATGTTGATTATGTCTAAGGAAAAATAATATTTTCGGGCTTTGGAAAATTGTGATCCTAAACATAAGAATGAATTGGTTGAAATCATTTCTACTTATGATGATGTATTTCAGGATCCTAAGGGTTTGCCCCCTAAAATGGGAGTTCAACATGAAATTTAGCTATTACAAGATTCTCCTCTCCCTAACATTGGCATGTACAGGTTATCAGTGATGGAAAATGAGGAGATAAAAAAATAGGTAATGGATCTATTAGATAGAGGTATTATTTGTCCAAGTTCATCTCCTATTGGTTTGCCAATTATTTTGGTGCCAAAGAAAGATGGCACTAGGCAAATGTGTGTTGATTTTCATGCTTTAAATAAAATTACTATTAAGAATCGTTACCCCCTTCCTCATATTGATGATTTGTTGGATCAATTAAAACATGCTATTTATTTCACTAAGCTCAATTTGAGAAGTGTATATCATCAAGTAAGAATTAATGAAGGTGATGTGTGTAAAACCACCTTCAAAACAAAATAGGGATTGTTTGAATGGCTTATTATGCCTTCTAGGTTGTGTAATGCCCTAGATACATTCATGAGATTGATGAATGATGTTTTTAGATAGTTCTTTGATGATTTTTTTATAGTTTACTTAGATGACATATTTATTTTTAGTAAGTCTTGGAAAGAGCATGTGATCCACATTAAGAAAGTCATGGATGCATTACGAAGGGAAAAACTTTAATTTAAAATGTCAAAATGTGAGTTTGGCAAAACCTCTTTGATATACTTGGGTTACATTGTAGGACATGGTAAATTGAAAATTGATCCTACAAAAGTGGTAGTCATTGTTAACTGGCCTACACCCACTAATACAACTGAGGTTAGAAGTTTTCTTGGTGCAGTACAGTTTTGGAGAAAGTTTATTGCTCAATTTTCATACATTGCATCACCTTTGCATTCTTTGACAAGTGTGAAATAGGTCTTTTAGTGAGGAGGCAAGCATAAAAAGGCCTTTGACACTTTGAATGAAAAGATAAGTATTTCTCTAGTCTTATCACTTCCTAATATACAAAAACCATTTGAGATTGAGACGGATGCAAGTGAATATGCTATGGGAGATATTTTAATGCAAGGTAAGAAACCAGTTTGTTATCATTCTAAAACCCTCACAAGTATCGTAAGAAAATATCCAACTTATGATAAGGAATTATATGCATTGGTTCAAAGTGTTAAAAAATGGAAACGTTACTTAATGGGCAAAGAAACAATAATACATATAGATCATCAGCCCTTACAATATCTCCAATCACAAACCAAGCTACAACAGTCTAGACATTTTCATTGGATGGGTTTCTTACAACAATTTCATCTTGTGATTAAGTATAAAAAAGGTATTCAGAATAAGGTTGTAGATATGTTATCTAGGCTTCCTATGGTTGTTGCATCTATTCTTTTACAACATGGTTCTTTGTCTCATGAAAGCTATAAAGAATAATATGTTAATGATCTTGATTTTTAGGATGTCTATAAATACTTGATGAGTAGTAAACAAGTAGAAGAATTGGACTATCATGTACATAATGATCTTTTGTATCATTTGGGTAAACTTTGTATTCTTCAAAATGAGAGGGTACACTTGACTCGAGAAACACATACTTCTCTTATTTTTGGTCATTTTGGAGTTGCTAAAATGGTTGCACATTTGAAAATGTATTGTTACTGGCCCCGTATGCAGGAACATGTTACCAAATATATTAAGGGATGTACTCTTTGTGCCACAAGCAAACCTAGTAATAGTAAACTGGGACTTTACACTCCTCTACCTATTCCTACTCGCCCATGGGAAAGTATATCCATGGATTTTTTGGGGGGTTTGCCTATGACACAAAGAAAACATGACTATTTATATGTGGTTTTGGATAGATTTAGCAAGATGTGTGTTTTGATTCCTTGTACTAATCAAATTACTGGTGAAGGCACTACACACTTGTTAGTTAAACATGTATGGGTTCATTTTGGGTTGCCTACTTCAATAATTTTTTATCAAGATTCTCAATTCATTGGGGAGTTTTGGTCAACTTTGTGGGGACTAATGGACACTAAATTAAAAAAGAGCACTACATTTCATCCATAAATTGATGGGCAAATAGAGGTTGTGAACTGCATTGTGGTACATTTGCTTAGGGGTTATAACAATAAACATCTAAAGTTATGGGATGAATAATTGTGTTACATATAACATGCATATAACCAGCACTTCATTCTTCTAATATGAAATCTCCATTTGAATTTTGTTATGGATACTTGCCTAAATATCCTCTATATGTTTGCTATAGATAGGATATAGCTATTGGTGAACCAAAAGAATCCATTCAAGCTAAGAAGTTCATTGAACAAATATAACTCATACATCAGACTGTTTGTACTCAATTGGATAAAAGTCAAGCCAAGTATAAAGCCAGACATGACAAACATCGTATTGATCACTAATTTGTTGTAGGTGATATGGTATGGCTTCACATCAATAAGGAAAGACTGATAGGTGAAGGTAAGAATTTGAAACTAATCCAGTATGGTCCTTTTTAGATTATGGAAAAAATTGGCACAAATGCTTTCTGATTAGATTTATCATCTTACATGTAGATTTATTCAGTTGTAAATGTGGAAAATCTGAAATTATATGAGCCTCCAATGATAATTGATCATGATGAAAGTGTATCCATTCCTTCTATTGATGATTTTGCTCCTGAATATCTAAAAAAATTATAGGAAGATACTATTATTGATAGGAATGTGTGGACTTCATGAAGAGGTGATGTTGAATATCTTTGTGTTGGTCTAAAAGGGATTCACCCAAACAAGGCCAAATGGATGGAAGCTGGAAGGGTGAGGGAGAAATACCCTCACCTCATTACCAATTAATTTCAAGTTTTGGAGGTCCAAAAGTTCCTAATGGGGAGGAGTGATCCAGGTGGATCCATGCACCATTCCATTTTAAAAGTTTTTAATTTCTAATTGAACCACTTACACATCAAATAATTCATCGAGAGATTTTTGACACTTCTTTCAGAATGCAAAATAGAGTCTAGATGCTCGAGATATAGCTTGCTAAAGTTTTCTTATGACAGGAGAATAAAGAGTGTCCAAAAGTGGCATGGCATTGTTTAAATACACCAAGTGGTCCAACATTCATTTGACATGTGGCAATCTGAATTTGTGTAAAAAAATTGATTTGGTGTTTGGTTTGTTGATAACCTCCAGTCTTTGATAGGTGGTAATATGAGGATCCATGGGCCCCACTATTTTCTCACTAGGGGCCCTTAGTGATGGTTGGCACACTCTTTTGGAGGGGTTCCTTGGCCTCCTAATCTTCATGTATCATTATTTATGACATTGTATTTAAGTTAAAAATTCTGTAGAAACCCCATCAATATGGGATATATATTTAAATCTTTGTAAAGAGTCACAATCAAACCAAATCTACCACACCAACCCATCATGCCACGTAAAGAGCACATGCTAACCCACAATTCTCCAATGTCAGCCCAAGTATAGGCTTAAGCTAAGATTATCACCTAAGTCTCCTTCAAAAGGGATGTCAACACATATAAAGGTGTCATCAACCTTTGAAAAGTATGCAATCCCTTCTCCCACAAAAAATGTGGGATAAAGATAAGACCAAAGTGCCAAAGGGAAGGCCAAAAGACTTGACCTTTGTACCTATTGTGTAAAATTGATAAGCTTTGACCACTCGAGCCATGGGCTTGTAAGTGTTATAAAGGAGCGAACTTCCATTTCAAGGGTATTATTTAGCCGACTATGTAAAAGAAGTAATAAGGTTAGAGATTTAATTAAGCCTTATACTACCTTGGGCCACTAATGATAGGTCTGAGAGATATTTTTATAGGCAAGCAGAGATCAGAGAAGGTGAATTGAAGACTTGTATTGATTTTGTAAGCCATTTGTTGCATAAAATTAATGAAAATGGTCCTCACTTCAAATGAACCCAGAGTTGTAGGCTATTGAAGCCAAACTCCATTATCAATTTGCTAGTGAATTATTCTAATTTTATCTACTATTTATTTTAATTTTGATCTTCATTTTAATTTTGTTATTTATTTCATTATTGAAAATTAAACAAAAAAGTCAAGAAATAGTATATCATTTAAATGCAATACTGTGTTATTAGAATGTGTTACACTTACATTTTTATTTTTTAGATCAAGGACCCATATGGTCACAACTTGATGCAATGAACATTATTTATAGGATAGTTATGTATACACATAATATTTTCAAATTTTATCAATTATTGATGCTTTCTATATTGTAGGAACCTATGGAGTCTCAATATCTTGGAGTGAATGCCTTAAGATGTGCATTGAAAAATGGGTGGGTAGACCATTAGTGCTTTATAGGATTATTATCCCCTTACTACCACTTTATATCTACACACCCATCTCCCAAAAAAATTCCCTTAGCTTTTCCTCCTATTTTGCACCCTCTTTTAGTCATTTTCTACCTTCATTGGCCCTTTTCTAGCCTAAAACCCTTTTTAATGGTCTACATTACACTATCATCCCCATCAACCTTGTACTCTAATTGATAAAATTTATTTAGGGTATAGGTTATCCCCTAACTGACTTAGACTAGGACCTAATTTATTTTTTGTGAATAATGATACAAGGGCAATTGGGTCAACCTTGTCATCTTAAACTTTTAGAAAGGACTAGGTTTTGATCTACCTATATAAACACATCTATTTCATCATTTCTAAGAGAAGAAAATAATAAGAGATCTATATTGCACATCTACTTATCCACCATTCCACTTGAGGATCATAACTTAGGGTTTCATAATTTTTTTAGATATACAAATCTTGTCTTGTGGATAAGTCTTTTAGATGCATTCATAGGTTGTATAGTATCCAAAATATGATTTATCCTTGTCATCCTTTCATAATACAATAACCTCTTACAAATCACCTTAGCCAAGGGAGATATTGAGGCTTAGTAGGTTCATATTCAAAGGTAAATATTCATAACTTTATTCCTCCTTTGAATATTCGATAGATATACATTTATAATTCTCTCTGATGCATTAGGATTTTGTATACATTGATGTGAGTATATTTATTCTATGTATGTTTACTTTTAATGCTTATTTAGACACTATGAATTTACACCATTATATTAGTATGAATATATGTGTCTTACCACCTCCCCATCTTTTTTTAGGTTAGTTAATGTAGTTTTACCATTACTATCTTATGTCGCATAATTAGTCTTACTAATTACTTTTTACCTAATTAACTAGTTAAACCTCCCTAAATGTAGTCAAATCTCCCCAAATTTATTATAATTATTTGTTTAACCTCTTAATAACTTTTCACTAGTTGGACTTCATTTAAAATAGCCTATGACTAAGTTTAATCTCATGAATTAGAGTTGTTTGAATGAACTTAGTAAACTTAGACTAGATCAACATTGATCCCCATGATCATCATCAATCTTATTAAGATCGATTTCAATTTAAACTCAAATCATCCTTGAGAAAATAGATCCCAATACAAGAACAGGAAGATTCAGCTATAATTTATTAGAATGAACAACTTGATAACATATATGAAATAGATTAATCCATTTCATTTCAGTATCACATCTAGGTTATCATATTATTTATTGTAATTTCTATTATTATGTTTTACACTTAATTCCTTAAAATAGTGAGATGGCATCCCCTTAATTAAGTGTACCACTTCCTAGAACTAATCTTCCATTAGGTAGTCCACTTAAATATCATATTAAACAATCCTTTTTAAAGTTATCTCTTATGTGAAGGTAATCCTTCCTATACAAAAAGGAGTTCCCATTTTGCTAGACCAACAGTGCACAACCTCCATCATAGGTATCCATTTAAAACCATGTATCATAATTTCCATTTTTAGTAAGTTTATTTATTAATAAAATGAACAAAAAATATTAAAACATTTTGGCATGCCCAATGGGACCCTTGGTCTTATTATACTTATTATTTTTCATTGTGAAATTGTTTGTTGATTGCATTTTATTGATTGTATATTTACTTTCCTTTTTAAAGTCTAAAAAATAATTGTGTTCATCCCCTTGATTTTTTAGATAATCCACATAGATTAATCTATCTGGATTAATAAAACATTATAGTCATAGTCTCTCTCACACAACTAAACCATGGTAATATTAAAAACAAGTATCAAAACATTTCTTACTTAGGTGGACCTACTAAGATTTCATCACTAAGGAGAAAATTGACTTGGTGTACTGGCTGAGTATAAAAATTATAGAAAATAAGTATAAAGGCTAAGCACCTGACACCCTTATCACTATGGTATGTGAATTGAGAGGGTAGGCCCCAATACCAAGCCATGTACTTATTTCTAACATAGAATCAGGCCTCAACATAACTTTGTATATATAGAGGTTCCTAGCCTTAAATAAAACCTAAAACCATCCTTATAATACCATTTTTGAGTACCTTAATTTACCCATCTCCCCAACTCATTTTAAATTTTGTTTCTTAAAAATAAAAATCTTTAAGTACATTTAGTAGTGTGTGTTCTATTTCACTAAAATGAGATAATCAAAAGAATTTTGTGTGTCTTTGCATTTCATTCTTTGTTTATTTTTTAATGTTATATGGTTCTAACATGGCAATAGTCATTGAAACAAATCATATCTCATATCTCATTATCATCCATGGAGGACACACCAAGTCCTCCTACCTCTCTTGAATCTATGGCATAAGGCATTCCCCAATTTTATACATAGGGAGACCCAAAATTTGGTAGTATATTGGATAATAATCCAATTTCCCTCAATCATTATATTAGTAATCAATCCATATGAATTGTTATTTCCCCTTGAACCCAATATTCTAAGTTTTTATATGGCATGCCCCTAGAGGGACCTAGAGTACTTGTTGTATACATGGTTTCCTCTTCCAATAATCCACCTCTAATGGGTTCTAATACCAATGTAATACAACCCCTAGATAATCCACCACCATTAGTATCTAGTGACCCTTCTCTGACTGTTACCTAAACC
The DNA here is from genome assembly GCA_037957365.1 of Torreya grandis. Classification (NCBI taxonomy): domain Eukaryota; kingdom Viridiplantae; phylum Streptophyta; class Pinopsida; order Cupressales; family Taxaceae; genus Torreya; species Torreya grandis. The sequence goes on from JARHVA010001027.1 coordinate 27,506, forward strand.
CAAAATATTACTACAACCCAACTTATGCTTACTCTATCACCCACTACTTCACCCCAAAATTTAGTGTTCTCAATCCCTAAAGCTCTCCCACATATCCAAACAAGCATAGATTTGAATCTTCAAACCCATCCTTTACAATAGGTTCTTCCAATTCAACCTCTTCATCAATATCTCCCCTTGACTACTTAATACCTAGGTCCCTCAAAATCCTTGTTGACCAATCACCTTCACTCATCCTCATAACAAAACATACACTTTTAAGTCATATAGAATGTGGTTACATCTCAACCTATCATAACCACTTTTTTTGGTTATCCCCTTTCACAACCATTTTCCACTCCATTCCCCACCTATCAACCTTTACCACAAAATGTCTTAGGGGGTATGCCTCGATATAATACCTAGCCTAACCTCATGAACATCCTTATAAATAGGATGGAAAATCTAGAAGCTTATGCCTCTAGGTAGAAAAATATGCTCACGTATGATTAAATTTGCAATGAAACTATTAATCATGTCATCCCAATTAGGCTATATCCCTCATAATGGGGACTTCCTAAGTTTATGAAATTTTAAAATAAGGAAGATCCCCAATAACACATTAGGGCATTTAGACATGCTTTTTACCTTATAGCTCATGATTATTCTCTCCTTTTAAGGATGTTTCCCATGTCATTGGTTGGAATAGCCTTAGATTGGTACAAATCCATCCCTCAGCACTCCTTATTTTCCTTTAGGAAATTGGTTCAAATCTTCTTAAAACACTTATCCATTAATATTGTAAGGAAAGTAACCATAATGAACTTGTATGCCATTAGACAATTTGATGATGAGTCTATTTCCAACTTTTTATCTAGGTGGTGAGGTCTTTGAAATCAATTAACCTTCTCATTTTTTCAACCTGAATTAATCAAGTTGTTTGCAAGGTCATGTACTAAGCATATCTCATGAACATTATAAGTACAATAGTTTAAAAAAACTAATGAAGCCTTTACCACGTCATATAAACTATAATTTTAAGCCTTAGAGGAAGGAAAATTTAAGTTATGCAATAAAAATTCAAACTTGACCCCTCCAAAGGGACCAATAATGCTAAATTAAAGTCACAACAAATGTTATTGTCTTAAAATTAGCACCTCCACAAACAAAGAACCAATCCAAACCATTTACCTCTAAAGCACAACCATAAAAACCCTTAACATGATTTCCCCCTAGATAATTGTTTCTATACGATTTTCGCTTTCACATTCAAAGAGAGAATAAGAAATTAAGAGAAATGGTCTAAGGATTGTATGTACCTGGATGAAGTCATGTGAACCGTAATCCAAAAGTTTGTGAGAACTCCTCTTTGGTTGTGGAGGATGACACCTAAAAAAGAAAGAGACTAAAACACAAAAAGGTGTTAGATGAGGAGATGGTGGGCTGCCAAGTGAAAGCTTGATCCCAAAAGTACAATGACTTCCTTGAGGGATGTCAACCCACTAATTGATAAAAATAATGTCTGATAAAAAGTAGAATGATAAAAAACTGAAATGATTAAAGACTAAAAAGGAAATGGAAGCAAATGCTTACCTGAATGCTGCTGTTAGCCTGGTCACAGTCACCAGCGTCGGTGGTCCTATCGGCATCGATTGGTCAAGGTCTACCGACGTCGGTTAGTATGCCGATGTCGGTGGGGGCAGTGGTCTTTGTGGCTGGCGTCGGTCGGGGCAGTAGTCTTTGGATGAGGTCTGGTCAAGTTTTTGGTTTGTGGACGGGTCTGAGACGGAGTTTGGGCCTTTTTAATGGTCTGTGCAAGGGTCTAGGTAGAGTTACAGGGACAATGGATAGAATGTATGGTCTAAAAAGGAGCTAGATAGAAGATAGAGGCAATAGGGAGATGGGGAAATAAGGATTCGAGTCTGGTCTGGTGATAGTATGGCTTAGAAGTAATAAATAGAAAACTAATTATAGAGACATTCTAAGCTATTAAAAATGACATAACAAAAGAGTATGTACCTCTTGCCTACTAAAGAAGAAGTGTAGGAGGTCAGGCTACTGATGTACCTATTGTTGATGTAGAAGACTGTTGCAAGGTGGGGCTTTTGATACCTGTTGTGATTGTTGGTGTAGAACCCTACTGTGTGTACCTGAGAGAGAGAGAGAGTGAGAGGTCTGACAGAAAGATTGGCTGATGCAAGATTTAAGAGTCCGATGAAGAGTAGGGGCCAAGGGAGGATAACAGATGCAAAAAACCATTATGAAGGAAATTGATGCCGATAATACCGTTGATGTTGGTTGATAGTTGACCGACGTCAGTGGTTGGAAGGCAAGAAAAAGGCTAAAAATAGCCTTTCATCTATTTTCCCAACTACTGGGTTTAAGTGGCAGGGTAAGAAATGGTCGAGAGGGGTTAAATGGGTGCGAGGATGAGGAATAGGTCATAAATGGGTCATGGGGGGATGAAAGGAATCCAAAGAAGGGCATCCTGGGGTGGTGAGGTGGCAAGGGAGAGAGAGTTATTAACTTAAAATAAGATAATTATTTTAAATTAATAAGACATAGGTTAGGAGTGGTTAAGAGGACCAAGGGGGAGAGAAGGGGAGGATGACCAAGGGAGTAGACACGATTTCGGTGTCTACATTTTCCCCTTTTTGTCTTGTTGGTTGTTCTGGATGAACTGCAAGACAAAAACAGGAGTTGGTTACCCCAGGTGTGGGATGAGGTTGATTTCATCTTGTTGGTTGTTCAAGTGAACTACAAGACAAAAACAAGAGGGTTGGTTGCCCCGATTATGGATGAGGTATTCTCCCTCAAAGTAGGAGTCGAGGGAAGGGAACCTGGAATTAGGTGCTGATTTGACAGAAAGTGGATGAAAATGGTGAGTGTAAATTCTGCAATAGTTGTGATTGCATGTATACCACTAAACGAGATGGTCAAGTCAAATTGTCATAGGTTAAGGGTTGAGGAGTGCCAAAATTGAAGTAACCGGGCCCCAGCATTAGTCATAGCTGATCGGGTTATTCAATCTAAGCTGAAGCTCCAATGGTCGTCATGTTTTAGGTATCCCAAGCTCAGGAAGTGCTCTTAGAAAACACGAAAATGTCACAAGTAGTGGGGATCAACCAGCTTGCGATCCAATACTTGTGAGGGTCAAAAATAGTTTGTGGACAATTTTGCTAACCAGTCGTGGGGTAGCATACATGCAAAAATAACCAAAGTGAAGTCGTCTTGAAAGTGGTCAGAGTCGGAGGAGATAGGCATGATCCCCAAAGTGGTTGGTCGAGACGATGCTGAGATAGATAATTGGTCGAATGAATGGATGGATGAAAGAATGTGTCTGAGCTAACCTCAAAAGACTGAGTGCTGCCTACATAGCCCCTGTTGTTAGGGCCTCTGGCCAATGTAGTTCTCCCTAAAGGGGAGGAAGAGGGTCAAAGGTATGGATTGGTCTTGGTCGAGGTCAAGTCATGGTCAATAAGAGAAAAGAAGGTTTGTCCATCAGAGAGATGAACAAACGAGGGTGGTTGAGCTAACCCCAGAAGATGTGTGTCAACTGAGTACTGCCTACATAGCCCCAGTCTTAGGGCCTCAGACTAATGTAGTTCAAACTATGAGACAAAATGGTTGATGATTGGTTTTGGTCATGATGAATGATGAGGGGAAGATGATGTTACAGCCTTTTCCATATTGTGTGATGGTGTATTCTATAACATTGGTCGAGTGGTCTTTCATCCCTAGCAATTTTCCATATTCATGATGGATGTATGCTAAAAATGAATTGAGGTCTATTTATGCTTTAGCAAGTATTGGTTTATGCTTAACATAAATTGTGTCTGGTCGATAGTTTCCATGTGTATTGGTGTCTATAGAAACTAGTGTGAATAGGCTATGTGAGTGGTCTGAAAAAGTGTTGGATTGAGTTTGATTTGACAAATGATGTGGTTAAATGTGACCAAAGTGTGACAAAAAGTGAAAGGCAAATTGCTCTTTCATTGACAAGGACCAAAATGATGGCATGGATAAGGGTTGTTAGAACAAAAGCCCCATTCATGCATTACGTCATTGACCAGTGGTTATGTTAGAGAAGCAATCGAATCACTTGACGTTAAGTGAGCTCGAAATCCCTTGAGTATGCAGGTGTGATATGAATGGAAGGGGGAACCCTTTCTGGCAGGAACAACTTTGCCCCTTTTATAGGTGACCTCGAGAATGACTATAGACAAGTCCATGACTCTAAAGTTTTGTCAGTCAATTTTTTTTTTGGTTTACAGACTGATCAATGTGGGAAGTCTACATAGAGATGTCATTTTGCTTTGTGGTCATGTTGTGAAGTTGATCGATGCGGGAAGCTTCAGAGATAAGTGCTATGTGTAGCAAGATTTAGTCATAGCCATCCTTCGAGGGAGTGGTCTATATTTTTGCTTTATATATAAGGGCTTTGAATATCTATCCTTCAAGGGAGCAATCTATTAGCTATAGCAATGATAGTATAGCTATCCTTTGAGGGAACAGTCTGCTTTTTGATTTTGTGACCTTGGATATTTTGACATCTTGATTTATTATTTGTGACAGAAATGTGAGTCATGGACAAGACTATAGAAGTTCAAGGGCTCCCTTTTATTAGGACAAAGCATTTATACTGTATAAAAGGGTTATAGAGGATTTGTTAAGGGGAGTAGGGTTGAAAGGAATGAGGACTAAGAGGACAGGGATTACTCAAGGGATGAGATCAAGGAAAATGTCAAGTGGATGAGTACTCGACTAACAATAGAATGGTCGCAGATGCAACGCATTAAGAGGCTCAGGTTCTGGATGTTCGTCGAGAGAAGATAGATGATAAGTCCCTGATCCATACTTGTGCGTGATGATGTAAGGTTCGAGCCAATTAGGAGTAAATTTTCCTCGTTTACTTCATTCCAAATTGGTCACATGTTGATTGATGATGAAAAAGTTGGTTGATATTTGGTTGAGGTCGGGTCGATGCTTGTTTGATATGATTAAAAGGTTGGTTGATGTTTGGTCATTTTTTGGTCGATGTCGATACTTGGTTAAGGTTTGGTCGATGGTCTGGTTGAGGTCGGGTTGAATGTTTGGTCGAAGATAGGTTGAATGTTTGGTTGAGGTTGGGTTGAGGTTTAGGATTAAAAGAGTGATTGATATTTGGTCGAGACTGGGTTGAAAGGTTGGTCGAGGCTTAGATGAAGGTTGAATTCCCCCAATAGCTAGGGAGAATGTTTGATAGATTGGTCAAGGTCGGTTGAGGCTTGGTGGTTAGATTGACTATGTTAATGTCGAATAAGGGGGTTAAAGGTGGCAAAGGGACCATAGTCTGGCATGGAAATCCTGATTTAGGTGATGAGGTTTGAGAAGCATGGGTCGGTGCTGATGATTTGTCAAAGGGGTGGTCAAGAGGATCCTTGATGAGAAGGGTATCCTTTCTCCGTTGTTGACAAATGACAACTTTAAGAGTGCAACAATGCTCAGTGTCATGTCCTAGAGTGTGATGATAATGGAAAAATTTAGAGTTGTCGAACCAAGATGGTCTTGGTCTGAGAGTTGATGAGTGGGATGGTGTTTTGGGTTTGTTGATAGTATGGTCGAGAAGAAAGGTGTCTTTCTCCAAGCATTAGTGAATGACAACCTTGAGGGCACAACAATGCTCAGTGTCGTGCCCAGGTGTGCGATGATATGCACAAATCTGAGTGTCATTGAACCAAGGTGGTTTTGGTTTGAGGGATTGATATGGTTTAAGAGGCAGGAGATTAATGTGAGAAGACTGCAATAATTGCCATAATAGTAGGGCATAAGAACCTGCTAATGGGTCTGTGTGTCTTGTTGTAGGAGGGGTTGATGACTTTGGTTTGAGAGGCATAAGAGGCATTGGTCATAATAAAATTTTCATGGGTGGTGTAACCACATGTGGAGATGGCACTTTGGTGGTGATAGGTGTTGGATGTTTTGGAGGAAATATATGTTTGATGGGTTGAGGGGATAATGAAGGCAACTTGCCTCTGTGAAGTATGGGAGTAGGAAGTACCCCTATTAAAGTGGATGGATGCGGGCCCAAAATTGAAGGTAATGATGAAGGTGTGGGAGGAATCCTCTAGTTTGGTTTAGTGGCCTTCTTTGGTTTGGGTTGAGAGCCACCATTGTGCGAGGTGAGGTTAGATACGGGTTTGGGTTCAGATGTAGACAGAGGTGAGTGAGATGTAGCAATCTCAGGCAAAGGGCAAGAGGAAATCGTGACTGGGTCTTCCTCAGTCGAAATGGGTGAAGAGACTGGTTCTTCTCTTGATGGAGAAGAAATAGGAGAGTGTGGCTCTGCAGTTGGATAAAGCGTAGGAATGGTCATGGTCTCGATGTGTGGTCTAGGCATGGGGAATGTATGATCCCCCATTGATGACAAGAAGGATGAGGGTGAGGCAGCTGGTGTGGGTGCCATCAAAGCATCCTCCAATATGATAGAGGTCGATGGAGGACTAATAGGATAAGAAAGTTCTTCATCCTATGGAGGAGGAATAGGGGAAGAAGGGTCTTCCACCTGTGAAGGAGATTGGTCAAGGATAAGAGGCGAGACCGTGTTGACCGTGTGTATGTTGTGCTCTTGGGAGCCACTGGTCATGGTCTAGACATTGTTTTGAGTAGGAGGATGGTTAGGAAAAGGTTGTTTAAATATGTTGAGGTGTTGGTTGGGTGGGGCATTCGGGTTGTCCAAGATGAGATCACCCCTATCTAGCATGTCTTGGATGATGTTTTTGAAGGTTTGACAGTTATTGATGCCATGGCCGTGGATGCGATGAAAGTGACAAAATTTGGCCTCCCTATACCAGGTAGGGATAGCTTTTGAAGGGTCAAATTGAGGTGGTCGGATTGGAGGGAGATTGAGGACCCCCTGCTTGACAAGTTTTTCCAAAATGGAAGCGTATGATTCTCCAAGTGGAGTGTATGAACGCTGGATGTACCATTGTTGGAATTGTTTGGTGATGCTTGGAGAGGTAGAAGGTTGAGATTGGTCAATTGTTGTTGAGGATGGTGATCTAATGACCACAGTGTTGGCCACTCCTTTAGATTTGGAGTGGGAAGAAGAAGGTCTAGAAGAAGAAGGGTCATTGGTTCTTGTGTTAGTATTACACAATTTGACCTTATCTTCTTTAATGGCATAGAGTTCAAGCTTTCAGGCCATGGTGAAAGCTTCATCAAAAGTGTGGAATGTTTGAATCCGCAAGGTAGAAGAGATGTGCTTGGTGCATGCTCGAGAAAAGAGCTTGATGAGCTCAGGTTGAGGCAAGGAGAAGGAGAGCTAGTTAATCAAGCCTCTCCAATAGGCGACAAAATTGATTATTGATTCATCGTCAAATTGCCTAATGGAGTAGAGGTCTGTGATTGAGACTTGTTTGGTGATATTGATAGAATAATGTTTGAGGAATAATTGAGTGAGTTGAATGAATAAAAAGATAGAATGTCTGGGAAGAGAACTATACCAGTCAAGGGCAGGGCCAAAAAGTGACATGGGGAACGTGTGTAGAAGTAACGCATCATCATGGGCTATGAGATAACAAGCATGTCTGAATGCTCATAGGTGTTGTTGCAGGTCTTCCTTACTCTGAAAGTGAGTAAATTTAGGAAGCTCCCACTGGTTGGGGTATGGTCGAATGGGCACAGAAGGATGAATGGGTTCGTTGCAAATTTGCTCATATGAGAAGGCATTGTGTGAACCAAAAATAGAGGTCTCGAGACTGGACATTTTGTCCATCAGCATTTTGATTATGTCTACTGATGAATCGGTGGGTGGGGCACCCCCTAGGTTCTAGGGTACCTAGAAGGTGGTCGAAGAGGCGTATGACGTACTTGGTTGCACTTGTGTAGGCGCAATATATGGGTAGTGCATCATAGGGATAGATGTCGTGGTCAAAGGGGCTTGTGCCATGAAGTTAGAGGACACAAGTTGACTAGATACTACCAGAGGTGGTTGAGTGGTGGCACTAGTAAAAGGATAGGTTGTCACTCCTGTGTGTATAGGTGCAAGAGTGGGGGAGGTCGAGACAATCAAGTTCTAGTATGGTGTAGAACTTGGTTGAATTGTGTATGATTGAGGGGGTAATGACACCCCGATGGAGGCTGGTTCAAAAATAGATGGGGAGGCCAAACTTTGCGTATTGGCCATGGTCAAGTGACTAGTCGAGATAATAAGCTGAGTCATGATGGGTTAGGTATTGGATGACGTCGATGTCATTACCGCTGCACCTGAAAGGTCCCACATTTGGTTTCTTGCGAGATAGTTTTGGAGGGCTTTGACATTGAGGTCCAAGAATCTTTTTAAATCTTGGTCCCCTTTAGGGACAATGGGGGTTTGAGTCAGGGTTGGTCTAGTAGGAGTTCTTTCAGTCTCCGAGTGGAACTCCATTATATGACTAGTTATGGATGGGGAAGGCAGAATTGGTTGATGTCTCGCTTGGTCAAGAAGAGCCTTGGTCTGACTGTGTGTCAAAACCATTCAAGGCAAGAAGGGTCAAGTTTTAGAAATTGTGTTTTTTTTAGTTTCAAAAACTCAAAATGTGCTTTTGGCAGAAAAAGGGTCAGGTTTTAGGATGTTGTCTTGAAAAAAGGGACTGTGACAGTGATTGACATCGGTTGAAAAACCGATGTTGGTGAGAAGATGGCCAATGTCAGTCAGATAACCGATGCCGGTGAGGAAAGGTTGCCGACGTCAGTGGTAAAACCGATGCCGGTGACTGTGTTTTCCAAAAACCCAAAAGATTTGAGAGTTTTTGGAAAAAAGGAAGAAGAACGTCCTCACTAGCTCAAACAAGCAGATAAGAATAGAAAAGATGAAGAACACAAGCAGATCCTAAGCATTAAATCCCTAAGAATAAATTATTAGGATCATGTGGCTTATGCCTTAGAATGTGATGTTTGGGAAGGTTGGCTTGAAGAATGGGTCCTAGAAGAGGTAGTATATGGATGGTTTCAGGTTTGTTTAGGTGCTCAAGAGTTTGTATTAGGTTCCGTACATGGCCTGGTGCTAAGGAGAAAGCTCCACTCACTTCATGAGCCCAGTGATAAGCTGGTCTCGCTTAGCCAAAATATACTTTCCCTAGAGATTATCCTCCACTAGAGAACAGAGTGGGCTTTCCCCTTGGTGATGAAATCCAAGTGAGATTGCCAGGGAGGGGTAAGGTATCCACTGGGTGATGAAATCCCAGTCGGGCCTTGTCTCAGGTGAGTTTTGATGTTTGATTTATGCAAGTGATTCGGTTGTGTAACATAAGTGTGATTAATTCATGATGCAATCTAATTACTAGATGTGGACTAAGTATGCAATCAAGAAGAAATGAAATGCAGTGTGTTTTAAGCCCAAGTCAAAATGTTAGTTCGTATGAAGACAAATGGAGAAAGGGTTGAAGAGTATGACTTTTGACTAGTCTAAGATGCAAGAAAAGAAAGAAGATTTCTTTTTAATCCTGCTTATGATGTCATTTGGAAGATAGAGAAGAAAGACGTGAAAAGGAGAAACCTAGTGCACCCTATATGAAAAGAAAAGAAAAGAACCCAAGGAAGACCCTAGGGTCCCACCGGGCATGCCAGAATGTTTCTATATGATTTTCACTTTCACATTCAAAGAGAGAATAAGAAACTAAGAGAAATGGTTTAAGGCTTATATGTACCTGGATGAAGTCGTGATCACCGTAATCCAGACGTTTGTGAGAACTCCTCTTTGGTTGTGGAGGATGACACCTGAAAAAGAAAGAGACTAAAACATGAAAAGGCGTTAGATGAGGAGATGGTGGGCTGCCAAGTGAAAGCTTGATCCTAGAAGTACAATGACTTCCTTAAGGGATGTCAACCCACTGATTGATAAAAATAATGTTTGATAAAAAGCAGAATGCTAAAAGACTAAAATGATTAAAGATTGAAAAGGAAATGGAAACAAATGCTTACCTGAATGCTGTTGTCAGCCTGGTCACAGTCACCGACGTCAGTGGTCCTACCGGCATCGGTTGGTCAAGGTCTGCTGACATCAGTTAGTATGCCAACGTTAGTGGGGGTAGTGGTCTCTGCGGCTGGCATCGGTCAGGGTAGCAGTCTTTAGATGAGGTCTGGTCAAGTTATTGGTCTGTGGATGGGTCTGAGATAGAGTTTGGGCCTTGTTAATGGTCTGTGTAAGGGTCTGGGCAGAGTTGCAGGGATAATGGATAGAATGTATGGTCTGAAAAGGAGCCAGATAGAAGACAGAGGCAATAGGGAGACAGGGAAATAAGGATTTAGGTCTGGTCTGGTGATAGTATGGCTTAGAAGCAATAAATAGAAAACTAATTACAGATACATTCTAAGCTATTGAAAATGACATAACAGAAGAGTACGTACCTCTTGCCTACTAAAGAAGAAGTGTAGGAGGTCAGGCTACTGATGTACCTATTGTTAATGTAGAAGACTATTGCAAGGTGGGGCTTTTGATACCTGTTGTGATTGCTGGTGTAGAACCCTGTTGTGTGTACTTGAGAGAGAGAGAGAGAGAGTGAGAGGTCTAATGGAAAGATTGGCCAATGCAAGATTCAAGAGTCTGATGAAGAGTAGGGGCCAAGGGAGGATAATGGACGCAGAAAACTGTTATGAAGGAAACTGACACTGGTAATACCGCTAATGTCGGTCGATAGTTGACCGACGTCGGTGGCTGGAAGGCAGGAAAAAGGCTAAAAATAGCCTTTCATCCATTTTCCCAACTGCCGGGTTTAAATGGCAAGGTAAGAAACGATCAAGAGGGGTTAAATGGGTGCGAGGATGAGGAATAGGTCATAAATGGGTCATGGGGGGATGAAGGGAATCCAAATAAGGGCATCCTAGGGTGGTGAGGTGGCAAGGGAGAGAGAGTTATTAACTTAAAATAAGATAATTATTTTAAATTAATAAGACATAGGTTAGGATTGGTTAAGAGGATCAAGGGGGAGAGAAGGGGAGGACGACCAAGGGAGTAGACATGATTTTGGTGTCTACAATAATACACACCCTTAAGGAAGTCATATACTTCTATGTCAAATAAACTCTTAAAAGCTTCCATTATCGAGCTTCCTTCAGTCAGACCCCTTGATGATTCTCACCCAAAACCTAGTTGGTATAATGAAAGTGATTTATGCATTTATAATTATGTACCTAGTCATGGGGTCAATAAATGTTGATATTTCAAAGATTTGGTTCAAAATACTATAGACCAAGGAGAATAATAATTGGATAATCCTAGTGTTCCTCATTTTCAATTCATTTATATCTATAGACAACCATTCCCCAACCATCTTTATACATCTAATTCTATACAATAAAATGTTGTAACCACCTAAGATCATGTAACCAATGAAATAAACACAATATATGATCAACTCTTACCTAAATAAATTGATAATGATTTCAAATCATCTTTTGAAACAATAAGAATCCCATATCTTATTACAGGAGATATTTTTGAACCAATTAGATCTATTCCTAATATCCACTAAAGTTTTTTTTATTTTTTTATTTGGGATCCTCTTTAAAAATGTTACCTAATCCTATTCAAGGCAACCAATCAAAATAAAGGATGAAAAACTATCAAGGAGATACTTTTTTAGATATCCCAAAAGATACACACGCTACTCCTTTAGTCACTATTAAACATTTACATATCATGACCTCTCCCTATATCTTACTCCCTCATAAGATATATGTTACATTACATCAACCAACTCCAAAACCAGCTTTCTTATAGCTCAAGTCGTGCCAAATCTTATAAAAGGTAAAAATAGGGTAAATGTTTTAGGAAGTGGAGACAAATGCCTTGGGGAACCATGATTTAAATCCTTACAACATCCACCAATAATAATTGAGCTCCCTAAATAACATATTCCTATTACTTCTAATCGAGGTTAAAAATGGAAAAATGGTTATGCCACTAGCTCAAACTAAAACATCCATATTGGGACCTTATTCTTCTCTGACCACCATTATGGAATCCTCCTCTAAGAAACATACACTAATATAAAAGTATATTCCCATAATAATAATTCTAATACATAATCCATTAAATCCTTATTACCCTCAAAATCTTAGTATAAGGTCTTATTTCAAACATTAATTACCCTCTATTGGAAACATTTGAATAATTAGTGTAATAAATCAAGAATGAAAGAGAATGTAGCCCCCATGGTAATGATTTAAAAGGTAGAAAAACCTAACCAAGATCCATTATGGGGATTTTATTCCATGATTCTTGATCAACTCCTTCAAGCCTCCCTCATCACACTACCATCTATAAATCTTGATAACCCCCATACTCAAAAATTGGCATGGTATTAGGAAAACAAGAAATGTGCTTACCATTGAATATCGTGGCATGATGCCAAAAATTATAACACTCTCAAAGTTATAATCTAAGATTTATTAGTATAGGATGATATTTTACAAGAGTAATTTGGTCCTAATTATCCTCATAGTCAAACCACTAGAGCCGTGACCACCCTATAAAATAGTACATTACCAAGAGGGTTAGAACAAGCTTTAAAAAAGGAAGATAGAACCTCTGATGAAACTCAATATCAACCCCTCTTATATCTTATAACTCATATGATTCTAGAAACATAATAAACCAGCCATTGTTTCAAATAGATTAAATACGCATAACCAATCCATCCTAGACACAAGGTCATAAAACCAAAAATACTAACAAAACCAAGTTGTCTATTACAAAAGCCCCTACTTTTTCTATAGACAATCCTACATCACCTATACCAAAACCCAAAATTTCTATTCTAGGGAAAGTATAGAATAATAATTCCTTAGAGTTGATACAAATATCAATTCTGAAATAACTCCACCAACTTCTCATCAAAATGTCTTTATAAGAACTTATCCAAAATTATCTACAACATCATGAAGATATGATAGAAGCCTTACAATCCACCCAAGTACAATCAAATAAACCTCAGCCTCTATCAGCCTTCATTGGATCCTTACAAAATTCATCATCCATAACATTTCATGACTCTAAAATATCCCCATTGCAACCCAATGACCAACACCCACCATTATTTATCATTTCCCAAGTTTATCAAATATGAATCAAAAGAGTTATAATTGACAATAGAACTATTATAAATATTATCTCCTCACATGATTTTAAGTAACTCCAATTCCCAAAAACTATTGTGGCTCAATCTCAATCTATCTTATGAGCCTTTAATGACATTATTTCCCCCACATTAGGTATAGTCATCCTCCCCATCCAAGTTGGTATACATACTCTCCCAACATGATTTTAAGTGATAAAGGGAGAATTTAAATATAACATCATACTAGGACATCTTTGGATACATGTTATGTGTTGTGTCCCCTCTACTTTACATCAATGCCTTAAATATGAACATGAAGGTAAGATCCAAGTTATCCCAATAGACCCACATCCATTCAAGATGTGTAACTTGACTTATCAGCCTAATGATGTCTTAATCCTGCTAAATAACTTGATCCCATTATTTTCATGGGAAACATCAACTAGTTACACAATACCCTTATCCCATATCCTTGATGAAAACTGCTTTGACTTGTCATTCTAATTACTCTCTATAGGGGAGTATCAGTTGTTAACTCTTATCACCTTAACCCCTCAAGAATATGGACACCCTGACTAATAGTATACTTACTAAACCAACCTATGAGATACTATCCCATTCACCCCCCTTACCTCCAAACACACTTAATTTATGGAGGAATCAATCAATCCTTTTTATACATGGAAATTCAATCATGTACCAAACTATTCTTGTCTAAATTTTCCTTTCTTGAAACTCAATCCTTTTTATACATGGAAAGGCTTTGGCCTAGGATGTTATGAATAAGGACCTCATGAGGTTATGATAAATGACCTTAGAAAACCACATGAAAACCATGGCCTCGATTTCAAGAAACTTTTTGAGGGCAACAATGATAATGCCTTGTCATCCAATATCTTTATGAATATGGATGATGAGTCACCATCATCCCCGATCGATTATCCTATGGTGATTGAAGACACCACTTCCATCCTATCTATTGTACCCAACAACCCCTCTTTTTTTTTAAAATGAGGACCCACTTTTTTTGGACTATGGTCTTGACCTTGAGCTCTTCTTATATATGTTTATATAAAATCTAAGAAAAAGACTGGTTGCTATTATATTTTCATAGGCCAAAATATTTTATCATATCAATTTTTCAGACTTATGTTTTGTCCAAACTCATTGCCATAGTGTTTGTGTGGGACCTTTTTTTTTTAAACTTGTTCTTTTGGAACTTATGTAATTTGTCTTTTTAGGTTTTATATTTCGAGTGTTTCATCTATTGCCTTTGTCAACTATTTCTTTGTGGACTTTTCTCGTACAGACCTATTCCATTAGGGAAATTATTGTGGACATTTTATCCAAAATAATTTCCCTAAATGAATTAGGTATGTGGACAATTTGTCCAAAATAAATCTTCTAACGAATTTCCTTTATCCCTATAGACTTACCCTTCAACCTTTATGAAGTAGACCCTTCAAGACTTTTATCATGGATGAAATGCCCTACAAATTAGACCCTTTAGATTTATGCCCTTTGGAAATAACCCTTCATCCTTAACCCACCTACCCTTTGACCTTTTTTGAAAGTGCCCTTTGGCCTTTTTAAAATATCCTTTGATATTTTTGTCTCGGTCGTTTGCCCTCTAAAACCTACCCTTCAAGACTTTTATCCTAGGCCTTTTCCCTCTAAAACCTACCCTTTAGAAATTGTATCCTAAGTCTTTTCCCCTTCATTCCCACCCTTAAAATGTTTTACAATTTCCCTTTGGCCTTTTTGAAAGTTCCCTTTGGCCTTTTGAAAATATCCTTCAAGACTTTTCTCTTGGGCCATTTCCTTAATGAAAATAACCCTTTAGAATTTTTATCATCAGACATTTTGTCTAACATAAAAAGATTAAAGCAATTCCCCAAAGCATTATTGTCACTATAATTTTTCTAAAAAAATGACCCCAAGGGCACATACCCTTCAAAACTTTTATCCCAGACCCTTTCCATGCCAAAACTTTACCTTATGAAGTAGACCCTTCAGGAATTTTTTCCATGAAGTAGATCCTTTAGCCTTTTTTGAGACCATACCTTCAAACATTATTTTAGACATTTTGTCTAAAATATTTTTCCCTTCATGCTTATCCTTCAAGACTTTTGTCCCAAGCCCTTTTTTCCCTTTGAGCCAACCCATACAGACATTTTATCTAAAATAAATCCTTCGATAGATTTCCTTTGGCCCTCTAGACCCACCCTTAGGCATTTTTAAAAGTGCCCTTCAACCTTTTTAAAGTATCCTTTGGGAATTTTTCCTTGTTTCTTTTTCCCTTCAAACATTTTGTCCAAGACATAATGCCCATCAGGACCTTTGTCCCAAGCCTTTTTCCCTAAATACTTTCCATTTGGCCTTTTAAATAGCCCTTTGTAATTTTAAAAGTAGATCCTTTAGGAATTTTGTCATGGAAAAAATGCCCTATGAATTATACCCTTTGGAATAATTACTTTGGAAATTTTACCTGATGAAATAGGTCTTTAAAGAAATTATTGTGGACATTTTGTCTGAAACAATTACCCTATCAGAATTAGTTTGTGGACATTTTTTTGAAACATTTTGCCCAATGAAATAAAACATAACCTTCAAGATAATTTCTTTGGAAATTTTATCCAAAACAATTTCCCAAATGATATACATGACCCACATAAAATGCCCACAATAATTACCCTGACTAAAATGACCAAAATCCTCATAGAATTACCAAGTGTCACCCCTATAGCCAAACAGTTTATTATATATGCTAAATCACTTTTAGCATTTATGTTTTATAGAAGTGAATCTATAAAATACAAGTTTCAAATTTATGGGGAGTCAAAAATTCAAGCACCAAGATCTATAATGCATGTTAACTCGCATACCAAAGATTGACTATGCAAAATCAAACATGATAACAAAGGGTTTTCCAGAGTAAGTGCAATAATGATAAGTGTCACCCCTGCATGAATGTTTAAAAAAAAGATTTTTTTTCAAAAGATCAATGATAGTTCCAAGTGGAAACATTAGATAGGGCCCAAAAAATAGAGAGCCAATGGTGTGTGGTAGTCCAGTACATAAAGATCGATAGTACAGGATCGATGGAGACTTTTCAAAATTCTTAGGATAAGTGAGAAGTTACCACAAGGTGAAAAGATGTTAAGTGATGGAGTGTGTTTTTCAAATGAGCCCAAGAATCCCATAGAGATACCAAATGGAATTCTCACATTCTATCATGTAAAGGATCGATGGTGTAAGTCATAAGTGGAATTTTCAAATATCTAGACTCAGTAAGAGGCATAGACACCATGCAATGCATGGTTATTTGTAGTCATAGTTTTACTGATTCTAAGATATTAGCAAAGTGATACTTTTTTTCAACCCATATCTCAGTTCTATTTGAAAGTGGCCAATCTAAATATATTTAACAAGTTATTCTCACAAGCTATAAAAGATTAAGACTTTGTGCATACACAATTTAGTAAACATCACATATATTTTAAATTTTTGCATGTAGTTGAAGATATAATTACCTACATCTTTATACACATGCACATGTTGCATAGCTTATCTAAAGGTAATTTTAAATTGATAACTACAATTAAACTTTTATACATTTTTAGACCACAATTAGAACTCATGTTCTGACTATCACATGTAATGACCTTGTATGAACTTGGAGGATGAGGTGACCCCATCCCCAAGTCTATAAAAACAATTATAATCCAACTTGGATTTTCATCAAAGAATTTTTGAATGTAGGAGTATCATCAATTTTGATTTTCAGCTAATGTGTTTTAATATTTTCTTTCCAATTTATGTGTAATTAGTGATTACTTTATTTGGTTGTATGTCTCAATAATCTTTAGTATGCAAAAGTTGTGAATGGATTCCTGATTATTTTTATTTATGTACTAATCTATAGATGTGAAAAATTTATTGAAATATTGGTCAAATATATTGGTTAAAATAGTTAAGTTGATTGATTCACAATTTGAATTGTTCATGAGTGCTTTTTTAGATGTATTTTTATGTGTGTGTAATAGCTACCTTAAATACTTCACTATCCTGAGCCATAATCTCCTAATTAAGGGTGTAAAATAGTTGCTCTAAAAGGAGAAACCTTTGTCTAAGGCATATTAATTTTTTGCATATTTATCTCCTTAGAATTCTTATCCATGTTTTATTTTATGTGTGCAATTACTTCTAGCAATAGACATAGGTTCTGAGAGTACTTGTCTTTTTAGAAACTAGCTAGGGAAGTGATTCCTAAAAACCACATAAGCTTTTTATTCTTCCTTACCCTTCCCTCTTTTTTTAGTTTGTTTTTAGACCTACCCACTCTAGATTATAATTTAGGGAATCCAAATTACATGGAGATTCACTGCTTTTTAGGATCTACACCTCCATCCAAAAACCTTGTCAACAACTTGCATGCCCTACCAGTTATTCTATCAATAGGTTGTAATAGATCGCATACCTACAAATCATTCTATGGTGTGGAATTCACCTCCATTGAGATCCTAAAATGTTAGAGGATAAATCATTAAGGTTATGGTTGGAATAAAACTTGCATCAACACTACCTAATTTTTTTTTTATTAGCACCATTCACTTGGAACCTCTAAGTTATCAAAACAACAAAAAAACCCTATCCCTTCCCTTAACTTTTCCTGACCTAATAGATGAAAATTCTTCCTTAGTCCATGTAATGAAGTGTTGGGATGGTGAGTATATATTAACCTATTTAGGGGTAGGGGATTAATATCTAAATAATATCATATGATATGATTCTCCTAGTATTTTAACCTAGGTCACAACTAATATTAACATAGGAACACTTGAGGTCTCGTGAAACATCAAAGTTATCCAATATTTATATTCTCAAGAACACCAAGATTTCACAACATTTCCTAATAATCATAGACAATCATTTTCTTAGTCTTATAGTTATATTCCATGAATATATCCTTTTATAGTCATCTATAACATCTTTACCATTCGTGAAGTTAAACCAACAAAACAAAAATTTCAAAAAATGCATCCTCACATAAAAAAATTTATCAAGGGAGAATTATAGTTGTTATCCATTAAATTTATCCAACCCATTGATTATCCTCGATGGGTATCTAACATAGTACATGTTATGAAACCGATAGGGGGACTACACCTTTGTACAACCTTTTGTGATCTTAATATTGCTTGCCCAAAATATGCTTTTCCTCTTCCTAATATTGACTAGCTTATGGATCTCACTATAAGACACAAAATGTTGTCACTCATGGACATATTTTTTGTCCATAACCAAATCATTATCACCCCATAATATTAGCATAAAACCTATTTTATTACTCTATGGGGGAATTTTTACTATAGGTTCATGCTTTTTTGGTTTAAAAAATGTAGGAGCAACTTAGAAGTGCATCATGACCTATATTTTCCATGACTTAATTCACAAAATCATTGAAAATTTTGTGGATGATCTCCTTAGTAAATTTAGGTATCATAATGATCACCTATTTATCCTCCATCTAATCTTCACTTGTTTAGTCAAATATCAAGTTTGTCTTAACCCCAAAAGGTGTGTCTTTGGGGTTTTATCAGAAAATATTTTGGCTTTTATCATTTCCCTTCAGGGAATTAATGTTTAACCTATTAAAATTAAATCCATTATTGATATTCTACCTCCTTCCAACCTTAGGTAGCTTCATAGTCTACAAGGGAAACTATAGTCTATTCAATGCTTTATTTCACAATTATTTAAGTGATGCCAACCATTCCATCACCTTCTTAATAAAGACATCAGTGTTTATGGGATTCAAATGGTAAAGTAACCTTTGATATTATTAATAAGTATCTCTTATATCCCCCTATCCCTATTCTAACAAGAGAGGATAAACCCTTTTACTTGTATATCTTAGCTACAGACCATGTTTTAGGTGACATGCTTACCCATCAAGATGAACAACATAGAGAGAAATAAATTTATTATATAATTCATACTTTTTTTGAGTATGAGACTCATTATACACATATTGAAAAACTATGTTTATGTTTAGTATTCATAGCTTCTAAACTACACCACTATTTGCTTAATCACAAAACCTATGTGATTATGAATACCAATACTCTTAAGTTCATACATTCAAAACACTATCAAAATCAATGAATGGTAAGAAGGCTTATTCTTCCCATCGAGTTTGATCTCAAATTCCTTAGCCAAAATTCAATTAAAGGGTATGTCATTATTGATAAATTATCTGAGACACCCCTTGCTAGTAATCTACCATCTAGTTATGAATTTATTGATGAATCTATAGCCTCCACATCCCAAGGATATCTCACATATCAAATGATGTTGTTATTTGATGGATCTAAATGTGAATATGGAGGGGGGAGGATGGGTAGGGATTATTCTAATACTATCAAAAGGAATTTTTATACCCCTATCTTTAAATCTTAATTTTGAATATACTAATAATATGGAAGAGTATGAATCCCTAATTATCAATCTCCAAACAAGTTTAGCTTTAGGTGTTAACTCACTTCATATTTTTAAGGAATCCTAACTAGTGGTCAATCAAATAAATGGCATATATCAGTGAAATAATAACATACTCCATAGGTATAAAACATTAGAAGAAGAATAATTATTATTAAACCTCAACCACAATGTCATCTAGACCACTCCTCAATTAATAAACAAGTTTGTTGATACCATGGATTCTTTTATCCCATATTCCTCCCAGAAGTCTAAATTATTTTTCCTTATCCACAAGGTCAATCAACCTTCATATACCAAAATTGATCTTCCATCTATATGTATTTTAAAATAAAATCACTTAAATATGTGATACATATAGATATTTGATTATTTAGCTAAAGGAATCATTCCTACAGAATTATTCAAAAATGCTAAGCATGTGTTTTCAACAATGGAATACCTAATATATAATATTGGGGGGTGTGTTTTATAAATGGGGGTTTGATGTTATTTTCCTCCACTATCTCCAAAATTATGATGCAAATATTTAAATCAAACAAACACATGATGGAATATGTGGCGGTCATTTTAGTGGTTTAGCTATCGCCAAGAAGATTATGTGAATAAGTTATTGGCCTACTTTGAATTTGGACTATTATGAATATGTCAAAGAATGCATGAAGTGCCAACATGATTCCAAATTATCCCATATCCCTAGTCATGTGTTATAGGTAACCAAGGATTTTCGGCCTTTCTCCCAATGGAGATTAGACCTTATAGGGTAGATTAATCCTAAATCTTCCCATGACATAGTTTTATCATTATTAATACCAAATATTTCACTAAATGGGTGGAGGTTGTTCCCCTTATTTCAATTAAGGTGGATAATATCATTAATTTCATTAACCATCATATCATATGTCATTTTGGTGTCCCACATAAAATCATTACAAATATTGGGAAATCTTTTAAAAATAAGCAAGTCCAAAAATTGTGTGATTCCTTCAACATTAAGTTAAGCTTCTCATCATCTTATTATCCACAAGCCAATGGAAAATTTTAAGCATCAAAAAAAACCTTTTCAATACGTTAACTAAAATGGTCAATGAAGCTGGAAAGAATTGAAATATTCACATACCTTTTCCTTTGTGGGTTTATCAAACTAGTATTTGAACCCCTACAAGTGTTATGCCTTTTTCTTTAGTCTATGGTACTGAAGCAATTTTCCCCTAGAATTCCAAATTCCTTCTCTTTAGATCTCTCTTAAGTACATCATTTATAAAGAAGATTATCATAAAAAATGATTATCATAGTTGGAAATTTTAGAATAGCATTGGTCAATAGATCTTGATCACCTTTATGTATATTAAGAATAGATAAAATATGCATATAATCAACATTTAAAAAATGAGGATTTATTATCAGTGACCTTGTCCTTAAATAATTTTAGTAAAGGTTCATAAATCATTATAACATTCGAAGGATGAGGATAGCTAAATTTTACTTTGGTGAAATACATAACCATAAAGAAGATGAATTATTATGCATTAGATAAGAATTAGGAATAACGAGTGTTTCATTAACACTTACATAGAATTCAAACTAAATTAGATAGAAATAAGTTAAATATTAAACATGAGAATGCATGAAATGAAAAAAATAAGAAATACAATAGGGAACCATAACAAAAATAGTCTCTATTGATCTCTTTGAAGTTGAAACTCTCTTCTTATTACAAACATATATATATATATATATATATATATATATATATATATATAGTCTATGAATGTTCACATTCTTCTTGTACTCGTCACCAAAAGAGGAGTTTATTCATATTCTAACCTATTATAATTCATGAAGATAGGATAAAATATACATATATCTGACAAACTAAATACATAATGCATGAATATCATAAGAATATCCTATGCATATTTACTATTCATTTTATTCTCCCAATAATTTTTTGATCTTAAAATGTTATCTCATCCTGAAAAAAAATCATAAGATATTCTAAATGTGCATAAAGGGAAAAATTTCAAGAAGTGGTCAGACCAATAAGAGTCACAGTAATCTCTCAAGGTGACATTTTCATTTTTCAACTCTTGTACACTAGTTAGCTACCCTTTCAGGTTTTCAACTAAGTACCATACCAACCTACCACCCTTTCAAGATTTTAATATGTTGGAATAACCAAGTGGCCACCATTTATGTTTTTTCAACCATCATGTCCCTACTTGTCTTATGAGTCATCCCTAATATAAAATTATCTACAAAATTTGACAAAATGGCACTTTGCATAGTATTTAGCTTGATGGAGGAGGCATGGCTATAGATGAAGACTAGAAAAAAGAGTCCTTATCCTTGATCTATGTAATCTTGCACTGAGTGATGACTTGTTAGAGCTTAGATGGTAGCTTTTAGACTAGAGTGTTGAGGATCTAGGTAACCTCATTATAAAAAAGAGATAGATTGATCTTGTATGCATTCAAGTCAACCATAACTTCCTAAACCATGCATAATAGGGTACATATCAATGCATGATATCTGATGAGTTGCTTTAATTTCAAGTCATCAATGATGTTTATGGTTTCCTTAGTGTTATTCACCCTCATTTACTTCTCTCCATTCAACTACTCTAGTTTGTTTACGTGGCATTGGTCCTGAAGACCTGTGAATGAACTATGCAGAAGATCACTCTTGTAGTTGAGGAATTTATTGTGCACATTATCTCAATAATTTAACAATTCCTATAGAGATATGTCATTTTAATTTGTATAAGTGGTGTGACTACCCATAGTTGTCTTATTACCTCTGACTATGGTGAAGTCTACACTAGAACTAGGTAAATAATTATCCAGTTGTTTCTTCTAATACATCAAAGTGTATGTGACCTATTATGCTTATAATTTGATAATGTCAATCATGCCTTATTACTCTTCTAGTAAATTGATCAGTGTGGCTACCTTATACTTCACATTCTATCCTAATGTACTGACTACACGAAGTTTTTGAGCTATGCACCAATCCTTTATCAACTTAAAGACCAACATCTTGAGTCTGCACTAATAGAACATGACTTAGTCCCTGATTGCTCAAGTGACCAATTCTAGATAGGTAGTATGTATCATCTTCATAGTTTAATTAAGGTAATCCTTTAATTTCATGTTCTTGTCCTTGGATTGATCCATCTCTAACTCTAAAGAAGTGGCCTTCTGTGCAATTGATTCATAAAAGTTATTGTGCCCTCCAATTATTTATTTAGTGGAAGCTTGGAGATGTCTAAATAAGCCTCTTTCTTGAGAGGGAGTGAAATCAATGCGCTCATAAGTGCTAAAGGGTTTGTTCACGGTATTATGGAATGTGGGAATGAAAAAGTGGTGAATCGAGTACCAAATATTGGGACATCTTAGAGCTAAACACCTCCCAATGGAAACTCTGGGAGTTTAGGACCTATCAAAGATATAGATGGTGATTCTTGTTGGGTTGGCTACTCTACTTCAAATTGAGGTTACTCTGGTGTCTATTGTTGATGTGTTGTGGCCTCTAAAGCCAACTTGAGTTACTATGCAAAATCTTTAGACTGATTTATTTTTTTCCTCTTCCTCCTCCTTTTTCTTCTTCATCTTTTCCTATTCATCTTGTAGAATTTATTTTTCATACTCGATCTATATCTTATATTCACATTTTACATCTTCTTTCTTATTTTATTCTATCATGGACATAGCCTTGGCTTATTCTTATGTAGCCTGGGCCTGTGCATATACTTGTGCTTTTTTTTGTGCCTATGCCTTTGCATGTGGTTTTCCTATTATTGGTGTAGGGTTTCATCTTATTCTTCCTTAATTTTCTTTACAACTTCCTTTACTTGTTTTTGTGCATGCTTTATAGCTTCCATGGCCTGTTGTGCTTCGGCTACTACATCCTATTTTTATTTCTCTTATTCCTCTGCCTTAGCATTAGTAGTAATCTTGGCTTATTTTTACTTCTATGCCTATACCTCCTATGATTTTTTGGTTATGTTGATGGCTTCATGATCCTTCTTATCCACATCCATGGCTTTCTTTCTATCAGCTTCTACATCCTTAGCCTTTTGTGTAGCCTCAACTTCTTCAGCTTGTTGACTAGCTTGTTGTTTATAAACTTGTCCCTTATATCACTTATTTTCCTCCTTTATTACTCATTATTTTGTTGCATGATCTACTTATTCCTTGGAGGCCTCTTGTTTTTATTTTTTAGGGTGATCGAGTGTGAGATCTCAAACCTCTTATGTATGTGGTAATGCAGTGAATCACTTAGTCAATTTTCTAAGTTGGAAACCTATGCCTTCTTGTATATGATCATGAGCAACCTATATTCTAATGGTGGTCAAGTGCTTCCTACATGGTAGCTAGTCATTTGAATGTTTGCTCTTCAATTATAGGGGAGACCCTAACCTCCTAACTTATTTGGGGTCTATGTAAAAGTGATTCTTATGGGGTTTCTAGAAGAGCTATAAATATATAATCAATTATGAATGTAAGAGTAGGTTGTGGCTAACAAAATTTTATCCAATACTATAGTTTTTCTATTTATTGTTGGATAGTATCAATTATAATGGATGGAAAATAAGATAGAAGGTCCACCCATAGTTATGGAGGAACCTACTTCCAAACTTGAACCATGCACATAACCTTCAAAAGAAATAATTCCTTCTCCTCCTCTCTATTTTATAAATCTCTAGCCATGTTTGCAATCATGAGTTGGTAGACTTCATATTCATTCATGCCCATTTATGGAAGGTCACAACAACTAGTAATTTGTGGCACCTTCTAATAATCTAGACAAGTTGTCATTCTTCACGTCTTGTGCTTCAATGAAGGGGATGTTGATTAATGTTATACAAAAATAATATGCTTTCCCTTCTATTTTTATGAGCTAGTGTCTTCTTCTAGTTTTTACACTGTAAGAATGGCAACACTAGGTGGTATGGCTTAAATTAGAGTTATAAGTCTAGATACAAAAGTTATTTTCATGGTGAAATCTATTTGTGTAATGTCTATTATGATAAATAATGGTAGTGGTGCAAAGGGATACCATGTAAACTCATGAATGTGGATGAACACACCCTTCGATGATAAAATGATAGTTGTTTGTTGACCCAAATATTACATGACATCTAGTGGCACATGGGGATGAGTTGAAATTAGCTCTAGACACTCCTCCCACCATACATTAAATTTTCCCTCATGTGTTATGGATTTGTGTTCCTATGTTTATATGAGATTGGGGAATTTATTCACTAGCTAATAATCCATGTCGAGGTGCACTTTTCCTTTTCAAAACTTCCATTACATGAAGCAGAGTAGGAAGATGAGGAACTTGTATTGAAATATCTACTTTAGAGAGGTGTAACACTTATCGATGTTGGTGAGTAGCTCCTAAAAAAAGTACTCTAGAAAATTTAATTACTCATTCTCTTGGATCATGTGATGGGTGATGCCCATGACTCTTTTTGGTATTTGATCATAGAATTGGTCATCTATAATAATCTTTTTATAATACACTCAATGAAGATGTGCACTAACTCATCTAGGATTTCATCAATTAGAATCCCTTTATTACTTCAAACATAAAACTCTTGAACTTATTAAAAAATGGGTGGCATTCTCATATTGTATGTAAATAAGTAGTCTCCTCACACAAGCATGTCTAAAGCTCAGGCCATGGCTTCTACGTTAATGATAATGGTGATGACTAGGCCAAGGTAGATGTTACCATCATTGTATCAGCCAAGTAAAACTTTTATGATATCCCCCAACTCACCAAAGCTTTGCATGTGAATTATGTACTCAACTTCTATATTATATAAGTGGTGGGGGGATACAAGAGCAAGAAGTTACACAACATCAATAGGGTCTATAAGAAATAACTATTGTTTTACTTATTAGAGGAAGTCAAATGGTTCTAGATCATTAAAATTTATCTGCCTAAGATCCATTTTGATTCCTATTGCTTATTTTTTTGCCTCTATCAAAACCCTAATGAGATATTAAGTATCCATGTCTACTAAAGTGATTAAATTACAATGTTATCTGCTATTTGTATAAGAAAACTAGCTCATCTCTTTGAAATTATAGATCATGAAAATATGCAAAAAGATTAAATGCCAACTTGGTTCTTTGAATTTGGCCTTTATATATTTTTTACCTATTGGATTTTGCATAAATTTTGTGCTTAACTGTCCACTTGTCATGAATACAATGGTGGATGTGTTAAATCTTTGTCCAATATGGCAATTAAGATAGTTAGTCATTGGCACATATGTGGAGTTATGTTCTTATTCTCCTTGGTTTATATACATTGGTATAAGTGGATGATTTTAATGGGATACCAATTTTTTGAAGATCAAGTCAATTGACACTTGTATCTGGCATTTACTTTTAGTGGATGACCATTATATGGTGAATATCTTGTTGATGTGTTTTGTCTATACCTTTCTTAGACTTAATTTCTCTTTTTCACTCCTCTTGACATCCATAATGGCACACATGGATTATCTTATGCACAATTAGCACTTGTTATGCTTAGTATATTGAGTCTTCAATTATATTGAATAAATCATCTAAAAACACACATAGATAGAAAAAGAAACACACAAACAATATGTAGAATTAAAAAATTCTAATCTACTTGGTGATACTCATCACCCACTCACTTTAGTAGAATGAGATCAATTCAACTATTAATGGTAGGGTTAAGCCTACAACCATTTACTTTCCCTAGTAAAATGGTTCCCTAAATATCTCTTAAAACCATGGTTCCTTACTATGATAGTTAATGAATAACATAAGGCCCTTTCCATCAAATTTGTAACTTACCCAAAAATTATTTTAAATGACTATCATATAATAAGACTAGTTGATATTTATGAAATTATTTATGGCACAAATTTTTATCATGCCATGCTTTATGGCTTTGATTGTGAACTTACTACATCCACATTTCTCTACATCTATACTCTTCCATCCTATTCAGCACGAGACATTTATCGGTGAAGGACTCATGAACCCCTAGTTTCATGACCATGGAAATTCATAGACTAGGAACTAAGTGTTCCATTAGCACAACTACTTCAAGCCCATACACCAACTAAAATGGAGTAAAACATGTGACTCTTTTATAATGTGTTTGGTATTCCCAAAAATCATAGGAATCCAATCTTCCCATTCATCCCTCTTAATGTCACAGATCTTTTTTAGAATTTTACCTATCACTTTATTGGAAGCTTCATCTTGGCCATTTACTTTGGATGGTAAGTAGTGTTTTTGTGGTGACAAATCATAAATTCCTCAGTAATAGCCTTGATGGTGTTATTCAAGAAGTGTGTGCCTTGTTTGTTGATGAGTTTGATGGGGAAACTAAAACTTGTAATGATATTTTCATAGAGAAACTTTGTTACATCTTTCACACCATAGGTAGGTGTTGTAGTAGATTCAACCCACTTGGTAAAATAGTCAGTCATAGTGATAATATATCTTACTTTACTATTTTTTCTCAATGGATTGATAGGCTTGATAAAGTCAATACCCCATTATTCAAAGGGTTACTTAGCTAAAAGAGGCTATAAATGTATTTAATCTTTTTATAGTGGTATACCCATGAATTGGTAGGCATCACAATATTATTCTACTCTGTATGCATCCTAAAAGATATTAGGACACCATAACCCACACTATAATATCTTCCTAGAAGTAAATTCTCTAGAAAAATTACCTCCTACAACTCCTTGGTGTGCATATCATAAAATTTGAGGTTGTTCATGTTCTTGAATAACTCTACATAATATTTCATCCTTCCCTAAATGATACAGAAGCCCATTGATGATGGTGTATAATAAGTCTCTAGTAATAAACTATTTCTTGTCACATTATTAATAGTGCATAGGGAAGACTCCTTATTTGAGTAAGTTGTTAATTGATTCAAAAAAATTAAGAATCATAGAAACATGAAAGAGATGAGCACCAAGAAAGTCTTCTATAATTATTCTATTTCATCACCATTAGGAATGCGGCTGAGATGATTTGGTCCCACATTATCTCTTCTTATATTTAAATTAATACAAAATTGGAACTCTTAAAATAACATCAACCATAAAAAGATGCATCCTCCTAGCATCAAATTGTTGACAAGATATTTCAAGGCTTGATGATCAGTGAAGACTTTGAATGGTGTTGTAAGCAAATAGTGTCAAAAGTTTTATAGTGTGAACATGATAGATAATGCTTTTCATTCAATGGTTGTGTAGTTATTTTCTATGTCAAATAGTTCTCATCTTTCAAAATTAACAGGATGGTCTATTCCACCATATCCTAGCTACATAATCATAACATTGATTATGATACTTGAAGCATTAGTGTGCATATGAAATGGCTTGCTCCAGTTTAGAAAGATGAGGATGGGCATAGTAACCAATCTTTATTTTAGCTCAATGAAGGATGATTGGAATTATAAACTCTAGATAAACTTTGCACTTTGTATAATAAATATTCTAATGGGGATGAAATTGGTGTGTATCTTTTGATAAACTTGTGATAATACCTTATATGACCCAAAAAATATCATACTTCTATGGAGCTGATGAGTGGAAGCATACTCAGAATTACTACAATTTTTTCTAGTATACTAAAATACCTTCACTACATACTACATGGCCTAGTAAGATGACAAAAGGTGTAAAGAAGAGACATTTCTTTAAATTCAAAGCAATGCACAGAGCTTGACATCATTATAATGTTAGGTGTAGCTTAGACAAATTTTATTTGAAAAAGGAAAAGACTGCCCAATAATCAAGATAGACTTCCAAGAAGTCATGAATGAAGTCCTTGAATGCAGTCACAACTGTGTGAGAGAAAATTGTAGGTGTGTTCTTAAGGCCAAAAGGCATGACCTTATATTCAAAAGATCCCCATTTCATGGAAAAAGACATTTTGTCTTTGTCTTCTTCTATGATAGGTATTTAATGATAGCCACTAAATCATCCATGAAATAATAGACTTCATGGCCTATGATAGATTCTAAAACTTCATCTTTGAATGGAATTAGGAATGGATCATTTACACATGCATCATTCAAAAAGTGAGAATCCCCACATACTTATATTTCTCCTATCTTCTTTGGTTGCACTATCATAGGACTTAACTAATTTATATTTTCTATTGGATAAATTATTTTTGCATCTTACATCCTATCGAGTTAATCCTTCACTTTAATTTTCATGTTTAGATTTATCTTATATGGCCATTTCTTTGTAGGCCGTGTGCACTCTTTAAGTTTGATATGCGTCTCACCTAGATATGGATCAACTCCTTAGAGATCTAAAAATGTAGTGGGAAAGACATCTTGTAAATCTCATAGGAGATGCATAACTTTTTAAATATTAGCTTCTATTTAGTAATCACCTATATGTACTAATTTTGCAACCTAATTAGTTCTGATGTTTTCTATATGATTTTTAATGGGCTGCTAGTAAATCTTGCACTTTTCTTCATCAACATATTCTTATATCATTTGGTGTCATTTTTTTTCTAGAATTTATATGTTGTATATCTTGTCTTCTTTAGTAGGTTTTGTACTGAGGTCCTTTATTGGTTCTATTGGCCATTCAGGTTCAAATCAATCAATCAAATCCACATCACCATTAGAATCAAAATCGTCAATGTTCTTTTCTTCATCTTGAATTTGGTGGCATGGTTATATGAGATATTTTTCTTATTTATTGGAAGCTTTATATATTTAAAATGTTGAATTGAGATCAGAGGCTATGTTATTCTATGTCATGGATTCCATCGTGGTGCTTAAATATTTTGTGCACCCATGGCATAAGAATTGTTTGATTTTCTATAGTCTGTTATGAACTAGAGGTAATTCATCTTCAAAAACAAATGTCTATATGAAATCACTTTGAACTTACACCCAATGTTTTGTCTCCCTCTTGAACTCTTTATGCATATACCATGTTGATGGTAATGGAATAAGTGTATAATGGAAAATATGAACCCAGTACTTCGATGCCACATGTTCCTCAGTCTAGACTTCAACACATTTATAATTATGAATTTTAGGATAGTCACCTTCTTGGAATAAAGTAAAATTGCTTATGATTATATATAGTAGTTATAACCTTATAATCATGAGCTTGTACACATCATCCCACTCAAGTTGGTTATTTCTATGAATTGCCCACCATATAGATGCAATTCCATTCAAAGCATAATTTAGAGAACTAACATGTTGGTTGATGGTAGGTACATAAACCTATAAAAATAGAATGAACTCATTGATAATGTTAGTTTTATGGTACATAAGAAGTTGTCTCTCATACACAAAGACCATTCTCATGGGCCAGGGTTTATAATCACCTCAGGCCTAGTTAAATAGGTACATGTCTGATCTCCAATGATAGATGAAGATATTTCCCAAGGCAAAGTGCCTTCTCCAGTAAGCTTTATATAGTCCTACATATGATCATCTACTTGATAGAGGAATTCAACTTATGACCAAGTAGGGGATTTAGTAGACATAGATGCACAATCTTCTATGATAAACTAGGTTGCCAACAAGTATGTAGCTACTGGTTCAGGCCTCCATTATTCCATTGTCTTAATTTTTTGAGTGAGTAATAATTTTACCTAAGGTTTGGTATGTTCGTATAATAATTTGCACTTGGTAGTGCACAAAGTTTTTGGGTTTTCTTCAGAGTTCACCTTCATCTAACTAGTTTCTTGCATGACATATGGAGATTTTGGTTCAGCCATAATGATGTATAATTTGTTCACTATATTTAGAGGACTATGATAACCTTATCTCTTTGGTGCACCTCTAATTAGTTTTACACCATGTTGATAGTCATCTGACTATCATATGCCCATTTATTGCTAATCAACATAGGGTAATGTGTTTTTCTTGTCTTCATGTCAATGACATCAAAGTCACCATTCAATGTCAAATTATGACTTTGATCTCAACATCTTCTAATATACCAATAGGCTTAACTCATCCTTAGTCATCTAAGATTATAAATATTATACTATATCTGAGAAATGGTCATCCAATAGCCTCCCATGTAGACCTAGGAATCATATTAACTCTACTACCAAAATCAAAGACAACATTTGGAATCTCATAACCTGTAACCTCTTTGTTAATTCATGTATCTACATCCCTGACCTTCTTTATTTTGACATATTAGACTAGATTTTATAGCTTCTATTGTCTGTGATGTGCACATTCTAATAGATTAAATAGCAATTTTGTGATATTATGAGAGATGTCTTCATTATGTAAAGTGCTTAAAAGTTTTAGAAGATCTATTAGTGTAGTGACAACTCCATCCTAATGCATAATGTGCATGATCTAGATATATATTTGTGCATCTATTGGTACATCATCTCCTTTAGTAGTGTCTTTATTTTCTATGTTTTTTAACATTTGCACATCTTCATACATCAACCTCTTTTCTATATCTGGGTCTACGTATTTATCCTATTTTGATTTTTAGATTCCTTGATCTTGATGCATTTCAGGTGGAAGTAAACCTTTTTCCACATGTTTTTATTGTGTAATAACATTCAAGAATGCATTATCCTTAAGATTTGTACTCACCATATTCACATTTATGGATGGCCTTGTCCTTTCTTTACTTCTCCAAGATAGGACAATATTATATGTCATGTTGGTCATTTTCCATAGTATACATAATAAGACTATCTTTGAGGATTCAAAGGGAATTTTTTTTGTACATGATTATACTCTCGACATGGGTAGAATTACAAAAGAGGAAATTGATAGTTATTTCCTCTACCACCTTGGTAACCTCCTTGTATTTTCCCCTATCTCCTCATCTATTGGATTGATATCTTCCTCTATATTCTCCTTATTGTTATGTAGTGTTCCAATGCTGATGTTGTTGGGTATTATCTCTAATTCTAAATTTTTGTTGCATAATTGGTGGGGCCCAACTCATTTATTTTTGTTACATTATCACTAAGCTGTAGGGTGTTGCATACTATTACTATAAATATGGTGGTGTCCAACTCGACAAAGGAGGGGTCCAACTAGCAAACTTTGAGGTTGGTATTGTGGTAAACTAGGAATCCATTATGAAACTATTTGGGTTGCATAACCTTTATTGACCTTTAGGCCTGGAATCATCTACTTCACTGAGGATATTTATTGCATAGTGATAATGAATACATTTTTTGTGATGCCTTCCTTGAGCTCCTTCAAATCCCTATAATTCTTTTCATCATGATTGTTTGACTTACATAAATTGTAATATATTTTCTATGGATTCTTAACATACTATTTTAGAATATGTCACTACATTTTTGTATGCCCCACTACTCAATAGATTTCACAAAAATATATCTTGATATTAAGATAATCATTCATGTGATGTCCTTCCATTTCACACTCCATACACCAGAGATTCAATTTAGGTTTATCTACCTCATGGTATTGCTTGATTATCTTCATAAAACCCTATAGTGTATTTTTAATCTTGGAATTGGTAATAGGAGCCTATCTATAGTCTTTAATTTTCTCTACTCATAGGGAAATAATTATAGCATCTACTTTAGAATCATATTGAATTTTCATAGTGGAAAACCTGATTCAAGAGCATAGTCCTTCAATGAACCATACAAATTTATCTTTTTATATTAAGGTAAATTATACCTTATTCATCACATCAGATAATCTATGGTCATAGTTGTAGACTAATTCTCTTAACTTCTACCTTATCTCCATCAAGTCTTGAATAGTTTGGCTTGTACATTTATTTATCTTGAATTCTATGACAAGATAGTCCTTAACATATTGTATAATTTCCTATTAAAGTTCTCTTATGTATATGAACTAAATTTATCTTTTACCTAGTGTCCTTACTAGCTCACACTTTTTGATAGCTTCATCAGTGATGCCCTTAGCTTGCCATCTTATTTCATAGGTTAATAAATATTATTTAGGGTCTATAGACCCATCATAGATTGTTAGGTTTATGAATCCTCCTAGATGACCCATTTTGTAAAATGGTGTTGATGGAATCTATCACATGGTTGTTACAAGAGGAGGTTGTGTTCTTGGAAATCCTACTTGTGTACTACTCTATGCACTAGGAGAGTTAATGTGTGTACTTTATTTTTTTGCACTTCCTTCTTTTCTTTGCTTGATTTTGACAAGATTAATGGCCTTCAAATCCTTTTGAATTAATGTTATTTCAATTTTGGTAACCCATTGATGCACTTTCTCTAAAAATGGACCTTCCCAACTATTATCTTCCTATCCACATAATTGAAAACTTCTACTAGAATATAAAATATTGGGTTGTAGGGTTGTGTGTTCTTTTGGTGAATGATTCTTTCCTATGACTTCTTTTCCTATTTTGATTGAGCCTATAATTAACATATGAATATGTTATTTTTATTTACTTAATTCTTCATGTCCTTTTTATAATACTAATTCTTATAGCTATGCACTACATATATCATCTAACTGCTCTACTTCTACCTATTCTTGCCTTCTTCTTTGAACATCTCTTCATCATTTATTTCTATTCATCAGCATTCATCATCTAATTTATTTTCCTTAATTATTCATCTCTTTCATCTCACTCATCACATCTTCTTACTATTTCATCACCTAGTTTACTACTACTCTTACCTCTACTCGTAACTACCTAGGTATTCTTCTATTTATTCTATATGTTCTATTATCATAGTCAATGTTCTAAATACAAAATTTTATTGACTCTTCTTCCCTTGTGTCTCCATTATGGATTCAATTTGAAGCCTTACTCATCTAATCATCATTCACCATCATATCACACACACCCCCATATGCCTAAAGTGAATACTACATATTAACAAGAGTAGGTAGCATGGCCTTATCCACAACCAACATCTTCACAAGGAGAAGTAGTCATTACAAAAATTTCCTTCTAATTCCTTGGACAAACAAGTCTTGTGTAGCTTTGAAATCTATGTATCCTTGTATTTAAAACTTGGTGATGTATCCTTTTATAGTGGTATCAATTCAATAGTCTATCACCCTTGTCTAGTCAATTTCCAATTTTTTCAATTGATCTACCTTTTCTTTCATCTAGATGATTATTTATTTCATTCTAGGGTTAAATCAATAGTATTCCAATCATGCTAACCAATTACCTACTAATTTAGGTAACTTGTACCAAAAAAATTCATAAATCTCTCCATATATATCCTCTAAATGATTTCTTATGTAGTAAGACCAGTCCATTTGGATTCTTCTTCTATGAAATTACATAATTTTTGGTCTAACCATGTCTGGATGTCTCTCTACCCTAGTAACCATCTTATCATACTTTAATATGGAATGAGTGTTTCCATACTCATTACATCATTGTTAGTAGAGTTTATTGAAACATTAGAACATGCTAAGGATGAGGATAACTAAGTTTTACTTTAGTATACAGGATAGTGTAGATAATTCATTCACAAGGTGGGAATACAAAATCATAATGAAGATGAATTATTATGCGTTAGATAGGAATTAGGAACAACAAGTGTTTCATTAACATTTATAGAGCATTCAGATTAAATTAGATATAAATAAGCTAAACATTAAATATGAGAATGCATGTAATGAAAAAAATAAGAAATATAATATGTAACCATAACCAAAATAGTCTCTATTTATCTTTTCAAAGGTGAAACTATCTTCTTCTTACAAACATACATATATAGCTATTTGTAATTTATGAGTTTTCACATTCTTCTCATACTTGGCACCAAAATAGGAGTTTGTTCATATTCTAAGCTATTACAAGTCATGAAGATAAGACAAAATATACATACATATGAAAAAATAAATACATAACACATCAATATCATAAGAATATCTTGTGTAGCTTTACTATTCATTTTCTTCTCCCAACAAAGAAAATCAACATGTCACAAATATGTAAATAAGTAAATGAGGAAAGTTTGATCTGAATTGGCTTGGACCCTATATTATCACTCATAAATATGGATTTGGGGCATATCACTTGGCCTCCCTTGATGAGAAACCAGAACGTGAACTTCTTAATGCTTTGCATTTGCATCCTTTTTAATATTCATAATCCTATTGAAAACTACAATTATCATAAGTTCTCCTTAAATCTTATCCCCTATCTCTAAACATCCCCAATAATGATATAAAATCATGCGAATCTCTATCAATATACCTATTTTATCCTTAAATATGGACACCCCAACTCTGTTCATAACATGTTCTTATGGATTGTTCCTCTAAAAATAGGGTGGAGTTCCAAATCATTATTTCCTAAAGGTCCTTCACCTTAAAATCTTATTCTAAAGGAGTAAGTTATTGTTTTATTTTATGTCTTGGTTTATGAAAACACACTAGATTGTTTTAAATCTAATCCATGGAAAAAGGTTAATTTGGGATACGAAATCAAGAAAAATATCAAAGTTGTATAATGATCCCTCAAAGGACATTTGTCATTAAATTTAATAAAAATATCAAAGTTTCAAACTGATCCCTAAAAGGATAGGTGCTAAAATACATATATCTAAACATATAATCTACTCTATTGAAGGATGGCCATATGCCTATTTTTTAGGAAACTTCTCACATTGATTAGTTTCTTATTAAAATTAGACCCTTTAAAAATCTATGAAATCAAAATTATATTCCATGAAATCTTCACACATTGATCAGTCTACATATATACATGGATTAGCTTAAGGTTAACCTAAAAAACTCAAAAATGCAAAATAAGATGTGTATTCCCAGAGAATTAAGGTTTCCCCCATTCCTAAAAACATAAAAATCCCTTTTTAAGGCCAAAGAATTGTGAATTTAATTGACTTGAGACTGTTAAGGATTCTCATTAACATCGGATAAAATGGTGCATATTCAAAAGAAATAGGATGCCTAGCTTTGATTAGGGTTGAATCTAATTATGATTCATACATCCTTGATAAGTTAATACATAAACCATTTCATCATAAATTAGCATTATTCAAAAACATTTAAATTCATAAAAACCATGGCATAATCTAAATCCATAATCAACCATGACATAAAACCCAATCCATGATGTCCCACATAATCCAATTACTATAACCAAAAATTAAAAAACCATGTAAACACCATCCATGTAATATCAAATCCATAGCCAAATACATCATAATTTCATATGCTCTAAAATTTTCACATGATTTAAAATCCATCATCCATCATAAATCCATTAAAACACATATCAATATAAATCCATAATCATGATAATAATTTAAAGCTACATCGCATGATCTAAAAACCATAATCCATGTAAACACCATATAATCAACAATAAACCATGATATATCACATAAATAAATTCATATACCATATAAACATAATCTTAGTAATTTAGGTCCATAATCAAATAATGCAAGATAATGTAACAAATGTGTGGTAAATAAAATCATGAATATATATATATATAGAAGAACAAATGTATATTTTAATAATGCCATGATATGCAATATATACAAAGCCAATATATTTAATAAGCCATAAAAATGGATACTCTATGAAATATAGCTAGCTCATGTGGATGTTCACTTCACCTCCTCTACTGCCTCCATCATCACCTCCATCTCTACATCTCCTACCTCCCATCTAGGTCAAAAAACTCTCTCATGTCTTCCTCCCAAATAGTCCATCCACCATAAAAATTATGCCTATATGGTCCCAAAATCATCCACATCCACCCCCTCTATCTCCTCTACAAAAAACTTGAGATCTATCACCTATGGTTATAATAACTCCCCTTGAAATTCGTCTCTCCTATATACCTATGGTGCCTCCATTATATCTTGAATCATCCCAAACTATCACCATACATGCTCAAAATGAAATAATTCTACATGCTATGTTTATTGTCATCATATCCACCTCACCCACTACCCTACCATCAATTCCCTATTCATCTTAGACATGTTATAAATATAACATATGGCCTCCAGACCACCTTCTCTTCCTCTAACTCCTCTAGAACCTTTCTATATTAATTTAGGTCATGTACTCTCCCATCTCTATGTGGATCGGTGAAGTCATATCTTCATCATAGAAATCTTACACTAAATGCAAATCAGTACCATCCCATCCAAGATAGCCCTAGTTTTGAACTAATCATATATGCTCATAATCCCATCACTATAGTATCAAGGTCACATCTATACCAAAGCATCATTATTTCCTCCATCCCCACAACTTTGTGTATATTTGTGCTAAAAGTGTGGGAGCCCATACAAACATTGTACAATACTCCCACATATCTACTAGAACCCCTATCAAACTCCATATAAATATCCCACCACCTAAATCAAGCAACACATAATAGGAGATAGCCAGCATCATCATGGTGATCACTCATCTCCCATCTTGGTCATGATCATATAGAACCTCAAAACTAAATCCTCTTGTTGAAAATGAAATATCTATAGCATCATCTCCATATAGTTGTGTCATCACCTTTGATCATCCCCTCTCATTCAATAGTAAAATATTTATCCCTACACTAACAGTCATAATATCTTATATATATTCTCTAATGTTAGGGTCATTCCCCTAGTTGGCAGCCAAAAGGTCCCTATAGTTGGATCCCATCACTCCAATGTACCACTAGTATGCTCTAATCTATATGTATTCAATGATATTGGTGTAGTCCACCTAATTATATAGACTCTAGATGATCCCAATCCACATCTCCCATCACCTCTCAAAGCCACTCTAGTAATGGTATCACTTGATCTTGCATGGTAAGTAATATACATGCCTAAAATCTCATGAACCACCAAGTTTCTTTAGTTTCCTAGCCACTAACTCTATGCTCTATGTTTTATACCCCTTAGGAATTGATACTAACCCCTTTTAAAACCAAAAAATTTAAAACATAAAATATACCAAAAAAATAACTTACAAAAAACAAAAAAATTATCCCTACCTCATCATGTGATCATCGTCATCATCATTGACCACTCCTGGTAGCCTCCATCTTCTATATCACATATTTAAATGTAGATAGGTATTAATATTTATCTATTTTATACACATTATTGATTCACAAAT
Source organism: Torreya grandis (assembly GCA_037957365.1). Lineage (NCBI taxonomy): Eukaryota > Viridiplantae > Streptophyta > Pinopsida > Cupressales > Taxaceae > Torreya > Torreya grandis. The sequence continues at coordinate 65,188 of JARHVA010001027.1, forward strand.
GAGCTTCCACCATGTTAGGTATCCTATTTATCTCCCTCTAGGATTAACATCAATTATTTTGTGATTGATGTCAATTCTCAAAATTGATATCGATCTATTAGATTGATGATGATTATGTCCATTTTGGCTTATTCCTTACACTATTTGAATTTTTTTCATCCTTATAGTCTTTTCCCAAATCCAATTAAGTTATATTTTGTTATAGTTATCCCATTCTTTATTACCTAGCATTACTAGCTTATGGACATAGACCACCTATTGGTCCTACAACCTTTGAGAGGTCTACATTCATTTCAAAGTCTATTCCCTATAGATCTTAAAGGTGTATCTCATTTTGAAATAAAATGTATCTAGGTCATATATATATATATATATATCAAGCACATCATATGATTTGTTCATCACATCGTAGCCTTTGCCCTCTTGACTACCTTCGATTGTGCCTGCATGTTCATAATTGTGATAATCTATTACATATTTTCTTTGGGGCATTCCTATTTGAATATCCTATATCTTATTAGTGTACCATTATACTTCATTCTTATCCTTGTGTCTTAGATTCTCATTTTATATCTACCTTATCCATTAGCACCTCATCATCCTTTACCAACTCCCAGTTTGAGGTGGATACCTCCTCATATAAACTTGGGGCATTAGACCCATCCTAGTTTTTATCTCATGGTAAGTTATCATAAACTATTCAATAAAAAGGGGAAAATATAGACACTACAAATTTACACCACTATATTAGTATAAATATATGTGTCTTACCACCTCCCCATCCTTTTTACATTAGTCAATGTAGTTTTACCATTACTATCTGAAGTTGCATAATTAGTCTTACTAATTATTTTATACCTACGTAACTAATTAACCCTACCTAAATCTATTCAAATCTCCCCAGATTTATCAAAATTAAGTTTTTTTAACATCTTAACAACCTTTCACTATATAGAATTCATTTAAAACATCTTAGGATTAAGTTTAACCTTGTAAATTAGTGTTGTTTGAACAAACTTGGTAAAATTAGACTTAATCAACACTAATATTCATGATCATCATCGATCCTATTAGGATCGACATCAATTTAAACTGAGACCATCCTTGATAAAATGGATCCCAAATTCATACACTCGAATGCTAGATAACTTTCCCTATAACACCTATGGAATAACACCATACCTATCTTAGTCCATCCTCATCAACATGATAATTCTTTGCAATATTAGAAGAATTTTAGAGTTAAATATAATACTCATTTGGAATATATTATGAGTCTTGTATTAGTTTTTTGCATTCTATTTATTTCCCTTAGTCAAGTTAGATAATCAATAACTATTCTTAAAAGCCATTTCAAATCCCTTAAATCTCACCTTTAGGCCCCATCTTGAGCTTTCTTTCCCCACTATCAAGATCGATGATGATTCTTCACATGAATCATTTCCAATTAGTATAATTGATAATAATTTTGAGATAATCATCATTGATCCCTATGTTTTACTTTTTACCTACAATCTAAATCTAGTTTAACAATCCAAATTAGTTTTAATCATTTATTTTTGGTCTTAAAATCATGAATCTCTATTTGTATTTGTTATTACTAGGCATTATACATGATTTGGTTTCCATCTATGATTTACCCATAGTCCTTTACCTAATATTAATATATTAGAGTGATATTTCCTTTGAGATAGGACTTTGTGCAATCATCTTTTCCCCTACTCTAGAAGTAGTCACCGAATAATTAGAAGTAATACAAGAATAAGTAGATTCATTTATAGCTTATTAGAATGAATAATTTGATAACATTTATGAAATATATTAATACATTTCATTTCAATATCACATCTAGGTTATCATATGCTTTGTTATAATTTATATTATTGCATTTTCCACTTAATTTCTTAAAATAGTGGATTGACATCCCCTTAAGGAAGTGTACCACTTCCTGGAACTAAACTTGCATTAGGTAGTCCACTTAATTATCTTATTAATCAATCCTTTTCAAGGTGTATCTTGTATTGAGGTAGTTCTTACTATCCAAAAAGGAGTTCCCATTTTTCTAGATCAATGGTGCATAACCTCCATCACATGTATCCCTTTAAAACCCTATATCATAATTTTTATTTTTAGTAAGTTTATTTATTAATAAAAATAAATGAAAAAATACTAAAATATTTTATTATCCCCACTTTATGCCATAATATTTTATGATCACTATATTAGACTTTACTTTACTTGTTATTAGTTTAGTGAATATGAAAACATAAGACCTAGTTAAGGTTATTGTATAGTTTTACTTCACTAGAGGCTTTGGAACCCTCCCTATGAATTTATTGTGGTAAGAGATATATTGGCTAATTTTAGTGGATCCATCTTGGTCATGACCCTAAATATATAATGTATCCACAATTAGAAGTGTAAGTAGGATTTATCTTCTCTGAACTAGGATTGATTTATAGCTTTGTTATATTTTCCATTGCATATATTCTGGTGAACCTGACATCAATCTAACCCTTAAAATTTTTATTTCATGCCATCATTTTTATCATTTTATTATATTTTTTAATAATTTTAGTATTGTATCAAACCAATAAATATAGTTCTAACTCTTTGTACACATTTTTGACACATAGTTGCTTCAAAATGACTTTATTATGTCTATGCAAGTCTTCATCAACTATAGGTTATTAGATAAAATAGGTTGAGATAGTATTTTTATTCAATTAAATATTCGAATATAATATTGAATAGGTCAACTGTATTTTATATTTTTTTCTACTAGTAGATAGGTCAACAAACATTATCGAATAGTTTGACCTTATTCTTTGTTCTTCTTCAACATATAAGGTTTTGAAGAACTTGGTTGAACCAATCAACCCAGTTTATAGAATTTGATGGTAGAAATTAAGGTATTTCAACATAAAATTTGCAATTTTAACCATCTTCAATCCCACCAAGGTTCCTTTCTTTCCTCTCTATTATTTTATTACTTTCTTCAATTTTATTTTTCACAAATTAGCAATATTCAAAACTACAACCCTATAGCTAACTAGGTCAACCTAGTCAACTTAGTTCTATACTCTACCTTTTGTCTGAGAGACATAGTCAACCTATTAAAATTTATTCTTAAAGACCTTTCTTCTATAGAATATTATAAATCCAATCAACTCTGTTATTTACTATTTGTGATTTAAATTTTTTGGGAATAATGGAGTTTTATTCTTATTTTAGTTAAGGGTCTAGATTAATAAATTAGTATAAAATATAGAAATAATTATGGTACTAATTTGTGTAATTTTTTGTATTTTTCACCTTTCTAAAAATAACAATAAATAGGAATAAATATAACTTTTCTTGAAAATAGATTGAGACGAATGATATAGAGGTTGAAAATGGTTGTGCAGGACTAGGATAGTGTCATCAACCTAAATCTAGATTTCATTCAATGAAAAGATAGGAGTACCAAAAATAGGAAACTTTGGTGTCTATCACTATTTTCCACTTCTATTATTTTTCTCCAAACTGGTCATAGAGACCTAAAATATTTTGGTTATTTACATTGTGCTTGTATGAGCTTGCCTTAAAAAATTAAATGTTGATTGTTGATAGAACTCATTATAGAGATGATTTTGTCTTCAAACCCTAACCCTCCATTATTATTGATAAAAAATATTTGAATCACTTGAAAAAGAGGGGGGTTATCATTTAAGATGTATTAAACATGTAATCCACACCCCTTATGTGGGCACATTGCCTACATACCAATTCGGAGAGGGATCAAGCCATATGTAGTTCTCCCACCTAGTGTGATTTTGTGTAATAGTGTGTTGCGGATGAAAAATACCAATTTTGATAATATTTAAGGTGGATAGAGACTAGTATGGGGGTTTTAGTATGTTTTCAACTATGTTGGGTGACTGTATGTAGAGAATAGGGAAGTTTGCCTTAATTCTTTATTTGTATTCTTGCTTGTTTTGTAAGTTTTGTCTCCTCCCTTGTAAATGAACTTTGAGTGGGATTTTATAGGGAACAATTGGTCATGGATTAGATGTCTTCATGCTAAGATGACCTAATTAAAAAATAAGGACCAGATGGAAATGACCATTGGGACTCAAAGTGTAAATGGATAAGAGCATCAAAAATAGGACCTTTAGGTTCCAACGTTGTAGTTTGAGTTTGGTGCTCCTATCCTATAGGCTTGAGACCTAGGGGAATAAGATTGGCATAGTAAATATGGTTTAGCTAATCTATAATAAGTTTTTAGAAGGTTCTAGATGACTACTAATGAGCAATAAGGTATCTATAAGGGTCACAAGAATATGCAAAAGGGAATTATAGATGGGGCCTCACAAGCCACACTCAAACTACTAATTTGGACATTTAATATGACTGCATTTCCCCCCATTTATTCTAGTGATGTAGCAAAGTGAAATACTAAGATAAAGGAAAAATAGAAAGCATACCTAAACTTACCTACAAGGGTGAAGCCTATGAAGATGTATGATGTTGAGTGTGCATAGAAAGAGCACAACATAAATCATAAATCTACAAGAAAAAATGAGTAGATCAGTTCTTACTAGACACGCTATGTCTAAAATAAGAATGTACAAAGGTTGGGTAAAAGAGAGAGGAAAAGAAAGGAATGAATATACCTTAATGGGTATATGATCCAATAAAAAAACTTATTTTGATGTTGAGTGATGTTGAGTGATGTTGAGTGATGTTAAGTGATGTTGGGTATGTGTTGTACCAAGAGTAATATCATAAATAGATTTAAGTGTTCAATTCCTCAAGGATGGCTCAAGAATACAAAGGATATTCCTTTAGCTCCATCATCACCCACTAAGTGAAACTATGTGATCATATGTGTGTTAATCAATTTTTGGACTGTGTTTCCAATCCCTCTAAGTAGGTCACTCAAGAATACAAAGGATAACTAGTCCTTTGACTCCATTATTTCCCACTAAGTGAACTATGAATTGATACCAGTATGAATGTGTGTCATATGAGATGGCTTATGAAGCTCATGAATGATATATAATCTAAAAATGTGGTGTGGATAGCTGAATATGTACTAAGATCTAGGCCAATCTTGGCCACTCTAAAAGGTGAAGATTAGGCTTGTATGAAAGCCACTCCAAAACTGAGAACTAGGCTTATATGAAAGCCACTTCAAAATGATGCCAACCACCTACAAATGGAATAAGGAATGAAACTACTGAGAATACTTGGGTATTGTAATGAACTATAAAGAAAATAAGTTAAATGTTCCATGCACATTATCCCTAATTACTAGTGTCTATAACATGGATTTTGATCTAGAAGTTGTACCAGCTACCTAATCTAAAATTGGAAGTGAGAGCTATCTTACCGCACATGATCCCCCTATATTTGATACTCTGAGTAAAATTATACTAAAATGGTATAATCTAAACTAAACTATAGATAACAAAACTATAATTAACCTTACCTTTCTATCTATTTCTTAAAAAATTGGGTTTTTTGTTGTTTGGATAGGAGTGTCAAAACTGGGACATTTTAATGTCTGACGCTATTGTCCACTTCCAGTGCTCTTGTCCTTTACTATTGTTTATGACTATTCTATATTCATCACTATTTTTTAGTTTGTTCTATGTATTTTGAGCTCTAATTATTGTTCTGAGTGTTTTATAAACTAATTTTTGACTGGTAGAAGAATTTGATCTCTTTGAAAAATACCCATGTTTGTTACCCCTATTTTAATGGTAGGAATGAATACCCTACAATGAATGCCCTCAGAAGAAAGAGGAATATAAGTGTGTTATGCTACAAAATACATGATATAGCAATGATAATCTAAAAGATGTCTCAAGATATAACATAGTTTGTATTGTAGATTTTTAGATCAACAAAGGTATCTCAAATGTGTTATGATATGAAATACATGATATAGTAATAATAATCCAAAATATGTCACAACATATAGCATATTTTGTATTGGAGATTGTCTAATGAGAAGGCATATGTATGGTAGCATGATGAGATGAGAAGTCTAAGGATTTTGAGAAGAATATTGGTAGTGTGTGATCATGGTATGAGTTTTTATGACATTATTATGAGGATTTTATAATATTAAAAGAGGTTTCAAGGTGTGTTCAAGGTTTAAGTATGATTGATAGTTTAAGGCCTAATGTGAGAAAATACCTAGTGTGGCCTAATGAGGGGTCAAGTTAATTTACTAAGATTATAGATATATTAAGAGAATTATCAAAGGTGTGATATTTTGTATCAATTTTTTTTAACAAGTCTTAGGTTAAATACTAAAGGATAAATCTTAAAAAATGGTGTTGAGGTTTTTTATGTGCACAAAATGAGGTATTGTAGACTCAAGAAGGATTTTATTATGATAATTGGCACATTAAACCTTTACATGATAAAATAAGATAAATTTATTTTGGGAATGTTCCTAGATCAAATTTCTTAGCATTAGTTTTGGATTTGAGGGGAAATCCTTTATGAATGATGGTTAGGAGTGGAAGATAGTCTAAACCCTCTTAAAACCCTCATAATGACATGATATGAAATATATTGTTGGAAATGGATAAGAATGGTTTTTTTTATCTATTTTTATTATTTTAACATGTATAATACTCTCCAAAGTTTATATAAGTGGAATTTTTATATTAGAAGAGTGAGTGGAAGCTATAAGAAACCCCTTATTTCTTAGATTTTTGATGTAGCAGGTAGGGTTGACCAAGTCAAACTATGAAAATTATTGGAAGATGATTTGTGATAATTTTATTTTATGATAATTTAAGTTTTTTTTAATAATTTTTTAGACCTTAAATATTATAAACTAGCCATAGAAGTTGACCTATCACTAAATAGGCTTAATGAGGAAGACAATTAGAAAACCAAGTAGAAGTGACAATGAGATTAGGGATGGGTTGTAGTGGATTAGGTATGGATAAAAATGTATGAGGTTATTTTTAAATACCTATATAACATATCAAAATTGAATATATGTTTTTAAAATACTCATATACAATCAAAAATTTATTGTCAAAGTGACATATCTAACATAGTGAGGTCTGTGTAGGGTAAAGGCATGAGATTGGTGTGTAAGACCAATATTGATGTTGAAAATTGTAATATATATATATATATATATATATATATATATATATGTTATAATGATGATTAAGGATCACATAAAAAAAAATTTAAGTTCATAAAAGTGTTCACAAAGGTGTTCTAAGTCTTGTTTTTCATGACTATGTTTTTGGAGCTACAGGCAATTTTATGTATATAAGTGAGAATGATGTTCTTGAGTATTTTTACATATAATTGAATAATACAATGAAAATTAAGTTGTTATGTATGTATAATAGGTTAATTTTAATACTTTTTTTTATTAATTATAAATTCCTATGAAGGTGTGAAAAGTTAAAGGTTCTGGATTGGGTTCTTAAGGCCTATTTACATTTCTGAGTGAGCACATGAAAATGGTTTGTTTGAGGTATTATACCCTATTTAGTGAAATATAATGAAAATTATGATGAACCTAAGGTAATTTAATTTATATAAATATGATTTATTTATTAGTTTATTTTCAAATTTGAGTGTATGCTTTATATTTTTAAGACGGACTTTTTGACAGTGAGAAGGGCTAATTGTAAGTAGGCCTAATGGTGTGGTTCAAGGAGTGAAATGAGATAAATGAATTTTGGGACATAAGTTGAGATTATAATAGGTATAATTAAAGTGTATATGAATTTTTTCATCCATTTATGGAGCCTTAAGTTTTACCAAGTTGGTCAAGGTGAAACGTGTGCCTTGAGAAAACCTAATTACAGTAGGTCTTTATTAGGCCTAATGGTGGTTTTGGTCCTTATGGGTGGCAACTAACCTTTGTAAGAGTTGTTTCATTTTTGAAACATGTTTTTTGATCTATTACAATGGTGATAAAATTATGGATAGGTTTATGTCCAACCAAGGTGGGTGAGAGCAAGAGTCAAGTATAAAAAGAAGGTTTAATAGGCTTAATTTAACTAGTTAGAATATTGAGGACATGAGAGAATGAAATAAAAGCTTAGAAACTAAGTAAATGGATTGAATGTAATCATATAGTTTTAATTATAATTCCATGAATTTATAATATTGATTCTATATGTGATGATCAAGGACATATGACCTAAATCTACCAAGAAGTGGGCTAGTTGAGCGAAGAGGCCTAATAGGTTGTTTGAGAGAGATAAAAGAGAGAAGATAAAAAGGTGGTAATCATAAGTTGAGTGAGAAAAATTTGTTCAAATGTGATTAGAGATTCTACATGACTGATTTGGTGCTGAATTACCTAAGGGGCTGGTGCCTCCTTACAAGTTGATGCTTGTTAAAGGACTAATTGAGTTGGTGTTTGACTAGTGAGGGTTTGGTGCTCCTTGTGGGGTTGGTTCCTCACTAAATATTTATTAATTGATTATATAAATGTATTAAAAGTTGTGTTTTAGTGGGTTTTATTCCCCATTAGGGTTTACCACATATCACTTGAGTTCTTATATTGTATGCCTTTGTAGATGATTGTTTATGTAATGGTTAATGTATGCATGTGAATGAATGATTCATGGATGATAAATGAAATTGAATATATTGTTTTAAGGGAACAAATTAACCCAACCCATCTTATTATATGTATTTAAAGTAAAAGGGGGATACTATTGGACTAGTATCTTCAAATATTGTTATGCATGGGTAAAGAAATGTAAGCAGTGTGCCTTCTTTATGGGTAAAGAGAAATTTGTAGCCCTTCATATTCACCCCATTTTAGTTGAGAAAATATTTATGTAGTGGGGATTGGGATTCATAGGGTTAATCAATCCACCATCCATATTGGGACACAAATAGATAATAACTAAAATAGATTAATTTACTAGGTTGATCGAGGTAATTATTTTGAAAGAAGCAAATGAGGCCAATATTCTCAACTTTTATGAAGGGATTATAACCAGGTTTAGAGTCCCATCCACCATCATATCAGATAACACCTTGGCTTTTATTGGCACAAAAATATTGAATGGGATGAAAGAAATGGAATTTAATTATGTACATATTCAAATTATTATCCTAAAGGTAATGGAATTATTGAATCCACAAATAAGAAAATTTTAAATATCATCAAAAGAACTTTTGAGGAGAATAAAAGGGAATAACACATAAAGTTGAAATCATCCTTATGGGATAATAGAATAAATCCCAAAATGCCTATTGATAACATACCTTAGAAGAGTGTTTATGGTATAGAGGTGATATTACCAATATCCCTTGAATTACTAGTCTTCAAAATTGTAAACTAGCTTGAGATGATGGAAGAAAGAGACAAGGAATCAAGGTATACAGATATGATGGATTTAAAGGAGGTAAGAGAGTAATCCATGCACATAATGTAACTTTAAAAAGCTTAAGTTAAAAGGTATTTTAATAATAAATAAATGGTAATAACTTTTAAAGAAGGATACCTTATCCTCAAATGGGATGAGGATAGATAAAAACTAGGTAAGCACACTAAATTTAACACAATATGGAGTGGTCCTTATGTCATTTATAGCTTCAAATCACATAATTCTTTTCATTTATAAAAATTGAATGGGGAAGCTCTACCAATCCCAATAAATAGGATGTTTCTCAAGTAATTTTATTGATGTGAAATGTCATTTTATACATAGTAGTGTTTGGATTTCACTTTCCTCAAAATGCTACAACACATTAGTTTAGAATTTTTCCTTTCCCTAAGTGCTTGCATGCACATTGTAAATAATTTTAGTTGTTTTTTATATTCCTATAAGTGCCTTTGGCACAATTTGAGTTTTTCCTTATCTCTTTTGTTTAAAGCATTTTAATTTTCATAATTAGATCATGGAATAAGTCTCAAATCCAGGCATAATTGGAGCTTCAGGGTAGAAGGAATGGTGTCTAAATGAGATCATGAAGCTTTGATAAATTTAGGGGGTATATAAAAGACAATACTTGAGAATATTTTCAAATAATTTGTAAGGAATTATTAGTTTTGTTATTTAGTGGCTAACCAAGTAAGTTATATATATATATATATATATATATATATATATATATTACACTTTAATAATCAAGTGTTTTGGGTGCTTCTATGACTCCATTATCAATGGATTTCTTTAAAGGCTATTAGATTCCTTCTTATTAGGTAAACAACCAACATAGGTTATTATAATTTTGACCATTTTTTGGTCACCATGGAGAAGAAACATTTGAAATCCATTAAAGGCTTTAGATTTCCCACAAGTTCTCTAAGTTCAATCATTTTAGGGGAAATCAAATGAGTATGAGGTTGAGCCTAGATGAGTTTCAACACTTAGACATTTTGAGGAGGTTCTTGAGCACACAATAGTGTTCTCAGCCTCCCTTTTAGCCTTATTGGTGAACACAAAACACTCCTAGATCCTACATGAGTCAAGCAAAATGGACTTATATGATTCTTTATGTTCTCCCAAATCCACGTGCTATTTTCCTACTCAATGGGACTTAGCCATTTATCTTCAAGGTCACTCGATGCCACAAATCACTCTCCCTATAGTCTCAATCTAGTTCAAAAGTATTTTAAAACACTTCATCAATTTTTAAGAAGTTTTTTGGTAAGATAATGATTTTATCAAATCCTCGAGCAAGTGAGAAAGAGATATGATTTCATGTGTCACAATCTTGGTGACCCAGAGTCTCATAACCATCTGTATAGTTCAAAACTATCTAATCTAATATATAATTGGGATGATGCCATGTGGTACAATCCAATTTACCTAATATCCCATATATTTTTGTACAACCTAAAAATATGTAGAGCCCTAGGATGGTGGGTGAGTGGGATGACACCACATTACATAATCTCAATGCTTTGTATCCCTGTGGAGGTCTGTGTAGGCCCAACTAATTTTGTAGAGTATTGGGAAAGTAGGTATGTGAGATGACACCATGTGGTGAAATATCACTTCACCATATAAATAACATTCAATGTTGAACTTAAATTTGGGAGCCAATCAAAAAGTACCATTTGGAATTGTTAGATTCTAGGCTCTTAAGGTTAACCATATGTAGCCACATGGACCTAATAGAGTCAAGATATTTATGGCCAAATCATATAATATAGTTGGTGATATATGATTAATCTTAGGAGCTTATAAAATGATAAGTATATATGGATTAGGGGGAATATACCCATAAAAGTAGAAAATATCAAAATGAGCCTAATGTTGACATAAGGATGGAACCTACCACTGAGGAGTTTGTTATCATACACATTGGCATTGGATGAGATGAATTTTATGTCATGTCTTGCCTTTTTATATGTCAAAATAATGTGTAAGATGTATAATTACATTTATTATGTAGAATCAATCTTAGAGTGGTTCCATCTACAAATCATAACACAACATGACTCCAATTGATAAAGTGGAAAGAAGAGATAAATTTGTTCATTATCAATACACCATCATCATTATCATTCAATATAAGACATAAAAAAAGACTACTACTCAATTTATATGCCATTATAAGGATTCATGAGCAATCAAAGATGGTTTAAAAAATATTCAAGGTTGAAAGGAGTTTTCAAGAATCTCAAGAAGATCATATCTTCCCTCTACACCAAAATCAAGGAGAAGAAGTTAAATTAAACAAGGAATTATATGAATCTCACAAGGTGAAGTTTCATTATGCAAAATTTTAGGAGTTGATTGAAGACTAAGTGGAGTTTCATCATCCAAAATTGGGGGATGTCAATTAAAGTTAAACTTGAGTCATTTTTTAGTTTTCAGCCTTAATGAGGGCATTGATGACAAGTTTGCATGCTAGTCCCCTCAAGAAGCTGATTTTACTATATATACTTATTATTTCTAAGAAATTGAATACCTCTAACTAGTGGTGACTCAAACCTACAAAATTTTAGACTTGTAAACACCTTTTTAAACAAAAAAGAAATCAATTTTACCTTCTCATATGCTAGTTATTATGTGAAATTGAATAATTATTGATTTAATCTTGTGATAATTATAGCCTACCATTGATTTATATATAATTTTTGTGCACCTTTATGTATAAAACTTGATCTTGTGTAAGTTTTAGTTTTTGTCTTTGAGATTTTAGGCAATTCATGGTTGTGATGAATGTGATTTGAGCTTCCTAAGATGAGTGGTCATCCCTCTAGGTATTTATATAAGTTGAATCCTTTCTATAAAACCCTTAATCCCAAGTTTCATTGGTGAATTGTGAGTTGTGCATGTGTGAGTTCTCTTTTATCTCATTTTGTATGTGTCAAAGCAAGTTGAGGTATTCAATTTTGGTGCATCACCTCATAATTAGTCACATAAGTATAGGAATAGCTCAATTTCTTTCTCTTTTTATTATCAAGAAGTAGTTTAGTTGAGTATCAAGTGATACATGAAGGGAAACAACCCTTTTTATATGTTTGATTCTATTATAGGCCACCCATAATTTGGAATTGATCCCATTGTGTCAATTGGGTGAGGAATCTTGAAGATCTTCCTTGAGGGTGAAACTCAAATATGAAAATAGTCCCTTTATACATGTGTTAGCAAAATGTCATGGAGAATATCATATCAAATATAATGTGCAAGATTTATAAGCTCAATAAGATAATGGAAAATAATATAATCTATGTAAATCATGATCATATAGAAGTTATATTTTCTAATGCAGTGTATCATGTTGGAAGAGGAAAGGTCCAACATCTACATGCTTAAGATATCATGGGGGTCTAATGCATGCCTATATCACATTTAAGTACCTGTGAAACATATGTGTGTATAGAAATGATATGCCATTTACTAACATAAAGTAAAACATATGGAAAAGCAGGAAAACATATGAAATGTTAAATATTTTTGGTATTTTTGATTTATTTGAATGTTTTTGTATTTTATTGAATATATATATATATATATATATATATTTCATATTAGTATTATTAGAAAAAGAACTAAGGCTAATGAAAAATTTATACTAGAATCCAAGGAACTCATTAATGGGATGCCTCTATGAAGGCCATGCATCATTTGTGTCATATTCATATGCTACATGATTAATATCACTAGGACCATACCAATATTTTGTATTATTAGGATCATAATCATCAATGTAATCATTATCATAGAATACATGTAACTTCTAAGTTTGTTCTTGAACTTGTGATATATCATTTTGATAATCTATGTATGTAAAACCCATAACACCATAGATTATGGTTTACTTCTTATAATTTTGTTTTTATTGAGGATTTTCATAACTTTAAAAATGTTGCATCTCATTATAAACTAGATAAGAGTCATATAAGAAAATCTTTAATTTTTTCTTTGACTTATTGATATTTTTTAAACATATCTTACTCTAGCTTTGCCTTTTAAAAATTTTCTTCCTCTATTTATGCCTTTTGAATATTTATTTATTTAATTTTTGAATTTAATTTTTTTTTACTATGTATTATCCTTTGGTATCCATATTTTTTTTCACTTGTGATTTAGCAGAGGTACTCATAATGTGACTAGGTTGCTTGATTGATGTAACTATTATTAGATCACCACTATCAAATATACATTATATTTTGTTCTATAAAGAAAAAAAAATTGTATGATGCCCATGCATTGTATGATATGCATAATAATATTTTTACCTAATAAGATAATGTGTATTAGGTATTTGGGTTAAATTTTTTTTGAAGCATTTCTTGTAGAATCCCACTTGGACTCTTATTGGCCTTTTGTTCAATTTTTAAATAACAAATTGTAGATGAATTCTCTTTTAGTTTGTAATTTTGATATGAAATATTTTTGGGCACAACATTGGTAGATAAATATGTAAAAACATTATTAAAACTATCATATTTTATATTTTTAGGTATGTAATATGATTTCCTAATAATGTGATCTTTAAACTGAAGTTATTTTATGACTCTTCTATTAACTTCCTTGTAAGGATGATTTGATATTTTAGGGTTTCAAAATCATAAAACCTAGGTGATTTATATTGAATATGCATATACACACCATATAGAGGGGATGTGGTAGGTGGAGGGATTTGAGGAAGGATAGGTACAATAGCATGGGCCACCTTACTCCTTGGAGTAGTGATGAGATGGACCTGGTTACAGGGAAAGTAACTATCACCCTCCTTAGGGTTAAGAGGAGAAAGAGTTTTATTTTTATCCATTTTAAATGTGACAAAGACTTATAAAATAATAGGAAATAAGAGACATAAAAATGATAGTAAATATTATAATATGATAGGGAAAATATAAATGAATAATTACTGCAATTAAAAATATTATAAGGTTGAAAACCTCAAGAAAAACTTAGCAATATTTTAAACAATAATAATTTATAAATTTTAGGATATTGGATAGGCTTTGTATAAATTTTATAAAGGGGTTTTAGGAAAAATATACTTATAAAAACTCATAAAATTAGGAAAAAATAGGCAATCCTTGTGCACTGTGTCAAGATATACTAAAAATAGTAAATTAAACTCTGAAAAATCCATACATAAGTTAAACCAAATAAAATACATTTCTGATTATAGAAATAAGGGTATGAAAAGACATATGAGAAATATTAAAATTGAGATTTTATGAAAAAAAATGAGCTAAATAATGTGGAATGTTTCACAAGAAAACACTATAATATTCTCAATAGATAATCAACATTACAATAAATTAGTGACATATTTTAGATGGAGACACTATGCTTGGAGAGTGATCAGGCAAGGAGATGATGGTTGGTAACACCGGGACTGGTGAGAAATGTTTATAATTTTAAGCTTTGATATAACATACTAGTTACATATGATTGTAGTAGATAGATTTTGATATATATCAAAATCTATCTACTACAATCATATGTAACTAGTATGTTATATCAAAGCTTAAAATTATAAACATTTCTCACCAGTCCCGGTGTTACCAACCATCATCTCCTTGCCTGATCACCCTCTAATCATAGTGTCTCCATCTAATCATCCCCTAAGTACCTCCTCTATCAATTTCCTCCCTACTAATGCAAAGCTATATGGTGTGATCTAATATCTATCTAGTTTTGATTTTTTAGATCCTATAACATAGGAGGTCAAATGGGTATCCATAGTCATGTCTATACACCATGAAATTTTAGATAGGGTACTAGTACCATACAACCCCACCATTATAGATGATCCTATCGTACCATCTACCCCATCTCAGGTAGGATGGTTTAGACTGGTGGGGGAGGCCATGAGGTAGTTGAAGGCATGTGAGGATAGATTACATTGACCCATAGGGGTGGGAGCAAGAGAGGCACAGGCCTGATAGGTCTTCACTTAGGAGAGAGAAACACACATGGATACCATAGTCTAGCTTGGATAAGTATAGGCCTAAGTGGACACCCTACAGGGATGGGTAATAGGATTGAGATCTCAAACTAACTTATTATAGTGTACCATGTAGAGGGGACAGTCCTAATAATCTATGGGTAGTGTGTCTAGGCCACAGGATAGGCATGATAGAGCCCAACCATAGAGCTAGAGCTATGCATTTTTTATTTTATACCATTGTATTGTATAAAACACATGATATATATATATATATATATATATATATATATATATATATATATATATATATATATATATATATCATGTGCTAAAAATAAATATATCCATGTATCAACAACCATAACCAAATACAATTCATGAGATAAAATCCAACTGTCAAAATTCATATATATATATATATATATGAATTTTGACAGTTGGATTTTATCTCATGAATTTTATTTGGTTATGGTTGTTGATACATGGATATATTTATTTTTAGCACATGTATTTTTATTTTGTTGTATATGATATGAGGAATATATGTGGAGTGTTTTATTTTCTATAATTATTTGATACAGATGCTTGGTTAAAAATAAAAAGGAAAAAATGATGTGGAAAAGTATAATTAATCACAAACAAATGTACACAGTATATCACAATGGGTAATGTGTAATAAAAAAATATGACTAAATATAATAAACCAAATATGGTAAAATGGATGACAAAATGTTTTTAACCATGAAAAATATTTGTACCAAATCAAAACAAGTAAAATCATACTATATCACATTAGGAAGTATGAAGATAATGTAATAAAATGGGAGGCACATAAAAGATTAAATTGTATAAAAACAAAACAATTAAATCAATCAATCATACTAAATCATGTTGGGAAGTATAAAAGAAAAATAAAATTGGAAAAAATGAACTTAATTGATCACACTAATTCAAGCTATAAAGTATGAGAAACTTAAGAAAAAGGGTTGTATTTTTACATGCAATCAAAAAATAAGAAGATATAAGTGAAAAATTAATAAAGTAGGCATAATATACTATATTTTAGGCATAAAGTATACTATATCAAATTTGACACATGTATTTGCATTGTGACTTGGATATTAGAAACTTTTGTGATGAAGGCTAGGTCTTATCCATGGTCTTACACTACAAATCATAAAATGAACATCATTGAGTTGGAAAATAATAGGAAATACATGCTAAAAAGGATGTTTAGAATGGTAATTTGGTAATTTTTAAGGAAGGCCTAGTCTTATCCAAGGTCTTACACTACAACTCATAAATAGAATCCCTAGGGGGAGTGATCAGTAAACAAAATAATATTTTTTGAGGGGAAATATTAGGATTATGGGAAATGAAAGAGGGAATGTAAAAATCACAATGTAGGCATCTATGGGAAGACCTTAGGAAACATGAGGCATACCAAGGACATAAAAAGACACTAAGTGAGTAGTGACCATCAATATACAAAGGACACCTATTCATAGAAGCACAAAGCTGTATATGCAAATAAGTGAGATACTAAGATTGACTCATATTGGTTATTTTAATAAGGAAAATAAAATGGATCTACCTTCCCAAAATATATTCCTCATTAATTAAGACCTATTATAGAGCCATCAATCTACTATGAAGATTAGGTAATTGTGTGATAAAGTAGGTAACACTATTTCTTTTAACTTTACCTTTCCCAATATACTACCTACCGCACCCCAATAGACCTAGACTTTATCATGAGTCCAACTATGGAATTTGATATTTGATTATAAAAATGAGACATTCTTTGAATCATGTATTTTAGCATGATTTGACTTTTGGAAGTTTTAATTTTTCATTTTTTATCATTTCCTTTTGTTAAAATGATTTGGATTTTAAATTTTTATGGCTTTTAAGATTTGTGATCCATATGAAATTAGAATGACCAATCATGAGAGACAAATTAATAAACATGAATGAGATGCAAACTTTGGCTAAAGGAAGATAAGAATCTAAAGACATGACTAATTAAAACACTTAGGCTTACTTATGAACCAACATGTTATCTCAAGTTTCAACCATTTGTATGCTTAGTTTGTGAAAGGAAATAAGGGGAATAAAGGAATATCCAATATGGACCAGTAAAATGAGATTAATTATTTTCTAACTAATCACATGGTAAATAAGGAGGATTAAGGGGAACAAGGTTTATATAATTAAGTCACAATAATGATTATCTGTTTTATAGAGATAAGGTATCAAACAATCATGAGAAGGAGATAATACATCCATAAAAAATAAATTATAGAGAAAAATCATGTAATCATGAAAACAATCCATAAGAGAATATAAGGAAGTAAATGACACCATAGACAACATGTAGTGCAAAAATAAATAATCATGTAAGATAGATAAGAATTTGACACAATGTCAAATGATATAAGGTAGATAAATATAAATTTGGAGCACACATCCAATCTAAAATGATGAAAGAAATTAAGGAACACCATTTTGTGTTCATAAATACTCATAAATTTGTCCACAAACATTACCATAATATTTGATAAATATTTGTGAATATGGAATATAACTACAATGAGGGTTTCATCAATCTTTAGACAAAGCTATGAAAATACCTCTTATTAAATCTCCTCGACATAAAATGTAGGCATGCCTAAAGGATCATGGTCATGAGGGCCATCATGTATGGGATAATCAAGAGAAGGAATAGGGGTGGAATATATGGGACATGAAGGAGTCATCAATGGATAAGGGACCACAAGTAAAGGAGGATCCATAAGTGTACAAATTATAGGTAGAGAAGGGGCCACATGTAAGGGAAGAAGGGGGAGCCTTCTTGTATGGGCAACCTATGGGAGGAGGGATAGTAGGTGCAGGAATGGTCATAAGGTGATCTTGGAGATGCTACTAAAGGATGAGACAATAACCTATGTGATGGGTATCGTATTGGTGCCACAAAAAATATACCTCTCCATATGTGGGAATATACTTAGGTAATACTTTTAGGGGAGGTATAGTCTTATTTTTAGGTTGAGGAAGAGTAGGATGTAAGGTGTCTATATATTGTCAAATCTTATGAAAATGAGTAGAGGAATGAATATTTATGCTATGGAAGCAACATATACACTTATTATTAGACGTTATGGGTATACTAAAAAGGGAGTGGAAGTAAAATCTAGGGAAGGTTAGTATAATTTACAATTTCTAATCCAATGATTGATAACTCTATGAATATCAAAATATAGCTGATCAACCCATTGGGTGGGTAAAGGATCAAGCTATAGTAAAGGGAACAAATAATCACTAAGGGGAGGTGGGGCTTGTGGAGAGACTAGATGAATCTCAACTAAAGGATAAATGAGATTAAAGGTAAGAATAAACTTAGCTAAAGGAATAGTGGGAATATGATCCAAACTAGGATCAAATAAGGGAGGGGTGGGATGCATATAGGGTTGAAATAGGGTAGTAAACATCTCAAGGGCAAGCCAAATATATAGGTCATAATATATAGTGAAGTGATATGGAATAGTCATATCATGATCTATAAGCATGATCCTAAGAGGTTATTTAGAAATTGAAGGTGTGTGCACCATCTCTACCCTACAAAAAAGAGGAAGAATGTTAATATAGGAATTATATAAGACAAAATTCAATAATATAAATGGAAAGACTAAAACAAAAAATAATGATAATGAATGATATTTGCATCTTAAGCTTGAACAAGACCTCCTAAAAATGGGTCATCTAAGGTATAACCATTGTCATAGTCAAGTGTATAAAGATCAATTATGCAAGTAGGGATGACCTTATCATTAGAGGTGGAATGATGAATATAGCATAAAGTCTTAGTTAAAACTATGTATATATCCTCTTTAGATGGTTGATGTAAACACACTTTTAGAGAGGGTGGAAGCTAGTAAATGAGATGAGGAGACAAATTAGAAGTTTTTGTCTTGAGGTTGATCTCATTAGGCTCATCATCATCAAAATCTAAAATTTTATGTGGTATATTCTTGATGATTTTGAGGTGACCATGGTAACCTTAGGTAGAGTTGAAATGGAAATTAAACCATTTAAATTCTTAGAATGGAAATCTTAGAAAGGGTTCAAGGGTTAGAGTTTTGAATATATGATAGTCTTAAAATTGTGCAAAATTCAAAGGGTTAGTGTCATCTTGAATCCTATATATTTCATCATTATGAGGGAACTTGAAACATTGGTAGGAAAAATAGGTAATATCCTTTATGCGATGAGTCCATAGCCTACCAAGCAAGCTATTATAAGAGAGAGTAAAATTGAAGATCTTAACCTTCAATCAAATAGTGACAAGTGGGATGGTAATAGGGAGACACACACAAATTAAGGGAGTCATTTTCCTTTAGTCATAGCCTTGGCATCTACTGTGTGTGGACTTGAGATTACATTCAGAGTATCCAAGGGTTTTAATAAATTTGAGAGACCCAACACAACTACTTAAAACCTCATAAATCAAGGCATGATTGATTAGGATGTCACTGATTTGAATGCTAATAAAGAGGTGAGGATCATTTGCACAAATTAAAATATCATCTGGAATCATAGAAGTAATGGGTAATTTGAGAGAGAGATAAGTGTTTGTTATTTTGTTAATGTGTATAGGAATTTCTTCACACTATTGTAAAATGTTATCTTTTGATCTAGATAACATAGCTTCATGTCCTTCTAGAGGAGAATGAGGGATGTTAATTTTGAATAGGCACTACATAAGGTAGCTAGAATGATGTTAAGAGGTCCACATGAGTTCAATAAATGAAATTTGATATAGGAGATTAGTAATTTCCATAATAGGATCCCATTCATCATAACCCATGAGGGAACTATTGGATAGAGATGTATAGTGTTGGAGGAGTTCCTCAGAAGGAGAAGCATAAGTGCATGTAAATTTGTGTTGATAGGATGTGAGAAGTTTAATTGAGGAATACATTAGTTGATTATCATGGAAAGATGAGATAGTTGATTTAGGTTTATCTTGTGATAGATTTGAAGAAGTATTATTAGAAGGTTGAGTATCATTAGCTATGGGTAAAGAGGTTTTAGAAATTTTAGAAATGGTATGAGAGGTGTTATCCAATGGAGGTATTAGAAGTGGTTCATCAAAAGAGATAAGTTATTCTTATCCTAACTCTATTAGGGGGTGGGGGAATAATCTCAGATAAAATAGAAAGTGTGAGATGATTAGTGAGTGTGGGTGGGATGAGAATCAATGAAGTCAACTACACTTTGCATATTACTCATGTTAACCACATTCTTTGTAGGATTTGGGTCTATAAGACTATCAATGTTATTGGTGAAAGGGGTAGACTTATCATTATTATTTTGGTGATTTAGAAGAGGGCCTTTCTAGATGGCCAAATGAGCATTAGCCTAGTTCAAAGCTTGAGTTTTACTTTGTGTTTCGTGAGATTTTAAGGCAATGTCATAGGCTTGTTGATGTTTATGAATGAGAGAAACATATTCAAAATTAATACCAAGGAAGAAACACATAGATAAGTTATGATATTGCCTACAAGTCTCATAATAATGACCCCAGCTAGTATGAAACCAATAGAATTTATTTGGATCATACCATGATTTGATAAGATGAGTGGGATCAAGCTCTCATGGAAGAGGCCTAATTTGATATTTTTAAAACTATGCTAAGGATAATGGCATATGAACATTGATATTACTTATTGGATAAAATTGAGGATTAGGGATGTGGTTTAGAGGGGAATATTGTTCCAAAGCATGGTCAGGAGCAATAGCTTAAATATTATGAATAGTATCATAAGAATCAATGACACCATCATTAATAGCATGAAATTTTTATTTTTGATGAGCATATGAGTGCCCATAGGAGGTCGAGATGGCTTGAACTAATGCATGAAGAAATATTGGCACTTAGCTTGGTCAATGGCCTCTTTTAAAGTTTGTGGAGAAAGAGTTTGGACCTGATATTATAACTTAAGATAGAGAGAATTGGTGAATAGATGAAAGAGGTTATCATCTATCATGTCATTTTCACACTTATTAGACAAGGTCTTCCACTATTTGATATAAGCCTATGTATTTTCTATCTCAAGTTGCTTTTAATTAATAAAATGAGCCAAGGTATTTTCATGCAGGTCACCTACTTGAAATTATTATACTAGAGCATTACTATATCTTCCAAACTAGTGATTGAATGAGAATTGAGTTGGTTATACCAATCTAAAGAATCTCTAGAGAGGGGTTTTGTTAAGAGATTAGTAGCAGCAAAAATGTTTAACTTGACCAATCTTTATATAGATTTCAAAAAAAAATTTAAGTGTAGGGTAGGATTGGTTGACCCATTATAGCTAATGTTAGGGGTGATACCTCCTATATCGATGTTAACAATTTGAGGCATAAGAGGTTAATTTTGAAGGTATTTGATTATTTTATTAACAAGAGGAGGTTGAGGGATAATATTTCTATGGAAGTACCTAAGGGGGGTTGGGGGGAATTTTGGTTGTGCACTCCCCATGGAACCTATTGAGGGTGGTTTTGGAGATGAATAAGATGATTTCATAATTACATCATTTTGTTGGCATTATTACCTTGAAAAGCATTCATTTTATTAAGAGTTTACAACAAAAGTTGATGGGTTCGAATGGTGTTATTCATATCATGTGAAGTATTAGATTTGGTATTAGTGGCTTAGGTACAACTATGAATAATGGCATGATGTGTGCTATTAGTAGATTGAGAGTAATTATTACTAAAGGAAGCACTAATAGAATGATCTAATTTTGTTACAAAATATCCACTTGTAGAAAGATTAAAAGAAGAAACATTAGTTTCATGATTACCGTGGGTAGTCGATGATGCACTAGTGAAGGAATTTAGAAGAATGGATCATGGAAATGACCCAATAGATGTGGAACCTACCATGTTAGTATAGATACTTGGCATGGAGGTTGAGGAAATCAAAGAAAAATAGGTCATAGTATGAGAAAGGGTCAAAAGAGAAGGAAGAGGTTGAGAGGAAAATAAGCTATTTCCCCCAAATCCGTATGAGATTGTGGGTGAAGGTGAATGGGTTTCTTATGTTTGACTACTTATCATAAGGTGATAAATAATAAAAGGTTATTTTCTTTGATGTTGATAAAATTCATTAATGAAGAAAAGCATTTTTGGAGTATACTCTAATTTAGGTTGATCTTTTAAGGAGATTAGAGGGTTGTGAAATGAAGATGTATGAGGAGGGGTACAATAGTTTGTAGTTTGAGTGGCTACATGTATGTTACTTTTATCTAGATTAGGAGCCACAAGATGTTTATGAGAAAATTGATTAGATTTGGTAAATCTCATCATATTTATTGAGTTAAACTCTATGTTATCATAAAATAGTAAGTTCATGATGAGAGAGAAATGTTAATAAGGACAAAGATGATACAAAAAAAGTGAAAAAAAGGATACAGAGTCATGTAAGTCAATTTTGTGTTGTAACCTAGCAGGTAAAAAAGAATACAAAGTCATGTAGTTAACTCTTTATTGAAGATAAGGGATAAAACATGATGATAAACATGTATAATGGTGTAGGTTGACCATGTACTACTAGATAGTGAGATGAAAATTGATAAATAAGAGGACACAGTCATATAGGTCAACTATGTACTACTAGTAGGAGGAAAAATATAGTCTATAAGAGACTGTATTGACTAGAATGACAATTTTATAAAATAGGGAATTTTTTTTCAAGATAAGTGATAATGAAAATAAACACACAAACAATTGGATAGATTTGAGTGATCCATTTGGGGCATGCAACACAAAACCTTGAACCATCACTAGCTAATGCAAGTTTTTGCAGTACAACATGCAATGATTAGAGAGAAAATAATCAAATGAAAAGTAAATTCTAAAAAAATGGTCATCCCAAGTGTTATTAGATTATTAAAAAGTTTTGATTTAAATGTGATAAGAGAGTTGGCTAAAATAGGAAACTAGGAAGGCAATCTATGGATGTTTTTAGGACATTTGGGATGCAAGGGATCTATGTTATCAATGGTACTAGCTTGGTATTGGGGCCTACCCCCTCACTTCACAATCCCATAATGATAAGGGTAACGAGTGATTTACCAATATATACCATTAACCATATATTTATACTTGGCCATAAAATCAAGTTGGATTCCCTCTTGGTGATGAAATCCAAGTAGGTAGGCCTTGGGAGGACAAGTGTTTAAATGTGTTTTGAATGTTATGTGATTTGGTATTGTGTGCAAAAGAGTGAAATAGTGTAACTAGAATGGTAATTTGAAAAACTACCTATTTAGACTATATGAGTTAATCTAAGCATGAAAACAATTGAAAAAGAAATGTGAGTTAATTACTAGTAAATAGTTGTTAATTCCTTGGTTAAGAATAGTATAGAGTTAATTCTAGGAACACTATATGCAAACTATAGTCATATAAAATGTCCAAATTGGTAGTTTGAGTGTGGCTTGTGAGACCCCATCCATAGGTCCCTTTTACATATTATTGTGACCCTTATAGACACCTTCTTGTTCAATACCAGTCATTTAGAACCTTCTGAACCCTAATTCCAACTCAGCTAGACCATATTTCCTATGTTAATCTTGTTTCCCCAAGTCCAATTCTGTATGAAAGGAGAACCAAACTTTGACTATAGTATTGGACCCTAAAGTGTCCCATTTTTTGTGCTTCTATCCATTTGCACTTTGAGACCCAATGGTCATTTCCATTTGGTCCTTATCCTTAATTAGGTTAGCTTAACATGAAGACATATAACCCATGACCAATTATTCCCTATAAAATCCTACTCAAGGTTCATTTATAAAGGAAGTGAAAAAACATAAAAATCAAGCATGAATACAAGCAAAGCATTAAGGAAAAATTTCCTATTCTTTGCCTATAGTCACCCAACATAGCTATAAACATAATACAACCCTCATACCAGTCCCTATCCACCTCAAATACTATCAAAATTGGCATTTTACATATACATCACACTATTACACAAAGCACACTAGGTGGGAGAACTAAATATGGCTTGATCCCTCTTTGGAGTAGTGGTATGTAGGTAGTGTGCCCACACAAGGGGTGTGTATTACATGTTTAGTTCATCTTACACACTAAAGCCCCCCTCTTTCTCAAGTGATTCAAATACCATTTTATCAAGCATAATGAAGGGTTAGGGTTTGAAGACAAAATTATCTCTATAGTGAGTTTTGTCAATAATCAGTGCTCAATTTTTCACAAGCAGGATCAGACAAGCACAACACAAATATACAAAATGTTCTAAGTCTTTATGACCGATTTGGAGAACAACGACAAAAGCAAATAACAACACTAGACACTAAAGTGTCCTATTTTCAACACTCTTTTCCTTTCATTGAATGAAAGCCAAATTTAGATTAATGACACTATCCTATTCTTGCATATCCATTTTTAGCCCCTGCATTAGCTATCTCAATTTATTTTCAATCTAAGTTATATTTATTCCTATTTATTATTATTTTTAGAAAGGTGAAAAAGATAA
This sequence comes from Torreya grandis, assembly GCA_037957365.1. Taxonomy (NCBI): domain Eukaryota; kingdom Viridiplantae; phylum Streptophyta; class Pinopsida; order Cupressales; family Taxaceae; genus Torreya; species Torreya grandis. The sequence continues at coordinate 90,113 of JARHVA010001027.1, forward strand.
ATAATTACACAAATTAGGATCACAATATTTCTATATTTTATATTGATTTATTAATCTATACCCCTAACTAAAATATGAATAAAACTCCATTATTCCCAAAAAAGTTAAATCATTTGGTGAATCTGACTTCATTTGTAGACAAAAACCCTAAAAACCCTAGGCATAATTTCTTACTAATTTTAACAATATGTTTTTGATTTTTTTCCTGTATATATAAATCAAAATTTCATATTTAATTTTTAAAATTCACCATAGTAATTTTAAAAATCATTACTTTCAAACCCTAGTTGAATATACTAGGTCCCTTTGCTTCTTAAGGTATAACCTTACACATAAATCAGATTTCACATAAAATCAAAAATGGATCTCACTTATTTCAAAACATTTTTTTACAAATAATAAGGAGTACATAATCAGTCCTATCATGTATATGAATGATGAAGTTTACTATATATTAATGTAAAGCTTCAATTATTTCCCTTTTATGCTTACTTTTTTTAATATGGGATGATATTAAGAAATTTATTGATAAACATGTTAATATATCTCTTACCTCACCTCCTTTAGAGCCTCTATCTCATGCCAAATCATGTTTCATTGTCCATTTTACTCTTCCTTAGGTCACTACCCATTTCCAAAGAGCCCAGATGACACCCTTTATCCCTCCACCACCTCGAACTATCGATTATCTTCATTTTCCTCTCATAACTACTACTAGCCCTATATGGCTAGTAGATAATGTAGTTAGAGCTCTTACTTGATATGATATCATGCCTCCTCCCCCTAGTTAGGAACCTTTCCACCCTCATATTCCCTCCCATCCCAAGCCTAATGTTTCTATTCATTTTCACTTTTTCACATTCAAAAGAAATAAGAAACTAAAAGGTAATGGTCAGGGGTTAGATGATACCCAGATGAAGTTGTGCACCGTATCTAGACGATTGAAAGAGCTCCTCTTTGGCTATGGAGGATGACACCTGTAGATAAGAAAGTTTTAAACAAATAAAATGTTAGATAGATATATGGTGGACTGCCAAGCAAAGCTCGGTCCCAGAAGTGTAAAGACTTCCTTAAGGGATGACAGTCCACTAGTTGATAAAAGAGTGTTGCTAGAAAGAGAAATGGTGAAAGACTAAACAAAAGAAATAGAGATAATGCGTACCTATATTCTACTATTAGTTTTTCACAGTCACTAATGTCAGTAGTTCTACCAGCGTTGGTTGGTCAAGGTTGCCGACGTCGGTAGGGGAAATGGTCGATGTCGGTTAGGGTAATGGCCTTGGACGGGTTTATGGGTGACAAAGGATTCTGGGAGGTTTGTAGGAGTTTGGAGGTTTGTGAAAGATTGCAGGGAAGTCAATAGAGTCTTAGGAGGGACAAGGGGTAGAGGATAGGTTGTCAAAAGGAGTAAGGATATGGGGAAGGCCTCTCAGCCTCTCCAGGAAGAAAGTTAAATCTAGTTGATGATATTTAAAAATGCTAAATAGAAGCTAATTGCTAATGCTTTCTAAATTATTGAAATGAAATAGAAGAAGAATACTTAGCTCTTGATTGCTGAAGAATTAGGGGTGTGAACGCTTTTTCCTAATGCGGCTGATGTAGAAGACTTCTTGCAATGTTTCAATCAAGTGTGGAGTGACTGATGCAGAATTCCTGTAGCTTGTGATGCTTGTTGTGCATCTAAGAGAGAGAGAGAGAGGTTGAATTTTGAGAGCAAGAGAATTAACATTTAGGTGAAATCTATTTGGGGAGAATTCAGGTTCAGAATTTAGTTTTAATCAACCGATGTTGGTGATTCTATCAACGTCGGTCGGCGGGTAACCGCCGTCAACGACTAGAAGATGGGTAAAAAGGCTATTTTTAGCCTTTTGCCCATTCTTCCATCTGCCAAATCTGGTTGTCATTGTTAAATGGTCCAAATGGTGGGTTTAATAGGCATGAGAATTAGTGGGGGAGTTGAAATAGGTCTTAGGTAATTATGATTAGTCATAGGGTGATAAATGGGGGTATCCAAGGGCAAGGTGAGGTGTCATGGGTGGTGTTATTAATTTAAAATAGGTAATTATTTTAAATTAGTGAGTGTGTGGGTTAAAAATGTTTAGAAGTGGACCAAGGGGTCCAAGGGGGGGTTGACCAAGGAGTAGACACAATTTTGGTGTCTACATTTTCCCCTTTTGTCTTGTTGGTTGTTCTTGATGAACTGCAAGACAAAAATAGGTGTAAGTTGCCCCAGGTATGGGATGAGATTGTTTTTGTCTTATTGGTTGTTCTGATGAACTGTAAGATAAAAATAAGAGTTGGTTGTCCCATATGTGGGATGAGGTACTCCCCCCTCAAAGTGGGAGTCGAGGGAAGGTAACCTGATATTGGGTGCCGATTTGATAGATAGTGGATGGGTATGGTGAAGGTTGAGTGTGAATGCTGCAAAAGTTGAGATTACATGTATACCACTTCATGTGATAGATAGGTCAAATTGTTATATTCAAAGGTCGAGGAGTGCTAAAATCAAAATAATCAGTCCCCAGCATTTAGTCGTAGCTGATTGGGTTAAATGATCCAAGCTGTGGCTCTAATGGTCATCGTATTCCAAGTATCCCAGGCTCAGCAAGTGCTCCTGGAAAACACAAAAATTTCACAAGTAGTGGGGATCAACTTGGGCATGATCTAATACTTGTGAGGGTCGTAATGTGATGTGTGTACAATTTTGCTAACTATTCATGAGGTAACATATATGCAATCAAAACAACTAAGGCATAGTTGTCTCAAAAGTGGTCATGGTTTGAGGAAATAGTCACGATCTCCAAGGTCATTGGTCAAGTTAGGCTGAGATATAAGTGATCTCAAGTGACATTTTTAGTGGTCAAGGAGATGTACGTGATCTCTAATGTGCCCAATGAGAAGTTTAGGTAACTCATTTAGTGTTAGGGCTAATTGTTTGGTCATGATTTTGGGTTGGTATAGATAGTTGGTCCATTAGATGGAGGGATGAAGGAATGGCCAAGCTAACCTCAGAAGACCCCATGTCAACTGAGTGCTGCGTACATAGCCCTTATTTGAAGGGCCTCAAGCCAATGTAGTTCTCCTAAGAGGGAGGAAGAGTGTCGATTATGGATGTGGGTTGGACTAGGTTAAGTCATGGTTAAAAGTTAAATGGTTTGTCCATTAAGTAGATGAACAAATGGATGTGGCTGAGCTAACCCCAGAAGACGTCATATCATCTGAGTGCTGCCTACATATCCCCTGTTTGAAGGGCCTTAGACTAATGTAGTTTAGGCTAGTTGATAGGTTGGTTTGGTCAGGTTATAAATGATGAGGGTATGATGATGTTACAGCCTTTTCCATATTATGTGATGGTGTATTCTGTAACATTGGCTATGTGGTCTTTCATCCCTAGCAATTTTCCATATTGGTGATGGTGTATGCTAAAAATGAAATGAGTATTTTTATGCTTCAGCAAGTAATGGTTTATGCTTAACATAAATTGTGTGGTCGATAGTTTCCATGTGTATTTGTTTCCATAAAAACTAGTGTGAATGGGCTATGATAATGTTAGTGGTCTGAAAAAGGTTTGGTTGGTTTGGTTTGGTTTGGTTTTAGAAAATGATTTGGTTGGATTTGAATTGGTTGTATATGACTATGGTATAAGAAGTGAAAGGTGTGTTGCTCTTTCATTGACAAGGACCATAATGATAGCATAAATAGGGTTGTTGCAAACAAAAACCCCGTTCATGCATTACGTCATTGACCATTGTTTGTGTTAAAGAAGTATTCAAATCACTTGATGTTAAGTGAGCTCAAAATCCCTTGGGTATGTTGGGGTAATAGGTTTGATTATGTGAGATGTGAGGATAGTGTAACCCTTTTTAGCAAGGATAACTTTGCCCCTTTTCTAGGTGACCCTGAGAATGACTATAGGCAAGTCCATGACTTAATTTTTTTTTTGGTAGACTGATCAATGCGGGAAGTCTACGTGGGGATGTTGTTTTGTTTTATGGTCATATGTGAAGCTAATCAATGTGAAAAGCTTCTGAGAGAGTGTTATTTGGAGCAAAATTTGTGTATAGCCATCCTTCGAGGGAGTGGTCTATATTCTGCTTTGTATGTTGATGTCTTTAAATAGATGTCCTTCAAGGGAGTAGTCTATTAATTACAATAATGATGTAGCTATCCTTTGAGGGAGCATTCTACATTTATAGTTTATGACCTTTGTATAGGCATCCCAATTTTTTTTTTGACTAGACTTTTGGTCATGGACTTGACTATAGAGGTTTGGGGGTTTCCCTTTTATAAGGACAAAGCATTCATGATTTACCAAAGGGCTGAATAATGTTTGTAGGGAAAAAAGGTTGAAAGGAATAGGAATGACGATGACGGGGGTTGCTCAAGGGACAAGCTCAAGTTAAACATCAAGTGAATGATTACTTGATTAATAGTAGAATGGTCATAGATGCAAGGCATTAAGGGGCTCAGGTTCTGGCTGACCTTCAAGAGAAGACAGATGATAAGTCCCTGATCCATACTTGTGTGTTATGATATAAGGTTCGAGCCAATTAGGAGCAAACTTGCCTCATTTACTTCTTTTGAGATTGGTCACGTGTTGGTTTTCTTTGAGGACAAGATCTTCGATTTTGAAATCTCATTCTCTTAGACTTTTGTTATAGACATGTTGGAGGTGATTTTGGTAGATATGGAGATGGTTGAGGGCAGCAAGGCGACGTTTGTCAAGTAACTCAAGTTGAGCCAACTGATCTTGATAAAATTCATCATTAGAAAGTATGTCATGTAAAGAGATGCATAGAGAAGGTATCTGTACTTCAAGAGGCAAGACAGCCTCAGTTCCATACACTAGAGAGAAAGGTGTAGCACCCATAGGGGTTCTAAGGGAATGTGAATGTGCCAGTCCCTTCTAATGTCGTTGACCACCTTCATTAGAATTTTGCCTAAGATTTTGTTGGAAGCCTCGGCCTGCCCATTTTCTTGTGGGTAGTAAGGCGAGGAGAAGATGAGCTTGATGCCAAATGAGTCACAAAGTTTTTGGATAGTTTTGTTTTTAAAAGATTTGCCGTTATCAGTGATGATTTTGTGGGGTACACTGAAATGATAGATGATATGGGTGTTGATGAAGTTGATGATTTTTTCGGCTTTAGTGGAGATAAGAGGAATAGCTTCCACCCATTTAGAGAAGTATTCGATTGCGGTGATAATGGATTGATGTGAGAGAGATGAATGAGGGTTAATTTCACCGATTAGGTCTAAGCCCCATTGTGAAAAGGGCCAGAAGTCCTTAGCAACTTGTAGAGCATGGCTAGGCACGTGAAGTAAGTTAGCATGTTGTTGGCATTTGATGCAACGCCGAACATAGTCACTACAGTCTTGGTGAAGAGTGGGCTAATAATAGCCCAGGCGAAGGATGCACTTTGCAATCGCATTACCACTAAAATGCCCTCCACAAATCCCATCATGGACTTGTTTGATAGCGTGAGATGTTTCAGTGGAGGTTAGACATCAAAGAAGGATGCCATCAAAACCTCATTTATAGAGAAGACCCCCTAGCATAGTATATCGAGCTGTGCTTTTGATAAATGCTCATTGTGTATTACTAGAGAAACTAGGAGGGATAATAGAATAAGTTAAGTAGTCCACAAGTTGTTTATACCAAACATCCTGTGGGCTAGAGTCGATGGTTCTGACAAAGTTGATGTTAGTGGAGATATATGAAAGTAATGCCAAATGATGTACCATAACATAAATTCTCAAATAAGATGATGAGGATGGAATGTGTGAGGTGAGAGAATCCATAGTATCAGCAAACTTATTCGTAGATCGAGGAACAATTTACAAGAGGTAATGGTCGAAAGATTCTAGCAGGGTGTCAACACGGTGTTTGTACCTTTGCAAAAATTCATTTTTAAAAAGATATGAAATGTTGATTTGATTGATGACTAGTTGTGAGTCACCAAAGATGTTGATGGTCTTGATGCCTAGGAAAAGGGTGGTTTGAAGTCCCAAAATTAAGGCTTCATATTCAGCCATGTTGTTGGTACATTCAAAGTCAAATTTAAAAGATAGGGGCATGGGATCACCCTCATGAGGGATGAGAATGACCCCCACACCCCCACCGTGTTGACATTTAGACCCATCAAAGAACATTGTCATTTGATAGAAAATGTCATCAGTGGATAATGTGGTGATGGATTCGTTAGGGAATTCACATTGAGAAGGTTGGTTGTCTGGTAGAGGGGCATTTACTAATTGGTCAATGATTGTTTGCCCCTTTATAGATTTTTGTTGGATGAATTCCAAGTCAAACTCAGCAAGAAGCATGAGCCAATGAGCCATACATTGATTTTGGTATGGTTTGGAATGCATGTATTTTAGAGGGTTAGTATGGGTGATGACATAAGTTTTGTGATTGAGAAGATAATGACGAAGTTTGGTAGTAGCAAAGACTAATGCCAAGCAAAGTTTTTTGGTATGAGTATACCAAGCTTCATAGTCAATGAGCATTTGGCTTATATAATAAACTACTTGCTCATGATGTTGTTCATCTCGGTGTGCAATCATGGCACCTAAAGAATGATTTGTTGCTGAAATGTAAAGATAGAAGGGTTGATCTTCTTTAGGTGGAATAAGGACTAGTGGAGAGACAAGATAATGCTTAAGAGCCTCAAAAGCCTCTTGGCAGTCCCTATCCCAATTAAAGGAGACGTCCTTCTTGAGGAGGTGATGAAAGGGTTGACATCAGTCGAAAAGCTATGAGATGAAGCGATGAATAGATTGAATCTTCCCTTGCAGGCTGCGAAGTTGCTTTAGATTGGTAGGTGGCAGCATCTCAAGTATAACTCTTATCTTAGCAGGATCAATCTCAATGCCACGAAGGGAAATGCTGAAGCCTAAAAGCTTCCAAGAGAGAACCCCAAAGATGCATTTCTTGGGGTTGAATCGAATGTTGTATTGGAGGAGGCGAGTGAAGATGATTTTGAGAATAGTCAAATGGTCACGGTAGAGTTTAGATTTGCCTAGTAGGTCATCCACATAGTCCTCCATGATTTTGTGGAGGAGATCATGAAAGATGTAAGTCATGGCGCATTGATATGTGGTGCCTACATTCTTTAGGCCAAAAGGCATGACCCTATAGCAAAAATTCCCCCATGGGGTGATGAAGGTAGTTTTGTGCTGATCTTCTGGCACAATCAAGATTTGGTTATATCCTGAAAACCCATCCATGAGTGATAGCATCTCATGACCGGCCATAAGATCAACAAATTGGTCGATGTTGGGTAGAGGAAAATCATCTTTTGGGCAAGCCAGGTTAAGGTCATAATAGTCAGTATAGATTTGGATCCCCCCAGTCACTTTGGTGATAGGGATGATATTTGACACCCATTGCGAATAATTAATGGGTTGGATGAAGGATACAAAAAGAAGACGTTGAAGCTCCTCTTTGACAAGGAGTGCAATGTGAGGATGCATTTTGCAAAGCTTTTGCCTGACAATCTTAGCTTCTAGGTTTGTGACAATATTATGGATGACGATGTTAGGGTCGATGCCAGGCATATCACTATAAGTCCAAGCAAAGGCTCTGCTATGGTCTGAAAGGAATTTGGTATAGTCAATTTGTTCCTGGGCATCCAAAGATTGACCAATCTTTAAAATGTGAGGAACATCAGAAGATGGAAGGTTAATGTCAATGGTCGATTCATTTAACATAACTTGCATTTCTAAAGGAAGTGATCATTGGATGAAAGAGTTGTCTGCATCCATGTAGGTGAGAATGGCATCATCGTCTATGTATTGGACAGTGTTGATGGTAGTAGATTCATTGTTTATCATGTTTGGATAAATAAGAGGGAGTGACCTGGATACCCCACCTAGTTGATAGGTTAGGGGTTCCAAGCGAATGGCGTTTATGCAAAAAAAATAGGAGGGATGGAAACCACTGACTCCATAGGTGAATATGGTGTAATAGGTGAGTTTGGAGGTGATTGTTCTATGATAGGTTCGGGGTGAGGGTTTTTAGAAGTTTCAGTAGGTTCTTCAAAACCCAGGCCATGTTGCTTCTTGGCATTCTTTATGGCCTCATCATTTGGTGGTTTGAAGGGCTGGTGGGAGCCTTGTTCGTAGCACCCAAAGCCAAAGCCCTTCCATGCACACCTATAAAGGTAGGTATGATCAAAGTTTGGGTTGCCAAGAAAAGAGAAGTCAGACGTAAATAGCTGGGGTGATGAAAGAGGGTTCCCATCAGTGGGAGCTCGATCTAGCCCTCCATAAATGAGATTTGTTTGAAGATTAGGAGGACCATAAGGGACAACCATTCTGATACAATGGTTATAGCTAGGATTATGATGAAGGTGTCCATACTCTTGAGGATTCTAGAACATGTCCAAGGTGAGTAAACGATACTCTCCAAGTGAAAGACATTGGAAGGTATCTTCCATAGGGTCTTTTTTTGTCACATGAGGAGGTGGTGTAGGTGTAACCACTGTTTGTGTACTTGTTGAAGCTTTTACAGGTGGGGGCGGTGTTTGGGTCGATGTCTTGAAAGGAATGAGAACATCATTGGGTCGATAAGTTGTGCTGCATGTCTTGAAAGGGGAGGGGTCTATGGGAATGACATGGACTTGATCGTCGTGTTCAAATTTGACACAATGATGTAATGTATAAGGGACATAGGCCATGGCATGGATCCAAGGTCATCCTAATAACATGTTGTATTAGAACTATCCCTCGATGACGTAGAAGAGCTCTGGGATTATTCATGGGCTAACACGAATATGTAAGATGATGGTGCCAATGGTAGTGGTGGTGGTGTCATTAAAAGATCAAAGAATTGCATCAGTTTTAGACACATAGTTCTTTGGGAGGGATAATTGGTCAAAGGCATGGGTGGAAATGATATTGATGCTGGCACCCCCATCAATCATAACTTGCTTAATGCGAGTTTGATCAACGTAGGCTATGATGAAAAGGGTAGCATCCTGATCTTCCAAGTTGGAGGTAGGAATTTTAGAATCACTAAAGGTAATAGAGGTGATGGTGGGTAATGATTGGACTAAGGCAGCTAGTGGTTGGGGGTCCTCAGGTTGGACCTCCACTGCCTGTAAAGCTTTGATTAAAGCTTGACGATGTTGTGGAGAGCTTTGAATGAGGTCATATAAAGTCATCTTCATGAGAGTTTGGTGAAGCTGTTTCATCATGGAATCATGGATTGCCTCCGAAGAAGTTGGTTGGGATGCACCCAAGATAAAAATCTTGGGTTTGGGTGGTTGAGCAAGTTTGACAAATGGGTAGGTCTAAGGAATAGCAACTTTCTCTTTTGCTTTATCCTTTAAATTTTATGACCTAGTGGCCACATTGATGGTGTTAATCTCAAATAAAGGGGATGAAGGACGTAAAGGGACCATAGTCTGATGATGGGATCCCGATGAAGGTGAAGAGGTTTGAGAGACATGAGATGGTGTTGGAGATTTGTTGACAGTATCCTCAACAAGAAGGGTGTCTTTTTCCAAGTATTGGTGAATGACAACCTTTAGGGCACAACAATTCTTAGTGTCATGCTTAGGTGTGTGATGATATAGGCAAATTTTAGTGTCATCGAACCAAGATGGTTTTGGTCCAAGAGGTTGAAATGGTTTAATAGGTGGGAGAGTGATGCTAGAAGTTTGCAAAAGTTGACGTAGTATCAAAGCATATGAACCTATTAAGGGGTTTGTGCTTGTTGATGCACTAGTTGTTGATGACTTTTATTTGGGAATTGTTGAGGGAGATTTATGTACCACCTTTTAGGTTGGTGGTGTGGCCACTTGCGTAGATGACACTTTCTTTGTGAGGAGTGCCAAATTTTTTAGAGGAGGCATGTTTTTGGTGGGTAAAGGAGTAATGGAGGCAACTTGTTGTTGATAGGTAGAAGGATGAGGGCCCAAAATAGAGGGCAATGGTGATGGTGGGGGAGGAGTTCTCTGACGTGTTTTAGTAGCCTTCTGTAGTTTGGTTTGAGGACCACTATTATGTGAGGCAAGGTTCAAGTCTACCTTCACTTGTGGGTGAGTGAGGTTAGATATGGGGCGAACATCGAGGGATTTAACTGGTTTTGGTATGGTGGATGTTTGTGAGGGTTTAAGTTTAGATGTGGACGATTGAGCTTCTAAATATTTGGAAGTAGAAGCCTGGCCCTCATTGGAGACTTTGGGAGATTTCGTCAAAGGAGGGTTAATAATACGAGATGGAGTGGGATGTGTAAGATAAGGAGCTTTGAGTCACTCCCATAATGCCTCATGATTTAAGTTCCTCAAATGGAGAAATCCTAAGTTTTCAACCAGTCAAGAGAATGGTTTAGAAGCTGTTAGATGAGGCTTTGGTTTTTTAGAAGATGCGGGTGGTTGTGAGACTGAAAATGTGTTAGATGCAGCGATTTCGGGCCAAAGGCGTGAGAGAGCCATTACTAGATCATCTTCGGTCGAAGTAGGTGAAGAGACAAGTTCTTCTCTTGGTGGAGAAAGAATTAGGGAATGTGACTCCTCAAGAGGATAGAGGGCAGGGATGATTGTACCTTCTACTTGTGGTTGAAGAGCAGGAAATGTATGGTCCTCCATTGGTAGTAGGAAGGATGAAGGTGGGGCTAGTGGCGTTGGTATGGTTAAAGCATCCTCCAATATAAGAGGGGTAGATGGAGAACTAATAGGAGAAGAAGGTTCTTCCACTTGTGGAGGAGAAATAAGAGAAGAAGGCTCTTCTACCTGTGGTGGACAAATAGGAGAAGAAGGCTCTTCTTCTTGTGGTGGACAAATAGGTTGACTAACCTCTTCAGACTATGGGAGAGGTTGGTTAGAAATGACAGGAAAGGCCATGTTGACTGTGTATATATTACGCTCTTGGGGGTCTTCTGCCATGGTCTGTACGTTGTTTTGGCTAGGGTGATGGTTAGGGAATGGTTTTCTAAAGATGTCTATGTTTTGGTTAGGTAGCACATTTGGGTTATCTAAGACAAGATCACCTTTATCTAACATGTCCTGAATGATATTCTTAAGGGTCTTACAATTGTCTGTGTCATGGCCTTTGACACGGTGATAATGACAAAAGTCATTTTCCCTGTACCATGCAGGGATAGCTTTTGAAGGGTTAAATTGTGTGGTGGTTGAATTTGAGGGAGGTTGAGGACTCTCTGTTTGACTAGTTTATCCAACACAAATGCGTATGATTATCCTATTGGAGTATATTGACACTGTACGTATCATTGTTGGAATTGTCATGTAATGCTTTGAGATGTGGAAGGTTCAAACTGGTTAGTTGTGGTCGATGATGATGATCTAAGTACCATAGCATTTGCCAATCCCTTGGATTTGGAATTGGAGGAAGAAGATTTGGATGAAGGGTCATTTGATTTTGCGTTAGTATTTGTACTATGCAATTTGACTTTATTTTCTTCGATAGCATGAAGTTCAAGCTTCCTAGCCATGGTGAAAGCTTCGTCAAATGTGCAGAATGTTTGGACCCGCAAAGTAGATGAGATGTGTTTGGCACACGCTTGTGAAAAGAGCTCGATGAGCTCAAGTTGAGGTAAAGGAAAGGAGAGTTGGTTGATTAAACTTCTCCATCGAGCAATGAAATTGGCTATTGATTCATCATCAAATTATCTGATAGAGTATAGGTCTATGATGGAAACCTTTTTAGTCAAGGAAAAGTTGGGCTAGTTGAGTGAAATAAAAGATAGAGTGACTGGTAATAGAACTATACCAATCGAGGGCAGCACCAAAAAGTGACATGGGAAATGTGTGTAGTAATAACACATCATCATGTGCTATAAGGTAACAAGCGTGTCTAAATGCTCGTAGATGTTGTTGTGGGTCCTCTTTACTCTGAAAATGAGTAAACTTGGAAAGTTCCCACTGACTAGGATATGGTCGGATTGGGATTGAAGGATGAATAGGTTCATTACAGATTTGTTCATATGAGAGAACATTTCTTGAACCCAAAATGGATGTCTCAAGATTAGACACCTTATCCATCAACATCTTGATTAGATCGATTGATGGATTTGCAGGTGGGGCACCCCCTAGGTTGTAAGGCATTTGGAAGGTGTTAGGTGGAGTGTATGACATATTTGGTTGTGCTTGTATAAGCACAACATATTGGTAACTAGTCATAGGGACTGATGTTGAAGTCAAGGGTGGTTGTGTTATAGAGCTAGAAGGCACAACTTGGCTTGATGTCGACAAAAGTGGTTGGATGGTGGCAACACTAGCTGAAGGATAAGTAGTCACTCTTGTATTTATAGGTGCAAGAGTAGGTGGGATGGATACAATTAAGTTCTAGAATGGTGTAGGACTTTGTTGAATGGTTTGTAGTTGAGGGGGTATAGAAACCCCAATGGAGATAGGTCTAGAAATAGAAGGAGAGGCCACACTTTGAAGATTGGTCATGGTCAGGTTGTTAGTTGAGGCAATGGCTTGGGTGTCTATGGGTTGAATTACGGAGGCTGTTGATATGATTGCCATTTCAACTAAGGAAGTTGGCATCCCATAAATTGGGTTACCTGAAGAGTCTTGCATTTGACTTCTCATGAGATAGTGCTGAAGAGCCATGACATTGAGGTCAAGGAACCTTTCAAAGTCTTGGTCCCCTTCGAGAAAAATAGGATATTGAGTTGGGGTTGGTTGGATAGGAGTACGTTTAGTTTCTGAATTATACTCCATTTGGGGACTTGATATAGAAGGCAAAGGCGGGAGTGGTTATTGCCTTGCATGGTCAATAAGAGTTTTGGTTTGACTACGTGTCAAAACCATCTAAGGCAAAAAGGGTCAGGTTTTAAAAATTGTATGTTTTAGCCTCAGAAAACTAGAATGTGTTTTTAACAGCAAAAAGGTCAAGTTTTTAGCTTGCTGCTTGAGAAGAAAGATTTTTGATAGTGACCGACGTCGATAGAAAAAATGATGTCAGTGAAGTAAGTTGTTGATGTCGGTCAGATAACCGATGTCGGTGAAGATCAGTTGCTGACATTGGTGGAAAAACTGATGTCGATTACTGTGTATTTCTAGAAACTCAAAAAACTAAAAGTTTTTGGAAGAAAAAGAAAGTTTTGAGTTGTTTTTAGATCTCAAAATGCGACCTCACCAGCTCAAAAAATTAGATACAAATAGAAAAATAGATGATGGCAAGCAACCACTAAATGTTAATTCCTAAGAATAAATTTTAGAGTCTTGTTGGCTTATGCCTTAGAAGAGTGTGTTTGGGAAGTGGGCCTGTAGAATGGGTCCTAAAGAGGCAGTCTAAAGCTAGTTTCGGGTTAAGTTTTGGTGCTCAAAATTTGTATTAGGTTTTGTACATGGCCTAGTGCTAGGAGCTTGCTCCCCTCACTTCACAAGCCCAGAGCCTAGCTGGGTCGCTTAGCCAGTATATACTTCCCCTAGAGTTTAACTCTGCTAGAGAACAGAGTGGGTTCTCCCCTTGGTAGTGACGTCCAAGTGGGATTGCCAAGAAGGGTAAGGTATCCGCTAGGTGATGAAATCCTAGTCGGGTCTTGTCTCATGTATGTTTAGATGTTTAGTTTGATGTAATTTTGGTTTGGTCATGTAACATATGTGCACTATGATTTATTCATAATGCACTTTTAATTACTAGATGAGCTAAAAAATGCATTCAAGCAGGAATGAGATGCAATATATTTTTAACCCAAATTGAAATGTTTTGTTCAGATGCAAACAAGTGAGGAAAAGGTTAAGAGCATGAATTTCACTACTCTAAGATGTAAGGAAAGAGTGACGAGAAGAAAATTTTCTTTTTAACTTTCGCTTATGATTCCTTTCTGAGATAAAGAGATAGAAGAAGGATGCAAGAAGAAAAATTTTCCTAATGCACCTATATGAAAGTTTTCCTTTAGAAGAAATGAACCCAAGGAAAACTCCAGGGTCCCACCAGGTGTGCCAAAATGTTTCTATTTGTTTTCACTTTTTCACATTCAAAAGAAATAAGAAACTAAAAGGTAATGGTCAAGGGTTAGATGATACCTGGATGAAGTTGTGCACCATATCCAGACGATTGAAGGAGCTCCTCTTTGGCTATGGATGATGACAACTGTAGATAAGAAAGTCTTAAACAAAGAAAATGTTAGATAGATATATGGTGGACTGCCAAACAAAGCTCTATCCCAGAAGTGTAAAGACTTCCTTGAGGGATGACAGTCCACTAGTTAATAAAAGAGTGTTGCTAGAAAGAGAAATGGTGAAAGACTAGACAAAAGAAATAGAGATAATGCGTACCTATATTCTACTATTAGTCTGTCACAATTGCTGATGTTGGTAGTTCTACTAGTGTCAGTTAGTCAAGGTTGCTGACATCGGTTAGTCTGCCGATGTTGGTAGGGGCAATGGTCGATGTCGGTCAAGGCAATGGCCTTGGACGGGTTTTGGATGGGTTCATGGGTGACAGAGGAGTCTGGGAGGTCTATAGGAGTTTGGAGGTTTGTGCAAGATTGTAGGGAAGTCAATAGAGTCTTAAGAGGGACAAGGGGTAGAGGACATGTTGTCAAAAGGAGTAAGGATATGGGGAAGGCTTCTCAGCCTCTCCAAGAAGAAGGTCAAGTCTGGTTGATGATATTTAGAAATGCTAAATAGAAGCTAATTTTTAATGATTTCTAAATTACTAAAATGAAATAGAAGAAGAATACTTAGCTCTTGCTTGCTGAAGAATCAGAGGTGTGAACGCTTGTTCTCGATGCAGCTGATGTAGAAGACTTCTTGTAATGTTTCAATCAGGTGTGGAGTGACTGATGCAAATTTCTTGTAGCCTGTGATGCTTGGTGTGCATCTGGGAGAGAGAGAGGTCAAATTTTGGGAGCAAGAGAATTAGCGTTCAAGTGAAATTGATCTGGGGAGAATTTGGGGGCAGAATTTAGTTTTAAGCAACTGACATCGATGATTCCACCAGCATCAGCCGGTGGGTAACCGATGTCGATGGCTAGAAGATGGGTAAAAAAGCTATTTTTAGCCTTTTTCCCATTCTTCCATCTGTCAAATCTAGTTGTCATTGTTAAATGGTCCAAATGGCAGGTTTAATAGGCATGAGAATTAGTGGGGGAATTTGAAATAGGTCTTAGGTAATTATGATTAGTCATAGGGTGATAAATGGGGGTATCCAAGGGCAAGGTGAGGTGTCATGGGTGGTGTTATTAATTTAAAATAGGTAATTATTTTAAATTAATAAGTGTGTGGGTTAGGAATGTTTAGAAGTGGACCAAGGGGACCAAGGGGGGGTTGACCAAGGAGTAGACACAATTTTGGTGTCTACACCTAACACACATGCACAATCAAATCTACATAGGGCATATGATATTGTTGATCAGTTATGAAACACACCAGCTAATAATTCCATGTTAGAACTAATTCAAAAAGAAAATGTGTTCAAGGAAAATATTTATCAGGCACTTACTCAAACTTCTATGCCCATTTATTTAGATCCTACTTATTTTTCATAAGTGTTGAACACATTAAAAACTATAGAAGATGTTATTTCCTTTGACCATGAGAACAAGCATTCTTAGATAGTTATTGATCAAAATTTACCACTATTCATACAAGCTCAAGTCAAAAGCAATGTAGTTAAGAGAGTTCTAGTTTATAGTGGTTCCAAACTAAATATATGTAATATTACATTTTTAAAAACCATGGGCATAGATATAGATTCCATGTAGAAGTCATATAATAACATTAGAGGGTTTGATGATATACCACAATAGACACTAGGCACCATTGCTTTGGATATCATGGTAGGGCTCAAAATCCTCTCTACACAATTTTAGCTCATGCTAGGTCCTCTTCATTATAACCTCTTACTTGGACAACCTTGGATACATGTGATGGGGGTAGTTCCTTTCACTCTTCATCGATGTGTTAAGTTCTTCCATGAAGGATAACTATGCACATTTCCAATAGATAACTAGCCATTTATTTATTGTAGAATTATAGAGTCATCTTCAACTATTTTTATAGATAAGGCACCTCATATCATATTTTAGTCACCACCTCATCACATTTATCTTGACCAAATACATACATATGAGGTAGGAGAGACTAACACATCTCGCACTCTTCCACTTATAGTTGTTTCTTTAGCTCTATATACTCAACCAATTATAGCAAATTCAATCATTCTAGATACTCTATTAGTGATAGTTCCTACACCTATTACATTTATGCAATCACCAACAATATTTATAGAAGTCCCAATTGATTATATAGATATAACTCTTTAGGCACTTACAGTCACTTCACTATTTACAGATAATCTCACAACACCATCATCTTCTCTTACTATACTTGATGAGACTCCCATATCATAGTTATCCTTTGTGGTAAATTTTGAGTTACTATATGTGCATGATGTTGATACAAATTCTGAAGCTACTTTAGATGATGATATGACACCCATACTCATAAATGACTATTTGTGTGGATTGAAGTTCACACCAGTTGGCCTAGGAGAGTATCGAGATGAATCTAGAGCTCTCATTACACATCCTAAATCATTCTTAGAATTTATTAATACACTTTCAAGATATACTCCACATTCATGGCCATAGATAGATCACTTGGCACATATAGTTCACATGGTTACCTCTATGGATATAGAGTTAATCATTCATATTCAGGTAGGAAACACATAACATCAATAACATATTATGCTATAGATGTTACTTGATCCTAGATTAATCACACTACCTATAGTATGACATAAATATATTAGTAGGTTATCATGGTAGGATAGTCACCCATTTTGTCTCTTTCACCAAATCACTAGCCATGATATAGACTCATGTACAACTTTATAGTAGAGATTGGGTAAACTATAGGTTCAAAGTACTATATAGATTATATGACCACCAACACTGGCTCTACCACTTCTACCAAGGTATCCTCCTACTAGAGCTAAATTCATTAAAGAAGAACCAACATCTACACCACCATAGTAACCCTTATTTTGCCTTTAGTTGCATTACACCATTACAAGTGATAGATCTATGACTATACAAATAGCACATATCTTACTAACACTTGAGGAGATAACCACCATATATAGAAAGCCTAAAACATACAAAAATACTTATGATGATAATATTGAGGCATTTGATGATGGGTGTGATCCCTTACTCCATCCTTTTCCTTAGAAAGCTCCATCCTTGAACCCTTTACCCCCTCTAGCTTAGTCTTTTACATCATTGTGTACATATCATTGACACTCACTAGCATATAACACTTGTGTATATCTTAGCATCCACCTAGTCTTGTACTACATGTTTTGCATACTTTCACTTCTTGATTTCATTAGTTAGATGTGATAGTATTTCCAGCATTTACATGCCTTCCTTTCTTGATTTGAGTAGCTAGATGTGATTTTATTTCTTAGTTCCTATTTTTTTACTTGTATGTGCCTTAAGAGATTTACCAATGTACTTTAATTATACTCTTATATGTCCTTGTGTTCCCTCGTAAATATTCATTATTTGTAATTATATGTGTATGTGGGCATTTGAACATGCCTTATATACTTGCTTTCCTATTTTGAGTGACATATGCCCATGTCCCTTGTTTTCTTGGCCCCTTGGCCTCTTTTGTATGCTTCTTGATTCTTGCCTTGCCTGCTTGTTTTCTTCTCTATTATTTGAATTTCCATGATCTATTTCATGCATTGTCTTTCCTTCTTGGATTCCATGATGGACATCATGCTTCATCCCTCCTTAACAAATAACAATATTTCCACATTTAATTTAGTATATTGCACATGCTATTACATTGTTACATCTATCTAGGCATACAAAGACTAAGCCAAGAATTGATCTAAAAGCCTCATTTAAAATGTTTTATACCTTATACACATGTTTAAAAATTTTAAAACATCTTCTCACATGCTCTACCAATGATTTTAATTATTGATAACACCTCAAGACTCCTTATTAAGTCAGGTAGAGTCTAAGATTAGTCTAGTTACATGCTTAGGCTTAAGACCATACTCTTCAATGTTTACCTTTAAACTTTCCTAAGTGTTAAAACACTTCATATTCATGCTTGGGAATTATTAAACATCCACTCATACATGTGTGTGTCTATCTTACCATATCACCATCTTGACACACATGCTCATGATATGATAATGTTTCTTGAGATTAGTGCTCAAAAGTATGCTTACCTTGTATCTTGATCTTGACCTTGAAATGTCAAAAAACTCATAAAAACTAACAAGTTTCCTTGAAATAATCTCTCAACATAGAGATAAAAGTTTGCCTTCAAATTCTCTCTTATCATAAGAATCTTTGTTACATACCACTTCACCATGCATGACATCAACTTTGACTTTGACATTAATGACCTCCATCTTGACTTTGACATCAATGATAACATCAATGCCACAATGCCAACAATAGGAACATACCTCAACACCTTTCATGATTATGAGAGCTATAGTTATTGTATCATAATTCCCTCCTAAAAATCCATCATATAACTCTTTTATTAATCTATTAATATGATTTGTCTCTACACACCTTATAATAACACCATTAAAATCTATCTTTAATAACAAACTATCAATAAGGACAAATGGAATATATTGAAGTTTGAAATTAGGGAACATACTATTATGTAAGTTATAGATCATCTCTTATGTCTAACTTGTAGGAGATGAAGATGCAACTACATGTGGCTCATCTTAGAATGCTAGGACAACCGCCTTATTGTGTTCTAAATCTTAAACTATGTGTTCACATATCCCCTTACCTTTATTAACTTGGTTACCTTGAATTCCACATTATATTCCATCACTTTTGTGATCCACCCAGCCCTCTTCTCATTCAAATATTTGCTCAACAAGAAGTCCTTGATAATTGGGTGAGACACCATAACATGAATATTGTTATTTGAAATCATATGTCTAATTTTTTTCAGACTTCTAATAACTAAAACTACTTGCTTTTCCATAAAAGTATACCTCACTTCATAGTATTGCAAACCTTGGATAAAGAAGGAAATTGTTTTCTCTAATTTTTCATCATTTTATTGGGTCAATATAGCCGAAATAATCTCCAAACTTAAAAATTAATACAATATAAAATCCTTTGATAAATTGGTATTTTCAAGTGTAGGTGCTTAGGAAATGTATTTATTTATTTAGATTTTTATTCAACATGGCTATTAGTGGCTTAGATAAACTTTAAAAATTAGAAATGACCCTTATTATAAAGTTGATTTTACCCAAAAAACTTTGTAGTTACTTCTTATGTTTAGTCAAAGATAAGGACAAAAGGAGTTTACCCTTTCAATATCAATGGTCAATCCTTTATTTGAAAAAACATTTTGAGAGGGAAGATATTATCTTCTTGAGTTCATGATATTCCCAAGAAAAAACATCAATGAACTCTTATCACCACTCAACCAATGATTCTCTTTCATTCTTTGAACATACCTTTCCAAGTTTCAGAAGCTTATCTTTGAAGAAGGAAATGCCTTATAGTTTACTTCCTTTGTATACATCCTCACTTTCTCTTTCCTCATTTGGTCATCACTATTGAATATGCTCTCAAGTGTGATAAATCCTTGGGGTATTTTTTTTTGTATTCAATTTCATAATCTAATCCTCATACTATTGTTTTAATTTATTCTAAATTCTAGAAGATAATTCATCTTCTTCTTTAAGAGAACATGTTATCTTTTATCATCTTCAAACACTTTCTAACTCAAAAAATTATCTAGTATGGAAGGATTTACCACTACCTTGATGTGAGATTGAAATTTTTCATTATTTATATCATTAGGAATCTCAAATTGAGATCCTATGGCTTCCAACTAATCATCATTCTTATTTTTTTCTCTTATAACAACCTGTATGTTGAATGCTTAAAATTTTTCTATGAGATCCCAAACCCTATGTTTATATGACTTTAAGATAAAGTTTTTATCCAATTTATAACCTTTGACCTGATATACAACTAGCTCACTATCACCAAACACTTTAAGTATTTTTTCTCTTACCTTTGTTACCCATTAGAGACCATGTATGAGTGCCTTATACTCAGCTACATTAAAATTCCAACCAAATTTAAATCTGATTAAATATTAGTACCTTTTATTTGATGGATAAATAAAAATAATTCCAACCCATAATCATTATTATTCCTTGAGCCATCAAAAATTAACTTTCATAATCCTTCACTAGACTTACATGGCTTGGCAAGATTTGGTATAGATGTCCCTTCTTCATGCAAGCAATAAATTCCTAATCCTTCTTATTCAATTATCTTGTAAGGATCATACTCATGGTTTTAAATTTCCAACTAATCAAGGAAACTATTAGGAATGCCTTTAAAAAGAGTGGTTGGATCTTGATCACTTAGATGTTCCTTCTCATCAAGTATAGTACAATTCAGATTTCTAATGCTTGGTATGTAAGGTTATATATGAAATTTGTAAATAGGTTTTAATTTTATAGTATCCTTATTAACATACCTTCTTATAAAAAACAAATATGACCATCTAAAGATAGGTACCCTCCAATCTTCACTGTGAAGTCTCTTGTTAAACATAATGTAAAATATGGTGGAAAATCTACTACCATATCTTGGAGAATATAGAGACCTAGGAAGACATGAAAATTCAAATAAAAACCTTTAATTATTACCAATATATTGGTATTTATAACATCTAATTTTAACACTCCTTTTTTGTTACGCTCATATTTCAATACAAACTTTTCAGCTATTTGTTTTGGCATAAATATGCTACTAGCACCACTATCAACCATATAATTGTGAATTATATTATTACCAATTATAAAAGAAAGGTATAAAGGAGGAGGTTTACCATATTTACTTGGATGTACTTTATCCTTTAATGATTGTATATCCTATTTAATAGGTTATACCACTTAATTAATAAGCTATTTAGAATTAGTGAGAACCACACTTTCCTTCCTTGTTGATCCAATTGAGATTGGAGGTTAAATAGCTCTTCTTGGAGTAAATATTTTTATTCTAGAATAATTAAATTGTCCCACATTTATATTCTCAAATTTTTCTTCTTCATTTGGTGTATGATATTAAGAATAATACCACTAACCCTTGGCTGCCCCTTCAGAACAATAGTGCTCTCTTGAGTATGAGAATTTTGAAATATTACATTGCCTCTAACAACATAACTTTTCTAATTTTCCTACACTTTTGGGTCTAAAAGAGGCTCATTATTACTTTTATAATATAAATTCAAATTTTTGGGTACCTCTTGTGCATCATCTAATGCTCTTCTCTTAACTCTTATGATAATCACTATTGGGCTAGTCACCCTATTTGTATGTATTTGATGATTCATGGCATAATGATCTCCTTATTTCCAATTCAAAAATATAGAATCAAATTGTTCTTAACCATAAAATATCTCTCTTTGAGGTGGTATTTTAATTTGTGATAGTTGAGGCATTGCCATACCTTGCACAACTAGAGCTTGATTCAATACTCAATTTAGGCAAGAGGCTTCACTATGAGGTTGATTACATGGATTAAACCATTATTTATCTTGTATGAGGTTATTTTGAGTAGGGAAAATATATTTGGAAGAGGTGGGAGTACTTGGATCAATAGTGGTATATGGTCTAGATTATGTAATGGCTCCTTGTCCTTAGTAGGGAGGTTTTTTTGAATAGTAGTTATGAAAATAAGGCCTATTAGGTTGATATTATCATTGATAAAGAGGATAATATGATATATTGGGCTGAGATAATTTAATTTTTATGGCCACTATTTCATTCCCAAATGATTTCATAATAACCTTTAGTTCACTCAAATCACTAGATTAGTTAGGAAGAGATTTAACTTGATTAGATATAGCTAGAATTGGGGCTAATTTGGGCACTTAAAAAGGTGTAATGGGATAAAATTATAGAAAAATGGGCATATGATGCATTGGTGAAAGTTTTCCAACTTGTATAAGGCCATTTTTTCGCTTATGGCCACCTTAAATGCATTCGAGAGTATCCTTCAGCCCATTGACTAGATCATAACCAATATATCACTATTTAGAGCTCCCAAAAAAAAATATATCACTATTTAGAGCTCCCAAAAAATATAAGACTGCATATTCAGGAGATGGTCTAATCATAAGATGGATCATATCCCATGTATTTTGTAACCTAAGGTTGAAATCAGTTATGAACTCATGGGGATCTCTTTTAATGGTAGTTAATTACTCAACTAGAGAGAGGTGGTTTGATTTGTCCTCAAAAAAATTACAAAGGGTTGACCCTAACTCATCCAAAGTTATAATAGAATTGAGAGGAAGTTGCATATAGCACTATAGAGCCTTTCCATTGAAATATGCAACAAGTAATATAATAACTAAGTTTTCTTGGGTCACTTGATGCACAAAACATAAGTTAGCCACATCTCTAATATGATCTATAGGAGTAATTTGATCTTTTTCATTGAAGAAAGGTAAAATTTTCAATGTTGAGGTTAGAATATCATTGTATTGGGAAAGATTCAAAGGGATACCACCATCATAAGGCACAAAAACTTGGTTTATAGTAGCCATACTAAAATTTAGTCTTGATATAGGGTTGTACAAAGGTAATTTCTAATTTTTTGAGGTAAAGGAATGTTTGGTGTATAGCCTAGAATTCAAGAACCTCTTTATTTTTTCTAAATTCAAAGTTAATTCAATAAAATCATAAGGAGTGCCTTTTTTAGTTGATCTTATTATGACTTTTAGCATGAAAATTACATTAATCTACCATTAGGATGTCTTTATACTTATGGAGATGCTAGATGTTGAGTACTTAAGTAATATCTCTTCTACAAATTGATAAAACTAGCACCAATTTTAGTGATCATCTAAGCTATGGTCCCACCAGTTATGCCAAAAACTATTGTTAAATTTCAATTTCACCCTTGAGGAAGGTATTTAATATTCCTCATCCAATTGACACAATGGGATCACTTCTAAGTTATGGGTGACCTATATGAAAGTAAACCTATAGAGAGGGCAAGTTCCCTTCATGTATCACCTTGATCTTCACCTAAACTACTTATTTACAATGAAAAGAGAAAGAGACCTAGTTATTACTATACTTATGTGTCTAACTATGAGCTGATGCACAAAAATTGAATACCTCAAGTTTCTTGGGCACACACAAAATGAGCTCAAAGAGCATTCACACATACATAACTCATAATTCACCAATAATCTTAGGCATAAGTGTTTGTTTTATAGAAAAGATTTAGCTTATAATAGTACCTAGAGGGATGACCACTTGTCTTATTAAGCTCAAATAGAATTCATCACAACCATGAATTGCATAAACTCTTAGAGACAAAAACTAAAACTTACACAAGATTAAGTTTGTTCCATAAAGGTGCACAAAAATTAGACATAAATTAGGGATAGGTTATAATTTTCACAAGCATACATCAAAAATTAATCAATTTTATATAATAACTAGCATATGAGAAGGTAAAATTGGTTTCTTTATTACTCAATAATGTGTATACAAGTTTGAAATTTGGCAAGGCTAAGCCACCACCATCTAAAGGTATTCAATTACTTAGAAAGAATAAGTATATATAGTGGAATCAGCCTTTCCTAAGGGGACAAGCATGAAATATTTTTAGAAATGACCTCATTAAGGATGAAAATTGAAACATGACTCAATTTTATCTTCTATTGACATCTCCCAATCTTGCATGATGAAATTCCACTTAGCCTTCAACTAACTCCTAAAAATTTGCATGATGAAACTCCAACTTATGAGAGGCATATAGGTCTTTGTTAGATTTTACTTCTTCTACTTGATTTTGGTGTAGATGGAAGAGATGATCTTCTTGAGATTCTTTAAAACTCCTTTCAACCTTGAATCTTCTTGAAACCACCTTTGATTTCTCATAACTCCTCATAATAGCATAAAACTAGAGTAATAGTCTTTATTGAGGTCTTTTATTGAATATAAATGATGATGGTGCATTGATAATACACAAATTCAACTCATCTTATAAATATTCTAGTTGTATCCATTTTGTGATATGATTTTCACATCATTCTATTCCAAGATTGATTCTACAAAATTAATGCAGTTATATAGCCTACACATGAGTTTGACATTTGAACAGGTGAAATGGGCCATCAAATTCATCTTAACCAATGCTAACCTAGATGTAAACAAAATCCTTAATGGTGAGTTCCATCCTCTTTTAAACATTAGTTTTATTATGGGTATATTCCCCATGGGCCTCATGTACTAATGGGTGGTAAAGTAAATGGGATATATACCCCTAAGCTTGGTAAAGGGGTATTGACCAATAGGTTAGGTTTGATAGAGGGAACGTTGGTAGTGTTGGTGGTAGATGCTCCAATAATAAGTGGATCATGATAGGTTAATTTTAAGGTTGTTCCTAAAGTAGAGGAGTCATTGGTAGGGGCAGAAAGCATAAGAGTAGCAATTGGTTGGGTGGGTTGGTTCTTAGCTATGGCATCAAAGGGGGTAGTAGATGAAGATTCCTAGGTAGTTGGAGGTTGGGTGGTGATCATGTAAATAGGGATACCTTTCATAAGGTGGGATGGCATGCCATAAGGAGGATCCTGAGGTGGAGTTGAAATTAGGACATGGTGATGGGAGGTGTTGAGGCAGTGTTGGAGGGCAACTAGGTTGTTATCCAAAAAAATGGTAAAGTCCATGTCTCCTTGAAAAAATACTCAAGGAAAATTAGGTATTCCTAATGGATGAGGTGAATATTATACCTCAAATACATACTCCATAGATGAGGAGGTAGAAGAGGTTGATTTAAGTGATGGTTCTGCTCTACTAGGTCTCTTTATTATTGGCAAGTGAGAACCATATAAGAAAGGGGGAGAGAAGACAAGAACAGACTCACCACTCAAATAAGAAGAAGATAATAAAATGATAAAGGTAATCAAGACACACACTAGAAAGTATGTTAAGCCTAGAGGTTAGTTTTAATCTTGCTTTTGGCTTATGCCTTAGTTTATGAGAATGTTTGATAGAAGTTGGCTTATAGATTAGGTACTATAGAAGAAATCTATAGTTGGTTTTAGGTCATTTTAGGCTCTAAAAATAATCTATATTTAAATTAATATGTGGCTTCGTATTGGGGCCTACCCCTTCACTTCATGATCCTATAATGATAAGAGTGTCGGTTGCTTAGCTAATATATATTGATATCTAGAGTTTATACTCAACTAGAGAGCTGAGTTGGTTCTCCCCTTGGTAATGACCTCCAAGTAGGATCATCAGGAAAGGGTAAGGTGACCTCTAGGTGATGAAATCCCAATTGGTACTTATCTCAAATTATTTTGATGTTTGATTTATGAAAGTGGTTTGGCTAGTGTGTGAAACAAAAGTGGTGATATGATAAAATTATTGTGCTTTAATCCAAAGTGAACTAATGTTAAAATCAAGTAATGGATGCAGTTGATTTTAAACCCAAAATAAATTTTAGTTTCAATTA
This sequence comes from Torreya grandis, assembly GCA_037957365.1. NCBI lineage: Eukaryota > Viridiplantae > Streptophyta > Pinopsida > Cupressales > Taxaceae > Torreya > Torreya grandis. The sequence continues at coordinate 115,605 of JARHVA010001027.1, forward strand.
TGAGCATAGATATAGAGAAGAGCATACAAATGCAAATAAATCATGAGTAAAGACTCTAAGTTCCATTGGGCATGCCAGAATGTTTCATGTAAATTTTCACTTTAAGTTCTAGGGAAGAGAGAAAAGAAACTCAATATGGGTGTGGTTAAAAAACCTATTTGTTTGTGCACATGTTGAATCCAAATGATTGTGAGAGATATTCTTTGGCTTGGGAGGAAGACTTATATATAATAAATCATAAAATTTGATTAGATTGGTGGTTGATGTAGTTAGCCTATTGGTGGAATCTGGTTTGATTCTAATAAAGTAATGGTACTTGAGAGCTTGATTGAGAGGTGATGATAAGTTGGTTCTCAATGAGAAGGTGATGATTCTTGATAATGTTGATGATGTTGATTGACCTACAAAAGAAAAATCCTAAACATCTAAGCTATTAATAATTATGATATATCAATTAGACTTTCCAGGTTTCTCTTTCTCATAGGCATAAGCAAGAGTTGGAAGTGAAGGTGTAACTAGGCCATCTAAATATAATTTGTCCATGAAAAGGATCACAACAAAAATTAGATGATTTTATATTTATAAGAGGTTAGTGAAGCTTGCATTCTTTTGGTGAAGAGGTAGATCTTGACCATCGACAATCAAGGGTTACCAAGGCTGACCATTGATGGTTAGGATCTAGAGGAAAAGGGTCCTGAAGGTTAGGTTGAGATAGTTTGGTAAAACTAAGTGAAGATGGGTTTGGTAAGGCCATATTGGCATAGGTTAGTCCCAATGGGGTCCTAGGTAGGTCCAATGGAATTTTTGACATTCAAAAATGCAAGTGTGTATATTTTTAGTGTCTACACCCCCATTAGGTGAAATCATAAGCTTCAATTTAAAATCCTAGAAACTATATGCATGACTAGGTGGATGCCAAATTCTATATGCTCTCCTATTTGGTGGATGTTATATGTGGGACTATTACCCTAGCCAACATTCTTACTTAGGATTCAAAGGGTAAAAGATGAATATGTGATGACTTAAACCATCTTTATATAAAAAAATATATGTACCATATGCTTAAAATAATAGATACCTACTAGCCATTGGTCTACAGATAAATAAATGGGTAACTAATTACTAGGATGTATGATCAAATAAAGATATCACTCAAGTCATTAGATGACTATTGATTCCACCCAGACCATATTATCATTAGAATTGAAGGAACATTGGTATTTACATTCTTATTACCAAGGTAAATACTTGATGAATTGGTTGAGCAAGAGATAACTTATCACTTATCAAATAGTGGGGATGATAATTTGAGGAAGGTCAATTCTACCAAATATCATAAGATAACCCTAAGCATTGGGAGACAAGAGTTCCAAAATTTGGATTAGTTGGCCAAGACTTCAAATTTAAGGGGTTCATTCAATTTTGGGTTGGTTGAATTTAGATTTTGGGATCCTAAGAAATTGATAAAGCAATAGATATATAGGTTCCATATACAATTCAATAATGATTATGACTATAAATATGTTAAGCATGGAATATACTGAGAGGGGGGGTGAATCAGTATATTATATATCTTATAAAACTTTCCCTTTATCAAATTCCACTTAATCAAACATTCAAGATATGCAATAAAACTCAAACAATAAACATCACACAAGATAGAGAGAGACACTAGATATAATGTGGAAACCCAATGTGGGAAAAACCACAGAGAACAATCTCAAGTATATTCATGAGAACAAACCCACAGGAGCACCATACCCCTTTGCTGAGTACCAACCTCAGCTACAATTCATGAGCACCAACCCATAGGAGCTTCAAACCCCTTTGCCAAGCACCAACCCAGCTACTATTCATGAGCACCAACCCACAAGAGCACCAACCCACAGGAGCACCAACCCCTTTGCCGAGCACCAACCTAGCAATAATTCGTGAGCACCAACCCACAAGAGCACCAACCCCTTTGTGTATACCACACACCTATCTCTCAATGTTGCTATCTCAACAAATGATAGATCAATACAACATCTCCTTCCTCTCTCTCTCACCTTTGCTCTTCTAAGCTAAATATAAAAAAATACAAATCATATTCATCTCTCACAATTGTTCTTATAAGCTAGATATTACAATATCAAATCAACCTCTCTCAACCATATTAAAAATGGCTTCTCAAGCCTTTATTTATAGCTTTCCAAATGACCTTTGGCCTTCCCCCTTTGTGACCCTTCAATCCTCATGGAAAATGGCACCAAACTTGTATGACCCTTCATATTCAAGCCTTTGAAAAGTCATGTGGTGACCCTTCATGACCAAAAACGTCCTTCCCACTTTTGTCCTCATCTTTGGTGACTTTTCGTATTCCTCAAAGTGTCCCTTAATGAGAAATTGTGCCCTTACTCTTTTGTCTTCACTTGGTGACTCTTGGTATTCCCCAAGATGACTCTTCATGGGAAAATGCATCCCATCTTTATTTTGTCTTTACCCCATGGCTCTTCGACTTCTCCATGGGCCCTTATTTTGTCTCATATGCAACCAAAAATATATTCATTAATATTAAATAAATATTAACTCACATTAGCTAAGATAAACAACATTAAATGCAATGGGGCCTTTATCACCAATAATACTAGACCTTTAACATCAATGACAATATTTCCAACAATTTCCCCCTTTGTCATTGATGGCAACCTCAATCCTAAAACTGCCACATCCTGTCACCTATACATCTTGTCATCTAAAAACATACAGTAACTCCCCCTTACTATAGCAACTTGTACCTATTCCCTTTACCTATTTTTTGCACATGTACCTGTACCTGTTATTCTCCCCCTTTGACATCAATGGCAAAGGGCCTACCTAGAGCTAACACTTAGCTCCCCCTCACTTGATGTTGAACATAAATGGTAGGAATTAATATAAATTACTCCCAAATCCTCTCACCAATCTTTGAATGTATCCTTTGATCATTCCTTTGAGAAGATATCTGACAATACATACACATTGTTCCCTATCCTTTGAGCATCTGCAATCAACTCATTTAAATCTTTTCTTCTAATCTCACAACTTTCTTTATGAAATTTTAATGTATATCCTTGATAACATATTTGAATAACACTCAATATATTATACTTAAGACCTTTTACATACAAAACATTTTTAGTCTTAGTTCTACCATAATCCAAACTCAAAGTACCTTTTCTAGCTATCATAGCAGTGGTTTTATCTCTGAATCTCACTGTACCACCATTGATCTTCTTTAGAGTAATGAACTTATTTTTATCTCCTATCATATGCCTCAAACATCTGTTATCAATTAACCATGGCTGATATTTACCTCTCACATGCAGGGCTATCTGCACCATCATAGAATCTTCAGTTTGTTTCTTCTGCCATGAACATGTCTAAACTTTCTTCCTGATGAATGGAGATTTGACACTCTGATCCTTCTTCTTGATGAATGGAGCTTTGAAAATTTGATCCTTCTAAAATGACTCAAACACGCTTCTACAATACCAAGCTATGTGTCCAAAGTTGTTGCACTTGTAGCACACTATGGTCTCTTCATCAAAGCTTGATAGAGGAGAAAAAGAGTTATGGCTTCTGCTTGACTCTACTTAACTTTCCTTCTCCTTATTTCTGAAATTGTTAGCTCTTTTTCTACATTCTAATTTCTTGTGACCATATCCATTACAATAAAAATAATATCCATAAAAATAAGACCTGTCTATATATATCTGACCTAATTGCCTTTTGTAGCTTTGTTCCTTCCAACCTTATCTATTTGGAATGTCCTCTGTATTATTTACTTCTCCCCTTTTTATTTCCTCTTGTGTAAGAGCTTTAGCATAGCTATTTTTCTTTTCAAAACTAATCCTTATCTTATCTGAATATGCTTTTTGACTTTCCAATATCTTATTCAGCATGTTAGTGCTATCTTTAAATTTTGAATCACTGACTACTTTATCACTGACTGCTTTCTTAATATCTTATTTTAAAGAGGCAATTTCAATAACATACCTTTCACAATCTTTTCTTTCTATTTCCAATTATGTTGTGAGATCTTCTTCATTCTTCTTGGATTCTTCAAAGTGTGTTTGTAGATCTTCAATCATTTCCTTTGACTCTTGTTCATTTTTCTCGATCTAGCGCTTTAATCCTCAATTTTTCTTCTGAACGACTTCTAACTTTTCTAAGGCACAAATGATCTCTCCTTCCATATTCACTTCAGCTTCCTCCTCTTCTTCTTCTTAATCTCCTTCATGTATGGCCATGAATAAAATCTCTTCTTATTCTGAATCACTGACTCCACTATCTTCGCCTGAGCTAGGATATTTAGAATATAGGCTCTTCTTCTCGAATCCCTTCTTAGATTTGCCTTTGAAATTATTCTTGTATGTAGGCTTTTCTTCTTCATCATCTTTAACTTTATCTTAGAATCTAGCTAAAAAATGTCCAATCTTTCCATAATTAAAAATTTTAAAAGGTAATTTTCCTTGATATTTACCTATTCCTCTTTTTAGCTTGCAAATGAAAAGTGCTCCGTTGTCATCTTCATCATCACTGGAACTATCACTTGATTCTTGAATCTTAGCTTTCTCCTTCTTTGATGTCTTGAAATTTTCTTCTCTCTTTGAAGGTTTATCTTGTTTTTTCCGCATCTCATATGCCGTGAGAATACCATGAAGCTCATTCATCTTTAGCTTGGCTAAATTCTTCATCTCCTCAATTGCTGAAACCTTTGCATCATATCTCATTGGTAGAGATCTCAAAACCTTTTGCACCATCATTGACTCATCCAATGTTTCTCCAAGACCTTGAATCTGATTTATGACTTGATCAACTCACAAAAGATAACTTTCTATATCTTCTTCTTCTTCCATCTTCAAACTTTCAAACTACCTTCTAAAAGTCTGGAACTTAGCTTGCTGAACCTTTCCATCACCTTTGTAAATATTCTCAAGTTTTATCCAAGTTTAATGAGCAGATTTACATTGCATAACTTTAACAAATTTAGATTCACATAAAACACATAAAATAACATTTAAAGCTTTAACATTACATTCACTTGCCTTCTTTTCTACTGGAGTAATTGTAGATGTCTATGGCTCTTCATATTCCTCCACCACTGATTTCCATATGTCAAATCCAAGGGCCATCAAATAAACCTTCATTCTCATGCTCCAAAAAGCATAATTTTTCCCATCAAAAGAAGGTGCCTTATTTGTAGAAAATCCTTCCTGTGACCCAGCCATCGTGCTTTCCCAATCTACCTTTAAGCTGTAAAACTTTTCAAAAAGGAACCTGCTCTAATACCAATTGTTAAACACATAATATACTGAGAGGGGGGGTGAATCAGTATATTATATATCTTATAAAACTTTCCCTTTATCAAATTCCACTTAATCAAACATTCAAGATATGCAATAAAACTTAAACAATAAACATCACATAAGATAGAGAGAGACACCAGATATAACATGGAAACCCAATGTGGGAAAAACCATGAAGAAAAATCTCAAGTACATTTGTGAGAACAAACCCACAGGAGCACCACACCCCTTTGCTGAGTACCAACCTTAGCTACAATTCGTGAGCACCAACCCACAGGAGCTTTAAACCCCTTTGTTGAGCACCAACCCAACTACTATTCATGAGCACCAACCCACAGGAGCACCAACCCCTTTATCGAGCACCAACCCACAAGAGCACCAACCCCTTTGTTGAGCACCAACCCAGCAATAATTCATGAGAACCAACCCACAGGAGCACCAACCCCTTTGTGTATACCACACACCTATCTCTCAATGTTGTTATCTCAACAAATGATAGATCAATACAACATCTCCTTCCTCTCTCTCACCTTTGCTCTTTTAAGCTAGATATAACAAATACAAATCATATTCATCTCTCACAATTGCTCTTCTAAGCTAGATATTACAATATCAAATCAACCTCTCTCAACCATATTACAAATGGCTTCTCAAGCCTTTATTTATAGCTTTCCAAATGACCTTTGGCCTTCCCCCTTTGTGACCCTTCAATCCTCATGGAAAATGGTTCCAAACTTGTATGAACCTTCATATTCAAGCCTTTGAAAAGTCATGTGGTAACCCTTCATGACCAAAAACGTCCTTCCCACTTTTGTCCTTATCTTTGGTAACTTTTCATATTCCTCAAAGTGTCCCTTCATGAGAAATTGCGCCCTTACTCTTTTGTCTTCACTTGGTGGCTCTTGGTATTTCCCAAGATGACTATTCATGGGAAAATGCATCCCATCCTTCTTTTTTCTTTACCTCGTGGCTCTTCAACTTCTCCATGGGCCCTTATTTTGTCTCATATGCAACCAAAAATATATTCGTTAATATTAAATAAATATTAACTCACATTAGCCAAGATAAACAACATTAAATGCAATGGGGCCTTTATCACCAATAATACTAGACCTTTGACATCAATGAAAATATTTCCAACAAAATAATATGGCCTAAATTTATCTTTCTCAATCCTAAGGTTGATTTATATGTTTATGTAAGGATGAGAAAGGATTACATTTCTATTAGGATCACCCAGATAGTCTAATATGATTCATATATAAGAGAAGATGTAATGAGGATAGAAAAGGAGGAAAATAACTCTAAGTAAGTTTAGAAACCTCAAGTACATGAGGATATAAAATAAGAAACTGATGAGTATTTGAGGGTAAGGGTACTTAAAAAGTCCCAAAACCAAAGGAGGTAAAGCAAAAAAATATGGACACAATGGATCCCATAATACCAAAGGTCATAGTTACATTCACTCTAGTTGCTAAAATAGTATTTCCACCTCAAGATCTAATAATAATTCATTTCCCTTCTCCTCCTCCATTATAGGTGACAACCACCCTTTCTATAGTAACCTATGTGAGAAGGTCTCTTACTGCCTCTCTATAAAATTTGGCTTTCACACCACAAAAGGAGACAAAGGAACCTTTATATGAGATAGTAGAAGAAGTAAATTTATAAGTAAAATATATATAGAACCCAAAGGAAGAATCAACACTTGATATTTTTTTGAGTGTCCCTCTTTAAGAAAATTTTGAGACTTCAATCCCCAGAACTCCTTGCACTTAGGGTATAGTATAAGAACAAGTTGAGGAAAAGAATCAAGATCATTATATAGATAAAGGGAAAAGCTAATAAAACATGATAATTATCACTATGGTTATCAAATCCACTACTTCAATTTTTCTATGGGTGGTCACTTCAGTGGCTTCCCTGCAGGGCTCAACATAGGTCACCATTTACCCTATTTCAGATATTACCTCAAGACCAATAATAGTCCTTCTAATTTCCATAACTTCTCTGGATTCAATTGGTATGAAATTTTACCAATATTATTCCTAATACTAATTTTATTACTATTTTACATACATCAATTAATCATTTTTTAATAATTCTAACCCAATTTGTTGTTACACAATCAATTCTTTCTATGCCTAACTTAGACACTATAGTCACTAGCCTATATTTTGAGGACCAAATATCCTAAGAAATTTTTACCACACATCCCTTCTAGACTCATCTCTTTACCTTGTTATTTTTTTCTATTAAAAAGGGTCTCCCAATAGAATCAATAATTAATTTAGTCTAGGAGTCCCCTTATCTCACCAAATATGTTCTTAAGACCCTTCACTAAACTAAGATCTCAAAAGAGAGGTTATTCATCCCGCCTTTTCCTTCACTATCCACACTTCCTAATTACACTTCTTTATCTCCTTCCATTCTCATGATTCTTCCACAAATCCCTCCATCTCCTTCATCCTCATGCCTCCACCATGAATCACTTCATCCCTTACCTCCTATGCATCTCCTCAAGACTTGTTAGTGACTCCCACATGGATATAGTAAATGAAAGAAGATCAGCGAGCTATATAAGATTTAGTGATCATTGAGGAGCCTAATTAACCATAGAATTTGATGAAACTTCAAAAAAATCAAAGGGTGAGGTAAATAATAATTATAGATAGATGAAAACCTATTGAGTTTATAAGAGAAGAACGGCTCTTTTCATTGACAAAGAAAAGGAAGACTAGACCTTAGAAAGAGGATGAGATCTATGAATCCCCTATTTCTATGGTGGTTTCCACTAGAATGGTCTTAAATAATATGTTTCATGGGTTAAAACAAACTAATAAAACACTATAGGCTCAAGGTATAATTGAACCCCCAAAAAATATAGTGGATAATGTGTATAGTTCAACCAAAACCCTTTATAACATAGTATTCTCTATTTGACAATCAAGGGAAAAATCACAAACACAATAGAACAATGTGGTAAACTTTAATGATTATATGAATATCTTTTATTCCAAACTATATTTCATAAACAAGGTAATAAGGAGAACAAATACTAACATCTCAATTTGTTATAGCTTATGGATATTATTTTAGCTCATAACTATGTAACTAACAACATAATTCATGTGATGGAATGAATAAATAGATGTAGAAGTTGGTTGAGAATTGAAAATCCAAGAAATAAAATCCATACAAATTCTATAATATATGTAAATCAATGGCATAGACATGCCACTAAGTCTAATTATAACTAGACCCTTTTTTGATTACTTGTTATAGAATGTTGGTAATAGCTTTAGATCATAGGTTGAAAGCATAGTTTTTTGAAGTAGTGACCAAGTGATTTAGTTGATCACTTTTTCTATAGAAAGTGTATAATGATTGAAATCCTTGAGTAATTTATTTATATTTTAAATGGACTTACATAAGAAACTAATGAATAAGATCCCAAATTTTTTCAAGCTTCCTATCATCAATTTTGAAGCTATTTAACTAAACTTCACATAATTCATGGCCAAATATGAAAAGATAAAATACAAATAATAGATGTCCACTCAAGTGTGATTTGTGTCTTCATGAGTTTGAGTTTCAACAACCATGTATTTTTCCCCTAATTATTTTGCAATCTACACTCTAATAGGGCATGTATTTATGGCATTGACTTCTATTACAGCTCCCTTACAAGATTAGTCAGAACCAGCTGTAGTCACAGTTATAGTAATACCTTTGATAATTTTGGTCACTATAGTTATACAAGGGTGGTCTATGATAGGTTCCACATTAACATCCCATACTCCTAGTATTTTTGGTTGACCAATTTTAACTACAGTAAAATCTAGTTTGACTATAGTTTCAACTAACAGTGCTACTCATACCTAGTGAAGTGGCCACTAGAATCTATTTTTAATTAAGTTATTTATATATTTTTACATGATTTATGGATATAAATTAAGACTCTTATTTATATACATTATAAAACATGTAGATTTTGTATGATTAAATTATAAGTTGGTCTTATTTTAAACATGATAAATTTTGATAAGCTTTGAGGATGACGTGATCCCATCTAAAGCTATATATGCATGTTCTTTATCTATTATAAAGGGAGGAGAATTTTTTTATAATTATTATATGATTTTGTGTGGATCGGTTATCTCTTCTAATTTTATATGCTCCATTATCGAATTTCCATTAAGTTTATATATTTTTATTAGGTTGATTATGTGTTATTTACAAGGATAATATTGAATGTTATATTAGTCTTATCATTTATTTAATTATAGATCATACTTATTAGTTTTTAGTGGCATTGGATATACATATCAATTTATTACTAACAATAACTTTGATTTTAATCATTGAATATTTCTACAATTATTCTTTTAGTCTCTTCTTTGTGTTTGTTGTGTTATGTGTATTTTGTTAATCCACAACAAACATTTATTTATGACATGTAATTGACCTGGTATATTGAGTTAGTTTGGAAGGGTTTAATCTCTAATTCAATCATAAGACCCCTTATTTTCTACCTTACCCTTCCCTTTTTTATCTTTTTGGATAAGATTCACCTTAGCTTAGATCCATCCATCTACCTCAAGTAGAACTTAGATTTAGAGTTAGACATTATTTATATTCAAACCATCCATGGTAAAAAAACCACTCTCACTAATATTCCACCATGTGGTTATTTATAAAAATGAGACCTATAACTCATGCCTTGGAGTGAATTTTCATATATTTAAACTTTATGGACCTTCCTATAAGAATATTTGGTGTTCATAAAACTCACATCAAAAATTACATGATTACATCTTTCACAGATGGGTCAAAGAATAATATTTTGTCCCACTATGTAGACAAAAAAAATTTAAAAATAATTCAAAAATAAATCCTAAAAAATAATTCATGATTTTTAAAAAAATTTATAAAAATATATATACACTACATATTTATATATATAAGCTAAAACACATATGTTTGATTAATATCAATGACCCAAACTCAAAATATTTTTAGGGGAGATTAGAAGTGTATGTGACCTATTTTTACTAAAAATTATGAAATACTATTATGATTCTAATCATATGGTATAATGCTTATTTTGAGCTAAGTGACTCATAAGTTCCATCTCTTATCTCAAAATGGGGGCATCACAATGGGTCTGCCTTGAGAAATCAAGTCTTCATGAGAAAAAATTAGATTTATGTCACTATACAGTTTCTAAGATTATAGAATGATTCAAAATTTAAAGATTATAGGGCATGTCACATGTATGTGCACTCATTCTTGAATTCATATGTGCACATACATGTGACAATGGGTGGTGAAGTAAAAGGGATAGATACCCCTAAGTTCGGTGGACATTATAATTAGTTTGAGAGGTGGTGGAAAAATGATAGATTGGTTGGCTAGAGGCATGTTAGAAGGTTTAGGTTTATTGATGTAAGGGAGCCCTAGGTGTTTTCAAAAAGTGTCTTGATCCATGTCTAGTTGTGTGACTATACCTAACATTTGAATGATTTTAGAAAAAGGTCAGTATATCGATCTCACCCTTGGGTAACGGGTGCCAAGGATATACCTATGGGTTAAGGAGGAGGTTTGATAGCCTCAACTATTTCCTTAAACAAGGGAGGTAAGTTTGGGATGGGTGGTTTCTCCATGAGGGGTTCTTGTTAAAGAGTTGTTTCCTTGAACACGATGCCCATAGTTATGGTTTGATCCATGGTTAAGGGATATGGTGGGTTAGGAATGGTTGTTTTTTAAGGTAGACTATCCAAAGGGATGTTTGGTGATTCCAAAGCCTCTATGAGTGAAGCTAAGGAAAAGGGACCCTCCTTAGTTTATATGTCTATGCTTCTTGAATTCTACCATGATACCATAATAAAATTAAAAATTGTATCTATCATCATAAGTGGTGAATTAATTTTAAAAGGCTTGATCCATTATAAAATCCTTGTTTTTCATTGTAAAAGGGTTGACACATTTTATGAAACCTCATGCTACCAAAATTTTCCCTCCAATAGCAATTTTGTGGTTGAATCTTTCAAGTTATTGATAATTAAGTTCACCTCTCTCTTTTTTATTCTACACCCAACTATGGGTAATGTTCACCCCTCTCATTGTTGTCCATTTGTAGCACATCTATGTAAAACTCAAAACTCACTTGTAGGTCTTATCCTTTGTGCATTTTGGTCTATATAGACATTGTATGTGGATCATTTATCATCCATCTCAGTGTTTCACTACATTCTCATGCCTCTATGAAAAATACTTATGTATTTATAGTGGCCTTGGTGAAGTCTATTTGATAACATATTATTGTTAAATATTTATATTGTGTTCATGGTAGTAAGAGTGCTCTTTCTATTCTTAGTGTATCACCTTTTTATTTTACATCACTCTCTTACCTTCTTCCTCCTTTTTCCCTCAAGAATTTTAGGTTTATATTAGTAGTATATTTACCTTTCTAATATTTATGCTTATGTGTTGGTCCTAAACTAGATGCACTTAGTATAGAAGGAATCTATCCTAATTTAGATGCTCATCCCAAAAAGCACAAAGGTCCCACACCTTGTAGACATTCCCATCATTATGATGAGATAATCAATATTCTGCATATGCAGGTGAGTGATAATAATTCCATACTCAATTCTTAACACTTTTGTGCCCTATGTAAGGAATTCACTCTTTTCACCCAACCATAAAACCTCTTATGCAATAGACCATCCATGGGTGCATGTTTCAAATGATAAAGTTTATGGTACACCCGGTGGGACTAGTTTGAATAAAAATATAAGGAATCAATGTTATTCTTAGCTAACAAGTGTTGTAGACACTTAGTAAGATCACCTAGTGACTCCAAACATTTCTAGTTAATAAATACCAACCCCTATCTATATTCCAAGAAGAATAAGATCATATATAAATGGTATTTATTTCCATTTCATTAAGCTTGTAGTGCCTTCTAGAAGGAGAATATTAATAACAACTTCATCCCCTATCAGAATGAGAATAAGTTCAAGTCATTCATCCCCCAGAGCTCAATCTATGCCTTTATTTAGAATATTTCCCACACGTAGAGGGAGGTTATTCCCTATCCCATTCATGGTTTTGAAGAGGAATTATTTGTTTGTGCCTTTCAATAGAGGTAATATGTTGATTCTTTCCCAATATGATGACATTCTAGTTGCATCCCTCAAAATATTATCTTAATTTCCTAGAGAGAATGCAACTTCCCCTATGGATCATACCCAAGATATTATGAATATCTACTCAGTGCACCATGTCACTGAAGATAATTTCATAGTCAGGCTACTTGCCTCTTCTTTCAAATGAAAATCACTTTAATGGTACTGAGGAATGAAACTAAATTCCATTCACAACTAGGATGAACTTAGGGAGGAACTATGTAAGTAATTCAAGGACTAGAGTAATCATTTATCCCTAATAAAGTAGCTCGCAACTATAAAATGAGCCCTGCATGAGATGATAATTGATTTCAACTTCAATTTTCATAGAGTCTAGGATAGGATCCCACCTTTGTGTAAGCTATCTCCCAACACTGCATTTTTATATTTTTTAAAATCTCTTAATAGTGATATATCTATGATGATTCAATCCATGAGAGTTGTAGTATTACCTGATGCCTATTATTTTAATGTATGTGAAGATAATTATTTTATCCAAGTAGGGAAAATTATGCCTAAAGACCCCATGCCCCTATTTGTAGATCCTCCTCCTAGCCAACTAGCTATGCAACCTATGTTATCACCTATCCCCACCACATTGATCCTACCAAATTCATCTATTATTTCCCTTAATGAATTTTATGAGGTTAAAATTTTGTTACAAAGTTTTGGGAATGAACTTTTATCCCTCAAAAGGTAGCAAGCATAGTACCCTAGGCCTCATCAACCCTTCACTTGGCAATATTAGTCAATCAGATCTCCTTACTAAGGTGGCACACAAGTACAAAATCAGCTCACATATAATAGATCACCTTATGAATATATATTTGATGTCGCTAATGCCTCTAGAGCCCTTATTTGATGTAAAATAATCTTACACAAGATCCCAAATGGTGTTTTCTAGGTTGTTAACTACATAATAAAGCTACATGCACAAATGAGGTCATGAAACAAGTGCTCATGGTGTAAAGTTTGTCACAACCTTAAGATCAGATGAATACCAAGGATTTTCATGATGGAGAGATTCAATTACCATCACATCAATAAGATGGGTCCACTCACATCAACTATCAAGAGAATAACTTAAACTATGTGAATCAAAGTGGTGCATCAAGTAGAGGAAGCATCCTAATTTATTTTAATACAATATTAAATAGGAGAACCATAGAGGAGGCAATACCAACTTTAACATCCACACCTTAAATGCCCTATATTTCTTGCATAGGTACATAATATAAGGTCCCTATTCAACCTTCATTGTATAAAGAAGAGAGCCACCTCATATTAGTACATAAATATGGAAAGAGACCATTGTTCAAAAACCATAGTTAAAGGGATCTTAGATTCCCTTCAACATAGTTGGACAGATGAAGAATACAAGCCTCAATGTAACCATGTGGGACACTCCTATTATTCTAGCTCAAAGGAATTTACTACAAGACACTTTGAAAAACTTCTAAGAGTGTAACACATCCCAACTTATGCCTTCCATCTTTGTGTTCTATTCCAACCCAAGGTGGAAGAAATTCAAGTGCAAAATAACCCCAATATGCCCCCATTATACATCTCCTTGATCATTGACCAATATATATTACACAATTGTATGAACAACTCAGGTGCAAGTAGCTTGGCGATGCCAAATAAGATCATAGATATTCTCAAAATTATGTATTCTAATGTTTTAAAAGGAGTAGTCTAGCTAGATGTCACAACATTCAAAAATATGGGAATAATCAAATATTTGAATCTTACACTACATGCATGCCAAGGTCTCTCAATTGTGCATAATGTTTTAGTCAACTTACCTCCTTGCTTCACCATCTATATCTCCTGAAACTTCATGGGATAGATGGGTATTTATATTTAGACTAGTCACATATGTTACTCAAAACTAGTTATAGAACTAAAGTGACCATCAAGGTTGAACCTATCTTAAAAATCCATGTTTAAACACACTATTCCATCCTAACTAAATTAAACTACACAATGTTTGATCAGGAGGAGAATTTGATTCTCCATGAAGCCTCAACAACACTTGAAGATATCCCAGATGATTTATTGGAAAAATTGGCATTAAATAGTTTGAATGTGATCTATATGACAATATGAAGGAGAAAAGGCTAGGTACATAATGCATCTTTTAGGAGAATTCCATGCCACCTAAGCTCATAAAGGCATAGGAAAATCTTGAGGGTACATGGAAATTATACTTCAATGGTTCCCAAAGTAAAAATGGCAGTGGAGATGGTGCGATGTTAGTCTCTCCTCAAAAGGAGATATATTTACACACCTTTATATTGTAGGTAATTTTCATGCACAATGAATCAAAATATGAGGCACTAATCCAAGGCCTCCAACTTATGCAAAAGAAAGGAATCAAGACATTGTAGACATTAGGTGATAGCGAACTAGTTGTTAACCAAGTCAAAGAATGGAGTATGACCAAAAATGGTTTGATAAAATATTACAACCATAGAGTATGGGATATGATTTAAGGCTTTGATGCATTCAATATCATTTCCATACCAAGATCATATAGTACAAATGCAAATAGACTCACTACTATAAGTGTATAATATGACATCCCACGTGATATAATGATGGAGTCTTAACAACTTATCAAGATCATGGTCAAACTGGTAGTTCTTGATAATATAGATAATTGGTAGGTGTTTTAGAGTGAGAAGTAGATTATAATCTTCTACAAGATGAGGCAAAGTTATACACTAAGAACCAAGTTTAGTTACAAGCCCAATATGAAGATCAAGTCATTCAATTGAATGGAAACAAGATGCCAAAAGGCTTAGTCACCCTAGAAAGCATCTTCATTTTTTATGACCAACTCAAAGGAGAAAAGTGAAGCATGATATAAAAATAAGAAGTATTTATGAAAATAACTATTTTTGATGGAAACATCCTAAAATCCGACAAGGTATGCTCCCTGCCAAAAATTAAGAACTTCATTAGACTCAGTAGAATGTGTGATGATATCTTTATATGGATCTATAATTACCTTAGAGGCTTTGATCCAATTTTAGTGAAACACACAATTAAGCTCAACCCTAGTGTGTAGTTGGTCTACCAAAATTAGAGGCCTATCAATCTAAATCTTGAACCATTGATGAGAAATGAGATCTTAAAGGTCATTGAATCTAGTATAATACTTTCAATCAAATACTCTTCATGGGTTGCCAACTTAGTCGTAGTATATAAGAATAATGGGGAAATCCATCTATGTTTGGACTTCAAAGACCTAAGAAAATCTTACCTAAAAGACCAATATACCCTCCCACCAATGGATAAAATATTACAAATGGTCACAAGTGCAGAAATATTCTCTTTGTTAAATTGTTAATTAGGCTACAACTAGATTCTAGTGTAAGAGTGTGATCATTATAAAATAGCATTCACCACTAAGTGTGGAACCTTTGCATACCAATAGATGACATTAAATTTTAAAAATGTAGGAGAGACCTTCTAGAGAGCCATGGATATATAATTTAATAATCTCATCAACAAGATCATCTTGGTTTACCTCGATGACATAACTATTTTATCTAAACGTGCAAAAGATCATTTAGGCCACTGGGAAAAATTCTTTGAAAGGTTCATAGAGTTTTAAATATTTCTAAACCAAAATAAATGTATCTTCATAGATCATTAAAGCACTCTACTAGGGTACATCATTTCCAAATAAGGAATTGCAATTGATTTAGAGTGAGTAGCGTCTATCTTGTCTCTCCCTCTTCCAAGTCATAAGAAGAGGCTCTAGATCTTTTAAGAATCAAATTTTTCAATAGATTCATGCCTAATTTTTCCACCCTAGCCAAACCCCTCACTTTGATGTTCAATAAAAATGTTGTGTTTAGCTATACTTGTGAAGGTAGGGATAGTTTTAAACTAAGCATACCATTATGCAAGCTCCCACATTGATCAATCCAAATTATAGTATGGATTTTATCCTTTATGCATTTGGTGGGTTGGAGGGTATCTAAACTATCCTTAAATAGAAAAATAATGATCATTTAGAGAATTTTATTACATTATTTAGCCATGAATTGAAGGAATATGAGAGAAATTATAGCTTCATGGAGAAGCACATCCTTACAATTATGAGAGTGCTCAAAACGTTTAGGCATATTCTCTCCAACAATAAAATTTGACTCATGGTTACACTCGTAGGCATCAAAGAGTTTCTACTCAGAAAAGACATCAATGAAAAAAAGAATGGTTGGGTCACAAAGGTAATGGAGTATGACATTGACATCCATATCACCAAGATAGTGTGAGGAAGGGGACTTTGTGTACAATTGGCCAAGGTGGAAAATTTTGAAGATAGAATAGTCTTGATGTTGCATAAAAAGGAACTAATGGGCTAATAAGCTTAAAAATACTAGATGTAGAATATGATGAGCTTCCTCAAAACTATCGCATACCCCTTTGGCTTTAATAAATCCAAGAGAAGACATTTTAGGTTACAAGCCATTCCCTATGTGCTCTTTGATGGTGCAATTTTTTAGAAGGACCTTAATGGAGTCCTCTTGAGATGCATAGAATCAAACTAGTTAAGTAGAATTTTTCAAGAATTCCATGATGGCCCTATAAGAGACAATTATTCCCCTGGGACCACTACTATAAAAATCATGCAAACTAGTTATTATTGGCCAACTCTATTCAAATATATGCATGTATAAGCATGAAGTTGTAAGAAATGTACTTTATTTGTAGGCAAATAAAGGTTGGCAATATTACCATTGCACCCAATACAAGCTAATAAACCCTTCATATAGTGGGGCCTAGATGTTATATAGGCATGATTAACTCAATGAGCTTAGACATCATACACTAAAAATTAACGTACTAATATCAGTTCCCAATCATCATTGGTCATTGCTTAGATAATCAAACATCAGTGGTTACTAATTTCCACTAATCAATCCCACCATGGTTACCATCAATGTCATCACCAAACATGATCACCACTACTTTATACTATCACTGTCATCTGTACTAGCCACCAACATCACCATTTTTGTTAAAAGGGAAGGGATTGAGAAAAGAGTGGAAGAAAAGAACAAAAAAATTATGGACTGATTTTGAAATTTGGGTCAAAATTTTCCCCCAATTTCTCCATTTCCCTCAATTTATCCTACAAAGCATCAATGGAAGGTTGAGTGACAATAGTAGGGATTTCTTCCATAGTTTACTCAGCATTACGAGTGACAACAGTAGGGATTTCCTCCATGGTCTACCCAACATCAAAAATTGAGGTTTAATTCTTCTCTGATGCCTGAGTGTACTAGATTATAGGTATGATTTAGTATGGGTTTATAAACAAACTAACACAACCTTTATCAAAATATAATGTTTTATATTTTTTAATGGAGGACATCTCAGATCAAGAAATTTGAAAACCATAATTTAGTGGTTGGTTGAATTTTCTTATAAAATTTGTCCACCTATGGATGAGAGTAAATAAATAATATGGTTGAGTCTTTCCTTAGTTTTTCTTGATTTCATTGAAAAGAAAGTTTGTGGTAAAACTATTATATGGAGTGTTGATCTTGATCATCCAAATCAAATATTTGGTTTTGTAACCTGCTACGTAATGTTTCAATCCAACATGAATAAAATCATTTGGGTGTAAACATTATTCTTTGAAAAATGAGATACCTTATGTTGTTATTGGATGGACTTATATATGATTGGTGTGTATTTGATGAATGATTTATAATACCTATATTATATATATTCTCATCTATTATTTGAAAGGCATGAGATTAAAATTATAAAAATTCAAGTGTGCACAATACATATGATATTTTCCCATATTATGCATACCCTGCTATAATTGTATTCCATGAAATTGTGTCCTATTGGTTCATTTTATCAAATAGTTCATGTGCCTTTAATATGAAGATATCACAATATTCACTATCAAGATCCTCCTGCACTGCTATTTTAGACTTTAAATTGTCCTAAAAAAAAATTCTATACTTGAAAAGCTTGAAATATTTTAGAGTTTAAATTATACTTTTGTATTTTTTTATGCCTCTTGGGATTGATTAGCGATAGGGAAAATCTTGGAAACTGTCAATATAAAACTACACACACACACACACAAGAAATTTATTACAATATTAGTTTGCAATATTAGGAAGGGTTAGGGTTTTTTTAAAGTGAGATGAAAAAATAAACTTCTGTTTTAAAACCAAACCAGCTTGAACTATACATATATACTATAAATTCATGACAGTATTAATTTTTAATAGTATGAAAGGTTAAGGTTTTTTACATTTAAATTTAAATAATAATATTTTTTTAAATAAAACATAGCTTATGCACCTTCTTCTTCTGACGGGCTATATAATCTAAGAATATAATCTTTCTAAAATATGACTATTTATATATAAGGACCAAGAAACTCATAAAATAAATAGTAACTACACAAAGTGTTGAGCATGTGTTCTAAGGTATGCATGGAGTTATCATTGGTGTCATTATAAGTTGTCTTTATTATTCTTGAGTTTGAGTTCATGAGCCATATACTTGAGAGATCTAGTGAGAAGACATAGGCTTGGTAACATGATGAGGTGAATAGTCTAAGGCTTATGATAAAAATATTGGTAGTGTGTTTGCATGGTATGATGTTTTATGACATGAGTATGAGGTTTTTAGATCATTTAAATATGTTTTGATGTGTGTTCAAAGTATAAGGATGACTGACAGTTCAAGGCCTAATGTGCAAAGAGACCTAGCGTGGCCTATTGAGGAGTCAAGTTCAATTTTAAAGGTGGAATAGCTCATAAGATGAATTATAAGAAGTGTGAGAGTTTATTTCAAGTGTGTTTACCAATTTTGAGGTCAAATTATAAAGGAAAAATCATGAAATGTGGTTTTGATATTTTCTACATGCATAGAATGAGGTATTATAGACCCAAGAAGGATTATCTTATGCTCATTGGTAGATGAAACTTTTGCATGAGGATCCAAGTAGTTTATGGAATTTTGGCAAGGTTCCTATCTCAAATTTATTGGTATTATTTTTTGGTTTGAGGACCTAAGATTTATGAATGATTGTTAAGAGTGGAAGGCAGTCTAAACCCTCTTTAAAAACCTAATAGTGACTCAATATAGAAGATCTTGTTGGAAATGGATCATAATGGTTTGTATGACCTAGTTTGGTTATTTTAACATGCATAGGACTCACCCAAATACATATAAGTGGAATTTTTATGTTATAATAATTAGTTAAAGCTATAGGTTACCCCTTGCTTCTTAGAATTTTGATGTAGTAGGCAGGGTTAACTAGGTAAAAACATGAAAATGATTGGAGGATGATGTATGAGACTTTTATTTTGTGTCCATGTAAGTTTTTTATTAGGTTATATAATTAAAATATGCTAAACTATTCATGTAATTTGGTCTATCACTAAAAAGGCCTAGTTAGGAAGATAGTGAGAAAAATAAGCAGAAGTGGGAATGAGATTAGGGATGTGTTGTTGTGGATCATGGATGGATACAATTATATAGGGTTGTTATTAATTACATGTAACACATATCCCCTTTTAATATAATATTTGGATATGCTTATATACAATCATAAAGTTGTTTCTCAAAGTAACTTGTCTAACAAAGTGAGGTGTAAGTAGGTTGAAGACATCAGATTGGTATGTAAGACAAATATTGTTATTGAATACTGTAATATATTTGTTATAAGATATTATAATGATTATTAAGTGTCATATAAAATTATTTTAATTTCATTAAAGTGTTCACATAGGTATTTTAATCCATTGTTTCCATGATTGTGTTTTAGAGCTTTCAGGTAGTTTTCTATGTTAGCAAGATTGATGTTCCTAAGTATTTTTGCAAAGAGTTGAAGAATAAAATAAACATGAAGTTTTTATATATGTCTCATAGTTTAATTTTAATTTATTTTTCTTCATGATAAACTCCTATGAAGGTGTGAGAATTCAAAGGTTCTTGACTAGTTTTTTAAGTCTGTATGTAGTTCTGAGTAAGCATATGGAAGTGGTCAGTTTGAGGTCTTTTGACCTATATCTTGAAATATAATGGACATGGTGATGACCCTAAATTAATTAAGGTCATAATCCATATGATTTTTTTATATGCTTATATGTAAAATTTGAGTGTATACTTCAGATATTCAAAGCAGACTTTCTGGTAGTGAGAAGGCCTAATTATGAATAAGCCTAATGATGTGGTTTAAGGAGTGAAATGAGATAAATGGTGTTTAGGACCTAAGGTGAAATTATCAAGAGTATAATTTAAGAATTTTTTTAATTTTTTAATCCATTTATATATTATAAAAAAATTTTGAGGTGGTCAAGGTGAAACATGTGCTTTGAAAAGGCCTAATTGCATTAGGTCTCTATTAGGCCTAATGGTGGTTTTGGTTCTTATGAGTGGTGAAAAACCTATGTAGTGATTTTTTAAATTTTGTGATGTTTTTTTTTTTATATTCCAAGGGTGATCCAAGTATTAAAAGGTTTGTGTCCAACCAAGGTGTGTGAAAGCAAGAGTCAAGTATAAAAAGAAGTTCTAATAGGCCTAATTGACTAGTTAGTATATTGAGGGAGTGAGTGAGTATATTTAGGGAGTGAGTGAATGGAATATAAGTTTAGAAAATAGGTATATGGATTTAATACCATTATAGAGGTATGTTGAACATATCATGAATATATATAATTGATTCTATAGGTGATGATCAAGCTCATATGACTTAAATCTACCAAGAAGAGGGCTAATTGAGAGAAGAGGCCTAATAGGTTGTTTGGGAGAGATAGAAAAGTGTGAAGAGAAAAATAAGGTGATCTCCATCATTTTAGTGATAAAAATGTTTCCAAAGGTGATCATAGGTTCTAGGTGACTGATTTTGTGTTGAGTCACCTAGGGAGTTGGTGCCTCCTTGCAAGTTGGTACTTGTTAAAGAACTATTTGAGTTGGTGCTTAACAAGTGAGGGGTTGGTATTTCTTGTGGGGTTGTTACCTCCTTAAATATTGATTAATTACTTATATTACTATATTATAATATATGTTTTATTGGGTTTAATCCCCCATGAGGGTTTCCCATGTAGCTCTTATGTTTGTGTGTTATGTTCCTTCTTCATGATCATATGAATGGTTGATTATGCATTACTATATTTTTATATTAGTTTGAATGATTAATTAATGATAAGTGGAATTTAAATAAAAAATTTAAACTAATTCACCCCACCCCACCCCCCTCTTAGTGGTTATACTTATAAAAATTTATATCAGAGTAAGGTCCCTTATGTAGGCCTAACAGTCTAAGGGATATATCTGGAGCACAGGTATGGATTGTGATAATGAAAGTGTTTATTATGATTGAAATGAAGATCTATCCATAGTCCTTAAAATATCTTATAAATTTTGTTCAAAAGAGAATAATAATATTGAATAATGTACCTAACTTAGAATTAAAGTAAATTATTTGGAGGCACAAGTAGTTCAAGATGTGATCAAGATGAAGACATATCAGAAATTTGAGGAGAGTACAAGAAATTTTAACAATATGTTGAATAATCAAATATCATATCATGATAATATGGATCTTGGCTTCAAAAAGGAACAAAAAGAGTTAAATTAGAGTTAGTTTCCAAAATTCAATGATCTATCAAGGAGTAATAATGTTGTTATAATAAATACCTATGCAGAAGTAGTCATGTTTGAAGTCAATCATCAATAGTCTAAGAAGGGTTTTATTCTATCAAAATTTATCAAAGTTAGTATTATATCATCCAATGATCATCAAAATATAAATTATGTTAGACTGTAAAAGCATGTGGATTATTTCAAAGGTTATTTTTTATTTTATGGTCAATTTGGACATAGAGCTATTGACTGCAAATGGAAAAGTAGAATCTTGTGTTATAACTACAAAAAAAGAGGACATATTACAAGAGATTATAATAAAATACCTATGAGGAATATGAGTCAAGTTAATAAGATATGAAATCATGATACTAAATAATGGATAAATAAAATAGACCCTATGGGTAAGATGAAGGAGAAATAGGAATCTAGAGGAGAAGAATCTATGATAGCTCAAACTACCTTTCATACTCAGAATGAAGATTTGAAGTGGTACATAAATATTGGTTGTTCAAGTCACATGATAGGAGATAATATAAAATTCATCACTTTGAAGAAAAATTCCATAGGATCAATGAGGTTTGGAGATAACACATTTGCTAATATATTTGGCAAAGGTGCCTTGAGCTTGGACAATGGGAAGACCAAGATATAAAATGTATTGTATGTAGGTGGCTTTAAATACAACTTGTTGAGTGTAATTTAAATGTGCACCCAAGGAAATACCCTTACTTTTCATGATAAATGATGTGAGATAAGAAGATAAAATTGGGGAGGTTGATTTCCAAAGCCAAGAAAACTGAGAACAATCTATATGTATTAAATGAGATCATAAAAGAGAATTGATTTATAAGAAAGATGAAAATTGGCTATGGAATAGGAGGTTATGTCATTTAAAATTTAAAAATATGGTCAATATTATCTCCAATGAATCTATGAAGAACATTCCCAAAATTTCCAAACCTGTAGATGTTCTTTGTAAAGCATATCAACATGGTAAGCAGACTAGGAGGAGATTCAAGTCTATAGAATACTCTACTACTAGACCTTTATAACTAATTCATACTAATCTATGTGGTCCTACAAGGATTAATAACATTCAAGGTGATAGCTACTTCATGTTTCTTATATATGACTTCATAAGAATGACTTGGATAGCATTCTTGAAAGAGAAGTTATAAGCTCTAGGTATGTTTAAAACTTTCAAGGATTTATTTGAAAATGAGATGAATGAGAAGATCAAGTGTCTTAGGTATAAAAATGGAGAATATTTTGAATGATTTTGATGAGTTTTTTGAGGTAAATAGAATAAGAAGATAGTTATCAGTTTATTAAACACCTCAACAGAATGGGGTGGTTGAAAGAAAGAACATAATTGTTCAAGAAATGGCAAGGACCATGTTGAATCAGTCTATGTTTTCTGATGGTTATTGAAATAAGTTATGGGTAATGTAATTTACATTTTGAATAAAGGATAGATTAGAATCAAAGGTGATAATACTCCATATTAATTTTTGAGTGGCAAACTTGCTAGTATTAAACATTTCAAAGTTTTTGGAAGTAAGTGTTATATCAAGAGAGATGAGGAGGACTTAGGAAATTTTGACTTAAGGTCTGATGAAATTATTTTTTTGGTATATTCATTACTTATTATTTCTTACAGATGTTACAATAAAGGTTGAAAAATATAGTAGAGGGCACAAATGTGAAGATTGATGAGATAAAAAAATCATATTCTCAGTCAAACAATGATGAAGGAGCAATAAAGATAGATGAGGATAAAGAATAAAGTGAGGATAAAAATGACTCAAAATTTCCTTCTAGGTAGATTCAAAAGGATCATCTTTAATCTCATATCATTCACAACAAAAGTGTAGGCATACAAACAAGAAAGAGAATGGTGAGTAATGTTAATCAAGAACATATTGCCTTACTATCAAAATTTGAACCTAAATGTTATGTGAAAGCAAGTGAAGATAGGTTTTGGATATATTCCATGAAAGAGTTAAATAAAATTAAGAATAATGAGAATTGGGTATTAATACCTAGGCCTAAAGATAAAAATGTCATTATTACAAAATGGGTGTTCAAAAATAAGTTGAATGAGAATGGAGAAGTCACCAAAAATAAGGATAGGTTAGTATGTAAGGGATATGATCAAGTATAAGGAGTTTACTTTGAAGAAACATTTTTTTATGCAATCAAAAATGCTACATGTATATAAATCAATCCTAACTTATTATAGGTACAAGCCACTAAGAGGGGGGGTGAATTAGTGATCCTAAATATTTCAATTTCAATTTCAATCCTTTCAAACTATTAAACAATTAGAATATATCAACTTGATCAATTAACATTAATAAGAGATATCATTCATTCAATGCATACATAAGATCAAACACACAACACATAGTTCCTATGGGAAACCCTCATGAGGTATAAAACCCATTCTCAATCTTGTAACACATGGACTAATTTATTATAAGATATTATAAACAAGAAACTAATCAAGTACTTATAAATATAAACCTTGGTCAATTCCTTCTGACCTAAGGCCTTTAGTGAAACTCATGTTTCACAAGGAGCACCTACCCCTAAGGAAGATCAAGTCCTTATAACCTCCTATGAGATGAACACCTCCACCTTTGAATTGATGTATTCAACACTTGATGATGGAACTATAATATAATAGCCTCCTTCACTTCTTTACACACTCATAATGCATCTAAAACCCACCTTCTAAATCACTCCACACTTCTCATGCTTGTCAACCTATAATAGTTATATCATAATACTAGCAACATGACCAAATGGTCATACAAACAGTCCTTATTCTAACCTATGTCTTTCCTCTATATTCTACACTCTTAAAAATATGCTCTACTGACACTAGTCTCTTCTTCACTCTACTCCAACAAGTCTCTATTACACTCTTAACACATACTCTACTAGTCTACATAAGCCACCACTTCAAGCACCTACTCACAAGTCTCATTAAAAATCTTCTCATAATCACAAGAAAACAACACATTTGGTTTCACCATTTATAGATGTATCATGATTATCAAGATCACAATATTTCTTATTGTCCACAACACATGCCTTTACCATTAATGCATCTATCTTGGATCACACTTAAGCACAACACACTTTCAAATAAGCCTAAGTCACTTTTTAGGTCCTATGATGACCCATTCACCTATTTGACATTTATCCAAGAAAAATAAGAATATAGGAACACTTTTCAACTCATGTACCCATTCCACATGATCTATAGGTCCTATTTAAGTTCTAACATCCATCATATCACTCTTTTGCTAACCTAAAATAAGCTCAAACACCTCTCTGTATACACAATCATTATGAATGAAAACATAGTAGACTTATAACCATTTTTTCATACTACATATGATTGTTAAAATATTAATAATGCATAAATATGCTCCTTATTTAGTGTACAACATAATCCAATATCTAGTTCACCTTTAAACATAAATATACCAACAATCACATCTCAAATACCCTTCTCGGGTTACTTTCAGAACATGTATGAACACATAGTCAACTTCAAACCTCAATATCTTTGACTGTAAATAATTTCAGATATTTAAATATATATATATATATATATTCCTTGTATTCCTCTACAAATTTTATTTTTACACCATGAGAAAATTCATCTTGGATAAAAATATATGACCTAAAAACCAAAGACTAGTCTTTCCTTTATTAAATTCAAATAGCCGCAGTTAAACTTTAGTCACTTTGCTCACATATCGTGTCCTCACTTCTTAAATAAATCATGCACCATCAATATTATTTTAAGTATATCATCCTTTACCTTTCATCATTCATCATTGGATTGTCATCTTGACTATTTGACTAAATGCACTCTATCGATCTCCTATGTGTAGCTCGATCTTTATCTATGTTAAACATTGGACACCTTGAAATCATCTTACTCAATATGCATATATCTTGGAATAATATCTATATATATATATATATATATATATATATATATATATATATATATATATATATATTGATTGTGTTAAACTTCAAACACTTATCCTCATCTCATTGCTTTTTAACACCTTGGAATGAACATGCTCTGTTGATCCTTTTGTAAGGAGCTCAATCTTTAACTTCATTAAACAATGAACACTTTGACTCTTTTGAATCAACACACACCATATATCTTCACTATATGATAAAATTTTATGCATTATATCTCCAATTTTTATTTATATTTAACATCATGCAAAATAGACTAAGTATGGGGACCATTACTATCCGCTTGGAAGGTTAACTTTACATAGTCATATATTTTACCTCACTCACTCGCATGATCTCAAATTTGGACCATATGTTCTCCTTTAAAATATTAATCCAACCATGTATTAATAATCTATAAAAACTTTTCATGTGTGAAATATAACACTATTAATTTTCTCACTCAGTTTTTTATGTCATAGAGCCAACTATGCCTAAAACTGCCTAGAAGGCCAATTTTGTACATGCATATCTTTTGATGCACTTCATTGCATGATATAAAATTTAGTGAACATAAAATATGAACAAAAATAAACAAACCAATATGATCAAATTATCATTAAAATACCACATGTTCAAAATATTACTACACCAAAATGTCTACTCAACTTTTCTTACCACATTGCAAATTTGGCTAAGTATGGGAAAACATTGTGAAACTACTTAGGAGCCTAACTTTGTACTTGCATATATTTTATCATGATTCATCTCATGACATAAAATTTATTGAATATCAACTAGGCACAAATTTTATCACAACCATATGATAAACTCCCCCTAACTTATCCATATGTGGTAATGGTGATGTCATCAAATTGCCTACTCATATTTTTTACCACTAGACCCAAAATGTCTAGATGAAAACAATGATCAACTAGATTAAATCAACTAATGCACACAAGCACTCCAATCATAATTGACCTATGATATGACTCATTTCACATCCTCAAGTCACCATACTCATCCTTGAACATCTCTAACCATGTCAAAACTGAAGATCAACTAAGCCTCCTTCAAAAAGACTACGACAAACACATTTCACACTTTGTCATTGTCACTTAGATTATCAAGGCACTTCATCCACTCACATAGACACCTCTATGACATAATTGAAAAATCTCAAAAAATATACCTAATTGTAATTTATTTCAACACCCATCATACATCTCACCTTCCTTTCCTCCCTTCAAGTACTCCCACAATAGGAAATTTCTCCCTCTTTGACACAATGACAAAGTGGGCACCAACTGATCCTAAGGACCTAAAAAGATTAATAGGAAATAAATGCCTTATAAATATTATACAAAATTACCCTTACCTTGAGCCTACTTTTTATTTTCCTTGATAACTTATTACTACATGCCAACATTTTCTTCAACCAAACACTTTTAAGCATTTTCAGATCTCCACACACCATGAAGAACCACCACACAGGCCTGCTAGCCTTTTCTCTCAAGCCACATATGGATAAATTCTCATGAACTTGTTGTTCCCCCTTAATAAAAATACTTTATATTAATTCATAGATAAATAAATGACCCCTAAACTTTGTCTTAGATATTCAAATGTAGCTTTTGACAATGGTTTGGTCATGATATCTGCAAGTTGATCTTTTGTAGGCACATACTCCAACTTAACATTTTGATTACTCACTTTTTATCTCAATAAATGATATTTAATAGGAATGTGCTTATTCTTTGAGTGCATAATAGGATTCTTTGAGATACTATTTACACTAGTATTGTCACAATAGATAGGACAAGGTCCATTTTATCTTACCTTATAATCTTCTAAGGTTTGTTTCATCCACATGACTTGCATGAAATAAGAGGAAGATATTATATACTCATCTTATATATTTGATAGAGATAATAAGGCTTGATTATTACTTATCTAAGACATCAATCCCCCCATAAAGAAGACCCCACCACTAGTACTCCTCCTATCATCCATAGAACCTGCCCAATATGCATCAATATATGATTTCAAAGTGAATTCTTTACTCCTAGGATACCATAAACCATAATATATGGTGCCTTTGATATACCTCAAGATCTTTTTGACCATTTTAACTGAGATTCTATTGGATCATCTTGAAACCTTCCTACAAGACCAACTGCTTACATTATATTAGGCCTAGAAGTAATAGAGTACAAAATACTTCCAATCATATATTTATACAAAGTTTGATAAACTTTTGGTGAGTCATCTATTTTAATTAACTTTCATCATATGATCATTTGAGTACCCATTGGTTTACAATCCATAATGTCAAACTTCCTTTACATATCCTTGATTTATTTAGCTTATGAAATTAATGTGTCTGCATCAAGTTGATTAATATATAATCTTATGAAGAAATAAATTTCTCCCAACATTGAAATTTCAAACTTAATCCTCATAGTATATGCAAACTCTCTACTCATATTATCATTGTCAGATCCAAAAACTATGTCATCAACATATATAACCACTATCAATTGATGATTGACTTCTATCTTAATGTATAAATTACCATTAGCTACCCCTTTTTAAAACCTTGACTCAAAAGATACTTATCTAACCTATCATACCAAGATCTAGGAGCTTATTTAAGACTATAAAGAGCCTTCTTTAATTTACATACAAAATATTGATTATTGGACATGAAGTATCCTTCAGTAACTCAATGTAGACCTTTTATTCTAAGTTTCCATTCAAGAATGCATATTTCACATCCATTTGGTATACCTTAAATCCTTTGAAACATGAATATTCCAAGAAGAGTCTAATTGATTCCAGTCTCGCCATAGTATAAAAAGTCTCATCAAAATATATTCCTTCAACTTGAGCATATCATTTACATACCAATCTAGCTTTGTTCCTTGTGACTTCTCCTTTCTCATTCATCTTATTTTTGAAAACCTACTTGGTACCTATCACATTTTTATCTTTTGGCCTAGGAACTAAATCCCATGTTTCATTTTTTATAATCTGATCAAGTTATTCATCCATTGCATCAATCCAAATTTCATCTTTACTAGCTTTCATGAATGTTTTGGGTTTAATCATGGACAACAAAGCTGAGTCTTGTTGATTCTGATTGATTAACATTCACCTTCTAGTCTACAAACCTGCACTAACATTTCCAATAACTTGAGATATTAAATTATCTTTTTGAATTCATGTAAATAGATCTTTAGAGTCTTGTCTTTCTTCCTTCTCTTCATCTTCATAATTTTTTTGAATAGATAACTCACATGGCTTGCACTAGAATTCTAAATTGAGTCACTCACCTATAATTTTAACTTATTGAATCTACTTGTCTCATCTACCCTTACATTTGAATTTTCAAAAATATTATGAAGTCTCTTGTTGAAGCACCTATAATTAGTACTGATAGAAGAGTAACCTAAGAAGATTCCCTCATCAGACCTTGAATCAAATTTTCTAATATGATCTTCATCTCTTTTTATAAAGCACCTACTCCTGAACACTCTAAAATGTTTGACATTAACTATTATATTCTTCCATAAATCATAAGGAGTCTTATCACCATTTACTCTAATTTGACATTTGTTTAGGATGTAAACTGAAGTGTTGGCTACCTCTTCCCAATAACCATCTGATACTTTGGAATATTGAAGCATGGTTCTACTCATCTCTTGAACAATCCTATTCTTTCTTTCAACAAAATTATTCTATTGTGGTATTTTAGCAGTAGAATATTATCTCCTTATCCCTTATTTTTCACAAAAATCATAAAACTCATGAGACTAAAACTCACCTCCTCTGTCTGATCTTACACACTTGATCTTTAACCCTTTATCATTTTCTACAAGTGCTTTGAATGCCATAAATTTTGAAAAATCTTCTAACTTTTCTTTAAGAAAAAATATCTAAGTCATCCTAGTAAAATCATCAATGAGAAGCATGAAGTAGCTATTACCTTGAATACTTAGGGTTCTCATAGGTCCATATAGATCAATGTGGATCAACTCTAATGGATTTGTATCTTTCTTTTTTTTTGCTTCCCATGAAGACATGCCTTGCAAAGAGAATGAGAAATCTTAGAAATCTTGGGCATATGCCTTAACAACCCCTTTGAATTGATCTTTACCATATTATCAAAATTTATATGTCCAAGCCTTTTATGCCAAATCTATCTTTCTTCCAATTAACTCATGAAACACTCCTTCTTGGATTCATGGATTACATACATGTTATTATATGTTTTATAAACATTTGAAACTAATCTACCAACATTTCTTACTTCACATACATCATCATGAAAATTTACAACATTTCCTTTCTTACACATTTGGCTCACACTTAAAATATTATGTTTCAAACCTTCTATATATAAGACATTCTCAGTCCTAGTATGACCATTATCCAAACTCATAGGACCTTTGACAACTATGTTAGTAGATTTTTTGTCACCAAATCTCACTAAACCAAGGTTGGTCTTCCTAAGAGAGATAAACTTTCTCTTGTCTCCTATCATATGATTTGAGCATCTACTATCTATGAACCATCTCTTATTCCCATATTCTTGAGTATGCAAGGTTGCTTGAATAAAAATTGACTCTTCCTTTGGTGGACTACTTCAATTCTAATTATTTTCTTCTTCAAACTTAGACATAGTCTGCTTGAACCATTTGATGGTGTCAATGATTTGTATATCCTTTTTTTGAAAGCTATTTTGTACTTTTTAGCTACATGAACTCATTTGTTACAATTTTATCATAAAATATTCTTTTTTATCTCTAGAAAGAAATCATAATCCCTATATCTATGACCAAATTAATTTCA
The DNA here is from genome assembly GCA_037957365.1 of Torreya grandis. Classification (NCBI taxonomy): domain Eukaryota; kingdom Viridiplantae; phylum Streptophyta; class Pinopsida; order Cupressales; family Taxaceae; genus Torreya; species Torreya grandis. Next base: position 146,617 of record JARHVA010001027.1, read on the forward strand.
AGAGAATCAATACCCATTGAAGACATTATTTAAATTTGACCTTCCTTTCTCTTGATCATTACTAGTCCATGAATTTTCATTCCTGACCCTTTTGGTGAAGCTAAAATCCCTTTTGTCCTTAGATAATAGCACATATGATTAATTTTTGACTTTATTTTCCAATTTTTCTTCCCTTTGGTTGAGACCTTTAACCATAATGACCTATAGATTCTTAACTATTACTTCTATATCTTTCACTTGAATCTTCACATCATCCATGCTTAAATTGACATTTGATAAAGCACATACTAGTTTGTCTTAAAGACAATTCATATCCTTTTTTCCAACCATTGTACCTTTAATAACCTTCAAGGGGTTAAACCTTTACCAAAGGACCTACTCTGATACCAATTATTAGAGGTAAAAGCCACTAAGAGGGGGGGTGAATCAGTGAGCCCAAATATTTCAATTTTAATTCCAATCCTTTCACACTATTAAACAATTATAATACATCAAATTTATCAAGTAACTTTAATAAAATATCTCATTCATTCAATGCATACACAATATCAAACATAGAACACATAGCTCTTATGGAAACCCTCATGGGGAATAAAACCCACTCTCAAGCTTGAAACACAAGGACTAATTATCCTATAAGAGATTACAAATAATATACTATTCAATTCCTAACCATCAAACTTGGTTAAGTACTTATGACCTAAGGCCTTTAGTGAAACTCTTGTTTCATAAGGAGCACCTAACCCCAAGTAAGATCAAGTCCTTATGAACTCCTATGAGATGAATACATCCACCTTTGAACTGATGTATTCAACACATAATGATGGACCTCTAATAACATAGCCTCTTTCACTTCTTCACATAATCACAATGCATCCAAAACCCACCTTCTATATGAATCCACACTTCTTATGCTTATCAACCTGCAACAATTTTGTCACAACATTAGCAACATGACCAAATGGTCATACACACAATCCTCACTTTGACCTATGTCTTTCATCTATCTTTTGAACTCTTAAACACATTATATGCTCACACATGTCTTTTATTCACTCTAATCTAATATTTATCTATTAAACTCTTAACACATACTCCACTAGTCTACATAAGCCTCTATTTCGAGCACCTACTCACAAGTCTCTAATAAAAAAACTTCTCATAATCACAAGAAACCAACACATTTGGTTTCACCATTTATAGATCTATCATTATTATCAATTTCAAAATATTTATTGTTGGACATAACACATTCCTTCATCCTTAATGCATATAGCTTGGGTCACACTTAAGCACAACACACTTTCAAATAGGCCTAAGTCACTTTTTAGGTCCTATAATGACCCATTCAACTCTTTGACACTTTTTTGAGCATACTAAAAACATATGAAAACTTTAAAATTCATGTACCCATGTCACATGATCTATATGTGCCCTTTAAGTTATAACATCCATAATATTACTCTTCATCTAACCCCTAATAAGCTCAAACACCACTCTATACACATAGTCATTATGAATAAAAACATAGTCAAATTTCAACCCTTTGTTCATAATTAATATGATTGGTCAAACATTTATAATTCACATATATGGTCCTTATGGAGTCTGAAACATACTCCAATTTCTATTTCACCTTTAAACATCGAGATACCAACAAGCACATCTCAAATACCCTTCTTGGGTTACTTGTAGAAGATGCATGTACACACAGTTAACTTTGAACCTCAATATATTTGACTATACATACTTTAAGATATTAAAATATATATTTATATATGTACCTTATATTCCTATACAAATTATCTTTTTACATCATGAGCAAATTCATCCTAGATCAAAAAATATGGCTTAAAAACTAGACACTGGTCTTTCTTTTGTTAAATTCAAATAGTCACAGTTAAACTTCAATCACTTTACTTGCATCTCATATCCTTTATACTTATATAAATCATGAACCATTAATATTATTTTAATTATATCATCCTTTACCTTTCATCTCTCATCATTATATCTTCATTTTGACTATTTGACTTAATGTGCTCCATAGATCTTCTATACATGGCTTGGTCTTTATCTGTGTTAAACATTAGACACCTTAAAATCATCTCAATAAATATGAACCATTTATATCTATCTATAAAAATACCTAATCACCAGTATATCTCTAAATAATTTTGATCTTTTTCCCTTCTTAATATTAAACTTCAAACACTTATCCTCATCTCACTACTTCTTGACACCTTGGAATGAACACGCTATGTTGATCCTTTTGTAAGGAGCTCGATCTTTAAATTAATTAACCAATGAAAAATTTGACTATTTTAACTCAAAATGAACCATATATATTAATTTTATGATTACCTTTAAGCCATTATATCTCCAACTAATCTTGATCTTTAACATCATGCAAAATAGACTAAGTATGGAGACCATTGTTATCTACTTGGAAGGTCAACTTTGCATACTCATATATTTTACCTCACTCACTCAAATGATCTAGAATTTGGACCATATATTCTCCTTTAAAATATTAATCTAATATTTTATTAATAATATCCTAAAACATTTTCATGTGGGATATATAATGCCATTAATTTGCTCAAATTTTTCTGCCATAGAGCCAATTATGCCTAGAACTACCTGGAAGGCCAACTTTACACATGCATATATTTTTGCATGATTCATTGCATGACCTTAAATTTATCACATATCAACTAGGTACAAAACTAAACAAACCCATATGATCAAATTTTCTTTAAACTAATACATGTGTGAAATATGAGTACATCAAAATATCTACTTAGCTTTTCTTGTCACATTGCAAATTTGGAAAAGTATGGGAAAACATTGTCAAACTACCTAGGAACCCAACTTTGCACTTACATATCTTTTATCATGATTCATCACATGACATAAAATTTATCACAAAACAACTAGGCACAAATTTAATCACAACCATATGACCAAATCCCCTTGACTCATCCACATGTGGTAATGGTGATGTCATCAAACTACCTACTCAAATTTTCTACCACTAGACCCAAAATGTTTAGATGAAAATAATGATCAACTAGATGAATTCTACTTATGCATATAAACACTCCAATCATCCTTTAATTCTTCTATGACTCCTTACACATCTTCAAGTTACCATACTCATTAGTGAACATCTATAACCATTCTAAAACTAAAGATCAACCAAGCCTCCTTCAAGCATACTAGGACAAGCACATTACACACTTTGTCATTGTCACTTAGACTATCTATTCACTTCATCCACTCACCTGGATACCTATATGACATCATAATAACATAATTTACAACTCTCCAACATAACTCAGAGAAGATAGATCATACTTACACTTATGCTTGGGGATACATAAGATATTCAAGAACATGACCAATATGGAGATCTACTAAACCTAATCAAGGGATCTCTTATCATAATAAACCATACTAGGAATGGTTTCAAAGCCTCCAGTCAATCATAATCACATAATAACCCTAACTAATCCCTATGTTTTATATTCACTAAACTAATAAAAAGTAAATTAAAGTCTAATCTAGTTCTCACCAAAGCTTGTGGCATAAAGTGGTGTTAAGAAACAAAAAAAATAAACATGCATAAGAGACATATAATCACATAAATGTATATGGAATCATAATTCATGGAACATAAGTATAAATTCATATCTATCTACTCTTACAAATTAGGAACAAAGTTAGGAATATTTACCTTTGAAGATGAACATGTTGAGCCTTAATCTCTCCCTTGGCTAAGGTAATTCACAAGAGGTTATTTTGGTGTGTAAGGATGAAAAGGATAAATCAGCTTGAGGCTACACAACCTATCAAGGCATCCAAAAGAATTCTCCACAAGACAAGATTCATATCTTTAAATAAAGTATGAAACCCTAAGATTTTTCTTCAAGTTAGATGGTGGATAAGAGAATGTGCAATAACTCTTACTTCTTCTCTTCTTTAAATAATGGAAAAATTACCTTGTATATATAGGTAGATTTAATCGAAGTCCCTTCCAAAAATTTCTATCGATAGGGTCAACCCAGTCAACCTAGTAGTAAATTTGATAATAAAACATGTTGAATAATGAACTAAGTCAAAAATATATGATAATGTCAAAAATAATACAAGGTCAACCCAGCTAACATAGTTTTAAAACTACTAAAAGGGGATTCATGCTAGGGAAAGGCTAATGAAGGTGGAAATTTACTAGATGAGGGTGAAAATATGAATCAAAGCTTAGGGAAATGGTTTTAAAGATACAAGTATGTATATAACAAGTGGCAAAAGGGATAACAATCCTACAAAGCACCAATTCTCTACCCACCCTTTTCCTAATTCACCCCTTAGGGCATGTACTTAGAGAGATTGAGGATCAATAGGTTCCTAAAAAATAGAGAGCATCAATAAGTGATAAATATTTGAAAATATTATGTGTATACATATTCCCCACTTGAAACTCATCACGTGTCATGTAAGTACAACATAGGATGGTACTTCAAGAATAGAACATGATGACAAATAATGTTGATGCTAAGTAAAATGCAATAAGGAACAAATAAGATAAATGAAAGGACATAATTTAAAAATGAATACCTTTAATTACCTTAGTGTTGTAGATAAAGAAGGAGACTGTGAGATAATTTAAGGTGTCTAATATGAATAACATTGTGCAAAACTATAGGGATTAGTGTAAAAAAGAGTGAAAAATCAAAAAAAATAGAATATAGGAAAATAGTAGTGAACAATGAGTTAGTAGAGACAAATATATGAGGGTCTTAGGAGAATTGTCAAATTAGGATTGTCAAGGCAAGGTCAGAACCAAAAATATTGAGGATAAATGAATGAAAAAATGATGGTAAATAAATGGAAAATGATTATATAATGAATGTAGAACACAGTAAATCACATTGAAAAGCATGTAAAACATAAAAGGTAAAAAATAATGTAAAACATACTAAATCATATTGGGAAGTATGTAAAACATGAATGAAAAATTAAATATCAATGCAAGAAAACTTTAACAAAGATATGTAAGTAAATGAAATGTAACCCCATGTATTATAAGCATGTCAAATCAAACATAAATAAAAACATGAATAATTAAAAATGGAATTTAATTCAAGATGTGAGATAAAAATTAAAAATTCATATATAAATAGAAACATATAAGAATTCTAAATTTCATATGTAAGATAAGTGAAGTCTATAAAAATCAAATAAGAATATGATGGAAAAATGAAAATCAAAAAAATATCTAAAGGATGAAAACTAGAAATGAGCACTTGTTTTAAGATGAAATGTAAGAAAACACAACCATCTAATGACATGACAAGTATGACAATGAGATGATGTGGTAAGAAAATGGTGTAAGGGTATTGGTGATCAAGTCCTAGTCACATCCAAGGTCTTATAATAGAACTCACAAACTATAAAATAAGAAGCATAATAAGGAAGATGTGATCAAGGATGTGATCAGTTAAAATCAACATCTTACAAGGGGAATTTAAGGAAAATATTATGTAAATAAGGAATTTGAGGCACCACATGGGTGATGTGAACATCCTTAGAAATAACGAGACACACTAGGTAAGTGAGAAAGGCTAAGAACTATCAACACCAAGGACTTAGGACACTTTGACTAATGAACACAAAGATTGGGCTAATAATTAAAGTATATATATCAACACATAAAGGCTATATGAATGAAAATTAAAATGGACCTACCTTCCCACAATGTGTTCCCATTCCTCAGGACCCCTTACAAAGTCATCAGTCTACTATGAAGATTGCGTACTTATGTGAGAAAGTAGGTAATACTAAAATATTTTTTTATTCTCATTTTATAATATATTGGCCTATCACACCCAAATGGACATTGGGTCTATTGTGAGGATAATTTGGAGTTTGAGATTCAATTAGAAAAAAAAATATGTGCTTAGAATCACATCTTTTAGTGTGATTTGACTTTTAAGATTGTGTTTATCTTTTAATCATTGCTTTTTATTTATATTTTATGATTTTGCTTTTACCTTTTTTTGGATTTTTCTATTCCCCTCCATAAGGATTCAGATAGATCTAATCTGATCTGATCTAATCTAATCTAATCTGATCTGATCTAGGTAAGTGAGAAACGCTAAGAACTAGCAACACCAATGATTTAGGACACTTTAACTAATGAACACAAAGCTTGGGATAATAAGTGAAGTATATAGATCAACACATGAAGGCTATATGCATGAAAATAAAAATGGACCTACCTTCCCACAATGTGTTCCCATTCCTTAGGACCCCTTACAAAGTTGTCGATCTACTATGAAGATTGGGTACTTATGTGAGAAAGTAGGTAACACTAAAATATTTTTTTATTTTCATTTTCTAATCTACTAGCCTATCACACCCCAATGTACCTTGGTTCTATTATGAGGATAATGTAGGTGACAAACATAAGAGATCTTACACTTATTCAATAGAGAAAATGACCTAAAGACCAAGGTGTCTAAAGACTCCTAGACTTGCCCACAAGTAAGTGTGCAAGCATAAAACTTACCGATGTGAACCTTAAATGAAAGAAAATAAGGTAAATATGGGAATCATGAGAGATTCATATATGTAATAAGTGATAAAATAATTAATATGCTTGTAGTTGATCACATAGAGGTAAAATTGTGCTATGAAAGGGATGGGGCTATGTTGATGATAGTCATGTCACTAAGAGAAGCCATACTAACCTACAAAAAATCCAGCACAAGCACTAATGAATGTAGTATTCATCCCAAAAAGTGGTCTAAAGTTGTTTTAATGTGGTAATTTATGAGGAATTCCAAGTCCTATCCATCATCTTACACTGCAACTCATAAGGTGAACACCAATGAGGTGAATACTAAAGAAGGGGAAAAATAAGTATAAAGTTACTAAGGCAAAGAATGATATAAAAAGACAAAAATGGAAGAGATATATAAAAAATGAAATCAAATTCCAAATGTAATGTGTAATAAAACCAAATAATCCAAAGGAAAAAATGATGCTAGTAAAGTGTGACTAAAAGAAGTAAAATATAAAAAAATAAAGAAATATGAGACAAAAAATAACAAGTAAAATCTATGCTAATGTCTATATCAAAGATGAGTATGTGAAATAAAATTCTATGAGTCTCTTAAGGTTTATTGAAGTTGAATTTTTTGTTATTATGCATTGTAGAATAAGAGTGGGCATTGTAAGATGCCTCAATAAGTAAGTAAATGTAAGGATGGGCATCGTAAGATGCCCCAGAGTCTAAAATAACATGTGGGTGGACATGGTAAGATGCCTTAACATGTGATTTAGATTAAGGTAACATTGAATCATTAGAATGATTTGCATTGGGTTGGTAGGTGCATATGGATATAGGTAAATTTGTTTGTTTATTAGATTATAAGAATGTTGAATGTGACATAGAATGTATAGGAGAGGTATGAAGAGATAAAGGAGGTAAAGGAGGACCATGTATGATATGCTTTGGAGTAGGAATTTGAACTAGGTAATCTTTTGGTTCATGTGACTTAATAGGTTGAGTTTCAATGGATGCAATAATATTTTTAAAGTTGTTGATGTTAGTTATCCTTTTCTTATTGGTGTAGGAAGAAGGATCAATTATGGTTTGGATAAAATTAGTGGATGAGGTATAGGTATGGGATAATTATTTTTATTTATTAGTTAGTTGATGTTTATGTGATTGAGATTATTTAGATTTAATTTGAGAATCTTGAATATAGTCTTGATAATGTTGTTTTGCTAGAGTATCAAGATTGAAATGTGCACCAAGCAAGGAAGAAAGAAGAAATCAGTGAAGATCATAACAAGACTCATGAGAATGACCTATAGTAGCATGCCACCAACAAAATTTATCAAGATTGTACCATTTTGGAGAATGTTTGGAAGGATCAAAGCTCATGGATTTAGAGGTTGAAAATTTCTTCTTAAGTTGTTCTAGACTCAAGAGAGCGTGGGTTGGGTTAAAATTGGTTAAATTGGATGCTCCATTTTGAGGTTGGGGAGGCTTGAAGGAATCAATGTCATGAGAAAATGATTATAAAGGTGATTTAGTAGTTGTTTGAGATGTTTTAAATTGAGTCATAATAAATTATTGCCTTTTTTCTTGGTCTAAGGCTTATTCTAAAGTTGTCGGGGAAAAGATTTAAACTTTGTATTGAAGGGGAGCTTTAAGAGCCGTAATAAATAGTTTTAAAAGAGTATCATCATTCATGTTATGATCCACTTTGTGAGCTAGAGACTTCCATAATTTAATGGAAGTATGATTAGATTCATTAATAAGTTGTTTTGCATTGATGAAATGGCTAAGGTAATTTTTAGGAAGGTCATCATGTTGGAATTCCTTCACTAGAGCATTAACTAAATCCTCTAGTTGTGAGATGGAATGTCTAAGAATTTGTTCGTACCATTCAAGTGCATCACCAACAAAGGTTTTGGCTAAGATCTTGGTTGTATAAAAAGTTTTAGTTTAAACCCATTCCTTATAGAGCTTACCAAAATATTTAATAAAGATAGTAGGGTCCTTAGTCCCATCATATGTGATAGTTGGATAAATGTTTCCAATATCTATGGATGCAATGAATGGAGCTAAAGGTTCATTTTTAAAATGTTGAAGCATTTTGCTATTCATTAGAGGTTGAGGGATGATATTCCTATTGGTATCTCAAAGATGAGGAGGGACAAAAATTTTATTTGGTTGAGACATACTAACTTGAGGTGGTTAACTAATCATGTGTAATAAATGTTGTTGCATGTGCATCATTTGAGAATGATTAGTTATTTGCATGATGTTCATTTTTTGAACTATTTGAGAAAGAATTTGAGTTGTGTCAATTTGAAAATTAGTATTTGAATATGGGGTGTTAGTTTTGATAAGAGAGGGATTATTTTTTGGAGTATTCCCAACATTGGTATTGGGAGGAGGATTAGGATGAAGGGCCTCAACTACATTACATTGTGTAGTGATTGGTTTTGTATTAGGAGAAGATGAAGGAAGAAAGTGAATAGTTTTATCTGAAGTAATAAAATAAGTGATATTATGATCTAAATTATTAATTATGTAATGTTATTGACTAAGTGAAGGCTAAATAGATGTCATCATATGATATAATAATAGATAACCACACATATAATAGTTGAAAAATCAAATAGATAGGAAGGAATAGATAAGATTACAGAGTCAACTAATTTGACCTAGTACTAAAAATAGGGTCTAAAAATTAATAAAATAAGGATAAAAAGTTGATAGGGTCGACCTAGTTCTATAACCTATACAAAAAATAGGCAAAAAATAATTCCGTGTCAACAAGGTCAACTTAGTACTATAAGCAGGGGAAATAGATAGTTTATAAGAGACTATGTTGAATAGAATGACTATGTACTAAAATAAGAAGAAAATTGAAATTACTTTTGAAATAAAGGAATGAAAAAAACACACAATAAATTTTGTCAATGAGGATGATCTAATTGAGGCACACAACATAAACCCTTGCACCAACACTAGCCAATGCAATTTTTTACAAGATAACATTTAATTGAGCAAAGAGCAAGAAATCAACTGGGAAAGTAAACGCTAAATAAGTGGTCATACTAAATATTTTTAGATTATTATAGTATGATTTTAAGTGTGATAGGAAATTGGTTGTAAATAAGGAAATAGAAAGAAATGTTAGAGTTACAATCACTAAGAGGGGGGTGAATTAGTGATGCTAGATAATCCAAACTATAAGTCCAATTATTTCAAGCCCTTAACCAAATAACATTTGAATTTATGAAGCATATACATCATTTATAGAAATGAATTAGAAATATGATCAAGATCATACACATAACACAATATCTATATGGGAAACTCTCTTGGGGAATAAAACCCACTCTCAAGCCTACAAACACATGGACTACTTATCCTATGAGATGATTACAAACTTGAGATCTTTTATTGAAGCACCTACTTCACAAAGAGCACCTACTTCACAAAGAGCACCTACCCATAAGTATGAAAAATCACCCACTTTTTCTATATGTTGATCACCCACACAATACCTATGAAATCAATAGCTCCAGAACTCTGATTGTATTTCAATCTAATTGGATAAACAATGTATCACACCTCTCTTTAAACTCATCACACACACTCAAACTTGATCATATAAGAAATGCATCTAAACAACCCTTTTGGATCACTCCAAGATTATTCTCTCATTATTAATATATTATGGACTTTAGTCCATCCACTGAGCACACTCCCTTTCATCTCTTTCCTTCATCTCTATCTTCTGTTCTCTTAACACATTCACATCCAAGTCTAGAAACCATTACCTTGGTCTTCACTCTTTATAGAGTCTTCAATAATATCAACTTCTAGGTCAGCCAAAATACTTGCCTTAACTCTTAATACTTATATCATGGTAACACATAGATCAATACCATCCTTACAGGTTAGCCATAGCACCCATGGGTTACACTTAAGTAGTTACACCTTTTAATTAGGCCTTAGTAGCCCTTATAGGTCTCATGGAGACCTATTACCCCTTTATCACTTCATCAAGTAAAACAAGTAAACAAGATCACTTTAAAATACATGGTTCCACTCTATATGAATGCTAATACATCTTAAAATGATTAATCCCACCAAAACACTCTTCTACTAAAGCACAAATTGCTTAAACATTATTTTTTACTATAAAAAAATAAATAATCTACTTCTAACTATAATAAATGCATCTATACAAATATTCAAACCTCTAAACCAATTTTTATAGATATCCCTTGAAATCCTCTACAACTTTCCCTTTTACACCACCATCAAATTCTTCAATATGCTCAAGATATAGATCAAAAACCCATCACTGGTAATCTTTCACAAATTTGAATATTTAAAATCCAATGGTCACTGTGTAAATACAAAACATCTAACACTTGTCATTATATCATGCTTCTTGAAAGCTAGATCAATTTAACTACATCGATCTCCTCATGAGCTTCTTATCTTTAAATATTTAACACTCATCATTTATCTTTGACATAAATATTCATGATTAAGATACTTGGTACCCTCGTGTGCCTTTTGAGCACCCTACTCCATTTAGTTAATGCATGTGTGCCACTTGGTAGTCCCACATGCAATCATTGACTATTTGACTTTTAACTACATTATTCATCTCTATTTATATGATTTAATACACAAAATTAGATCTTTTAAATTTTCATCATAGATCTATCTTGACTATTTGACCTCAAACTTCAATGTAGTTAAACTTGATAGCCTTTGGTCCATCGAAGTCTGCTAGAGCAAATTTGAAGGTTTATATCTTGACCTAGAAAACACTTCAATACTCTAGATCTTCAGAGTAGCTTCTTGGAACTATATATAATATCTCCATGAAAATATTTGATCGATGTTGATTTTTTGATTACCTACACAAAATTCAAAAACTCTCTAGATCACTCATATTTACATGACGTGTAGTGATGATTTGACTTCTCTTAAGCTAGAAGATGCATGTTTCTTTTTCCAAATAATAAAATTACACACCAAAATTTTACCAAGACATATATGGATGCATCACAACTTCCTTTTTGTCCTTAAAAACCAACACAAGTGCCATATCTATCCAAACTATCAAGCATAACTTTTTTATCATTCATTCATTAGTACCATATACTCTCTTTGGCATCAATGACAACCTAAGACATCAATGACCATGCTCAATAATTAATATATGAATGTTTTTAGGATGTTTAGTCTAAAAAGGATTTGTATTGGCAATGGTATTTGACTTGGTATTGGGGCCTACCCCCTCACTTCACACACTATAGTGATAAGGGTGTCAAGTGTTTTGCTAATATATACCATTAACCATGTGTTTATATTTGGCCAAAAAACCAAGTTAGCTTCCCCTTTGGTGATGAAATCCAAGTAGGTAGGCCTTGGGTAGACAAATGTTTAAATATTTTTTTAAGATTATGTGGCTTGTAGTGTGTCCATAAAAGAGAAACATAGTTCAACTAAATAGTATATTGAAAAACCACCTAATTAGACTATGTGATTTATTCTAGGCATGTAAGCAATTGAAAGTGAAAGTGTGAGATAATTACTAACATAAGTGTTAATTACAACTTTAAAACATAGTTCAGTGTTAGTTTAGATGACAGTGTATGTAGATATTATAGTATAGAATCAATTGGGTCACTATTGTAATGTTAAAGTAGGGGTATGTTAAGAACAACATCGATAATGTTGACCAAGTCTTTTACACAAAAGATAGAATACAAAACTAGGTCAATAGAGTTGACTTAGTTTATTGTATAAGGGTAGTTTTAAAGACTACAAACTATTAAAAATAGAACTAAAATGAATAATAAAAATGATAAAGAAAGAGAGAAAGGAACCTTAGTGGGTTGGAAGATGCTTAGAATTTACAAAATTTATGTTTGAGCTGCTTAAAAAATTTGCCAACTAAGTCAACTAGGTTGACTTAGTTCTTTAAAACCCTATTTCTAAAGCCTATAAAAATAACTAAGTCAATAGGATCAACCTAGTTTATTATCTAGATGTTAACTGTAAGACTAAATAGATAGGGTCAACCTAATTTGTTATCTTGAATATGTCTATAAAACTATGTTGATAGGGTCGACCTAGTTTTTTATCTAGAAACTATCTATAAAACTATATCGATAGGATTGACCTAGTTTTTTATTTATAAGTGAAGAAGAATACTATGTTGATCTATTTGATCCAATAATTTTTATTTGATTAAGACCTACACAAAAAGAATAGAGTCTATTTTACTCAGAATTTCACTTTTTCGATTTATAGAAGAAGGGTAAAACTAAAAGATGGGTAGATTTTAGTATAACCTAGATGTGGTGTGCACTCCATAATCAAGATGGTTGTAGATACTCTTCTTTGTCTTGGAAATATGACCTATAATAAGATATAACTAGAAAAGGGTTGGCTAGTTAAGTAGATAGGTGGATTACCTAGTAAGCTAGATCCAAGAAATGTGAGTTATCTAGAAGGCTATCAATCAACCTTTTGATACAAGTTAATGTTAAAAATAAATATTGATAAGAAAGATAGCATAACATAAATAAAAGTACTAAATCAAAAAAAAATCAAAGAAATGATAGTGTTCTAATAAAATAGCATTAAGGTAGATGTTAAATGGTCAAAGAATGGTTTAGGTAGGGTCAGGTTGTTATTTCTAGTCTGTAAGGTGATAAAGGGTTCAGAAAATAGGGTTTTGGTTAAGTTTAGTGGGTATTTGGTGCTTACTAGTTTTGCTTAGGTTGGGTACACACAATAACCATTGATAGTCAGACTGACCATCGGTGGTTAGAGTAACCATCAGTAGTTGGGTGATAAATAATAGTTTGATGGTTAACCATCAATAATCAAGGTGATTAGCAGTAGTTTGATAGTTGATCATTAGTGATTAGGATGACCATCGATGGTTATTGTTAACATGTCTGGTTAAGGTAAAAGGTTGGATCTATAGGTTTAGAGGTTATAAGGTAAATGGTGGATAAGTAAATTAGGTTGTTGTGGGTTAGTTAATTGGTCGAGAGGTCAGAGGTAGTAGGTTAGAAATACGAGAAGGTAAATGAATAAAACAAAAAACTAATTATTCATCCTAATAAGATACAAATACTTAGCTTGATTATTAAGGTCTAGAACAATTTCAATAGAGTAATAGTTGGTTGATTGGTGAAGCCTCAAGTGATTTCCATAGAGGTTTGGGTCTCTGTTACATTTATAGACTTGCTAAAAACTTGTAAAGAAAACTATATGATCTAAGAAGATCTAGAAGATCATGATGAAGAAGCCCCTTTCTTGGTCTTGCTCTCTTTATTTTATAGGAAAGAGGAGATAGAGGATATGAGGATGAATTTTCTAATTAGATAGGAGGATAAATTTTCTAATTATGATGTTTTATAATGGTTTTAAAGCAAGTTGTTATTTATAAGGAAGTTTTCTATCTCGTACATAGTTTTTGATTCTTTAAAGTGGGTGAGGATCTGACCATCAGTGGTCAGAGTGACCATCAATAGTTAGAGTGTTGATTATTGGTAGTTACTATGCTAACCATCAATGGTTATTGTGATGACCATCAATGGTTACTATGCTAACCATCAATAATTGAAGGTTAAGTTTGGTTGAAAAGTTGAAATGGTCAAGTTTGGTCAAGGGGTTAAGTTTGGTAAAATTGGGTTAGAAGGTGAGTTAAAGATTATTTTGACTCGGGTTTATAATTGAAAGGAGGGTGAATGGTAGGTTAGGCATCTAGGGGATTTCAATATATAGAATCATAGTGTGCATTTTTTTAGTGTCTACATGTTTCCCCCTTTTTATTATGTAGCTTGTATCATCAAGTTGTAAAACAAAAATAGATTATGGGTCAAAGGTTCAATTGCCCTGAGTATGGGAAGGGTGATCCCTCTCAAACTGGGAGTCAATGAGGTGAAGCAAAATTGGGTTCAGGTTTGATGAGTAAATATGTGAGTGAAAAGGTAGGTGATAAGGATGGTTGGTGAGGTTGGTCATAAGGCACAAATATGTGCATAGAATGTGACTAAGTGTGATAGTCAAGATCATTTATAAACTAATTTTCCATAGTTGATAAAAATAAGGTTAGTGTTAGAAGGATCAATGATAGGGTAACCAGGCCCAAGCATTAGGCATAGTTGATTGGGTTACTATATAAGTCTTCTAGACAAGTTCAGTGTCTTGAAGGTATCCAAGGTAGGAAGTGCTCTTGGGAAGACATAAAATTATTGGTTGTGCATGCAGTGGTGTAAATTCAAAATTTCAACATTACAAGGTAATTAATGAAGTCAAAAAGACCAAATCAAGGTCATTATAAAATATGCAAATATTTTATGTCAAAAATGGCTAATAGCAAAGTGGACATGGTCGAATGGTTGGTTGGTTGGTTGGTTGGAGAGGGTGTTCTCCAATAGTTCATAGTTGGTTTGTGGAGAATAAGTGTTATCTAAAGGTTGGTTAGTGGTATTCAAATGGGTTACCCTAATTTGATATACCACTTAGTTTAGTTGGGTAAAAGGTTTGGTGGATAAATTAATCTCCAATGGTTTATGGTTTGGTAGAGAATGTTTTCTCCAATGGGCCATGGTTAGTTTAATTAGTTGGTGGAGAAGATGACTCCAAAAGGGTGGAGAAGGTGACTCCCAAATAGGTTCGCTAATTGGTTAGTTTAATGGGTTAGTTTTAATAACTCAAAAGGGGGAAGACACATATTCCTAAGTGGTCACGAAAGTATAAGGAGGCTAAATTCTTAGATTATCAAAGACCATGATGGCAAGATGGGTGGGATTATGAACATAAACCCCTATCATGTTTTTGCTCTATTGTTAATTCGATGGGTAAAAAAAAGTAGCTTGATCACATGGTATCAAGTAAGCTCAAAAATCCCTTGATTTTTGGAGGATAAAAGGGGAGATGGATGATAGGGAATGGTTATAATTAATTGGTGATAGGTAGGGTAACCTTATTATGGGGACAACTTGCCTCTTCTATAGGTGACCTAGAAACCATGATAGATAAGTCCATGTCTTAATGTTAGGTGTAGACTAATCAATACAGGAAGTCTACTGATGTTATTTTTAAATTTTATTATATCTTATTCTGATTTGATGTATGGTTTACTATTGCTTTATTTAATAGGTTTCAGAATTTGATCGATTTAGGAAGCTTTAAATGATTGCTTTTGACAAAGTTAACATAGCCATCCTTCAAGGGAGTGGTCTAAGTTTGGATTTGTTCATGTTTAATAGTTATCCTTTAAGGGAGTAGTCTATCTTAAGTTTAAGCAATTTTGATTATTTTGGGGTAATTATCCTTCAAGGGAGCAGTTTTCATGCTATAAATATTGACCCAAGTGATAGTTTGGTATCCTGAATTGTTTATATGATGGCTTAGACATGGACTATCTATATAGGCCTAAGGTTTTCCTTTATGTAGGAAAATCCATAGCATAAGGAGGTTGATGATGGGTAAAATAGGTGGTTTAAGTGACAATAACCATGGGAATCTATCTTTTGAAGGAGGCATAATGTACCATGAGGATCATACCATGGGTAGAGCCGTGGTATCCATGCTTAAGATTAGGCTAAGTTTATGATGGATAATCACTTGATTATATTTTTAATTAGTTTTAATTAAATATAATGAGATGAAAGTGATTGAAAATAAGGGATGAGCTTAAGTTAGACATAAGATGATAAGGAACTTGGTTTAACCAAATAACAAGTGCACAAATGCAAAATTATTAGAAGAGGTTAAGGTTTTGATATACCCCAGATCCATGCTTACGTAAATAGTTGATGTCAATTAGGAGATTATATGTCCCCCAATTACTTTTGATAATTGATTAGATGTGGAAAATATTTGGATTGATAAAAAGGTGAGGTTGGTTAGGTGATAGTTTAGTGGAGAAGGGTAATCTCTAAGGGTTGGGGGAGAAGGTGACTCCCCAAATAGGTTAGGTGGTATCCAAATGGGTTTCCCTAATTTGGTATACCACTTGGTTGAGGTTAGGTTGATGGATAAGGTACTCTCCAAATGTTGGGGGAGGAGGTGACTCACAAATAGATTGGTGATCATAAAAATCATGAAAAAGGTGGCCTAAAATGACTAAGGTTAAAGTCATTTGGTTGGTTGGTTGGTTCTTAGGTATCTAAGGTAG
This sequence comes from Torreya grandis, assembly GCA_037957365.1. NCBI lineage: Eukaryota > Viridiplantae > Streptophyta > Pinopsida > Cupressales > Taxaceae > Torreya > Torreya grandis. The sequence continues at coordinate 163,380 of JARHVA010001027.1, forward strand.
GATGTGATCCTAATAAAGTAAAAATGGCTGGTAAAATGGAGAATGGTAATATCTAAAGGTTAGGGAGGTTGGTGGAGAAGGTGACTCTAGTAGGTAGGGGGAAAAGGTGATTCTCCAATAAGTTTGGCTGGGTGAAGGAAAGGTTAATCTCCAATAGTTTAGGGTTGGTTGGTTGATAGGATTGGTTGATAGGTTGAGGAAAAAAGGCCATAGGTTAGTTTGGTCAATTGTTAAGGTATGGTTTGGGTTGATAAATAGTCAAAGCTTTATGGAGAAAAAGTTCCCCTAGTTTTCTCTTTCCATGGATGCTTGAGGTGGGAAAAATATCCCAAAGTCAAGATGTTGGTTAATAAGAGGTTTTAGAAGGGGTGAAGATAACTTCATACTCCTCCAACAAGTGGTGTTATTTGTTAATTTTTAGAGGTTATTAGGTTGCTATTTCAAGTTTTAGGTGGTGGTTCAGGTGGGATTTTCTCTATTGCATCAAGGCTAGGAAAATGTGATTGGGCTTGATTTTGGTAGGTTAGGGTAGATTTGGTTGGTTTTATGGGTTAATCCAGGTTTAGGTTATTAAATAAGTTAGTTATGGTTGGGTTAAAAGGTATATTGATTTTGTTTAATTGATTTGGTGTAGAGGTTGTTTTGATTGGTTGATAAAGGTAAGATAAATGGCTAAGTTCGTTTATTGGTTGGGTTGGTTTGATTGTTTGGTTTGGTTGGTTAGGTAAGATTAGGTGGATGGTTATATGTAAGTTTAGGTCAATTGTAAGTTTGGTTAGGTTAATGGTAGGTAAAGTTAGGTCAATGGTAGGTGAGGTAAGGTTGATAGTAGGTTTCATAAAATTGGTAAGTAGAAGAGGTAGGTAAGTTGGTTCTTCATGGGTAAGAGGAAAAGGTTGGTAGGTTAGTTCCACATGGGTGAGTGGAAAAGGTGGGTTGGTTGGTTCCACATGGGTAGGTAGAAGAGGTAAGTCAATTGGCTCCACATGGATGAGTAGAAAAAGTAGATTGGTTAATTCCACATGGGTAAGTGGGAAAGGTTGGTTAGTTGGTTTCACATGGGTAAGTGGAAAAGGTTGGTTAGTTGGTTCCATAAGGGTGAGTGGAAAAGTTTAGTTGCTTGGTTCCACATGGGTGACTGGAAAATGTAGGTTGGTTTCCTTGATTGATATTTTTAAGGAAAGTTGAGAATGTTCTACTTGGTTAACAAGTGGTTTGCTTAAGGGTTAGATTATGGTTTATTTAGTTATAGGTTAACTAAGAACCAAATCTAATTGATGGACCTCATTATGTTGAGGGATTTGGTTATTGGTGTGGAAAATAATGGGTGAAAAAAGAGGTTCAATGATGGATTGATCTTGAGTTTTCAATCCAGCCAATTGATTTAATGAGGTTAATTGGTTTGATAGGTTTGGTTGAGTTGATAGGTTGGGTGGGTTTGATTGCTTGGGTAAGGTTGATAAGGTGGGTTGGTTTGATAGGTTAGGTAAGGTTGATAAGTTGGTTTGATAGTTTTGCGTTAGATGGCAAAGAGGATAGACCAAATCTTAGTGTTGAAAAAAATAGGGCTGCCTTAAAGTAGGTTGGGGTAGTTGATATGATGGTTATAGTAGGTGACCCAACGGTTTATGAGGTTAGATAGGTTGAAGTTAAGGTTAGTTATGATAATTGTTAATTGGGTGTTAATGGGTAGTTGGTTGGGTATGATGATGATTAAATGTTCATTGATGGGTTACTCATTGGTTTTAGTTAAGATGTGATTGGTTATAGGTGAGGGTTGATTGTTCATGGGTACTAGAAATAGATGACTCTACTTTGATTATCCAGTTCATTAACATCTTAACGAGCTCAGGTGGTAGTTGATAGTTTATTTATTTTTTGTAGTTGAGTTTTGATTGGTTATAGGTAAGGTTTGATTGATTATGGGTGAGGTTTGGTTGGTTTTTTATGAGGTTGGGTAAGGTTGATAAGGTTGGTTGGGTTGATACATTGGGTTGAGTTGATAGGTTTGGTAAGGTTGATAAGGTAGGTTGAGGTAATTGATATGATGGTTGGGGTGTTTGATATGTTGGTTGTGGTAGGTATCCCAAATGGGGTGATTAATATGATATATGTTAATAAGTTTTTGGTTAAGTATTATGATGATCAAATGGTTATTTATAGGTTGTTGATTGGTTGTAGGTAAGATTTGATTGATTGTACATAAATTTAGGAGGATAAGTGGCTCGTGATGCAAGGTATCACTCTAAGATGAGATGTTTTTTCTCCAAGATCCTAGAAAATTTAGGATCTCTAGGAGAGAATATAGGTTGGTTCCTCATTAGACAAGGTAATAGAGGCAAGATGGTGGAAGAAAATTTCCAAAAGGGGGAGTTAGATTTCTCACAACTCAAAACAAAGAGCAAACAAGAAAAAGGCAAAAAAGAAAAACACCCACTAAAGTACATTATCTCCTAGGGTTCTTTCGAGTCTCTCTTTTGGCTTATGCCTTAAGTTGTAAAGAATGTTGGAAGACTTGGCTTGTAGAGAGGGTACTATAAAATAATTATATGATTGGTTTCAAGTTAGTTATGGCTCTCAAATAATATGTATTGAAATTCAATACGTGGATTGATATTGGGGCCTACCCATTCACTTCACACACTATAACAATAAAGGTGTCAAGCGCTTAGCCAAGATATACTGATTTCCAGAGTTTAGGCTCAACCAGAGATCCAATTTTTGGTTTCTCTTTTTGGTAGTGAAGTCCAAGTAAGATAGCCAAAGGGTGAAATTTTACCGCTAGGTGATGAAATCCTACTTGGGCCTTATGTTAGGTGTTAAGATTTGTTGATTTATAAGTATTTTAGCAAAAGTGTGTGATAACAAGAGTGAAAGATATGATTGATTACTATGACTTTAAGTTACTAGATGAAATAAGATAGGCAAAAAATCAATGTATGCAAGAGGTTTATTTTAAGCCCAAAAATATAGTTTAGATTTTGTTGGATGAGCATAGAATAAAGAAGAAAAAGGGATGCTAGGTCATGCTAAGTGTGCTAGAATGTTTTACTTGAATTTTCACTTTTTTGTTTATAGAAGAAGGGTAAAACTAAAAGAGGGGTAGAGGTTAGTAGAACCTATGTGTGGTGTGTGCTCCATAATCTTGATGGTTGTAGATACTCTTCTTTGGCTTGGAAAGATGACATGCAATAAGATAGAGCTAAAAAAGGGTTAGTTAATTAGATAGATGGGTGAATTACCTAGAAATCTAGATCCAAGAAGTGTGAGCTATCTAGGAGGCTATAAATCCACCTTTTGATACAAGTTAATGTAGAAAATAAAGGTTGTTAAGAAAGATAGCATAACATAAATGAAAGTACTAAATTGAAAGAAATAAATACTTTTCAAATAAAAATTAGTGTTCTAACGAAATAACATTAAGGTAGATTTTAAATGGTAAAAGAATGATTTAGGTAGGGTTAGGTTTTAATTTTTGGTTTGTAAGGTGATAAAGGGTTCAAAAAATAGGGTTTTGGTTAAGGCTAGTAAGTATTTGGTGCTCTCTATTTTTGGTTAAGTTGGGTGCACACAGTGACCATTAGCAATCAGGCTGACCATTGATGGTTAGAGTAACCATCAGCAGTTAGATGACTAGTAATAGTTTGATGATTGACTATCGGTAGTCAAGGTGACTAATAGTAGTTTGATAATTGATTGTTAGTGATCAAGATGATCATCGATGGTTATTGTTGATAGGTCTGGTTAAGGTAAAAGGTTAGATCTATAGGTTTAAAGGTTAAAGGACAAATGATAGATAGGTACAATAGGTTGTTGGGTGTTAGTTAATTGGTTGAGAGGTTAGAGGTAGTTGGTTGGAAATAGGAGTAAGGTAAATGAATAAAACAAAGAAACTAATTGTTGATCCTAATAAGATATAGATACTTAGATTTATTGTTGAGGTCTAAAATAATTTTGATAGAGTAATAATTGGTTGATTGGTGAAACCTAGAGTGATTTCAATAGAGGTTTGGGTCTTTGTTGCACTTATAGACTTGTTAAAAACTTGAAAATAAAACTCTAAGATCTAGAAGATTAAGATGAATAAGCCCCTTTCTTGGTCCTTCTCTTTTTCTTGTATAGGCAAGAGGAGATGGAGGATAGGAGGATAAAGCTTATAATTATATAGGAAGATAAAGTTGATAATTATGATTCTTTATAATATTTTTAAAGCAAGTTGTTATTTAGAAGGAAGTTTCCCATCTTGTATATAGATTTTGATGTTTTAAATTAGGTGAGGATCTAACCATTGGTGGTCAAAGTGACCATCGATGGTTAGAGTGTAGACTATTGGTAGTTATTGTACTAACCATTAATAATTAATGTGTTAACTATTAGTGGTTATTATGTTGACCATTATTGGTTAATATGTTGACCATCAGTGGTTACTATGTTAACCATCAATAATTGAAGGTTAAGTTTGGTTGAAAAGATGAAATGGTCAAGTTTGGTCAAGAGGTTAAGTTTGGTCATGGTGGGTTAGACGGTGAGTTGGTCAAAGAGTGTTTTGACTCAAGCTTATGGTCGAAATGGGGTGGATGGTAGGTTAGGCATCTAAGGGTATTTTTACATATAGAACCATAGTGTGTGGTTTTTTAGTGTCTATAAAGTCATACTGATGTGAATATGTCTTAGACCTATGCACAAAAGCTAGAACTATATTGGTACTATTGACCTAGTATCATAGATATAAAATGATATAATTGACAAACATGAAAGAAAACCTACAAGGGTTATATTCACATCAAGTTCACTAGAATGTATGCAATCATAAATGCATCATGTCTATAAATCAATCCTAACTTGAAGAAGATAGATCATACTTACACTTTTGATTGGGAATACATTAGATAATTGGGAATATGACCAAAATGGAGATCCAATAGACCCAATTAAGGGATCTCTTATCACCTAGGGAGGGTTATAAATCCTCTAATCAAGCATAATAATGCAACAAATCTAACTAAGCCCTATGTTTTATATTCACTAAACTAATAACAAATAAAGTAAAGTCTAATCTAGTGCTCACCAAAGATTATGGCATAAATTGGGGGTAATAAAAAATAAAATTAAACATGCATAAGAGACATATACTCATTTTAATGTATATATAATCCTAATGCATGGAAGAGAAGTACAAATGCATATCTATCTACACTTACAAAGGAGGAACAAAGTTAGGAATACTTACATTTAAAGATGAACCTGTCAAGCCTTAATCTATTCCTTGGCCAAGGTGTTTTGAAAGAAGTTATTTTGGTATGTAAGGATGAAAAGGACAAATCAGATCTAGGGTATACAACCTATCAATTCATCTAAAAGACTTATCTACAAGACAAGATACATATCTTCAAAAAAACTAGGAAACTCTAAACTTGATCCTCAAATAGAATGGTGGATAAACAGATGCACAATAGCTCTTACTTATTATTCTCTTCTCTAAATAATGGTGAAATGTTTTGTATATATAGGTGGATTTAACCATAATACCTTCCAAAAAAATTAGTCAAGTGGGTCAACCCAGTTGACCTAGTATTGAATTTGATAATGAAACATGTTAAATAATGAGCTAAGTTGATGATGTAAGTTGATGTCAAAAACAATTTAATGTTGACCTAGTTGAGATAGTCTTAAAAATACCATAAGGGTATTTAGTTTAGGAAAAGGCTAGTGAAGGTGGAAAAAGATTAGAGGAGGGTGAAAATAGGATGCAAAGCTTACGTAAATGGTTGTCAAGAGATAAGTATGTAGATAATAAGTGTAAAAAGGGACAACAATCATGTGAAGCATCAATGGTATGCCACACCTTTCCTAATGCACCCTTTAGGGCATGCACTCAAATAGATTGAGACTTGATGAGTTCTTACAAGATAGAGAGCATAAATAAGTGATAAAAGTTTGAAAATTTTATATGTATACACTTTTCTCCAGTAGCAAGGTTAGAGGCTATTAGGTTATTTATTGCCTATGCACGTTTTAAAGGCTTGAAGATATACTAGATGGATGTCAAGTCAAATTTTTTAAATGGGAAATTGGATGAGGAAGTGCACATTGAGCAACCTAAAGTTTCCTATTTAATAATAAAAAGGACTATGTCTATAGGCTGAATAAGGCCCTTTATGGTCTAAAATAAGATCTTAGAGCTTGGTATGCTAAACTAGACAAGTATCTCTTGGACCAAGGTTTCAAGAGAGGAATTGTAGATTGTAACTTTTATATCAAAACTAAAAATGACCATCAGTTGATAGTGGTGGTCTATGTGGATGATTTCATATTTTTTGGAAATAGTGAGAACATGACAAAGGGCTTTATAGAGGTGATGAATTCAAAATTTGAAATGTCTATGTCTAGAGAACTACCCTTCTTTTTTGGACTTCAAAACACTCAATCTAAAAAAAGTATGTTCATTTCATAGACCAAGTATATAAAATAAATGTTAAAGAAGTTTTAAATGGAATATTTCAAGGTTATTAGTATACTTATGGTTACAAGATGTAATCTAATCAAAGAGGATGAATCTTCAAGAGTCAATCAGATAAAATATAGATCGATGATTGGGAATTTGTTTTATACCACTACCTTTAGACCTAATATCATGCAAGTAGTAGGTCTTATGGGAATATTTCAAGAAGATCCTAAGAAAATTCATCTACATGCAATCAAAAGGATACTTAGGTATCTCAAGGGAACCATGGAGTATGGATTATGGTACCCAAGAAGCAAGAAGTTTGACTAGTAGCCTATATAGATGTAGATTGGGTCGGGAGTCTAGATGATAGAAATAGCACTAGTTGAGGAAACAATCTATGGATTTATCTACTTGTGAGGTTGAGTACATTGTAGTAGCTTCATGTTGTACTTAGGTATTGTGGATGAGACAAATCTTAAAATACTACAAAGTGGAGTTTGATGGTCTTAGTCCTATTTTTTATGATATAACTTATGCCATAAGTGTTTAAAAGAATCCTTTCATGAATTTAAATAACATGCACATTCATATCATGTATCATTTCTTAAGATAACAGGTAAGTGAACAAAGTATTAAGCCTAAATTTATGTCTACCAAGGATAAGATTGCATAAATCTTGATGAAACCTCTTCTAAAGGATACTTTTGAACATATGAGATAGGAATTGGTTGTGATTCTTGCTCTTAGCAGTCACTAAGCAAGTAAAGTGCTTAGGGGGAGATAATAAGGATATGTTTTAGCTCCAAGAGTAGGAAAGAAGTGCACAAACAATGAGGTCAAAGGGGGAGTCATATCAATTTGACAAGAAGAAGATGTTTGAAGTATGTAGTGAGATAGGGGGAGCTTGTTGATATGATCTTGTATTCTTGTTTATTGATTTTTCCTGTAGGTAGTGCTTTATCATTAATTTCAAAGGGATAGATTGATTTATATGGGGGAGATGTATCTCAGTAAAAGAAGCTTCTTTGAATGATTTCCATCAATGAGTGGTTGACATCAATGATAAAGAGGGATATTGTTGATAATTTCTTCTAAGGTATGCATGGAGTTGTCATTGATGTCATTCTAAGTTGTCTTTATTTTTATTTAGGTTGAGTTCATCAATAATGTACTTGAGAGATCTAGTGAAAAAACATAGGCTTGGTAACATGATGAGGTGAGCAATCCAAGGATTATGAGAAAAATATTGGCAGTGTATGAGCATGGTATGAGGTTTTATGACATGAGTATGAGGTTTTGAAAGTATTTCAGGAGGTTTCAAGGTGTGTTCAAGGTCTAAGTATGACTGGTAGTTCAAGGCCTAATGTGGAAAGAGACCTAGTGTGGCCTAATGTGGTGTCAAGTTCAATTTTCAAGGTGTCAGATCTTATGAGATAATTATTATAAGTTTGATAGGTTATGTTAATTCTAAGTTCAAATTCTAAAGGAGAAAGCATTAAATGTGGTTTTGAGGTTTTCTATGTGCACAGAATAAGGTATTACAAATCTAAAAGGGATTTTATTATGCTCATTGGCATATGAAACCTTTACTTGAAGATCCAAATAGTTCATGGTAGTTGGGGAAGGGTCTTAGATTAAATTTCATGGCATTAATTTATAGGTTGAGGACCTAATCTTTATGAATGATTGTTAAGATTAGAAGGCAGTCTAAACCCTCTCTAAAACCTTAATGGTGACCTAATATGGAAGATCTTGTTGGAAATGGATCATAATGGTTTGTATGACCTATTTTTTTTATTGAAACATGTAGAGGACTCTCCTAGGTACCTCTAAGTGTCATTGGTCTATCAAAAGGGTGAGTGAATTCTATAATAAACCCCTTGTTTCTTAAAATTTTGATGTAATAGGCAAGGTTGACCAAGTCAAATCATGAAAATAATCAAAGGATGATGTGTTAGACTTGTAGTTTGTGTCCATTTAAGTTTATAAGTAGGTTACATAATTAAAATATGTTAAATTGGTCATAGAAGTTGTCCTATCACTAAAAAGTCCTAGTGAGGAAGATAGTGAGAAAAATAGGTAGAAGTGAGAATGAGATTAGGGATATATTGTCATGGATTAGGGATGGATCCAATTGTATAGGATCATTATTAAATACATGTAACACATATCCCCTTTGAATATAATATTTGTATATGATTATATATAAAAATAAATTTGCTCTTAAAGTGACATGTCTAACATAGTGAGGTCTGTGTAGGGTGAAGACATGAGAATGGTCTATAAGACCAATAATACTATTGAAGCTTGTAACATATTTGTTTAAATATATTATAAGGATGATGAAATATCACATAAACCTATATAAATATCATGAAAGTGTTCACACATGTGTTCTATGTCATTGTTTCCATGATTGAGTTTTGGAACTCTTAGGTAGTTTTTTAGGTGTTAGCAAGATTGATGTTCCTGAGTCTTTTTCATAGAGTTAAAGAATACAATTCACATTAATTTATTATATAGGTCTTGAATAGTATCTAATTCAAAATTAGATATATTTCTCTTGATCAAAATGAACAAGGAGAGTAACCATGGATCTGTACCTTCTACCTCATTTAAATGTCAACTCAGGGATGTAGACTTGATAGGATGACATCGATGTATGTGCACACTCAATCTCTAATTTGACATTATATTAATTATATTTAATATGTTTAAGTGTAGTAAATGAAATGATCTAAATTAAACAAAGTACAATAAAATAAATTCTTATGCATAGGAAGCTTCCTAAAATAAATCTTAAACAAGAATGCAAATCACACAATTCAAAAATGAAACACACAATGCTTAAGGAAATCAAATAACATGTTTAACTAACTAGATTGCTTGGATTGTTATTGTATCCTTCCAAAGGGGGCCCTTTATCCTTCCAACTCTAGCTTCAACCCTTCCTCTTACAACACTATATTGAACTTTAGAATTGCTCACTCATATTAATCAAAAGTGTAGCAATGAATTGCTTCATGAAGTTACAATCACAATTTATTTACACAATGTACTTCTAGAAATCCCTATTAAACATATACTATTTTCTATATCTCTCTCAACTCTGATGCTACCTATTTATATACCACAGAAGAGATTATTTTATGAAAAATAATATATACATTCTATTCTAAGATACATTCAAATTGGAATAACCAAAATTAGTTCCTTTCATTAAAGACATTCTTCATGTGAATATTGTGACTTTATTACAAGACAAATAGGTTTGTTTCATTCCTCAATCACTTATTTATTGATCTCCATGGAGGTTATATTTATTCCTACGAGTCGTTTAGAATAGAATCAAAATCTATTTATCCATGGCTTTGATCACATAATGGCTATAGGATGTTCTGTGTAATGAGATTCCTTTTGTTGTAGGATGTTTCATAATATATACATATTTAGTCAAAACATTTACATAGAAAAAGCATCCTAAAGCAATAGATAATAATCATATATTTAATTTTAATACATAATTTTAACTATTCAAAAGAGCTTGAAAACATAATGCTATATAGTTTATGAAAGTAGAAAACTATATGGAAAAGTGTTTTAAAACATGGTAAATAAGAAAGATGAGTACAATAAATGAGCACAATAATAGGGAATTAATGGGGCTCATCACACCCCCCAAATTAAGATCTTACTTAACCTCGAGCACCATACTTGTTCATTCCTAGTGCACAAAGAACTCTAAAATTCATGGGTTTTATAGCACCCTTATAAAGGTGAGCATAAAAACCTTGCCTCTACTCAAATATTTGCTAACTTTTGGCTTCTCAAACTTCATTTATTGGTATTTTGTCATGTTAGTCTAGAACAAGATACTAGAATAAGGGTGGATAGAACTTTAGGTTCAATAATTTTGATCCCATGTCACCTGTAAGAATAATGTATTTTGTAGTCCTGTTAAATGTTGCATTTAAATTAAAATGGGAATGGGGATCCCTCTTCTTCTATGTAGTAGTGAGCTCACTCCAACATTCAATATAAGACTCTTTGGCTAAAGGATCAGTATAATTTTTCAACCCCAAATAAATATCTTGAACCTCATCATATTTCTATCCAAACCAAGTTATGACTTCTTTCTTTAACATGATATTATCCCATTCATCTAATACAACATCAGGTTTTATTGATTCACCCTTGATAAGTAATTGGATTTCATCTTCCTTTATCCTGTATTCTTTTATTTCTCTTCCTCTTTTCTATTCATTTAAAAAATATGATGAAAATTCTTGTAATTGGACATTTCCCACATAAAGATTGGGATTCCATTCTTTATCATAGGAAATAGCATAATTTTGTAGGTAAAACTCACACAATTATATTTCTCCTTCTTGTAAACTTACTTTATAAATGGAAAAGAAGGTAATGGGATCAATAACTTCATGGGGAATTTCATAATAAATTATCATAAATCTAAACTTATGCCATTTTTCTTCAAGATAAATTGAATAAAAAATTTTAAGAGTCCTATAATTAAGGAGTTATTGTGTTATACCAGTCATGTCCTCAACTTTCTATTTTAGTTTGGTGATGCTTTCTTCTTTCATCTTATTTTTCTCTTTCAATTATCTATTTTATTTTCTTAGTTCCTTTAAAGATTCAAATTGATTATCCATCCAATTCAATAGTTCAAAAGATATTATAAAATAGGAGTGATACTTGACCTCAAGGGAATCTTTAAGTTCCTCTTGTTTATTGACTTCTATAGAAGGTTGTGGAGTGTTAGTTACAGGGTGATCCTTGGTTGAGGGCTACAATTGATAAGCTACTATAGCAAGTGCATCTATACCTACACTATATTGATCTTATAGATGCTTCCTTAATTTATAAATTTATTAAAAGGATTGATCAAGAGCAAAAAATTATGCTTGCACTATAGTAGGTTACTCCAATTTTTCAACTTCTTCCTGCATGAGCTCCTCATGTAACTCTTGTTCTACTTCTTCCTGTACTAGTTCCTCATACAATTCTTCAAAATTGTGTTCAACTTGTTCTTCTCCTTCTTACATTTCTTTAAGACTATGTTCAATTTATTCTTCTCCTTCTTTCATTTCTTCAAGACTGTGTTCAACTTGTTCTTCTATTTCTTGCTTTTATTCAAGACTATGTTCAACTTGTTCTTCTCCTTCTTGCATTTATTCAAGACTCTACTCAATTAGATGCTCATGAAATTATTCAAAACTATGCTCAAATTATTCTTCTTCTTCCTAATGGAATATTGGAGAACATTATTCCCTATCTATTTCAATCTCAATAGGTTTATTTTTACTAATGGTCTTTTCTTCCCTAGATTTTTCATTTATTTGAATAATGGAAGAAGCCTTAGTTCTTACTTTTCTTTTTAATCTATGAGATATTTGAGGAGTGGGGTTTACTTTGGTTTTCTTTGAAGTAGATGGGAATTCCCTCTCAAACTCATCTGAATTAGGTTAAAGAATGAGTTTCCTCTTTTCTTTCTCTTAGACCTTGCTGCAGGTTCTTGTGTTGCTATAGGAATACCTTCTTCCATAGGTTCTTATATGGTTTTAAGAAGGTTTTTTGCTGTAGGTTCTTATGGTTTTATAGGGAGGGATTATTATATTTTTTTCTCCTCAAATTCTAATTCATTTCCTTCTCTATTAGTCTCTTCATTTCCTTCTCTGTCACTCTCTTCATTTCTTAGTATTTGGATAAATTCCTCCCAACTGATGTTGGGTCTAATTCTATAAAAATAGTCTTTAATAAGTAAATAGATGAGACAATGGTGGGAGAGAGATTTATAATTACATTTTTGAAAATATTTTGACATCTTGGTGATCATATGAAGCAAAAAGTTGGGAATGTTTATCTCCAGTTTGTGCCACAAATGATTCAGGAAATTGAAGTGTATGTCATGAAGCATCGAATACCTTCCTTTGTAGATGAAATATCTAGAGTTAAAATTAATAGCTTTATCCAATCTTCCTTGTAGAGACAACCTTATGGTGATCTAATTTGAAGTTTCTAGGCATTCATTTACTCTACTAAACCTTTGTCTCTCAACCTTAGCATCATATTTGTCTTACCATTCCTCCCCTGTTATAGATAGACCCATTACTCTATTGATGGTTGTTTCTGTTAGATTTACTTCCATCTCTTTTATGTTGGATAAATTATTATACAATGTACCAAAAAATTCCTCTATAATTATTTTATCTAGAAACTATATTTTTTCAAAATACTACACCCATTCTATATGCCAGAACAAGGCCAATATTTTTGGTTTGTTGATCAAAAAGGTAATATATAGTGGTTCATATTTTAATAAATCACCTCTCATATTGTGTGAGTTGCAGTTTTGGGTAATTATAGCAAGGGTTTTGGGCAATATTATAATGATTAGTGATTTTTATGTTAAGAGGTGAAATAATCCTTTTGAATTAATCAAAAATCTCCCCCCCAACTTAATCTATCACTTGTCCTTGAGGGTCAAATGTCAAGATGCACAAAACACTCATGGAAAGAGTAAGGGGTGGTAGTAGCAGTTGTGTCAATGGTCACATCAATAATGATAGAGATGGTAAGTGGGAATGATAAGGAGAGGATATGATGGTGCATTGATAGCATTAAGTCTCATCATCTTCAAAAATAATTAAAATGTATGACAAGAAATAATTATAGAATAATTACCATATTACCTATAGAAATACCTTTCATAAATATGCAAATGATGATGTGAAGTGGTGATCATGGCATACACTAGAATTTGAGTGGGATAAAACAATTGATGTAGGATGTAATTTAGGAAGTCATTTTGTAACAAGATATGTGTCCTATAGCAACAAATTTTATCCTATAGCCACAAGTTTTATCTTGTAGCAGCAAGTTTTCCACCTATAGTGACAAGTTTTCCATCCTGTATAAAAAAGAAAAATGTATTTTTGCTCTAAAATAATGAATCTGCAAGCAAAAACAAGTGAAAATATTTTTATTACAGTAATGCCTTTTTTAGTTTTGTGTTTTTTTTAATGAATGTCAATCAGCTAGTGACCTAGTTTTTTGAGATAACATCCATTAGCAACATCTAAAGGTTTTCATTGCTAAATTTTCTATTTTTTTTTTTAGATTTTTTGGTCCAAACATCAATATAAATCTTAAGAATCTAAGGGTAGGATTTTATTCAACCTGAACTAAGCCATTGGAAATGACTTATTCTTGGATACAAGAAGCTTTATTATTCTTGGAAAATATTAGAGAAGGGTTGACAGAATTACCCTTCGACTATAGGAATGGCTTGATTTAATTCATGAAGAAGAGGTGAATGTTGTTTTTCAAGAAGTTGGTGAGAGTTTCCTTGAAAAATGGTTTCATGTACATCTTAAGCATATGGCCACTAACAATCAGTTAAAACTAAATAAAGTCAATGGTTGTGAAATTTATAGTCCATTGTCAAAAAATAATTAAATCTCATAAGGCCCAAGCTATCTAGACTGTAGCTTTCCTTTATGATCCTTGTATTTAGAGTCAAAAAAAGTGCCCATTCTTTTGGTTGGAAATTATTAGTCTTGATGTTCTTATCATTCTATCCCACACATTATCTTTGCACTATTTTAGTATGATGAATTGTTTCCTTTCTTAATTCATCGAGTGCATTCAGCTACATGATCCTATCTTGTTGAGATTGAGAAAGATATAAGCTCAAATAAAGTGTTATCCTTAATGTCTTATGTTGAAAATCAATGAGTAGAATAAGCTTTTTACCATAAACTAGTTCATATAGCATGAAACTAGTTGTGGTATTCTAGGTGATTTATAATCCCAAACTACTTCTAAAAGATGAGTTGACCAATCTTTTCTATGTAGGCTAACAGTCTTAGTGAGGATATTTTCTAGTTCTCAATTTGTCACTTCCATCTGACCATTTGACTGAGGATGGTAGGGGTAGATTTCTTGTGTCTAATTTCATATTATTTTACCAAGGTAGCTATGAGTTTTGATGTGAACTATGGCCCTTATTTTGTGATGATCTCTCTTAGAACTACATAGTGGGCAAAGATTTCTTCATAGAAGAACTACGCTACCTTTTCATTTCAAACATGGGTTAAGGTTTTAACCTCTACCCATTTGGTGACATAATCATTGCACAGCAATATGTATTCTTTGTTATTGGATTTAGTATCAATGGGACCTACAAATTCAATCCTCATTTATCAAAGGTTTCCAAAATTAGTTGTGGCTGTAATGATATTTTATCAAAGTGAGTGGGCTTTCTCATATTCTAGCATTGATCACATATATGGGTGTACATCATGGCATTCTTATGCAAAGAAGGCCAATAATATCTATAGAGAGGATTATAAAGCAAGTTAGTCAAGTATTAGTCCATAAATAATGAAACATGCATAAAGAACTAACTAACCAAGCCTATTTATTCCTATGGGAATTACAAAGTATATCAAGAAAAAAATGAAAGAAATCAACACCATATTACCTTTCCAAATGGATTCACCATACCCATGTGGCTCAAAAACATGTTCTCCCTTGATCAAGCATCCTTATCTTTGTCAACAATGGTGGTAAGTTTCTCCAATGCCTCAAGAACAAACCTAGGCTCTTGATTCCAAACCACTAAACTAGCCTATCAATTAAGCTTACAAGAAAAATATATGAACAAATACAAAACTTTTTGGAAACAATTTAACATTATAACTTTACAATATTCAAGCTTAAAATTCATGTCCATGGCCTCTCTATTTATATATTTTTGAGATTGGTCAGGATCAACCATAAAATTCCATCTCAAGATTAAGATGTGTGACCATGGATAATCCTAATATTTGAAACTAAACTCATAAATATTCTCAAGATAAATAAGCATTAAAGAGGCATGGGAGGCATTAACTAGGCATGGGTGACCCATAATCCTGATATTTTATGCACTTATGGCTTGATGGATGCCACCCCATAGATGATGTCACTAGGTGATGCAGATATTAAAAATAAATTTTCAATAATGAGATATTCAAAAATATCTATGTATTTCTTACTTAATCTCTTAAATTGGATTAATTAACTTAAGTAAGTTTTATCAAATTTAGTGCAATTCTTTGGAAATTGGTGCACAATTAATCAAAATGGTTAGAAAGTCATATTATTGGGTTGTAATTTGACTAGAGAGGAACTAGAAGGTGATGTTAGATGTGTTAGAGTTGTATTCCCATTTAGGATGTTTCCAACACCAAATAACAAAGGTACATGATGTGTACCAATGAATTAGAAGAAAAGAGTGATCCAAAGCACTAAATGGCAAAATTATCATTTTGACTCAGATTGATCTGATCAAAGTTAGTTGGCCCATAAAATGCATTGCCCTATTTAGGTATACTTTGACCTAAATTGGTACTTGTAAATGACAAGTTTAAACTATTTAGTGCATTTTATGGATTTTGACCTAAAATTTGCATTGAGTGCAATTCAAGTAAGAGTGATAATTTCAACACAAATGGTGTTAGGAATTGGATGTCTACATTTTGCCCCTATTTGAAAAAGTGTAGGAAGACATTAAGGTGAAGAAACATGCTTTCAAAGAAAATATTCGTTAAGAAGAAATTGGAACAGACCCATGATGCCTCCTCAAGAGGACATACTAGGATGAAAGAGAAGGATGGACTCTCAAAAAGAGAGAGAAAGTGAGATCTTAACCCATGGAATAGATCACTTCCAGATGAGCTAATGCTTGTATTCATGATTACCATGAATGATAAAAATATGATTAGAGTTATAATAGGCCTTAAAGACAAGGGGAATGGGAAATATTTAATTCATAAATGTAAGGGACACACTATAAACATACCCAATTTGAAAGTACAAGCTACGTGCTTATAGCATTGATCAATCTTGAGATAATTTGCACACTAAAATATTATCATCATGGTTTTTAATGTGGAAATCTTGGAATTGGATGAAAAGGGAGAGCATTC
The DNA here is from genome assembly GCA_037957365.1 of Torreya grandis. Classification (NCBI taxonomy): domain Eukaryota; kingdom Viridiplantae; phylum Streptophyta; class Pinopsida; order Cupressales; family Taxaceae; genus Torreya; species Torreya grandis. The sequence goes on from JARHVA010001027.1 coordinate 179,823, forward strand.
TGATTTAGGGAGGGAAGCACCACTAGAATGGGGTCTCCAAAGAGAAGATAATAATAAGTGCCCCAATAGAGCAGATGTGATCATGATAAAAATAGTTTTACCCTAGTAGGGTGAATCTTGATCATTGATAAAGAATAATTAATGATTTTCCCTTGTAGAGTTGATTTGATTTGGACATTGTTCAGATGTTGTGCCCTAGCATGGGCAATTGGTAAGCAAAATAGCTCAAGGATATAACTGAAAAGAGAGGTTAAAGTGAGCAGGTGCAAACATACATGCAATGGTGCAATGGCTTAAAAAGACATATAAAACCAAGCATATTATAATTCACAAAGTGATGAGAGAGATGAAAATAAGATTAGAGATAGTTAATCTAACCTCAGTAGAAATTGAGTGTTGCCTACATAGTTCCATAGACTCATGTTCTAACATGAACTTCAGGCCAATGTAGTTCACCCAAGTTTGGGAGAGAATGAAATGAGGAATGATGAAAAATAGACCAAGAATTTGATTATAATTATAATGTATGCAAAGATATGCACATCTAAGCATAGACAAATAAGTCTAAAATACATGTTACCTAGATGCCTAATTCCATATCATGAGCCTAGGTTTTACAAAGTGTTCTTGAGAATCGTTCATCAGAGTTGATGTTGATGCTAAGATGTGTATACCTAAGCACAAATTTATTTCTATATCAAAATAAATTAGGCATCATAAGTATTAATAACTTAGAATGACATAAGATTCTAATTACGCTGAGCCAGTTTAAATGTGAATACCTATAACTAAGGATAATGGTAAAATAATGACCAAAACTAGAGTTACAGTAATTTACATTTAAACAAAAAATCAAAACCAAAGAAAAAAGATAAACATAAATGAACCTAACTTGAAATCAAGATATGATCTTAAGTAGGAACAAAATGTTTTAAAAACAAACGTTGAGAATGTCTTAATGACATGAGACCAAGATATGAATAAGTAAGATCTATGTGGACCATCAAGGCATTCTTGAACACAAAAGAGAAAAGAAAAATCAAATAGAAAACAAGACACCAAAAACAATCAAATAAACAAAATGGTCCAAGAACAACGTAATAATAAAGCATCAAGATGTTTTGAAATACAAAAGAGATAAGCAAAAATAATCAAGGAAACACAATACTAATATGAGACAAGAAGTAAGAAAAAGGAGAGGTGTGAAAGCACAACAAAACACAAATAGAAACTAAGTTAGTGTGGTTTAAAGACAAATGTTCATGCATGTGCAGTAAAGTTGTTACTTTCTACCACATCATAACAAAGAATAATGACACAACAATTGTTTCCTAATTAAAGAGGAACAATAATAAAATAAATGGGGGAAGAGAAGAAAAGAAAGGGGTTGGTTGAGTTGACTCTATATGTATAAGACAAGTCACATTCCTGCATAGTTCCATGAATTCATATTCCAACATGAACTTCAGGCCAAATGTAGTTCTCCCAAAAAATAGGATAGAAAAAAAATGATGATCAGACTAGCATGATTAATGTTATAGAAGAAATCAAAGATACAAAAAATAAATGAGAATGGTCTAGTAAACAAGAAGCTAATGAGATGAGAAAGAATGATCTTGCAAAATGGCAAGTGCATGGGACAAGATGAAATTAACTAGTGTTTCTATACTTGTAAAATGGTAAGAGCGTAGCATGGTGGAATGAGAATGTACAAATGTACAAAAGTGTGAGATAATGTTTTTATTATTTTGTGGATCATGTTCTAATGTTTTTGGTATTTTCAAAGTATTTCTAATGTTTTTGGTGTTTTTGGGATAAAATATGCACAAGGTGAGATCATCTAGTTGAGGAGATGCACGTCCTAAGAGTAGAGGTTCAAATAAGATAGCTAAGCTAGATGTAATGGCCCATGTTCATAAATTAGTGAGAGTGAGGTTCTTGATAAAACAAGAAATAATATCAAATATAAGAACTGAGAAGATGTGGCTATTCACCTATCTGAAGCTACACAAGACTGTCCTGCTTTGTAGAACTACTGCTGAAGATATTCATAATATTTATGAGACATGATCAAGATCATAATTGGTCAAGGGACAAAAAGTGTTAAATATTATAACATGTCCTAGATAAAACAAAGAATATGCCTCTCAAAGAGAACAATCCATAATGGGATGAAGAATGTGTTTAGAGTGCCAAGGTTTCAGAGCCTTTACTGTCGAGAATCATAAAAAGTGGGCCAAGGTAGTATAAAATGTGTTCAAGGTAAGATAAAAGGGTGGGATAAAATTATGACAACATAATTTTCCCCTAAGTCAGGGGTCTTATAGATAATGGTTCAAATCTATTCATGCATATAACCTTTTAAGGTGTATGATTTTCATGGGCTCTGAAAGTTTTCACCATTAGGTTTAGCCAATTGATATGCTCTTGATCCATAGTTTGTCATGACAATATATGGTCCTAACCAATTAGGCTGAAACTTACCTTTATTTTTTGGTTCAAAATTTACGTTCTTCTAGTTCTCTTTCAAAACTAAGTCACCAATCTCAAATTATTGAGGGAGAATGCATTTATTATAACTTCTCCACAATCTATTATGATAGGCCTACATGTTTTCTAGGGCAACCGAATGCTTACCATCAAGAATCTCTAATTTGTGTAGTTGTGAGGCTCTATAGTCTTCATTATCTTCAATGTACTCTAGTGATATTCTTAATGATGGGATCTAAATCTTGACCAAGATGATAACTTCAGTGCCAAAAATAAGGGAGTATGGAGTAGCTCTAGTTGGGGTGAAATGATTAGTTCTATAATCCCAGAGGGTAGGAAAGAGTTTCAAGTGCCAATTATAGCCAGCATCATTGATAATCTTTTTTAAGATGGATAGAATAGTCTTATTTGATGCCTCAGCTTGTTTGTTTCCTTGTGGGTTATATAGAGTGGATTTCTTGTGCTTGATCTTAAATTTTGCATAAAGATATTTCACATCTTGGTTCACAAAGGATCTTCCATTATCAAATATAATATGGGTTGGGATGCCATATTGATAGATGATATGGTAATGAATGAATTTGGTGATTTTTTTCTCAATAGCATAAGTGAGAGAAATGACCTCAATCAACTTGGTAAAGTATTTGGTTGTAGTCAAAATGTGCTTATGGCCATCTGAAGATGTTAGGTTAATTTTCTTAATGAGATCGAGACCCCATATTGAGAATGGACATGGTGTTGTAATCGGCTATAATGGTAAGGAAGGTCCATATATCAAGTTGCCATGTTGCTGACAAGGAACACACTTCTTTACATAATTACAAGCGTCTATCTCCATTTTGGGCCAATAATAGCCTATTCTGAGAAGTTTCTTTGCTAGGACTACACCATTGATATGGGCCTCACACATTCCTTCATGAACCTCCTTTAATGCCAGCTTGGATTCTCTCAAAGACAAACAATGAAAAAGCATTCCATCATAGCCTTTATGATAAAGCATGTTTTCAAGTAGGATATAATGTGTTAAGTGATGAAGTAATTTTTTTTTTGGTTATTGAAAAGGTTGGCAAGAAATACGTGACTATGGAAATAGTTATAAAAATCTTGGTACCATGGTAGCTTAGGGGAGGGATTAGGATCAAAAATGGTGTATATCCTCTTTGAATCTAATAGAATATGTGCCAACTAAAGAATATTTACAATTAGGAATTGATACTCTTTAGCACTATCATGTATTTGAATCATGGAATTGATTGTTACCATGGCATTGGTAGATCTATTGTTGACTCATGAAAGTTACTCAAACTATAGAGATTTAAAATGTGTTTTGAGGTTATCGATAATTTTCTTGTACGAAACAAGATTATCATCTCTTGGTTTATACCAATCAGTTATCTGATTGATGATTAGCTATGATTCTCCATAGACTTTTAATTTTTTAATATCCCACTGTAGAGCAAGATAGAGCCCTACAACCAATGCCTCATATTCAGCCATATTATTTGTACACTGGAACTATATATGGAATAATTTGGGGATTAAATCCCCCTATGGAATGATCAATAATATGCCATTTATAGCTCCTCAAGATATCAAGGATCCATCAAAATAGATAATCCATTGTTTAGGTTCTTATGATGCTTGCTCTATCATCATGATAGAATCATCTAGAAGGTCAAAGTTAAGAGGTTGAGTGGCCATAATAGGAGCTTCTACAAGTTGGTCTACAAGAACCTATCCTTTAATTGCCTTTTGATTTTGGTACTCAATATCAAAATCATTAAGGAGTATAATCCATTTAGCCATGCATCCTTGAATATCTACTTTAGATAAGAGTAACTTGAGAGGATCTACCTTGGTGATAATAATAGTTTTGTTATTTAGCATATAATGTCATAATTTCTAAGTGGTGAACACCATAGCTAAACATGCCTTCTCAATAGGCATATAATTATGTTCATAGGCTACTAGTGTATGGCTTAAATAATAAACCTTATGTTCTTTACCATGATCATTATGTTGAGCCAAAAGTGCCCCCAGTGCATGTTATGTGGCTGATATATAAAGAAGCAATGGATTTCCTTGTGTTGAAGGTCATAAGACTAGTGGATTTTCCAAGTATGTTTTAAGCTTTGCAAATTCTATCTGAAAATCTTCATCCCACTAAAATGTTACCACTATATTTAATAGATGGGTAAATGAGTGACACTTATCTACCAATTAAGAAATGAACCTGCGTATAGACTAGATCTTGCCTTGTAGACCTCATAATTGTTTAAGATTGTTTGGTGGAGGCATGTCCATAATAATGATGACCTTTTCAGTGCCAACTTCAATCCCTCATTATGATACAATAAACCTTAGAAATTTTCTTGATGTGACTCCAAAGACACATTTCTTAAGATTCAAGTGGACTTTATAAGCATAAAGCCTCTCAAAAATTCTTTGTAAAATGTTAGGGTGTCCTACTCTTGTTCTTGATTTTGTTAGTATATCATCAACATATTCCTTGACAATGTCATACATCATGTCATAAAAGATGATATTCATTACACACTGATATGTGGCTCTAGCATTCTTTAAACTAAATGCCATGGCTTGGTAATAGAATGTCCCCCATGGAGTGGTGAACATGGTCTTATACTAATCTTTAGGGGCTATCTTGATCTGATTATAACTATAAAATCCATCCATTAAGGATAGCATCTCGTACCTAGCAGTTGAGTCAACAATCATGTCAATGTTAGCCATAGGAAAATCATCTTTGGGGCATGCTTTGTTGATATTATAAAAATTAGTACAAATACATATACTTGGGGTCTTTTTACTTACTATCACTAAGTTAGAAATCCATTCAAATTAGTCCATTGGTCTAATAAAATTGGCTCTTAACAAATTTTCCAACTCAACCTTAACCATGGATGCATCTTTCTCAATTTTTTCTTGACTAGATTAGCATCAGGGTGAACAACAAGATGATGCACAATTAAATCTAGGTCCAAACCTAGTATGTCAGAGTATGCCCATGCAAATATGTCTATAGAATCCTTAAGAATAGATATAATATGTTCACATTCTACTTCAGTAAGGGAAGCTCCAAGATAAATAATTTTAGGATCCTCATGGGATCCCAAATTCACTTCTATTGTGCTCTCCATAAGGAGTGTGGATCTATTTTCTATAACTATAGGTAATATATGGTCATGATCATTTTCTTCTACTATATCCTCTTGTTATTCCTCCCAAAGATCTAGATATTATGAAGAATCAGAATCTACCTTCTCAGGTAAAGGCCAATTATAAAAAACCTCTGGAAACTGAAGAGCAAGACACCCAAATATTTGATGTTGTTCTAAAGAGATGATTATACTAGCTATGGAACTTGGGCTAGATGGACTTTCTATGTCTTGAGGGGATGTTCTCACTTGGGAGTGCCTGAAATAGGTTTTCACTTAAAGGCTTGTCATTTTATTTACTTTTTCCCTGATCAATAAGTGCCTCAAAGAGGTTTTCACCTAAAGATATCAATGTTTGTTCTTTATTATGACCAAGAAAGTTTGCCTTGCTCATGTATTCTAAAATTGATTCTTCATTTTGAAACTCATCAAGGCATATGATCAAAAAAAATTGATCCCAATCTATGAGTTCAGGATGGAAAAGACATAGGTTGCAAAGAGGGTTTACTTCAGGATGGGAAGCACCAATGGTAAAGATATAATGTCCTGCTTCAAGAGGGGAAACTCCAATAGGATAGATTTTTGCTTTAGGACAGGAAGCTCTAATAGGTGTTATGGTAAATATGGCATTTGAATCAAACAAATCTAAGTCATCAAGATCATCAAAAAATCTATAATGAGACATTGTGTCAATGATAGGAATGAGTCCAATTGACAACTCTACTTGATAAGGGTTCTAAAATTCCTTGCACCTATGGGCCAAGGCCTTTCCCTGTATAGTCAAGATGATCCATTATCTTGTTAGGAATAAGATACTCTGGGTTCTAAAAAAAATTATCAAGACATTTAAAATATTACCAATCTCCCTCAGTAAAAGCCTCTTTATCTTTCTTTGGTGCAATTATAGGTACAAAAACCACATAAGGTTTTGGTTGCTTCTTCTTTGGTTACCAAATCTTATTGGGTCTATTAAGAGTCTAGGAAGTTTTAATTTTACCAAATGTTTTAGGGGATTTTGGTAATTTTAAAATATGGAGGATGTCCTTTAGATGGTACATGAAAATCCCTGTGTCTTTAATAATAACTTGTTTAGCTAGAGCGACAGGAAATGGACGAGTCAAAGTGGAGGATAGATCACTAGGGTCTATATAATTAGATGGAGATGGATGAGAAATGATGGCTTTATTATTCTTCGTAATGAATTTAGAACATGGGAAATAGTTATAATTATGAAACTCTACTTCAATATGTTTGTAGTATTGGTATGGCTATTGATTAGTAGGAACAGTAACCTCAATCCCATTATGGGGAAATTCAAGGCATTGATGAAGAGTATATGAAACTACATGTACTTCATGGATCCAAAGACAACCAAGAAGTATGTTATAAGGAAGCTCAATATCCACAATATGGAATAATATGTGATGATAAATAGACCCAACCATGACTGGAAACCAAATTGTACTAGATGACTCCCTCTCGATGTTGTCATAAGCCTTGATTGTAATAGTTTCTGGGTGAATGCCTTTATCTATGTAACCCAATCATTGCACCAATTTAAGAGATATGATGTTTAGCCCTAAACCATTATCTATAAGAACCCACTTGATCTTGTGATCCATAATGATTATCTCAATGTATAGTGGGTTATTATGGTTTGGGTTGAGGGTGGACATGTCCTTTTGATCAAATATGATTTTCCAAAATGAAGACAGATGTCCAACTAGGTTCTAGAACCGATCAAGGTTTATATCTATAAGCATAATAGACTCTTGTAAAATTTTGTTGAAGATAGTTCTATAGACATCAGATGTCTACAAGAGTTCAAATATGGAAATTTGTGTATGGGTTTTATCTAATTGATCCATTAGACTATAAGGCCTTTAAATTGTGGATTGAACTAGTTTAGTTTTTGTTGGGATAGTATTCAACTTTGGAACCATTGACACAATGTTCTCATTGGGTTTTATGAAAAAAGTGGGTGAAGGGCTCTGGATGGTAATTCATGAGCATCTAGTTATAACTACATAACCTAGAGGTGGCAAGAAGTTTTTATAATTAGAAGAGGGAGGAAAAGGGCCTTAGATGGTGACTCACAGGTGATTAATAGTATTGTTGCAATTTTGGGTCAACAAGGAGCCTTTATAAGAAAGGTATTGTTATTCAAGATTATTAACATGTGAAAATGGAGTAACAACATGATGATGCAAACCCAACATTGTATTACTAACAGGAGAGGGTGTTGACCCTATAATGATGGGTCCCATGTTGTGAGGAACACAATATTGACCATGCAGTTTCATAGTAATAGTGGCAATATAGGTTGCAAAAATATGTCCCAAAATGTTATTATAGTTGTAATTTTCATTGTTATAATCCACATTATTAGTGTGGGCATTATGGTCTCGATTATGCTCATTATGATTCTAACTTTATTGTTGGTTCTGATTTTGCCTCTATCCTTGATTGTGACTATTTTTATTATTTCTTGGTGATGGTGGATCATGTCAAGGAAAGGGGTTTTTGTAGATTTTCATATCCTAATTTGTGTCCTAATTAGGGGCCAACTTAATTTCTAGTTCACCACTTTTAATAAAGTCCTCAATTATATGTCGTAATTAAATGCAATGATATGAACAGTGACCAATAACATGATGAAAGTTACACCATTCATTCTCTTTGTACTAGTCTAGTTTTGGTTGATCTTGAGGGAATGGCCTTAATATTATCCATATAATTAAATTAGCTATAATGAGATTTTGTAACACTATTTCAACTGATTCTCATAACTTGCTAAAGACTCTAAAATTGTTATGAAATGTCCTTCATGGAGGTTATCTTTACAAATTAGATAGTGGATTTGAAGGAGTTAATTATACATTTGGAGGAGGCATAGCCTGTACCATTTATGCATGTCTTGTTTTAATCACCCCATTTCCAACCATATTTTTTTTTGTTAAAGCCCTTAGGTTTATCTTGCATAGTTGTAAGATCCAATGATTTAGTCTGATTAGATGCTTGACCTTGTGTAAAAATCTTAACAAGGCCTTTAGCAATAAGAGCCTTCTCAATCTGCACTCCTTTGTTAATAATTTCTTCAAATGAGTTAGCACAAGCTAACCATAGCTTATGCACAACTTCAGGATACAAATTTTGTACAAAGATATCAACCAACTATTTGTCTGGTAAATTGTGTTGAAAGTGGCTTCCCAATGTTCTCCACCTTTGAAGATATGCAACAAAACTTTTACCATCATGCTGCTTGGATTTGCATAAGTCAAAAATGGTCAATTCATGTTCTATGTTATATGAGAAATAGTTAATAAACTTTTCTGATAAGTCATTCCAATCTACAACTGATCCCTTGGGTATTTTAAGTAGCCAATCAAGATCTTGTCCTACTAAAATTTAAAAAAAATAGTCATAGTAAGTACTCACTATTATAAGAAACCTCTTGACACAAGGCAAATAATTCTTGTATGTTTTCACAGGTATCTCCTTTCCCTTTTTATTTGTCAAATTTGGGTGCCTCAAAATGAGGTGGAGAGGGGTTTTGGAGAATAGATAAGTCAAATGGATATGGGCATATCTCATCAAATTTGTACTTTTTGAATCTATTATTCATCTCTAATCTTTAGAAATTTTCCTTCATTGAATTCCACTCTTGCATATTTGGTGCATTTGTGGATTGTGATTCTATGTTTATTTACCAATCTTTAGGTTGGTTGAAAAGAACTAGCCAAATTATCTTGAGGGATTTCCTCAATTTGAACTGAATGTTTGGGTTTTTGAGTTTGTAAAGTAAAAAGAGGTTCTTTATGATTGAATAATGTATGTTCAATATCAAATGGAACACTTTTTAAGGTCTCTTGTGACTTTAACTATTCATTTAGATTACCTTGATCTACTATGGTAATATCTTCATCCAATATTTATTGTGTACTTTTGACCACATTTATTTATTATTTTGAAGTATTATTGTGAATTTAAGTGGCAACTAGGGAGTCAGTTAATTCTGTGATAAGTTTAACTACATATCATTGACTTATTATCTTGATCTTAGCTAGAAGATCCAGATTTGTGGGTTTTGACTATGTTTGTATTTCCTTTCCTTTGTTAGAGGAAGAAGGTATGTCCATTTTTGCAAAATATTGCTCTTTATGTCATTGTTCTCCTTCTCTAACTAAGGTATGTAATTATTTTGTAGGAAAATTAGAAGGTAGTTTAGCACTTGATTCTATCAATCTAAGAAGGGTTTCATCTTGATCTTGTTGGGGTTGATATCCATTGTAATCATCTTCAGATCCTACTATTATGGGGATATCATAAAAAAACATTGGGTTATCTTGACCATCATAAAAAAATTCATTTTCATAAGTTAAACCATAAGATGCCCCACTATAAGTGAACCTTTGAGTCATGTCTAAAAAGAGTTTTTCTACATGTTTGACTAACTTTGGACCAATGCTTCGGCAACCAATAAAAGTATGTTTTGGCTCTCTTTTTAAACAAATAACCAAGCTACCAATGAGACTATAAGGAAAGGTGGTTTGAAACCATGTATAATTTTGAAGATTTGGTTCATGAGTTTACTCAACCTTTCGTAAAGTTGAAATCATATAGATCAAAAGAGATTAAGGTAACTTAAAGACCCAAGGTGAAAACTAGTACACTAAAGCCTAGATCTTTGTGATACACCCACACTATATATGCTAGCTTCAACTTTGACAAGTTGACCCTAGAAGTTCAGAGGAAAGCTCTATGGATTTTGAAGAAGAAAAAATGAACTAAGCAACTTAAGATGTAAAAACATACATGAATCACTAAGTATAAATCTAAGACAAAATAGGCAGCACAACATCACCACGTGATTCTAGTAGGATAAAATATGTTATAGGACTCAAAGCATGAGTGATATACAAGATGACTTGAGTCCACCAAGATGATAATGTGATTTTTAGTCTTAATAAATGACCTTCAATCCAAATGAAAAATTGAACCCAAGTTAAAACAAGCTTAGTACGCAAATGGCAAACCCACTTTGACACACCAACCTTTAGAACTCAGAAAGGTTCAATTTTAAACGTGGATTATAAATGAAGGATTTAAATAAATTAGGTAAATTATCTAGACTCAATTGGGTAGCATGACTATGCCAAAGTGGATGATATGACACAAAGTTTTTTATAACAAATTGAACAAGGGAAAGGTGAATTTTCCATTTGGATAGCATAACGCCTCCCTTGCTCAAGAAAATTGAGGACAATGTGATTTGGTTAAGTTCTTTGAGTTAACAAGTAGTTTTAGATGCAAATCAAGACCAAGTACGCTAATGATAAAAAATAAATGTCTTAAGTCTAAACTAACAAGGTATGGCAACGTGGGGTCCACTAGACTAGCAAGGTTTTGATCATTCTAGGGGAATCAATTTCATAATGACTTTCATGATAAATGATGTAAAATACAAGCACATAAATTAGGTGACTATAGCATTGGCTAGTTATAAAAAGGTCTAGTCCTTTTTACAACCACTACATCCCACTGTTTGCTCAGTATAGTACATGTCTAAATTTAGATACATCCCATGTGCAACTCCAAAAGAGTCAAATGAAGTCAATGCCAGGAGGTGAAATTTTAGGTCAAAGCTCCCCCAAAAAACTCATGGGAGGTAATGATGTCCCCCTCATAAGCCAAGTTTGCATGAAAATAAAGAAAGCATAAAATAGAAAGACTTTAGGGTCATTTTCAAGATCACCCAAACTTTGGTGAGTTTTTGGGGAGTGCTTTAGGTGACATTCTTTCTAAGCCTTGGACTAGGCTATTTGCAATAGGAATGGCACTTTTGATTCCAAGAGTTCCCTAAAGGGGATAAATGAAAGATCATACATGTAACATTCCTCTTTTTTCCAAACAAAACCTAAGTAAACAACTATTAAAAATAAGAATTGACAAGTATGTTTAATTTTAAGCCCAAATGAAATATTTGGTGGTGTTCATTTGACCCCTTGGTCTTAGTTGTAAACTTTGAAAAGATTCACCAAAACATCTAAATTCGTTGTTAAACACCAAAACAAAGTCCTAATTGTTTTTTAAGTATGAAAAGGTGATTTAAACATGTTTTGAGAAAATATCAAGCATGGTTCTATAGCAAAAATGTTATCATGTCCTTTAGCTTTGAATCTCTTTTTAGTTTGAAATAATGAACTTTGGAAAAATAACTCTCAGGTATGTGTTTTAAGAAAACCATAGTGACTAACATTAGTTATTATAACTGGAAATGGTCACTTTGGCTAAATGAGATCTAACTGATGTCAATTTTACTAACTGACGTCAATTAAGCTAAGTAACTGATGTTGATATTACTTGCCAATGTTGGTTATTGTGTAAAATTGTGCCAAACAAAAATGGCAAAATAAAGTTAGAAAATTATTTTCAAGAGTTTTAAGGGTCCAAATGAATGTTTTAAAGTTGTAAATTGATCTCCTTTAAGTGTGAGATGTGTCTAGTCCCATTAGGCATGCTAAGATTTAAAGAGGATTACAAATCAAGTTAGTCAAGCATTAGTCCATAAATAATGAAACATGCATAAAGAACTAACTAACCAAGCCTATATATTCCTATGAGAATTAAAAAATATAGAAAGAAATAAATGAAAGAAAGCAACACCATATTACCTTCTCAAATGGATTCACCATACCCATATGGCTCAAAAACATGTTCTCCCTTGATCAAACATCCTTGTCTTTGTCAACAATGGTGGTAAGCTCCTCCAATGCCTCAAGAACACTCCATAAAACCTAGGCTCTTGATTCTAAATCACTAAACTAGCCTATCAATGAATCTTGCAATAAAAATCTATGATCAAATTCAAAACCTTGTGAAAACAATTTAACATTATAACTTTTCAATATTCAAGCTTAAAATTCATGTCCATGGCCTCTCTATTTATAGATTTTTGAGATTAGTCAGGATCAACCATGACCATCCATATCAAGATTGAGATGTGTGTCCATGGATAATCCTAATATTTTGAATTAAAATCATAAATATCCTCAAGATAAATAATCATTAAAGAGGCATGGGAGGCATTAACTAGGCATAGGTGACCCATAATCTTGATATTTTATGCACTTATGGCTTGATGGATGCCACCCCATAGATGATGTCACTAGGTGATGCAGGTATTCAAAATAAATTTCTAATAATGATATATTTAAAAATATCTATGGAATTCTTACTTAATATCTTAAATTGGATTAATTAACTTAAGTAAGTTTAATCAATTTTAGTGCAATTCTTTAGAAATTGATGCACAATTAATCAAAATAGTAAGAAAGTCATATTACTGGGTTGTAATTTGACTAAAGAAAAAATGGAAGGTGATTTTAGATGCATTGGAGTTTTATTTCCATTTAAGATGTTGCCAACACCAAATAACAAAGGTATGTGATGTGTACTAATGAATTAGATGAAAAGAGTGATCTAGAGCACTAAATGGTGAAATTGTCATTTTGACTCGAAATGATCTGATCAAAGTTAGATGGCCCATAAAATGCATTGCCCAATTTAGGGATACTTTGACCTAAATTGGAACTTATAAATGACAAGTTTTAATCATTTATTGTATTTTATGAATTTTGACCTAAAATGTGCATTTGAGTGCAATTTGAGTAAGATTGACAATTTCAACACAAATAGTGTTAGGAATTAGATGTCTACAATATCCAGTAGTGAGTACCTTTATGGTAGTTTGTTTGGTATTAAAATGACCCCCATAATGTTCATCATGGCAGGCTTTAAGAATTTCATAAGCTTCATCTTATCGGATACATCTTCTCATAATTGAATATAATTTAGTGATAAAGAGATATCCTAGAATTTATTAATAATGTCTACTCTTTTGGATTAGGTGTTATTTATCTCTAGGTGATAAATATTGTGGTAGTGATCTTGTAATAAGATAGCAATATATATGAACCAAAGAGATTGAATTGTTACAAAAAATAAATATTCATCAGGAAAAGAATCATCAACAATAAGTTTGTGCTCATCATTTTGCAATTGAGATATAAAATTTGATACTACATTATCTTTAACAAGTCTATCCACAATGGTAATAACAAAGTCCTATATAAAAAACAACCAATGAATTATCCTTCCTATTATAGTAGGTTTGTTTATTAAATACCTTATTATTGCATGATCAATGTGGATTAATCTTGGTAACCTGTAATGTAGTGTCAAAATTTGTTGATGGCATAGAAAATGGTGAGAAATTCCTTCTTTATTATAGTCTATTTCAGTTCAACCCCTTAAAGATTCTTGTTGATAAAATAAATTGCATAATTTAGATATTCATCTTTTTAGCCAAGGACAACTCCTAGAGTGGTGTTAGATGCATCTGTATGAATGTGAAAAGGCTTCTTCCAAACATGCCCTCTTAGAATAAGAGTTGTTACAAGTAGGCCTTTGAGTTTTTAAAAGGTAATTTGACAATCATCAATCCATATAAATTCAACATCTTTAGTAAGCAATATAAATAATGGGGTGGCAATTTTACTCAAATATTTGATGAAATGTCTATAATAACCAGCATGTCCTAGAAAACTTCTAACATCCTTCTACTTCTTTGGTGTGGGTAGATCCTTGATGATACTTATCTTTGTTGGGTCAACTTGAATTCTAGAAAGGGATATGTGATGTCCCAACACAATCTTTTCAGTCATAAACATGTAACATTTTTCATTAATCAAAGATAATTGATGGCCTTATTAGTGTTGAAGAACTTTCTCCAGGTTGGTCAGTGTTTCTTCAAATTTCTACCCATAGATAGTGAAATTATCCATGTAAATTTTGACATAGTCATGGGACAGATCAGAAAATATGCTCAACATAGCCTATTGAAAAATAGTTGGGGCATTGTGAACACCAAATGGCAAGATGTCATAGGCATAGGTTCCCCAAGGGTAAGTAAAAGTGGTTTTATATTGGTCTTATGGAGTAGTTCATATTTGATTAAAACAACAATAACCATCTAGGAAAGAAAATTACTTCTTCCCTGATAACGTATCTAATACTCGATCAATAAATGGAAGGGGAAAGTGATCCTCTCTGATAGTAGTATTTAACTCTTGATAGTCAACATAAATACATCATTTTCCCCCTTTCTTAAGAACAATGACCAAGGGAGAGACCCACTAACTATCAAAGATAGGATAAATAAATCATGTATCCAAGATTTTTTGCAATTTAGTTTTGACAATGTCTTTGACTGCAAGATTCATTCATCTTTGGGGTTGGTGAATAGGTTTGAATTCTTATTTAATGTAAATGTGATGGATGTATAAATCTAGGGGTATTTTTCTCATGTCATGTTAATCCCAAAAAAATTATTGTGCACCTTCTCAACATTATAAGTAACTAACTTTCTTGTTGGGGTGTTAAAGAAGTGTTGATATTGAGAGGTTTATTTGGTGGGATGTCTACTTGCCTTGTTAAAGAAAGCATGGTATCTACGTTGGTGATTAAAAAAGCATAACTACATTGATGGGCAAGTAATTAATGGAATTCACAAATATCTCTTGTAGTTTCAACAAAATCATTCTCAAGAAAAGTATTTTAAAGAGGGCATGGTGTATATTTCAATAAGTTGGTGGCTATAAGATCCTATTGATAGGTGTTTTTCAAGATACCAGAAAGGATAGTGTCTTCTTCTTGGGCCTGTAGAGATAGACTCTAGTTAATTATATAGAGAGTCTTCAAGGAAATAACTTCTTCAAGGTCATCAATCTAAGGGATTGGTCCATCATTCAGTGAAGGTTGAGTTGGTGGATACAACACCAATTTCTTGGTGTCATTTTCATTGGAAATTAGTATTTTTCCTAACCTACAGCCAATAAAGGCATCAATGATAGCCAACTATGGGTGACCAAGGATGAGAGGATAACCCCCCAAATTGATCTCTAGCTATAGTAAAATAAATTTTTATAGATATTTCCAAGAATCCATAGTGATAATAAGCTCCTCAATAATTTATTCAAGCTTAATAGTTGATCTGTCAGCCATTTAGAGGATGGTAGGTGTTGGATGAAGAGTGGTAAGTTTGAGTTGTTGCATGGTCATCATGTTAATAGTTGTAACTAAGTCAATTAAATTATTTTGAATAGGTTATTCATGGATGCTAACATTAACTATAGGATTTTTAGGATCAAAATATTTTGAGGGAACTATGTTTCCCAACATAGTATCTATTAATTAGCCAATCACCTGGACTATTTTAAGATCCTTCTTCTTTCTTCCCAATTTTTTCAAACATAGCTCTCAAATAGATTTATTATAGATAAAAACGTCCTTTATTTCTTGAAAGAGTGGGATTTTGATACACACATTCTTGAGTTATCCTAAGATATCAAATCTAAGCTCTTGTTCAGGACGTGATATGCTCAATATTTCTAGAAAAGGAACATTGTTCGTTTTATTTTGATTTTCTGATGGACTTAGCTCAGGGTTGCCTATGGGTGGTTATGGATTACTATGAAGTGAATCTAGTTTAAACTATTATTATATTATGGGTGAGGTGAGTTATCAAATAACATGACCTAAGTGAAGTTGAACTTTATTAATATCCAAAGTGTATGTTGGATATTGTATTATTTTAGTTGATTGTGTCTGTTGAATTGATTTATTTGTAGGATTGGGGATGGGTTGGGTGGGTAATTAAGTGGCTTGAATAGGCTACTAAGTGTTTAGCATTATGGCCTATTATTGTGATTGTGGAATTTGATATAAAAGTCCTTGATTTCCTCTCCATTGTTGTTTACATGGATTAGAGGGATAAAACCATTATTGGTTTTGGAATTGTCCTTGTTGAGGTCATTGCCCATTATATTGCATCTATAATTGATTCTAGAGTAGCTACCAATTTTTTTGGGACCAATTTAGATTGGGTATATTCATTCAAAAACTATATTGAGGATTATTTAAGAATTGATAATTTGTAAACATAGATTTTAATGACATACTTAGTCTTTAAACCCATGGTTTTCATTGAGCCACAAAAAACACTTGGTTCTTATATTATCCTATGTTATGTAGCTCTATTATCTCAAGATTTTCCTCAATGATACTGGTTACATGAGCCTTCATAAAATGGCATGTACAATCCACCTTCTTCTTTCTACATTCAAGATAATAGGTAGCTAAGGCTTTCTCGATTTCTTCATGATTTCTCCATGCATGTAATGTATCAAGCTCAGCTAGGTGATTGATGATGTCATGTTTCATATCCTAGAGTAGGCTGCTAACTTCACCTTTAGATAGTCCTATAGTAGATGTTATAGGAAGGTTTCTACCTCTACTTTTGTTTATGGTTAATCTAGAGTAGTTCATACATAGAACTACTAGTTCATCAAATGGAAATGTAAAAACATCACCACCAAACATTAGATCTAATGCCTCTAGACAATCATCTCTAATTCATTTTAGGAATATTAGGTTGATCGATTCCTTATCTATTATGGTTTGTTTAAATTTTTATAAGCTAAACAAAAATATTTCTATATGATCCTCTAGTGACTCATCATCAGCTTGCATCATTCAAAAAATGTCATCTCTTATATAATTTCTGCCCCTACAATAATCTTGATATTTCATCAAAAACTTCTCCTTCATTTCTTCTCAAGTAGAAATGGCATCCTTTATAAGTCTCATGAACCATATAAGTGTTGCATCTTTGAGTTTTGTTGGAGATAGTTTGAGTTTATAATCATCTTGATTATAATTATAGTTGTGGCATAAGATGTCAAACCCAAAAATAAATGTATTTGGATCCTCAAATGCTTTTTCTCTAAAGGTAGGGAGGGTAGAGTGAGGTATATTTTTTGAGGGTGCATTTTCATTAGGAGTAAGGATAGAAAATTCAAAATTAGTAGACTCATTGGTAGTATTTACTTCTTGGTAATCCCCCATGAGTACTCTTTGTGTTAGTAGACGAGAGATTGTTGCTACCCAAGGCTCAAAATTCCTATCAATTCTTTTAATTTATAGGGTGTAGAAGATGGATACTTTATCTTATTATTTAAGAATGTATGGATTCCTTTACAATGGGTATGGTATGGAGGTTTTAGAAGATTCATCTAGTGTCTCAGTAAAGAGTCTTTCTAAATTGGAAGATTCTATTGGCCTGGTGTTTCTTCTAGGGGTAAGAATAGCTTTAAATGCTTCCTTAGCAAGAAATTTGGGTGACTGAGGGAAGTGCACTTCAAATTATTGAGTATGAGGTGATGAGGTGGGAATTATTATAGGTGGTACATGTGGTTCTCTTCCAATGGTATGAACCTCTTCAAGATCTCCAACTTGTGTTACTAGTCCAGCCAAAAAATCTTCTTTCTCAACCTCTTCTATTGACAACTATGAGTGATATTTAGGAATTCCTTCATATTCTTCAGTTGCTATAGGATTTATTTTAGTAATATTTGATGATTTAGGCAAAAATCCTCTTATATAGTCCTCTTTACTTTGCATACATTAACCACTTTTTTTTAACTTTTTTCTCACCTTGCCTACACAAGGTTAGTAATATGGGGTTTTTTGAAAATTTCCACTATCCTAATTTAAAAAAAAGAAATTTTAAACTATGAAATTATGAAATATTTAATCTAGAAAAACAAAAAGCTTTAAAAAAACAATAAACATATAGAAACAATTGTTATCAACATTGAAGATTATAAGTGTGTGACACCCTTCCCCAATAATGGTGCCAAAAATGACTAGCAATTGATTCATAATCAGATATACTTCTATTGATCAAAATGAATAAATAAAGTAACCATGTATCTATACCTTCTACCTCATTTAAATATCAACCTAGGGATGTAGACTTGATAGGATGATGTCAATGTATGTGCACACTCAATCTCTAATTTGACATTATGCTAATTGTATTTAAGATGTTGAAGTGTAGCAAATGAAATGCTTGAAATGAAACATAAATAAATTATAGTAAAATAAATGTTTATTCATGAGAAGCTTCCTAAAATAAATCTTAAACAAAAATTCAAATCACACAATTCAAAAATGAAACACACAATACTTAAAGAAATCAAATAATATGCTTAACTAGCTAGATGGGTTGGATTATTGTTATAGCCTTCCGAATGAGACCCTTCCTCCTTACAAATCCATCTTAAACCCTTACTCTTACAACACTATATTAAACTTTATACTTTCTCACTCATATTAATCAAAAGTGCAGTAATGAATTATTGCATGACGTTACAATCATAATTTCTTAACATAATATACTTTTGACAATCTCCATTCAAAATATATTATTTTTTATATCTCTCTCAACTCTGATACTACATATTTATATACCACAGAGGAGATTTTTTTATGAAAAATAATATATACATTATATTCTAAGATACATTAGAATTAGAATAACCAAAATTAGTTCTTTTTGCTAAAAATATTCTTCATGTGAATCTTGTGACTTTGCTATAGGACAAATAGGGTTGTTTAATTCTTAAAATACCTCCTTATTGAGATATATATAGGTTATATTCATTCCTATGAGTCAATTATAATATAATAAAAATATGTTCATTTACAGATTTGGTCACACAATGGTTGCAGGATGGTCTGTGTAATGAGATTCCTTTTGTTGCAGGATGCTTCGTGTTATTTACCTATTTCTTAAAAACAAATACATATAAAAATCATCCTAAATAAATAGATAATGATCATATATTCAATTTCAATACATAATTTTAACTATTAAAAAGAGTTTGAAAACATAATGCTATACGGTTTATGAATGTAGGAAACTATATGGAAAAGTGTTTAAAAGCATGGTAAACAAGTAAGATGATTAAAATACATGGACATAATAACAGGACATTTATAGGGCTCATCATATCTCATAGGTTCATTTTAATTTATTTTTATTCATGATAAACTCTTATGAAGGTGTGAAAAGTCAAAAGTTCTTGATTGGTTTTTGAACCCTGTCTGCAGTTCTAAATGACCATATAAAAGTGATCAGTTTGAGGTATTTTTCCCTATATATTGAAATATAATGGGCATGGTGATGACCCTTAGGTCATGAATGTTATATAAATATGATTTTTTATATGTTTATATGGAAAATTTGAGTGTATACTTCAGATATTTAAAGCAAACTTTCTAATAGTGAGAAAGCCTAATTGTGAGTAAGCCTAATGGTGTGGTTCAAGGATTGAAATGAGATAAATGGTGTTCGAGACATAAGGTGAGATTAATATGAGTATAATTTATGTGTGATTTAATTTTTTCATCCATTTATGGAGTCTCAAAATATTCTAATATGGTCAAGGTGAAACGTGTGTTTTGAGAAGGCCTAATTGCATTAGTCTCTATTAGGCCTAATGGTGGTTTTGGTCTTTATGAGTGGTGACCAACCTATGTAGTGGTTGGTTCACTTTTGAAACATATTTTTTGATATATTATAAGGGTAATCCAAGAATTTAAATATTTTTTGTTAACCATAGTGTGTGAAATTAAGAGTCAACTATAAAAATAAGGTCTAATAGCCCTAATTGACTAGTTAATATATTGAGGGAGTGAGCGAATGGAATTGAAGTTTGGAAACCAAGTAGAGGGATTGAAGACCATAATATAGTTATGTTTAATATATAATTAATATATAATAGTTATTTTATAGGTGATGATCAAGGTCATATGACCTAAATCTACCAAGAAGAGAGCTAGTTGAGTGAAGAGGTCTAATAGGTTGTTTGAGAGAGATAGAAGAGTATGAAGAGCAAAAGAAGGTGATAATCATTATTTGAGTGATAAAAATGTGTCTAAATTTTATCATAGGTTATAGGTGGTTGATTTTTTTTTGATTCACTTAGTGGGTTTGTGCCTCCTTGCAAGTTGGTACTTGCTAAAGGACTAGTTGAGTTGGTGCTTGATTAGTGAGGGGTTGGTGCTCCTTGTGGGGTTGGTGACTCAATAAATATTGATTAATTGCTTATAATACTATATTCCAATACATTTTTTATTGTTTTTTATCTCCCATGAGTATTTTCCATGTAGATATTGTGTTCTTATGTTATGTTCCTGCTTCATGCTCATATGAATGGTTGATTATGCATTGGTATATCTCTATATTAGTTTGAATGATTAATGAATGATAAGTGGAATTGAAAGAAAATTTTGTACACTGATTCACCCACCCCCTCTTATTTGTTTTTCTTAAAACATAAATTAATATATAGATAGTTTACACCAAGGTTAAAATGAACTGTCAATTTATTGAGTCGGTAATTTATCTTTGTGGGAATCTATGGTTAAATTATCCGTAATATTTTTAATGCATAAACTTTCATCTAATGATGGATCTACCATATAGAGACTAAAAAATAATATTTTACCCAATGACCCACATATGATGTTCCTTTACATTCCTTTTTTTAATTCCCCTAAAGTTTAAGGTTTTGTTTTCATTATTTTTTCTTGTTTGTTCTTTAGCTAACATTAGAAAAATCAATGGTTGTAGTTAGTTGTTTAAGTTATTTTTTTTCCATGCATTTTAGTTCCTATGGGAGGAGTAATTAGATAAACAAAATGAAGTGATGTTATTTTTTACCATTCTCATATATTTTATGAAATGTATGAGATTCAAATTATAAAAATGCATGTGTGTGTAATATGTATGATATTTTCCCATCTTGCACATACCATGCTATCATTATATTCCATGAAATTGTGTCCTATTGATTCATTTTATCAAAAAGTTCATGTGTCTTCAGTATGATTCCAAATTTTGCATACATTTCTATTAGGCATTTATAATTACATCATCTCTTTGAAATATTGTTTTGATTATTCTTTCGTGGAACTCCATACCCTATTCCAAAACTCCCACATATTATCAAATAGATCATGTGTCTTGTGTAAACTTCCACATTTTTCATACATGTCTATCAAGGCACTTGTGACAACCACATCTAATAAAAACCCACTTTCTATTATGCTTTGATGGATATCCATACCCTCTTTTAAAGCTCCTATTTTGGCATAGACTAAGAATATGTTGGCAAAGGTTGTGGAGTTTATATTTACACCTGCTAATTGCATTTGTTTAAAGATCTACAAATCCTTTTCAACAAGCCCATCTTGCACATACCCTACTATCATTATATTCCATGAAATTTGAAGAATTTATGAAGTGTAGTTTTTTAGAAATAGATGATCAAGACTTTTAAAGGAAATATTTGAGATGTCAATCCTTAGCATTTCAGTAAAAAAGTTGAGAAAAGGGTATAAAATTTAAATGAGATTAAAATGATCCAAGATTCATAACAAAAAATAGCTTTTCTTTCCCACTTAAACCTTATGTTAAATTACACACCTGATGTGTGAATACATGGCCAAGTATTTAATTTTATATAGGCATCCACTAAAAATAGAATAATACCTCCGTTGATGTACATATTTTCTTTTATAAAGGCTTTCTTCCACCCTTCCATGATTTATATAAGTTTAATGGCCTCATGTATATAAATAATATCATTATCCTTAGAGATTCATCTACATTGTATAAACTTAAAAGCATTTGGTAATCTATAAATGAGATGGCTTTTAAGCTTGGATGATACCAAAAAGGGAGCTCCTTTGAACTAGCTTACAATTTATACATATATCTTTTTTATTTTTTCATATAAGTGTAAAATAAAAATCTTCAACCTTAACCAAGCTTTTGGAAGGAAAGGAGAAGCATGTTATGGCTCCATGTTAGTATGGAAGCCCATAAAATACTTGTAAAGTATTAGTGTTGAATGTTAATCTAATATTTGTCATATTGGCTTATTATATTTGTATGACACCACTTTAGAGTATGATGTTTATATCAGATATGTTTCTACATTGAGGAAGATACTCTTTCCTATGTAGTCTATATGGAGGCCTTACTCCACCTTTATAAAAATAATTGATACATATTTCACAACTACATTCCTAAAAGTACACTTGTAAATTTAATTTTATAGAATGATAATGATTGAATCTTTTGACAATCTATAAAAAATTGACTAGGTGATTGATAATCACTCTATTGAAGAATATGTTACATAAGATGGAGTTGATCCTGTATATAATTTGTTTTCTATAGT
Organism: Torreya grandis; assembly: GCA_037957365.1. Taxonomy (NCBI): domain Eukaryota; kingdom Viridiplantae; phylum Streptophyta; class Pinopsida; order Cupressales; family Taxaceae; genus Torreya; species Torreya grandis. The sequence continues at coordinate 202,645 of JARHVA010001027.1, forward strand.
TTATGTGTTTGTTTGTAGTGTGTCACCATTTTTAGAACCCATCTCTACTTATCATTCCAATAACTTATGAAATTCTCTAATCCAACTCAGAGATGGAACAATAAGAGACTTTGATCATGTTTCAATCTAATTGAATGAAATTTTCTATTGGCTACCACCTGATTGGGCTACTCATGCAAATCATGTTACTAGGATTTGGTGGAATACAAATAATTCTTTCACTTTGGAGATGTTAAAAGGCAATTGATCATATTGAAAAATGTAAGCATTGGATATAATTTTTAAGTCTAATCTCTTATCAGAATTAATTTTTCCATGGCATGGAATATCTTTGAATCCCATGATGAAAACTTGGTTTGATAGATACTTTGATAGAACTAGTTATGAAACATATTGCTAGAAATATTATTTTATACATATCACCTTGTGATTATATTTTCAATTTCAACATGGGATGGTCTTCATGATAATTGTGTACAATTATGGAATTGTTCAGATTCAAATCCTGAATTAGATCCCAAACATGTGTTGGATTAGTTTACATACCAAGAAGCAATGTCGTGAAGAAGTCATTTTCTAACACCATCACAATAATCTGAGGATGATAGAAATGCTCATGATCATGATGGGTACTACTCATATTAGTTGTAAATAACTGACATTAAATAGTGGTATACACATACTTTAATAAATCTGTCTACTATTTAGTCTATTGTATCTATAAAATCTTAGATAATGGAATTTACTATAGTTAGTGGTAATCAACTTTTGTAATTGGAATGTTGACTCATCATTCGAAGCCATGAACCTATTTCTTATAATATATGGAATGGAGATGATAGATTTTTGTATAATTTTGTACATGCAATAAAAAATAAGCTTTCATTTAGTTTCATAACTATGTTCTATCATATCATGGGCTTCCCTAAATTTAGAGGCCAAAAATTGTGGTCCGGTAGGTGGGAAGTATGGTAGTAGTGGTCTATGAGGAAATCATTTTAAAAAAATTGGCAGCCTAATTTGCTACACTAAATCTCTCATAACTCAATACGGGCTATGCCTTGACCTTAATATGGGTGATAAGGCAATGCACCATTACAATTGAATCAGATAAATTGCATCCTATATGTGCTCATATAATTTGTAATGAACACATGTCATAGAAATTTTTCTTGTGTCACTTACTAGCATTTCCTTTCACGTGGTGTCCATAAATACTAGTATGTCCATGCCTCTAATTCAATACATCAAATGATTAGTTGATGGATAACCAGAATATCATATGGGCTTCATATTAATTTCACTTTTTTTTACCATGTCTTGAATCTATGGGCTTCATATCAACTTTGCTTTTTTTAAACCCTACCCTAATTCTATGGGCTTCCTATCAATTCCTTTTTTTTAACCCTTTCTTAAATATATGGGATTCATAGAAAAATCACATTCTTGTGTCCCACCACATGCATGCAGTTAGTGGGTGCCATTTAAGATCATCTATAAATATAAATGCCTCGTGCATGCACTATTTCATCCATTTCTACAATTTCATGCTTTTATTTTGATATGTTTTATGAAGGGTTTTATATTCATTTCAATGAGGTTTTGTAGATTCTTATAGCCATTTTGTTTATATTTTATTTAATATTTTTATTAAGTGGTTTCAATTCTCATATTTTAATTTCTATGTGCAATTCATGACTTCTATTTATGATGTTTGACCAGCACGTTAATTTATTGGTTATGTCTAAATGGAAAGGAAGACAAATTTATATCAAAAGCATGTTATTTTCTCCTAAAAATGAAATCATACAACAATATGTCACATTTATATTCAATGAATTTTCTTTACATCATGCCTCTTACATTGCTTTAATAGATGAGTTAGGCTTATGTTTATATTTATGTGATAAAATAGGTGTGTGTGTGACATCAATTCTGAAGATGTTTATCATGAAATTATAGGGGATAGTGATGTACCTCGAGGTCTTCTCACTAAGCTACATGATGTCATGACTTTTATGTATGGGTTATTTATAGATATTCATATTTTTTGCAAAAATAGACATCTTGAAAAAGCATCATCAAGGTAGAAACAAAATGAAATGTGAGAAATCACTATGGATGCATTTGCAATGCCTAATTTAGAATATGTTCTTGTAGATGAATTTTTTGATACTTTGACTGATTTTCCATTGGTTGACATAGTTGATGATGCTAACATGCACTGATTCTCATTTACTAATTATCTAATGTTCATATTTGTAGCTACCATACTATTCACCATTCTCTTCTCATACTTGATGTAATGTTCAAAGGAAGTCATGAAAAAAAAAATTGTATATTTGTTGCACTTTTGTTGATAAACATTAAACTTTAAGAATATCTTTATACAAACTTTATTTTTATTGTTTATATGGTGTCATGAAGTTCCTTATATTTTTACATATGACACGTTATCAAATATATTTATAGCTTGAATGGCCCAATATAGGTTAAATGTAATAGTGTATGCAAAATAATGTATTTGAATGTGAGGTACAATAAATGTAGATAAAAATGGCATTCTCATGTTTGTTGATGCATATGAGTCTGACTGACCATTTCAATGGTGTGTACGTGTTTTAATGTTTTTTGCACCAAATTATGCTTATATTATATGCATTGTTCAATCATTGTCCTTTGTACATTACAATATATTCTATATAAAATTCAATCAATAAAAAAAGTCCACTACAATACATGGAAATTTTTATTCACTCAATACCAAAATTCCATTTCTAATTCATTTAATTAAATGTTCTCCTTGTAGGCTGGAATAAATGGAAAAAAGGTGGGAATAAATAATGCAACTTGAAGTATAGAATCCAGGTGAGGGTTCATTTGATTATATTTGTATCAAGTGAAATAATTTTCCTGACATCAATGAGGAAGACTCATGGGTTGTTTGGGTTGAGTAGGATAGGGTTGATGATTTCGTCAAAGGATAATCAAGAAGGGCATTATTCCCTACAATTTTTTTTATTTCACATCACAAGAGAAAATTTGATTTTACTATAAAGGATAGGAGGATCAGTGCCACCTCTCAATATGTCATGTAAGTCACCTCACACTATTTATTGTAAGTTGGTATCTTTTCATATGATATTATGTTACGTTCATGTACACTATTTTCACTTTTCATGACTATTTATTTGTTTACCATAATCATGTGGCTACTAGTGTTCATATGGCCTTGATGACTTTCAATAAATTGATACCATGATAAAAGACAATTCTTTAATGCCCAAGTCTGGAAAGGGTATCTAGTTGAGTCAAAGGCATATAAGGTGTGATCATCATTGGAATTTGATAAAATGAAGCATGGTATATAGACCTAATCATGTGCTTCTCATATACAATCATGTAGAACACATAGACAATGAATGAAACTATTTCCATGGCCAACAATATGAATGGTTCAAGGGTAAGAAATGTTTTTTTCCTCCTTGCATCAGCCCCCAACTTAATGAATGGGTTCATAGGCTACTATTGTTTAGAATTCTTGCTGATTTTATCCACATTAAACACTAGGAGATAGTACATGATAATCTTGTATTATTTAATAGTGAAACATAGTGGGATGATTTCTTAAGCAAGGATGACATATAGAATAGAGAATAATTGATCGAGGAGTAAAAATATGTGTACAATGTTGATGATGGAAAAAGTGTTCAAGAGTGGGTCATAAAAAATCCCAAAAAGTGGTTTTTCTATTATGGATACAATGGGGGAGAGCTTTATGGGGATGGGGAAATCCTCTTCATCTTGGGAATCCAACTCTCACAATAGCTAGAATGGTTCTTGAGATTTGGGAAGCATAACTTATTAGTAATGGATGTAAAACTTGGGATGAATGCAATGAAGGTATTTTGATAATTTTTGTAAGAGTAGTTGATAATATAGTTGTTTTAATGTTTGTAACAATAGTAGTTATTCCAATGTTTTTATTTTTTTCTTATATAGTTCTAATTATACACACTATTGGAATTTGATTCCAAACCCAAATTTATGCCCATTGCATGGCTCATTATGTCTCGATCATATACTGTAAACATAAGACAATGGATTCAAATTCTTATTAAAAGAGTGCATTTGAAAGAAATTGAATGGACAATCAGTGCCTTCATGGTTGACAATGTCAGTGCAGAGATAAAAGCTATCATGTGCATCATCATTATTCCTATATGTATCATGGAGTTCATATTTAGATGTTCATAGACACCATCCCCACCTTATTCCATTAACTTATGAAAAATTATTATGTTATGAAGGGAGACATTCAACTATAAGGTCTACTTATACATTTGGCATGTTTGGCACATGTGATTGAAAATTTTTATAGCAAAGGTGAAAGATGATGATGTAAGACATGCAATGTTTGTTGATTCGGGGTTCATAATGCATATTTGTGCTGATTAGGACATGGCTACAAGGTAGTCTAGAAGGTTTGTAGAAAGATATCACTCCTCTTAGGCCACTTTTATTGATAATTGGGAATAACACTAGGTAGACAAAGTTAGAATGTGGTCATGATATGTTTTAACACTTCCACATGTTGGGAAAGACACTAATGTAGCTATAGAAGCTTACCATTCCCATTTTAAATGTCATTTCCTAAGCATAGTAAGGAATTTTACACATCATAGGGTGGATTGGTTGGTTCACCAGCTAACAACATTGGTTTACATATATTATTGGTGGCTATAGCTATGCAAGGACACTATCTTCCACAAGAACTTCAAAGTAAAAAGACTTGAAAATATTTCATGGGTATGGGCTTTTCAAATCCTAGATTATCATGTTACCTTTGACAATAGTGACCCTCATATGGCATGGATGCAAAGTATGAAAGATTATATGTTACATTATCATGTCTTCAATGTAATGCCTTCTATGTCAATATGCAATTACTTATTTTCACTCCAAGGATACACTTGAAATCATGTGGTAAAGGTGGACCTGATGAGAAAGATGACAGGTTAGATAGTTGTAGAGGATACATTCATAGTGCATGGTATTAATGAGAGCATCAACAACATTAATGTTGAGTACCATGTAAGTTTTGTTTCCCCCTATACTATATGCATTAACAAATTTGAGGTGACTATCATTTGTGTAATATGTTTTCATTTCACAGGTCATAGATAATAGAGTTTGAATTGAAAATTAGGGAGAAGAAGGCATGGATGTTAGAGGTTTGCACACCAAAATGCATGATGTATCAAATATGGATATGCAAGGATCAAGCCATGCACTAGAAGGTGTTGTATCAAATTTGATGATGACATTGAAAACTAGTTGAGGGAGGTTGATAGTGTAAGTCTAGTAACTACTCACAGTCATATGTTTTTTGTATTTTTTGGCATTTCTCACTGGATGATTTTCATTTTATGAATAGATCCTGTATACTACTAGATTTTATGATGTTTATGCCTTGATATGTGAAGCATGAGAGATATTTTAGAGATGTTGTACAATATATAAAAACTATGTCATTCTTCAAAAACTATATGACACATGTTTACAACAAGGTGTAGAGTAAGGTGATATCAAATGCACAACATTTGATGTCTCATCCATTCAAAAAAGTGCAGGATAGGCCTTAAAATTCCACTTGTAGATAAAGAGACTTCATAAAAAAAATAGATGTAGACATCAAAGAATGTCTCAGAAGACCACACTTTTTCCAAACCCATCTTGTAATAATCCAAAATGACAATTCTAGGATGACAATCTTAATAGGGAAGTGAAGCAACATAGGGGTGAACATAATAGAGATAATGCATCTTGATTGTAGTTTTTTATAGGTTTTAATGATAACATAACAATAATAAATGCATGTACTATTGTTATATATTCTAATGTAATTGTATTTGTTTGATGCATTATCAATTGTATTTAAAAAAAATGAAAAATATATAGCTTTTTTTGAAGGTGAATAGTTATCTTAGACTGCCCACATGCGATAACATATTGCATAAATGTACTATCTTTTAAAGGATTTTCTAAACAATATTTAAATCTAATTTGAGGAATGCATATAGTGTACTCATATATATGATTACAAATGTGTCCAGATAGTGTACTCATAGGTATGAAATAGGAATGCATATTAAAGGTAATCCAAGGAACAAAATTAATCATAAGTGGAATGCATTGTAAAAGTTATCACAACACATATGACTGCACTATTTGAATGCAAAATTGTTCTTGAATCATTATGGTTCATCTCATCATAGGAAAAACAATTTGATGTTTTAAATATTTTACATGTAACGGTGTTAAAAAAAAATGTATCTAGAATAACAAACTTTGAAATAAGCAGCTATAAAGTTTATAAACAATGAAAATAGAGGTGTAGGAAGCTACACAAGATAATCATATCTAGCTCTATTTCTAAGTAATATCCACATAATAAATCAACTAGAGACATCAAACAAGTTAATAATTAAAATAAAAATATGACTGCAATAATAATGAACGTCAACATGATACATCTCAAGTAAAACCTAAGATTATCACCTTGTCAAAATTTTATAAATATAAACATTCTTTTAAACAAAAATTAAATATAAAAATACTATATGAACAAAGAATCTTACTGATAAGAATTACTCTTTAGTATCTCTAAAGATTTCCCCTAAATAGAAGCACCAGTTGTGAACCATGGAAGCTAAACTTATCTAGCTCCTTGTTAATATTTGCAAGTAATTTACCAAACCCAATAGGATCTTACATTAATAAAAAAATAAAAAACTTTCATATTGATAATGTTTATTTAAAATGTGAAAATTAACCAAGCAGATGATTGAACCATCTATTACCAAGCTTGCATGATGAACATATCATAATTCATGACACATGTTATAGTGTTTCATCTTTGTTGTGTAGTTTCAAGTCTTCAAAATCATAAGCTCATTTATAATTTATATCTGGGCATAATGTGAATTTTTACAACAAAAAATTGTGTTTCATGCTTGAGTGAGTGTAATGGCAATGACAAAGATCTGTAATAATGAAACCTTAACTTTTGTCTTTAAGTCTTCAATCCTCCAATTCTAATTTCTACATCTCCTAGCTTCCACATGTGCAAAATCCACTAAAAAACTTTTGATTCACTTTTAGGTCATCATTCCCCATATTCATACAAAATTTTAGATCCTAGCTCCTTTTCTACCTGCCAAAATGTATATTTGGTTAACAACCCTATGTAGGGTCTATATACAGGCCGAGGAGGACTCATTAAGGTTTTCATCCATATAAAATGGGTTTGAACATTCAAAGTGGATGAATTGAGATTGTATAATCAAAAAATGATCAAACACATTGGATTTAAGCTTTCCAAGGTCACAAATATTCTTGAATCCTCATATATAAACTTGATTGTGCATAAAGATGACAACCTACAGGATTGAGACAACATATAATGAAGTCTAAATTAATTCTTGTTCTTTTTAGTCTATCTCAAGACCTTTAACATCTTCCATTCACCTATACAGAACGTAATAAACCTACAGCAACCAATAACATTCATTTCTTGGATACAAAAGGGTCTTACCTCTCCTTTTTAATGTGACTATCTATCTCAAGATAGGGTACAGGTAGAGTCATGAAGTTTTAATGATTGTAAGCTAGTTTCAACCTTTCACATTAGGCTTGGGCATTTAAAGGATCCCTATAAAATTAATGAAAACATTCATTCCTAATTGAATACCTTAAATGATGTAGATTTACTTGGAAAAAAGTCTCAAAATCATTATCTCCTAGTTCTATACTTGCTTGATTTCATTCACATTACTTTACTTTGTTCACAAACTCCAAGCTTCTATAATAGTTCACTAATTACTCATTAGACCCATTAGCCTCCTTTTATTTAATCTACCACTAAACACATTTTTAGAACATTTATAAATGTTATTATAACTTCCATAATTCATTCATTCATCCACTCTCCTCATTATATTCATAGATCCATTTCTTTTCACTTTCCTCACTAACTATCCTCACATTAGTCAATCTTCTATTGGCTTAACACACCATATCTTGACATTGGTCTCATGGAATCATTTTGTCACCTTGGATGAGTTCCCCTAGTTAAAAAATACTTATCTTTATCATCCCTCTTAACCTCTCATTCACTCTTCATCCTTCATTCTCACTCTTCAACCTCCTTAGAGCCACCATTCCCTTGTAGCCTTTTTTCACCTTTTCCATTTATTTAAACAAGTTATAGGTTCCCCTAAGGATATAATGCTATATTTTGATACCCTTTATCTTATTTTAACCTTATTTTAATTTCTAAGGTTCAAATCCCTTTATAGATAGTATTTCCTTCACAAGTACCTTACTAATTAGGCCTATTATCCCTCTAGGCTATTGCTCAAACCTCAAATCCATAATGTATAGTACTATAACAAAATAAAACCACTTAAATCCTTTGATTCATGTCAAGACAAGAAATATTACAAAGTTTCACAAAATTCCTATGATTAGAACTCAAGATATTGGGTTTTAGGTTTAAAAACCCTACTTGGTTATTTATAGAGGCTGAGAGGCTTTAAAATTCATTTTATTTTGTTTTATATCCTTTCCAATAGGACTAATATATTTCCCATGTCTATTTTTATAATATCCACATATGAAAATAGTATAGACACCTTATTCAATCTTATTAATGCTTAAAGACAACAAAACATAGAGGACTATGTATCTTTAGTTGACTATGCAAGGATTTTATGGATATGTATACATTCTAAGGTTACAAAAACTTCAAAATGGTTAGTCTCCTTTACAATCATGATATGACTTAATCAACTTAGTATCCATTCCACTTCTCATACCCATACACTCTTTCTTGTCTTGGACTGTGCAAACAAGGTATGAACTTGTGAAAACAAGGGTTTGTTTGTATTTAATATGTTCCAAACTTCAAATGGATTCTTGTCAAGATATTTCCTCCTCCACATATTCAATCCTTAACTAATCCAATTCTCACTCAAAAATTTCAACACATTTATGATCTATCTTAATACATGATTGTATAATGACAAGGTTCCTACCAATGTAATAGGGATTTATCTGTAATATTCCAAATCAAAATATTTTACATTAGTTTGGATTTTGAAATTTTTTTAATACTATTTTATAAAATAATAATATGAATAATAATAAAGTTCAATTATATTAATTATCTATTTCTGAATATAGATTTTGAATATTACAAAGTTACACCACAAGGGGTTTCATCCTTGGGTTTGATTACAAGGGTTTCCATCTTTGTAATCAATTACACGATTAAGGGATCTCATCCTTAAAAGTGGTTTTCAGAATAATTATTATACACATTTGAATTTTTTATACAAGATTTGAATGAATTATTTTCCCCACTACAATGAGTGAATATAAATATAGCATAATCTTCCATCAAAGGTGGTGTCCCATCTAAGAGGCATCTCTTCACCAAAAGATGTGATTATTGACATTTCCATCGATATTTCCATCAATAATTCCATTAACATTTCCATCAACATTTATGTTCACTTATGGAAACAATTCCATTTGAAACTTCCATTCACTTCTGATAACAATTATGTTTGATATTTGTGTTCACATCTATTTAATGACTATTGTATTAAATGGCAATGGTACTCTTGGTAGTGATTTCTTCATGTGAAATGGTATCACCTCTCCTTGATGGTTGTGCCCTTGTATTATGCTTGGAAAGGGATATTACAAACCTCCCTTCCTTAGATTTCTTGTCCTCAAGCAATTGTAGTGAAAATGAGGATTTTATTTCTTTTTCTACAGTATTTCTTCTCAACTTCTCAATATCATTCTTGAGTCTCACATTTTTTGCATTCAGTCCTCCAATTGTTTCCACCTATGTTTGAGCTAATATCTTCATCTTCAATTTTATTTTATTAGCCATTTGTTCAAACCATTAGACCAATCACTCACCTATATTAATAATCCATTACAACTTGATTTGCAAACTTTCCACTCTCATTGCATTGCTTGTTGATAGAGATGTTAGATTTAGCCTTACATATTCAACAAAGCTTAGTGTATTATTATAATATCCTAATTGGGCCTTCAAACATGCACATTCAATGCATAATTCCTCATGTTCTTCGTGCACTATTCTTCCTTCATTAATTATCAAATTTAGCTCATTTATTAGCCCTATAACTTTCTAACCTTTCTCAATTGAAAGCAAACCTCACAGAGAAATTTTCACAATATCCACTATCATAATTATGTCACAAATGGTAATCTTTGGATAAAATTTAATAAAACTTTCACCATCTTTGTCAACTCTTCCAACCAAAATTGCTTATGTCAGGGAAACTAACATCCCAAAAGTAGATACTCTTCTAACTTTACTATAATTACTTGAATTAAATCAATCTTCCATCTCCAATTGCCTAGAGACTTCCACACAACTTCCTTTAGCTATAATTACTAAGGTGAGAGAAGTTCCCTCCCACACATTTTCACCAACATGTTTTATTGCTGAAGGCAGAAACTTATTTTTTGTAAAGGATATTTTTTTCTACTATCGGCACCTAACTCTTCTTCCTTTTGTGGCCCATACATAGCATTGATATTTTATTTTAATGTCTCTATTTTAATCTCATGCTTGGGCAGGTCTATTTTAGTAAACATATGAAAATCTCCATGATTTTTACATGTTCTTGATTCTTGACTATTGCCAAAATTTTCCCCAACAGTAGTAGAATTATTCATTATTTTGTCAATAAAACCAAGAATATTTTTAGACTTGTATATTCCCCCTTCTAAAATTCATATAACATCAAAATTTACACCTTTCTCTCCATTTATAATGTCACGAACCTTGAGAAAGTCAAAAGCTAGAGAAATATTCTCTTTACATGGTGAAACACCTCTTTCTCCAAGATTATCTACCAACTGCTTTGTTGAAACCGTGTCATGCCCTATCTTGTACCACATTCCTTGGATGAAGACTTACAAAGCTCTGAAAACTCCAACCCATTTTTATGTGATACATGCTTTACACTAGACCTCTCTATATATGGCAACTCTATAAAGTTTTTAGTGAAGCATCGATCCCTTTGAACATCTTCATGTAGATGTGTAGACTCTTGATGCATGGTTTTGTTAATTATTTCAAATTTCACATTATTGTTACTATAGGATACTTCTATTTTATTCATGGCATTAATATTTGTTTTATTCATGGCATTAATATATGTTTTATTTGTGGTACTAGAATAATGCATGTCCTTCTTGGGTTTCTCTATCATCCCACTTGAAATTCTAAGTGTTAGATCTACTTCCTTTCCCATCTTTCTCTCAACATCACTTTGACCTACCAAACCAATGTAATTTGTAGGCCAGAATGATCTTGATCATTCTTTTAAGATATGTGATGGAAAAGGTGATGAACTAGGAGTAGAAGTAGACAATGCAAGGATAGATCCTTGTTATTGACCAGCCTTTGATCTAGAAAAAGGACCCATCTAGCATAAAGCCTCTCTAGAATTGATGGGATTTATAAATGGTACATGTATTATGATTCTTACTGTGTATGTTATACTAGGTTACCATTTGGATACTATATCCCCAAACCAAACTTAGAATCTTTTTGTTTAACATTCACTATAGTACTTACAAATGTAACAAATGGTTGTGCAAGATATTTATCTTAAAGGTCAAAAGTCTACATCTATGAGTCTAATTTTGGTGGGATGCATAATTCTTGAGAGTAAACCCTAGGGGGAAATGACATAAACTATCTTTAGCATGTCTCCATAGTCTAGTTGGATGAAATTCCTTATGAGAGTTTGTAATGACTTTCAGAGAGACACCAAGAAGAGATCTCTCTCTTTGCTCTTGGAAAGGTAGAGTTCTAGATATTGATGGCCATTCTACATTTTTCTTATATTCTAGATCAAAGTTAAAATACCCTCTCAAAAAGCTTTGGTTTGATATAAATAGCATGTGCTTCTTGATAACTCCTTGAGAAAGAGCTTTAGACCTTGGGGAGGTTTTATGAAAGAGGATTGCCTTCTCAAGATGTCTTAATTATTTAAACTCATTTTACTCATTCCTAATTATCTCTGAAATGCTTGGTTGTAGGCATGCCCCACTCTGCCTACCATTTTCTCTTTCTCCCTTTTCACATTCAATTTTGAGAGTTAGTTTAACGTCACTTTTAATCTCTACATTGGATTGATCATTTAATGAACTAGGTTCTATTATATCATCTTTAACTTCTCTTCTTAATGTTTTTTCTTCCTCATTTTTGTTGCTCACTTCATCATCCATTTAGTCATTAGTGGCTTGTTCAAGGTCAAAAGTCCACTTTCTAGATCTTCTAGGTTGCAAATTGTCATGGTCAGAATGAAATGATGGATTCCATGGAGGTGAATGATTAGTTTTATTTGAACAAGGAACAATAGATGTAATTTTTAGTGTTTTTTTGTGTATTGAAATCAATCATTATTTTTATGGTAATGATCATTTATGCCATTGTGTTTACCAATTATTCTTGGTCTTGGATAAATGTATCCCACTGCTTAACGTTAATTCCCATTTCTCCTATTATCTAGCTTACCTCTTTAGATTAATTTCTTCTTTTGTAATATAAACTATTATTATTTTGCATATAAATTTTGTTCCATAGGATGGTAGGATGAGAGCTTTGATACTACTGTAATATTCCAAATCAAAATATTTTAAATTAATTTGGATTTTTTGGAATTCCTTTTAATACTATTTTACAAAATAATAATATTAATAATAATAAATTCCAATTAAATCAATTGTCTATTTCTGAATATAGATTTTGAATATTACAAAGTTACACCACAAGGGGTTTCATCCTTGGGTTCGATTACAAGGGTTTTTGTCCTTGTAATCCATTACATGATTAAGGGATTTCATCCTTAAAAGTGGTTTTAATCATAATTATTATACACATTTGAATGTTTTATACAATATTTTAATAAATGATTTTCCCCACCACAATGAGTGAATATAAATATAGCATAATCTTTCGTCAAAGGTGGTGTCCCATCCAAGAGGCATCTCTTCACCAAAAGATGTGATTGTTGACATTTCCATTGATATTTATGTCAACATTTATATCAAAAAATTTGTTGAAATTTCTATTCACTTTTGGAAAAAATTCTATTTGAAACTTCCATTTACTTCCAATAACAATTTCGTTTGATATTTCTATTCATATCTATTTAATGACTACTATATTAAATGGCAGCGCTACTCCTTGGTAGTGATTTCTTCATGTGAAATGGCAGTGCCTCTCCTTGATGGTTGTACCATTTTATTATGATTGGAAAGGGATATTACATTTATTTATGTAGAGTTACCTAGTATAAGTCTCAACATCATCATCTCTAGACTTAAACTTGCTTTTTTAGCTTAGGTTGCTTCCTTTGATCACAATGTTCAATTTTCAACATGTCTTAGAACTTGTCTCTAGTATTTATAACCTTCATGCCAATGATGAAAGGTATATTACATTTATTGATGTATATTTACTTAGTATAAGTCTCAACATCATCATCTCTATACTTAAACTTGCTTTTTTAGCTTAGGTTGCTTCCTTTGATCACAATGTTCAATTTTCAACATGTCTTAGAACTTGTCTCTAGGATTTATAACCTTCATTCCAATTATTTGGTTTATAAAATGTCCTTGAATAATTTTCCAATGTATTTTATACTCTTCTTGGATCACTCATCCTCCTACTTATCACATTTCATGCACTAATCCATTATTTTCACTTTCTCCATTCACTAGCCACTCTAGATAAGCTCTTCTCTTAGTTTAACATACCAAATCTTATTATAGGTTTCATGAAGATAATATAACAACATGTATGATATTTCATGATCATATTATACTTGTATTAACATCTTTTAATCCCTTAATCACACTTCACCACTCATTTCCATACCTCAAGCTTAAAATGACACCCTTTGGCTAGTAGCCTTTCTTCCACATTTTCTCTTGTTTTAAACAATATATGAACTCCCTTGAATATATAATATAATTCCCCACCATCCTTTATCTCTTTATATGTCTCCATAAATTTTTAAATTCTAACTCCACACCTAGATAGTACTTCCTTTGTTACTTCCTTCCCAATTAGGCCTTTCTACCCCTTCCATGCACTTACAATACTAGTTTTGTATTGTACAGAACTGTCATAAACATGGAACCTTGATAATATTATATAGGGCATCAAATAACAATATAATATGAATTTTTATCCAATTCTATTGTCTCTTTCAAAAATTATGGCCTTTTAAGTTTTGAAAGCCCTAGGCAAGCTAGTGTTCAAGCCTACACAGGCCGATAGGAGTCAAACTACCATATTTTCCATTTGGGAGCCTTTAAATCCAAAATAAGAATTTTAAAATTTATATATTTACATTATCCAACATACCAATTAGATTATACCCCTTATTCAATCTCATCAAATCTTGTAATCACCAAAACATAGAATTTTGTGTTCCTAGAAGGACTGTGTCAATAGCGGTTTAAAGATTTCATGATTTTAAAGGCTCCTTAAGATACCTTGAAACCTTCCATAAATTTTTTCTCACATACATATATCATGATAACTCTAAATTAGTTATTATTATACCTTTCTTGATAACCAAAAGACTTCACCCCTCCTTTCAAGATGACTATCTATCTTAAGATAGTGTATAGGCAGAGTACTCAGGATTGATTAGGCTATTGAAAATTAAGGATGGTAAACTTCTCCAAAAACTTATATTACTCAATTTCAATTTCAACTCACTACCTAGTCAAAAACCATGCATTTTATCAACATATACATTATGCCATTGTATACTAACTATGTGAGAATAGGGGTTTCCTTGTTGTGTAATAGGGTTCATTATTTACTACGAACTGTATATTTACTATTTAATATTATCCTTGCATTAAATATAAATTAACATGTCTCCTCATCAAACATTACTTCCTACAAACCACCTCAAGTAAATACCATCACCTATACCTCAACACAAATCATCAACTCACCTTTGTACTTTACTATTATAGGCATGTACAAGATTTTTGAATAGAGGTATCTTGTATCTACATTGCCAATAATTTTAAACCCTAACTCAATCACCAAAGGGTATATATGCTCCATAATAAATTCAAGATATAAAACATAATTCTAATTCTTGTTTCATAAATCTAGAGTAGTTATTTAAATCCTTCTCTCCTTCACTGTCATCTATAGTCCATTCTCCAACCTACAATTATACACAAACCTCAACAAGATCATGGCCTCAAGGCCTTTAACGATAATCTATAAATAAGAATAGTTTATATTCTTATCCAAGGAGAGTAAATGCAATCAAAACACTTTTCTTTATTCATGTGAATCAACCTTCATTAAATGTATAGTCCATGAAAGGACGTAATCATCTTATTGAGAGATTTTACCATCTTCTATACATTGCTCCCCTAACTCTCCTTCTTAGATCTCTCTCTCTCCCCTCCTACAATTTATGTACAACTCTCATTAAATTTACCATCAAGATGACTGTGCAACTAGAGATTTATCACTTATTTACATTCAAACCACATAACCTAGCATTCCATCAAAGTTATTCTTATTTGTAGACACATCTTAAACAAAAAATAGTATTTATTCAAGAAACCACATCAACTCACCTTCATGCATTGACTGACATAAGTATATAATAGAGTACATGGCATATTTATCCTTTCTTAAGTTTCTCCACTCCATATCAATCCATTCAATAATGAAATAATATATAAGACTTCAGTGTCTCTGTGATTAGCATACTATAAAGATCAATACTTTATTGACTATAATTCAATCCTTTTCTTCTTTTCCTTTGAATGTAATTCTATACTTTATTAAATATCACATATAGTCCATTGTTTGAAACTACAACTACACACATAGGGGTCTACCTAGAGATTCAAAGACTTTATTGAAACAACATATGAACAAGAGAAATCTATGTAACATTCAAAATAAGCTTAAACACACACAAAAGTCCTTTAGTATTCATTTGAATCATTCTCTATTACATTTAACTATGTTGATTACTACATGCAAATAATCAACTATAGTTTGTGATTTTTTTTGGAAGTTATCACTAAATAAATTTTTGTAATTGTGTGGTAGGTAAGATTAATAATACAAAACATGGGGATTGTTGTGGAAATAAGATAGTAAATCAACAAATTCATATGGAAAAAATAAATATACTAGAGGATCTAAATGTGGAATGCAAATATCATGTGTGGTGGTTGATTCCATCAACTAAAGGGGGGCTTAGATGCACTACAAATTTCATCCAACTTGATAGATTGTGATGGGTGAATGTTCTCATGAATTAAAACATGGAATATATTTTATATCACATTAAAATGGTGATTTATGAGTATGTGAAATTCATAGATAGGCCTGATACTAATTTCTACATACATTGGTCATATGAATTTCCAAAGGATGATGCCATTTTACCTGATGTGTGGGATACTCCTAGCACCATTTCAAGCTATTTGAGGCCCTTCTTGGATAAGTCATTTCCAAAAAAGGTGTCTAATGATATAGATGTCTATGTGCATCCAAATAAGGTATGGAATATATTAATTGGTGTGAAACTACCATTTTTAGTGAGTTTTGAACTATATAGGATTCAAAATAACCATTTTGATGCTTCCAAGATTTGTCCATCCTAGCCATACGTAATGTTTTAGAAGAGGTACACAATCTCCCATAACACATATTTTCCTCTCATCTAATTGGGGTGAAGGATTTAAATAATAAAGCCACTATATTTTTACACACATGTTATATATGATGAAATCGATGGTGAATACAATCCATCAAATGATAGTGATGGTTTAGAAAGTGAATATAATAATTATATAGAAATATCTTTCAATATTGATAAACAATTTTTAGTCTTGTAATCAGTTCTATTTGAACATGATTAATTTATTTCTAAATAAATTACATATTTGTTTGTGTATTTCTTGAATTTATGATTCTGACTCGTATCACTCAAATTCTACCTTCACTTTAGCATGTAACCATATTGATCCAGAATCTACTAATCTTCTACCATAGGTCTATAATAGTGTCTGATGTTTTGATAAATGAAGAAAGTATTTACATGGATGTAAAGGAGTTTATAATTTTCCTTTATATATGTTTATGTGTTTTCTTATATAAAGTGAGTGTTTATATATGTTGTAGAGCACTTTTGCCACAACTATGTATGAAAATATAGAAGTATGCGAGTAGGTCTATACAGGGATATTCATAGTATGAGTCATATTTATGTTTTTGAGTTTTTAATGTATTCATTATATTATTTTTTCATCTTTTAATACATAATGTGGTGAAAAACATAAGAATTTTGCATACTTCATAGATTGTATTTCATTATTCACCTTATTCTTTCTTAGGTTTGTAATTCTTACAACTTGTACATTACATTCTTGAATATCATGAAAAAATCACCAAATGACCCAAACTATGTTATAAAACCATTTTGCACTTCTTATCTAACATTGAGACACCTTAAAATAAGATTGAGATTCAAATAATGAAGCAAACTTTCAATTCACATTCCCTTTTAGGTATATTCTGCCTTCTACACAATCAACTTATAAATTAACTTCAACATTATAAAACCTCAAATCACTTAGAACTCATTATAAAACCATTGTATGGTGATAAATTAGCATTAAATAGCATTTATACATAATTTGGAGTCAAAATATATTGATAAGCAACCATTGCTATACTTTTCTAGGTCTCTTAACATGCACCTATAGAAATTATGAACACAGTCATTCGTTCATTCATAAACAACTTAAATACATAAGATGAAGTAAGAAATTGGTGGAAAATAAACATCAATTTTTTATATTAAAATCTAAATAAGCATATGTTTCAATTTATTTCCATTCAAAATCATAAGCGTACATGGAATACACATAAGTCATTGCACAACTAATTGTCATTATTTATGTATAGAATCCATGTGTATTGGGAGACATCCCATTGGCTTGTACAAAAAAGATATCAAACTCTACCTTAAAAATATATATATGGTGCTCATATATGGTAATTATTCCTTTGTTCTTCAATTTCATGGCTCACATAGTCTTCACCCTTAGATTACAAAGTGCTTTTGATAGGCATGGGCAGCTTCTAGATTGACAAACTTTATTTTAGCATCTAGCTTCTCATCCCTCAGTGTGAGAAGTGCACGATGAAACTTATTGACCTCTTTGGTCTTATTAGCCAATTAAATTTATATATTGATAACCTTTACCCTTGCTCCATCAATAAGCTCAAACAAAAACTAGTTTTCCCTCTTGATTGATTGCCTTTTTATAGCCGCTAGTGACAATTGCAAACCAAGATGTTATTATGTGCCCATTAAATTCTCAAACCTCATCCTTGTAATAAGTTATCCCATGTGCTCAGTAAATTTAAAATCCACATTCTCTTCTAAATTTGGGACTTCAGCATTGATAATCTAAAAAAAGCTAGACATAAATGAGGTTCCATGAGAATATTTAAAAGCTAAGAACATCCAATTTTTTTATATTATGAATAATTTCCTTACACACACTGATTTTTATAACTTAAATGAAAATAATTAAATCATTATATTATCCCAATGTTGACAAATGAGAAAAGTGGGCAAGTGAAATGGATAGTACTGTATGTTATAATGGCTAATGAAAAATTCATAAATTACTTTGAAACACCAAAAAACAATAGAGAAAAACATCATTATTTACCTATTGAATGGTCATTCTCATGTATTGGAGTATTTTCCAATCCTTCTTTCCCCTCCTCCCTTGACTCAAACCATGGCCCATAGACATCAATGGTTATTATGTTGATTACCTGATCAAACAAACACATGATATTAGATAAAAGAAACTTAGAAAGATAAGTCATGCATACAATATTATATTACACTCCTTCCCACCACAATTAATTTTATTGAGACATAAAGACATGCAAACATGTGCACTTTGTCACCAACATGTGAAATAATTAAAGGAGAATAAGGTATACATGTGAAGACAATAAATTTCCTATCAAAAACATCACATACCATACACAAAAAATATATGATGAGTACATGGGAAAAACATTGCATCATTGTGCAATATATCAGTAAATGCAAATTAACCACCAAACCATTGCTTAAGTCATACATAAATTTAAAAACTATGTATCTAGAAAAAACTAGAAATGAAATACTTGTATTGAAATCTCATATCCAAATAATATGTTTGACCACATGTCATACATATTATGCCAATATATATATATATATATATATATATATATATATATATATATATATATATTCAAGGTAGTAATCACAAGGCAATATAAATGTTTATGCCCTAGCCATTAGGCCTCTAGATATGGACAAACAAGTGGAAACAGTTAACCACATGAATTCACATATATGCATATGTCATCCTAGACACCTGCATTTGAAAATGTGTAGTTTAAAAATCTTGAAAAAAAGTAAGAATAAGACACCAACATAAATAATAAACTTGTAAATTTTGGTAAATAATAATTAACTATCATACCTCCTAAACATGGTCCATCCATGCCTATGACTATGCTAACTCCTCTCCACCAAAAGCCTATATGCAATAACAATATACATCACTATCAAAATATTTAATGGCAGGGATGAAATAAAGGTAGGGAAATAAATAAGAGTACATATAATATCTAGTCATCATAAGAAGTACAATATCAATTTATGAGGCAACCTATCATGTGTACTTTCATTTGTTACACTCCCCCAAAAAATATATCTACCATTCTATAAATGCATTTCTCTCAAAGTAATGTGATCATCATCACTAGAATGGGCTTGAGGGTCATCCCTCTACAATCAAATGGTTATTATTGTATAAATATCAATGTTAATATTGAGTAAGTTGAATTGAACTTAACTTTAACTTCATGAAAACCAATAAATAGAATGCATTTAACTTGAGGTCTATTTTTGTATGCACCTTATTGTTACTCCACCCATTCTCTTTCTCACTCCATTTGTTGATGATATTCTCTTCATTGAATTGAGGATACCCTTCTCCGTGCCTAGTTTTTACTTGAATCATATCCACCCATCTCATCATTGATAGACTTCAAGACTATCTCACTGAGATAACATAACTTGGAGACATCCTCCTTAGTTAGCCATGATTTTTCCATCCTGTCTCTCTTTTTATTGCTTTGGTTTTTCAAGATTTTCTCTATTATCCTCCTTTATATTTGTATTTTCATGATTTCTCTTCCCTTCAGCTTATATTACCACTTCTGGCATGCCTAGGGGGCCTCTTTAGAATGGGTTACCAACTATGAATTTTATGATAGTGAGTGTTAAGTCTATCTTGTGACCAAAATGGATGGCCACCATTATCTCTAAATATGTCACATGGCCTCAAAAATAAAAGGTGCACATTATACTTTGTAATACCCCAATCTTCAATACTTTACTCGCTTGCATACTACCATTCAACAAAGAAGAGATGTTAGGTTAAAACCATAAATCAAGAAACAAAATATAACATCATCAAACATAATAAAATGTTAAAAGTATAAATCAATAAACATAAGATAACACCATCAAAGATAATCAAATTTTCTTATAGCGTTTAGTTCTTCCTCCATTTTAGATTATGAAGCATTCAAAAGCCAATCATCATCAACATCCCCATCATCATTGTCATCAAGGTCATATGACTCCACCTCTTCATACCACATAGGTCAACATATATATGTGATTCTCAACATATATGGAACAAAAAATATGTATGATCATGTAAAATTAAAGAGTATAATAAATATGCACATTTGTATGAATGAATTCATTATGTAGGTGACTATCAACCACATCTGCATAGTTCCACTCCATTCCTTCCAACTAAAACACACATAGAAAATAACATAAAAAATGTATGGTATGTTAAAAGTATTATATTTTTAATTATTTTAAGAGGGAAGAAAGAAACATTATTTAATATGAGGAGCAATCAAATATTAAGGGCAGACAAAGGTTCCCATACATCTCTTGAGAAATAGTCATTGGGCACTTTAGGGACATCCTCTTCACCTTCGGTCTACTCCACCCCCTCCTCCTGCAGTATTAAAAAAGATATAAAAAATCAAAATATGGATGCAAAGTTCACAAATATTGAGTATTTTACGTATACATCAAGAATATTAAATTAGGCATTGAAAATGCACAAACCATTAATAAAATTGCCTATGTTATCCCCTTGTATGCATCTTTATTCGGTAAAGAATCAATCTCACACTAGGATTTCACCCCTATTTGTTTATGGGTAGGGGATGGCTATGTAATAATAGTGGTAATACCATCCCCAATGGTTGATGATCTATATAGCTTCTTAATTCGATATTTGAGGGGGCAAGGGAAACATCTAAACTGAGCAATTGCATATAATGAGGACTTTCAATCAACTTCTTTCTCCTAACACAATGTATGTCACAATAAATTAACATCAATATAAAAATAGTAAAAGTAAAATTCACCTTCGACTGTAGTATTTAAAAATGCATACCAATTGTTCTAACTCAGCAAAAATTTGTTTAAGGCAATCATCTAATTCTTACTCATCCATCTTAAATCTAGAGTAGTTAACATTCATAGTATTAGTTTCCAATAAACAACACCTTGCATCTAAAAAAGTTAAGAATGTGTTTTACAATACTAACCCTTACCAATGAATTGCTTAAATAAATCACCATAAATGTCACCATGAGAGTACAATGGTGTGTTGACAAGCAGGGTAACCCAGATACTTGGAAACATCACATACCATTCATAGAATAATTAAGACAATCATTGTTTATGAAATTGACACCCTATATTGAAAGTATATATTACAAGCCTTTAATAAGGAAATGTACATATGGTAAGTCATTACATTTTCTCTAGATAGTGTAACGCTCCAAAGCATAGATTGTATTTGCACATTATAGAAATATAACATACTAATTCATTTGGAAATAATCTATATAATATGGCAACACCTCATGTGTTGATTCAAGGACAAGATAATCAAGCATTTGTATGTAGTAGATTAAATAGAAAAAATGTAATAGATACATTACATTTTAAAAACTTCAAAAGAACCAAAACATGCTTGTTGTAAATTCCAAAGGTTAGCAATAATATTTTTGAAGCCTAGAATATCAAGTCCATAGAGATTGTATGCAAAAAATTTAATTTTAGTTTCAAATTTTGTGCACTAAATTTGGGGTTCAAATACAATATTGTCAAAGAGATAATGCAAACCCAAAGATAATGACACCAATAGGAAGGGATAGAAAAGGTAAATTAGAATGTAGTGTGCATGCTTACCATCATTTTTACCTTCTCATAGCTCTGATCCAAGATTTGTATGCTTGAATATGATTGTTGGATTACTTGGAGATGCTTGATAATGGCTTGGATAGGCTTGATATATAACTTGCTTATGTTGTGCTTTCACTTTTTCATTCCTCTATTCAATCATTCATTTATTCATTAGCTTGAACAAGTGAGGGTGTGTTGGTTTTATCGATTCATGGAGGGAAGATCAAGGTCTAAGGTGGAAGATTTTCCATAGAATTTTTTAATTCCATGGAATCCTCTAGAATAGAGAATTCTAAAGGAAGAGGGCTAGAATGGAGATATTTATAGAACTCTCTAATTCTAGAGATCTCTTCATAGGGATTTAGGGGTTTAGGAAAGGCTAGTGTAGGATGGTGGGTGGGTAAGTAGATTATTTTGTAATTTTTAATTGGCAAGTGGGATTAGGGGTAGGTTTAGTGGATAATAGGTTTTGTTTAGGGATGCATTAGGATTCCTAGGGATGTAAGAATACCTAGGGGATAGGATAGTAGGTGGTTAGATGGGGTTATGGGAATTATAAATTCCCATATAATAGATGATTGGAATTGGATTAGGATAATGGTAGATTAGAGGGAATTAATGGTATAATGGGATGGGCTAAGGTTAGTGAAATGTAGATTAATGGAAGGGAATATTATATTAATGGCTAGAAAGGGGAATTAGTTAGTGGAATAAAATTAGATGAGTAGAATTAGCAGTTATAATGGAGTGAGCAATTTTAGGTGTATACATTTTTCCCCTCTTTGAAAGGGTATTATAGTTGGATGAAGAAGAAGGGGTAATGGTCTTTCAAATAAAAATCATATCATGGGTGATTGTTACTAGCTGATATGAAGGGATATGATGCCCCTCAAGGGGATATGTGGAGAAGAATGAGTCAGATGGCCACTTGATAGAGGAAACATGGGGTGGGATGCAATGGATAGACAAAGGGTTGGGATGCCAGATGTGGGATAGAAGATCAAGAGGATGAGGTCAACATGAGAAATGAGCTACAAATTTATAACAATGCCCCTGGTAAGGGCACATGCACAAGGAATAGAGGTGATGGGTGTCATAGTTGTAGATACAACTCAAGCAAGGACACATGCATGGGAATTAACTATAACATAATGATTATATGATAAAAGGCCATAATATTTAGATGTATCTCAAGTAAGGACACATGCAAGGGAGAGATATCGGCCAAGATAAGATGATTTGATAAGATATGATAGGTGTAGCTCAAGGCTAAAATTGATCAATATTATGATGATGATAAGAAAGAGTAAGGGATTATGATCAAGTGACCAAATGATTAGGATGATGCCCCAAGAAAATGAGCAAGCAAAAGGGTGATAGGGTTCAGTTGGGATTGGAAAGGATAGGAATCTAGGCTAGATTAGGTAGATGGGAAGGTTGGTTGGGAGAGGGGGGTTTAATATATGCCAATGGTGAGTTTGGGAGGTCATTTTCATTTTTTTGTGGAGATCTATATCTTGAGCTGAGAACCATGGATTGCATTCCTTGATCTTCACATCATAGTGAGTGAGTTTGAATGTATCAGTGGGAGCTTAAGGTAGGACCACCAGTAAGTGTATCTCCCATTCTCTATTTTTTATTAATTATTTTGGTCTTTTTAGGGTAGAAAATAATTAGGGCATGATAGAATTACAACCCCATGACTATGAATTATGCCCACAATCATGGTATTGTAGATGTGAATAGCAAGATTAAGATAGAAGATAGTGGGATTACAATCTCACTACTAGAGGATTAGCGAGATTATAATTCCACTACTAGGAGAGTAGTAGGATTGTAATACCACTACTAAGGATTAGTGAGATTACAATCTCATTACTAGGTAATCACAGGATTATAATCTCATAAGAGGGGAATGGCGATATTGCAATACCATGACTGAGAAGTAGTAGTATTGCAATACCACTACTAGGGGTTACTTAGAAAGATTATTAGGATCATGATATGGGATAGGTGGGAAAAAGGATTGGGTAGGATTGGTTAGGGAGTAGATATATTTGTTCAAGGAATTAGGCTAGGTGGGTAGGATAATGGCAAGATGAGGTAAATAGGGAAAATGGGGAGAGAGGTGGACTAATTAGGTGTTCATGATGCAAGACTACTTAGGCATATTAGCATCTTGATTAAGGCACCTAGAGGTACTAAATAAGATGTGGTGGGTGATGGATGAGGAGTATGGGGTTCTAGAGTTGATAGGGCTACATGATGTAGTGATCATGCCATCGATTCAGATTGATTGAGCATTGATCATGGCATTAGTGGAGCGATGGCATTCAGAGACCAATTCATTTCATTTTATGACTAAGGAGATGACCATTACCTTGGAGGATATTTATAGGATTTTTTATTTGCCAATGACTAGTGCTAAGATATACTATAGGTCATGGATGGTGATCTAGATGTTGTAGTAGCTAGCTGGTAGTTTATATATTAGTGTGCATGACGGATCAATTGACCTCAATTGATGCCAGTAGGATGGATCTTTGGATATACTAGCACTAGTGGTTATGGATATTATATTTGACATTCTACTACCAGATAAGAGTGAAATATGGTTTCATCTTGGCTTTAGAGAGGTGGTGGTGGAAATGGTTCATGATCATCAAGTATTTGCATGGGGACCTATCATGCTAGCTCACTTATATAAGGAGCTATGTCTTGGTGCTTATAAGGATGCACAAAGATTTGGTATATAATTATTTTTGTAGATATGGACTTGGGAGCACATTGTGATTTAGTGGCCATTAGGGGTTCTCACTAATTTAAAGCTAGGATAGGTGATGATAGGTGTAGGATCATGTAGGGGATTTTCTCTTTTATAAGGAGGAATTCGATAGCTTATATCTTGGGTAGATTATTTGGATGCTAAACTAAGTCATTGCATTTGGGTGGGGAGATGAGGTGTGTACTTAATTCATGTTAACCCCTTGTTATATCACTATGAGATGGGACTATGTGATTGAGAGATATAGACCAGATTAGGTCCATCACTAGTTTAGTTTTACTTAGGATGTGCCTAATCTTGAGCATATTTTTACATGGAGTGTGCAGGAGAGGCCACATTATGGGAGGCTAATGGTGAGATTGGATGATCTCTTTGACTATAAAAATTTAGTGCCATTTTAATGGGATTTTATGATAGTTATACTAGAGCTAGGGATCATAGCTAAGTATCAGGCATGGTGGTAGGTATGAGTAATGAGGTAGTTTACTCAGCCACTTGTGATGATGATGAGGGTATTACAAATGGTTATATCAACATGAACTCACATTCAAGAGTGGGCGCAATAGTGTAGATAGGGACCAGCCTAAGATGTGATAGATATTGATGTGGGGGGTGATGGGTAGGGATAGGTTAATGGGTAGGGGTAGGGTCTAGATCAACCAGTGGTATAAGCACCTAGGTAGCCATTTAAAGGAGTGAGACCATCTTAAGCACCATAGATTCTTAGGCAATAATCTAGAGGAGTAGGACCATCTCAAGCACCATAGATTCCCAGGAAACCATCTAGAGGAGTGGGACCATCTTAGGCACCATAGATTCTCAAGCAACCATCTAGAGGAGTGGGACCATCTTAGGCACCATAGATTCCCAAGTAGCTATCTAGAGGAATAGGATCATCTCACCCTAGCCAATATGCTAATGATGAGTCATTGACTTCTAGATTATAGGTAGAACTCTAATCTCAAGTAGTGGAGATTGGGGGTATTAGTCAAGAGCAAGACTAGTTTCATGCATAGTTACATGCCATGAAGGCATAGGAGGATGGGAGATTAACCTAGGCATAGGGATAGATTGTTGGCTTACAGGCATAGGTGGCTTAGTGAGAGAGTGAGTTATCCTATCTATGGGAAGAGATAGTAGGTTTATAGATTTAGATATGTCAGCAAGATTACAACTTTATAGCGATAGGTAGATGGGTCCCTAAGACATTTGGCATCACTTCATGGATGGATTTAGGCTTTGTAGGGTGAGATATCTATGGATGAGAGGGCTTGAGATGCTACAGGTGTAGGCCTTTAGGGATAGGGGATGATGGGGATGATGGACCAAATCATGTTATTAACACAGAAGGGTTAGTATTACCAAAAGATTTATGAGGTAGTAGTACCTTTAGAGCATAGGGTAGGATCTTTTCAAGTGAGCCAGTCATCAGTGAGATAGCCCTTAAGGAATAGGGGATTGAGGCCACCACCATCACCTCAACCATGTGGATAGTTTTGTGATGTTCATATGAGGAAATTATTTTGTATATTGTAAAAGAGACATATATATATATATATATATATATATATATGGATTGAGGCCACCACCATCACCTCAACCATGATGGATAGTTTTGTGATGTTCATATGAGGACATTATTTTATATATTGTAAAAGAGACATGTGTGTGTGTGTGTGTGTGTGTGTGTGTGTGTGTGTGTGTGTGTGTGTGTGTGTGTGTGTGTGTGTGTGTGTGTGTGTGTGTGTGTGTGTGTGTGTGTGTGTGTGTGTGTGTGTGTGTGATGATTCATTCTTTTTAGATTTATGTGCTATGATGGTTATGTATATTGAGGTGATTGCATGTGAATACATGACGACTCATGAGGATTATGTTTTTTATGTTTATGATGATGATCTTCTACTTGTAATTTATGGTGATGTATATTATGATTTCATGATTATTTTCTGATGTTTTATGTTAGTTATGGTAAATGTAATGTGATGATGATGTGATTATGCGATATTTATCATGATGGTGCTTATGGCACATTGATATGATGAGATTTAGTATTTATAAGTTTGTGTTATGACATATGTGAGATGGGATATATTAGTTATATATCTCATTGTGATGTTTAATCGATATGTTATTGATTATGATGATGAATATGGTGACGTACTTGATTTTATTTACAATTTTATGCTTTTATATGATATATACCATGTGATGATTGATGTAATTGAGTAGAAGATGTGATGTTATCACTATCATGTGCATTATTTTAAATAGAATCACGCATAGAATTAGAAACAACATCTTTTATTTTGTTAGGATGCATATGATGGGATTTTGTTAATTTATGTTTGTATAATGGATATTGCTCATATTTCATGATTTTCCTTTATGGTTTGGCACTCTTGCATCATTATGGTGAAGGACTATGGGATGAGGATAGATAGGAAAGCTTTGGTTTATGGTTTTTTAGGGGGATATGGCTTGGGAGTGATTGGTAGGATTGGGGCTTGGGAAGATTGTCAATCATATATATAATCCATGTTAATGTCACATCTTTATGAGATATGCCAATGGTCTTGAAAAGGCCATGATATTTATATTAAAGATGCATAGTGGGAACTCCATTTCAAATGGGATCAGCCATTCATAAGTATTTATTTCTATGGTCAACCCCTGTCATCCTTGTTCCCAAAATGTATAAACATATAAAAAGTAAACCAATTGAAAATACAAATTTTCATCACATTTACATCAATATAAATAATCACATAAAACACACACACACACTTAAGCAAAAAACATTCACAATTTACTAGATGGTTACAAAATGGGGATGGAAGCCAAGGGTGGGGATGATAAAGTGATGGGAGTGATAGTGGACAAGATATCCTTAGGCACATAAATATGACCAAGTTCCACCTACATAGTCTGAAAGACCTTAGGCTAATGTAGTTCTGGATAATAGATAATGACAATGATGATGATGAGCATTAATGGTTAGAAAGTGATGATGATGGTGGTGGTGGTGACTATAAAAATAGATGATAATGATGTAGTGATAGATAATTGATTGTAGGTGATATGGGAACATATGACATATGGATAAGTTTTGAATCACAAACCTAAAAATAAGAGGGTGTGGACTATCTTGTCAAGAATCAGAGTCATAGTAACCCCCATATTCTATTGGCCTTTGCTAATGATAGTGGGAGTGTATGATTGTATGGATGGAAAGGGTTTGGCATGATGTGGTTGAGGCTAATAGGAGATATAACTATCATAGGAATCTTGGCTAAAAGAGTGGATATAGATTGATGGGGTGATAGAGGATTGTGGGGATATGGATAATGTCTCCAAGGATAGAGACATGATTGGAGAAGATTTCTCCAACAAATGCCCGAAAAGTATCCCTTATTGCTTCTATGGTAAAAGACACATGACTCCTTGTTATATATTCCCACTTAGGTATACCAAGGTCAATCTATCCTTACCATGGTTCTGGGAATTGGTTTTCACCATGGTACTTACCCAAGGTGCCAATGAGCTGGTTTTCACCATTGGACAATTTTTTTAATTTTATTTTATTTTGTTTTATATAGATGGGATGGATGGGTCTTATAGATGAAGGATACAAGGACTAGATGTAGAACCTCTTGAGATTCATGATGTTCATAAGATCATCCAATTATTTTCCCTCAAGCATGGCCAACTTATATGTTCTAGAGCCAAATTTGGCAATAATGATGTATGGGCCCAACTAATTGGCTTCAAATTTTCCCTTCTTGTCTCTTTTTGCATTAGTGTTCTTTTAATTTTCCATGAGGACTAGGTCACCTACTTTAAACTCTCAAGCCTAAATCTTATTTTGGTATTGTTTCTTGAGCTTATTTGGATATGCCTTCAAGTGATTCAAGGCTTTCTATTATTTTTCATTAAGGAGTTTCAAATATTTTAGGCACTCTTGTTGGTGATTGTGATCATTAATTATGCCTCATAATGAGAGATAGAGAGACAGGACCTCTACTTCGATGAGCAATATTTCTTTAGTTCATATACCAAAGCATAAGCGGTGGTCTCTATGGGTGTGTAGACATTAGTGTGATAGGCCCATAACATTGGATATAACTAAATATGTTAATCACATCTATCTTGATTGACTATCTTTTTCAAGATTTTGATGAGGGTCTTATTGGTTGCTTATGCTTATCCATTTCCTTGGGATAAAATCGGGAAGACAAATGCTACATGATGTGGTAATTTTTAAAAATGGCCTTAACATCTTGACTCTTGAAATACTTGTCATTGTCTGAGATAATATTGGTAGGAATACCAAAGTGGCAAATGATTTGATTAAGAATGAATTTAGATATCTAGAGGTCAGTTATGTAAATCAATAGCATGGCTTCTACCCATTTTGTAAAATATTCTATAGCTATGATAATAAAATTATGCCCATTTGAGGAAGTAGGATTAATGGGCTCATGATAGGATGTAGTTCTTGTGCTAGTGCATGGATAAGGTTTCCATGCCTTTAACAGGCTTCACATTTCCACACATATTGATAAGCATCATGTTCCATGGTTGGCCATTACTACCCAACTCAGAGGAGCTTCTTGGCTAAGGCCATCCCACTGATGTGCCCTCCACAAATGCCAACATGGACCTCTTCAACCACTTGACCTTCCTCTTTCAAGGTCAAACACCTTAACAAGGTCCCATCATAACCCCTTCGATAGAGTGTATTACCTAGATTAGTAAAATGGGTAGCTTGATGGAGAAAGGATTTCCATTAATGGCAAGTGAGATCAATAGGTAAGATGTTATCATATAGGTATTGGTATATGGCATGATACCAAGGGAGATTAGGATTATTAATGGTATAAATTTGTGCAGGAGCCAAAGAATGATAAGCTAGATTGATCAATTATTCAATCAAAAAATTACCCTCTAAAAATCCTTCAGGGAGATCAATGAGGGATCCTAGAATAGCCATAGATTTAGATGTATTGTTACTATCTTGTGGCACTTACTCAAACATGATATTTTGAAATCTGGTTTTTAATTAGTCAACCAATTATTTTTACAAGAGCAACTTCTCATCCTTTGTTTGGAACTTTTCATTTACCTATTTTATGATTAATTGAGAGTCCTCAAATACTTGAAAATGTTGGATGTTCCATTGTATGTCAAGATGAAGTCCTGTTATAAGGGCCTCATATTCTGAGATATTTTTGGTACAAGGGAATGTGAGATTAAAATCCTTAGGAATGAGATCACCTTGTGGGGTGATTAGCATGGTTCTTTCCCCTAATCCATGAGTGGTGAAGGATCCATAAAAATATAACTTCCATCTTTCTGCCTATGAGGTACTCATAATGGATTCATCTAGAAAGGGAGAGGTAAGTGGCTCAACTACATCTAGTGGAGCTTCTACCAGTTGATCTGCTATGACATGTCCTTTGATTGCTTTCTAATGGGCATATTTAATATCAAACTCACTAAGCAACATGATCCATTTTTCCACACAACCTATTAGTGCTGATTTGGATAGGAGATATTTTAAAGGATCTATCTTTTCAATTAGGTGTACTTGATTATTGAGCATATAATGCCAAAGTTTTTGGCTAAACATTCCCATTTAACTAGTGTATAGTTTAACTCATATGTTATTTAGGTACAACTAAGATAATAAATGGTTCATTCATTTCTTTAGTTATTATGCTATGCGAGTAAGGCTTTAATGGCATAAGGAGTGGTGGATATATATAGCAATAGTGGTTTTCCTAGAATTGTTGGAGATAAGATATTTGGATTTGCAAAGTACTGCTTAAGATTCTTGAAATCCTTCTGACAATTTTCATCCCACTGAAAGGTTACTCCTTTCTTAAGTAAGTGAGTTAATGGATGACACTTATCGATGAGCTATGAGATAAAATGCCTAATAACCTGGAGCTTACCTTGAAGACCACAAATTTGTTTAAGTGTTCAGGGAGGTGGCATCTTAGTGATTGCTGAAAATTTTGCTAGATCTACCTCAATACCTCTCTTGGAGACAATGAACCCTAGAAATTTTCTTGATGTTACACCGAAGACACACTTTTTGGGGTTCAAGTATACCTTGTATTTTCATAGTCTTTCAAATATCCTATGAAGGACTGCAAGGTGCTCGAATCATGAGTGAGACTTTCCTAGGATATCATCAACATAATCTTCCACAATATCATGCATTATGTCATGGAAGATAACAGGCATTGCTCATTGATACATTGCCCCTACATTATTTAGGCCAAAATTCATGACCTAATTATAAAACATGCCCCATGGGGTGATAAATGCTATTTTATGTTGGTCTTCCTAAGCAATTTTGATTTGGTTGTATCCTAAAAAGACATCCATAAGAGATAGCTTCTCATAACTAGCAGTTGAATCTACAATCATATCAATATTAGGAAGTGGAAAATAATCTTTTAGGCATGCCTTATTGATGTCATGGAAATAAATGCATATCTAAATCCCACCATGTGTTTTCGAGATAGAGACTATACTAGATATCTAATTGAAATAGTCAATAGGATGAATGAATCCTATGTTCAAGAATTTTTGTAATTCTTCCTTAACTAGCAATGCCACCTTTGGATGCATCTTTCATAATTTTTGTTTTACTGGTTTAACATTAGTATGGACATCAAGATGATGGACTACTAGTGAAGGATACAACCCAGGCATATCTTCATAGCTTCAGGCAAAGATATCAATAAATTCTTTGAGCAAGGCAATGAGAATTTCATGCTTTGATTGCATAAGAGATGCCCCCAATTTCATGATCTTGGGTTTTTCTTTAGTTCTAATATTTATTTCAATGACTTCTTCAATGAGTGAGGGATATTATTCTGATAGATAAGGGGGGTATTTAATTTATGGCATGTAAAAGGTGGTAATTCTTGGCAATTCAGTATCAACATCCAAATATTCTTCTAATTGATTAGGATTACTTGGAATGTCATCAAGTTATTTAGAAGGTTCTCCTTATGCTTTAGGTGTTTCATCATCACTTTGGGTACTTAGTGACTCTTGTTCTCCAAAATATGTTGATTCACATAGATTGATTGAGAATCCTTTCTTATGGTCTCCAAATGGCATGAAAGTCCTTGCCCCCAATTATTCAAGAATAGCTTAATCATTTTGAAATGTGTCAAAGATGGGATCCTATTTGGAATCCCAATATATGAGGGATGGATAATAGAGGAAGATGTCAATGGTAAAGATGGAGGTATTGTAAAAGAGGTTAGTGGCAGCCAACTCTTTGAATTGACTACAAACAGACTCTGTTTAAGTATCCTCATCGGGGAGAGTTTGCTCTTTGGTCAAGATAGAATCCATAATGACATCAAGAGGGTCATTACCATATGTTTTATACCCTAGAACATAATAGGATGAGTTATCTTGAACACCAATAGGCTCTATCTGACCCTAATCTTGCCTACCTAGTCTCTTTCCTTTATAGTTCATGTTTTCCATCATGTGATAAACAATAGGATATTTTGTTGGGATGAGATGAAGGTATCATCATCAGATAAGAGCCATGAATCATCACCCTCTTTAATGTGTTCATCTAATAAAAATCTTGTACTTTCAAAATTCATGGGCCCAAATTGATACTTGATGGTTCAAACTTCATCATGGGAGACCCATAGCTTTGAGGAGATAATGGCAGATGGCTAATGTAAAGGTTTTTTACTCATATTCACCATAACCCATGGATGTGATTTTTAATTTGGTAAGATCAAGTGTTGGGGTAGATGTGGTGGCTAATTGATTAGGAGAGACATATTTGGTAGATGTAGGACTGAAGATGGAATTTTTAATGCCTCAAGATAATTATGGAGAAGGGGTTTGATCAATTTGAGAGATGTGATGGTCAATAATCCCTGAGATGGTGATTTCCATCCCTGAATGGGGGAACTTAAGGTACTAATGAAGAGTGGATGGGACAGCTTGCATTTCATGAATCTAGGGTCTCCCAAAAAGCATATTATATAGCAAGTCCATGTTAACCACATGTACCAATGTTTGATGGACTATGGGCCCCATAGTAATAGAAAGATAAATAGACCTAATGGAGGGCTGCTCATTATCATTGTATACTTTGATCATGATTCAATTGGACCCTAATGATGATTTAGAGTACCCCAAAAAAAATTTAAATTCCATATTACATAGGTTAAGTGTCGATCCTCCATCTATAAGGACATGGGAGATAGTGATGGGAAATGGAAACCTCAATGTATAGTGGTTAGTTGTGATGAGGTCCAATTAGTGGTAGATCTTGAGTGCTAAAATTAATTTGTGGGGAGGGGAATAAATGAGCCACTTGCACTTGAAATTGATTGGTTTCCAAGTTTATAGGTACCTATAAGTCATTAAGCATTTGATTTAATATTTCCTTGTGCAAAGCAGATGTTTTTAGAAGCTCCATATAAGAAATCTAGGTAGGAGTCTTTTCTAACTATTGAATAATGGCATATGACTTATCAGGCTTATCTGTGTCTTTGTTATAGGTATTCCCCCTTAGTATAGTGGAAGAAGTGGATAGCTATTGGGATGGTGTTATTGGGATGGTGATTTTATTTCACCTAGTTATAACAGTACAATGAGAGGTGGCCAAATTTATTTTCAAAACTGGAGGAGGTTCTTCAAAGGTGGGAATTTGGAAAAGCTTGATGGTATTAATATAATTATATGGTAAATTATGATAATCATTATAACTAGAAGAGGATTCCTGACCTTGGTCCCTTCGAGGTCTCTATTTCCTTTGCTCATGCTTTAGAAGAGGGTCTTTATAAATTCCCAATTGTCTATTACCAGGTTGAGTAGGATTGGGCTCTCCTTCCAACTCAATATCACCTCTTTCAATCAAATCTTATACATAGTGTTTGAATTGCATATAATTCTTGGTGTCATGTCCCTTTAATCTATGGAATTTATAATAGTCATCATCATGACACCAATCTGGTTTGGGTTGGTGATCATTGATAGGTTGAATCTCAAGCAAATTAATCATATTAGCTATAATCAACTACTCTAATAGAGTTGCCAAAGGGATACCCAGACTTATAAGAGGTTACCTTCCTAAACAAGGTCTTGGATTTCCCCTAAGAACCTTGATAGAAGAGACATGTGATTGTGGTGGGAGTCCCTTTCTTTGAATATTTTGGACATGTTTCTTTTGTGGTTTAGAATTTGTTACCCCATTCCAACAACATTCTTGTTTTTGTTAAAGACCTTTGG
This sequence comes from Torreya grandis, assembly GCA_037957365.1. Classification (NCBI taxonomy): domain Eukaryota; kingdom Viridiplantae; phylum Streptophyta; class Pinopsida; order Cupressales; family Taxaceae; genus Torreya; species Torreya grandis. The sequence continues at coordinate 237,208 of JARHVA010001027.1, forward strand.
CTTATTTTAGAATGAGGTTCCTAAATTTGTAGTGTTCCCATTATGAAAGAATGGCTTAATGGTTCCTTTTTCTATGAGGGCTTTTTCAATCTACATCCCCTTTTCTATAATCTCATTGAAAGTTTTTTCACATTATAGCTTTAATTGATATTTCAACTCTGTGTTGAGATTATCCTCAAATATTTTTACCATCTCCTTCTCATGTATGGTGCATCTCAATCAACTTTCCAATCCATGCCACCATTGTAAGAAATAAGCCATATTTTCACCATCTCTTTATTTTGTGTTATAAAGGTCAATAATAAACACATCATGTTCTATGTTGAAGGAGAAATTTCTAACAAATTATTCTATCAATTCCCCAAAGTTTGAGATTGACCCTTTAGGAAGATGCATGAACCACTCTAATGTTGGTCCTATTAGACTTTTAGGAAAAAGGCTTAATAGGTGGGCATCTTCTTGTGATACTTCATGACAAGCAATGAAGAATTCTTGCACATGATCCCTTGGGTCCCCCTTTCCCTTATATTTCTCAAATTTTGAAATATCAAAGTGTGAAGGGAATGGAACCTGTAGTACATTTCTATCCAAAGGTGGTGAATAAAAATCCTCATATTTGTATTTGAAGGCCTATGATCTAGGGTCCACTTGTTGGAGAATCTCTTTCATCATCTTCCATACTCAAGCAAAGTTAGGATCTCCAAGTGGATTGATCATTTCATTTTGAATTCCTTGTGGGATATAGGAATGATGGTTATTATGATTGGTATGATTGGTATGACTATTATTGTGGACATTATTATTATTATTATTATCACATTGAGCTTGGAGGAGAAGGTTAATTTTTTGTGTGAGTTAGTCTAAGTGATCTTCAATAGTAGCTTGTCTTCTATTAGCCTCAACATGTTGATTAATAAGGGGTGGTTGTGGGTTATCTTCATCTAATAATCCATGGTCCACTTCTTAATGATCATTATATTTTGGGGTTAACGGATGATCTACATTATTTAGTTAGGTGCCCCCAATTTCCATATTTTGATTTTGTTGTACATATTGTTTTAGGAGCTGACAGATACCTTCATTATTAAGGAGGTTATGAAGAGGGTTGGTGTTGTCATTTTCCTCCCACAATATATGGATGTCACTATGGAAGTCTTCATATTCCTGATTTGGGTCAATGAATTGCCACCTAGTATGGCCTTCTTGATTGGAACCTTGTCCTTGGTGGAATTGGGCTCAGGTTTGGATAACCATGATGAAATAAGATGAGGTGGGATGAAGTGATATTAAAATTATTTTGACTATTAAATTATAGACCAAAATATGAGACTACTAGTGGTCAAGAGAAAATTTTGATGGATAGGATAACTAGAAATTATCACAAGAATAATAGTTCTTTTAAGAGGTCAAACTAGCAAGGATGATGATTGGATTAAATATCTTTGTCAACTAGAAATTGGACAAGTTGATGGGTGATAGAGACAAAAGACACTTGATAAGGATAAAATATAATGATGGGTGCTAGATTGATGTCTTATAAAGCTATGTTCAATAATAATTTCAAGTTAGGATGATGATGTGTAGAAAGGAGAATGACCACCGATAGTTTGATATTTTTTCTTCAACCAAATATTCAAGGGAGGAATGAGGATGGGATGCAATTAAGGTGTATGGACAAGGACCACTAATCAAGATGGTTGGATAGGTATGATGCAAATGTGATTATGGAATTGGAAGATAAATATGTGGATCTAATATGAGGGTGATGGAAGTGGAAGGTAATATGGGGAATATAGACAAGCAACTAGGTGTTAACGATGGGTAATGAAGGACACTTTGTTAGATCAAAAGGAGAGGAATGTATCTTTGTGAGTGATAAAAAAGGGGTACTAGGATATGGAATGGGTCAATATTTTAATGATGATTATATGGGAGATGTGGATGTCTAAGTACTAGGGTTAATCTCAATAAAAATGATATGGGAATGGTCAAGACTATGGTGTGATTAGTGGATAAGGTAAGGTCAAAGTGAGGTGTGATTGATTATGGATGAGGTGGTCTTATGACAAGGTGTGGACAATTTAAGATAGGAGAGGGGATAATGAAAAGAATATACAAGGAAATGGTGACAAAGATATATGAGATGATGATTAGGTGAGGATGTACAAGATGATGGGGTATGACTAGGATGGGATGAAGACAAGATAGTATGGGATATGTAAAAGGATGTACAAAAAGATGATGATGATATATATATATATATACAAACAAGGAGAGAGTCAATATAAGGATAATATATGTGGATGATGGTTATGAAATATGGATTATGTGGATAAAATAATAATAAGATAAATGGATGATAGACATAAAGGGTGGACTAAATGTAGATAGAATAGTATGGATGGAGGGATGAATAATAGATGTGGGGAATGGACTATATATGGAATAAAATTTGATGAATTAAGGATACGATGGGTAAATTAATGGATATAGATGTGAGAAATGGACTATATGGATAATAAAATAAGTGAAGGGATGAGATGATATAGTTATAAGATGGGTGGATAAATAGAAGATGGACGGAGGTGAATACTAGGTAGATATAGGTATGAGATGAAAATGTGAAGGAAAATAGACAATGAGGAGAGTGGGTGGAAAGGGGATAATCATTGTATGTGGGATGACACTAGAATTATGAGTAATGAATGTGATATGAAGTGAATAAGATTTGGTCAAAGATATGAAATGTGATTGGGTGTTATGGAATGGATATAAATAAGAGAATGCTTGTGGGATGGATAAAAGTATGATAATGTTTACAAAGAAAATATGTGGAGAGATTTTGGTGCTAAGTGAGATGAATCCTATGTGGTGGGGGTGAGATAAAAAAGTGAAAATGATATGGACAAAAGGATATAGGGATGTGGGATAGTCCAAAGGGATATGAAAAAAAGGATAGTGGATACTAAGTGTTATGGGATGGGTGGTTCTACTAATTAGATGTAGAATGATGGGATAGTATAGTGTTACTATGTAGAAGATAGGTTATATGATGGTCAAAGATATGCAAATGATCAAGGATAAAGGGATGATATTAGGATGAGTGTGGAAAGTGATATGGGATGAACAAAGGGTGGATTAAGGTAAAAATTCTATGAAGGGAAGAATAAAAATGATGTGATATGGATAGTCAATATGAGATGATGATGAATGAGAGGAAGAAATGAATGATGGGATAATGGAAGTGATCCTATAAGTTTTATAAGGTATGCACACAAAATATATGGATATGGCTAACTCAGATAACAAGAAAAATGAGCCTTATCACAACACATAAGCAAATCATGCACATATACAGCTCTAATTAGTAAACTATATGGGAGTGTAAATTGATGTCCACACCATCTAAAAACTACATAAGTCAAGATATAGGTTGGTGACCTATTATAAAATCAATTGAACCTTCTCAACCTTGCTTATTCTTGATGGTCACTTCGGTATTGATACTGATGTTGATAGTGGAACATATATTACATCCATAGGCTCCTATTCTAAGGTTTACATAAGGATCTAAGGGAGTCCCTTATATATGCAAAAGTACAATGGGGCCAAGTCCATATAGGAGGTTGTCTGATTGCCTTAGGTATATGGACTTAATCATCCCTCACTCCATAGAACCCTTTATAGAAAATTCCACTTAGGCCATAATGACAATGCTCTCTTGATATTTATACTCTACTAGAACACAGAGTGTGGTTAACACGTGATGGTGAAATCCATGATACTAACCCATAAATATTAATCCATGTGCATGGTGATGAAATCCACATCACATGCTATCCTAGGGAAGGTTTATACAAACAAGAAAACTCATGATATAATTAATTAACCATTATAATTATCTATGTGATCTTCACATGATATGATAAATTATATGCACACACACAAACAAACAAAGTATATGCATACACACACACAAAAGGATCAAGCAAAGCTAATGATTAACTACTAATTGATAATGTAATAATTAAGAAAAATAGTTAATCAACAATTATCAAAATGGCCATCCCATTTTCCTACAACAAAAATGTTAGAAATCCACTAAGGGTGCCTTAAGAGTCTGACAAGACCTAAAAAATGGTTAGAAAACCTAAAACTACAATACCGCTACTACATAGAGAAATACTTCTATTAGTAGGATGATACCACTACTAGGAAAGTCATGGTATTACACAGATTAATTTATGATCCTAACTCGAGATAAAAAGTACTAGATCATATTTTCATAGACTAAAAATTATTATGGGGCTTCATTTTTAATACAATTATTGATATCAAAAATTGTCTAAAACCCAAAATTAATTTCCAAAATAAATATGTTCAATATCTCTACTCTAGATAACAATCCTAATACTTGTAGGACAATCCCACAACTGAGAAATTAGTGGTATTGTTGAATTTGGGTAGACTCTAGCAATCTTCTCTTGGATGTTATAGACCCTGTAAGACCAAATCACCCTCAATCAGTTTGGATGTTCTCTTTCACCTGCAAAAATAGAACCTGAATAAAATGTTAGAGTAACAAAAGACCAACAAGGAAGTGTTTTGACCTATGTATCTCAAAAACACAATATCACTACTAAAAATTACAATATCGCTACTTATAGTGCAATACCACTAGTCTCAAAGTGGTAGGATTATTTAAACTAGACTAAATTTCTTACCCTCTTGATAATTTTATTTAGTTGCTTCTCTCCTATAGAGAGGTTAGATAGCAAAACATATAGAATCTATAGAAGCAACAAGCATCTTAGAGTAATAAAATTATGTAGGAGGTAGGACCAGGGTATATAATACCATGACAAAGATCAATAATACCACTATTTGTAGGATGATACCATGACTAGGAAAGTAGCAAGATTGTCAAAATGGATGTTGATGGCCCTCTGAGAGTAATGTCTTTCCTACACACCATAAATCACACACCTAATAAAAATATAGGGTTAATCCACTAGCTGTCTAAATGTGAAAAACTTTAGCTTGTAATACCACTACTAGGAATAACAATATTGCTAATAGCAGAGTAATACCATGACTTAAGAAGTAGTGGTATTGTTCAAATGTAATACACTACTAAAACCCTGATTGCTAATGATTTAACCTGTAATACCATAATTATTGTTAATGATACCACTACTGCAATACCGTGACTTACAAAGCAATACGACTATTCTTAGAAACACATGAAAACTTCAAAATCTATGATTGATTTCTCTTCTAGTTGGCCCTAAAATCATCCAAAATGCTTCTAGCAAGGGTGTTAGCCTAAATAAGGGAGGTATGTCACACTGTGGTCACCAAAATGTGTACCAAATTTTGGGTTAAAATAAAATATTATCAAAGAGATAATGGAAACCCAAAGATAATGACACCAATAGAAAGAGATATAAAAGATAAATCAAAATGTAGTGTACATGCTTACCATCATTTTTACCTTCTCATATCTCTGATCCAAGATTTGTATGCTTGAATATGATTGTTGGATTGCTTGGAGATGCCTGAAAATGGCTTGGATAGGCTTGATAGATGACTTTCTTGTGTTATGCTTTCACTTTTTCATTCCTCTATTCATTCATTAGCTTGAGCAAGTGAGGGTGTGTTGGTTTTATAGATTCATGGAGGGAAGATCAAGGTCTAGGGTGGAAGATTTTCCATAGAATTTTTTAATTCCATGGAATCCTCTAGAATAGATAATTCTAAAGGAAGAGGGCTAGAATGGAGAGATTTCTAGAACTCTCTAATTCTAGAGATCTCTTCATAGGGTTTTAGGGGTTCAGGAAAGGCTAGTGTAGGATGGTGGGTGGGTAGGTAGATTATTTTGGAATTTTTAATTGGTAAGTGGGATCAGGGGTAGGTTTAGTGGATAATAGGTTTTGTTTAGGGATAATATTATGATTCCTAGGGATGTAGGAATACCTAGGGGATAGGCTAGTAGGTGGTTAGATGGGGTTATGGGAATTACAAATTCCCATATAATAGATAATTGGAATTGAATTAGGATAATGGTAGATTAGAGGGAACTAATGGAATAATGGAATGGGATAATGTTAGTGAAATTTATATTAATGGAAGGGGATATTAGATTTATAGCTAGGAAGGGGAATTAGTTAGTGAAATAAAATTAGATGAGTGAAATTAGCAGTTGTAATGGAGTGAGTAATTTTAGGTGTATACAACTTCTATGAAAGAGGTTAATGGAAATATTTAATAATCTCAATGAAAATTTTGAATGAAAAATTCAAAAATAATAAGTATACACTATAGATTACAGGTGTCCCCATATAGAGAAGTGTGCACCTACAATTGAGTATGGAAACTATGACCTCAACTTGATGTCTAGGTGGTGATAAGGTAAGATAAGGTAAATATAATGTATGAGAGGATATTATATAGACCTCATGTTTCATGTAAGTATTTAAAAATTATAACCAAGCTAAAATAAAGCCATATGTACTTACAATAATCATCTTGGTAGAGTTCATAGTTAAAATAGGGAAGGACTCATTTCATGAGCTTAAAGTGTAGGTAAAAGATATAGAGAGAGTTTTAACAATGAAAAAAACCTATAAGCACCTCCATTAGAGCCATGGTTACCTCAATAAGTTTTAAAATGTGTGAAAAAATCTTATATAGACATCTTAAGGTCCTCTATCCACCTACAACTAACCATGTTTGATTGTGTTAACACTAAGCAAGATTAGGGTCCAAAGTGATGGTCTAAGCTCAAATAAAGTGTTGAATGGGTAAAAATAAATGTATATGATCATAGAATATTCAACAGGGGTATTTAATCATTGATTTCATCCTAAAACATACAAACATAAAACATGGATTCAAACACTCTTAAAAAGTGGAAGTTTGCACAAACACATGAAATATGATAAGAGTAACACTTTCAATGTACTTAAAAACACACATACATGATGACCCCATCACAAATAATTATGAATCTTAATCCATCCACACACCTTGAAAACAAGAATAGAGTACATTTAGGCACTTGAAAGCATAAATACACATGAAATGATGAATAAAAACACATGAATTAAAAATAGAGCTCAATATATTAAATCTTAGAAAATATTATAGAGGATCCTATATACCAAGTTTCACCTTGTTGAACATCTCTGTTTGTCAAATTCCTAGTGCATATGACCCTACATATGAGAACATGTCTCTATGTATAAAATAAACTTGTTAATAAAGACAAACTATTGGGCAAACTTAACCTTATATGTGGTGGGCCTCTAGTAAGGAGAAGCATGGCCCAAGAAATAGTAGGTATAAGTAAATTAAAGATAGATTTCCTTTTAAAGGATTTATTAGAATCTTCATTAATTTTATTTGCATTTTCATCTAAATATTATGCTCTATGGAACCTTCATGAAATGAGGCTTAAGAACACACTATGAATGTGCTTATCTAAAGCATTTTCCTTTTTTTCCCCTATCTATTCTTGCTTCATATGTTTTGGATCTTATGTGTGTTAATAAGTTATGCATTTAGTTTTTTCACATTTTGTAAAAATTTTGGGATTTATTTCCTTGTTCAACTTATTCCTTGATTGGTAATATTCAATGTCCACTTACCCTTCTCAAAACAAAGGCTCTGTCTCTAATGGGGTTGTAGATATTTGTTGGTAAAATTCCTAGTATAGGGTTATATACACATTTAACCCACAAAATGGACCATATTAGTTGTTAATGCATTGAGATTAACCTTATAACATTTACACATTTTACGAAAGGTCATATGCACATTTTATGCATCCCTAAATCTACTATGATCACAAATATGAATGACTTTGTCAAAATGATAAAACCTAGCAAAATGGACTCATTCAAAAAGATTGTTGACCGATTTATCAACATGTATCAAATTTGAAAACCTAGTAGAATGGAAGAGTTTTAAAACCTAGGATAAAAATTAGAAGTTTTTGACCTTCTTCTGACCATTTCTACTTGATTTATCTCCCTCCACCTTGGATTTAGAAATGATTGAATGGTAAATGACATATGTTTGGCCCTTAGGATTTAACCAAATAATAGTAGGGCCATAAGAGGTTCATGATTAATGATAATAGGGCATGAAAATTAGGGTTTATCAAGCATGCTAATCAAGGTTTACCATTGAATCATTCATATGCCATGTTGGGTTCATACCACATGGAAATATGAGTGACACTTGCATAGTCATGGTTCATGATATTAGCATCTTGGTAGTTAGTAGATATGATGGTGATAGTCATAAGTAGTGATGACCATGTTCGATGGTGGAATTGATGGTAACCATGGTAGGATCGATTAGTGGTAGTTGGTACCAATGTTGGAAATGACTGATGAAGACCATTTAGGTAATGATAGGTGAACACCAGGAGCTGAAACTAGCATGTCAGTGGTTTGTGCATGTTGGTTAAGCTTGCCCTAATTAACTTGTCATCAAGCGATGGACATAGATGGATCCTTATGGCCATAGACTATTTCACAAGATGGATGGAAGTAATGTTCAAAAAAATTAATGAAACATCCATCTTGAGCTTTTATGAAGGCATTATAATAATATTTGGTGTCCTATTCACTATTGTATCTGATCATGCATTGGCTTTCCTTATAAATAGGATTAGTAAATGGGCCATCAAGCATAGCATCTATCTAAGCACCTCATTGAATTATTACCCTCAAGTTAATGGCCTAGACAAGTCCACAAATAAGAATATGATTTGTATCATAAAGAGGACCATGGAAGACAATCATCGATTTTGGTATACTAAACTTAGGAATGCCCTTTGGGTTGATCGAATCACACCTAAAAGAGTGTTGGGAAATTCACATTTCATGTTAGTTTATTAGAGGGAGGCTAGATTTCCTACATCTCTCAAGTTTCCTTCATTTAAGCTCACCCATAGTTGAATTTGCTCAAAATTGATCCCCTCAAAGTAAGATTAGCAGAGCTAATGGAGTATGAAGAGACTAGAGCATAGGCTATGCACACTATATAATTACAATAGGCCCAGACAAAGAGGACTTTTGATAAGAGGGCCACTAATAGGAGTTTATAATAAAGAGATTTAATTCTCAAATAAGATATAGATAGAGCAAAATTTAAAAGGCATACTACATTCGACATGATATGGAGTGGTTCATTTACCATAGCCAGTTGCAAGCAATTCAATGCTTTCCAACTTGCTAGATTGAATGGAGAATAACTACCTATCCTAGTCAATTGGATCCATCTCAAGATCTATCTCTAATTATTCTTGTATAATTTTTAAATAAGTAGATTAGATGTTTTTCATTTCCCTAAGTGCCTTGCACACCATATTTTAGAATAGTTTTATTTCCTCTAAGTGTTTGTACATAGTGTTTATCTTAGATTATCTCTTTAATCTAAGTTCCTTTGGTATAGTTCTTTGATTTTTCTAGGAGGGTCTTAATTCATTCTAAATCTAGGGATACATAGCCAGTGTGTTGTAGTCAGAAGGACCAAAAGTTTCAAATACTTCATGCCCAATGAATCACTTCAAAGGTTTCTAGATTCTTGATTAGAAAGTAAGTAGCCCATAGAGGTCACTAGAAGTTTTGAATTTTTAAGTCACCTCTAACTTGAATATAACTCAAAAATATCCTACAAAATATTTTTGTACTTGTGAAGTGTCAAGTTATTTAAATCAAGTCATGCACAGATGCCTCTCATCAACACCCTACTTAAGGCAATCAGTGTAGATTTGAATATATACTAAGTATTGATTCATGCCCACTAGACATTCTTGATGCATACCCCATGTATAATCCTTCATCACACAATCCAACATAATACACAGGTTCAAGGACATAGATCCCCAATCTTTAGATAGCACATGTAGAGGTGTGCAAAAAGCATTTCTAAATTATAAGAAGTGCACCCAAGATTTTCCATCTTTGTGTGAATTCCTATTTAAAAGGGTCCCTATGCCTTCATGATTAAGTATTGCACTAAATCTCAAAATTTCACCTATAAAATATCATATATCATAGACTTTAATCTATCCTACACTCATACTACTTCATAGACTAACGTTGATCCCAAGTGTAAAGTGATGATGTGGCAGTTCAAGGGATGCCTACACAATGATCGATATGTGGCATCAAGGTATAAAGAGGTAGTTGAAAATTAGTTGAGTGGTGTTTGAGGCCTTGTTAGAATAATTAAATGTAAAAGTGGTGGTTAGACATTATAATATGAGTACACTCCACCCTTTTCACTTTTCCAAGAAACTTCCACTCTCATACACACACATGGATCCAAGAAGAATCCTACCACAAACTCCCATATTTGAATCACCTAATAGAATTCAAAAAGTATGGGTATGGTGCTGAAATAAAATTAAAAATTATATCTACCACCCTAAGTGGTGCATTAATTATAAAAGGCTTGATCCATTATGAAATCCTTGTTATTCATTATAAAAGGATCAACACATGTTAGGCAACCTCATGCTTTTAAAATTTTCCCTCCAAGAGCACTTATGTTTAATAAATATTGAAAGTTAATGAAAATTAATTTCACCTCTATCTATTCTTCTTATATCCTATGTGTTATTTTTGTTTGTTGATCCTTGTATGTGGGTAATGTTTGCCCCTCTCATCATTGTCTATTCTCAAAACCTCTATGTAGAACTTGAAACTCACTTACAGGTCATATGTTGTGTGCACTCAAGTTGGTGTAGACATTTTTTGTGAATCATTTGTCATCCCTCTCATTGTTACACTATATTCCCACACCTCTGTGCATAATACTTATGCATCTAGAGTGGCTTTGGATGAGTCTATGTGATGATGTCTTATTTTAAAATATTTATTTTGTTCATGGCAGTAGGATCACTCGCTCTATTCTCAGTGTATCACCTTTTTATTTTCCATCACTCTCTTACCTAATCCCTCCATTTTCACTCAAGAATCTTAGGTTTAGATTAGCATTAGATTTACCTTTTTGCTCTTTAGGTCTATACACTGGTCCTAAACCAAGTGCACTTAGAATAGAAGGAATATATCCTACTCTAGAGGTTCATCCCAAGGAGTGTAAGGTTCTCACACCTTGGGGATGTTCCCATCATTACAAAGATATTGTTGAGTTGTGGAGCTAAAAGCTTCACCAAATGAGTAAATTGTAGGTTGCTAGAGTTACACAGTCACCGGCGTCAGTCAGGAACGACCGACCTCGATCAAGTGTCGACTAGGAGCTATCGGCATCGATTATGGATCAGCCGACATCGGTCATGTGTAGACAGGTAGGGACCGATGTTGATTATCTGTGCATCTAGAAAGTCTTTTTTTATGGATGAACAGATTGTTTGCATGATTAGATTAACTGTTGGTATTGAGTCCACATTTCTATTTTTGGCAAGACTGATTTGAACCCTTGATTAAGAGGTATATCTAATGGTGGAGAATGCATGCTCATGTTTCCTAATTCTATATATAGGGATAGATCTTCATAGCTTGTATGTATGAGAATAGTACAATACATTTATTGTATATGTGAATCAATCCAGGTTGTTGGAATTGATTATAATTGAGAGAGAAAACTCTTGAGGGAAATAAATTTGTACATCTGAGAGGTGTGAGAAGAAAGTGTGATTTTATTCATTGTATTTCCTTCTGGAAGAGTTTAATACAAGTTTTCAGGGTGGTTTCTTGTATCTCTTATTCTTTGTTATTTTTGATTTCTAGTTGCTTTCAATTCTAGTTTAATTCTATGTTTAGTTGCTTACATAAAAGTAATAAAGTTTGTTGGTTGATCCCCAATAGATACAACTGATGTTCTATGTGTGTAGGTGTGTGATAACACTTTCACACCTAGTTTTAAACACTTTTATGCCCTACGTAAGTAATTCATGCTCTATGCCCCACTGTAAAACCTCTTACGCAGTAAACCATCCATGGGTGCATGTTTCAAAAAAAACTAATCTTAACATCTATCATTGCACTTTTTCAATATGTATCAAGCCACATTTGGTGGTTCCACCCCTTTAGTTTATCTATAGAGTATTGTAAATAGTTAAATGAGAATTAGAGCATACATTATTTTCAACTCAAGAGCATTAAAAAGTTTTCAAATTGAAAATTGATCACTCTTAATTCACCAAATATTTAACATTTATTTTAATTTTCTCAACAAGGTGGAAATAACTTCTCTACCTTCAATTTGAAAACCAATTAAATTTCATACCCTTCTAGGTGTATACTTTTCTTGCTCTCTTTGAAAATTTTAAGTTTCAAAATTTAAATTTCAATTTTCAAATATGAAAACTAACTACTTTTAGTGGTATTCTTGTAGGTTTTTACATTAACACACCACACATGATCAATATTCACATTCAAAGGTAAATTATGTGTACACACTCAAGTTCGCATCTATTTGACTCTAATGATTTCACTTTGTTGTATCACTAAAATAATGTGGTGGAAAATGTAGACACATAAAATTAATAATTAAGTGATTATAAGTGGTTATCCTTGACATATTTATCCTTCTTGGTCTATTCACCATTTGTTAAATATTAATCTATAAAAAGAGCCTCTATTGTATTATGAACACAAAAAATATCATACAAGTATCCATGTTTCAACTATGTTCCCTATTCAACCTATAGGAACCTATTAGGTATTTTTCAGTAGTCTTTATCTTTATGAGATAAGATCATGTTAGGTCTGATAGAGCCACACTATGGCCTTTTCCACTAGTGTATCTAGTTACTATTAAAAATTAAGACATTTCACAATGGCTCTCCCTCACTTCTTGAAAAGTTAATTAGCAAAAATATTTTAAATATTCCCATATAAAATCACATCAAGGCATTCATTTTAAGGAACATGGAAAGCTAATTTTAAAATCACTATACACTGAACAAAAGAGTATTATTTCTTCTAAATTCAATTATATTGCATTTTATATTCATATAAAATGTCACTTGAGTGTAATGAGTGTCACTGAAACCACCCTACCCCTAGCTAGCCCTAGACCTATATTAGGGCCTCTTTCAACCCTTATTTAGATTTTGAGTGGGTATTACACATCCATAGACATCCTAAAATTAGTCCCAGACCTTCCCCTAAAAATATAAGACCCTAGTGCTCTAGGTTATGCTACCTGGACACTATCACACTTATTTGGACACTACTGCATTGTGCTAGTGACCAAGGGACTGCTCTAGTATCCTTTACTTAATTTCAAACCCAATAAATATACTTTCAATTTCTAAGACACCTAGGGTCAATCCAGATATATATTTCACACTCCACACCAAGTACTAGATCAGTATAAATACATGACTTTTATCCCTTTACCCACTAGATGTAAATGAAATGTAAATGCAAACAAAAAAGCTCAAAATAACTTATGCAAAATCAAGTTAATTGATCCCTATTCTACTCTACTTATACATACATCTAGCTATAGCTTCCCTAAGCTTAGATTACATAGATTTTAAGTCTCAAACCTCCCTCAAATAACTCAAGTTGGCACTCATACTAGCATCACTTACACTTGCACCAACACTTAGATTAGGAGAATTACATCAGGTTTGATCCCCTTTTAAGGTAATGGTATGTAGGAAACACTCATCACATGGCTCTTTTAGGTCCTGTCCATCCTACCCACTAAATTTTTTTCTCATGATGTTCATTCAAACCCTTAAAGGCATGAAAACTTAAGGTTTTTAGAGTAAAATAGAGCTATAAGAAAAATTATTATTTGCATAGACTTGAAATATGGACCAGAGCTGGAACAAGGCCTATTATACAAAACATATAAATATTTTATGGATATTTTGAGTTGTATACCTATGCACTACCTTGGATACTAGCACACCATGTTATTATCTATGGAACTATGGTATTATCTAGGAGGAATTCTAACACATGGATCCTATTTATGATACCCTAATCAAATTATGTGTTATTTTTATCCTTAATATCATCCATCTTAATTAGTTTCTAGATAAATACTTATTTTTATTATTCATTATTATTTTTAAAAATATCAAATTCGATCAATTCTTGCATAAATCAGTGGTTGTATTTATTGCATATTTCTATCTTGATTTATCATAGACTCTTTAGCAACCTAGAATTCACATACACCAAGTCCTTAAAATTTAAATCATTTGGTGAACCCAAATTACTTAGAATAGTGCAACAACCCTAAGCTTAGACTACCTTTAGGGTATATGTTTCTAGCCTTCTAGAACTTAGAGTCAAATTATAGATCCTTGTATTTTCTAATTTTTATTTTTATCTAATCATGAAAATAATGATAAAAGATATTTATTGTTTTCTAATGCAAAGTTTTCTAGTTGCATTTGCATGTTTGTTTCTTTTCATTTAGAATCAATTCAAATAAGATATAAACACATATGTACATGATGTCCTATGTTAGTTAAAATATATTTTATTGAGCTTTGTCCATAAATTAAATATACTAACAAACATGTTTCAAGTTTTAATGTCATATCTTATGTACAAGAAAGGAGAAGGATATCCTTCTCATCCTCATCTCCATGAGGTTGATAGTTAATTTCCCTCTAACTAGGTCCATTATATCACTTATCCTATCCTATTATTACCAATACTATTTTTACTAATACCCATACTCAGTATATCCATGCCTCCACCTCTTCTCTACAGGATGTGTGCCTACATGTTCAATCTTAAGAAACTAGGGTTTACACTTATAATACTCTAAGGGATCAAATTATCAATATGATCAGGTTAATTTTAGAATTATAAAATCAAAATCAATTATTACATGAAAATTTTAAAACATTGGAAAATTATATTACAAGATAAAAGCCTCCATGGTACACTAGTGTCAATCATGTATATGCATCATCACCTAGTCAATTTGTGGCAAGAAATGTTACACATCAAAACAAGAAATCACAAAAAAAATGCATCTACAACTAATGATTTGAAAAGTACTCAAAGATAAAATAGAAGTTAGAGTGGTATTTTAAGGCAAATTATTAAAGATAAGTTGATCAACCTACCTCCTCTACATCTATTAAGGATATCTAGATATTATTGTGCATACCATAGAATTCATGGTCATCAAATAGATTCATGTTTGGCATTGAAAAATCATATACAATAGATAATTGATAATGAGGACCCTATACAAGACAAATAAATTAAGCAATCCAAAATGATATAGGAACACATTTAAAAAGGATCAAATTTAGAAATAGTACAAAAGCGGTTACCAATACATAACTCATAACAACAAAAAGGTTTATAAAGCAAAATTAGAGCAAGAAATAGTACAATAAGCACAAGTAAAAGAAGTGAAGGATACAAATATACCTCTCCAAAATGAGGTACAATTTTTAAAATAGTATGTGTTTGGTCAAAAATATCTAAAATAGTTTGATTATCAAGGTCAAGGGTTGGGAAAACATGCCCAAGGCATCACTACTCCTATTCTAGTAGTTGATAATGTTGGTTACTAAGGATTTGGATTTATGAAACATACTAAGGTAGATTATTCATGGATACAATTTATCCATGCCAAAGATCTAGATACACAGGTAATGTTACAAAAAGAGAAAGAACTTAAAATGTACATAGAGAATTAGGCTAAGAAAATAACCTTTCTCAAAATGGGTTTTCTAAAAATAAAGCCTTCAAATCAAGTTATACCTACAATGGATACAATTTTAGATGGTAAGATCCTAATCAATCATCTAGGCATTGCTAATAAAAATGAAGAATATGATTGGAATAATCTAGATTATTATGATATAGACTATTTATAAAGTGAATATTCCACATATGTTACATAGAGGCATCCCATTTATGACATTTTGGGTTTATATAACTATTCCTACTCATGAGCCCAATTAAGCTTATCAAATCCATTCTTTTCCCAATCAAATAGAAGAGAAAGTTGAAAAGAGAAACGTTGTTTTTGAAGCAAATATTTATAGGCAAATTGAGTTGGATAATATCTATATATAGTATTCCATGTCATTATAAAAATAAGTGGAATCTAATCCCTCATTACCCTCTCTAATTACATCTCCACCTCAATAAAAAATCTCTAGATATGAAATTCTAAGTTGGAGACAAGGTGGAGAATCCAAGCCTAAGGAGATTTCAAGTTTATTAAACACTTCATCTACTCCCCAAGATAAATAACTAATTAAATAAGAGGCTCCTAATTCTAATATCCTAAGATAGAGTAAGGTAGTGGAATCATGGAGAAAGAAGGAGGATAAAGGCCTTGATAAAGAGTGTGAAGTTTAGAAAGAGTTTGATCCTAGGTAAGACCCTCCCACCCTTCCTCAAGAAACCACTTAACTTGTGCTCCTCATCTTCATGATGATGCCTATCAAATCCAAGAGATACTTTTTCAATATAACATATCCAAGAAAATTGATGAGTTAGATTCAAGGATGAAATTGCTAAGTCAAGGTGTGAAGGAAGGTTTAGACCTAAAAGATCTTATACCTAAACACACCTCATCTACCCTTCCTCAAGAGAGTCATAAAGATAAATAAAAATTAAATGAAGTTATTTTAAAATGGAAGGAATAAAACCAAGCTATTTTATCCCAATTTCTTCCCCCCACTTCCTCAAGAGCTCCAAAAAGAATCCTTTACAATTCATTCTCAATCTGATTTTGAGTTTTATGTTCCACCTCCACCAACTAGTTAATATTATCCTCACTCTATCACTCTTTTCCTTAATGTACATATGGTATGGTAACATAAATAGGAGAATTTTTTAGAGGAAAATTCAAAACTCTTTCTTGAAGAATGCATACCTCCTTAGCAGCCTCATTACGTTAATTCACATGATTTCAAAATGCCTAGTCTTGGCATCACCAAGAAGGAGAAGGAGATGGAAGATCTTGTAGACCTTAAATAAGACTCTACATATAATCAAAAAATTGTATATGATCATATCTAACATGAATATGAATGTGCTATTAAGAATGGAGAACAATTCCAAGTCATCCCCAAAGAGGTGGCAGTCCTAGAAAACTCTCTTGAGACCAAGGTGGAAGTTGTTATTCTTGAAGATGACCCAATACCTCAGCCTAATTTTGAATCACCCTCAGATGTATTGGAGTTTTAATAAAACCATTTTGATGACCTCATACATAAATAAGAGAATATTGAAGAGTTAGTGGTTCTAGATGATAAAGAGGACAAAGATGAATGGCAACTGTAAATGGAGTTTTTTAAAGAGCCTGAAGATTTTTGCCAAATTTAAGATAAAGTACATGACAAGGTGAATAAATATTATTCCATATTGTAAAATGACTAATATTAGGTAGAAAATGCAAACCTCCTTTATTAGATAGAATAACTTGCAGCTGAGAGGAAACCTAATCTTATTGAGATCACTATAGAAATCAAGAAGCTAGCCTTATTGAAACACCATTGGAGGTTATAATTAAGAATCCATATAAGAAATTTTAGTCTATTTGGATGCATTAATAATTCATTTCCATATTCAACTTGTTTATAACTGTTTGGTTCTCATTGAACAGCATGCCAATGAAGTTGACAAACATCATGAAGAAATTGAAGGCATTAATTTCAAGGATCAAAAGACTATATGTCTCATTCATTCCTTCATGTCAAGAAGCAAGACAGGTTTCAAAACTCCCCTTTGATCCAAGAGGGAGTTTCATCTTAGATTATTTAGTGTTTGTTTTAGTTTGTTTAGTTTGGTGTGTGTTCCATAAGTATTCATGAAGCACATGTGTGGTTGCTTTTGCTTTGTGTGTGTGTCTTTTGTTTTGAGTGGTTGAGTTAATCATTGGCATTGCCTTGATCAAAGCTTGTGGTCAAAGGTATCCTTGTTTTTCTTCAGACTTCAAATGAATCCCTAATTCCAATGGATTGATAAAGCTACTAGTCTAGTTAGTATAGTAGGTATACTACCCCTATGAGTCACCAATTTGTTGACCAAATTTGACTCTATAGGTAAAATTAGAAAAACTATAGGTAAAAACTTAAGTTTTATATGTTTTTAGGGGTCTAATATTATTTCATATGGTGTATTATATATCTTTTTATGTTATTACATATCATATTAGCCTTGGTCTTAGTCATGTTCAATACTTATATCATTTTGAGTCATTTTAGGGTCAAAAAGGGGTATTTAATGACTTTTACAAACTATTTGGGAAATTTTAAGGTTATAAAAGGTGATTTCACACCCCATGTGTCTAAATATGTCTTAATAAACTATTGGTAACTAAAATTGGTAGGTGATTCAGAAGAAAAGGTAGTGTTTTAAGGAAAAGAGAAGAGTTTGGCACTTGTACGGCCCATGGAAAAGTTTGTCATGTGTGGTAAGGTTTTAATATTACTCTTCATATTCCTAAAACTCATATAAATTCTTCACACACTTTTAAATTTCTAAAAAACTCCCAAAATTATTTTACTCCTTTCTTGTCCTTTTAGACATGCAGAAGTTATCAACAGGTTCATGCTTGGTATGGTCAGAGAATTTCTAGGTTAAAAAATTTTGGGAGGTGGTATTAAAATTATATAGATCCATTTACATATAAATATTTGTAATATTTTTCAACCATGCTTTATGAACCATCCTTTACAAGATGGCTCTATTTTTTTGCTTGTTAATATGTGCACCCTATAGGTTTTACTCCATTTTGGACAAGTCCATATAAATAAATTGTTGAGGTTTACTCTATATGCTTTTTGATTATTTATATAATTCTCCCTATTCTTGATTCCATGTTTCATGGTATTTTCATGAGCAAGTTATCTCATGTTGATGGAAGATGTCACCATGTGAAGTTTTAGTCAAAAATCCTTATTTAAAAAATGTTTAGTTCTCAAAAGAGGTCTCATAAGAATGTGATGTGATGTTTTACATATTATAATTCCATAAATACCACCTTAATTTCATGTTTTACCTTGCAAAATTATACCTTGTCTTCTACACCCAGTCTTGTCACACTCACAATCAACTCTCTCCTTGTTCTCAGTTATAGCCATGTTTTTTGAACTCTGATCATGCTTATAAAGCAGTAAAGGAAAATATAAAAGGAAATTTTCATTTTATTGTGGTATGAGAAATCATATTGGATACTCTAAGTAGCACAAAATACCATGATAGTAGTCATGTATAGCATATACAATTAAGCAACCATTAAAGTACACCTACAGGAGACTCTTAGGATGACAGCATGCTAAAATGGAAATTTGGATAAATGTTTCAATATTTCAAGAAGTTTAGGAGTCCATTTGAATACTTGGTGAAGTAATTAATTGATTATAAACCTTTTAGATTGAATATTACTCAGATTTGCTCATTGGCTGCAGACATGAAAATGGCCACCTACAAGTGTTAGCAAAGGACTAAGGTTCTTGATGGAAGAATACAGACAAGTTAAAACCATGTTTAGAGTCACAAGGTGTTAAATATATCATAAAATTCATATTTTAAGTGTTATATGGATAGGCAAGTTGAATATCACCTTTTATTAGGAAGATGATAGTGTTGAGGGAGTTTTTCCCTAAAACAAGAAAACAAAGGTCCTAGCACTTTTTGTCAAAAGTAAACAACAAGGTTGTCATGAGATTGGAAGCATATACATGTACTCACCTTATATCCCATACATATGATAATGACTTGGTAGAGTTTAGAGGGTAGAATGTTGATGAAGCTTGATTGTTTGGGGCATCAAAGTTGCCTATTTATGCACTAAAATCCTATATTATCATCTACAGGTCTGAGTCTAAAAGGAACCTTTTTCATCCAAGTTGTTAGTATTAGGCCATGTATTCACATTGTTATGGTATTATATGGTGTAAAAGATAATTCATGTCCTAATAAGTCATATAAATAATATAATGTATTGTCTCTTGTCTCCAAAACACACCTACAGTTTGTACAAATATCTTGAGCATATTTATCTATAGCCAACATAGGATTCAAGTTTTAGAAGGGTTTCCTTTCTTGAATATATGACTGTTAGGATATTTACATGGTTTTAAAATGTGATTGGAAAATTTCTCAAATGTTTCAAGTATCTTAAGAAGCAAACATGATGATCTTCCAAGCCCATACAAACTTACAGTGTTACCTACAGCAAACTGTTATTTTCTACATCATTCATAGCAGGGTCTCAAGTATGGGATAGATATCAGTTTTTTCCAATGGGAGATGATTAAAAATTCCTAAAATTATATCAATGTGTTTTTAAGTCTATCCCAAGTAAAATATATACCTAAAGGCCTCTTTGAATTATAAATATGCACATATAGGTTGTCTATAAGCTCACCATAGAGAAATAGGCCTGATAACCTCGGTGATAAACCTCACTCTAAGAATATAAGGAAAAAATTAAGTTTTATTATGGTTTATATATATTTAAATAGGGTTTTTTTCATTATTTTCAAGGCTTATAATATGTAGGAGTACTTCACGATCAACTATAGTTGACTATGAGAGGTAGAGAATAAGGAGGTGTGTTTTGATGAAGTCTAGCCCAAAAAAGATGAATAAAATAGACTTAAAAAAATTTAAATGACCCTAAGGGCATAAAATGAGGTTTTATACAATTTTTTTTTGAGTTCAAACCACACAATTCCACCTACAGGTATGCTACCTAAGAGCAAACACACTCAGAAAATACACAGTCTTCAGTGCCCAAGGTATATAGAGGGATACATGAGGGTCTATAAGGATGAATGGATTTGAAATACATACATCATTATTATATAGGTTATAATGGGATAATTTTATATGAACATAATATAAATAATTATCTCTTATGTTTAAATATATAGCCTATAACCTAAACATTGTACACAGTCCTTTGCCTGGAAGTTTGTCTTGGGTTTCTAGTGCATTTGAGTGGTTAAATGACCTAGTAGAGAGATGTTTTTTTGTGTAGGGTGCATTTAAGAATTTTTAAATATATTACACCATTCATCTAGTATTATTAAATATGGGAAGTTCCCTTTGTTTTATCTCAGATAGAGGGCACTTCCCTTATAATTAAAACCATGTAGTCTTAACAAAAGAGGTGAAAGGGTGATCAAAGGTGTTGTTTAGAAATTTAAAGATGATTTGGAAAGATGTAACACATTAAAACAAACATGAGGAATCCTTATGATAAGGATGATACCCAATAAGATGTTTTAAACCCTTAAGTATGCAAGTAAGGCTATCAAACATAGTTTAGGCCTAAAGCCAAATGGAGAACCACTTTCATTTCTAGTATGGAGTGAACATTATAATTAATTGGATAATGTATATAGTGTCACTATAGAGGTGTTTGATCCATTATGATTTAGGAGAAGCACAAATAAATCCATTTTTGAGCTTAAAACAAACTTAGGTCTATATGGAATGGAAGAAAGGGTTTAAATGAGCAAATTTAAGTGCTCATATCTTCTCTATTGATTTGCATGGGAATACAATACATTTGGAGATGTTATATAGGGTTATAAACAAAAAAATTGTGCCATTGGATTGGACTTTGAATGTGCATTCTCTATGAACAAAGCTCAAGATCATAAATAGGTCTAAAACCCTTGCAAACCCTTGACAAGGACCTAATTAGAGAAACAAAGTTGGATATCTATATAATGACATAGTTTTCCCACTAAAATGATTGGAACTTATATAGGACTCTCTCAGGCTACTCCCCATGCTTTTGGTGTATACAAAGTTATATAGATAGGGTAAAAAATAAGGTACTTTTGAATATTTTGTGTTTTATAGGTTACAAGAGGATGTTAAATATGAAACCAAATTTGGGAAAAGGAT
Organism: Torreya grandis; assembly: GCA_037957365.1. Taxonomy (NCBI): domain Eukaryota; kingdom Viridiplantae; phylum Streptophyta; class Pinopsida; order Cupressales; family Taxaceae; genus Torreya; species Torreya grandis. Next base: position 259,062 of record JARHVA010001027.1, read on the forward strand.
TATGACTTGGGATTAACCCTCATGTATATTTAATTCTTCATAACAACTCTTAAGTGCCTCAACCAATTGCTTCATCACAGCCAGTCAAAACTGTCATAATGACCAAGCTAGTGAGAAGGGTGGAAAACTTCAAGTTAGTTGATTTTAAGGTGTGACTAATGCCTCTAAGGCCATGGAGGGTATTTACACATGTCATTAACTCCCTCCCAAGGATTTCATCAAAAAATAGTGATTTTTTTGAGGTCAAGTGTGCAAGGTGCATGAAATAAAAGTTATTTATATTGTAGACGGTAATAACTCATTTTGAGATGATTCTAGAGGACCAGGACTACAACTAATGCATATAAATTCATGTTTAAAATCCTTCCCCTTAATTTCAATAATCATACCTATACATAATTATTTTTAGGATGTTCAAATAAGTCCAAATTATGAAGGTAGTTTTCTGAGCTAGAATGAGAACTTTCATGTCACTTTTCATAAATTTCATGCCTTGTATGGCCACTTATCTCTTTTGACCTTGCATGGTTCATCCCAAATCCTCTTATAATATACAATTAACTACTTTGATCAGATTGAAAAGTTTCCTTGTGACCCTTGGACTTCTCTCTTCTCCTCTCTCTCTCAAGTTCTATAAGAACTAGCCATTTTGGCCATTACAACTTATGCTCCACCTGAGTATGGCAAAGACCTACTCATTTGCATACCATTTTATCAATAATACTACTAATTTTTACCTCTCAATTATTATTCATAGTATGTTTAACTTGGATGATTGATCTCACTTAGTGATAACTGTGATTTCCTTACATGGTGTCTCATTTTTTCATCTTATTTGTAGTTAGAAAGCTTCTTCTTATAGGGCATGTAAAGTGTTCTAGGAAGTGTCAAGGTTGAGTGAGTTATTATATTAACTAGTGCTATTCAAGGTATTTTTTCTACTCCTCTAAGCCTAAACATTCATCTATAACCTCATAATGTAACATTGATGAGAGAAGATACAAATAAGAGAAGTGTATGTTTGGTTAGTCCTTTGTTCTCATGTGTAACATGCATCTAGTTAGAAGTCATCAACTTATTTGGTGTATCACCTCCCTTAGAATATTTTATTTTAGTTTTATCTATCTCTTTTTCCCTCTAAAGTTTAGGTGTAGTAATGATCCAAATTGGTACATCAAAGGAGCTAGCCCTACCTAGAGATTCACCTCATCCTTAGGCTACCCAAAAGCCTATAGGTGTTTCAATTGTGCCTCTTAGATGAGGAGAGTTGACACATCTCTTCAAAGCATGAAAATCCAAGTGATAATATTTTTTAGAACAACTGATGGGACTCTTATTCCAAGAATTTGAAGTATTTTTTATGTTGTCCTTCAACATATCAACTTTTGGAGGCATCTATCCAAGCATCAAAGGTGATTACAAAGTTATATCAGCTAGTCAACAGCTCAATTTTTCCTTTTGAACATTTTTAGTAATGTTTCTTTGTGTTCATGCTTCTCAATGAGGTTTCATGGATAATTTTGGTGTTGATTTTTATTTTACATAAGTTGGTGAGGTATTTCTAGCTTATGGCATTCCTAATCAAGCTTTGTATGATTCCTATCAGCCTTGGTGTGATTCTTACCAATATTTTTATGACCATTATTAACCCCATAATGATCCTTATCAGTATTATATCCATCTTTGACATGAGTTGTATCAGTTCTATAGCTATCCTCCTCAATATCTTGCTTCTCCTAGTCAACCTAGCCACTTCTCAACTTAATCAATTTCAACCTTCATGCAAACTCTTTTGGAGTATGAGAAGTATATTTTACATCTTGATACACTAAGGGCACATGGTCAATATATTCCTAATCATTTCATTCATTATATGAGAGATGCATTAGATCTAGTTGAAATAGAGTAGACACCTATTGAGAGAACCAATTGGCAAAAGCTCACAAGTTAGATTCTAGATGTGAATGGCCTAGTTTCATCCTTGGAAGATAGGCTAAAAATTCATGAGAAACAACCTCACCAACCCTATTATCCTTCATATCCACTTCCCTATCAGTCCTACATGATTCCTACTCATGATCCCAATCAAGCTTATCAAAGCCATTCTTTTCACAATCGATTGGAAGAGAAAGATGAAAAGATAAACCTTATTTTTGAAGCAAATATTGATAGGAAAATTGAGTTGGCTAATATGAATATTCTAAAATAGAATATCTTCAGTAAATTAAGTGGAATATAAGCCCTTATTTCCCTCTCTAAGTACATCTCCACCTCAAGAAAAAACCTTTAGATATGAAATTCTAATTTGGAGACAAGGTGGAGAATCCAAGCCTAAAGAGATTCCAAGCTTCTTAAACACTTCATGTAATCCTCAACCTATATCATTAATTAAATAAGAGGCTCCTAATCCTAATATCCTAAGCTATAGTAAGGTAGTGGAATTATAGGGAAAGAAAGAGGATAAAGGCCTTGATAAAGAGTGTGAAGTTGAGAAAGAGCTTGATCCTAGTCAAGACCCTTCCTCAATAAACATCTTATCCTCCATATGAGCCATCTTGTGCTCCTCATCCTCATTATAATGATTATCAACTTCAAGAGATACTTTTAAAGAGAACCTATCAAGGTAAATTTAATAGTTAGAGTCAAGGATGAAATTGCTAAGTCAAGGTGTGATGGAAGGTTTAGACCCAAAAGAAGATCATATGCCTAAACACACCCCATCTACCTTTCTTCAAAAGAGTCCTCAAGAGAAATCAGATGTCAATAAAGTGATTTTAAAATGGAAGGAAGAAAACTAAGCTATTTTATCCCAAGGTCTATCTCCCCTTCCTTAAGAGCTCCCAAAAGAATCCTTTACAATTCATTCTCAATTTGGTTTTGAGTTTTATGTTCCACCTCCACCAACTAGTTCATCTTGTCCTCACCCTATCACCCTTTACCTTGATGGACCTATGGTATTAGAACCTAAAGGGGATCATTTGGTTGAGGAAAATTTAGAAATCTTGCTTGAAGAATACATACCTCCTTGGCAGCCTCATTGGGCTAAGTCACATGATTTCAAGATGCCTAATATTGGCATCACCAAGAAGGAGAAGGAGATGGAAGATCTTGCATCCCTTGAAGAAGAATCTATATATGATCAAAAATTTATATATGATCATCTCCAACATGAATATTAATGTGCTATTAAGGATGGAGAATAATTTTATGTCATCCCCAAAGAGGTGGCAGTCCTAGAAAACTCTCTTGAGACCAAGGTAGAAGTTGTTGTTCTTAAAGATGACCCAAAACTTTAGCCTAATTTAAAATCACCCTCAGATGCATTTGAGCTTGAATAACACCAACATGATGACCTCATACATCAAGAAGAGAATATTAAAGAGGTATTGGTTCTAGATGATAAAGAGGACAGAGTGAATAGTAGCTGCAAATAGAGTCCTTTTAAGAGAGAGTTTTGTTGAGTTAAAGATCAAGTACATGACAAGGTGAAGAAAGACTCTACCATGGAGGACAATGAACAAGATTGGGTATAATATGAAAAGCTCCTAGATGATCTATAAGAACTTGCATCTGAGAGGAAACCCAATCTTATTGAGAGCACTATGGAAATCAAGAAGGTATGTCTTGTTGAACCACCATTGGAGGTTGTAATTGAGGATCCATATGATAAGGTTAAGGTTGTTTGAATGAAAAAATAATTCATTTTCACAGTCAAATTATTTGTAACTACAGGGTTCTCATTGAACATCATGCCAATGAATTTGGCAAACATCATGGAAAAGTAGGAGGCATCAATGTCAAGGATCAAAAGACTATATTTCTTATTCATTCCTTTGTGTCATGAATTAATAAGGGTTTATAACTTACCCTTTGATCTAGGAGGTATTTTTCATCTCAGGTTAGTTAGTATTTGTTTCATTTTTTTTAGTTTGGTGTGTGTTCCATAAGTTCTCATAAAGTGTGTGTTTGTTTTTGCTTTGTATGTGTGTCTTTTATTTTGTATGGTTGAGGTAACCATTGGTCTTGGTTTGATCATATCTTGTGGTCAAATACCTCCTTGTTTTTCTCAGACTTAAAATGACTCTCTAATCCTAATGGATTGATAAGGCTACTGGTTTAGTTAGTATAGCAAGCATACTACCCCTATGAGTCACCAATTTATTGACCAAATTTGACCCTATATGTCAAATTATGACCCCTATAGGTAAAAAATTGAGTTTTAAATGTTTTTATAGGTCTAATATTATGTCATAGGGTGTATTATATATCTTTTGATGTTATTTAATATCATATTATCCTTGGTCTTAGTCATGTTCAATACTTATATCATTTTGAGTCATTTTAGGGTCAAAAAAGGGGCATTTAATAACTTGTATAGCCTCCTTGTAAAATGTGAAGGTTAAAAAAGGTGATTTCATGCCCCATGTGTCCTAATATGTCTTAATAAATTGTTGGTAACAAAAAGTGGTAGGTGCTTTAGAAGAAAGGATAGTTTTTTTGGGAAGAGAGAAGAGTTTGGCACTGGTATAACCCTTGGGGAAGTGTGCCACATGTGGTAAGGTTTTAATATGACTCTTAATCTTCTTAAAACTCATCTTAGTGCTTGAAATAATTTGAAAGTACTAAAAAATGTCTAAAACCATTATGTTCCTTTCTTGTCCTTCTATACATGTAGACATGATCAATAGGTTCATGCTTGGCATGATCAGTTGGAGAACTTCCAATTCAAACGCAATTGGGAGGTGGTATTATACTTTGAGAGATCCATTTTCATAATAATATTTTGAGTATTGGTCAACCATTCTTTATGAACCATCTTTTACAAGATGACTATGTTTTTTTACTTGCCAATCTATGCACCCTATAGATTTTGCTCCATTTTAGACAAGTCTATACAAACTAATTGCTTAGGTTGATTCCATATGATGTTTCATTCCTTTAATAATTCTCCCTATTCTTGGTTTCATGTTTCATGATGTTTTGATGACAAAATAATCTCATGTTATAGGAAGGTTTCACCATGTGAGGTTTCAATTAAAGATCCTTGTTTGTAGAATGTTTAGTTCTTAGAAGAGGTCTCATAGGAATGTGATGTGATTTTTTACATTTTATAATTCCATAAATAAAACCTTCCTTTAAATTTTGGGCCTTGTGACATCATACCTTATCTTCTACACCTAGTCTTGTCACACTCACAATCAACTCACTACCTGTTCTCAATTATAGCCATGTTTTTTTAACTTGGATCATGCTTATAAAGGAGAAAATGAGACTATAAAAGGTTATTTTCATGTTCTTGTGGTATGTGTTGACCATTTTTGGTCCAATAGGCAAAAAAAATTGGTCCCCTTCTTTCCCTTCTATTCTGAGCCAGTTCATTTCTTGATTTTGCACAAGTCTGGAAACTTCTAAAGACTCTATAGGGATTTCTACGTACTCTGTAGAGAGTTTATACAAAATTTGTAAAGAGCTTCTACAGACTCTACAGGTCGAGATAAGTTTCCACTTAGGTGCAAAATGGACCATTCCAAGTGCCCTTGCAGAGGGCTGTTCCAGACTCAAGTGCCCTTGCGGAGGGCAGGGAACATTTGCAAAGAGCCCACAAAGAAAGTTGAAAAAGTAAGTTTCCTTCATATTTTTGTTTAAGGCAAAGAAGAGGATTTCTTTAGATAAAATTTCTAAAGGAATTCCTTAAAACATTTTGTCCGAAGAAATCCTTCAAAAAAAAATTCACAGAACTAAACAAAGATGAGGCAAAAGACATGAATGATTTCTTTCAGACTTTTTGTCTAAAGGAATTCCTTTGGACAAAAGTCCAAAGAAATTTGGGAAAATAGCCAAAGAGATAAGGCCACTGAAGGACCCTGAAGGGTAGGTACCCTTGCGGGGGAAATCTCAACTATTGAAAGAAGAGGACTTCTCCAAAGCTGAAGGGTCATCTTCCCTTCGGGAGGGTTCAAAACAAGAAGTTGAAAGAAAGATAAAGTCTAAAGAAATTTGGGAAAGATCCATTGGTTTTCAAATAGTGATGGGCCCGTGAACATCAATTTTACACCAAAAAAGCCTAAAAGTGGAAGCTACCTAGTGTCATCTACTGGGACACATGATAATTTACCTCTAAAAGTAGTGGAGCATGCCACGTGTCCCTTACAAGGCTCGGTGGAAGTTGACAAGGGTCAACATCTGAGGTCTCTCCATTTTGGTTTCATAAAGACTATGGTGGGCCCCATATGAACTACTAAAGAGATTAGAAGCTACCAAGTGTCATCGTCTGTGGTGAATCTGAATGTGTCTCGAATAATTTTATATTGTTTCTAAAGCTCAGTGGAAGCCACCACATGTCCTCTTCTGTAAGACTCTCAAAATGTGTTTAAAGCTTTTATAAACTCAGAGGATGTTGCCACATGTCCTACCTATTTTAGTATTAGAACGCACCATATGTCACTTGTTGAAATCAGTGAAAAGAGGCCAAAGCAAGCCAAAAAGACATGAAGAATTAGCCAAAGATACCCGAGAGTTAAAGGAGTCAAAAAGAGACAAAACTAGGAAAAGATCCAAGTGAAAAAATGGACAAAATAATCCAAGTGGTGAAGAAAGGTGTTGACTCAAGGAGTTACTCCAGTGTTTGACACAGTGTCTATGAATTGGTCATCAAGAGGCGTGAACAGTGAACAGTGCGACCCATTTTTTTTCACTTTGCATTGATGAGCAGACAAGCCACATGAATGCCTTGAAGGAGTAGTTTGTTTGCATAAAAGAGGTGTGGCCCATGCTTTCTCATTAATTTTTGAACACCAAAGTCAAATCAAGAGCTGACAATCAAACAGCTTCCTCTTCCCAAGGCTTAGAACGCACATGGGCCACTTGAAAGAAGAGTGCCAAAGTCTTTTCCTTCTCTCTCTATATTGTAAAATTCTCATTTTGATGGGGGATCCATTTTCTTAGCCTGAAAAGCAAAGCTATACCCCAAAATCTCTTAGGCTTGTAAGGCAGAACTCTGTCAAATTTTACCTTGAATCAAGACTTAGCATTTTTACCTCCATTTGAACTCTCACTCATGCATATGTCTATGTTTCATTTTATCATTTTATTTTATGCTTTCATAGAATGATTCTAGCATGTCTAGTGCATTGTGAAGTCTCTTCTTCTACAGGTCTACCAGAAGTGTCTATAGCAGGAATATAGGCGCATGTGAATAGGCTACCAAAGTGTGTCTTAGAACACCTTTGATAGTTCTTCCTCCCTGTATCTCTATGGACCCCTGACTCACTAATACAGAAGAATCTCACACATCAGATGAAGTGTATGGGAGCTTCTTCTTGGTGAAAAGTATATGTTCAAGCTGAGTGGATCAACATTTTTGGTGTATCACCTTTTAGTTTAGGTTTGGGTTCTATTTTTAGCATCCTTCTCCCTTTTCATCCCCCCCCCTTTTTTTTCATTTATTTTTTAGCAATAGGAAATCTAGGACCTAAAAGATACATCAGAGGGAGCTATCCCTTATCTAGAGACTCTCCCCCTAGCTTCACCGGTCCCATAGGTGAGAGGGGAGTTTCCATTTTGACACGTGGAAGGCAGGAGCTTGGCCTCCTATCCAGGGTGCAATCCACTGCATCAATAGTTTTTGGCACGCTCGATGGGACTAACTAGGACAAGTTTTATCCAAAGAGTTGAAGAATTTTTGGTGTGTTCTTCAACCAACCAACCTTTGGAGGCTTTTTTTCATCAACACCAATGGAGACTCTGAGTTGAATCAGCTGGTTAAGCAATCTTGGTGCCATTAAGAAATCTCATTTTTTGTATGTATAATCCCATTGATAAAAATCATATAATTTATTTTCCTTCATATGGTTTTGATCAAGCTCAGACTATTCATGCAATCCCCTCAAGCAGCTCTCCTAGTTTCCTTACAACCATATGGGAAGTAGCACTAGAGTTTGAGAAGCAGATAATGGAGATGATAGATCAGATGATCAGCATAGATATTAGTAGGAGCTGATGTACAAAGAGGAGTGTTTTTTCAAGCAAGCTCAAGCCTTGCAATCCATGGAGGAGGAGGTATAAAAATGGAAGAGTCCATTCATTCAAGGAAGTCAGCCTTGTGTGCCCCCTCCTATTCTAAATAAAGTCCCCTCTTGTGCACCAAATCCTTTCTATCAGATAGCACTTGCTCATTCTAGCTCATCTGATCCATCAATCAATCTTGCTCTTAACCCCGTGTGCCTAGGCTTCAAACATCAAAGGGAACTAGAGCAACCTCCCATGGAGATTAACCTTCTAAATTCCTTAGATTGTGAATCTTCCTTTGGAGGGAACATTATGAACCATCACATCTCTCTTGAAGCTACTCCTACTCATCATGATGATGCTGGTGACCTCCAAGAAACGCTCTTCCAAGAAGACATAGCCAAGAGAATTTTAGAGTTGGAATCCAAAGTGAGATTCCTTAGCCAATGTGTGATGGACCTATCTGAACACACCCCATCTACACACCTCCAATAGAGCTATCAAGCCACACCTAATATAGATGAAGTGTTGGCTAAATGGAAAGAGGAGAATCATTCGATTCTAGCTCAAAGACTGCCTCCTCTTCCACATGGTTTTTCCACTTCACCCCTTCTCAAGGAGGAACCTATTTTTTAAGAGGTGAGTGAGGAGCAAAAGATCCAATTTTTAGTTTCCCAAGAGGCTATCATGAGCGATAATGAAGATGAAATCATCATGAAGGCTCCTTCGAAAGACATCATCAGCAATGGAGAAGATGCAAGTCTTGCATACATGCAGATGTTCTAGCAATATGAGGAGGAACGTAAGCATGGTGAGCTCTCTCCTCCCTTGTTTGATGAACTTCCTTATCACTTCAATGAGGAGGACAACTATGCTATGGAGCCTAAGTTGGAGGAGGATCAGATGAATATCTTTGAACAACTAGAGACTCTAATCTTTGAGCAAGAAAAGGAGAGGCCTATCTACCTTGAGGAAAGCCTTGAAGAAGAGAGATTTAAACAAAAGGGTGATGTTCTGTGGGATGAGCAATCAATTTTTTATTCCATTTTAGGCATCACAATAGTCACCCTTCTTTAAGAAGGCCATGAAGGAGTAGAGGATGAGTTTGACAGGGTCTTTAATGAGGTAGAAGGAAATGAGTCAGACCATGATGCATTACAAAGGGACTATGCATATCAAAGGGCTTATGGTGATCAGCCAACATCCATTGATTTCTTGGTGAAATGAACTAGCATGAAGGACCAGAATTCAACAAGCTTCCAAGAAAAAAAAAGTACATGTATGTTGGAAGCATGTTCGATTCTGATCCACTCAGATGCAAGCCAATCCAAGTGGTAGGCAAGAGGAGTGGGTCACCAAGTCTCCATTCCATTCAGCCATTTGTCTAGCACCATAGGTTTCCTTTCCAAGAAGGGGACTTAAGAAGTTTTCCCTTTGATCCAAGAGGGAGGCAAATATTCCTGGTTAGTTGTATATAGTAGTTTGCTTTCAATTTTCTTTCCCTATTTTCCCTAAGTGTAGTTTGCACAAGTAGTGTTTTTAGTCTTGTGTGTGTTTTCCCTTGTGTCTAGGGTAAAAGGCTTCATGATTGATTCTTGGATCTATCAAGGCGGTTGCTAACATTTTCAAGTTACGTTCTGACTCTGTGCCCAATGGACTTTAAGGCAACTAGTCTCTAAGCATAGAAGGCATGCTTCCCCTGGGAGTCACCAATTTATTGACCAGTTTTGGTCCAATAGGCAAAAAAAATTGGTCCCCTTCTTTCCCTGCTATTCTAAGCTAGTTCATTTCTTGATTTTGCACAAGTTTTGAAATTTCTACGGACTCTATAGAGAGCTTCTATGGACTCTATAGGTCGAGACAAGTTTCCACTTAGGCACAAAATGGACCATTCCAAGTGCCCTTGTGGAGGGTAGTTCTAGACTCAAGTGCCCTTGCAGAGGGTAGGGAACATTTGCAAAGAGCCCACAGAGAAAGCCAAAAAAGTAAGTTTCCTTCATATTTTTGTTTAAGGCAAAGAAGAGGATTTCTTCATACAAAATGTCCGAAGGAATTCCTTAGGACATTTTGTCCAAAGAAATCCTTTGAAAAAGTTCCATAGAAATAAACAAAGATGAGGCAAAAAACATGAATGATTTCTTTTAGATTTTTTGTCTGAAGGAATTCCTTCAGACAAAAGTTTGAAGAAATTTGAGAAAATAGTCGAAGAGAAAAGGCCACTGAAGGACCCCAAAGGGTAGGTGCCCTTACGGGGGAACTCTCATCTGCCAAAAAAAGGGGACTTTTCCAAAGCCAAAGGGTCATCTTCCCTTCAGAAGGGTTCAAAACAAGAAGCTAAAATAAAGAAAAAAAATTTAGAAATTTAGGAAAGGGCCATTGGTTTTCAAATAGTGACGGACCCACGAACCTCAATTTTACACCAAAAAAGCCTGAAAGTGGAAACTGGCAAGTGTCATCTACTGGGACACATGATAATTTGCCTCTAAAAGTAACAAAACATGCCACGAGTCCCTTGCAAGGCTTGATGGAAGCTGACAAGTGTCAACATTTGCGGTCTCTCCATTTTGGTTCCATAAAGACTATGGTGGGCCCCAGATGAACTGCTAAAGAGAGCAAAAGTTGCCAAGTGTCATCATTCATGGTGAATTTGAATGAGTCCTAAATACTTCTATATTGTTTCTAAATCTTGGTAGAATCTACCATGTGTCCTCTTCTTTAGGACTCTCAAAAGGTGTTTAAAGCTTTTATAAACTCAGCAGATGCTTCCACGTGTCTTGCCTATTTCAAAAGTGGAACATGCCATGTGTCACTTGTTGAAATTAGTGAAAAGTGGCCAAATCAAGCCAAAAAGACATGAATAATTAGTTAAAGATAGCCTTGAGGGTAGGAGTCAAAAAGAGACAAAACCAAGAAAAGAGCCAAGTGTATAAATGGACAAAACAATCCAAGTGGCGAAGAAAGGTGTCGACTCAAGGAGTTACTCTAGTGGTTGACACAATGTCTACAAATTGGTCATCAAGAGATGTGAAAAGTGAATAGTTTGACCCATTTTCTTCACTTTGCATTGATGAGCAGACAAGCCACATGAATGCCTTGAAGGAGCAGTCTATTTGTAGAAAAGAGATGCGGCCCATGCTTTCTCATTAATGTTTGAACACTAAAGTCAAAGTAGGAGCTGACAATCAAATGGCTTCCTCTTCCCAAGGCTCTGAATGCACATGGGCCACTTGAAATAAGAGCACCAAAGTATTTTCCTTCTCTCTCTATATATTTTAAACTTCTCATTTTGAGGGGGGATCCATTCTCTTAGCTCGTAAGGCAAAGCTCTGCCCCAAAATCTCTCAGGCTTGTAAGGCAGAACTCTACCAAATTTTACCTTGAATCAAGACTTATCATTTTTACCTCCATTTGAACTTACACTCATGCATATGTCTATGTTTTATTTTGTCATTTTCTTTTATGCTTTCACAGAATGATTCCATCATGTCTAGTGCATTATGAAGTCTCTTCTTCTACAGGTCTGCCAGAAGTGTCTACAGCAGGAATATAGGCACATGTGAATAGGCTACCAAAGTGTGTCTCAGAACACCTTTGATAGTTCTTCCTCCCTGTGTCTCTATGGACCCCTAACTCACTAATAAAAAAGATTCTCCCACATCAGATGAAGTGTGTGGGAGCTTCTTCTTGGTGAAAAGTGTATGTTCAGGCTGAGTGGATCAACTTTTTTGGTGTATCACGTTTTAGTTTAGGTTTAGGTTATGTTTTTAGCATCCTTATCCCTTTTCATCCCCCCCTCTTTTTCATTTATTTGTTAGCAGTATGAAATCCATGACCTAAAAGATACATCAGAGGGAGCTATCCCTTATCTATAGACTCTCCCCCCAACTTCGCCAGTCCCACAGGTGAGAGGGGAGTTTCCATTTTGACACGTGGAAGGTAAGAGCTCAGCCTCCTATCTAGGGTGCAATCCACTGCATCAACAGTATGATAATTAATATTGGATACCCTAAGTAGAATAAAAGACCTTCATAGCAGTCATGTATAGCATATATAATTAGGCATCCATTAAAGTACACCTACAAGAGACTCTTAGAATGACATCATGCTAAGATGGAAAGTTGGATAAATGTTTTAATATTTAAATAATGTTAGGAGTCCACTTAAATACTTGGTGAAGGATTTAATTTATCATAAACCCTATAGTTTGGATACTACTTAGATTTGCTCATTGGTTATAGACATAGAAATGGCCATCTACAGGTGTTAGCAAAGGATTGAGGTTCTTGATGGAGGAATTTGGACAAGTTAAAACCATGTTTAGAGTCATAAGGTGTTAAATAGATCCTAACATGCATATTTAAAGTGTTATATGGCTAGGCAATTTTAAGATCACCTTCTAGCAAGAAGATGATAGTGTTCAGGGATTTTTTCTCTAAAATAAGAAAATAAAGGTCCTAGTACTTTTTGTTAAAAGTAAACAACAAGGTCATCATGAGATTGGAAGCATATAGTTATACTCACCTTGTATAACCTACATAGATAGGATAATGACTTGGCAGATTTTTGAGTGTAGAATGTTGGTGAAGTTTGATTTTTTGGGGCCCTAAAATTTCCCAATTATGCACTAAAACCTTGCATTATCATCTATAGGTCTAAGTCTAAAAGGAACCTTTTTAATCCAATTTTGTAGTATTAGGCCATGTCTTCACATTTGGATGGTCTTATATGGTTGAAAATATCATTTATGGCCTAAGAGATCATCTAAAGAATACAATGTGATATCTCTTATCTCCCATACACACTTATAGTCCATACAAATAGCCTAAGCATATTCATTTACAACCAGCATAGGGTGTAAGTTTGAGAAGGGTTTCCTTTCTTGCATATATGAGTGTTAGGGTATGTTCATGGTTTTAAAATTTGATTGGAAACTTTCTCAAAGGTTTTAAGTATCTTAAGAAACAAACATGATGATATTCCAAGCCCATACACACTTATGGTGTTACCTACAACACACTGTTATTTTCTACAGCATTCATGGCAGGGTATCAAGTATGGGACAAATATCAATTTTGGCCAGTGGGAGATGATTCCAAATCCCTTAGAGGATCTAAAGGTGTTTATAATTCTATCCCAAGTAAAATATACACCTACATCCCTCTTTGCATCACAAATATGCACCTATATGCTAGTTGTAGGGTCACCATGGAGAAATAGGCCTAATAACCTTGGTGATAAACCTCACTCTAGGCATAGAATGAAAAAATGCAGTTGGAGTATGGTGTAGAGAGATTTAAATAGGGTTATTTTCATTATTTTTAAGGCTTATAATATGTAGGATCACTTACATGACCTCTCACAGTCAATTGTAGTTGATTGTTAGAGGCAAAGAGCAAGGGGGTGTGTTTTGATGAAGTCTAGCCTATACAAGATGAATCAAATAGACCTTAAAAATTTCCAAATGACCCTGATGGAAGTATAATAGGTTGTATATATTGTTTTTTTAGGTGAAACCACATAATTCCTCCTATAGGTATGTTTTTTGGGAGCAAACACACTCAAAAAATACACACAGTCTTGAGAGCCCAAGGTGTATCGAGGGATACATGAGGGTCTAAAAATATGAATGGATTTGAAATACATCCATAATGATTATATAGGTTACAATGGGCTCTTATTATATGAATATCATGTAGATAAGGAGCTCTAATTTTACAACTTACACCCTCCACCCTAAACATTGTACATAGTCCTTTGCCGAGAAATATGTCTTAGGTTTTTAGTGCATTTGAGGGGTCAAATGACCTAATCGAGAGATATTTTTTTATGTCAAGTGCATTTATGACTTGGAGAAGATATTAAACACCCTATAATATTAATATAAGAAGTGAAAGGGTGATCCAAGGAGATGTTTATACATTTTAGGAGGATTTGGAAATATGGAACACATTAAAACTAATATTAAGAACCCTTATGAAAAGGATGATACCTACTAGGATGTTATAAACCTTCAAGTAAGCAATTAGGCCTATCAAACATAGTTTACACCTAAAGCTAAATGGAGAACCAAATTAATTTTTAGTATGAATTGAACATTATAATGAATTATAGTATGTATATGGGGTCACTAAAAAGGTTTATGAACCATTAGAATGCAAGGGAAGCACAAATAAATCCATTTTTGAGCTCAAAACAAACTCAAGAATGAAGGGAATGGAAGAAAGGATTCGAGTGAGAAACTTTTAGTGCTCATATCTTATATAATTATTTTCATGAGAGTACAAGACATTTGGAGATGTTAGATAGGGTTATTAGCAACATTTTTGTGCAAGTGGATTGAGGGTTTAACGTTAAATCTCTATGAACAAAGCTTAATAGCAAAAATAGGTTTAAAACCCTTGAAAACCCTTGACAAGGACCTGATTGGAGAAAAAACTTGGATATCTGATATAATGACATATTTTTCCCATGAAATTTATTGGAACTTATAGATGAGTCTCTCAGGTTACTCCCCATGTTTTTGTCCTATACAGAATTATATGGACAAGGTAAAAAATAGGTTAATTTTGACTATTTTGTGTGTTTTACATGTTCCAAGATTAGTTTGAAGATGAAACCAAATTTTAGATAAGGATTAAGACTTTGGATAACCCATAATGTCAATTTAATTTTGCATAATAAATTTTTAGTGCCTCAACTAGCTACTTCATCTTACCCAGTCAAAACTGGCACAGTGACCAAGCTAGTGAGAAGGGTGGAAAACTTCAAGTGAGTTAATTTTAAGGTGTGATTTATGCCTATAAGGATATGGAGGGTATTTAAACATTTCATTAACTCCCTCCCATGTATTTTAATGGAAAATTTATGCTTTTTTGGAGGCCAAGTGTGCAAGGTACATGAAAGAAGAGTTTTTTGGACTGCAGATGATGATAGCTCATTTTGGGATGATTTTAGAGGACTAGGACTGAAACCAATGCATGGAGAGGCATGTATAAAATCCTTACCCTTAATTATATTCATCATACCATTCCCTAATAAATTTTTATATGTTCAAATAAGCCCAAATCATGAAGGTAGTTTTTTGAGCCAAAATGAGAACTTTCATGCCACTTTTCATAAGTTTCATACCTTGTATGGCCACTTATCTCTTTTTACCTTGCATTTTTCATCACACATCCTCTTCTAATACACAAGTAACTCCTTTTATTATCTTTAAAATTGTCCTTGTGACCCTTGGACTTTCTCTTCTCCTCTTTCTCTCAAGTTCTATAAGAACTAGCCATTTTGACCATTGTAACTTATGTTCCACCTGAGTATAGCGAATCCCTACTCATTTTCATAGCATTTTATTAATAAGACTATTTATTGTTACCTCTTTGTGATTATTCATAGTGTGTTTTACTTTTATGGTTGATCTTTCTTAGTGATAACTATGATTTGCTTAACATGTTGTCTCATTATTTCATCCTATTTGCAGTTGGAAAGCTTCTTCTTGGAGGGCATGTGAAGTGTTCTAGGAAGTGTCAAGATTAAGTGAGTTAGTGTATTCACCAGTACCATTCAAGGCTTCTTATTTTGTCCTCCTAGCCTAAACATTCATCCATAACCTCATAATGTAACATTAATGTGAGAAGTTGTAGATTAGAGAAGTGTATGTTTGGTTAGTCTTTTTTTCTTATGTGTAACATGCAGCTAGTTGGAAGTCATCAACTTATTTGGTGTATCACCTCCCTTAGAATAGTTTGCTTTCAATTTTCTCTATCCATTTTCTCCCTGAAATTTTAGGTGTAGTAGCGATTCAAAGTGGTACATCAAGGGAGCTATCCCTACCTAGAGATTCACCTCATCTTTAGGCTACCCACAAGCCTAAAGGTGTTTCAATTGTGCCACTTAGATGAGGAGAGATAAGACATCTCCTCAAAGATTAAAAATCCAAGTGATAATACTAGGTATTGTATATGTTATCTATGTTAGTGTAGTTCAATTTTATCATACATGCATGCTTCAATTATTCTCCTTGAGTGTTTGTATATTATTATAGGACTCATGTACTCTAAAAAATTCTAGATTTACTACTATCTACCTATTGGGGGCAACACATACATAGCTTTAGGATTGATACATTTCCCATTGGGGGCACATACTACATTATTCTAGTTTGTTAGGTTACATATTTATATAATCTATATCACATATTTAGCATTGATTATATCTTGATATTGATCATCCTATACTACTCATATTTTTGGGGGATTACGATTACTATAGACTCTGTTATGTACATCTTTTCTCTTATACATATTTTTAGCACATGTTCATGCATACTTTCACTTCTATCATTCCTAGTTTATATTTGATTATGTCTCTTTGATTATACATCTATTCAAGGAAATTTGAATATGCCATTATTACATAAATTTATGTCAATTCATTTCATTGTGTGTATGCTATAGACATGTACCTATGTCCTTGTGTGTAGCTGTTTGATTGTGTATACGGACATTTGATCATGTCCTTCCATGTGTCTCTAAGCCAACCTATTTTTTGTTTACGTATGTGGACATTTGAACATGTCCTTATATGAATTGATTTCTATGATGTAATGGTGTGCCCATGTCCCTTATATTGTGTCCCCTTGGTCTACTTTACATGTCTCATATGTTTTTATGTATGCACCATGGCCATGGCACTTATATCTTATTTGTTGCTTTCACACCTAGTTTTTGATGCCATGAGTGCCCTCATATATCTCCCTTTCCTTCTTGGGTACCTTGATGGACATCATTCCCCATCCCCCAAGTATTTTATACAGATTATGCTTAGATTAAATTGTTCATATACATGATTATTTTACTATATATATATTGATAGCCTTATCAATGCTATATTTAACATACACTATACATTTCCAACTTATGTTGAATCTAGTTTAAATTCTGATGTCATGTATACACGTTATATTGGCTTATTACGCAAATATAATATGTTTTCACCCTAACACACATCATGCAAATCTTTTATTTTGAGTATAATTATTACACAAGTATAAAAACTCCCCTAAAAATAGTGGGCATTCATAGGGGTTTTTCATAGAGAGCGGGACATCTGAGTGCTCTCAAATTATAGCTTTCATCATGTAGACATAGAATTATAGAGCTCAAAATCAGGAAAACATAGTTGAAAATAGTTAAACAAAAATGAAAGTCAATTAGATATAATAATATCATAGAGGAAAATAGATCACCACAAAGGACACTAGTGTGGTGCGATATTATCCAAAGAACTATGCTACTATCCAATAGCCCCAAAATTAGGAAAATCTAGATTTGATAGAATAACATAGAAGTTACAGTCTAGATCTGCATAGTTTCAATCATAGGTTATTAAATTTGATCAATTTATGCTCAATTTTACATAGAATCATACCAAGTTTTCTTAGATTGGGGGAATCATGTGCAACATGATCACTCTTATTTTAGTTCTAGATATACATAGACACAGATTGCTACAACTCAGTCTAGAACTAGTATGCATAGATATCAAAATTAGGGGCATGTGTGTGGCACATTGTCTCCACATAATAATTTTTTCACCATCTCATCTTAGATGGAATGACAAATCCATGTATTCTATGTGTTTTATACTTTAGACACCATTTTTACTAGATTTCACACTAGATTTATTTCTTATTCTATCTATAGTGGTTGGCATTTTTGCATAGTCCATGAGTGACATTCCTAAGTGTCTGAGAGGCCCCTTAGCCATTTTACATTTTAGAGTTTCTAAGTGGCCCTAGATCCATCCTAAAAAAATTTAGTTACATCATCTAGTTTTAGTCATAGATTCATCTACTATACATGGGTAAGCAATGATGGATTCATAGCTTACTTGAGTTCTTGAGCCACCTACATAGGAGGGTTGGATAAGCCATCAGTCTATTCCAAGTTATTCATAATGTACAATCCACCGATCATGGGTGGGAAATGATGGACTCAAAACTAATTAAGTTCTTGATCCACCCTCACATGGGGATTGAGTAAGCCATCAGATCAATCTAAGCTATTCACCATTTGATCACTAATTATACACATAGGATGTCACCAATTTTTTCATTAATTCACATACCACGTGAGGTGTATTTATTCTTTTCCTCTCTCTCTTATTTCTTTACTTAGTTTTTCCTTTGTTTTTGATATTCCTTAAGTAAGGATTGATTCATCCATGTTTCATTTATAAGATACACAATAGAGCACACTTCACATACTCATATCTACATTCAAGGTCTTTATGTCTTAGGTAAGTCTATGTCTACCTCTTTTTCCTTTATCCTAATCATTTCACTTTGTTTCATTTTTAGAATAAGGTAGGGGGGAGAATTTAATCATATAAAATATCACTTGAGTGTAATGAGTGTCACTTAAAACCACCCTACCTCTAAGTTAGCCCTAACCTATCCTAGGGCCTCTTTTGACTCTTATCCAACTTTCATGTGTGTATTACACATCATTGGACATCCCAAAATTAGTCCTAGACCTTCCCTTATGGATCCATGTCCCTATTTCTCTAGGTTATACCACCTAGACACTAGTGCACTTTTTTGGACACTAGTGTACTATGTTAGTAACCAAGGGATCGCATTAGTGTCCCTTGCCTAATTTTAACCCCAAAAGATATATTTTCAATTTATAAGACACCTAAGGTTGGCCTAGACCTATTTCATGCTTTGTACAAGCACCAGATTAGTATAAATATCAGACTTTTAGTCTTTACCCACTAAATTGAAATCAAATACAAATACAAACAAATAAGCTTAGAAAAAATTATGAAAATTCAAGGTCATTAATCCCTATTCTACCCTAATTCTACATACAACCATTTACATCTACCCTAATCTCAAATTACACATATTTCTAGTCTAAAGCCTCACTCAAATCACTCAAGTTAGCACTCATACTAGCATCACTTGCATTTACACTAACACTTGAATTAGGAGAACTACATTAGGCTTGATCCCCTTTTGAGGTATTGGTATGTAGGCAATGCTTAATGTATGGGGTGTTGAAGTCATTTATATTCTACCCCACTAACTCATTTTTCTCATGATGTTTATTCAAACCCTTACATGCATGAAAACATAGGGTTTTTAGATTAAAATAGACATACAAGAAAAATTATTTATCACACTGACTTGAAATTTGGACCAAAGATGGAACAAGGCCTATTCTATAAAACCCAAAAAAATATTTGTGAAGATTTTGAATGGGACACTATCGCTTTGCCTTAGACACTAATACACTACACTACTATCCATGGAATTATGATACTTTCTAAGAGTAATTCTAACACTTGGATCTTATTTATAACACTTTGATCAGCTTATATGTTAATTTTCATCCTCTAGATCATTTTTCACAGTCAATTTCTAGCTATGTATTTATTTGTATCATTCATTGTTATTTTTTAAAATACCATATTAGGTCAATTATTGCATAAATCATTAGTTGTATTTATTTAATATTTCTTCCCTAATTTAATTTAATTAGACCCTTTAACAACCTAGGATTTACATACAGTAAATCCTCAAAAGTTAAATCACATTCTAACAGTCATATAGCAAGTCTGGATATTATTTATTTTAAGTCAAGGCCATTTATTTTTCAATCACTTAATCAAATATTCTAGTTATATTTATTCTAGTTTCATAATCATGGATCACACAATCACCCTAGGAGGGAGAAATACATCTTTATAAGGCTTATTTTTGCTATGTGGTTAGTTCTTCGTTACAAAGGTTTCTGAGGCTAGCTTGGCCATCCCTACCAAGCCAATTTTTCTCTCTTGGTTATCTAATTTATATCTAGTGCATATGTAGGACTAGATTTTTTTATTTTATGTCTTCAACATATTTATTTAAATTCTACACAAAAATACTAAACCTATATAAATTTTTGCATAGACCAAGATTGATAAATCGGGCATATAATCAACTAGGGCATGGCTAAGGTCAAAAGACACTAATGCACTATGCCCTTACCTACCTCTTGTGGCCTTGTCCTAATATAGTTTATAATATTTTATCCATGCATGACTTTGTTTTCAAGTATTTTTAGGCACTTTCCAATCTATGTTAGCCTACACAATTAACATGTAGTCTATTTTAAGGATGTTTGCACATCCTTGAGATATTTTACTATTTTTAGAAAGTTTATAATTTTTATAAATTCTATATTTTATTGTAACATATTTTACTATATATTCCATCGTTATAATTTTAATATATTAAATCACTTAATTATAATTATCTAATTAACCCTATTTAAACATTGGGCAATGCTAAGAACTATCATTATGAAGGACCTAAAAAACCCTACCTAATAATCCCAAGCTCTATTAAAGTATATATATCATCCTATGAAGGCTATATGCATGCAATTAAAAGGATCCTACCTTCTCATAATTTTTTCCCCACTCCTCATGAACTTACAGAGTTATTAGTCTACTATTTAGATTAGGTACTTGTGTGAGAAAGTAGGTGTCACTAGAATGTAAGAAAATATAATGATGGAAGGGAGATCTCCTGCCCCAGTCTACTAGCTTACTACACCCCAATGGACCTATGCTCTATCATGAAGCTAAATATAGATTTTGAACTTTGATTGAAATAAGATATGTGCCAAGAATATCACATCTTTTAGTGTGATCTACCTTTTTAGATTGCATGCATTTAAATCTTATGTATTGTTCTATTTTCCTTCTCCATATATATTTGGAAAAACTAAACATGGGTGATATATATAATTAACACAATAGATATAACATCTAGATACTAGAAAGGAGAACCTAAAGACCATGATGCCTAAAATAATCCTAGACTTTCCCCACGTGAAAGTGTACAATCTCAAAACCAACATAGTGTACCTAAATTTAAAGTAAAGGGTAAAATGAGGATCATGAAGGATAAATCCATGTGAAATGGGTTATAAAATGACAAATATTTAGATATATGACCATAAGGAGGGAGAAATTTACTTCAAAAGTGACTAGGTTATGCAATGAAAGGTGACAGTCATATCATTAGAGAATTTATACTAACTTATATAGGGTCTAGCACAAGAAATAATAATATAAATCATCCAAAAAGAGGGGGATAGTAAAAATGACACCAAATAATTAAAAGTATGCTAAATAAAACTATAAAATGGAATAAATGTGATAAAAGAAACGTAAAGGTGATACTTAAGATCCAAAAGGGAAATAAAAGTTGATTGTAAAGTGATTTTAAATGATAATAACAAAACAATAAGGTGATACCTAAGATCCAAAATGGAAATAAAGTTTGACTATAAAGAGATTGTTAAAAAAACATACATGCATAAAATTAAGGTGTTGAAATGTAAAAGATCATGAAATAAGCAAGACGTGTACAACAAGCATCACATGTGCTAGAAATATGAAATCCAATAATGTTACCATGTAATTAAATGATATGAAACAATTATTTTCTCATAAGTGTATTGAAATATCTCAACATACACTATATATAAAATATGTTAAATCCTATTGCAATTGATATTTGTATTTAACCATGGTATCTTTTACTCTTTTTGAGAGTAATACAAGGACTACTTGGTGTATGATCTCTAAGGAAAAATTAGTCTAACTAGAAGGAGGAAGTCATGGGCATATTTATAATAATAATAATCAATGTGAGAAAGATGTGGTGTAATATCACACACATTCTCTGATCTAAGGGATGGCTCAAGTCATAGGGGAGGTTGATCTTCTATCCTAGATGGACCATGTGTGTTATTAGGAAGTGAGGGGTGGGGGCCTCAAAAAGTACCTAAATGTTATTAGAGAGATATACATCTATATGTGTAATGTGTATAACATTTATGCCAAATAAAATACATAGCCCAATGTTTGGGGATATAATATGGTGTATTATTTGGTGGTAGAATGTTTAGGAGAATGGGAAGCTTAGTTGCTTTGAGATAAAGTGCATCAAGATATTATTGAAGATATTTATAGTGAGTTAAATAATGCATATTAGTCCCATGGAAGTAACAAATGTGCCTAGGATTATTAGACCAAGGTGGTTGAGTATCCATGATGGGAGTTAGGTATTATTACTTATATTTTGCTAATAATATTTGATAAACTCTACACTATTTATTTGAATAACCAAATACATTATGAAACTCACAATGCAATTCTTATTCCTAGGTGGGTGGGTGTGGTAATGCATCCAACCTAGATGGAGAATCATAATTGGGTCTATCCAGGGCATTTTCAAACAAATAATCACTATTGGAGCATAGAATGGTTGACTCAAGAACTTGGTTTTGCTTGAGATATCTTTGGTATGATTGGCACTGGTGTTGTGAGTGATCATAGACTCTTTGAAAGAAACATAATGGTGATGTTACTTCTTTCATATTCAACCTCATTTTTGTTTTCATAAGCATGGCTAGAATAGTTAGAGGAAGTTGACTTGATGGATCAGAAAATATGGTGAATCGATAGGGTCCAATCATAGTGTGATCATTAAACATGTTATTAAGAGGCTCAAAAGTAACAAGAGTTGTATATGAATTTGGAATGCCTCCATCTCATATCTTTGGACATCAACCAAATGAGGAAAAATGTCAATTAAATGAAAGGAAGAGTTGGTTATAATGATATCAATTAAGTTAATTCTTAAAAAAAGATTACTCGGAAGAGCATTAGAGAGAGGAATGTTACTAGATGATTTTTGCATCCTTAGCTTGGGAATACAAAAATTAGTATGGGTTATCAAGGTTGTAAAATTCATAAAAATATGGGATAGTAAGAATAATTTTAATGGATTCCACCACTATATTTATAGAGGATGAATGGGAATCAAGATTCTTAGAGATAATCATATAAGCAGGATTTTTTTATCATCTTATTGCAAGAACATGCTCATAAGGAGGGTCACAACTAAGCTATAATGTTAGAGAGGAGTTGTGATGGTTTGATCTTAAGATTGATCTCTTTAGGTTCATTATCATTATAATCTAAGAAGTTAGGTGGGATATTTCCCATAGGTTCAGGGTGACCAGTGTAGCTTATGTTTAACTAGACATGATAATTGTAGCATTGGTATTTGTAGAAGGGAATTCTAGGTAAAGGCTCGGTTGGTATTTTAAATACAATATGTTCTTGGAATTTCTCAAAATTAAAAGGGTTGATATCACCTTGAATTTTTTAAATAGAACACTTGTAATGAAATTTGACATATTGACATGTGAAATAGGCCACTTCCCTCATATGATTATTCCAAGATAGGCCAAGAAAAATGTTCTATGATAGAGTAAGTTTGAAAATCATAAGCTTGAATCTAATTTTGATAGGCAATAATGTGATAGGGATCTAAATGCATCCTAATGGAGGAATTTATCTCTAGTAATATCGTTAGCACATGTATTTTTAGACTTTAGATTATATTTTGATTATCCTAAAGTTTTAATGAATTCAAAGAAGTGACACAAGTGTCAGTGCCATCATAGATAAATGCACACTTAACATGAATATCACCAAATTAAACACTAATGAACAATTCAGGATCATCTACATAAAGTAATATGTCATCAAGGATAATATATGTTATTATAAATTTGAGGGAAAGAGATGCATTCATGATTTGATCGACTTGGATGGAAATTTTTTCACGTTGTTGTAAAAATCTTTCTTCTGACCTAGGCAAGGTAGTGTCTTGACCCATAGGTGGTGGTTATGTAATGTTCATGTCAAATAAAAGTTGCATAAGTTTCTTTTTATGAATTTTGGAATTCTTCATGATCTTGACAAATGGAAATTAGAATGGGAACTTAGAAATTTATTATGTGGGATAACATTTGTCAAAACCACTAAGTTGGATAGGATTATAATAGTGTAATTGAATTATGAATCAAAACAGTTGTAGAAGGAACTAAATTGTATTAATTTTGATTTGGAATCAAGTCATGTGGTCTCAATACTAGTAGTATATTTGAGGTAGTTTGATCCAATCATATCAACCTAGCCAATGTAATTGGTTACAAAAAGATATCAAAAAAAGATTGTATCAAGCTGGAAAATATAGTAGAAATAGAATGAAAGATATTAATAGACTATACTAGGTTGGCCAATATAGTATAAATATAATTTTTAAATGAAATACTATATCAAGTGGGTCAATATGGTTGAATTTGATCAATAAATAGAATATTATATCATGTTGGCTGGTACAATTGAAACAAGGGTTGATGGAGAAATAGATTATGTACTAAGTTGGCCAATATAGTTGTGAAGTTATGGAATTTTACTAGGTTAACTAGTAAAATTGTAAAATAATAAAATTATACTCAGTTGGCTGATGTAATTAGACTATTATGAAAGTATAAATGTTATGGTTTCCTCATATTTGATATCTACAAAAATATGTGAAGGGTTATCCTAAATTATTGTGTAAGTAGGATAAGAAAGATAAGTCTGATGAGGAGAAGGATGAATATAAGTAATATCCACTTCATTTTTTTCATATTGTACAAGTTTTACTCATTTATATAATAATTAAGATTAACTGTGGTTTCAAGAACATTGGTAGTTGATGGTTGATTTTTATTTTTAGGTTGTAAGTTTTTATTGTGGATTTGATTAAATAGTAAGTTGAGTGTTATCCTAGTGAAGTGCATCACATAAGATTCATGAGATTTGTCTACCTTATCATGAGCTTGGTTTCTTTCTTTAATCATATATTTATAATCAAAGTTTAGACTAAGCAATAATTCAAAATCAAGGTATTTAAGTTGTTTTCAAGTCTCATGGAATCCCCATTTTATCTAGAGCCATAAAACAATTTAAAGATCATACAAATGAGAAGTAGGATAGAAAGTTTTAAATTCTCTTGATGATGGTATAAGAATATGTTTCCTAAGATCAACTAGGGAGAGATTTTGATTAATTTCATAATGATTGACTTGTGGATGAAGAGGAGGAGGCTAAAAGTGACTTCCCTTGATAGGTGAGTAAATATTCACTTCTTTAGAGCTTCTTGGAAAAATATCATTAACAGTTCTCTTAGATTCATAAGTGTTTGAGATGCCATCACCCATAGTGTTTTTTTAGAATCCATAAGAATTCAAGTTTTAAGCTTGGTTTTTGAGGACTTGAATTATCTTATGATGAAATATTGATGTTTAGTTTGATAAAGGGATTATTCCAATGATTTTATAGAGATAAATGATGTATTGTATTTTTGGATTTAGAACATTGATATATAGGTGGATGAGGTTTTCTTCTAACATGTTATGCCCAAGTTTGTTGGATAAGGCTTTCCAATGTTTGATGAAGGTTTGGGAAGTCTCATTTCTTGCTTGTTTGTAGTTGATAAAGTGGGATAAATTATTTTTAGGTAGATCATTGGATTGAAACTCATAAACCAATGCATTAACTTGGTATTCCAAACTAGAGATGGATTTAGACTTAAGTTGATTGTACCAATCTAAGGCATCATTAGAAAAGGTTTTAGCTAGTAGCTTTGTAGTAACAAAGGTATTGAGATTAATCTAGTCTTTATAAAGGTTGTCAAAGGCCCTCAAGTGAAAATCATGATCAGTGGATCTATTATAGGTGATTGAAGGAGTGATGCCACCTATGTCAATGTTTATAATTTGAAGATCAAATGGTTCCTTTTGGAGATTTTTTATGACTTTATTATGAAGTGATGGTTGTGGAATGATATTACCATGCACATATCTAGGGGGTGGATAAGAGGGGATTTGTATTTTTCACTCCCCATTGAAGTTTTTGAGAGATATTTTTGCATTTGCATCATCTGAGTGTTATTATTGGCTTAGAAGTTATCTATTTGGTTCATTTCTTGTAATATGATTTGATTGGGATATGGAGTGGTATGGTTAGAGGTGGAAGCTTGAAAATCCTTTTGGGATGCACTAGACATAACATTGGCATTAACATGGGCACATTGATTAGGCTCACCATGTTAGTAGCAATACTAAGCATGGTGGATGGGGAGGGGAATGAGGAAGTTATTTATTGACTTGATGTAAGTCATGCAAGTATGTTACAAATGGGTGAGTGAGGACATATACGTGAGGTGACATCATGATATGATAGATAATTATAGGGTCATTATCTCTATGTTTAGGATGCTCATTTAGATAGATTACCATTTTGTCTATATACTCAAGATTACATTATTCTTCGGCATCAGGGTATTGAATTAAGTGACCTCATATAGTAGTATTAGGATTGTTATATGGCTCATTATTTTTAGATCTAGTGGAAACCAAATTACAATTATTTGGATTTTGGTCTTGAGTCATTGCAAAGTCATAAGTTTATGGCGATTGGTGAGTTCCATATCATTAGGATTCCTGGTGGATTTTTTCTTTGGACTAATAAAAATGTGTTCTATTATGGAAGAAAAAATATCAACTTTACTTAGCTAGCTGAAGCAGTCAATAACACATGAATGTTAAACATAGATTGCATCAACTCAGTCGATATAGTTAGGAACTAAATATGGGAAAATAAAAATGTATTGAACTAGCTGAAAAAGTATGGTCACAAAAAATAATTGTATCACATGTATTGATATAATTGGTAAGAAGATGGTGCTAGATTGTATTGATTTGTCTAATGCGGTCAAGGAGATGCACATAATTATAATAGTTTGGTCAATGCAATTGGAGATACATAAAAAATTATATTGAGTTGTCTAATGTCGTTGTCACACATAAAACTATATAAGCTTCGTTGATCCAGTTGTCACACAACACATTGTTATGTTATGGAGCCTATTTACACATTACAATGTATTTTTAAATATTGTATATTGAAATTTATTGTACACTCTTAATGTATTCTTGTCTAGAGATATATGATTTATCTATACTTGCATATGTGTGGTGTCATCACCCAATATTAATGGGGAACTGTTATGGATTGACTTGGCCCATAGTTTTAGTACCCATTGTTTTATAAAACCACTATATCAATTACCTATTGATGTATTATAAATGGACATAGGTAATACAACAGAGGTAATAGGGTTTGAGAAGGTGAACAGAGTGTGTAAATTTAGGTGTGAATTTAGGAAAGTTTGTTGAGCACAGCTCTAAATGATATTTGCACATTTTAATTTTGAGAAGAACTAATCAGAGAGTGGATTATACTCTTGTTAGCTTGTAATAATATCTAAGAAAGTGTTTTTTAGTGGATGTAGCCTACATTGGGTGAACCATGTTAAATCTTGTCTTCTTATTGTGCATTTTTATTTATGTATCTCTTTTCATAATTCTTATTATTGTGATTTTGTGAAATTATTCTACATTAATTTTTTATTTATTCCTAATAACTATATTAGAGCTTCAGGTTGTATTTGTTGAAGTGTTGAATCACAGGAAAGGCTATTTATTTAAGTGGGAGCTATGACTAATGATATTAGATCAAAGGTTGAAAAATTTAATGGGTATAACTTTGGTCTATGGAATATGTAGATGGAGGATTACCTCTATTAGAAGGACCTTCATATTTCATTGGGAGGAAAAGTAAAGCAACCAATGGGTACAATAGATGAGGCTTGGGAGTTACTTGACAGGAAAGCACATGAAGCCATACATGTATGCCGTGCATCTTTGATCATGTTTAATATATCATAGGAGAAGACCATGAAAGGTCTCATAAACATATTAAGGAAGTTATATGAGAAACCCTCTACTTTTAATAAAAAAAATTTAATAAAAATTTTATTTAATATGAAGATGTCTGACAATAGTTTAGGTGTTGATCATCTGAATGAATTTAATATAGTTGTGAGTATGTTAAACTCTATAAAAATTGAATTTGATGATGAATTTAGGGATATTCTTATTTTGTTTTCCTTACCAAAGATTTGGAATAGTCTGGTAATGGATGTGAGCAACTCAATCTCCAATAATGCCAAGTTGAAGTTTGAGGATATCATAGGAGTAATCCTTAGTGAGGAAATGTGATAGAAAACCTCTGGGGATACTTCTTCTTTTGTTGATGCTTTAGTAGTGGAGAGTAGAGAGAGATAAAATTATATAGGAAAAGGAAAGCGTGGAAAGTCAAATGGTTCTAGAAGGTCAAAATCAAGGAGCAGAATGGCATGTTGGCACTGTGGAAAACTTGGGCATTCAAAGGATTGTTGGGCTCTTCAGAATAAGAATAAAAATCAAGAAGGCACCAAGGAGGTGAATGTGGAAACAGGTAATTTTTTTCAAGATGTATTAATCCTCTCCATAAATAATATTGATGAGTCTTGGATTTAAGATTTAGGAACTTGTTTTCATGCTAAACCACATAGGCATTATTTTATTAATTATGTTCAAGGGGATTTTAGACATGTTTATCTTGGTGATGATGAGCCTTGAAGTATAGTAGGAAAAGGATGTGTTCAGGTTAAGATTCAAAAATGGGACACTTGTCTACTAAAATATGTCAGGCATGTTCCCAAGTTGAGATAGAATTTGGTATCCATAGGGCAACTAGGTAGTGAAGGTTGTATGGTGACTTTTATAGTAGATTATTGGAAGGTGACTAAGGGTGATCTTATGGTAGAAAGAGGTAAGAATTTTGGTACCTTGTATTTATCAATTAATTCTAATTATTGTAATTTAGTTGCTATAAATACATATTCAACTTTTTTGCATAATAGGCTCAGTCACATGAGCCAAAAAGGCATACAAATTTTCAAGGATAGGTTGATCAGATTGAAAGGGTTTGTTTTATATTTCTATGAAGACTGTGTATACTTAAAATAAAAAATGGTAAAGTTTCTCAAGGTTATACCTATGAGGAATGAGAATAAGTTAGAGTTGGTTCATTCAAATGTATGGAGGCTAGCTCAAGTATCTTCTATTAGTGGGTCATATTATTATATCACTTTTATTGATGATGCAACTAGGAAAATTTGGGTGTATGGTATTAGGAGTATATCTTATGTGTTTAATACATTTAAAATATGGAAATATTTGGTTGAGAATGACATATATTTCAAGTTAAAATGTCTTAGGCTAGATACTAGTGGAGAATGTTGTAGTAATTAATTTTTTAATTACAATTCTAAGAATGGAATTTGTAGATACAGGACAATTCTAGGAAATCCAAAATATAATGAAGTGTCAAAAAATATGAATATGACTATCATGGATCATTTAAGGAGCATGATATTACATGAAGGACTGCCCCTTTAGTTTTGGGTAGAAGTAATAAACACAGCTATATATCTGATCAATAAATGACCTTCATCTTCTTTGAATGGAGGCATACCTAAGGAAGTTTGGTATGGTAAGAAGGTTGATTATTATTTTCTTATAATATTTGTTTGTGAAGATCTTATTCATATTGATAAAGATAATAGGACCAATTTAGAGGCTAAATCTAAAAAATGCACCTTTATTGGTTATGGTGAGGATGACTTTGGTTATTGGATTTAAAATCTTAAGGACAAGAAAATCTTTTGGTCTAAGGATGTGGTCTTTAATGAAAAAATAATGTATAAATAGAAGTTTTAGGATCAGAGAGAGGATGTCTAAAAAGAGTGCACAAATTTGGAGGATATTGTAGATAGTAAAGTGTTTAAGCAACTAGTTCAGGCACCTACTCCACAAGAATCTCAAAATCCTAAGGTGAGATATTTTAGGGTAAGAAGGTAACCTAAACATTTTTATCCATATCTTAATTATTTATTACTCATTGATAATGGAGATCTAGAGTGATTTTAAGAATCAATACAATTAGAAGTTAGGAAGAAGTGGGAATAAGTAATGGATGAGGAACATCAGTCTCTCATGGAAAATCAGACTTAGGATCTGGTAAACTCACCTAAAGGTAAGAGAGCATTGCAAAACAAGTGGGTATATAGAATTAAAGAGGATGATGGAGGAAAGAAAAGGTACAATGCTAGATTGGTAGTAAAGGGGTTTATACAGAAGAAAGGAATTGATTTTGATAATATTTTTCTCTAGTGGTGAAGAGGACTTCTATTAGGGTTATTCTTGAGATAGTGGAAATGGATGATTTGCACTTAGAGTAGATGGATGTGAATATTTTGTTATTTCATGGTGATTTGGAGGACTTATACATGGAGTAGCCATACGGATATGAGGTCACAAGGAAGAAGAATATGGTGTGTAAACTAAAGAAGAGCTTGTATGGCCTAAAACAAAATCCATGATAGTGGTATAAGAAATTTGATAATTTTATGATGGAGCAGCAATACTCCAAGAGTCATTCAAAACATTTTGTATATATCAAGAAGTTGGATGATGGTAGTTACATTATTATATATATGTATGTGGATGGCATGTTGGTTTCAGGTAAGAACAAGCAAGAAATAAAGATACTCAAGGAACAACTTAGTAATTCCTTTGTTATGAAGGATTTGGGAGGAGAAAAATAAATCCTTGGTATGAGAATAACTTGGAATAGAAAGGAATGAAAGATGAATTTATCTCAAGAAGAGTAAATTAAAAAGGTCTTGGAAAGGTTTAGTTGTAGGATGCTAACCTGGTTGGGAATCCTTTGGTAAGCCATTTCAAGTTATCAAAGGAGCAATGTCCTAAGATAGAGAAAGAGAGAATCATCTAGATGTCTAATGTGCCTTACTCATCAATAGTTGGCATCTTGATATATGCCATGGTATGCACTGGGCTAGATATTTCCCATGTAGTGAGAGCAATAAGTAGGTACATGAGTGATATAGGTAGATAGCACTATCAATTAGTGAAGTGGATCCTTCGGTACTTGAGAGGGACCATGGGGATAGTTTTAAGCTATGGTGGATTGGACACCACCTTGTGTGGTTATATAGATTCAAACATGGTTGGTGATTTAGATAGTAATAAAAGCATGATAGGATGTGTATTTACAATAAGTGACACAGTGATGATCTAGATTTCATGATTATATAAACTTATAGCTTTGTCAACCATAAAGGTTGAGTATGTTGTTATCATAGAGACAAGCAAAGAGGTGATTTGGTTATAGTAGTTTCTTGAAGAGTTGGAACATAAGTAGGAGGAATTAAATTTGTATAGTGATATTCAAAGTGTTATACACCTAGAAAATAACTCTACTTTTCAATCTAGGATGAAGCATATATAGTTAAGGTACCATTTCATTAGGATAGCTTTGGAGGAAGAGAAGTTGAAGATGGAAAATATTCATACCAGTCAAAATTTTGCATACATGATGACCAAGGTGGTCACAAGGGAGAAACTAAAGCTATGTTCAGCTTTGGTTAGCCTTCACAGATGATAATGAAGGGTTAAGAAACCTACTTAGAGTAAATTAGTCTCCAAGTGGGATATTTTTATGTTGTGGAGCCTATTTCCACATTACAATGTATTTTCAAATATTGTACATTAAAATGTACTATAACTCTTAATGTATTCTTGTTGGGGTTCAGGGCTAGGTCAAGTCCCAAATAGGGGTTCGAGGGTGAAAACCCTTGAAAAGTGGGGTTTTGGGGGTGACAAAACCTAAAAAAAATTTGGACCCCCTTTTTCTATGAGATATATGATTTATCTATACTTGCATATGTGTGGTGTCATCACCCATAATTAATGGGGAACCATTATGGGTTAACTTAACCCATGGTTTTGATACCCATTATTTTATAAAACTACTATGTCAGTTACCTATTGATGTATTATATATGGACATAGATAATACATCATAGGTAATAGGGTTTGAGAAGGTGAATAGAGTGTGTGAATTTAAGTAAAATTTTAGGAGAGTTTATTGAGTACAGATCCAAATGATATTTGTGCATTATAATTATGAGAAGATTGATCTAAGAGTGGATTGTGCTTTTGTTGGCTTGTAATAAGATCTGAACAAGTATTTTTTGGTATATGTAGCCACATTGGGTGAACCACGTTAAATCTTGTCTTATTATTGTGCATTTTTATTTTTGTTCTTTATGTATCTCTTTTCATAATTCTTGTTTTTGTGATTCTATGAAATTTTTCTACATTAATTTCTAATTTATTCCTAACAATGGTATCGGGATAGTTGATATAATCTATAATACAAGCAAGATAAAAATTTAACTAACTAAAATAAAATTAGGGATGTATAACTAAAACTATGTGTTTCACTTGTAGGCTCTCAAATATATTGATTCCAATTATAAATAGTGCATATGGCCATGAAATCATTGACCATAGAGGATTCCACCAATTTTATGGCTATATTATCCCATCTCTAAGTTACATTGAGAGTAACTTCTTAGGGCTAACCATTTACTGATGTAATATAAAATAAAATAGTTTTAAGGCTTCCTACTAAAGTTTTAAAAAAATCTTAGGCATTTATTATATACTCTTAGGTACATGGAAATTAAATTCTATATATAGTGTTATCTAATGACTTGAGTATTGAGGAAATACCCCTAACACCAATGGCTCGGGTAAAATTGATGAGCACTTGGCCTAAACCAATAGTTCCTATGAGTTTTGAAACTACTAGAACATAATTTATAGGAAGACAAAATAAAAATAAATATCAAAAAATAATGTGTAAAGTTATTTTTCATCATGCAAATAGAACAATACCAGGCTAGCTGATACCAACAAAAAATATAAACTGATAAAATGTAATTTTATTGGGTTGGTTGATATATTTATAAATAATCATAGAATTGTATCAAGTTGATTGATATAATCTAGATAAACACATAATGGAATCATGTGGTAGACATATAGAAAATGATATCGGACTAACCGATACAATTAGACTAGAAAATGTATCATGGTTTGGAATACTTTTCAAATAATCTAGAAGAAAAAATATGAAACTAATCCAACTAAAGGAGGGATAAGATTCACATTGGGTTCACTATAATGTGTTCATAGGCTAAAATGATCTACAACTATCCTCTTTCTCTCAATATACTATAACTCAAATAAGGTTAATCAAATAGAGCTTACATATACTCGGATGAGAAGGTAAGGACTAATTATATCCATAGGTTCAGTAAAGAATATCCTACAACTCAAATGTTAAGATCAAAGGTTCTAAAGCTTAATCCTATGACACAAGGATATTGCTCTCAGTAGAGCTCAACAAAGATAAATGGTTGTAATTATTATTTTAAAGATGCAAGTAAAATAAATAGTTATAAATGGGTACAAAGATATTGGTTGGATGATTTTAAATGGGTAAAGTGAAATGATTAACCAAGTTTGGATATATGCAACCAAAGATCATTAATGGCAAGTCTAATCAATTTTGTACCTACACTAGCTTATTCAGTATAAAGAAAATCCTAAACAAGGA
Source organism: Torreya grandis (assembly GCA_037957365.1). Classification (NCBI taxonomy): domain Eukaryota; kingdom Viridiplantae; phylum Streptophyta; class Pinopsida; order Cupressales; family Taxaceae; genus Torreya; species Torreya grandis. The sequence goes on from JARHVA010001027.1 coordinate 292,407, forward strand.
TACACAAATACATTCACAATATAATAATCAAATCAATGTATAATCTACTAAGTAAATAAAAGAAAGAGTTTAGGGATATAAATATTTACCCTGGGGTGGAATTGTCAATGCTTAAGTCTTCTCCCTAGCTCAACTAGAGATTTGAAAGAGAATTTTGTAGGTTAAAGACCTCAAATGGTTATATAAAGACCCAGATATCCTTAATTAGTAACTCTAAAAGACTATTCCTATTGATTTCAATGATACCACAAGACAAGACATCCAAGATAAGGTTCTAAACCACTAACTCTCTCAAATACTTCATATTGTCATCCTGGAGATCCTTTCTACCTCTAAAGGCACTCATGGTATTGAGTGTTATGAATAGGAAAGAAAAATACAATGCATGGGATGAAATATCCCCTCATTAATCTTAGGATTGATGTCAGTTCAGTCTAAAGATCAAAAAGGTTAACCTTTTATACTCAAATATCTATGACTGTTACCATTAGAGGTTCAAGATGGGTGCAATTACACTCTGAATTAGTTGTCAGGTGAAGAAGCTTCTACTTATCATTTACTATTAAGTCACACCTTAGATTTTTAAAGTAGGGGAAAATGTTTGTGTTCTAAAATTAACATAAAAGAGTGTAAGGTAGGGTAGGAAAGAGTGTTTATAGGCCTGAGAAGTGTTAATGCTTCAAGAACCAAGCTAAGTAACCTACCACAATTATACCACTATGTGTTGAATTTCACCAAGGGTTATGACTCAATTTTTACACAAAGGGGAGAAGTTTGAGGAAATAAGAGAGAATGCGCAATTTATAAACCATTCACTAGATATCAATATTCAATAAACCTATAGTAAATATCACATGGGTTATTCAAACATAGTCTATATATTAACACACAGATCATGAATATTGTAAGGGAAATAAAAAAGGTTCATAAACAGGATAAAACAGTGAAGCACATTATGATCACTACAGTCATTAAGTAAAAGAGCATTAGTTAAATTTTCTTAGCATTAACATGTATCCAATAACTAGAAATGATTGAAAACATTTAACAAATAAACCACAAATTTGGCAGAAAGCCAGAGATTATATTCATTAAAACAAGCTTGTTTATAAAAGTGTCGATCATGGTAGACATTCACAATACTAAAGAGTGAAAGAATAAAAAGATGAAATCCTAGCTCAATTCTAACAATATTTTGGGATTAAAAAAAATTTACCCTCAAAATGAAATACAATTATACATTTTTAGATAAGGGTGGGAATCACCTCCAAGTAGTATGAGATTATCATCCTAGGCCATAATGACCACTCAGGGTTGTTACAACTATATTGATTTCAAAAAAAGATATTATCCTCCCCACTCTTGTTAGAACATTTAATTATAAGTGGGATTATTATCCCTTAGCCTTGGTATTAATTAAATAAATAATAATATATTATTCATTACCACAAAGTGAAAATCTCATGATAATAAATAATAGAGTTGTAATTATTTAATTATTACCAAATTTTAATTAAATTATTTTATCGATATGGATGGACCCATTACTTTTACAATAGTCACCTCCCTTGGTGTTTCACTATTAATAGTGTTTTGCCCCTATTTTAAATTCATTTGAATATAAAATTATTTTATCATATTCAACCTATAAAACTTGTGAAGGTTATTTGATAGAAAAATTAAGAAGAGGAAGAATATATTATATCGGGTCTTGATCTCTTAATAATTTGAAAAATCGTCAATGGGTTTTTTATTTTTTTGAGATTTTTCCACAACAAATACCTATGTATTATGTTTACTATTATCTATGTATGTTTTACTTATTCATGTCACTCTAGATTCTACATGTGTGTATTGTTTCATATATCTATACATGAATTCTTCATGGTTACAGAGTCAGTTGAGTGGAATTGATTGGCAAGTAATTCTCTATTGTTTCATATTTTCAATCTTGTGTACAGTGTATAGAGGGAGAAAATATATATGATAATAAATTTAATTATGGCTACTTGAATGAGGTTTTTAGTTATTTAATTTGAGGTTGAGGATGATCACAAGCTTCCTTAATGATATAAATAAGGATGATCACAAGATTCCTTAATGATATATATATATATATATATATATATATATATATATATATATATATATATATCATTCAGGAATATTGTGATCATATATATATATATATATATATATATATATATATATATATATATATATATATATCATTCAGGAATATTGTGATCATATATATATATATATATATATATATATATATATATATATCATTAAGGAAGCTTGTGATCATCCTCAACCTCAAATTAAATAGATCACAACCTCAAATTAAATAAATACAAACCTAAGCTTCCTTAGTGATACCAAAAATACCAAAAAGGTTGTACCATGAGCTGTACCACTACTATACAAGCTGATATTTGACTAAAGATTTAAGTATGTCTACTTGAATGAGGTTTGAAGTTATTTAATTTGAGGTTGAGGATGATCAAAATATATATATATATATATATATATATATATATATATATATATATATATATATATCATCAAGGAAGATTTTGATCATCCTCAACCTCAAATTAAATAACTTCAAACCTCATTCAAGTAGACATAATTAAATCTTTAGTCAAATATCAGCTTGTATAGTAGTGATACAGCTCATGGTACAACCTTTTTGGTATTTTTGGAGATTGGGAAATTAAAAAATTAATTGTTGTACTTTCAATTCATGTTTTTGAGTTCTAACACTGATAAATCCTCATTTTTCAATCAAACTATCAATCCTTCAAAGCCTTTGAATAATTCATTCAACATTTGGATTTTTTGGATTTGTTTGGAATGCCATTTGTATGACTAAGTATGGCTTGGGATTGAAAACAATCTATAAAAAAATATTGTTAGTGTTTCTAAAAGCTATCTTATGATGGTTAAAATTTTATTTAGCCCTGTCTTTGACCTTTAAAGTATCTGAGGATCATCAAAGTAAATTAAATTTTGATTTTGATTTTTATACAGCCACCTAGGCACTATAGTATGGCCTGGCAAGCTGAAAAAGCAAATTTTGGTTCAAAAATTTTTTTTTGAAGTTTGGGCTAGCATTGCACTATAATTTCAAGAAGAAATTAAAAAAATTAAGCTCTTAGGTGGATCCTTAAAAAAAAATTCAAACAGTCATCCTCCATACTTGTGTCATTCTTCTTCTCAAGCTTTCAAAGGTAAGTATTTAGTTTTTCAAAATATTTTAAAATGAAAAAGCAAATTTTGGTTCAAAAATTCTTTTTTGAAGTTTTGGCTGGCATTGTACTAGAATTTCATGAAGAAATTAAAAAAATTGAGCTCTTAGGTGGATCCTTAAAAAAAAATTCAAACATTCATCCTCCATACATGTGTCATTCTTCTTCTCAAGCTTTCAAAGGTAATTATTTAGTTTTTCAAAGTATTTTAAATATATTTTATTTTTTAAATATCTATTTTCCATGTAATACAAGTGGTCCCACCTTTTTTGCCTTCATGTTTACCCAAACAAGAGAAAGTGGCAAAACTTTTTTTTTTACTTACACCATATGCATGTGTGTATATATTTTTATTTTAAAAAACATAAAAAAAGGTGTGTGTGTGTGTGTGTGTGTGTGTGTGTGTGTGTGTGTGTGTGTGTGTGTGTGTGTGTGTGTGTGTGTGTGTGTAATTTTATTCATGTATATGATTAACTAGTTGGTTAGGTGGGTTGGTAATTATATTTTTACTAAATCTTAACACAAGGGAAGTCTAGTGTTCAAATCCCACTAGTTCCTTATTCTTTGATCAAAAACACTTTTATTTGGTCAATTTAATTATTCCATTTTTTGGTTTACATGTTAATCTTCATGTGTTCTAAACCCTAGTTAACTTATCGACTTTGTTTCAACATTTAACCTAATCAAAACTTAGATAAACATAGTCATGTAATTAGTCGATCCCTAAGTTTTGGCCCCTTGAAGATACATTTATATGGTCTGTTTTATGTTTTTAAATCTTCTGTTATTATTTTTATAACTTTTTTAATAATAGTGTATTGGTAGTTGTTCTGAGTACAACTCTTTAGACACCTAGTTTAGTGCAACTCTAATTCAATTTTTTGTATTATTTAACATCTAAATTATGCAATTAAATATAATTGTGTTTTACTAAATTTGTAAAACTATATGTTTAATTTCCTAAATAGTAAAAGGGTCTAGATTAAGGGGAAAATTAGTAAATAAATATGACTTAATTAACCTACTAATTTATTGAATCTAGAAGTGCTTAATTGATTTCTAAAAATAGAAAACAAGGGGATAGAGAGTAAAACTTGGATAATTTTGGGTTGAGATAGAGGAGACACAGGCTACAAATTATTGATCTGGCTAGGCAAACTATCAAAAATAAGATCCATAATTCTATTCTCTACCTGGACAAGAGTGTTGGAAATGGGACACGTGGAGGACTAGTGTTATAGTCCAAGTTTGGCATTGTATTCCTTAGTGTCTGAGCTTTTTGAGATTTTTAGGTTCTATTCATCTACTCTGGAAGACCCTGTGCTTGAAATATTGAGTCTTATTTGTTCATGAATATTTATGCATAATTGATTTGGTCTTCAAGGATCCTAGTTCCTCTTCATGTTTGATAGGTGATCTTGAGTCTAACTAGAAAAATGGGTTAGTGTGTAATATGCACTGAATATGTGATCACACTCTGTGTGTGGGCATGCTACCTACATACCAATACTTTGAAGAGGGATCAAGGCCAATGTATTTATCCTAATTTGAATGTGTATTGTGTAATCATGTGTATGTAATGCAAGTGTATGAAAATTTGGACAAGCTTGAGATGACTTGTGACTAATGCAGGAGCTTGGATAGATTACAAATAATGATTGTATGCAGAGAATAGGAAGATTTGTTTGAGTGTGCTTTAGTATATTTATAGCTTGTGCCTTTTGAATAATTGTCAACCCTTATAAATGACCTTTGAATGGGCTTTTATAGGGAAGCTAGTGATCTTGGATTAGATGAACTCACATTAGGTCGACAAGGGAAAAGATAAGGATTTAATAAAATTTGACTATTTAAGGCTAGTATGGACTTGGACAATAATGCTATAAAGTGGACACCATGGGTCCCAATGTTGTAGTCTAACTTACGGCACTATTTTTTAGGTGTAAAGGGACCCAGGGGGATATATCTATGCTTGAGAGAGGAGTCTGAGATAGCAGGGGCTAAATCTAGAAGGCTTCAGATGACTAGGAAATATTGAAAACATGCCTAAGTGGGCTATGTAAGTGAGTAGAAGAGACCTATGGTTTGGGTGTCACAATTCATGCTCAAGTTATACAAATTTCATTTTAGTATGACTACATTTACCCCCCCCCCCTTTATTTTAAGTATGTAGCAAAGTGAAATACTAAGATAAAGGAAAAAAGAGAAGCGTATCTGAACTTACCTATGAAGCTAAGCCCAAGAAGCTATGTGATGTTGAGTTGTGTGTAGTGAGAGCATGTTGTCCTATGTAAGTATATAAAAAATAAAGTGAAAGTAGATCAATTCTTATTATATATGTTATATCTAAAATAAGAATGTACAAATCTAGATAAAGAGAGAGGAAGGAAAAGAAAGGAATGAATACACCTCACCGAGTATGTGAACAAATATAAAACCTATTATGCTAGTGGGTTGTGTTGGGTAATGCTAAAAGTATGATAAACTAAGAGTTATATCGATGAATGAGCTGAGTGTTCAATCCCCTAGAATTTGGCTCAAGAATGCAAAGGTAGGCCCTTTGGCTCCATCATCACTAACTATGTGAATTTAACAAATCATACATGTGCTAATCAATGTTTGGAATATGTGTTTAATCCCTCTAAATAGGTAGATCAAGAATACAAAGGTTATCTAGTCCTTTGGCTCCATCATTGCCCTGTGATGTGAAGTTGAATGAGAAAATATCAGTATAGATGAATGTCATATGAGATGGCTCATGGAGCCCCTGAATGTGTTGTGATCTAATAATGTTGGCATGGATAGCTGAATGTAAACTCAAAACTAGGCCATTTTTGGCCACTTTGAAAGATGGATATTGGACTTGTATAGAAGCCCCTCCTAAAACTAGAATCAAGTCTTAGGAAGCCAATTAGGAACTCAGGTACATGAAAAGCAAACTTGTATGAAAGTTTACTTGAATGTGATGAAAACTACTTGTAGATAGAGTAAGGCATGCAACTACTGGGAATGTGCAGGAAAATACTATAAACTCAAAATAGAGAAGGCCCATGTGCCATGCACATTTCCCCCAATAACTGGTGTCTAAAACATAGATTTTGAACTAAAAGTTATATCAACTATCATGTCTAAACTAAAAATAGAAACCCTCATGCCACACATGATGCCCCCTATATTTGAATTCTCTAAGCAAATTAAGTGTTTAAAACTGCTAATTTCTAGACTGAATTATACTGGCAAAACTATGACTGAACTCACCTCTCTACCTGATTTTGGAAAAAATGAATATTTTATTGTTTGGAAAATAGCATCAAAAATTAGACACTTTGGGGTCTAGCACTGTAGTCCCATTTTTTTCATTGTTTTCCAAATCAAAAACTAATGATTGATCTATATTTTCTATTATCTACCTGGTTTGTTTTGCCTGTGCTGAGTTAAAGATTCTAGACTGTACTATTTTGAAACAACTTTTTTGATCATTATGAGCTTTGGTCTCTGTGAAAAAACCCTTATTTTTTTCCCCCTATTATGAGGGTAGGAATGAAGACCCTATAATGACTGCCCTCACAAGAAGAAGCCCTAAAAGTGTGTTAAGTTGTGAAAACATTTTATATAGCATTGATATGCATTATCTCAAGATATAGCAAAAATTTTAGAGAGAGACTGTTAAATCCACAGGGGTATGCCTAGATAGATATAACAATGTAATAGCATGTGCATAAGAGTAAACTAAAATTCAAAATGTTAGTTGTTAGTGGAATGGAGGGATGGAGCATGATGTCTATCATGTCATCCAAGAACCAAGGTAAATGCATGATTGGAATCATGGCATTGTACACAAAGATAAGCAATCGAGTAACAAGCGTACAAAACAAGAAGCAAGAAACATGCAAAGGTGGCCAAGGGGCCAAATAAGCACACAAGGTATATAAGGCATATTCAAATTCCGCATACACACACAATGAGAACAAGCAAAGATTATCACAAGGGCCACAAGCACATGAAAGGCACACATAAAGAACATTCGCAAGTGTCCAAAAGCACACATATATAGATAGGAACAAAGGACATTAGTAAATGTCTTGAAATGCAAGCAAGAATGAAAAAGGAACTAGAAAAGGAAAACACATCTAGCTAATTAAAGTGAAGAGTGGAAGCATGAAAATTATTAGAAATATAAACATGCATCTAACTATGGAAAGCAAGAAGCAAGAGTATATAAGATATGTAATACAAGACTAATGTATTTGTTATGAAATACAAAAGTGTGATATATGCTAATGGATGTCGATGTGCTATCTATATAAGTAAGTAGGGAACATACTACAATAAGATGTCTACAGTGTATAGTGTAAGAACGGCATAACTTGGATGGTGTAGTCATGTATAGTATGCCCTTAGTGGGTAGATGTATCGATATGTAGCTAGAATTTAGAATTAGGATGCTCCCTCAATGGGTGAAGTGAAGCAATCAAATATCTAGATGCACTGCACACACTCAAAGAAGATCAAGTGAAGCTTGATAATATAGATAAATCAATAAACAATAGCATAGAATAGTGTAAAGTAAGTCTAGCATAATGGTTAGTAATTTAAAAATATAAATGATTCATATAATTGACATGTTTTTATATTTTTGAAATATTATATTATTTTTATATTTTGAAATATTTGAGCTATGTATAATCAAGTAGAGAAAACTATGTACAATCAAGCAAGAGATAATATGTATAATCAATGCTAGACATAAATGATACTAACTGATGAGTCTTGGATGAGACTCCCTATCATGGTGTCTGATATCGAAGAGTGGAATCATGAATGATTCTGAAGCATGATGGAAACACTAAGACTATGGCTCTAAAAGCTATATATTTTGTAAATTCTCTAAAATCTTTGAATTAAAAACCAACTGTGGGGACCCTCTATAATTTTGAGAAGTTGATGTAACTATAGGGCTTTTAGGGACCCATCTGGAAGTAGGAAAAACTTGTTGAACATGTGATTTATGCATAGATGCATAAGATCTCAATGAAATTACTCTGGGTATGAATATTATAGTTGGAAGTTGTCCTAAATCTTGAAGCTGTGGAGGTGTATGAACCCTTTCTACTGGTGATGGATATCGTCTCTATGTTTGATGCTGAATTGGAGAAAAAATTGGTGGCAGAGCTAGAATTTTAATGGAATTGAAACTAGCTTTGGAACTAAAATTGTCTCTAAAAGTAGAAGTGGTAACTCGTATAGAACTCCAATAACTATGATAACATGATTAGATGAATGAATTTCATGCATCAATATACTTTAGATGGAACTACTTGGAGTTTTTGTATCCAAGGTCTATCAAGTAACTTGTTAAAAACTCTCATGCTAGGAACTATAGTAAATGAGGTGGTCATGTGTGTAAGACCAACTTGTAGAGGAATGAGGATCTCACCCAATGTATTTTGACTATGTCCACTAAAACCATTAATAATTGTATTTTTTGGAGTAATATCCTACTCTGTATAACCCAAGTGTTGTAGTAGTGTTATAGTACACATGTTAACATTAGATCCATTATCAATTAGAACATTATAAATAGGATGACCATGAATAAAATCTCTAATGAAGAGCATGTAATAATTTATATCATCCTCAATAATCTCCTACTCAGAAAAGAATATGGAAGGCTAAATTGGAATGCGAGAATGAAAAGTACCAATCATGTGGCTCAATAGATGTAAATGGGATTTTGATGCCCTATATTTAACTGGTGGAAGATGTGCTTGATATGCATGATGTACACCTGACATGTTCTATGTCTCTAACTTGCCATGCTATGGAAATAGATCTAAAAATATTTTGAGTGACTTATCCTATGTTGGTTTGGTTAGAGGAGGCTCAACTAAAGTGCCTAGATCAATTTGATTGCCATCAATTAGATTCTATATCTTATACCTGATACTAATGTATTTATTTATAGTATGTCTTGGTTCCCTATGATAGTCATAAAATAAATTATAGTCATATCCCCATGGAAGAGGCTTTGTTGGATCAATTTCTCTGATAAGAGGAAGAGATACGATGTTACATTCTAATAACTGATGTAGAACTCTAGCTGGAGGAACTAGTAGATTCGTAAAAAGTCATTGAGGAGGTGATAATAAAGTGACTATCGATGAGGGATCTGAAGCTACATTAACTATCTACTGAGTCAGTCCTTTATTGTCATTGAATTTGACCTTATATGGGGATTTGTTGTTACTCTTATTAGTTGTATCTGGTGCACTTGTGTACTTAAGTTTGCCCATTGAAATGAGTTTGATTTCTCTTTCTTTTAAAGTATGACATAATTCAATGAAAAAAGAGAAACATTTGGACATGATTATCTCATGAAAAACTAGTATAAGACTCTATTTGAAGAGGTCATGTAACTCTTGATTTTCCATAGGGTTAGTCATCTTAGCCAATATGGTCTTGTATCTGAGAACATACTCGGTGAGAGGCTCATTTGATTTCTAATTTTGTTGTGAAATTTGGGCATATGAAACATTATCATCGATATTGATACTAAAGTATGTTAGGAATATGTTGGTAAGAGGATTGAATGCATTAACTAACTGATTTGGTAGACTATAAAACCATTATAATGCATAATCTTTAAAGCTCCTTAGAAATAATTTAGTTAATAGCTAGTCATTTGGTATATAATATAAACATAATACATGAAAGGATCTCAAATGTGTCTCTGGATCACCTTACCATTGTAAAGAGTGAGCTTAGGTTGTACAAATCTAGGTGGTAAGGGTGTAATAGCTATATGTCATGCCAATGGTGTATGCAATAGAGTGAATGAGTCCAATGCCTATGTAGATCTAATGGTACCTTGCTCAATATGTTGCACCTTGGATTGAAGAGATTGAATCTCTTGCACAAGGGATACCACAGTGAGAGATAGGGATGTACTAGCTACAGCTAGTGGCATAGAAGAAGGTCGGGCTGCTATAGGGGGTTGTTGTGACATAGTTTCCCCCGTAGTGTCATGTGCAACTGGTGGCTCTGTAGATTGAGAATATTGACCATTGATTATATTTTTTTGTTCTTTTTTGAGGATTCTAATAATGTCATCTTGCATATATAGATGTTTTATTAAGATTTATTGAATCTCTCTTTTATCAGTTTCATCAAAACTAATATATTGGACCATTGTTAAAGTAGGAAAAAAAATTGAAAAGTGTTTAAATGTTTTGCAATAAGTTGTAATAGGTAATGTGCTAAAACTAGAAAGTATTAGATATAAGAAAAGAAAAATTATAAAATATTAGTTTAGAATTTGCACAAAAAAGGATACAAAGCTACAAAACATGTAAGGTAATACCATAAAAATCAAAGTAGGAACTAGTATATGCAACTAGGGATTTTTCAAAAATATTATTGACAAAATATTATGAACTTTTGATTTTGAAATTGATTTTATGAGCTAAGTATGCAAGATAAAATTCAAAAAATTGTGATAAATTACTTGTTTGAATGGGACCTAGTAGATGAAACTAGGGTTTTGAGACAAATAATTTTTTTGAAATTACTATGAATTTTTGAAATTTGAAGTGATTTTTTTATTTTAATATTTAATCAAATTTTGCAAAAAATAAGTGGAATATTACTTGAAAATTATTGGGATTTAGTTGATGTAACTAGGGTTTTGAAATGAATTTTTTCAAAATTAATGTAATAATATAAAAAAAAATCTATAAATTTATAGAATTGAGCTTGAAAAATTTAGAAAAATCTGAAATTATTTCTAAAATTAGCAATATATTTTTCCTAGTGGTTTGAAAGTGTTTGTATACAAATAGGAACTAGTATGTGCAAACTAAGGTTTTAGTGAAGTATTAAAAATATTTAAATTAATTTATAGTTTTTTTATTTTTAAATTCAAGAAAAATTATAAAAATATTACAAAAAATCAAAATTAATTAGCCTTAGGGTTTATAGGGTTTTTGTGTAAAAATTCAAAGTAAGTCGAGTTCACTAAATGTTCTACTAAATTTGGGAAACTTTAGGTTTAATTTTATAAATAGTAAAGGGGTCTAAATTAAGGGGGAAATTAGTAAATAAATGTGCCTTAATTAACCTACTAATTTATTAAATCTGGAAGTGCTTAATTAATTTTTAAAAATAGCAAACAAAGGGATAGAGAGTAAAACTTGTTTTATTTTAGGTGGAGATGAAGGAGATAGAGGCTAAAAAATTTTGATCTAGTTGGATAGATTGTCATAAATAATATCTAAAAGTCTATTCTCTACTTGAATAGGAGCACCAAAAATGAGACACGTAGAGGTTCAGCATTGTAGTCCAAGTTTTGGTGCTATAGTCCTTAGTGTCTGAGCTTTTTGAACTTTTTGAATTCTGTTTGTCTGCTCTAAGAACCCTATGCCTAAAATATTAAGTTTTGGTTGTTCACAAAGCTTCATGCACAATTGATTTGGTCTTCAAGGATCCTAGTTCCTCTCTATGCTTGATAGGTTATCTCAAATCCAACTGAAAAAAGGGGTTAGTGTGTAATATGCATTGAACATGCAATCACACCCTATGTGTGGGCATGTTACCTACATACCAATACTCTGAAGAGGGATCAAAGCCAATGTAGTTCTCCCAATTTGAGTGTCTACTATTCAATCATGTTTATGCAATACAAGTGTATGCAAATATGGACAAGTTTGAGATGATTCATGACTACTGTGGGAGCTTGGATAGGCTAAAAATAATAATGCTTGGCTATATGCAGAGAATAAGAAGATTTATTTTAGTGTGATTTAGTATATTTATAGTCTGTGCCTTTTGAAATGATTTTCAACCCTTCTAAATGACCTTTGAATGAGTTTTTATATGGAAACTAGTGATCTTAGGTTAGATGAACTCGCATTAGGCTGACAAGAAAAAAGATAAAGATTCAAGAAAATCTGACCATTTGAAGCTATTATGGACCTTGATAATAGCACTAAAAATTGGACACCCTAGGTCCCAATGTTGTATTCTAACCTATGGTGCTATTATCTAGGGGAAAATGGACTCTGAGGGATAGATTTGTGCCTAGGAGAGGAGTCTAGGATAGCAGGGGTTGAATCTAAAAGGCTTCAGATGACTAGGAAATAGTGAAAACATGTCTAAGTGAGCTGTGTAAGTGAGTAGGAGAGACCTATGGTTTGGGTGTCACAATTCATGCTCAAGTTATACAAATTAAATTTTAGTATGACTACAATTTGCATGTGTAATTCAATTTATTTTATAAAATAGTTCAAAAACTCATTAAAAAATTTGTTAACAATTGTGCTTACACTAGTATATTTTTCGAGACACTTTGTTTTATCATAATATTTTATAATTTTATTGATTTTTATAGCATTAAATTAAATAATTATTGTGTGTTTACACTTGCAATCCATTTTCTCCTTTCAAATAAAGTTGAAATTCACATTAAAAAGGTTTCATTTTAAGCATTTGTTTACTGTTATTTTTTAAAGGAAGTTATGGTTTCACCTAATTTTATTTTATATCAATCACAAATGCTTAATGGAAATAACTTTAATATTAAAAAATTTACATTAAAGTAGAATTCATGACCCAGAAGTTATGAAATATTATTTTTACAACTGAAAAAACTTCATTTAGATGACATGTGACCCCTAAGCTTACCAATGCATTTCAACAAAAATCACATGAAACTATGTCCATTATCTTGCAAAGTGTTAAGGATGAATTCACTATCTACATTGGTAATCAGGAGTCTCCTAGTGATGCTTGTAAACTCCTTGAATCCATTTATGAGGACACTCACCTCTCAATAATTACTAAGTTAATCTTTGAATTGTTAATTACACCTATGAAGCTGATGAAAAGGTTGTGAATTTTATTGATAAAATTAAAAATATTAAAGTTTAATTAGATAGTTGTAATTATAATTTGATTCAAGATAAATTGATTTATTTTATCATTCAACTAAGTATTCATGAAATATTTATAAATTTATTTCAAATTTGAACTCTAAGTATCAAACTAAGTAAGATATCCTTGACCTTACCATTTTGTTTGCTCCTCTAATTCAAAAAGAGTAAGTTATGACTAATTTTGATTCTAAGGATAATTTCACTCAATCACTTCTCAATATTAACCCTATTTTTTAGAACAATAAGAACCAAAAATCTAACCCTAGTTCTATTAAAGGCAAAAATAAGAACAAGAGATCTAATAATAATAAATCATAAACTTAAGTTTAATGAAAATTATAATCTGTGTGACAAATTTGGTCATAGAAGTAAAAATTGTTATAAAAATAAGAATAGACTTAACAATCAATATTTTAAAAAATAAATGGAATAAATCTATTCAAAAAATAGAAGAATCAAAACCCTAATCAGAATAACAATTAAGATCATAATACTGATTTTATTATTTTGTAAGCTACCTTGTTTGCTTATAATGAAAATAAATGATGTTTTAGATAGCGGTGCATTGCACCATATGACTTGTCTATCTAATATTTTATGTTAATCTAGAGATATCTCTAAAAATATTTACTTAGGAGATAATTCTTTCTTAGAAGTAACTAAATAGGGAAAAGTTAATTTTTCAAATGTTGTTATAAATGATGTTTCTATGTAGCAAAGATTAAAAATAAATTGTTATCTTGTTCACAACTTACTAATAATAATTTTATTTTAACATTGCTTAAATATAGCTGGTCCATTATAAATCAATCTAGATCTTTCATTGTTAAAGGGGTTCAAAAGAATGGTTTATATATTTTCTCTCATTCTGCATGATTTCTTTCACTGCATAGTAAGAATGAATCTCAATTATAGTATGAAAGATTAATAAATGTGAATTTTAAAATTTTACATCAGAATCTTGTTGTTAGAATTCCTTCTATACCTTTTTATCATAAAACTTGTAAATTTTACTTACATAGTAAGCAACATACTAACCCCTTTCATAAGAATCATGATGTGAATTTATCACATCTTTTAGAATTGATTCATAGTGATGTTGTAGGACCCATTGAAGGTGTATCCTTTAATGGTTATTTCTATAAATTCACTTTTATTTATGATTATAGTAGAATTATTTGGTCATATTTCATTAAAAATAAATTTGATGTAGTCTAAATTCAAAGAATTTAAAGCTTTTGTTCATAATGCATCGAATTTTTTTATTAAGAGATTAAGAACTGATAATGGTGATGAATATATTAGTAAAGAGTTTGATTTTTTTTACATCAGTTGTAGTAATCAATTAGACTTAACAACTCCCTATTCTTTTTAGCAAATTGTATTGCTAAAAGAAAATTCGCACCATTATTGAGATGGCCAAAACAATATTGCATTTTTCAAATGCTCCCCATAGTTTTTATGGGCCAAAGCCTTGAATACTTGTGTGCATGTTCTAAATATACTCCCTTCTTAACCTTTGCATTTTTTCTACATCAAAAATACATATATGCTCATAGCATTTCATTTTCTTTGATAACACTATTTTGTTGTTACTTTAGAGATATTAACTGTATTGATAGTGTCTCATCTACATTATATTTGTTAGTAAAATGATTTAGTATTGATTCTTGAAAAATATATATTACAATTATAGTGTAATAAATATAGCTGTCTTATATGTTAATTCAAAAAAATATATAGATATTATGATTACTTTTAATTTAATTAGCATTGAAATATATTATATGCATAACATCATGCTTAATTTGACAAGATGATTATGTTTAGTTATTGTGTTTGGTAAGAAGATCACACTTGAGTTTAGATCTTTTGTGTTTAAATTGTTTAGATACTCTCATTTGATTAATTTATCATTTGATTGTTTAAGCTAACATCCTTATATGCTTGATTTGATAATAAGATATGTTATGAAAAGCAAAGTGTAAACAGAGTTTGTATTATTAACTCTTCATAATTTACTTTACTAAGCAGTATGTTCATACATCTATGAACTTGTTTGTTTCAGATTCATGTGTGTTTGATTGGATGATGACATTTCATGCTAAAATTAACCATATTTGATGTATGAAAGGTTATTCCTCAATATTTTGTTGAAGCATATTAAACTTATAAAGTTTTGATAAGACTTAAATGATAAAATGAGTTATTGCTAATAGGATATCTAATTTTTAGCTAAATTAGTATCATATTATTATTAAATTATTATATATGCATCGTATAATAGTTGGGGATGCTCATCTTGTCAATATTGAAGATGTCCAATAATGAATGTATATAATAATTTAAATTTTTTTACTAACTTTGTCATCAAAGTAATGAACTTATTTGCCTAAAATATGGCTTGATTATTTTAAATGTGTTTTACTATAGAAAAACATATGTCATATTTTTATGTATGTGGTTATTTTGATGCTAACCATACTATGCTATCATGAATCTATTTTTGGATGTGTTTAAAAAAAATTATAGGTGCACAACACCAATAATTTAAACATATTGAAGTTCATGTGCATTTTATCTAAGAGAAAGTCCTCAATGATGATATAGATCTACACTTCTATCCTAAGGATGAACTAGTGGTAGAAATCTTCACAAAGCCACTAGGTTCTACTAAGTTTTTAATAGTTTTATTTAATGTTAGGCCTCTTGAGGTTACCATTGAGGGGGAGTGTGTATGACAATTTCACTTCTTAACAGCCATGTGTTTCTTCTTTTTCTCTATACTTCTTATTGCAAATCATTGTAAACTTCATGTGTAAGTTATGTTATTGTAAACTTCATGTGAAATTTTTACTTGTGTACTCAATATAGAAAGCATACTTCGTAATGGAGGTCCGTATGTGATAAAAGGCTTAAAATGTACTTAGATGATTATTCATAAGAAATTGTGAGATGCAATTTCAAGATCATGATAACCTAAACTTAATTTTGAGTAGTTTATGGATTATAATTCCTTTTATTTCAAAAAGTGATTTTTGACATGAAAGTGTTTAAATCATTTAATTGTGTACATAGTATAATTCCTTTCTAAGGTGATTATGACATTTATCCCCATTTAAAATTAAGGGAGAGTGTTAGAACATTTAATTATAAATAGATTTATTATCTCTTAACCTTGGTATTAATTAAATAAAAAAATAATATATTATTTATTACCATGAAGTAGAAACTTCATGATAATAAATAATAGAGTTATAACTATTTAATTATTATCAAATTTTAATTAAATTGTTTTATCGAGATGGATGGACCCATTACTTTTACAACGGTCATCTCCCTTGGTATTTCACTATAAATAAGGTTTTATCCCTATTGTGAATTCAAATATGAAATTATTTTATCATATTCAATCTACAAAACTTATGAAGGTTATTTGACAAAATAAGTGAGAAGAGGAAGACTATATTATATTGGGTCTTGGTTTCTGAATAATTTGAATAATCATCATTGTTGTATTTTTTACCTCTTTGAGGTTTTCTCATGATAAATACATATGTACTATGTTCACTATTATATGTGTATGCTTTACTTATTCATGTCACTCTAGATTTTACCTTTGTGCATTGCTTCATATATTTATACATGTATTCTTTCAAATATCTCCAAAATATATCTCATGGACCACTTAATTGATATGTGGAGGAACTGAGGATGAACTACCTCCCAACTATTTGGACTCATCTCCCATGGTGGCCAATGTAGTTGTCACTAAGTCAAACTCCTAGTCCAACTTGGCCAAATTCATCAATGGCTCTCAAAATATTACCTCTGATTGGGCCACTAACCTGTGATAAACTTAGAGTGGGGCCTCCATGAACACTTTGACCTTTGAAACCTAACTAATGCTCACATTTTATTGGGTAGAGATTTTGAGCAGCACTTGGGCAGTATCCTTATTGGCCTTAGCCACTTTATTTCGCATGACTTGATTTAAGTGACCCAGGTAAACTTTGAACTCACTCTTATCCAAAGAAGTGTCATTTAGGTGGAATAAAACTATGATTTTAACCTCCTTACAATAGGCCAATATCTTTTTCTTGCCTTCTTCCAATGGGTCCACTACTATTTGTGTTAGGCTTAACTACTCCTCAAATATATCCCTCATTCTCCTAACATATGTTTGATATAGGCTCAGGTCAGAGGTGGATATGAGATTCAAATCCAAGAACATGCCTTTATGCATGATTACTACTAGTTTCTTACACTTACTCTTTAATAGAGCAACACTCTCCAAGTAGGCTTGGGTCTTTTGAATTTATAGCTTACTATCTACCTAAATCTTGACCACCTTACCTAAAATTGAGAAAATTTGTAAGAGGACATCCTCAATTTATCTAATCAACTCCATATGGAAAGAACTCTTCACTTGTGTCTCCAATGCTAGGAATTTCTCCTACATATCATTCATCAATTTCTCTAACATATTATGTGTATCCTAGAGGACTAAGACTAGGTCCTTAGCCACTTTAACTTCTCCTATGAATTTCCTCAATTTGGTAACTAAGAAGATATCTTGTTGAGTCTTCTAGACCACACGGTTCCCCTCTTAGATGAAATTTTGGGTAATAATCCTTTGCATGTTTCCTATGGTGAAATCTAAGTCTCACTACACATTAATATTACCTTGCATAGTCATCTTAGGTGACTACGACATCATAGTTATTCCCAAGGTGGAAAGATGTGTTGGTGGGGTGATGGAGATGGTTATGATAGGTGGAGGCCAAGGTGGAGGAGGAATGGATGAAGTAGGATAGATGAAAAAGGAGAGAAATAGAGTAGGAAAAGGCATGGGGGAGAAAGGTGGAAAGATGAATGGGGAGGCCCAAGGGAACATATGTGCTTTCCATTAGATCTAGGTCAAGTTCACCTCTGGGGCTATGACTCCAATGAGAAGGGCATTTAGTAAAAAGGAGTAAATTTACTGGTTAAAGCCAAATCTATGGGCACCCAAGATGATATAAAGATGTGGGGAGCCATCAAAGGTAGTGTAGGAAGAAAAATAGGAGTTTTTGGGAAAGGATAAGAGGGAGAAATTGGAACCTGAATAGAAGGTTAAGTATGGGTCACCTTTTGTTTCTTTTTGTGCTTCTTTCTTAGATCAGCTTTAGCTACTACAATTAAGGGAGTAGGTGTGGAATAGGTTGTGAGGATTGACTGAGGAATCTAATAAGGAACCACAAGCATAGTTTGAATGGATAGAGATGATTGAGATGTGTACACAAGTGCACTTATTACTAGAGCTATAGTTATACTTGTTGAGGTTAGGGCCCTTATAAGTATCTGGACCTAGGGTTGAATGAGTGGAGGAGTCAAGTAGAGCCCTACTTTTGGGATGGATGATGCAGATGGGAATGATGAGGTGAGAACATTATTCATGGATAAGGCCAAAGTAACTTAGGTGAATTATGGGGGATATGAAATGGGTAAGAGGGAAGGCATCACCTGAGTGGACTACTTGAGAATTAGGAAACTAGGTGGTGTCATGAGAGCCTACTAGAGAGTGGAGGGAAAAGGAAAATAGATATACAAAAGTGTTGTCTATCATTCCCATCATAGATTTATTTGTGGGATGATATTAATGTCAAACCTGAGTTATTATACATCTTACGTTGATCCAGTTGGATTTGAGCTGCTTGAATCCAAGTCACCAAGGTTTCTACTACTTGAGGCTAAGTTGCTTGAACCATAAGAGGTGGTGGCGGTGGACCCAAGGGCTAAAGGGTAGCAGCTCTAAGAGGAGAAACTATCATGACTCCCTGTATGATTCTCCTCAAAATTTAGGGGAGTCACTTGAACATCCTCACCAAGCTAGGCCGATGTGGAAGAGGCAAGTCTATCTTAGGTAGATGGCCTGGGCTGAACCTACTTTCCTTTCTTCTTCTTCTGAATCTCAATCTTGGTGAATACCTCTTGATCAACCACTAGATTTAGGTATATGTCATCATCATCCTTAGGCTAATGTCCATAATTAAGGTTGAGACATACTTGATACTTGGCTAGGTGAGCCCTATGAAACCATGTGGGTCCTAATTCCTAAGATTTTCCCTACCCAGGGCAAGGGATTCCCCTATTTCCACCATCTTATATAGATCAAGGAATGATATGTGAATGTGGTGTCAGATGGTGATTAAGAGGGGTAGGTAGGCCTTCTAATTATGACTGATGTAGTGCCCAAAGATATCTTCCACTAGGTAGTATGCAATTTCATGTTATGTTAGTCAATTTAGGACTTGATATGTGTCAGTGAACCAAGCTCTGATACCAACTGTCAGGATCCTCTCCTTAGAGTATAATTGATTACCTTTGTATAAGCAACTAAACATGAAATTAAACCAGAAGTAATAAGTAACTAGAAACCAGAAATAGCAAAGAATAGATGATACGAAAAACAATACAATCTGTATTAACACTCTTCCAGAAGGAAATACAATGAAGAAATCTCGCTCTTCTTCCCATACCTCTTGGGTGTCCAGTAATTCTCCCTCAAGAGTTATCTCTCTCAATCAATTACAACCAACTCAATAATTGAGTTGTTCCCTCTAGTGACAATCAACCCAATGGTTGTTGTTGCCTACTCTCATCCACAAACCTTCTTGATCTTGCACCCTGTAGATCTAATTAGTATTAATTACACCATGTGTTGTAGATCTTCTTGATTTTTCTACCCCATAGATCTAACTAATCTTGTACACACACACCCGCAGATCTACTTAATCTTGCTACCCCGCAGATCAACTGACCTTGCTTACCTGTAGATCTTCCTGATCTTGCACTCTTGCAGACCTTCTAGATCTTACACTTGAGGATATAATATTTCTTAGTCCTAATTACAATACATCCCCATGGGTCTCTTAAATAGATCCCAAACCAAACAATAATTAGAAACGCAGTCTCAAGACTAAAATTAGTCTTTACATGCAAACTAATTGTTCATCTAAAATTAGACCAGTTCTGGAAACACATAGGTGACCAATGTCAGTTCCTGTTTGACTAATGCCGGCCAACCATAACTGATGCCGGTTACTATGTAGCTAGAGATGACTGACGTCGGTTGGCCTAACTGATGTCGATTACTTTGTAACTCAGTAACCTCTACATTTGCATCAGTGAAGCTTTTAGCTCCACAACTTAACAATCTCCCACTTGGAGATAAATAGTTACACCTGTACCTATACCTGTACATCCTCTAATTTATTTTTGGCTTGTATCTCCATTTTTAAGTTCAATCTTGAAGACCAAAAAAATTTGAATGAAGATTCAACTTCTCCTTTATTTCCGGCTTTGTTAACATATCTGTAGGGTTCTTATCCTTGCTAGCCTCTATGACTGCAACAACCTTCTACAACTTTGATATCCAGCTAATCGTCGTTCCACCAATAGTGAATACATATCATGTGGTGCTTCTCCTGCCATCCAAGTCACCTTCCATATCCAAATCTACATACCCATGTAGAGAAATGCTTGACCATGCATAGCATAAATACCTATTGTTGGTCCCTCTCAGATATCTGAAAATCCACTAAACTGCTTTCCAGTGTTTCTTTCCTGGATTGGCCATAAACTTGCTGATAACTCCCACTGCTTGGGCAATATCAGGTCTAGTACATACCATGTACCCAACCTCATCATGTGATTTAGGACATTGTTTATAGCTCAACTTGAACTATCCAACCATAGGTGTGCTTATCGGTTTTGCATCCTACAAATTGAACCTCTCCACTACCTTATTCACATAATCCTCTAGAGACAAAATCAACCTGTGATTTTTCCTGTCTCTAGAAATACTCATGCCAAAGATTTTCACTCCTAAATCCTTCATGGTAAATCTCTGAGCTAATTTTACCTTTAGCTTAGTAATTCCCTGCATGTGTGACCTTGCAACAAGCATATAAACTACATACAGTAATGGGATAATGTAGCTACTATTATCCAACCTGGTAAAATAAACATAATGGTCACATTGACATTGACTAAAGCCATGCTTTTTCATAAACCTGTCAAACCTTAAATACCACTATCCTGGAGCTTGCTCAAGACCATATAACCTAGCCTTCTGTCTCATCTCTCTATTCTCTCCTTTCTTTAACCTGTGAATCCATTCATCTTTCAGTGGTTTCTTTCTAGCTGGAAACTCTACCAAATCCCACGTTTGGTTCTCTTCCAAGGAATCAATTTTCTCATTCATGCCATGCTCCCACTATTTCCTAGATTCTACCTGCATTGCCTCTTCAAAACTTCATGGTTCTCAACCATCAGTGAGCAACAAGTAGTATAAAGAAGGGGAATAATGAATTTGAGGCTTACTTACCCTTTCAAACCTCCTCATGGGTGTTTGAGACTCATTGATAGCTTGCTATCCACCCAAATTTTATTCTAACAGTGACCGATCCTGATCATCTCTCAGTCTACACCTGATCGATGTCAGTTCTATGTGATCGACCTGATCGATGTCAGTTCTTACCTAGCTGACATCAATTTCTACCTGCCTGACATCACTGACTTTGGTCTCCACTAGACTGACATCGGTTTCTACCTGAATTTGCTCGACATCATCAACTTTGGTCTCCACCAGACTGATGTCAATTCCTACCTGATTGACGTTGGTTCTTACCTGATCGATGTCGATATTTGTGTTTTCTTGTGAGTGATGATTTTTACCCGCAAGCTCATTTTGGATCATAACCTTGTCCAAATCAACATTGCCCTACTCAAAATTATTTAGCCTCTTGAGCTGATCACTATCCATCATCTTCTCCTTGAAAACCAAGGCTTTCTAGTTCTTCAATATGTCAAAAACATTAGATTTCCTCTTTATGTAATAGACCCAATCCTTTCTTGTAGCATCATCAATGAAAGAAACATCATACTGTGATCCTCTAATAGAAGCTCCTTGAGCTGGTCTCCACACGTTTATGTGAACAAGCTCCAACTTGTGCTTCTTCTTTGTTGACCCAGTTGTGAGAAACCTCACTTTCACCTGTTTCCCAAAAATACAATGCTCACAAAAATCTCAATCTATCAAATCTGAAAGCTTACCTTTTGACTTAAGAACATCTATTCCCTTCTCACTCATGTGACCAAGCCTACAGAGCCACATCTTTGCATCTACATCTGAAGTAGATAAAATAGAAGGAGAATCAGTAATACAAGTAGATAGATAAAATGTACCTACTTTCTTACCTCTTACTAATACAAGTGCACCCTTGGAAACTTTCCAAGATTTTGCTGTGAGAGTTACTATGCAACCCTCATCACCCAACTTCTCTACAAAAATCAAATTCCTCTTCAGGATGGGTACATGCATGACATCCTTTAACACCCATGTGTTTCAAGTCCACAACTTTAGCTACACTTCCCCTTTGCCATTGAATTTCTCTATTCTTAGTTTACTTTCTTTTGCCATTGCTTACTCCCACTCAATCAGAAACCCCTGAGAGTGAACTTGTAATCAACAAACACTAACCTGCTCTGATGAACCAAGCTCTGATACCAACTGTCAGTGAACCAAGCTCTGATACCAACTGTCAGGATCTTCTCCTTAGAGTACAATTGATTACCTTTGTATAAGCAACTAAACACGGAATTAAACCAAAAGTAATAAGTAACTAGAAATCAAAAATAGGAAAGAATAGATGATACGAGAAATAATACAATCTATATTAACACTCTTCTAGAAGGAAATACAATGAAGAAATCTCACTCTTCTTTCCATACCTCTTGGGTATCTAGTAATTCTCCCTCAAGATTTCTCTCTCTCAATCAATTACAACCAACTCAATAACTGAGTTGTTCCCTCCAGTGACAATCAACCCAATGGTTGTTGTTGCCTACTCTCATCCACAAACCTTCTTGATCTTGTACCCTGCAGATCTAATTAGTCTTGCTTACACCATGTGTTGCAGATCTTCTTGATCTTGCTACCCCAAAGATCTAACTGATCTTTTACACACACACCCATAGATCTACTTGATCTTGTTACCCCATAAATCAACTGACCTTGCTTACCTATAGATCTTCTTGATCTTGCACTCTTGCAGACCTTCTAGATCTTACACTTGAGGATCTAATCCTTCTTAGTCCTAATTACAATACAGCCCCATGGATCTCTTAAATAGATCTCAAACCAAACAGTAATTAGAAATGTAGTCTCAAGACTAAAATTAGTCTTTACATGCAAACTAATTGTTCGTCTAAAATTAGACCAGTTCTGGAAACACCCAGGTGACCGATGTCAGTTCCTGTCTGACTGATGCCGGTCGACCATAACCGATGCTGGTTACTATGTAGCTGGAAATAACCAACGTCGATTGGCCTGACCGATGTTGGTTACTCTGTAACTCAGCAACCTCCACATTTGCATCAGTGAAGCTTTTAGCTCCACAACTTAACAATATGGTAGGTAGAGGGGATCCTTGAGAGTGCAAACACTTGAATGATAGTGTCATCTTGAGAGTACCGGTAGTCACCAATGGGATTGAGAGAGTCCAAAATTTATTTTGATAGTTGAGGCATGGGTGCCTAGTTAATGGCCATGTAGACCAATGGATATAAGGACCCACATATATCTCAGATGTGGTTTTGATAATGGTAGCCATATAGTTTGTATAAAACTACATGGACCACCATGCCCCTAGGAACCCATTTTGAAAAAATAGAAGGTTTAAAAGTGAGCATCCCATATATTATATCTATAAGGTAGATAATCATGTGGAATTCACCTCCTCCTTGATCATCTCCCACTACTTTGATCATATTAAAATTAATTACTCCTCTAAGGTCGGGGACTTTCTTACCTTGGAGGATTATGTGGAGTAGGGAATCCACAGGATGTTGACATGTAGAAATTCACCCTCCATAAACAATCAATTAGGTAGGATCATCCCAACATGGATTCCTTATTTGAAGGTATGGACAGTATATGTATTTTTATCCATATTGTTAACTCATTTAGAATTTAGGTTCTCAACCCAATCCTTTAGGATGTCACAAATCTAGTGAATGCTATTCTAAGTGGTCATGGCCACCAAATCATAGGTGACCATAAACTCTAAGAGGTTATAGTAAGTTTTGAAGGTGGTTCTTAATATGTCTATGATATGATGTTGGTAATTCACATAGTAGACCTTGTCAAGAATACCGTCATGTGTTCATTTCATCATGAGTAAAAAGTTACCAAATAATTTAGCACAGGGAAAGACCTCTAGTTTGGTTATGGTTCAGTACATCCCACACTTCTCATATGCCTAAAGGGCATATTCAAACTCAACCTTATCTTCATCATCATTACCTAAGGATTTAGGCACCAGGTCGGTGGCTTTAAACATCTTGTTATAGTGCTTGAAACACAGCAATCCATCCAAGAACATGATGTCTCTATATTATGTCTCAAATTTAGGGTTTAAGGATGAGGTGGCCATTGCATCTAGGATGGAGTTATGTTATAAGGAACACTGAGTAAAGGGAGAACATAGAGGGAATTGGTAGGATCAAAAAATGAGGAGTAGATTATGGGAAACTATGAGAAATAACGACTAATGAGTTCACCTTAGGGAACTTATAAGGATTTGCATACATTTATTATATTGATGGCATTTGGTGGTTCACTTGGCATGAATTCAAATTTGATTTGGTGGCTTGATCTTTCTCATTTATTTATTAATCTAGACATAAACTCAAAAATCATGATCACTCACCCCTACTAGATTTAACAATCATTATGCAATGCTCTAATATGTCCAATTAGGGCCCAATTTCCCACCTAATTAATGCCTAGAGTGTGGTAGGCACATAGCCATATCATCCTCAAGGCTTTCTAGGTAGTTCTTAATTTATCTTATGTGCACTCTGCTAATTGGTTCCTGATACAATGGTTAACACCTAGGTATAGCCTGGTGCTCTGCCCTATTCACTTAGGAGTAGAAAATGCTAGTTGAAGGACACATGGTGTTCTTTGATTGACCTTTTTAATTTGATTGTAACTTATTCTAATCATCCCAAGTCTTTTGTGATCCATCTACCAATATGTATGTATATTCCACATGGCATGATATGATAAGTTAGGCCCCCAAGCTCTAACATCTCTATCAGTGTGGGAGACTGATAATCCTAACAATAGGCTACATGGTGCTTTTTAATTTAGTCTGACTCTTCTAGGCTATGGCATCTCTATCAAATCTAAGAGACTGACATGTCTGACATTGAGGTGAGCTCATTGTTAGATCTTGGCAACTTCTGACCTCCATGCCATGTGGAATTATTCCACTCGATCGAGCTCTCATATGCTTTGACATTTATGAAAAATCTAGGAAACTAACCAATCTAACAATGATCATCATGAAACTTTTCCACTAGGTCTGGCTCTCTTGAGCTCTAATATTTTTGACAAATCTAAGAAACTAACCATTCTAATTATGGGGTACCCTGATTGGTTGGGATCTACACTTTTGACACCTTTGGTAGATATCTATGTGGCACTTTTTCATTTAACCTCTCTTCCTATATAAATCCATAAAAAAAAGACTAAGAAAAAGGAAAATAAATGTGACAAATTAAATACTCACCTAACTACCAACTAAGCTCACTAAGTGCCACATAATAATCTAGGAGTCTAACACTCTGGGATACTGAGATGCTAAGAACTTGAATATGGAAACAAACCTACAAAAAAATTATTACATTAAATATTCTAAGAAAGTACCTAGTTTATTTTAGGGTTCGGATAGGACTCAACTATGTTAACTTCAAAGGTTACAGGGTTCTTAAAAGGAGATCGAATTGCCATTACAAATATGTCATACAATCGAGAAAACCAGGGTAAGATATTAACTTGAAGATTATCTCAGAAAGGATTTGATACTAATAGTATAGAATGTCTAGGAACTTTGAGTTTGATCATTTTAAAAATGGGTCCCCCACTTTTGTGAAAAAATGGGTGTGTTGGCCACAACACTTCTTTTGGTTTAAATTGAAAGCACAAGTAGAGTGTATGAAATTGATATTATATGATATGAATTATATATGACCCTCATAAATATGGTTCTAATACCCAAAACCAACCTTGAAATCTAAGCTAAAAATATCTATCAGGCCAATATAATTGGAAGATGTTGGCTAGTACACAGTATCAGCCAAGCTGATATAATAAAAATGTCAAAATATAAATTCAAAACTATATCAGGCATGCTAATATAGTATGGGAAGGATAAAGGCAAAAAATAAATGTTATCAATTGGGATAACACCATAGGATATATGGAATGAATCAAATTTAGATAAGAAGTAGATGGAAAGGATAGACGAATATAAACTTGGATAAGATTAGGCTGATAGTAGTGAAGGTGTAAAAGGATAAAATGCCAACAACTCTTGTAAATTACCATGAACCATTCCCACCCTATTCTTAGTGTACTCTTTAATGTGTGCACTTATATATGTTGATGCGTTGATAAGATGCTACAAAATAAAGTGTCAATAAATAACAAAGTGAAAATATTGTGTATACACTATCATTCTATTCTTACAATGGAATATGTTAACAATAATGACTAAATCAAAGCTGACTATGGTTATAAGGATTCAAATCTTACAATCCTGATTTTATGTCCATGATGACACTATCAATAATGCTCAAAACCCTTATGCATACCATTTTTTATTTTCTCAATAAAATATCATCTAAATATTATAATATAGATATGACCAAAAACAACCATGTCAATCCTAACCCTGACGTTAATACAAGATCTAGGGATAGAAATAAACCCCACTAAGAATGTGATTCCAAAGGTGAAGCCAAATATTATTGAGAGTGACCTCATGAGATGAATGTTTATCTTCAATAATATCCCAAACATCTAGGAAAATTCCTTGAAGAAATATTGTCCTCATGATGACTCCTTTTATTGAAACTCATTCTAAACATATATTCTATACAATAATTGGGGCTATTCATTTCATAGCCTATGATCATTATTATTCTACCATATTCAACTTAGCTACAATTATGTTCATTGTAATTATCAACATCAAAACTAATACTAATATGGCATCTAGTGTTACCCAAGCTTTTCACTCTAGTCAACATGTGACTCAATCACCTCAAACCAATAAAAATTCACATGACACAACCCGAGTGATGATGTATGTTCTTGATCAAATGGATCGTATGTAATCAAATATTTCAAACCAAAGAAATGATAAGACTAATATAATGTTCAATATTATCAATGTAAATAACACACACTCATCCTACTAAAAATTTATCAACTTAACGTAAATTCATCAATGAAACATAGAAAATTGAAAGAGATAATATATTCACACAAACTCACAAAAAAATTGTAGAAAATTTCCTTTCTTACATTATCCTCCATTTATAATATATAAAATACATGCATATATAACTTTATATGAGATTGCCTCATCCTCAAAGCTTATCCAAATTTGTCAAGTCTAAAATAAGACCAACTTATAATTTAATCATGTATAATCTACATGTTTTAAAATGTATATAATAAGAGTCTTAATTTATCTATATAATTTGTGTACAAATATATAAACTACTCAAAAAAAAAAACTCCAGTGGTCACTTCACTACGTATGAGTAGCACTACTAGTTGAAACTATAGTCAAACGAGATTTTACTATACTTGAAAATGGTCAAAAATAAATAATATAAGGGGATGTTGATGTGGAACTTATCAAATACCACCCTTGCATATCTATAATCATATAAGTTCTGAGAGATACTAATCCAACTATGACTATAGTTGGTCCTATCTATTCTTGGAAGGGAGTTATAATAGAAGGTAGTGTCAAAAATATAGGCCCTATTGGAGTGTATATGGTAGTAAACTTATGGGAAGAAGACACGGTCATCGAAACTCAAGTTCATGAAGATGAATCTCCCACCTAAGTAGCCAACCATTTTTATTTTTTTATCTTTTCATATTTAGTCATGTTTGTTGTGAAGTCTAGTTCAATAGCTTCAAAATTGATGATAGGAAGCTTGAACAAAATTGGGATTTTATTCACTAGTTTCTTATGTTTAAAGCTCTAAAATAATCACTCAAGACTTGTGATTGTGACACCTTATCCCTCATAAAAGTGATCCTTGTCATTGCTTCCAAAAAATGATGCTTTCAACCTCTGCTCTAAATCTATTGGCAATAGTCTACAGCAAGCTATCAAAAATGGTTTGGTTACAATTCTCCCTAGTGGAATATTTATGACATTGATGCACATATCTCCTAGAATTTGGATGGATTTTTTATTCTTGACTTGTCAATTGCTCAAGCAGCTCCTGTATTTGTTTATGTCATTCCATCAGATGACTTCTCTTGTTAGTTACATAATTATGAGCTAAAGCAATATCTAGAAGCTATAACAAATTGAGATGTTGATATTATTTTTGCCTTACT
This sequence comes from Torreya grandis, assembly GCA_037957365.1. Taxonomy (NCBI): domain Eukaryota; kingdom Viridiplantae; phylum Streptophyta; class Pinopsida; order Cupressales; family Taxaceae; genus Torreya; species Torreya grandis. Next base: position 321,071 of record JARHVA010001027.1, read on the forward strand.
ACCTTATTGACAAAATGTAGTTTTGCATCCAATCTCTTCATAGACTCATAAATTTTACCACATTACTCCACTATGGTTGTGATTTTGGCCTTGATTATTGAATAGAGAATATTATGTTTTATGGCCTTGACTTGGTTGAACTATGCACATTGTCCACTATATCTTTTATGGGGTTTTATTTTGCCTTAAGCTTCCAGTCTTTTGTTAAATTATTTCAATGCATGAAACATATTTTTTAAGATCCCTATAGTAGCATCCACCATATAATTAGGGTCTTCATAGATCTCATCCTCTTCCCTAGGTATAGTCTTCCTTTTCTTTATTAATAAAAAGAGTTATTATTATCTTACATACTCAGTAGGATTCTCTCCAAGTATGATTGTTATTCACCTCACCCTTTTGAATTTGTTTGAAATCTCATCAAATTCTATGGTTAATTTAGGATCTTTGGTGATCACCAAATCTTGTCTAGCTAACTACTCTACTTGCATTTATTATATCCATGTGGGAGTCACTACCAAGTCTTAAGGAGAGGATTTGGAGGTAAGGGTGAAGTGCTTCATGGTGGAAGCATGAGGATGGAAGGAGATGTAACATTAGATTAGGGAGGTGTGGATAGTGAAGGAAAAGGTGGGATGAGAAACATCTCTTTAGAGATCTTAGTCTAGGAAGGGGTCTTAAGAATAGATTTGGTGAGGTCAAGATACTCCTAGGATGATACAGTTGTTGAATATGTTGGGAGATCTTGTGCAATGGACACACCTAATTTGGTAAAGATATGGGCCTAAAAGGGGTGTGTGGAAAAAAATTATTGGGGTGTTAGGTCCTCAAAGTGTGGGTTGGTGATTTTAGTGTCTAAGTCAAGCATAGAAAGAATTGGTTGTATAATAGCAACCTAGGTTAGACTTTTCAAAAATTGATCAATTAATGTATGTACAATTGTCATGCAATCAGTAGTAGGAATAATATTGGTCAAAGAATATCAACTTGTAGTATTTTCCATACCAATTTAATCCAAAGAAGTTGTGGCAATTGGAAGGACTATTTTTGGTCTTGATGTAATCACTAAAATAGGGTAAATGGTGACATGTGTTAATCCATGTGGGGAATCCACCAAAGTGACCATGGGTGGAATAACTAAAGTAGTTAATGTGACAATCATAGTGCTAATTGTAATTCTTGTTTAGTCTACCCATTTGTTCGTATAAGGATCGTGACCCTTTTCTTCAACTTGTTCTTGTCATATGCCCTGAGTGTGAGGAGGACTGGGGCTTGAAGACTCAAACTTACTTGTAGATGAACCTTTTGAAAAATATCCATTGTTGCTTCTTCCTCTAGGTTCCCTCCATTGCTTAATTATAATTCTCATTCTTTTGATGGCTCATCTAAAGGTTCCTCTTGTGGTGTGAAATCAAGAGTTTGCAAAGAGGTAGGAAGAGACCTTCTCACATAAGTTACTATAGCAAAGGTGATTGACACCTGTAATAGAGGAGGATAAGGGAAATGGATGATTATAGGAGCCTAAGGTGGTAATATTGTTGTGACCATCAGAGTGAATGTTACTATGACCTTTGGTATTAGGGGTTCCCCGGTGTCCAAAGTTTATTGTTTTACCTCCTTTGGTTTTGGGACATTTTTTAAAATCCTTGTCCTATACTACTCATCAGTTTATTATTTTTTATCATCCTCTACTTTAGATTGCCCAACTTACTTAGAGTTATTTTCTTCCTCTTCTATCATAATTGTTGTTAACCTGGAGCTGCACCCTGAATCGAAGATGTGGATGAAATGGTCAATCTTCTATCCAGATGAAACAATGGGATCTTCTCACGAGGGTGGGTGCCTCAACAGTGAGAAGAACCTCCAGAGAAGGCTAGTTCCTATATGATGTATCAATGAATATCCATACTCTACGTTGCAGACTACCATGGAAAAGGGAAAAGGAAACTTAAAGGGGAAATCCTAACTAAAAATACTGATACACCAGAAGTTTGATCCACTCAACTTGGAACCTTGAACACTAAAAAATCAAGGGAAAAGGATGACCTTAGACTTCAATCAATCACTTATGCATAAATATTTCATGAAGAGGTTCGATCAATGACTAAAACTTGAGGGAAAATGATGGAGAGAGATCTAATAAAAGACACTTTGTGGCCACCTAACATCCACTTACAGCTTCAGCAAAAGATAATAAAGAACACTGAACATGACCTGCACAAGGATAACTTAGCAACTAGGTATGAATCAGAATTTGGGAAGGGAGAGAAATCTACCACTTGTGTAAATCACTGAAGAAATATACATTATGCCTACACTTGAAATCTGAAAGTATAGTCCTTCTATTAATTGAAGAGGTTACACAGCTCACCAGTAGCAGAGTCTGGTCTAACCAAGAGAGAGATTGGATGATTTTTAATCAAGGTTGAAATCCATTATATAGAATTACAAGAGGCCAAATATTGGCGCTAAATTTTTGAAGAGAAGGATTCACTTTGGTTAACTCAAGGATTTACTTGGCCTTTCAATAAAATATGTTTTCTTTTGTCTTTGCATGAAGTTTCTTGTGCTTGAGGAAGTGAACTTGTCTTTGTTATGAACCGCCCACCTCTCTTTGCATGGAAATCCATGCAAATGTCAATTTTAGAACTTCTTCATGCACTGCTTGATGCTGAGTTGGAACGTTTGAAAGTTGAGTTAACCGTTATTTAAGCTAAGTTGGATGAAGAGATCAGCTGAGTTGAATGAAGAGATCATTTTCCCTCACATGGAAAGCTCCTAGTGAATGCAGTGCTTAACAATTAGTCAACTCTAAATCTGGAATAGTCAACTTGACATTCAAATTTAGAACTTTAGTTGACTCTCAGATGCATGAGATGAACTGGGGATGATCATGTCTTTAATAACTAGTCAACTAAAGCTTTGACCAGTGTTCCAAAATAGCTCCCACCTAATTTTATTTTGTCCTATTCTAGTCTGCATGTTCTTATCTATTTCTGGCGGGATTCTATATTTGGCAATTTCCTTTATACTTCTCTTATTTCCTATAACTTTTGGGTGTCTTGGCTTGGTTGTATTTTCTTCAAGTTTATTTCCATAGAATTCCTTCAGACTTCTCCTTTGGTCATTTCCCTGAATTTACTCAGATTTTTATCCCTTTGCCTTCACTCTGTCAGCCTTTTGTATTGAATGCTAAGTCATATTACCATGGAAAAATGTCTGCAAGAATTATCTCAGTCTCTTCAGGTTAGTTTTATCAAGCTTATTTTGCATGACCTTTCTCTGAATTCCTTCAAACTTTTTGCCCGAAGGAATTCCTTCAAACAAAATTCCAAAGGTTCCCTTCTCCTTTTTTTCTTGTCTTTTGCCGTTAGCTTTTGTCTTCAAACTTATCTCCTGCACCTTCTGAATTCCTTCGAACTTTTTTTCCAAAGGAATTCCTTCAGAAAAAAAGTCTAAAGGAAATCTTTCTGTCTTTTCCTTCAAAATGTGCCATTTAGATTTTCAAATATGCCCTTCAACTTTTCAAATGTGCCCTTGAACTTTTCAAATGTGCCCTTCGACTTTTCTAAATTCCTTTAGACTTTTTGTCCAAAGGAATTCCTTCAGACAAAAAGTTTGAAGGATATCTTCCTTTGCCTTTTCCTCTGAATGCCTTCAAGACAACTGTGATGGTCCCTTCCACTGACCAAGTGCCCTCCACAAGGGCTAATTTCTCTCCCTCTTTGCCTTTCAAAAAAATTGGAGGGCACCCAGCCTTTTTGCAAAGGTCCCGAATCTGTTCTCTCACCTTCCCGAAGGGTAGGTGCCCTTCGGGATTGTTGAAAGTGACCCTTCTGAAGGGTACCCTACCCTCCAAAATTCTTGAAGATGACCCTTCTGAATTAATCCTTGGCTTTTCCCTACCTTTTGTGCAAACTTTTGGATTCTCTGAAGGAATTCTGTTGATTTGTCATTTCTTTGGCTTAGCCTTCTTTGATGAACACCATTCCTTTAGACAAAAGTTTGAAGAAATTCATTATTTTGCAGCAAAGGCCCTTAACAAAATAAAATAATGTATTCTTTCTTCCTTTGCTAGAGATGTGCATTTTCAAATGGCGAGAGATAATCTGACTTGTGGAAGAATTGTCAACATTTCTAGCGACTCAGCGAGCTCAGCATGCCTGCTATGCTTGAGAACTCAGAAATGTATAAATGCTTATTTGACTTCCTTAATGGTGAGCCTAATTTTTGACTAAATAACTACTTTGATCATATATGTAGTAACCTCCTCCTCAAAATAAGAAGGGAAACACATGAAAGTAGAAAACTAAGAAGCAAATGTGCAAACAAGCACATATTAGACAAAATTGAAGAAAACTACTGTGCTTGAACAGCACTTGGAGGAAAGTAGAAACAACTTAAATAACCTAGCTAACCATGATAAGGCATGATCCCCCTGGATCAAATGGGGAATTCTTGAACTCACTCCTTCCGAGAGATGGTACAAGTTGCAAAGCAGGATGATTTTTAGTCATAACCTTAGATGAGGCATTTTCCTTGTTAATGAACTGTATTAGCATCTTCTTGAATAAGTCATCAAAAGCAAACCAGAAAAACTCATCAAGTACCTCTTGATCTTTTTCAGATTGCTTGTCATCTACTACCATGTCAAGTGATACCTCATTTATGCATGGTTTTTTGGTGACCATGTCCTTCTTATTGACTGCTGCAAGTTCATCCAGCTCTTCAATCTTTTGTAGAGGTTCAAGGTATAGCTTCCAATCCTCTTTTTGTTCCTCATTTTGATCTATTTGAACTGAATTAGCTGTAACACTATTTGGATCCTTCTCAATAAGAGCTACCTGCAACTCATGTATGACTTCAATTTGTACCAGTGCCTCTTGAAGTTCATCTACATCAAGATTCGTCTTCTCACTCTCAACTGTAATTGGATGCTTAATTACAACCTCAAGTGAAGTTTCAATAGGAAATTCTTCAGACACTTTTGAAGCATCCTCTACACATTTTGCAAGAACTTGTCCTATAACTGCATCCTCTTTCTCAATACTCCAAAGAACAGGATCCTCCTGAGGAAGGGGGATGGTGGGAGGGTGATGAAATTCATTTAATTAAGAGGGAAAATGAAGAATGGGAGGTTGATCATGATCATATCTTGGAATCTTGAGGGCAATGGAATTATCTAGGAAGTTTTGGAGGGGAGGGAAAGAGAAACTCTTAAAGACATCTATATTTTGTTCCTTCCACTTGGCCATTACCTCATCAAAATATGGAACTTGATTGTCTTCCTAGACAACCTGAGCTTGAGTGATGATTGGTGAGGAAAGGGGACTATAGGAAGGTTTAGTCTCATAAATAGTCACTTGAATAGGCTCTTGGATATGCTCTTGAATAGGCTCTTGAATCCAACTAGGAAGCTCCCTTGGCACACACTAGGCATGGTTAAGAATTTCATGAGAATAAGAAGCACAATAGCCTTTTGTAGATAATTGGTTTAACTTAATTTTTTGTCTTTCCCAAGCCTCTATCTTTTCCAATACAAGAATACATAGTCCATTTATCTCTTCTGGATCATTGGACACATTTTGAAATAGACCATTCACTTCCTCATACTGAGAGTTAGAACAAACCTTTCTTGCATATGTTAGTATTCTAAGCTCTATTTCATTCATTTTTTCTTGAAGGCAATACTACTCATATGCAACATCATAGCCATATGGGAAAGATGAATTCTGATCCTGAGACTGATATGGCTTACCAGGAAGGTAAGATTCGTGTTCCTGATAAGGCTGATTATGAGAAACTTGATAAGGCTCAACATAACTTTGATAATACTCTTGATAAGGCTGATTAGACTCATAAAGAGGCTCATAGGTATCATGATTAGGCTGGTATGATCAATCATTAGGCTGATAAGGAAATATAGCAAAGGAATTCTCTTCATACATAGCCATCAAACTTCATTCACGATAATACAATAAAAAATAGACTTACATGGAAGTTGTCCCTAAACTATTAGAAGCAATTTCTTGAGCTTGGAATCATCGAATACTTTGAAGAAGACTACTATAACTACAATTTCATCAAGACCAGCTAAAAATAGATCCCATCGGGTGTGCTAAAAACTATTATCAACCTAGAGTTGTGCCCTAAATCAAAGACGTGCATGAAATGGCCAGTCCTCTATCTGGCTGAAACAAGGGGATCTTCTCATGAGGGTGGGTGCCTCAATGGTGAGAAGAACCTCCAGAGAAGGTTGGTTCCTGTATGATGTATCAATGAGGATCCCTACTCTACGTTGCGGACTACCATGGAAAAGGGAGAAATAAACTTAAAGGGGAAATCCTACCTAAAAGGGGTGATACACCAGAAGTTCAATCCACTCAACTTGGAACCTTAAACACTGAATGATCAAGGGAAAAGGAAGACCTTAGACTTCAATCAATCACTTATGCATAAATATTTCATGGAGAGGTTCAATCCAATTACTAAAACCTAAGGAAAAATGATGGGGAGAGGCCTGATAAAAGACACTTTACGGCCACCTAACATCCACTTACAGCTTCATCAAAAGAAAATAAACACTTAAAATAGCCTGCATAAGGATAATCTAGCAACTAGGTATGAATCAAAATTTGGGAAGGGAGAGAAATCTACCACTTGTGCAAATTGCTGAAGAAATATACACTATGCTAGCACTTGAAATCTAAAAGTACAGTCCTTCTATTGATTGAAGAGGTTACACAACTCACCAATGGCAGAGTCTGGTCTAACCAAGAGAGAGATTGGATGATTTTTAATCAAGTCTGAAAGCCATTATATAGAGAATCAAAAGAGGCCAAAGATTGGCACTAAAAATTTGAAGAGAAGGATTCACTTTGGTTAACTCAAGGCTTTACTTGGCCTCTCAATAAAATATGTTTTTTTGTCTTTGCATGAAGTTTCTTGCACTTGAGGAAGTGAACTTGGCTTTTTTATGAACCGCCCACCTCTCTTTGCATGGAAATCCATGCAAATGTCAATTTTAGAACTTTTTTGTGCACTGCTTGATGCTGAGTTTGAATGTTTGAAAGCTGAGTTAACCATTATTTAAGCTAAGTTAGACAAAGAGATCAACTGAGTTAAATGAAGAGATCATTTTCCCTCGCATGGAAAGCTCCTAGTGAATGTAGCGCTTAACAATTTCTCAACTCTAAATCTGGAATAGTCAACTCGACATTGGAATTTATAACTTTGGTTGACTCTCAGATGCATCAGATGAATCGAAGATGAGCACATCTTTAATAACTAGTCAACTAAAGCTTTGACTAGTCTTCGAAAATAGCACCCACCTGCATGTATTTTGTCCTATTCTGGTCTACCTATTTTTATCTATTTCTGGCGAGATTCTATATTTGGTAATTTCCTTTTGACTTCTCTTATTTCTTATTACTTTTGGGTGTCTCAGCCTGGCTATATTTTCTTTGAGTTTATTTCCACAGAATTCCTTCAAACTTCTCCTTTGGTCATTTCCCTAAATTTACTCAGATTTTTGTCCCTTTGCCTTCGCTCTGTCATCCTTTTGTATTGAATGCTAAGTCATATTCCCATGGAAAAATGTCTACAAGAATTATCTGTCTCTTCGAGTTAGTTTTATCAGGCTTATTTTGCATGGCCTTTCTCTGAATTCCTTTGAAATTTTTTCCTGAAGGAATTCCTTCAGACAAAATTCCAAAGGTTCCCTTCTTTTTTTTCTTGTCTTTTGTCATCAGCTTTTGTCTTCAGACTTGTCTCCTGCACCTTCTAAGTTCCTTCGAAGTTTTTGTCTGAAGGAATTCCTTCGGACAAAAAGTCTGAAGGAAATCTTTCCATCTTTTCCTTCAAAATGTGCCCTTTGGATTTTCAAATATGCCCTTCAGCTTTTCAAATGTGCCCTTCGACTTTTCTGAATTCCTTTGGACTTTTTGTCTGAAGGAATTCCTTTGGACTTTTTGTCTGAAGGAATTCCTTCGGACAAAAAGTCTGAAGAATATCTTCCTTTGCCTTTTCCTTCGAACGCCTTCTGGATAACTACCATGGTCCCTTCCACCAACCAAGTGCCCTTCGCAAGGGTTAATTTCTCTCCCTCTTTTCCCTTTGAAAAAATTGGAGGGCACCCGACCTTTTTGCAAAGGTCCCAAATATGTTCTCTCACCTTCCCAAAGGGTAGGTGCCCTTTGGGATTGTTGAAAGTGACCCTTCCAAAGGGTACCCTGCCCTTTAGAATTCTTGAAGATGACCCTTCCAAATTAATCCTTGGCTTTTCCCTGCCTTTTGTGCAGACTTTTGGATTCTCTAAAGGAATTTCGTTGATTTGTCATTTCTTTGGCTTAGCCTTCTTTGATGAACACCATTCCTTCGGATAAAAGTCTGAAGGAATTCATTCTTTTGTAATAAAGGCCCTTAACAAATAAAAATAATGTATTCTTTCTTCCTTGACTAGAGATGTGCATTTTTGAATGGCGAGAGATAATCTGACTTGTGGAAGAATTTTCAACATTTCTGGCGACTCAACTAGCTTAGCATGCCCGCTATGCTTGAGAACTCAGACATGTATAAATGCTTATTTAACTTCCCTAATGGTGAGCCTGATTTCTGACTAAAGAACTACTCTGATAATAGCTATAGTAACCTCCTCCTCAAAATAAGAAGGGAAACACATGAAAGCGAAAAACTAACTTAGAAGCAAATGTGCAAACAAGCACTTATTAGAGAAAACTGAAGAAAACTAATGTGCTTGAACAGCACTTAGAGGAAAGTAGAAACAACTTAAATAACCTAGCTAACCATGATAAGGCATGATCCCCCTAGATCAAATGGAAAATTCTTGAACTCACTCCTTCCGAGAGATGGTACAAGTTGCAAAGCAGGATGTTTTTTAGTCATAACCTTAGATGAGGCATTTTCCTTATCTATGAACTGTATTAGCATCTTCTCGAATGAGTCATCAACAGCAAAGTAGACAAATGCATCAAGTACCTCTTGATCTTTTTTATATTGCTTGTCATCTATTACCATGTCAAGTGATACCTCATTTATGCATGGTTTTTTGGTGACCATATCCTTCTTATTAACTGCTGCAAGTTCATCCAGCTCTTCAATCTTTTGTAGAGGTTCAAGGTATAGCTTCCAATCCTATTTTTGTTCCTCATTTTGATCTATTTGAACTGAATCAGCTATAACACTTCTCAATAAGAGCTACCTATAACTCATGTATGGCTTCAATTTGTACCAGTGCCTCTTGAAGTTCATCTACATCAAGATTCATCTTCTCACTCTCAACTGTAATTGGATGCTTAATTACAACCTCAAGTGAAGTGTCAATAGGAAATTCTTCTTCAGACACTTCTGAAGCATCCTCTACACATTATGCAAGAACTTGTCTTGTAACTTCAACCTCTTTCTCAATACTCCAAAGAACAGGATCCTCCTGAGGAAGGGGGATGGTGGGAGGGTGATGAAATTCATTTGATTGAGAGGGAAAATGAAGCATGGGAGGTTGATCATGATCAAATCTTGGAATCTTGAGGGCAATGGAATTATCTAGGGATTTTTGGAGGGGAGGGAAAGAGAAACTCTTAAAGACGTCTATATTTTGTTCCTTCCACTTGGCCATTACCTCATCAAAATATGGAACCTGATTGTCTTCCTAGACAACCTGAGCTTGAGTGATGATTGGTGAGGAAAGGGGACTATAGGAAGGTTTAGTCTCATAAATAGTCACTTGAATAGGCTCTTGGATATTCTCTTGAATAGGCTCTTGAATCGGCTCTTGAATCCAACTAGGAAGCTCCCTTGGCACACACTAGGCATGTTTAAGAACTTCATGAGAATAAGAAGCACAATAGCCTTTTGTATACAATTGGTTTAACTCAATTTTCTATCTTTCCCAAGCCTCTATCTTTTCCAATACAAGAATACATAGTCCATTTATCTCTTCTGGATCATTGGACACATTTTGAAATAGACCATTCACTTCCTCATACTGAGAGTTAGAACAAACCTTTCTTGCATATGCTAGTATTTTGAGCTCTATTTCATTCATTTTTTCTTGAAGGCAATACTACTCATATGTAACACTATAGCCATATGGGAAAGATGAATTTTGATCCTGAGATTGATATGGATTACCAGGAAGGTAAGATTCATGCTCCTGATAAGGTTAATTATGAGAAACTTGATAAGGCTCAACATAACTTTGATAATATTCTTGATAAGGCTGATTAGACTCATAAAGAGGCTCACAGGGATCATGATTAGGCTAGTATGATCCATCATTAGGTAGATAAGGAAATATAGCATAGAAATTCTCTTCATACACAGCCATCAAACTTCATTCACGATAATACAATAAAAAATATACTTACATGGAAGTTGTCCCTAAACTATTAGAAGCAATTTCTTGAGATTGGAATCACCGAATACTTTGAATAACACTGCTACAACTACAATTTCATCAAGACCAGCTAAAAATAGATCCCCCCAGGCATGCCAAAAAATGTTGTCAACCTGGAGCTAGGCCCTGAATCGAAGACGTGCACGAAATGGCTAGTCCTCTATCCGGCTAAAACAATGGGATATTCTCATGAGGGTGGGTGCCTCAATGGTGAGAAGAACCTCCAGAGAAGGTTGGTTCCTATATGATGTATCAATGAGGATCCCTAATCTACGCTATGGACTACCATGGAAAAGGTAGAAAGAAACTTAAAGGGGAAATCCTACCTAAATGGGGTGATACACCAGAAGTTCAATCCACTCAACTTGGAACCTTGAACACTGAACAATCAAGGGAAAAGGAAGACCTTAGACTTCAATCAATCACTTATGCATAAATATTTCATGGAGAGGTTCGATCCAATGACTAAAACCTGAGGGAAAATGATGGGGAGAGGTCTGATAAAAGACACTTTATGGCCACCTAACATCCACTTACAGCTTCAGTAAAAAAAAATAAAGAACACTTAACATAACCTACATAAGGATAATCTAGCAACTAGGTATGAATCAGAATTTGGGAAGGGAGAGAAATCTACCACTTGTGCAAATTGCTGAAGAAATATACACTATGTCAGCACTTGAAATCTAAAAGTATAGTCCTATTGATTGAAGAGGTTACACAACTCACCAATGGCAGAGTCTAGTCTAACCAAGAGAGAGATTGGATTATTTTTAATCAAGGCTGAAAACCATTATATAGAGAATTACAAGAGGCCAAATATTGGCACTAAAAATTTGAAGAGAAGGATTCACTTTGGTTAACTCAAAGCTTTACTTGGCCTTTCAATAAAATATGTTTTCTTTTGTCTTTGCATGAAGTTTATTGCACTTGAGGAAGTGAACTTGTCTTTGTTATGAACCGCCCACCTCTCTTTGCATGGAAATCCATGCAAATGTCAATTTTAGAACTTCTTCGTGCGCTGCTTGATGCTAAGTTGGAACATTTAAAAGCTGAGTTAACCATTATTTAAGCTGAGTTAGACGAAGAGATCAGCTGAGTTAAACGAAGAGATCATTTTCCCTCACATGGAAAGCTCCTAGTGAATGCAGCGCTTAACAATTAGTCAACTCTAACTATGGAACAGTTAATTCATCATTGGAATTTAGAACTTCAGTTGACTCTCGGATGCGCGAGATGAACCAGGGATGAGCATGTCTTTAATAACTAGTCAACTAAAGCTTTGATCGGTGTTCAAAAATAGCTCCCACCTGCATGTATTTGTCCTATTCTGGTCTACCTATTTTTGTCTATTTCTGGCGGGATTCTATATTTGGCAATTTCCTTCAGACTTCTCTTATTTCCTGTTACTTTTGGGTGTCTCAGCTTGGCTGTATTTTATTTGGGTTTATTTTCGTAGAATTCCTTTAGACTTCTCCTTTGGTCATTTCCTCAATTTTACTCAATTTTTTTTCCCTTTGCCTTCGCTCTATCAGCTTTTTATATTGAACACTAAGTCATATTCCCACAGAAAATCGGTCTCTTCGGGTTAGTTTTATTGGGCTTATTTTGGGTGGCCTTTCTCTGAATTCCTTCAGACTTTTTTCCCAAAGGAATTCCTTCAGACAAAACTTCAAAGGTTCCCTTCTTTTTTTTTGTCTTTTGTCATCATCTTTTGTCTTCAGACTTGTCTCATGTGCCTTCCGAATTCCTTCGAATAAAAAGTCTGAATGAAATCTTTCTATCTTTTCCTCCGAAATGTGCCCTTTAGCTTTTCAAATATGCCCTTCGGCTTTTCAAATGTTCCCTTCAGCTTTTCAAATGTGCCCTTCAGCGTTTTTGAATTCCTTCAGACTTATTGTCTGAAGGAATTCCTTTGGACAAAAAGTCTAAAGGATATATTCCTTTGCCTTTTCCTCCAAACGCCTTCCAGACAACTGCCATGGTCCCTTTCACCAACCAAGTGCCCTCCACAAGGGCTAATTTATCTCCCTCTTTGCCCTTTGAAAAAATTGGAGGGCACCCAGCCTTTTTGCAAAGGTCCCGAATCTATTCTCTCACCTTATCGAAGGGTAGGTTCCCTTCGGGATTGTTGAAAGTGACCCTTTCGAAGGGTACCCTACCCTTTAGAATTCTTGAAGATGTCCCTTCCAAATTAATCCTTGGATTTTCCCTGCCTTTTGTGCAGACTTTTGGAATCTCTGAAGGAATTCTGTTGATTTGTCATTTCTTTGGCTTAGCCTTCTTTGATGAACACCATTCCTTCAGACAAAAGTCTGAAGGAATTCATTCTTGTGCAACAAAGGCCCTTAACAAAGAAAAATAATGTATTCTTTCTTCCTTGGCTAGAGATGTGCATTTTCGAATGGTGAGAGATAATCTAACTTGTGGAAGAATTGTCAACAATAACTACATCTTATCTTATTATAGATGAATCATATTAGATCATCTAATCAATCCTCTTAGACATATGAGCCTTTCACATCCTTACATTAACATCTGAATCATCCTCTGGATTTAGAAAGATCAAGCCATGCTCATATTCTTGATGGCTATAATCTTGCTTGAATTATCCGTGGAACTTGCCTATATGTTACTTTATCACCTTCATGGGATCCCAAAATCTGAATTCAATCAACCCAAACTTGAATTAACCCATGGGTTTTGAAGTTTTGGGAAATTGATCCTAGTTTTAGAGCTATTGCCTCCAAATATTGAGGGGTGTCTTATGATATTTAGCAATATGACCTTTCTTAGATTGTCATCCACACTATTGGATAATTTATAAGTTATCTATTGCTCAACCAATTTATCTGGTATCTACCTTGGTAACAAGAAGGGAGCTGCCAATGTGCCCTCAATTTTGATGATAGTATGGTCTGGGTAGAACCAATAGTCACCCAGTGACTTGAGTGATCTCTTTATCTGATCAAACAACCTAGGCATTAGTTGCCCATTTATTACTCTATAGATCATTAGGTAAAAGGTGTCTATTATTTTCTATATATGGTCCCTATATTTGTGTATATGAAGATGGTCAAAATCATCACAAATGTGTTTTGTCCCCTTTGGCTCCCAAAGAAGAACATTGGTTGGGGTGACAATCCCACATATAAAATCCACAAAATAGGAGAGAATATAGAAGTTGGCATCCACTGGGTCATCCATACAGTCTCTTTAGTCTTTTAAATTAAATCTTCTGATTTCCCCCAATGTGGGAATGCCCTTGACCTCAATAATTATGGACAACATGACCCAAACTTCATCTACATGAGTGATATATGGGGCTCTATGTAGTTTGTTTAATAGGGCCATATCAACCCTAACGCCATGTATGAATTAGGCAATGGGCACATTTTTATTCATGGCAAACTTATTAGGATTTTGAGCCCATCCTAATAGGGTACTCTTGATGTTATTACCTTTGAACTAGTGATTAATTATTGTCTGATTATATGTGATTTTTAGTTGTGGCCATTGCTAGAATTTTTTGAATGTTAGTCCAACTACACATGCTACAGGTTGTGAGCTATTTTTTAATGAAAAATGTCTCTTGTGCAAGTGCCTATTATAAATAGATTGAACACTAGGTCAATGCAAGGAAATAACTTTGGTTTCGTCATTACTTTGTGGAGTTTGACAGTTTCTTAATTGATAACAAGTCATATATGTTTTCCCTTTGATCCAGGGACAAGTCCTCTTCATCTTTGTAAATTCAAGTAACTTTGACCTCTGCATAAATTGTTGAATAATGTTTAAACACTCTGTGTAAAGTAGTTCTATTGAATTCTATGTTTTTAAACTGTTATTTGGTCCCAAATTAGAACATCGAAGGAACAGGTTCTTGGTTTTTTTACTCCATTGTGGAGTGATTAGAGCTTTATTCTAAATTTTAGAATTAGGGATTTTAGTCGATATGGAACTCTGGATAGCAATTTGTAGTTTGGAAATTAGAAAATGTAATTTGATATGACCTAAGAACATCTTATATAGTACACTTTCTTATTTCAAACATGCATTGACTGAACACTCCATACATGAGGATTAATTTCATATTAATGGTCATTATCAACCATCCATCAAATTTAAATTTGATTTTATGACATTGGCTTTCATGAGTTTACTTGACACATGGTGATTTGTCGCTACCTTTAACTGCTTAGTCATATGTTTCAGCCTTTGATATGCTTTGGCCCTTTTATAGTTGTCATTATATCATTGAGTTGTGGCCCTTTACTCTTGCTAATTTGTGGTTGATTGTGTCTACAAGACACATGTCATATTTCTACTTGGTCACTTAATTTTCACATGTCATCGAGTCTCTAGGTCATGTCAGTGTATAGGGTAGCAATATGATGACATGTGGCATAACATGTGGTAGATAACATATTATGATAACCACATGGCACAATTAGATTATGAAATGTAGCAACTGACTATATAAAGGATGCCATGTGGCAATCTATCATTAAATCACTTGACTTATATCTCATCCTTTTATCTATTGGCTTATATGCAACCAAATGTTGACACATGCATAATCTCATTTCATTAGTTGCTTAGTTATTTTATAAATTTAACCCTCTGTCTCTAGGCCTATGATCAAATGAGATTAATATTCATGGATCAATCTCACTTGCTCAGCTGGTTAACAAATCTTATGATTTATTATTCTAGACTGGGAGGCATGATGCAACAAGTTGGAAACATGTGGCATGATCTCATTTTGTCAATTGGTCATGAGGTTTCATGGCTTTACAATCTGCCAAATGCCTATAATGAACCAAATTAGTAATACTTGGCACAATCTCATGCAATCAATTGGTTGCATCATTGTGACACTTGTAATATTAAGTTATCTTTTAGATATAAAGAGGTCACAATGCATGGCATGATCTCGTTCCGTGGGGATACTTAAAATATTGATATATTGAATGGTCATTGATAGTCTATGGAACTTTAGCAAATGAATGACACTTATTAATAATAATATGACCTTTAAAGTGGAAAATCGACAAACTTGAAATTAATGATTATCTTGGTTAGTCAAATAAATCAAAAATAGAGATAAAATCTGAAAAAATATCCCTATTTCAAGCCAAAATTTGTAAAATAAAAAAGTGAATAAAAATATTTAAGCTTTAGTATGAAATTAATTTGGGGCTAATTCATGTCTTGATAGGGACCAAACATGGGATTTTCAGGACAAATGGGTCCCTATTTGATAGCCTTAAAAATGGGGCGTGTTGTTTACAACAATATCCCGAGACACCCAATAAGCAAAGATGTATCATGCCTCCCATTCAAATAAGTGTTTTCCTCAACATTAATTAATTATGGATATTTCTGGATGAAGGCTTCATCTTCCCATGTCACATCATCCCTACATAATATCTTCCACTTTCTACACTATTTCATGATTGCCCTAGTTTGAAGCATCTTTATTTGTGTTTGTATAATTTCCTCAAGTTCCAAGATGGTTCTTCCCTCTTCATCAAGATATAATAACTCTATCTAAGTTTGGATCTTCTCATTCAATAACTTTATTTTAAAATAAGAAATGTGAAATAATAGAAGTTTTTTTTTTTTTGAATGAGGCAACCCCAATTTTTATGTCATGTTTTCAATCCTTTGCAGAAGTAAAAGTTTGGTATCCTTCTTTTCTTAGTTCACGTATATTTTCTTATATAGTTATAACATCAATAAAAACCAAATCTCCTAGTTAAAAATGTCATTTACTCTTTTGTTGATCAGTATACTCTTTCATTCGGTTTTGTGCCATGGCCAAGTTCTTGAGATTAGAAAGTTGACTGTGTTATTCTATCACATGAACTCTTAGTTTCACTTACAAGTATGATGTAATGGATGGTATGTGGTATCCATATAATGTCAAAAATGTGATTTTTTTAAGCAAATATGGAAAGAATTGTTATACGATTGTTCTTTTGGTGATATCCATGTAAGACATTGAAATTTTTTATTGGAAGTAAAATAATTCAAATAACCCTCTAATTATTTCTTTAAAACCTCAATTTTCCTATAAAATAGGGGGTGATACAAAGATTTGTGAATTAATTAAGTACGCAAGCAAGTGAACAAATTATCCGAAACATTAATATTAAATATGGGATCACAATCACTTACTATAATATTTGGAGTACCATGTAGCTTTAAATTAACTTCATGAATGTTTCTATCATAGTTCTTTCTAAAAACTGATGCAAAAAGATTTTAAAAATGGACATAATTTTTAGTCTACCTACCACCATTATGAGACATTTTCCATTCTGCTTTTTGTAACTCCATGTTCAAATTCATGGAAACCTCCTCCCATCATTGGCTAAGAATAAATAAAAAGTGCATAAGACATAGATCCTTAATTGTCCCACCTCTCACCCTTGTTTTGTTGACACAAAAAACATTTGGCCTAAAATTTCTGAATTTTGCTTTTGATCCCTTCCCAAAACAAATCATGTTTGACCCTATGATATGTCTTCAAGAATCCTAAGTGTCCACAAGCCATAGAGACATGAATATCTTCTAGGACCACCTTCTTGAAGCTCATGTTTTTATTAAGTTATAGCCCCTTGTACCACATAGAGTCACCCTTCCACACAAACTTATCTAAATTGCTCAAATTTTGTTAAAGTTATTGAATGAGATACCATGTATTTGGATCCTACTACCACTTCGATCTTTCTACATCTACCTAGTCCACATGTAGTATTGACATGGCACACAATTATACCTATGTGTTTTCATCCCTTCTATAGAGCATGTCTGCCACTACATTTTCCTTCCCTTTCTTGTCGATGATTTCAAATTCATACCAAAATATCTTAGTTACTCATTTATGTTGTTCTTATAATGATGGCCTTTGTTCCAAGAAATGTTTTAAATTTACTTAATTTTTATTCACTTCAAAGTGTCTTCCCTTTAGATAAGACTACCATTGTTTGACCTCATAAAGAATAGCCAACATTTCATTTTCATAAGTGGGTTTGAGTAATTCTTACCTTTGAGTTGGTGAATTTACAATGAAGTGGGAATGCCTCCTTATAATAGAATTGTACCCATGTCATACCTCAATGCATCACACTCCATAATGGAAGTTTTGGTGATGTCTCAACTCGATAGAACTGAAGTGGTGCCCATGGCCTCCTTAAGCTTATCAAAAGCTTTGGTTTTTTCCTTGCTCTAATAAAATGGATTCTTTTTTTAATATGGTTGTGAGATGTTTTTTATGTTTCCATCATTCTTGGAAAACCTATGGTAGTGTTTATTTACCCTATTTCTAAGTTTTATACAAAATGAGTAAACAAATGCAATTAGATATACCTAAACATATACAACTAAAATATAAACTTAGGTATTTTTACAAAGCTAAATAATAGAAACAAGCCCAAGTGTCACAAACATAAGCTACAATAATGTAATGAATTGACAAAAATGTTGAGAAACGAATGAACCTTGATTGTTCTATAAATCTAATAATGTATTATGATTGTGTTGATTAATTTTGACCTACTCCTTAATTTTTGGACATGTGTTATTCTCTAAGACAAGCCCATAGCTATACACGTTTGTTTTATAAATCCTAGTACACCAATCTTGTCTCTATGGTGTGGATCTTATCTCTACCTTTGTAGGGTTTCACAATCTAAATTTTATAGATCTTATGTCTTGCATTTATTTTTATATGATTATACCTTCATTTAACAGATGTGAAGAGTATAATATGTTTTATAATTAAATATTCACTTTGACCTAGCTTACACACTCCAAAACAAAACAATAATAAAATCAAGAAACTGTCAAATTAGTGTTGTAAAGTATATATCCCACACATTTAGAATTAGACCTCCACATAGTTATATGATGTGTAGATGGAATAACTAAGTAGGTGTTGTAAACTCTTCCTCCATTGAAGGGATCAATACAATTAGTGAATATTAATTACCCTCCTTTGGCACAAGGGAATGTGTAGAGAGACCAAGATGGATCAGTGTTACAAGTGTCTAATATTTTGAATCACAACTTGAATGGATAATATTGGCCTTTAATGTGATGGATGATCTCTTCTCTCTCTTGATTATTATATTCTAGATAGATTCTCAAATGGCTTGGCAAGACCTTGTATTTATTGAATGATCTATAATGACTCGTATGTTATCTGAATTTTCCAAGTACAAATGGAAAGGTTTAAAGAATTAGTTAAAGGACAATGAATATAAAAATTCCAAAATATAAAAGGTACAAGCCCATAACAAGCTTGTGTATGATATGCCCATACAGTGATGATTTTTTTCAAGAGACAAGTAGGGCTTAGTGCTCAAGACAAGGTTGGATAAAAGGTGATAAGTAGTTAAAATGTACTAAAATATACTTTATGGATAACTATTGAGATGCTTTTTAAAGTTAGTGGATTAAATAAAGCCTCATGTAGAGTTAGTAATAAGAGAAATTTTAATTAAAAATAGTCTTCCAAAAGAAATCCATAAATTATGGAGTATGACATGAAAAGAATGCAAATCACTTAAAAGATGACATAATACCCTAGAGTGACATCATCTAAAATAAAAAGATAATAATTTGTATTTATTATATAAAACTTATTAAATCATGTAAACTAATTCACTCTGTTAAAATAATCCTATTTATTTTACCGCATCAAATTTTTATTAATGAAAAGTGCAAAGATTTTTTGTTTTTCACATTCGATAAAAATAGAAGGTAATTCTTTTTGTTTTTTTCATTTTTTATTTTAAATTAAAAAACTTGAGTTTGACTTTTGAGAGATAAAAAACTATCTAAAAAGAAATAAAATATAGTAAATAAGTCTTTTTATGAGTCATTTATATAAATATGTAACCCTGATTAACCCATGTAGTTAAGTGATTTCTTTTTATTTATATTTGAAAATTTGTAAAAAAAAAATGTATTTTTTAGGAGGCTCATTTTACATTTAAATTTCCCCTAATATGATCATTTTAGAAATGGGTTAAAATGTATGAGTTTTTCAAATAAGTATAATTGAGAATAAAACATGAGAATAAGCATTTTGTACCAAATTTGGATGTCTATGTAATGTCCATACTTTGATGTGGGTATGTGAGAAAAATACATATGTGTGTCAAAGTATACATGTAAATAATTTGAAACACGCACATTTTCTCACCTAGGGAAGAATGAAAGGTTTGGCCTTGCTCTTGCTAAGTTTTTATCCACACTTGATTAGCAAATGTACTTGAAATAGTGTCAATTGTTACAAGTAGTTAAATTGCTCATTATATACATGCAATTATTTGAATTTTTTTAATTTTAAAAATTTAAATTTAGCTCTTGAAATTGAAATTTAAAAAAGCATAGAAAAAAATACAAATGTTTGGTATTTCCCCCAAATGCTACCATGTTGCTTTGTCACTACACTTTCGATAGGAGGAGATAACATAACCCAACACTTTCTCATAGTAGTCACCAATGTCCGACGCACACATCCTAAACTTCCAAAAAATACTTGAAACATAGCCAAGACACTTTTCAAGGAGTCTCTAACATCGCATCCACTTCTTGATCAATGAAGTATTTATTTAACTTGGCTTTAATCATAACAGACACATCTCAAATTTAAAAAATATATTTATAAATACCCCCTTTTGAGGTGAGGGAGGAAGGCCCCAATGCTATAATAACTCATCTCAAAATAAAACATTAAAATCATCATATGCAAGTAAAAATAATTTAGTCTTCACAAGTTATTATTCAAAACATATGTAATTTGAAAAAATTTCATCATATGTTGAAAAATAATGTAGCATGTTACTCTTTACACATGAAATTTGAATTTTGTATTTCGAATTTTGAATTTGTTGAATTTTTTGAATTTTCTGGATTAGCATCTAGTCATGATATAATATATCATTCAAAAAATTAATTTTTTAATGGGAGAAACTAGTATACTCATACAAAAACCATGTCCCAAAGATGGACCCAAATAAAACAATGAGAACATAATCAATAAATATACTCCCATAGATGCATGGTAACCACCATGGTGACATAGACACCAAATATAGACCACACAATGTTAATGACTACACCGAAAATTGTGATTCAACTCATGACACAACTCACAAAAAAAGAAAACAAGAGGATCCTCTAATAATAAGAACACACAAATAGGTAAACACATGCACATGCAAGCAAACATTCACACACAAATAAGGAAACACATGCACATGCAAACAAATATTCACACACAAACAAAAAATGTCCATGTGATAAGACATGTATAAGATACTAGCAGAAAATGTAGTACTATCGCTAAAACTAATAAAATGATAAACATGGATAGATATCAAGAATCCTCTGACATTGTATTGCCTCCAAACTAAGACATGTTGTCTATGAAATTGGCTCATCCAAGATGTGGGCACACCATGTAAAAGTATGTAACTTGTGAATCTACATACCACTCACTCCACCAAAATAACATGAAAAACATGTGTAAACCATAGATAATGAAAACCTCTCGAATAAGTAAATATATATCATGTACAAAGCAATATTTTTTTGGTTTAAAATTTTTTCAATGTTTTAGAATTTTTTAATTTTTCCAATCTTTTTGAATTTTTGAAAAAAAATTATTGTTTGTAAAAAAAATTAATTTTCATTGATGTTTTTGAATTTTTTAATTTTTTTCAATGTTTTTTATGTTTATACCCTTTGAAAGGAAATTTATGGGTCATAAAATCGTTAAGAGTGATAGGCATAACATGGTAAAAATGCATCAAATTTGTACTAATTATCATGATCTATTCAATAGTGCAACCCAATTACATAATATAGGTCCTAAAGTGTAATCTAAAATCAAGATATCATGATAGTTTGATG
The DNA here is from genome assembly GCA_037957365.1 of Torreya grandis. Taxonomy (NCBI): domain Eukaryota; kingdom Viridiplantae; phylum Streptophyta; class Pinopsida; order Cupressales; family Taxaceae; genus Torreya; species Torreya grandis. Next base: position 342,417 of record JARHVA010001027.1, read on the forward strand.
CAGGTGCATCTATATAGGAGTTTAAATTTTGTTTGATCTTGTCTTCAGGAAGTCTAGGAGGTCATGTCTGGGCAATAATAAGCCTTGTCCAAGCTTCCTTTGTCATTTTTAGGTCATTTGGAGGTATTTCTAGGTTTTTTCGTCAAAATTGTAATTTAAATATTTGAATTTATGTCGAAATGTCTCTAAGGCTTTCTCAGCTCCTAATGGGTTGTACAAAAGTGAATTTGGTTAATATTTGAATTTGTGTCGAAATGTCTCCAAGGTTTTCTCAGCACCTAGTGGATTTAAAATTCCACTTTCAACGGCATTAAAAGATGCACAACTTTAAAAAGAATTAACCAAATGGTATGAAATTTTATACAATAGTGTGTGAGGATGTCTATGAAGGATTATAAGTGGTTTTAAATCTTTTTAATATATGTAACTAAAGTTATTACAAAAACACAGTGTGTAGGTCTTAATCAAAAGTAAGAAAAAAAAAAATTCTATTTGTTTGCAAATATGAAGTAGCTACCAAAGAAAGAATGCATTGATTTGGTTAAATGAGGTCAATATAAGTGATAAATCTTATTTTGAATCACATTTGATTGAGTTAATGAGAAAAAAATCATTTGAGGAAGGTAAGAGTATGATAAACCTAGAAAAGTAAGGTCAAAAAATGTAGATTTTTGTCATTTGTGAAAATTAAGCATATGAGAGTGTGATAAGTTGTTATTTGAAGTTGAATAATATTAAGGTGAGTACAAAAGGCATTCAAGAACCTTTGGTAAGTACAAGGTGTTTTAAGTTTCAGTTCAAATTCAAACCTCAAGCTTGGACATAGTAAGAAGAACTAGTTGAGGAAAAGTGATATCAAAGATATAGAGAGCAAGATTTTGACTTTGCGTCAATTTTGGTGTCAACTAAAGTTGTTGGGAAGAGTGTGTGAAAGAAATAAAGATAAGAGTGAAGAAGTTTGAAGGTGATTTGAGAAAAGAGAAGTTGAAAAAGGTTATGTAGTCCTACAACCTATTGAGACTCAAAAGGAAGGAATCCAAGGTGAAATAGACTTGGAGGTAAAATTCAATATGAAACAGAGTTGAAGATGTCAAAAAACCAAGTAGAGACTTTGAGTGAGATACAAGAAGAAAAAACAGAAAACAAATGGAATGACTAAAAAGATAAAAGAACCAAATGAAGAAAAAGAATGAGGTAAGAAAAGAACAGGACATTCAGAAAAAGATAGATGAGATGAAACATGCCTTAGCATGTTTAAGGTAATGTTTAGAAGAATAGAATAAATCACAACAAGGGTTATTCATAAAAATGAAAAAGGTAGTCAAGTGGCCATTCAAGCATATTACAAAAAGGAAAAGAAGACAACAAGAATTCAGAAGCTGAAAAAGAACGATAAGGGTGCTAGAAGAGCAACCCAAGGAGGAAATTGAAGAAATGATAAGGGCTAAATATTTTGATTCTAACAATGTATTTAAATGTGTGATTCCAAATATGCAAATTATTGAACAGAATGCCTAATTTGAGACCCCAAAACTTAAAAGAACAAAGAAGACAAGTTAACACTAAATCACAAAAAGTTGGTTGCAGAAGAAAAATTGTCATGTGAACAACTTCAACAAGTTTTGGAAGGTAGCAATAAGAATATAAAGCAGTACGTGAATGAAAAGAAGAATGTTGTATTGAAAGACAAGGTAATGAGGTTCTCATATGAACTACCTAAAATAAACTTTACAAACAGGAAAGAGGAAGAAAACAACATTGAGCAAGCCATAGAGAAAGAACAATATGAGCAGCATATGGAAGAAGAAGCCCTCATGATAAAAGGAGATGAATATGACTAAATTAAAGGCAGAAAAAAGCTATGAAGAATTTAAAGTGAAAGAAGATGATAGCAAAAATGAGAAGATGGTGAATGAAGTAAGATCAAGTGAAACAATTAAGGTAGATGAAAAACGTGAACAAAGTTCTCAAAAACATTGTAAGCAGATTGTACGACAAGCAATAGAGTATTAAAAATATGGACAAGTCTATGTATAAAAATGAACAAGTGGAGTCATGGGTAGATGTATAACAAATGATAAGAGCAAGTCGTGCATAGAATCATGCAAGATGAAGAAACAAGTATGGATAGTCAAGAGTTCAAAAGAAGAAAAGAGTGATGATGAAGAGCATTGTATTGAAAAGCAAATTCAAGAGAACCAAAAAAGAAAGATAATAGATTTCAGGCCAACATCAAGGCCAAGGGATCAAAAAGGCATAGTTGAAAAAACCATGAATAAGAAGACGTCACCATAGCAAGGTAGACTAAAGAGGCATGATGAAACCAATGATGATGAGCTTAGAAGGATGGAAGGAGTATCAAGATAGTTTTGGAAGGAACTTGAGAAGGGTATAAAAAAGAGAGATGTGGAGAATCATAAGATCTTTGAAGAGACCATTGAGTCTCTTAAATATGAGTTGTTTTATATTGAGGATGTTGTTTGTACAGGTATGGAGATACACTAGCAAGAAATACTCCATTGTCATATGAAGAAGCAAACTAAACACGAGTTCAAGGTAGAATAAGGAAGGAGAACAATCAAACTCTCCATGAAGAAGACAATTGGGAGAAGAATGCAAGTTTGATGAAAAACAATATCAATCCAAAAACAAGTCAAGGAAACAAATTCAAATCAGCAATGGATGAACAAGGAAATTCAAGTTACATGTAGAGCTAACTACAAATCAAGAAGCTATAAGAAGAAAAACCAAAAAGGCAAAAGTAAGGTGAGTATGTTCATTGCTTGATAATCATATTTTGTGTATTGACATGGTGTTACTCATTATTGCAAGCCCATTAAGACTAAATGGAAAACATTTTCAAAATAACAAATCAACATGAAGTATGTGAGCAAGCTTTAATAAAGTGAAGAGGAAGAAGTTTTGAGACAAGAGCAAGAGTGATGCTTGAGAATAGGACTTTAGGGACAAATTATGACAAAAAGGAAGTAGAGACAGCAACAGTGGAGGATAAAGTAGCACCAAAAGACCTTGAAGTTCAAGTGGAGATAAAGAAGTTCAGTAAAAAGATAAAAGGGGTGATACTATGAGTTCTTTTTCATTTTAATATTGTTAAACTCCACTTTCTTGATATCAAAGGTTTACTTAGATGAAGAGAACTAAAAGATGAAAAGTACAGAAGTGAATGATGGACATATCTCGGCATTAAAGGTAGTCTAATTACAAGAAAGATACAAAAAGAGTGAAAGAGGAAACCCTAAGAGTAGATACTTAAAAAAGGAGCTCAAAGAAAATTTGGAAAGTTTTCAAGTTGCAAACTCTAAATCTCAGTCATTTGGTAAAACTTTAGACAAAGCTACTGTCAAAGAGGAATTCAAATCTCAAGGCATGGGGACTTAAGCACAGTTGGATGGGTGTACCTTTGAAAACAATGCAAGATTATATCAGTGATTATCCAATCTAAACAAACTATGAGATCCAAGAGGGTATGAGTGAACAAGAAAAGGAATGTTGAAGAGGATAAAATACATCAGCAACACCTATGATTGATAATGATAAATTAAAAAGCAATATTGAATACCACGAGCAGGGCCTCGTGAATCTTTTTAAGTTTGGGAGTCTGATGCAAGTGCATCTATATAAGAGTTTCAATTTTGTTTGATTTTATCTTTAGGAGGTCATGTATGGTCAATAATAAACCTTGTCCAGACTTCATTTGTCATTTCTGAATCATTTGGAGGTAATTCTAGGTTTTCCTACCTAAATTGTAATTCAAATATTTGAATTTGTATTCTAGTGTCTCTAAGGTTTTTTCAACTCCTAATGGATTGTAAGGGCATGATCTTCTTTGTAGGGGTCCATTGGAATCCTAGAAAGTGTTCTTCATATTTATAAGGTCTTAACTCATGTTTAAACTATAAATAAACCAAGTAAGATCAAGTTTAGAAGAGTTAAGAGTTAGTTTGCTAAAGATGGCAAAGTTGAGAAAGAAGTGGAACTAGATGTTATTCGAAGAGAAGATAGAATATGTAGAGACATGCAAGAGAAGAAGGTGGTAGATCGAAAGAGCTTCTCCAGGGGTTGTAAGGAATAAGAAAAGAAATCAAAATGGCAGTACAAATTCAAAAAAAATAGATTTTTGGTGGACTGTATGATGATGTTTGGTGTGAAGATCAATGAAAAGAACAACTTTTTGAAATGTATGTGTTCATGTTCATCTTGAATTACTTAATGGTGAATGTATTCATTGTCTTATCATCATTTTAGAGCTTTGGTATAGATTTTTATCCCTGATATAGGTCTAAACTTTAACATTGTGTTCTGACAATCCTAAGAAATAGTTATTTATTAGACATTCAAGTTATTTCATGCAAGTAAAAGGAATTGAATAGGTGAGCCAAGTGTATGAGAGTCCTATTCAACTAAAAAGGTTGATGTTGAATCATATTTATGCATTATTATAGTGTTTTTAAAGTTGCAGGGCTCTAGAAGACAGAATAGGGTTGATACAATGAAGAAAAGTGTTATTTTTCCATCTTTAGAGTTGTTTCCAAGCCTAAAACTTGTTTGTCAAGGTGTGTGAAAGTGTTGAGAGTCTCTAATAAGCTTTAGAATTTTATAACAAGTGATTAAATTTGAAATTTCCATTTTAAGTAGCTCTCAGGGCTGGTATACCCTCTTAAACCCTCAAGTAGGGTTTGAGTTACAAAAACATTTATAAGTCAAAAACAAACCATGGAGATTTTATGAAACTTTGTAGAATGTTTTAAGAGGATATTTTGGAGATGTTTAAAGTGATTTCATTTGTTAAAGAGTCATACAAAGATAGATATCAGTAAAAGTCAGACTTCAAATCTGTAAGTAATATAAAAACTCACTTTTAATAGCACTAAAAGGTACATAACTTTAAAAAGAATAAACCAAAAGGTATAAAACTTTGTAGGCAAAGGTGTGAGGTCTATGAAAGGTTCGGAATGGTTTTAAAGCTTTTGAAGACATGGGCAAATTATGTTAAAGTCACACTCAAATTATGCCAATAAGAAACATGTAAGTGAGCAATCCTATAGGCAAAAATGTGTACATAGTTGGGCCAATAAAGATTGTGCTTGGATACAATTCCCCTATAAGCAAAAAAAAGTGATTGTGTATGAAGCCTTTTTTTAATTTTTGTAATTATATATTTATAAAAAAATATAAAATATAACAAGGAAGAATGGGTTTGTACATGAAAAAGGAATAAGGCTCGCAAACTACAAGAATGAAATGATGAGGACTTAAGAATCTACAGATTTCCCTCAAAACTCAATACATACTACAACAAAATGTCTCAATAACTATGTTGTCATCTCAATGAAAAAACTAATGGAAGTGATAAGAATGGGATCAACAATCAAGTGGTCAAGTCTAATGAAACATAAGCAGCAACATGAAACAAGTGGCTTAGAAGAAGGTCAACACAAATAAAAGGAAAATACCATGCAAAATCTGGAAACTAGAAGAATGCAATTAAACTCAAGATTAGGCCTAAATCGAATTCATAAATAAGGCCTAAATATAATGATGCGCCGAAAATAGCATGAATGGATCCATGCATACATATAAAATACATAAATCTCATGTAAGAAAGTAAGAAATAGACTAGATGTAAAAATAACTCCATATAGCTTAATGTGATTTCTTAATATAGTAAGCAATGTCTTTATTGTTGGAGAGCTATAAATAGTATTGATAAGTATATCTCGAGGGATTACCTCACCCCATACCTAAATCAATGTATACCATTTAAAATATAAGTGTGAAAACATGGACATGTAAACTTTGTCTTGTATTGTAAAAAATATGTGTATCATATGACTAAACTAAAGCCAAAGAAAAAAAAAATTGAGTCTTTTATGAACTTCTTTACATTTTTTTTCATTTTGAATAGAAAACACATAAAATAAGGCACAAATAGAAGAAAAATCTATGTATAAGACTGTGGTACATAAATATACATTGATGATGATGATCTAAGCGTTTTTTAATTTTTTAATTTTATCCATGTTTTTGTATTTAGAATTTAATTGAAACATACAAAATCGTGTAATAGAATAAACAAGCAAAATGTATAATACAAGAGGGTTTTGAAAGACAGAGACATGAAAGCACTCAATGTCCGATAAGACATTAATCTACAACATCATATGGACACCCTGCAAATGCTTCATTGAATGGTAACTTATCATCGAAAAAATATTGTTAGTGATTACTAGTGTGGATTCTAAATGCTAACTTCAAGTCACACTATCTATAGAGATATTATTTGTATTTTATTTTTCTAGTTATCTATGGAATGCATTAAAGCTTTTAGGTCACATGTAGAAACGGTTTTATTTTCAATAGGCTCACTTAAAGGTTGGATCTCCTTGTTAATAATGGAGATTGCTTCACTATTTGGCATAGAGATAGAACTCAACATGTTTTCCAAATTACAAGGAATTCAAAAGCATAGACCCTACAAGAGTCTGAGTGACATGATATATTTATGATTTTGTTGAATTCATGTATCATCTCATAAATGTGATTAAGGATTGCAAGAATAATTGTTTTGAAATGCTCAACAATGCAATTAATAAGTATGTTGTGATCCATTTTGTTAATGGAATCTAAAATGACGAGTTAGAAATGCACACAAAGCTTTATGGTCCTTATATATGAAATGGATGAGAAAAACTTAAAAGTAAAAATCTGCATAACAAACTTGAGATAATTGAAAAAAACCTAAGGAAAGAGGGTCTTTAAAACCCTGAGTTGAAATGCAAGTAAAAGATCAAACCTTGGGTGAAATTTGGATAATGTAGACACCTAAATAGCAATGAAGGTTTTGAAATAAGCACATACAAAAAGAATTTAGATCTGAATTAATCCATAAAATTATAAGAAAAACGTTTATAAGAATCCCTAAGTTGAATGTTCAGAAGAGTCAGGGTTCACCATTTATGTTTATCTTCATTATGGTTTATATACAAAATAAGGTGTAAACAAATACAATTAAATAAACCTAACCATATGCAACTGAAATACAGAATTCAAACCTACTTAAAATAACTAAATAATAAAAACAATCTCAAGTGACAAACATAAGCTACAGTAATACATTAAATTGACAAAGAGGTTAAGAAATGAATCCACCTTAACTATTATGTAAATTTGAAACTATGTTCTTTATATATAGGATATGTTTGACCTACTCTTAAATTTTTGCCCCTGTATCTTGCATTAAGAGGAGCTTGTAGTATAGCCCTACCAATACACACCCAGATGCAACAAGCCCAACATGTTGATCTTGTCTTTATGTCACCAAGCCCCTCTTATGAGCTTTCATAGTCTAAATTTTCTGGTCCTTGTGTCTTGCAGCTTCATGATTATAATTGTACTTGCACTTTGCAGATATGCAATATAACCTGAGAATCCATCTAATTTATTAAAGTTAAAACACTTGTTATGAAGTCTTTATCTTCTTGCTTTATTGATTAAAATCTAGGTTACTAGTAATCAGAAACAAATACAAAAATTGAAATGGGAAAATCCAAATTCCCAAGACTCATAAATAGAGACAAAAACGTGAAATGAGAAACACCGATTTTTATGAACCACTAGAAACAAAAAAGCGTAGAAACACACATAAAAAATATATATCAATCTATATAGACAAAAATGCACAATTATCATTTTATGTGCATAAAAGGATAAAATTTTGAGAACTACCTATGGACGAAAGGAAATACCCTCTAACAAACGGAAATGCCTTTGAAACACCCATAAACGACTTGGATACATTGGGAAGCATCTGAAAATATTCAGGAAATAAGGTTTCCTTATACTACCTGGCATTTCCAGGAAAGGAAATGACAAAATGTAGAAATGGGGGCCCCTCGCAATGTTTCCTGCAACTTGGATTTTAAGCAAAATTGTTTATTTACATTGTATGCAAGAACTCATTTTAAACCACCCCTAAAGAATTCACACTATTTTCTCAGTTGAGTCAAAAAAATATACTTTTTGAGTTGTTTTTTCACTGTTCATGCATGCATGAGCAAATCTGAAGGATAGAATAAGTATTTCCTGACGTATTTATGACCAATTAAATATCAAATTCTATTATCATTGTTTGTAAAGATGAAACAACATCCCATATACCTAACTATTTTCATATTGGAAAAATAACAGACAATGAAGTTAAGACATCTAATTGTGTGCATTCCTACCAATATTCTAGTAGATTCAAAGCAGATTGGAAATTGGGTGGTCACCTCTGCCCATAATATTGATGTTAGGCTTATCCTTGAGTGCCCTTTATATTGTATTCATAAAATTTATGGGAAGTATTTTTAAAGAAACGTTAATATATAAAATAGGCATCTCAAAAACCAATTGTGTTGAAAGACTCTTCATTTTGCCTCTCTTTTGGGATATAATCCTTCTATAAGCATGCCCACTTGTGTCCACTGCAAGTCTGTTGGAGTCTCATGAATAGAAACCTATGGCTTCTTTAAAACGTTTAAGAGCTTTATTATCTCATTTTCAACTGCTTTGTAGCAAACCTGTGTGCATATACCTTGTTTAAAAGGTATGAGCGCTACATTTTTAGTCCATTTTAATTTGTATTCTTTCCATAAAAAAATGTAGTTGACAGCAATTGAAATTTATTTATAATTTGATTTCAGCATTATTTTACTGCATAACTGTCTAATATGGCTAGCAAGTTAGCTACCTAATGATAAATCTAAGCAAAAAATAATATGTAGAAAAAAAAGCAGGAAAAGCAATGGAAAAGGTAGGAAAAATAGATAATAGGTAGCAAAAGTACATTCCCTGTGTTCTTCAACGCCATCATCTAGCCCATCAAGAGTCATATCTTCTCCCAGGATGCAATTATTCTCAATCCAGTTCTCAAAATGAGGATTGAATTTTTTCATTTGAATTTAAAATAACACTTATATCATTGTTTATATATTTTTATCGGAGAGCATAGTGTTGACCAATTTCTAACAAACTGAAACAATGCCTCAGTTTTTTGACCTAAACAGCCTCCACAGTTCTGACCATTCGCAACGGCCTATTTACAAAATTGTAAGGCCTCTGTTTCTAACCTGTCAATTCTTGGTTCTCTCAAATGTATTATATATCATTGTCTGTACATCTAATCTGAAATATAAAATCATAAATAAAAGGTTGAAAATAAAAATAAGTGCCCAAAAAGAGAAATAATAAAGATAATGTTCAAATGAAGCATTATTGACCTGTGCCCAAGCATCCAGCCTCATTATTATGTTTCATATTTTCAGAACAATTTAGCCAAAACCAATAACTACACTTTATGTAGATGCAATTTTTTATCAAGGACATCCTTTTTTAAGATCAATAACCTCCTCTGGTCTTGTTCATGCAGTAGCTCCTAAACTGCCTGACGCCTTTCTCACTCAAGCATTCTTTATGTTCTGAAAGGTAATCTAGGATCTCTTCTAAAAATTGGATCACACCTCAGTGACATCAACATACACAATTTCAAATAATTATTTTCAAAATCCACGATAATTTAACAGTATGAAAGAAATCAGAAGACTTATGATACCAATTCCATAGATTAAAAAAATGAAATATCAAGCATTAAGTAGCATATACCAATTATGTTTTTTAATTAGGAAAGGACTGCAACTTTATGGTTAGTCCCTGCTAAAATGAACTTAATTATAATGAGACATCATATTCAAAAGTAGTTATTGAGAGGAGAACAAATTCACCATTGCTTGAACAAGTGCATCTGGCAATCTAGATATTAAGAGCACATTGCCTTTTCCAACAATTCCTGTAATTCTCCACTCTTGTATGCTTCTGTTGAAATGAAAATGAAAAGATGGTATCAATATACACAATGTAAATACAAATAAAATTTAAATCATTTTTTTAATATAATCACTTGACGCTTGAGGAATATAGCTACAAGAATTAAGCTGGCAATATTATTGGCCAAATCTAGACCAGTTTCGACTACCTCCATTGCAAATACTCAAATTCATAACAAAATTATGCTGCAAGCATTTTCTTTCCTACAAGCTTTCACCATTTTTCTTGAATAACTTATTTTGATGTGTTTCCTTTCCTTTAACTACATGATCTAGTTGAAGATGGTATGATTCAGGTGGCAGTTCGAGACAATTTCAGGTAAAAAAACTGAAATCACCTTAAAAGTTAAAATGCAACAAAAGCCAAACTGGATCAAGTTTACACCAAGTACAATACTTGCACCAACAAGACTGTCATGACTGGTGATGGCTTGGGATAGTCCCCATGCTGCTTCATTTAGTGGGGCACATGGTAATGTTCATGATGTGCATGAGCTCATCTATCATTCTATTACCAGCTATATGGGAAAATGTTTCAAGTTGCAATTAGCTCAAAGGATGTTTGGGAGATTCCATGCCAACATTCTAGAGAGTAGCTGAGAGAGTTCACATGAAGGGAGTATGTTATTTCATGTTCACTCTTCGATCCTCTCTCATGATGATGAATAACGAGTCCATGTATCATTTATTGATTTTTATTTACTTCTATTTCCTCACCCAAATAAACATCAAGAGAGGATGTTGGAGAAAGGTATTTTAGTTTAACATTTATTTACAATAAAGTAACGACCGACATGTGGTCAAACATAACCTAGATTTTAAACAAAGTTCAGTTGGCTTAATTAAGATGTGAAGGGAAAAAACTGAAATCACCCTAATTGGCCTATAATCCAAATCACCCTAATTAATCCTTTTTATATATGGATTCATCGCTCATTTGATATATACATTCACGTATCCCTAATCAGTTATATTGATATCTTTCTCATAACTTGTGCGCTGCTTTCTCTCCATTCACTGGATGCGATATTTCCCCTATAGCGTTTCAGTACTTTATCTAGAATATGGTACCTTGTGTTAGATAAGGGTTTTGCTAACTCAACAGTTCAATCATGCAAGAGATGTTGTAAATATGTCACAAATCAAATAACTTTGAATTTGAAAAAGTGGTTTCTGATACTATTTGGAGATCTTTTGGGTCACAATGCAAGTGTAATGTCCCCTTCTCAACCCTGATCTTCACAATGACCGTTGGCCTTTTTCTGGAAACCCAAAGGCTAGTCGGAAGGTACAAATTAAGGTTTCCTAGTTTTAAGGATGTCCTTGCTCGGAGTTTTGATGGCGGATTCTTTCTGGGTTTTCAGAGAGCTTCGCAGTGGTATGTTCATTTCGGCATTCGGAGCACTTTCAATAATTTACTATTTTTAGTAAGTTCGGGATTGGCACCGAAACGGGATTTTGAAAGTGGGGTTGGATTCGTCTTGTCAAGACCTTTCCAACGAGCTATAGATCATTGGTTTCCGACATCATCTTGGCCTCCGTTTTAAAGTCCGTAAATTAAACATTATTATTTAATTTTGGACCTTGGTGCCTAGGCTCAACGACTTAATGTTGAGGTTGAAAAATAAAAGAATTAAAGAGGATTATATTATTTTCCCTCTCATGTTTTATCCCATATACAAGAGGATTTTAAAGACTCCCGGTTGGAAAAGTATAAAAGGAGGAGTGCTCTCATTTCATATCTTTTGTCTACAGGAATGTTTTGCTGCCAGATTGGTTTTGGGATCGCTTCGAGGAATGAAGGCCTCCTAGCTCGGGCATCGCTTCTTGTTTGAGAGACAACTAGTGGTGATTTAGTTTAGTTTTGTGAGTTCATTGGGTTTTGTGCATTGTAATCTGCATTGTGTCTAATTAGTATTCTGATTTTGCATATTAGAGGTTTCCAGAGCTTACATTTTAGCTACAGCAGATTCGAATTTTAATTTGTAAATCCAAAAATACCAAAAAGAATATTTTAATCTTATTGGTAAGGGCGCCCCTTCATGAATATTTGCAAATTTTAATACGAAGCTTATGATTTTATAATGCAAATCCGTCATTCTTTGAAGGCTGTACTTTCTAGAGTGCATTGGGATTCGTGTCAGTAATTAATAACCATATTTAGATGCCATTTCTTATTACTAAGTTAAGCGCCATCATTTTGAGAGTCTATTGCATCAGATTTGAGATCATTAGGGTGAGAAATGAGAGAGTTATGAGCATATGAGTAAATTCATAGGTTGCTGGTCCGTACTGTTTCAGATCTGCATTGGGCTGCATGCATCAAATAAATAGTATCTTTTGAGTGAGTTTCAGTGTTCTGATTTGGTCGCCATCATACTAGAGTCATTGTGCAATTCGTTTCATGAGAATTGATGAAGTTTTGAGCAAGTTGTGAGTAAAATTGTGAAGTACAGGGCTGCTGTTCGTGCACACGGAAATCTAGACTGTCATAAATCAGAATTTGAGGTTGGTCTGCTTGTTGTACTTTCAGATCTAATCCTTGTTATTCAGTGAAGGAAGTTCAATACATATTATTGCAGCTTGATTTATATGTTGATCCACATTCAAAGCAAGATCTTATCATTCATATTGTAAACTGGCAGTAGTACTGACAGTATAGTTATTCTTGCTCATCATAGTTTGTAATGTTCAGCGTCTCGTTCAGTAATTGTTTGTAATAGATAAATCTCCGCCCTATGGTAGCTACTCTCCCACTCTGGGTTAGCAAGCACATTCTGGGTGTTGAGTATTTCCAGCTTTCAGCGTTTTCTTTCAAACACTGTTATTTGTAATCACTCCGTCAGATGGTCGCCCCTCACTCCGCATTGGATTGGGTAGCACATACTTGACGTTGAGTTCCCTTTCAGCATCACTCCGTCAGATGGTCGCCCCTCACTCCGCATTGGATTGGGTAGCACATACTTGACGTTGAGTTCCCTTTCAGCATTTAGAAGTAGAAGATCCTCTGACCATATGCTCGCCATCATCGGCGCCATCCTTGGTTAGAGTTACTTCCTGCATAAGCACTTTGTTTCAGATCCTCTGACCAATGCTCACACTTGGCCCACATCGGGATACTGGTGTACATTCTGGTTAGAGTTGCTTTCTGCACGTTTTGGTTTATCCTCTAACCTTAACGGGTGCATTGATTGTAATTTGCAATTTGTAAAAATCAAAAAATTGGCTCGAAATATTTCAGTGGTATCAGAGCCAAGTATCATGCCATCCTGTGAACAAACCATCTATGAGTGACAGAGAAAAGAGATACATAGCAAGAGAAGATAAGAAAATTGCAAAACAGTTCCAGTGGTATCGGGTTCCCGAAGGTCAGACAAATTCAGAGGTCTTGAGGGCTCATTGGGAGTCTTCTCAAGAAATAGATATGGCAGAAGGTGAGAGATCAGTCGGGGGTAACGAGAGGTTTACCAACACCAGAAATGATAGTGGAAAGGGAAGAGAGAGATCGATAAGTCCCGAAAAGAGATTTGAAAAGAAGATGGATGCCTTGATGGATATGGTATCTCTCATGTTGGGGAAAGTGGGTCAAAACCCAACTCTACAGAACAACCCCGGATACAGAGGAGAGCCTAGTGCCTCAAATCAATTTGATGGAAGTGTTGCTCAGCCTATTTCAAACAACACTTACATTTCGTCAAGGCCCTTCAAACCCACCTTCGTAGCACCAGTAAACACCCAACCTGATCCTAAAGAGAATGCTTTATTTGTGGAACAATTGAGACGTGGCCATGCGGAGTATGATTCTCTCTCTGATGACATCAAAATGGACATGTCCTATAATGAATTTATAGATCATAAGAGAAAAAATAAGGGACAAGGGAGAAATTATGACCAAAGAAGAACTCCAGCACAAGGAGACTTGCATCAAGCTATCAACAAGGTTATGCTTTCCCACTTTGATGGAAGTGATAATAATTTTGCTCGAGCTTGGATTCAGAAACTAGACAACTATTTGGCTCTTAGGCCAATGGCTGAAGAAGACGCGATTAAATTCGCTACGCTACACCTAGATGGGGTGGCGCATGAGTGGTGGTACCATGGCCTAGTCACCTTGGGTCATGGGTCTATCACTAGCTACGATGAATTCACCAATAGACTCATTGAGAGGTTCGAGAAGGACCCAGAAGTGCATTTTAGGGAGTTGGCACAGTTGAAGCAGTATGGCACTGTTGATGCTTACATAGCTGAGTTTCAAAGACTTTCAGTTATGGTCACAGGAATCACTGAGAGAAGATTAGTGATCCTATTCAGCGAAGGTTTGATGGAGCCACTCAAGGGATGGATCAAAGCTTTTGATCCACTGTCCTTACAAGAAGCAATGAAAAAAGCTAGAAACATGGAGTGGGCTGCTCCCAAAGCAAAGTTCCATTCCAAACCATCATTTCACAAGAAGGATAGAGGGAAAAGGTTTCATCAAAAGCCTTACCATAAGGAGTTTAAACAGCAGAAACCTCTTGGCACAAGATTGGATCCAGAGACTATCAATGAACTCCGAAGAAAGGGGTTATGTTTCCGATGTAGAGAAAAATGGTCTCCAGAACATGTTTGCCCAAAGGGAGTCAAATTTCACCAGATTGAGTATTATTCAGCTGGTGAAAGTAACTCTGATTTTTCAGACCAGCAGTCTGATCCCAAAGATAGTGAAGTGGAAAGAGCTCCAGAAGAGTCCGAAAGTGAAAAAGAAAGTGGTGGTACGTTGGCTCAACTTTTGAGCTTCCAAAAGAATGAGTCTTTCAAAATTCATGGGATGATCAAAGGGTAGCGTATTGTTGCTTTAATTGATACTGGAGCAACCCATAACTTCATTTACGAAGCTGTGGTGGCAAAGAAGGGGTTGCAAACAGAAGATTTTGAAGGGTTCAAAGTTATGGTTGCTGATGGGTTCCACATCTCTTGTACCAAAAGGGTTCCCAACATGTCAATGCAATTGGGTAATTACGAAGTCAATGATGACTTCTATGTGGTTAATATTGGAGATACGGATGTTGTCCTTGGCATTCAGTGGCTGCGATCTGTTGGAGAGATCTCTTTAAATCTGCAAACCATGGAACTCAAGTTTCAATCCGATGGAAAGAAGGTGGTGTTGAGAGGAATGTCAAATGGTGGCCCTCGGATTGTGTCATTCAAAAGGATGGCAAGGTTGATACGTCATGACCAAGTGGACTGGGCTACGGAGTGCATGATTCTTCCAGCTAGTCCAGCTGAAACGAAAATAGAGTATCCTCCTGATATTCAGTCTTTACTCACCAAGAAGAGTAAAGTGTTTGTTGATTTACCTCCTGAACCACCCCCTGATAGAGGGTCAGAACACATCATTGAGCTCAAGGAAGGGGCTAAACCGGTGATCATAACTCCATATCGGTATTCGAAGAGGCAAAAGGACGAGATCGAGAAGAATATTCAAGAACTCTTGAAGTTGGGTTTTATACGCCCAAGCAAGAGCCCCTTTGCTTCTGCAGTGGTTCTTGTGAAGAAGAAGGATGGTACCATGCGCATGTGTGTGGATTATCGTGCTTTGAATCAAAGCACCATCAAAAACAGATATCCCATACCCAAGATAGATGAGCTCATTGATGAGCTACATGGGGCCAAGTTCTTCTCAAAGATTGATCTGAGATCGGGTTACCATCAGATTCGAATGAGGGGATCGGATGTGGAGAAGACAGCTTTCAGATGTCACTATGGCCATTTCGAATGCTTAGTCATGCCATTTGGGTTGACTAACGCTCCGGCTACCTTTCAATCTTGCATGAATCGTATTTTTCAGAGTCAGTTAAGGAGGTTTGTGTTAATATTTTTTGATGACATTCTGATTTATAGCAAGACTTGGGGAGATCATCTTAAGCACTTGGAGGAAGTGCTTAGTATCATGGAATCTGAGAGCTTGTTTGCAAAAGCTTTCAAATGTGAATTCGGGATGGAGGAGTTATTATACCTTGGCCACATAGTCAATGCTGAGGGAGTGAAGGTGGATTCGGAGAAGATCAAAGCAGTAGTTGATTGGCCACCTCCTGAGAGCTTAACTCAGTTGAAAGGTTTTTTGGGTCTTTGTGGGTTTTATTGGAGATCCGTAAAGGGGTATTCACAAAATGTTGCTCCCCTTACTGATCTCACCAAAAAGGGAGCCTTTGTTTGGTCAAAAAGGCTCAAATTGTTTTTGACAAGTTCAAGAAGATCATGAGCTCGTGTCCAGTTTTGGCAATTCCGGATTTCTCCAAGCCATTCGAGCTGCAATGTGATGCATCGGGTGAAGGAGTTGGGGCTGTCCTGATGCAAGACAAACATCCTATCGTGTTTGAGAGCAAAAAATTACGAGGTGTTGAAAGGACATATTCAATCTATGACAAAGAAATGCTTGCCATTATGCATGCATTAGCCACGTTCAGGCAGTACTTGGTGGGGAACAAGTTCGTGGTTAAGACTGACCACAATAGCCTCAAGCATTTCATGCACCAAAAAGATCTAAATGAGAGGCAACAGAAATGGGTGAGTAAGCTTCAAGCTTACGACTTTGACATTGAATATGTAAAAGGGAAAAATAATATCGTGGCCAATGCTCTCTAGGAGACCTCATCTTAGCTCATTGTGTGAGCTTACTGCAGATTGGAGAGACATGTTGCTTGCTGATTATGCTAAAAATCAGTTTGCAACCAGCATTCTTGAGGGTACTTTTCATGATGAAAGGTACAAGATGGTTGAGGGATTGATACATTATAAGGAAAGAATCTTTCTGGTGGCTAATTCTAAGCTGAAGAAGAAGATTCTTTTGACTTTTCACGATATTCCTGTTGCTGGTCACCAAGGTTTTTTTAAGACTTATAGGCAGATCCGAGAAAGGTTTTCTTGGAAAGGTTTGAAAGGAGAGGTACAACGCTACATTCAGGAATGCCCTGTTTGTCAAGCGAATAAAAATGAGCATACATTACCAGCCGGGTTGCTGCAACCACTTCCTATTCCCAATCAAAAATGGGAAAGTATCTCGATGGACTTCATCACAGGGTTGCCCAAGGCCCAAGGGAAGGATTGCATTTATGTAGTGGTGGATAGGCTAACCAAATTTGCTCATTTCTTCGCCATTACCAGCACTTTTTCTGCAGCCCAAGTTGCCGATCTGTTTTTTCGAGAAGTGTTTAGGCTGCATGGATTGCCAAAGAACATCGTGAGTGATAGGGACAGCAAGTTCCTAAGTAAGTTTTGGCAAGAAGTTTTCAGAATGAGTGGTACTGTGCTCACCCCAAGCACTAGTTACCATCCCCAAACAGATGGGCAAACCGAAGTGGTGAACAAGTGGTTGGAGGGCTACTTGAGAAATTATGTGTCAGAACAACAGACAACTTGGGTCAAGTGGCTGCATATCAGCGAGTATTGCTACAACTCTACTTTTCATATGTCAATTAAGATGTCTCCTTTTTTGGCACTTTATGGGTATGAAGCACCTAGTTTTGCAGATTTGGTGTTTGGTGACAGCAAAGCACCCCTAGCCAAGGATTTGTTGCAGCATAGTCAAGACATAATGAAATCCTTGAAGGATAATTTGCAGATTGCACAAAATCAGCAGAAGTTGTATGCTAATCAGAGGCGTGTTGAGCGTTCTTTCGAAGTTGGGGATATGGTCTATCTTCGATTACAACCATATAGACAGTCCACTCTCAAAAAGAGTGGAGCTGAGAAGCTCAAACCTCGCTTCTATGGGCCCTTTAGGGTCATCAGAAAAGTTGGAGCGGTAGCTTATGAATTAGAGCTACTTTCTGATAGCAGAGTGCATAACGTCTTCCACGTGTCTCGCCTCAAGAAGGCACTTGGACATAATGTGGTTGCTTCATCACAGTTGCCACCGTTGGATGAAGAGGGACAGTTGGTTCTAATTTCAGAAGAGATACTTGATGTCAGAGAACGTTCTTTGAGGAGAAGAACCATCAGAGAATACCTGGTAAAGTGGAAGCGGATGCAACTTGGGAAAATGATGAGATATTGCAGCATCCTAGTTTGCGATTGCTTGAGGACAAGCAATTTTGGGGAGGTCGGACTGTAATGTCTCCTTCTCAAACTTGATCTTCACAGTGACTGTTGGCCTTTTTCTGAAAACCCGAAGGCTAGTCAGAAGGTACAAATTAAGGTTTCCTAGTTTTAAGGATGTCCTTGCTCAGAGTTTTGATGGCGGATTCTTTCTGGGTTTTCAGAGAGCTTCGCAGTGGTATGTTCATTTCGGCATTCGGAGCACTTTAAGGAATTTACTATTTTTAGTAAGTTCGGGATTGGCACCGGAACGGGATTTTGAGAGTGGGGTTGGATTCGTCTTGTCAAGACCTTTCCAACGAGCTATAGATCATTGGTTTACGACATCATCTTGGCCTCCGTTTTAAAGTCCGTAAATTAAACATTATTATTTAATTTTGGACCTTGGTGCCTAGGCTCAACGACTTAATGTTGAGGTTGAAAAATAAAAGAATTAAAGAGGATTATATTATTTTCCCTCTCATGTTTTATCCCATATACAAGAGAATTTTAGAGACTCCCGGTTGGAAAAGTATAAAAGGAGTGCTCTCATTTCATTATCTTTTGTCTACATGAATGTTTTGCTGCCAGATTGGTTTTGGGATCGCTTCGAGGAATGAAGGCCTCGTAGCTCGGGCATCGCTTCTTGTTTGAGAGACAACAACTAGTGGTGATTTAGTTTAGTTTTGTGAGTTCATTGGGTTTTGTGCATTGTAATTTGCATTGTGTCTAATTAGTATTCTGATTTTGCATATTAGAGGTTTTCAGATCTTACATTTTAACTACAGCAGATTCGAATTTTAATTTGTAAATCCAAAAATACCAAAAAGAATATTTTAATCTTATTGGTAAGGGCGCCCCTTCATGAATATTTGCAGATTTTAATACGAAGCTTATGATTTTATAATGCAAATCCGTCATTCTTTGAAGGCTGTACTTTCTAGAGTGCATTGGGATTCGTGTCAGTAATTAATAACCATATTTAGATGCCATTTCTTATTACTAAGTTAGGCGCCATCATTTTGAGGGTCTATTGCATCAGATTTGAGATCATTAGGGTGAGAAATGAGAGAGTTATGAGCATATGAGTAAATTCATAGGTTGTTGGTCCGTACTATTTCAGATCTGCATTGGGCTGCGTGCATCAAATAAATAGTATCTTTTGAGTGAGTTTCAGTGTTCTGATTTGGTCGCCATCATACTAGAGTCATTGTGCAATTCGTTTCATGAGAATTGATGAAGTTTTGAGCAAGTTGTGAGTAAAATTGTGAAGTACAGCGCTGCTGTTCGTGCACACGGAAATCTAGACTGTCATAAATCAGAATTTGAGGTTGGTCTGTTTGTTGTACTTTCAGATCTAATCCTTGTTATTCAGTGAAGGAAGTTCAATACATATTATTGCAGCTTGATTTATATGTTGATCCACATTCAAAGCAAGATCTTATCATTCATATTGTAAACTGGCAGTAGTACTGACAGTATAGTTATTCTTGCTCATCATAGTTTGTAATGTTCAACCTCTCGTTCAGTAATTGTTTGTAATAGATAAATCTCCGCCCTATGGTAGCTACTCTCCCACTCTGGGTTAGCAAGCACACTCTGGGTGTTGAGTATTTCCAGCTTTCGGCATTTTCTTTCAAACACTGTTATTTGTAATCACTCCGTCAGATGGTCGCCCCTCACTCCGCATTGGATTGGGTAGCACATACTTGACGTTGAGTTCCCTTTCAGCATCACTCCGTCAGATGGTCGCCCCTCACTCCGCATTGGATTGGGTAGCACATACTTGACGTTGAGTTCTCTTTCAGCATTTAGAAGTAGAAGATCCTCTGACCATATGCTCGCCATCATCGGCGCAATCCTTGGTTAGAGTTACTTCTTGCATAAGCACTTTGTTTCAGATCCTCTGACCAATGCTCACACCTGGCCCACATCGGGATATTGGTGTACATTCTGGTTAGAGTTGCTTTCTGCACGTTTTGGTTTATCCTCTAACCTTAACGGGTGCATTGATTGTAATTTGCAATTTGTAAAAATTGAAAAATTGGCTCGGAATATTTCAGTGGTATCAAAGCCAAGTATCCTGCCATCCTCACGAGGTTTTCTTCAGTTAAAACTCTCTTCTTCAAAAACAACCATAAAAGAAACTTACCTCGGGCCATAAAGCAAGCTGCCAAATTAGACTGAAAAGACCCTTACGAGGATGAGGGTCACGCCTAGGAAGAGAATCATATCCTGAGGAAACCGTATAAACACTTGTAGAGTTCTTCCCCCAGGCTGAGGCATTCGGCTTTGATAGTATTGAAGGAGGGCGAACTAAAAGCATCTTACTAATCCATGACCTTTGATCTTCTGCTATTTGAATCTGCCACTCACTAGGAGGTATCCAACATTTTCCAATCTCCCAAGGCTGATTAGTAAACCTACAATAATGATCAATCTTAATCCGTCCCTTCTCATGCAACTGCTCCATCATTGTCTTAAGTTATGGATATTGAAATATGATTGGCGGATGAGCATCCCACGAATCAGCCCAGAGGTTGGCTTGTTGGCCATCATTAACAATCCAAAACAAATTATTTTTTATAAGATCCTCCCCTACCTTAACAACAGCAAGATAAATGGTTTAAAAATATATATTCAAGATGAATTAAGCATGGAAGATACCTATCAACTAACTTTGAAGACCAAATACAAGCAAAGTAGAAAGGCCTTTGGGAAATCACATGGGTTTAAGAGGACAATCATTGCCAATAAGGGGACGAGGTGGATTTAATTCCACAAGAGGAGAATCATTTTGTGGGGTGGAGAAACAAGAAGATACCAGACAAGGGTTTCAAAATCAGCAAAGAAAAAGAGGATTTCAGAGACATAGAGGCTATGATGGCATAGAGGATGGAACGGTGCACATAGACCTTATGTTTGCTACAGATGTGGTGAACAAGGGCACAAAGCATTCGAGTGTCTACACTATCATGCACAAGAAAGGAGGCAAGAGGATCCACCACGAGTGAATTTGATTGAGGCCAAGATGGAATAACAAAATCCAAAAGTTGCAACAGAAGTAGGAGGAAATCTCATGACGAGAAGAACAATGATTGCTCGAAGGAAAGTTCATGCATAGGATAAAGACAGTGGTGACCCTCATCCTCTTAAGGAAAAAAAGCACGTAGAATGCATGTCATCCATAAAATAATTTATCAAGGAGATGAAGATAACAAATTTCTATTACGCATTAATGGCAAAAAAAGAAGAAAGAGAGGTGCAAATACCAACAAAGGCAACAAAAGTGTTGGAGGAATATGTTGATGTTATACCTGATGAGTTCTCGATGGTTTACCACCAAAGAGAGATATTCAACATAATATTGATTTAATTGTCAGTTCAGCTCTACCCAATCAAACAACTTACAGGATGAGTCCAACAGAACATGCAAAATTGAATAGGCAAGGGACTGAATTTGTAAGAAAAGGTGTAGTGACGGAGAGCACGAGTTCGTGTGCAATTCTTACATTATTAACACTAAAAAGGATGGAATATGGAGGATGTGTAGATTGCACAACAATCATTAAGATCACCATCAGATACAAATTTCTTATACCTCGCCTAGGTGACATGATGGATGTACTTGCAGGGATTCATATTTTACTAAAATTGATCTACGAAGCAACTACTATCAAATTTGGATTCAAGGAGATGAATGGAAAACAACAATCAAGACTAGGGATGACTTATACGAGTGGTTGTTGATGCCATTCATATTATCTGATGCACCTAGCACATTTATGAAGATGATGAACACAATATTACAAGACTATAGTGGTAAGTTTTTAGTAGTCTATTTTGATGATATTTTGATATTTAGTAAGTGTAAAGAATAGCACTTAAAACATTTGAGAATGGAATTAGAACTGTTAATAGAAGTTATATGCAAATTTGAAGAAATGCAAGTTTATGCATAAAACTCTGATGTTTTTAGAATTTGTAATTTCTAAATATGGTGTAAAAATGGATGAAGAAAAGGTATAGACAGTTGTTAAGTAGCCTACTTCAAGAAGCATATCAGAGGCAAGAAGATTTCACGGTTTAGCTTCCTTTTATAGAAAATTCATTAAAGTTTTCAGGAGTATTGTTGCACCAATAAGAGATTACATGAAGGGAAAAACAATTGTGTGAACAAGGGCAGTAACAGAAGTTTCCAATCGCTGAAGATGAAGGTGACAAAAGCACATGTTTTAGCATTACCAAATTTTAGCAAGGTGTTTGAGGTGGTTTGTGATGCTTCACATGTGGGTGTTGGTGTTGTATTGAGTCAAGAGGGAAGACCAATAACATATTACAATAAAAAGTTGAATGAGTAAGGATTAAATATTCTATATATGATGTTGAATTTTATGCCATTGTACAAGCACTGAGACATTCAAGGCATTACCTTATGTCTAAGGAGTTTACTCTGTTTACAGACCTTGAGGTCCTAAGGTATGTGAACACACGGAAGAAATTAAATAGCAAACATGTAAAGTATCTTTCTTGCTAAGAAATATTTTGTTTTGAAGTATAAATCAGGGAAGTGGAATCAAGAAGTTGATGCTTTGAGCAACCCGGTGGCATTGTTAGCTACTATGGTAAGTGAAGTAGTTGGATTTGAGGCTATTAAGGAATTGTATCATTTTGATCCAAATTTGGGAAGGTTGTTAAACAATTCATAAATCCATTAGCAGGTGAGATAGGTTCTATCCATAATGATATCTTATGCAGGATGGTTATATCTTTAAATGAAATCAGTTATGTATTCCAGTTGGGTCTAAAAGAGAGAATATTATAAGAGAATTACATAGTGGTGTTTTGGATGGACACTTTGGTAAAAATGAGACAACAGCTTTGGAGAAGAAGTATTTTTAGTCGAATATGAACAGAGATGCGACAAGGTATGTATCAAGATACAGGGTATGTCAAGTGGCTAAAGGTCATGCACAAAACACAAGGTTGTACATGCTATTGTCAGTGCCCAAAAAATAGAAGAAAGATTTGAGTATGGATTTTGTATTAGGTCTACCAAACACACAAAGAAATAATGATTCAATTTTTGTTGTTGTTGATAGGTTCTCAACAATGGTTCGTTTTATTACATGCAAGAAAACCAATGATGCCACTAGAGTAGCAGATCTATTTCTCAAATATTTTAGATTGCATGGTGTTCCAAAGACCATTACTTTAGACGGATACAAAATTTATAAGTCATTTTTTAAGGACTCTATGGAAGAAGTTGGCGCTAAACTGCAATTTAATAGTGCATACCACCCTTAGATGGATAGATAGAAATAGTAAATAGGAGTTTAGAAAAATTGTTAAAATGCATTGTTGGAGAGAAGCCCAAGCAATGGGCCTTGGCTTTACCACAATGTGATTTTGTATATAATAGTTCAGTGAATAGGTCAACAGGAAAATCACCATTTCATTTTGTTTATGGTAGAAATCCTAAAGGTGTTTCAGACTTGGTGCAGTTACCAATTGCAGAACGGGTTAGTGATGATGCAACGACATTTGCAGAGCACATACAATAGTTGCAAGAAGTTAGGAGAAAGTTACAGGAAAGCAATGACAAGTATAACGCTATAGCAGAATCAACAAGAATGCCAAAGGGATTTAAAAAAAGAGAATTGGTGATGGTAGATTTGAAAAAAGAAAGATTTCCCCAAAGAACATACAAGATAAAGTATAAGAAGATTGGTCCATGCAAATTTGTGAAGAAAATAAATGATAATGCTTATGAAGTAAGTCTGCCATAGAATTTTGATATTTATCTAGTATTTAATGTTGCTAATTTATATGCATTTCATGGAGAGGATAATGAAGGCAAAGAAAAAATAGATGGGGAGCAACAAGTACTAAGAAAGAAGAAAGAAAAGATAGCACAAGTTTTGGACAAGAAGAAAGTGAACACTAGGCTGTGATGTCCCTTACTTAGGGGCTCCTTTTTCTACAATAAAAGCTCTGATCTGGATACAAACTTGCAGAATATCAATTCAAATAAACAAATTACCACAATATAATTTCTTATTTATTTGCTCGGACTATTACAATAGATCTCTGTCATGCACCTCAAAGAATATTACAATACTGTTTTGAAACCCTGATCTTGTGCAAATCTGGAAACAAATATGAATCTGGAAGTCTCGGCCTGTTGTGTCGAACACACAGTCGCCGGCGTCGGTCGATATACTGCCGACGTCGGTCTCTGTAGGTCCTTATCTGCCGACGTCGATCCTCAAACGGCCGATGTCGGTCACTGGAGATCTCTGTCTGCCGAAGTCGGTATCTGCGTGGATCTGTACGGACCTGTACGGACTTCGTACGGCCGCCAATTTCGCACAACCTATCTGTTTGATCCCTGATCTAGAAATCTATGGTATCTAATACAGCAGATCTCTCTCTGTGTGATTTATTGAAACAAAACATAAACTAAATCAAGAAATACCTGGAAAGCTCTGTGATAAACTTCTGTGTGAAGTTATCTCTCAAATACCTGTAATACTATGATAACTTCTGGGTGAAGCTATCTCTCAAACCTAAAACCTCTGTAATAACTTCTGGATGAAGCTATCTCTCAATTTGGCAATAGATCAGCTGATATTTCACAGCCTCTGAATCGCACACAATGAAGAGTTGACGTTCTCCATTGCAAATAGAATCCTGGAGCCTTGGCTCAGTCTTCTCAGGGAAAACCCTTAGCAAAATCTGTCTTCAATTCAATAATCAATTCATACATAATCAATAATGGCCTCCATGTGAAACCCTTATACCCTCAAAAGATATGCTTGCCCTAATTAGGGTTTCTTAAATTAGCATTAGGGTTTCTAATTTAAAATTAGACCAAATAATTAATATTTGATTAAATCAATCAAATATTAATATCTCCCTCAATATACGTCGGATCCTCGAACCGATCGAAGCTGGTGAATCAGGAAGTGATTCTGCACATGACCATACCAAAATAAGGGTGCTCCGCTGCATGTCAAATATCCCTAAATAATAGGAGCATCAAGCAAACATGTCTGAAAGACCCCGAATGAACACCCACTGAAACCATTCTGCAAATTGAAGTTAAGCCAATCTCCATTATGACCCTCTATCCATCCTATTAGCCTATGAAGGTCGCATAATAGGCTAATCATAAAGTCTGTCAATGTCCTCTAAAAAGGGGACATGACAATCCGCCCCTCCTGAAATTGCTTGTCCCCAAGCAATCTCAGAACAATGAACCACTCGATCCTCCTGGATCCCAAATGTAGTCATGATCTACACTGATGAAAATCAATGCAAACACCTGCAATATCATTAGTAGTAGAACAAAGAGGAACCCATAATCAAATTGGCGAACACAACTCAACCAATCTCTGAAATCACAACTGCCCTGGATGTGTCGATACTGTAGGCTGTGTAATTGGCAACTGCAAATTCCATCTACAAAAGATGGTGTTAATCCATCCCATAACTGATCCCTCTGTAACGGTGGCACAACCAACTGTACCACACTGTCAAATGTGTGAGAAGAATCAATCTGGAGACTCGACTCCACTGGTATCCCAAACTCCTCAGAATCAGGTACTCCCAAGTCCTGAATATGTGTGTGAGCCTCAACCACCTGCTCCTCATAAGCAGCTATAGAAACATACTCATCACCAACACTCAGTGTACTAACATCTGAGTACACCTCCACACTCTGAATGCAAGCATCAGACTCATCCTCACTGTCTAACTCCTGAGTTAAACTCACCTTAAGACAAAGCTCATCCACAACATCCTCAACTACTCCTACCTGTGAAGATAATGCAGATAAATCATTACCTGAAGATGTGGTAATATCTCCCTGTACTGGATCAGCATGACTGTCAAACTCATCATGCAAGTTGCTGCATGTCATAGGGAAAGCACTACGATCCTTAGGCCTATTAATTAAACTCTTTAACCACCTACAAGCTCTAGGTGAGACATTTTTCCCTTTTGTCCAGACATACCATAAATCTTCTGCCAAAAGTTTAGAAATTTTATCCTCCTCAAACAAGATTGTGAACATGATAGAGTGCATTGATGTTAATACATCACTGGAATGAAAATCATCTAAAATAGTCCAAAATATTTTAAACATCCTGCGAATGTCACCAATACAACCTACTAACATCATAAGGTTTTCAAATCCATACCTTGCAAATATTTCGAGTAATCTTGCCCTCTTAGAGAAATGAGGGTCTCTAATGTCATCCAACTTTTCGAAGCTTTTCACCATGGCATGAAGTATCTCTCTCATAATCTGATCATGATTAAAATCAAAGCCAGCTATGATCCTCATGATTTCACTAATGCAAAAGAGAGCTGCAAGTCTTACCACCTCATCATGATGTCTCAATAATCAGGGCTTCACCAAAGAATCAAACGCTGGAGATAACGTTGTTTGCATCTCATAAGAATTTGACTGCTCAACCTTGCTTAAATAAATTTCTAACTCCTCCAAAGTTTTTAGAATGTCATCTGCTTGCTGGAATAGATTATCTAACTCCTTCTTTGCATTGTGCATTCTTTCTTCCAAATCTTTGACACCTGTTACAGCCATACCGATACCCAAACTACCCAACAGGATGGCAAGACATTAGCTCTGATGTGCCCAACAGGATGGCAGGAATTTGGCTCTGATACCACTGTGATGTCCCTTACTTAGGGGCTCCTTTTTCTACAATAAAAGCTCTGATCTGGATACAAACTTGCAGAATATCAATTCAAATAAACAAATTACCACAATATAATTTCTTATTTATTTGCTCAGACTATTACAATAGATCTTTGTCATGCACCTTAAAGAATATTACAATACTGTTTTAAAACCCTGATCTTGTGCAAATCTGGAAACAAATATGAATCTGGAAGTCTCGGCCTGCTGTGTCGAATACACAGTCGCCGGCGTCGGTCGATATACTGCCGACGTCGGTCTCTGTAGGTCCTTATCTGCCGACGTCGGTCCTCAGACGGCCGATGTCGGTCACTGGGAATCTCTGTCTGTCGAAGTCGGTATCTGCATGGATCTGTACGGACCTGTACGAACTTCGTACGGCCGCCAATTTCGCACAACCTATCTGTTTGATCCCTGATCTGGAAATCTATGGTATCTAATACAGCAGATCTCTCTCTGTGTGATTTATTGAAACAAAACATAAACTAAATCAAGAAATACCTGGAAAGCCCTGTGATAAACTTCTGTGTGAAGTTATCTCTCAAATACCTGTAATACTATGATAACTTCTGGGTGAAGCTATCTCTCAAACCTGAAACCTCTGTAATAACTTCTGGATGAAGCTATCTCTCAATTTGGCAATAGATCAGCTGATATTTCACAGCCTCTAAATCGCACACAATGAAGAGTTGACGTTCTCCACTGCAAATGGAATCCTGGAGCCTTGGCTCAGTCTTCTCAGGAAAAACCCTTAGCAAAATCTGTCTTCAATTCAATAATCAATTCATACATAATCAATAATGGCCTCCATGTGAAACCCTTATACCCTCAAAAGATATGCTTGCCCTAATTAGGGTTTCTTAAATTAGCATTAGGGTTTCTAATTTAAAATTAGACCAAATAATTAATATTTGATTAAATCAATCAAATATTAATATCTCCCTCAATATACGTCGGATCCTCGAACCGATCGAAGCTGGTGAATCAGGGAGTGATTCTGCACATGACCATACCAAAATAAGGGTGCTCCGCTGCATGTCAAATATCCCTAAATAATAGGAGCATCAAGCAAACATGTCTGAAAGACCCCGAATGAACACCCACTGAAACCATTCTGCAAATTGAAGTTAAGCGAATCTCCATTATGACCCTCTATCCATCCTATTAGCCTATGAAGGTCGCATAATAGGCTAATCATAAAGTCTGTCAATGTCCTCTAAAAAGGGGACATGACATAGGCAAGGCAGCTATAACAAATATTTGGTACAGTGGGAAAGATTACAAGAAGGAGACAACACTTGGATTTCCGAATGGGAACTAAAGAAGCTTGATAAGGACAAATAGCAGAAATTTAATCAGAAAATCTTGTAGAAGCTGAGTTATTTTAAAGCAAAGGAGAATGATGTGGAAGCCTATCTTGCAGAGGCCATAACTTTTGATCTGAAGAGCCGATTTTTTTTTAAAACAAAGGTCTCGAAAAGCTCCAGGCCCCGATAACCCACTTCAGCCGGTTAGAGGCCGTTCCAACAATTTGGGGGGGGGCGGGGGGCGAAATCAACCATCTAAGGGTCAAATTTTGCGTTTTAATTTTATTTTTCGATATTTTTTGAATTTTCAGATTTAGTATTTTTGTATAAGAGCATGATCTTGAGTTGCAGGTCAGTCTTGAGATTTATTTAGACATTTAGAAAATAACAGATCAATATTAGACCCATCCAAGCTTTTGCATCTCTGTTAATAATAAGTTCTGTTAACTCTCGTTAGCTTTTTTGCTTTAGTAGTTTTTTTTAGTTGTGCATGACAACTCTATCTTTGAGTTGTGACTTATTTGAAGACTCTTAAGTATTGTTTTTGGCGAATAATGAAGAATTAGACTTTGGTTTTTTGGCTACTCAAGAATTGTTTGTGTAAATTTATGCCTTTTGGAATTTGATGTGTTTTTCTAGATTCACCATTTCTATGTTGTGTTGAGAGGGAATATGGACAAATATGATATGTAATTTAGATTTGTTGATGAGCTGTCCAAAAGCCACCTGAGAGACCATGAAAATTTTGTGTACTTGTATTTCTCTGAGAATGAGAGTGGAAAGCATCAAGATGTCCTCGAAAATTTGGAATCTCAAATACCTTGGGGCCCCTATCACTGGTTGGGAGACCATGAATCTTCATTTTTAACTTTTGTATCTAGTATCAGCTGGTTGAGCAATTCTCCCATAGTAATTAACAAATATGGGCTCAATGGATCACCTTGTCTAAACCCCCTCATGGGATCAAACATATTTCCTATGTCCCTGTTGAGAGAATCAACACAAGCAGCCATGGTGAAGCAGCGATTTGACTACTTGTGTGTCGAATCCGAAGGCCATTAATGTCTTAGCTATCATGGCCCAACTGCATATGTCAAAAGCTTCTAGCATATCCAGTTTTATAAGCACTCCTCGACAATTATGAATATTGGGGGACATATTTCTCCTACTAGCCATTATGTTGTCCATTAATTGCCCACCCAGAACAAAGGATGATTAGGTCTCTAACATGATTTTGGATGGTAATGGTTTCATCCTTTGAGCAATTAGTTTCGACAGAATTTTGTTTATCATATTATAGAGAGCTACGAGGCAATATTGATCCATCTAGTAGGCTTGAGCAACTTTGGGCATATGAACTAATTTCATTGCATTCATTTGTTTCAAGATTTGACAATTCCTTCTAGATTCATCAATTACAGCCAAAAGATCTGTTTTTATTAGGTCCCAATATGTTTGAGAGTACACAATAGAGAAGCCATCGGAGCCAAGCGCCTTGTTTTATTGAAAGAGGTTGTCATAAGTGTACACTTTTTTATTCCATTTATAAGTGTAGGAATGTTCTTAAGTAGAGATTTGTTTGCCATTGTTTTTTCTGATCTGTCCGCACTTTCCATCAGCAGGTGTCTATAAAAATCAATAGCATAGCTCAGGATTTCTATCACTGTGTATGTAATCATTGCTTGTTGTTTTGCTTTTTTGAGACCCATATTGACATGCCACCTTTTGAGAACAGATTTGTGGTAGGTGGTATTTGCATCCTCCCTGTTGAATCCAGATTTCACTTGATCTTTAATGTCAGTGGTGCTCCTTCCTCCATTGTGGTATGGTTAACTCTTGTAGTAGTTGTCGTTTGGAGGTCGCCATCTCTGCAGGAAATTATGTATCTCTAATTTGTTCCAGATAACTTATTCTTCTGCTTTTGGATCAACTGAACAGCCCTTGAAAAAGCTCTGGATCAATCATATTAGTGTTAGCAAGTGGCTATAGCTTAAGTCACAAAGTTCAAGTTCGAGTTCGAGTTTGACGAGAATAAAATTCGGTTTAAGTTTGCCAATGGATAAAGTTCTAAAAAAAATTGCCATTAAATTCAACCAATCGATAAAATAATAATAAATATATAAATATTAATTAAAAAAAAAGAAAATAAAAAAACATAAAATTTTAAAATAAACCATATAAAAATTAAAAAAACTTTAAAGAATAATAAAATATATATTAAAAAAATCAATTTAAAATATAATTCAAGATATTAAAAAACAAATAACAATAGATGGAAAAAAAAATGAAATGAAAAAAAACAACATAAAAAACAAACTAATAATCTAAATGAAATCCTATAACAAACACAGCGTTTATCGTTTATTGTTATGAAATCCTAAAACAAATAATAATAAACATGAACCATGTTTGTCTGTTCTCACTCAACACCTCACAAAAAACACAAGTCACAACTCCCTCCACAGACGCCAACGATGAATACAGCCCACACACGTAGACCCACAGACACGGCACGATACACACATAGACACACAAATAGGTCATGATACACACGGCCATAAAGTGCATATGCCACACAATACAGAATCACAAACATGCGGCTAAAAGTGCAAACACCACAACAAATAAACCCAACGAATTTGATGATTTTTGGCAATTTTTTTGTGGCCCCCTGAAAATCAGCTAATTTCATATTTTATCCCTATCAATGCCTCGAAAGTCCTATGGTTAAGCCAAGTGCCTCCTTTATTATCCTTGGGAACTTTGATGGCATTAAAGTCACCCATCAGGATGAAATTGTGAGTGTTATTACTAGTAATCCAAACCATAGTTACCATAATCGCAATTAATCTTAAATCGCCATGAAAAACGATTTTTTCGTCCCAAAAACCACAATTTTTACTGAGTCAACACTCGGCATGGAATAAATCATTGACTTAGACGATTTAATCGTAAAAAACACGAAAAAATGCAAAAAAATTGTGATTTTCACTAAAACTGCAATTTTTTCAATTAAAAGTGAAAAAAAAAGAAAAAACAATCATTTTTACACCCAAAAATTGCAAATTTCTCAAAATTTTCAAGAGCAAAATTCAAAAGAGCACAAACAAGGAGAACATAGAGATTTTCAGCAACGGGTCCAAGAGGTTCAAGAATTTTCAGCAACAAATTTGACATTTTCTCTTCAGTCTTCATTGACTCGTCAAATTTCCAAATAAGTTCAGTTTTTATTTTTCATATATATCTTTTAAAAAGTAAATAAAAACTATAAAAATTAAAAGATCCCTAACCCTAACCGTACAATTAGGGTTAGGGTTTTTTTAATATTAATAATTAAAATTTAAACCTATGGTTAGGGTTAGGGTTTTTTTTTTTTTTTTTAATAATTAAAATTTAAACCTAACCCTACCCTGGTTAGGAATCAGGGTTTTTTTTAAATATTAATTTTTTTTAATAAATTTTTATAGCTTGTAATTAATTAAAAAAAAAAATCTATAAAAAATATTAAACGACAAAATCTATAAAAAAAATAGACTTCGATGTCATGGATGACACTTGGATCGACACCGAGGTTGTCTCTCAAATTAGGAGAGGCAAGAAACCTGAAAATATGTTGAAATGTAGACCTGTTGAACCATAGTCTATGTGCTACCATTTGCTCCCTCCCCTTTTTTGTTCCATGACAACAATAATATGCATTTTGAAATGAAAATGTAACGAAATTTGAATATTTCATAAAAATAATGAAAGAAAATAATTGATTGATTTGGAAGGCGTACAATCTCATTTATCTTCCTCGCATAATCTGTATTATGTAATTGTATCTATTCTCTATGCAACTGAAATACCTAATATGTATCTCAATGCATGGAAATGCATTTTCCTAACGATTTTAAGTTTTTCGATTTTTTCCCAATTTTTTCTCGATTAATCACGATTTTTTGAAAAACACTTACACTTTTGAAAAAATGATTTTTTTCTCAGACGATTAATGCTACTATGATCCAAACCAACAACTGTTGTAACATTGTTGCTCTGTTACTTCCATGGGGAGGTATATAAATGTTGATCGTCTTGTATGATTCTTGGAACTCAAAAGAGAAGTCATCAAAAACCAAGCCCAAAGAGAAGGATTGGTGTGACTGGTGAACATACCCAGTTGGATCCCATTGAATCATTGTTCGAGTGAGCAGACAAGAAATCAATTGTTTGTTGCCTCAGAGTCCAGCATAATGAGTATTCCTAGTAGAACCCACCTTCACAATTTCTTGAAGAAAAATTAGATCCACATGCTCTGCTTTCACCTTGTCTTTGAGGAAGTGACGATTGTTGGGTTCACCTAAAACTCTGATATTCCAAGTGAGAATCTGCATTACAAAGGTTGCATAGAGTTCGAGGTGTCCCCCTCCTCATCTTGGCCTTGCTTAGGTATTTTGGACATCCAGATCTGCATTAATTTTTCTATTGGTTTGTCCAGAAAGGAGTCATCTTCTGAATCAAAGCACCTCGTGTGGGCTTCCATTACATTTTTGGCATATTTGTGTTTTCGGGCTCCCAGAGCTGCAGATTAATTGGAATCAGATCTTCTTGGCAGCTGGTTTTGTTTTCCTCCTTTCTGCTCTTTGTTGGCTCAGACGTACTAACGATTAATGTAAAATTGAAATGGTTTTAAAGTTTAACTTTATGTTTGGCTACGCTTATTGCATGTTGTGATGGCATGTACCCATCGGAAGAGATTGTATCTGCAAACTCTTGGACATGGACATCTACCATATCCTCACTCCTTTTGTCTGATAGTGCTTCAAATGGATTTAATAAAGATATTTAGGTTTCTTGACTTGGAGTACCATTTCCTTTTCTAGAGTATGCACACTGAAATTTGTTCTCATTTGATTGCTCCTTTTTTGCAGGTTTGTTTTTTGGTCGAGGCCTTGCTGTTACATCATTTCGGCAGGGTTGGGCTGGTCATTAACACGAGTTGGCTGTTGCTGCTCTTTTGTTTCATGATTGTCTTCTGCCTGCATTGTTTGAGGGTCTTGAGAAGGGAAAATATGGAAAGATGTCCATGTTCATGACAAAGTCTGCATCTAAATGGGATATTTTCATAATCCAATAGTTGCTCCCATTCCAACCCTCCCATGTCATAAATGATCACGTGATATGATTTTCAGGATTCAGCTGTGTATCCATATCCATGTTGACATAGATCTGTGCATGGTTCAAAACATCTAGATTTTTGGTGAACTCTGAGGCCATGATGTACTCTTGAATAGCTGATCCTATTCTTTTCAAGAAAAATTCTTCCAAGTATTCTCTTGGAAGCAGTGGTAGCCTGACCCACACAGGGACTATACATGGAAGATCTTTTGATGGGTTGACGGTTGGTGACCAATGTTTCATGAAAAAGCCCGGAACATTTCATGAACCATGGCCCCCCTTATAAAGCACCATCACTTTCTTGTTTGGATTTAAAATTAATCATAAAGTAACCCTTGGGTATCATTAAAATATCCACAGACCCTGATGGTTTCCAATTTTCTTAGACCCATTGACTGAGAGTCTCAAGTCCAGGGTATGCTCCCATAAATATATATATCAGATCCCTTTCTTTGACGATCCAAAGCTTATTTCCCATATCTTCTATGAAAAATGAGACCCTTGGAAGAGTTTCAAGCTAGAGGTATCAGCCATTTTCCTTCTTGGAAGGGAAATTGAGCCTTGAGAAAGTTTTATGTGCGTGATATTGTACAAATCGTTTAAGTTCCTCTTTGCAGACTTGTGTTGGTTCATTTGAGACTGCAGATCTGAAGTTTGGATTTAGATTTTGTGGGGGAGAGGGTTGTGAGGAAGTCATAGCCTCCTCTGAAGAGCTGTCCTTATGCTTGATCAGCTGGAAGCTGATGGAGGGACAGCAGACTGGATAGAGAGGTCTAGTGTGACAGATTTGGGTGTCCTTGGTGCATAGAGGGTTTAGAAATTATTTTTGCAGCTATTGCAGTTGGTTATTCATGGTAGCCAAAATTGAAACAATGACAATGAGTGAGTCAATATCGGACGAAATATTATAGAAGCATAAAGTCTAGCATCAATAATATCTACATTCCCTGAAACTGAAAATTAAAATTATATTTCTTTTAACAAATGAACAAAGTGGGCCAATGCGACTGCGGTATGCATACAGGAATAACAGACAGTATGAGCACCCAAAAAGAGGCAACTTTTCCAAGTTTCAATCAAAGAAAAATAAAGAAGGGAGAAAGAAGGATAACGTACCAATAGTAATGTCACACCCGCCAAAGAACTCACCATCAATATAAAGTTGGGGAAACGTGGGCCAGTTGGAGTATTCCTTTAACCCCTGGCGCAATGTTTCATTTTCAAGAATGTTGAATGTTTCAAATGGCACATTCAAAGACTTTAATATTTGCACAACAGTATTTGAAAACCCACACTGGGGAAAATCTTTCGTTCCCTTCATGAAAAGAACCACTTTGTTTGATGTAATGAATTTTTCCAGGCTTGTCTTCAACTCAGGTGTCAATGCTGCATCAACAGGCATAGATTTACATATAAAAAAATCATTCCATCCCTCATTAACCCAAAATTACACCTTCCTAACACATTAAAGATAAATAAAAACCATAAAAATTTGTTGGATGCATAACAAAATCACTGTAAACATTAGTAAACTAGATAAATTGCATACATATTTGGCTACCACAAAATGTAGTATTAGTGTGAAAAATGTCTCAACATCAACTTCGTTTGGAATTCAATGACAATGTTGACTTATTTTTTAGCATGGCATTTGGAACACCCAAACTTTTTCTTCTGGTTATTTCTTTTAAACATATGTGCTGAAAGTCAAACTACATAAGGGAGAAAGTTCCAGACAACTAACAATCAGACAGTCATGTCAATAATACATTGGACAATGCCTATGATTGCAAGTTATTTTTGAACCAGAAGGCCATAATGTCTCCAGACATAAGCACTAAGTGAGTGCCCTTTAGGTCAATGGTGATATTGCAATTAATACATGGCAGAAAGGTACAAGAAAGAGATGCGATGATTATCCACATAATTAAATAAAAGAGCTGGAAAAATCTAATAGCAAGCTTAAAAAACGAGAATCCTACGATCATATATGAAATTATGCCAGCCAAAGCAGTAATTTCCCTAATAGGATAACCATTGACAACTGCAGGTACAGCTACAAAGTGGTAAGATCAACAAGTTGGAGCAGCACAAACTAATGAAAAAAGTAAACCAACAAAAAAGGCACAAACTGAAATTTTGAAACTCTGAATAAAACAATGATCAATTCATAGAGTATTTCAAACAAGGAAAAATACACTACAAATGCATATAAAGAAAATCTGCACTAAAAATTTAGAGAGCACATCAAACAGTACTAGAAGAGCAATTTTATATAAATAAAATGAAATACTAATTATTAATAATATCAACTGATGCCTAAGAGAAATTCAATGAGATTGTTATGAATCCTCCTATGGGATTCCTAAGCACAATGGAGAAATACAAGAGAACAGTACTTTACTTCAATGGCATCTGTACGTAAACCACCAAAGTCAAATAATCATAACCCGATAAGGTTTAGGATGAAGGACGACAACCACCAAACCACGTTCCAAGACAGGCATCCCTTGAATTTCATCGTTAGATGCATCACTAATTTGGAACTCAAACCAACTCTGTCTAGTACTTCAATTTCCTTCATGAGTTATTATGTTCCACATCACTTGATGGCCAGATTTATATATTAATCAATGTTCCACAAGGAGGCATCCCTCTCTCTCCAAATGCCTTGAAGACGTGCACTAAATTTCAGAAACTTATGGATGGGGACAAAACATCCCCTTTCCCTCCCCAGGACGTTTGGTCCACTTAGAGAGCTGTTCTGGAGGCATTTTTGTTTTTGTTTTTTTGTTTTTAAGGAAGTGAAGGTATCCATGGGATGCTTGGGGGATGTTCCCAGCAGTTGGATGTTTTTTTTGTCATTAAGCATCAGCTCCTGATAGTCTTTGGCACTTCTAAGGTTGTTTCTAAAGTTCTTGAATGGTTTAAAGGAAAAAATTATGCCTTTATTTCTCAAAATTCTAGCTAGTTTATTGAGGAAATGAATAAGACACTGGGAATTTATTGTCAAACTCCACGCTCTAAACTAGATATTCATAAGTCTTCCTTGCATGGATGGGATGATAACCCTCTACATTGGGTGCTGGATCAGGGGTGGGCTTGGCAACCAGAATAAAATTGTAAGATATCTTGGTATCCCCTTTTCCCTTATCCCCTCTTTCAAGAGTATGTGGCAGGGGGTTTTTGGGAAAATACATAAGAAAGTATCTAAATGTCAATTTAACCTATTATCAATCACTAGAAGGATTCATGTGTGTCAAAAAGTTCTTTCCTCGTACAAAATGTATTAGATTTCGTATTGGTTAATAAGTAAATGTCAGTTGATCAGTAATATAAGATGGTGAGAGACTTCTTATGGTCTAATGGTAAGGAAACAAGAAACGGCTTACGATGGCTTGAAAAGGCATGCATTAAAACCAAGATAGCGGGCAGTCTAGGGCTAAAAAAATATTAAGCTCCATAAGATTAACTTGGCTGTAAAGTGGATCTTGAGAGCTCTTAATGGCCATGAACCCTGAAAACCCCTTGCTAAACATAATATTGTCAAAGGCATCATCCAATTGATTTGATATTTGGATCAAGAAGCTGAAATCACCAATAACTAGCGAGTAATCTCTGCTCACCCAGAATGATGTGCCAAACTAAGTCGCCGTGTCAAGTAATTGTTAGAACCAGAGGCAACAGTCAATAACACACGATTTTCTGAAAAAACTCGGGAATAACTCACAAGTGAAAGACTCTGGAATAACTCAAATTATTCAATAACCCGCGATTTTTGAAAAACTTGGGAATAACTCACAATTTTGAAATGCACATAAATAACTCGGATTTTTTTTAAAACTTGTGTTATTCCCAGGATTTTTTTAAAATGGTTCTGATTTATTTTTTTCAATTTTAGACTTAGTTTTCCGAGGTTTTCCCATTTTAATCCCAAGGAATTGAATTCCATTTACACTTTTAGTTTGCCGTGTAAATTGAATGCTACATGATTTGGCTCATTTACCATTAAACCAGCTGGCTCAAGTATTTTGCATGACATGTAAATCGAATGCTACCATGGTTTGGATCATTTAGTGTTAAACCAACTGGCACAAATATTTTTTCTTCTCTTTGAAGGGCTTGGGAACCTGCAAAGCATTAAGTGGTTAGGCAATCTGTCTTAGCTTTGTTTGACACTAATTGCCAAAGCTTTAGATTTATCTAGTGGATTTTACACTAGAATAATAAACCTCTGGCCAATATTAGAGGTTGCCCAACTCGGTACTGATTTGGTAAAGGGATCAAAAAGTTTGCAAACATCATTGCCAAAGGTAAGTTACTTGATCTGACTTGAAGAAAATTTGCAAGCTGCTAGATACTCATAGGACTTATATCATGTTGATGAAGGCCTTAAATCCCCTGACTGAGGCCTCGAACTGATCTTTGATACCAAGATTTGGGATAGTATTCGTTGGATTAAGGGCCTCTCTTGCTTGTTATATTTAAAAAACAATTGCACGAGAAACTTGCTTTTTCTCCTAATGTTTGTCTTTCTCTTAATCAGAAGTGGCATGTCTATGATTCTGCTAGATGGGCAAATTGAGAGGAAGAGAGGGAGAGAAAGAAAGTTTTGTCGTGCCTTGCCTCTCATCTCCAAGATCCATTAATGGCAATAATAGCCTCAAGCTAAGGCTTATGAAACATGGATTTTATTAGAAGCGTAGATTTAGAATAGGTTTCTTTATTTGCAAAGGGAGTGAAAGCCAAATGGCCCATCCTCTTAAAGGGGTTTCCAAGTTTACTTTTCCTTCTATTTGCACAAGTTTGTTTGCAAGTTAGGGTTGGTGCAAGCAGGAAAAATAGGCTCACAGGATTGTTGGAAGAAGGAGTAAAAATGGGAGGTTTTCAAACCCCTCCCCTATTCTTTCATTTTATTTTATTTACATTACTCTATTTTTTTATAAATGTTTGTATATATTAATAAAATACATATATAAATCCATAAATTTGTACTTGAAAACCTCCCCATTTTATTCAGTCTTGCAACAATCTTGTGAGCCTTCTTGATATGTAATTCGGTGCATATTCCACACACAATTTATCAATACAAATCTTATTAAGCTCTTAACAATTCCTTGATTCATTAGCTTGTTGTTTGCACATGTAATTGATTTAAACAATCAAGAAATGGAGCAAGGAAACACACAAGAACAGAATTGAAAAGATACACAAGATTACCCTAGAAAAACCCATTTTGGAAAAACTCTAGCAGAGTGAGGGATCTGCTCTTCTTGCCACTATCTCATTCTACAATTACAGGTTTACTGCCTTCTCTAGGCCTTCATGGACACTCATTACATTTGCAGCATGCCGAAAACCCATACATGCTTTGCAACTTGCACACTTGAACTTTCCTTCCACACTTCCAATTCCAAAACATGTGCAATCCAGAAGATCTACGAAGAGAACAAAAATAAACTCTGCCTTGTGAAGGATGGGACTCCACAATTGAGTTGCACCCCAACACCCAAGTGAATTCAACGCCATCCATTTGATGGAGGCACACTATATGCAGGGACATCACATCTGAGTAGCACTACTGCATGCAACTGAACTTTATTTCCATTCCTCTTCAAGACTCAAATCTTATTGAATAAATGAATTCCAATTGAATCCAATTCTGATTCACGAAGATTTTATTTCACTTCATCAATCACTTAATGACTACAATGACCCTCTCAATGCACATTTATACAATTCAACACCATAACAAGCTCGCATGAGAAGCCCAAACATCGGAAAATGAGATTAAAACATCTTTCTGTCCCTTGAAATTCTTGTAGCTAAAAAGTGCGACTACACCGCAAGGGAAAATGTCCTACAATTCCCAAAGGTCATAACTTTTGCATACAAACTCCAATTGAATTGCCTTTTTTCAAATAGCGTGACTTTTCCAAAGGAACCCAAATATGCAAACAAAAAATACCTTTAATGCATAACGTTTTAGCCTTTGCGCCACAACCTATCTGTTTTTTAGGTCATACCACGGCGCAACATCTTCTTGAACTCTATCAACGGTTAATCAACATAACCAATTGATAAAGAATTATAGAAAGCTAATTTCAAGTGCTTCAAGAAATTCTTATACAATGAGAATAATGAATTGGGTTAGCTAACATATTGGATCCGAAATTTGGAACACTTCTCCTTCCTCCTTGCTCCAACCTTAACCTGCAAACAAACTTCTGTAAATAGAAGGAAAAAATAAACTTGGAAACTCCTGTAAGAGGATGGTTCATTTGGCTTTTACTCCCTTTGCAAATAAAGAAACCTACTCTAAATCTATGTTCTTAATCAAATCTATGTTTTACAAGCCTTAACTTGAGGCCACGGCAACCATAAATGGAGCTTGGAGTTGAGAGGCAAGGCATGGCAATCCTTGATCTTTCTCCCTCCTCCCAATTGCAAGTGTGCAAATTAAGGCTTTTAAGGCTTGGGGAAAAAAAAATTATGCATCCATAAAGATATTAGTTCAAGTTTACAAAAAGATTTAATCTAACAATGGGAGATAAATTAGATCTAAGGGTGGAGGATGAATACACCACTTTTTTGGTGGAAAACCTTAACTTTAATTTTAGTCATTTTTTGATCTTTCATTAAGTTGGCTAATACCTTTTAATTTGTGCACCATGTGTTTTAGTATTAAGTGATCTTTTCAGGGGTGAGTTACTTAAGAGGGCCCCTTGGTGCACTTCGTTTAATTAAACCTTACAAAATGAACTTAAATGACCCCTCGTGATTAAAAGTAATGTCAACTTAAAATTAGCATGCAGCCTAAAGCACCTAGGAACCTTGTGAACATTTGTAAATGTGTATGAGATTGTTTAGTTATACCATGTTCATGTGAAATAGAGGATTTTTCGTTAGTCACGGACCCCTATTAAGGCCTAAGGCCGTTTAGGATGTTTTACAAACTGTAGGGCCGCTTAGATCGATAGGGCCATTTAGGAGTCATTTAACCTAACCTCCTTTGCAACATAACTCGAAACTTGTTTGTGATACTTAGGCATTCTTTTGAACGTTGTTCGTGCAATGTTGTGTACTCTTGCACCTAAACCAAAAAGAAACTGTTTTTAGTCATTTTCTTGTGCTTTATTTATGGGCATAACAATACACTTATTAGGACTCATGTTTCAATTTAGTTGGATATATACCTGATGAAACTCATGTTATCTCATAAACATGTTTGATATATTGAATATATAGACATGTGAAATATATTATGAAAAAAGATAGACTATTTGAAAATTGTTAAAATAAAATTTTGATTATTAAGTTTTTATTTTATATTGTTATACCATAAACGCACCATGAATCTGGTTTATGTGCAGATTACAGGATCCATACCATGACTAGCTGAAGGGGATGTATATTTCCATGGAGTATAAATGAGTTGGCCGACTAATAAGGTGGCTCTAGAGATGGACATTTTGGGACAGGAAGAACGTCATATTTAGAATTTTTTCAGAAAATGTTTTCTGATACTATAAACATGACATATTTCAAAAATAGTGAAATTTGATCAAACACAGTTAATTGAAGTGGCATGGCATGGTTGTGCCATGGCATGGAGAACCCTTGTAGTATGTTGATTTGGAAAGGTAAAACAATATTTACCCAAACGTGATTAGAAAATTAAAAGCACTACTTTTCGTAAGAAATAATAAAAATAAATATATATATTTGAAAATGAATTTTAGTCAAAAGTGAAGGCGCAAGTAGGCAAATGGACAAATGAGATATGAACATTATAATATGCAACAGATAGATCATTCATTGGGTCTGTGCATTTAACATATAACGTTGACAAAAGTTTTCAAAGGGCCAAAAAGGGGTTAAAAACACAAATCTAGCCTGTGGACTTAATATAGAGCATTGACCAAATGTTAACCCTAGAAAAATAAGCAAAGAGTTGTGGAAACTTTGAGTAAAAGCATTGACTGCTACAAAATGATGTAGATATGATTGTGATGCCCATAGGTATATAATAGAAATCTGCAAAGTTTTAACGAAGGGCATTGAAATACAACACAAGCAGTTAGGCATAGTCATAATCTCATTCTCAACTTAAAGACAGATTATAATTTTTGCAAGTAGTTGAGCGACTTAAATATGATCTTGTGAAAGAAAATGATATATACAATCACTACCTTTCATTTTGTGGGTTCAGCTTTTGAAATGACATAAATAAGTGAGAAAGTTAAAAACGTTGCTTTGGTTAACTATATGTTTTGAGTAAAAACGGAGCATTTTTAACAGGTTTATAAGTGGATGGATAAGTTAATAAGCTGTCCATAAAGTTGACAACAGTCCGATAAAAATTTCTACCATTTCTCTTTTTCCATTTTTTGTGCTCATTTTTATATGAATATAATTGTTGTTTGGTTGTGAAAAATTCTGGGTTGCAATCTCTTTTTGCTATGTTTATTTATTATGTATTTTCCAATTTGCCTTGTGAAAGATGGGTGAGAAGTAAAAGCGAGAAAATGGCTGCAGACTTATTAACATATTAACATATTATTATTGGGGGATTGGAAAGTAAGTCTTTTTGAGAGAAAAGTAAAGACTTACTTATACTAAGATATCAACATGTTTTGATATAACTGGTTCTCACTGTATATGATTGCAATTATATATATTGAAATATCAACCGGTTTGATATAATCCTTTGGCTATTCATTTATCAGTTGTTTCTAGTTTAGAGAATAGATGTGTGTCATGCTTGGAGTTTGGTTGTAGCTAATGTAGATTGGTGAAGCCTGGATTTTAGTCAACCTTAGGTCATTGAACAATTTAAGTGATTTATTCAGATTGCATGGTTGGTTTTATCATACCTGATTCTAGTTATGAGTAGTGTGAAATTATTTTGGATGCCTAGTACCAACCTTGGTGTCTGGTGTTTGGGCTTTTTTTTACACTTTTGGATTTTCTTTTCGCATTTTTTTAATTTTGAAAACTTGTTTTATCTTATACATGCCTTGTTTCACACATTTTACCTTAAGCCTTGATGGAGAAAAGGAGAGGTATGATTTTGAATCTCAATGTAGGTTGGATCAGTTTCATAATGTGAGACAGATGGGTAGTGTGTTTGGAACAACACTTTGATGTTGTGAAAAAGAAAGCAACAAAAGCTTTCTTCTTTAACAACAAGGGTTAATAGCATACATTCTTCTCAGTTTTGATGTGGATGAAGAGTGCATTCGTAGCTCCACGCACCAGGTTTTGGTGCACAAGTTCCCTTACAATCATCTTATTTACTTTGTTGTTATTTCAATTGAAAGATGAGGAAATATGAATATGTTTTGTATTCTCAGTTGTAAATGAATTTATGCAGGAATTTGTATCTCAATACTAACACATTGTTTGAAGATTTTGGAGTACCTATGCAAGCAGTTGACAAATGATCAAGTTCATTTCTTCGTATAGCCTTGAAGTTATGAGTTGTAGCAGATTGGGAAAATTTTGTTTCCTATAAATATATATTGTCAGATCTGCTTTGGGACAACCATATTAGTTTCCCCCATTGTCATTTCATTAGCTTGTGTGCTGAGAAAGACGCTAGCCTGATTTGTAGCTCTTAGAGCTCCAATGGGGAGCTGCAATAAGCCCATAGCAATGAATGTTAGACCATGTGTTTATGCTCTTCACATTTCATGCAAATATTAGTTAAATGTTCTTTCTTGATGATTATTTAAGTATTTTGAATAATATGTAAGTGGTTGGAATTTATATGCAAGTGTTAATATAAGCATCGGCTGAAATAATTTATTTTTATTGCATAAATTGCTTGTAACTATAGAAGAACATATGCATGTAAAACTAGTTGAAGATATGAGAAAGGTGATGAGATATTCTTTGATAAAATGGATTTAAGCATTGTAATTATTCCTCTTTAAATGCTGAAGTGATTCTCTTTTTGGTACTACATTTTACTTTAAAAATCAATGCAAAAAAATATGCAATTTTGCAGTGTTTTTAAAGCTGGGCAAAAACAGCTCAACGTATGACTCTAAAAAACTTTTGAGTCTTAGGCCAAGATGTTGGACCACAATTTTGACCAAGTATAGAAGTGTGCACCTGAGTTTGTTAAGTACTCAGAAGACACAAAAGGCACAAGTATTTTGGATAAGTAGCGAAGGCACAGAGAGTAAGAAGTGTATCTACCAAGTAATATCACGGTTTTGGCAGTCCAGCAGAGCACCACCAAGCTTAGCAACGCACGAGGAAGCAGTTATGCAGATGTACTAAGAAACCAGAAGCGCTTGAATCGAAAGAACTAACTAACTGGAGTCTCAGCATGTGCCGAAGATGGCACTATGGTTGGCGCAAAACATGGAGTGCAGTGAACAGGAAGGTTCAAACCAGAGAGCACAAATTCAGGAGCACCTATGTAGGAAAGCTAGCAAAGAGAACGAGACTTCAGATAGTGTGGTAACAATGAAAGTCATCGTTTAAAATAGCTTGAGCACATCTAGCACAACCCAAAGTGAATATAGGTCTTTGACAGTTAAGGGAATTTATAAGAAACCAAAAATATTTGCTATATTTAGAAACTGTTGCGATGTTTAAGGAGTGCGTATTTATTCAATGAAATGGCAAGGTGGTGGCTTGTACCTATAAAATTCCAGCTTGCATCTTAGTTTGTAGTGGTTGATGATAGATATTCGAGTTGTTGTTTTTGTTGTTGATTGTTAACGATAGTTGTGGAGCTATTGAGGAGATTATTGTTGTTATGCATTGAGACATAGATGTATTATTGTTATAGTCTGATATGTTAATGCAAAGAGTCGAATGCTCCATTAATGGATGATTGTGTTATTTGAAGCGGGTATTCACGGTACTTGATGTTAATGATTGGAATTGACTCTAAAATGCATTTATGATTCTCCTTCATTGCTTTAAAAATGTCTAAGTGTTGTTTTACTTTGATATCAACTGTGAAGGGATCATAATCGAATATGCTAAGTTGTCTTCTGTGACTAACCCAACGTGCTCTGATAGTCTCTCTCTTAAGGCCTTGGGTGAGCATGCAAGCCTGCTTGCATGATATGCAGGCGCAATGTCTGCTATCTGTTAAGGCAAGCATGCGCAAACACTCTGTTTGGCGCATAGGAAAATACCCCAACATTTTGGTTCCATTGCCAAGAGGTGGTTGATCCATGAAGAAAATTATGGGGAGATGATTCACCAGATTTCTTTGGAGAACTTTGAGAGGTAGCTAGTGGACCAAGAGCGCAGCTTTGCAAAGACTCATCTGAGCTTAGAAAAGCTATCTTCTAAGAAATACGTTGACTATTTACATGATCCTCTTTACGATGTGTTTTTTTGTGAGTTACATGAGCACTTGTACACATGGTTGGCCATGTAATGTTATGGACTGAAGTAGAAATTTTAGCATAAAACACCCTTGGATGACGACGTGGTTGAACAATTGCAATGCACTGATGAATTTTGGACCAGAGCAATAGACATGTGGTAAAAGAGCACATTGAATAGTTATCTTTTGGAGTTTGCAATCTCCACATACTCTTGTTGAAAGAGGCCGAATCCCATTTTTTGTGCAAGCCGAGGGGGGCTTTCATTGCTCAACTACCCTTAGAAATCAAGAAGCTTATGGTAGATTGTGATATTGAGGATCTTCCTATGGAGGGCTAAAACTCTCTTGTGCATGGGCCATGCAAACAATACAAGAGGGGAGGGCAAGGTTTGCATGATGCATCGATAAAGGGTGGAAAGCCAAA
The DNA here is from genome assembly GCA_037957365.1 of Torreya grandis. Lineage (NCBI taxonomy): Eukaryota > Viridiplantae > Streptophyta > Pinopsida > Cupressales > Taxaceae > Torreya > Torreya grandis. The sequence continues at coordinate 387,328 of JARHVA010001027.1, forward strand.
GAACTTCAGCATAGAAAGGCTGGATGCTCACGAGCTTAGGCAGCCCAAATATAGTGAAGGCCACCAAATAGTGATGGCCGCCATGGACCCTAGGAAGAGAGGAGAGGTGAGTCAAGGAAATGCAGCGAGGACCCGCACAAGATGAGAAGGGCATGAGGACAACTCTCGTGTTGAAGAGACGTGCTCCAACAAGATAGAGGCACACGCCATTGAGAAAGAAGTCAATGCAATGGAAGAGCTACCTAAAGTTACTTAGGACTCTTTCGGCATGAAGAACTGCACACCAGTAGAGGAAGTGCCCACCTCAAGTCTACCTAAAGCATCAGCCCGTGCATTTCTTAGCCAAAGGCATAACCAAGGAGATAGCATAGAGTGGCCTCAGATTGCAGAATTTGCGAGAAAAGAGGCCCAAAAGAGTGTTTTACAGCAAATAATACCATACCAGCCCAAAGGACCAGTAGTAGCACCATTGGTAAGATCTAAGAGCCAAGCAATGTTGGGCATGCCACAGACAGTAGGCAATAACCTAACCGCACAAGTTAGTAGTAACACAACTAGAGGAGTAATGGCTACGGTCACAACAACAGTCAACTCAAGTACAAATCAAACTCCAGTGCAGCCCAATTGAGAGTTGGCGGAAGTGCACCCCCACTCTGAAGAAATTTGTGGCTCAGGTGGAAGTAACCCCGAGGGAAGTCAAATTTCAAGCACTTAAGCAACAAGTAGTGAGCCACTAGTACAAGATCTTCACCCCAACATTTCATCTACGAAATGTCCATGAATCTACTTGAGTATCGAGGAGAGGAGAATGCGCGTCGCACCAAAAGGGAAGACCAGCAAATTTGCAACTACCTTGTTAAACCGCGCACATACTTGGTATCATAAATTCCATCTACAAAAGGATATTTTGGATTATAACCTTCTAAAGGAGGCATTCCTCAAAGAGTTTGATATTCCAAAATTTAAGCAGCAAAGCATCTCCGCTCTCAAAGAAATCAAATAGAACCTCTCCAAGAGCATTTGTGCATACGATGAAGGATTCAAAACCTTGATCTTTAAACTCTTGTACAAAATCCATCCTCTACAACACACGCAATGGTTCATTCAAGGTTTCCTCCTACCTTTTTGAAGTGCACAATCAATGAAGACTTTTACCGATCCAAGAGAGGCCTTGGAGGCAGCTTTGAGAGCTAACGAGGTTGGCAATGTAAATTCAAAGATCAGTCCCTTTATGGAGGCACAAATTGCAACAATGGCATTGCAAATTCAAAAGATGACTACTAGCAATGCACATGACACCTGCAACGACTTATGGTGCATCAACTATGAAATCAAGGGCAACAACAAGAACAATTACCCAAGGCGCAATGTTAAAGCGCTTCTTAAATCTTGTGAAATTTGTCGAGAGAATCATGATGTGCACTCTTGCCCAATGCTGCAAAGGGAAACACAAGAAAAAGCGTCATTATACTATAAAATCTATGAATCCTCCAACACTAAAAATTGTTGAATGATCAACGAGATCCATGAAGCATGTGAACAAGGGACACGACAAGCAACTATGGCACCTGTGAATCAAGAGCAAAGAATGGTGTTGAGCATTCTTATCAGGGCAGAGGTGGCAGAGGAGGAGGTGGAGGAATATTCCCCCCCCCCCAACGCTTGCTATAAGTATGGCTCATCCGAGCATTATCAAAGATATTGTATTAAGTTCACAACTTGTGGTTATTGTTGGGGGGAGCACATGATTGAAGAATGTCCTAACCTAGCTACAAATATTATCCATAAAGAGAACATGGAAAAAAGCTCGGAGATGATCAGCATTGAGCAACTAGGAGATAGGTGGGTACCAAAAGAAGGTGAGCGCAAACTACTCCCAAGACCTAAAGTTAACATCACAACGCATAGCAAGGCCACAACTCAACCACTGGCAATGGAAGCACCCAAGGAGAAAAAGTCCAATGTGCACCACCCTCTCCGATCATTGATTACCCTCATGGCCTAGCCCAAGAGTTGATTTTGCAAAAGGGCACAGACGTAATAAGGAACTTCCAAGGTGAGCTCCAACATGCGCAGGACATGGAGGCCAAGGCGAAAAAGAATCTCCCGAGAGGACCTAGTACAAAAGAGGTTGAAGAACTCTCTAAGATCTTCACTCTTTTACACTCAAAAGGAGTCATCAAGCTCCTCAAAACTTGGTTGGAGCAGAAATTTGCAAGGCGTAGCGGAAGAGTGGCCAACCAAGGGTCAACAAATCAAAACTGTGCAGAATGCCAATAATAATCAAGGGTTATTGATTGACGCCACCATTGACAAGTGGGCCATGTGTGAAATATCGATTGATGCCAGAGCAAAGATGATTATCCTCACCAAAGAGGCATGGCACAAAATGGAGTCCAACCTCTCGAGATTTCATAAGATGCCGTAGACATTATGGGAGTGAAATTTAATGCCGATTTAAAGGTTATTGAGTTGGCAGAAGCAAATAATTATCCAACCTTGCTCGGAAGGCTCCTGTGTTACACCAATAATGTTGATATGCTCTTTAAGAAGCACTATATGAGCTTTGAGAATGGAGAGCAATGCGTACTCATCCCCTTGGATAATAATCATGGACCCGCAAATGGGGAAAGTGTGAAAATCGACGAAGAAATTAATCACATTTACGACATCACTGCACAAGGGACAAAACATTTCAACCCTCAAGACGATAGTATTCTCAGTAGCATCTGGCATTACAAGCGTTTCCTACAATTGATGGATCCAAGAGTCTTACGAAGTAATCAGGTAAATGTGGCAAGGTGAATACGAGACCCAAACCGTCCATTGAACACAGAGACATGAAGGGTAGCAAAGCTAATGTTGTTCAAGCCCCAAGCACAATAGTTTGGGTATCGTGCAGCATGCAGAAGGTGAAACGAGTGTTTTGTCTTGATAGAGGGGAAATTGTCATGCTAGCTCACTATGATGCTTCAACATGCATAATGTCCTATGTGAATGACCTAAACAGATGCTTGCCCAAAGAGAAGGAACGTTTACTCTCTTTGGTCCATACTTTGAAAAGCATTGTTGAGAGCTTGGGGGTGACATATAAACCTTTATTACCTACATGGGTTGCGGTCGAAGAGGCAATTTTCACCCGATTTGAGCACAATAACATCAAGCTTGAATTTCCTAGCTATGGTAGAGACACGCCACCAAAGAAACATCTGCAACATTGAGATAAAGTTTGGACAAAGAGTGTGCATTGTCTTCCCATTGGACTATGGGTTCATGCTTTTTACAGCGCCTTGAAAACTTGGGTGCACACATGGCATATCATCAATGAGACGAAGAAGGAGACGACATAATGGGAAGCGCTAAAACCGGATATCGCTCACACCTTTTCCTTTTCCTCTCCCAATCTTGAACTTTCCAAACTATTGCAGTGGATGCGTAGAGCCATTATGGAAGATGACAATATCATATAAGAGCATGTGTGAAAGATGCACAGTGAAAAAGGCCTTGTGCTACCACAGTTATTCAGAGACAAAAGCAATGAGGATAGCAACTCTAGGATTAGGTATGGCTAGAGCGCAATTTCCAGTTCAAATTCAACAAAGAGGTGGTCTTCCGCAAGGTTGGCAAAAAGAAACCTAATGATGACTCAAACCACTTGAATGTGGAGACTTCTATTGGGGAGTGGAAGGCCGTAGATGCACGAAATGGTAAGAACAAGTATTACAATGGACCTTTGGAAACCAAGAAGGTCAACATAGGTACCAAACATGAACCTAAGATTGCAAACCATTGGAGACTACTGGACAGATAAAGAGCTGGCACAAATAGCTGAATTGTTGAGAGAGTTTTCAGGATATTTTTTTGCACAACTAGAAGAAAATGAGGGGCAAGCACTCTTGCTTAGGGAAAATGAAAATCAAATTCATTAAGGGCAAAAGACCAGTCAAGAAAAGACCATACATAATGAACCCTAATCTCCATGCCAAGGTCAAACAGGAAATCGATAATTTGCTTGCCGCTGGGGTGATCTATGTAGTTGATGAGTCGAGGTGGGTAAGCCCAATGGTGACCAACTTGAAGAAGTATGGGCACATTCGGATCTATGTGGACTTCGCTTGTTCAATATTGTTGATGTCACTGATCTAGTCCCAACTTCATTTATTTAGGAGATTCTACAAGAGGTTGTTGGTTTCGAGATCTATACATTCACTTATGGCTTATGTAGTCACCATCAGATCCAAATAGAGGAAGAGGATAAGCCAAAGACATTTTTTGCAATGGAGTGAGGGTCCTTTGCTTACAATGTAATGCCCTTTGGATTGAAAAATGCGTCGATGGTATTTTCATGTATTATGGTCGTGGCTTTCACACATTACATTCACAAATTCCTTCAAGTTTATCTGGATGATTACACTATTTATGGGTTGATGAAGGATCACTCCACAACTCTATGATTAATGTTCGAGCAATGTCAACAACTCCAAATCTCTCTCAACCTGAAGAAGTGTGTTTTTGCCACACCCTGTGGTACACCGCTTGGTCATGTAATATGCAAAGAAGGGATGCTTGGTGACTCCATAAATATTACCATTATCTTGAAACTTGAAGTGCCTTGCACTCAAAGGGATGTGCACACATTTTGGGGTCACAATGGGTACTATCGCATTTGATACATTGATGGAGAAGCTCACAAGCATGCCAATCTTGTAATTTCCCGACGGGTAGACTCCGTTCCATGCCCACGTTGATGCATCTAGTTCAACGTTTGGCAACATCCTTGCAGAGCTAGGGGTTTCTAAAGTGGATCACCACATCTATTTTGCTAGTAGGAAACTATCACTCGCTTAGTGCAATTATACTACCACAAAGCACAAAGCGCTAGCCATGGTTTATGCACTCCAAAAGTTTTGATAGTGTTTGCTTGCCACCCCATTCGTGTCCTTCACAGATCATGAGGCATTGAAGTATCTTGTCAACAAGACAGTATTACTGATGACAATTCTTCCACAAGTCAGATTGTCTCTCGCCATTCGGAAAATTCACATCTGTAGCCAAGGAAGAAGAGTACATTGTTTTGGTAGGGTCCTTGCTACAAAGGATGAATTCCTTCAGAAGGGTTCAACAAAAAGGTTTTAACTTCGGATAAAGAAAACCTTCGGACTTTTGTCCAAAGGAATTCCTTCAGACAAAAAGTCCGAAGAAATTCGGAAGACCACAAAGACAAAGAAAGTCCGCACAAGGAAAAGCCAAGGAATTAATTCGGAAGAGGCATTTTCAAGAATTCCAAAGGGCAAGGTACCCTTAGAAAGGGTCACTTTCAAAAAAGCCGAAGGGCACCTACCCTTCGGGCAGGCACAAGACCAAATTAAAGACTTTTGCAAAAAGCCCGAGTGCCCTCCAATTTTTCCGAAGGGCACAGAAGATCAACTAGCCCTTGCGGAGGCACTTGGTTGGCAACAATACCGAAGCAGAATTCCTGAAGGGTACATTTCAAAGTTGAAACAGAGCAAACAGCAAAGGACAAAGAATTCCTTCGGACAAAAAGTCCGAAGAAATTCTAAGGAATGGCCACGCAAAAGTCCAACACATAAACCCAAAGGGTATGTGTCCTCCGGAAAAGTCCATCACATAATCCCGAAGGGCAGGAAAGACCACGGTTAAAAAGCTGAGAGGCACATTTCGGAAAAAACAAGTGAAGCCAAGACACAAAGGAGACCTTCGGACTTTTTGTCTGAAGGAATTCCTTCGGACAAAAAGTCCGAAGAAAGTCCGACGGCAAAATACAAAGGCAAAAAGCCCGAAGGTCCGCGGGAAAATGACGAGAAGAAAGTCCGAAGAAAGACAAGTAAAACGAAGGAGAAAAAGTAAAGGAAAGATATCCTTCGGACTTTTTGTCCGAAGGAATTCCTTCAGACAAAAGTCCAAAGAAATTCGGCCGCCAAAACAATAAAGGACCCGACTAAGACAAAAGCCCGTGGAGAAAAGGCACAAACAGGAGAAAAGGTAAAGGAAGGTATCCGACGAGAGAGAAGTCCGAAGGAATTCTGCGGAAGATTATCCCGAAGGAATAAATGACCAAAGGTGACGTCCCGCTAGTCGTCAAATTTTGACCCCGAGAAGTAACCGTTGGAACAGGGTTAAAGCCGGAGTTCCGAAAGCAAGCCCAATGGAGAAAATATAAACCGGATATAATTAGACTAATACATCCGAATATAGAATCCCACCATAAATAGACACGAACAGCAGACCAGAATAGGATAGAATGCATGCAAGTAGGAGCTATTTTCAAACATCGGTCAAAGTTTCAGTTGACTGATTATTAAAGTTCTGCTCATCTCCAGTCAACTCATGCATCCGAAGGTCCAACTCAGCGTCAACCAGAGTTCCAAATTTGAACAACGAGTTGACTGTTCCAGACTTAGAGTTGACTAATTGTTAAACGCCACATTCACTAGGAGCTTTCCATGCGAAGGAGAATGATCTCTTCGTCCAACTCAGCGTACCAAACAGTCAAATCAGCATGATCTCTTTGTTTAACTCAGCTTTCAAACGCTACAACTCGGCATCAAGCAGCTCACGAAGAAGTTCTAAAATTGACATTTGCGTGGGTTTCCATGCAAAGAGAGGTGGGCGGTTCATAACAAAGACAAGTTCGCTTTATCAAACGAAGAAGCTTCATGCAAGGACAAAAAGAAAATATATTTTATTGAAAGGCCAAGTAAAGCCTTGAGTTAACCAAAGTGAATCTTTCTCTTCAAGTTTCTACGCCAATCTTTGGCCTCTTGTAATTCTCTATATAATGGCTTTCAGCCTTGTTTAAAATCATCCAATCTCTCTTGGTTAGACCAGACTCTGCCATTGGTGAGTTGTGTAACCTCTTCGATCAATACGACTGTACTTTCAGATTTCAAGCGTTGGCATAGTGAATATTTCTTCAACATATTGCATAAGTGGTAGATTTCTCTCCCTTCCCAAATTCTGATTCATACCTAGTTGCTAGATTATCCTTGTGCAGGTCATGTTCAGTGTTCTTTATTGTCTTTTGCTGAAGCCGTAAGTGGATGTTAGGTGGCCGCAAAGTGTCTTATATCGGACCTCTCTCCATCGTTTTCCCTCAAGTTTTAGCTATTGGATCGAACCTCTTCATGAAATACTTATGCATAAGTGATTGATTGAAATCTAAGGTCTTCCTTCTCCCTTGTTCGTTCAGTGTTCAAGGTTCTAAGTTGAGTGGATCAAAATTCTGGTGTATCACCTCCCTTTAGGTAGGATTTCCCCTTTAAGATTTCCTTCTCCCTTTTCCACGGTAGTCCGCAACGTAGAGTGGAGTCCTAATTGATACATCATACAGGAACCAACCTTCTCTGGAGGTTCTTACCGTTGAGGCACCCACCCTCGTGAGAAGATCCCATTGTTTCAGCCGGATAAAGGACTGGCCGTTTCACGCACGTCTTCGAATCAGGGCGCAGCTGCAGGTTGACAACAATTACATGGACGAATTTGTAGATGGATAGTATTGTTTCAAGAATTCCAATTTTCAATGGTTGTCAAACCTAGCAAACAAAATTGTGGGGCATACCACTTAGCAAAAATCACTTCATGAGAAAAGCACAAAATATAGAGGATGGAAGGCTCAACGCACGGCTATACAAGATCCAACAAGTACAGGACTTAGAAGACATCACAGCAATTCTCACCTTAGGAGTCACCCCAAGTGACTGGAAAATAAAGAACAATAAACAACTAGTGGTCCGTGCTACCCCATACCAACTCATTGGCAGCAAGTTATAAACAGTTGGGTGTGATGAAGTATTGCACCGATGCGTTTTGGACCATGGGTGCCCAAATGTCTTGGGCGAGGGTCGTGAATGAATCACAGGAGATCACTATGTTGATGAGGCCACTGCACACAAAATTATATTTTCTTGCCTCTGGTGGTTAGCAATCTTTAGGGATGCAAAAGAGTTCGCACTCAAGTGCGACATCTGTCAGTGAATTGGGAAACCTAACAAATGAGATGAGGTGCAATTAATTACAATCATTGCCCAAGAGCCATTCAAGAAATGAACTATCGACTTTGTCTAACACATCTTCCTGTAAGAGCCCCAAATAAACTCTTAAGCCACACAAATGAGATTAGCTGGTTGCTGCCCCAAAAACTCAGAAAACACAGCCAAGAGATCTTGCCCAAACCCTTATCAAATAGCTCCAAAAATGCAATAATACTTAATCAAATGAATAGCTGACTTGTGTACCTTTTTGTGGGCAATATGGTGGATGTAACTTGCTGGAAATAGGTGACGAATTTCTGATTATAGAAGCACAGGTAAAGCAGGTTCAGTTCTGGGAATTAATTCAAGATCCTTCTTCACAAGAGGCCAAAAACCCTCAATGGTGACCACCATTCGCAAGGCTAATTTCCAGCTCCACAAAACTTGATCAAACCCTCACCTAAATTGTTCTTCCTCAAGAAAAATACAGAAATAAATTCTAAAATAATATCAATGAATTTATCCCACAAAAATATCTTCCAACCCTTGTAGATCAGCTTACCTTCTTTGGAAAAATAATAGATTTAAATCAGAATATAATAAAATGATATCCTATACCAAAAATGGTTTCCCACCTCTCCAAATGGAATCACCAATGCTAAGAGATAAGAGGAATATTTTCTTTAAATCTGAGACGCTTCAAGAAACCCTCAAATATCATAAAAACTACTTCAGCTGGTTCGCCACCCTAGAGAAAAATATATAAATATTTTTCCAGCACTATTTACTTTCAAAACATCCCAATGGATTGCTCTACCTGGAAAAATTAGATAAAAATACTAAAACCCTAGGAGAGGGTTTTAATCCACCAAATCCTCCAAATCGTAGACTTTCCCAGCCCTTGAGTGGTTTGTTGTATGCATAGGCAGCCCTCCTTGATCTCACTCTCATTTGCCACTCTTGGAGCTTATGAACCCTTCCTTTTTGCTTGATTTTTGTCCTTCAAATTGATTCGCTACAGCTGCAATATTAACTAAGAAAATTCAATTGATGCTTCAAAATAGATTAACAAGATTACCTTCAATAGGTGGTGTCGATAGACACCGTTTTATAGAGCCTCATAGCTCTTGGAGGGTAACATTCTCCAAGAAACTATGCCAAAGATGATCAAGCTTGACATACTTGACTTCTCTCCAAAATAGCATATGCACACATAATCTTCAATTGAGCCTTCATGCTCCTTAAATAGCCTCTCCAAGTGTAGCGCTCCACATGAAAAAGAGAGGCTTAATTTCAAAAAGCAAACTTAAGTCTTAATAGGTTAAGACTCATAATGTCCCCTACTTAAGTGAAATAACATGAAGTACTTTTCCTTCACAACATAACTTAAAAATAGAATCGTAAAGTACCTTTCTTTTTAAATTATTCATTCACAAGGGTTTAATGAGTTCCCTATCCTTCTTTTACACTTAGTTATGGGAACCAACATGAACTAAGGGTCCTTCGAGATTTTAGAGATAATTTGGGGACATTACACTTCCCTAGAGCACAAAGGACTAACACGCAATACATTATAATGGCTACGTATTATCTTATCAGAGGGACAAAGGCAGCCCAACAAAGAATTGTATTGCAACCACAATTGTGTGTTTCCTATGGGAGAACATCATAAGCAGGTATGGATGTCCCCTGAGTCTCACAAGTGATTGGGATACACATTTGTTGAACAAGACAGTACGCATTCTGTTAGTTGAGGCCATGGTCACACCCCCTACCACCCTCAAGCAAATGGGACAATAGAGGCTTTTAACAAAAATTTGGGCACAATCTTGACTAAGATTTGCAACGTCGAATGCAAGGATTGCGATGATCAAGTTTCAGCAATACTTTGGGCCTATAGAACAACATACAAGCAGCTTAACAAGTCTATTTTATTTCAACTTATATTTGGAAAGGAGGTCATTTTACCAATTGACTTTTTTGGTATCCTCCTTGTGCATTGCACCCTCTGGTTGGTTGGATGACAAGGAGTCACCAAACGCAAGGCTTGAAGAGCTCATGAAATGGGATGAAAAGCATGACATAGCTAAATGGAGCCAGGGGTTGAAAAATCAAGACAAAAGGAATGGCATAAAAAACATATTAACGGTAAAATCCTACGCAAGGATGCATATGTTTTGCTTTACAACTCACAATATACAAAGCATCCGAGCAAACTTCACATTCACTGGATGGGACCTTACATTATTCATAATGTTCTCGAAACAGGTGCATGTAAATTGTGCACTTTGGATGGAGAAAAGCTACCTAGGCATTCAATGGGAGTAGGCTTAAGCCTTTTCATTTGTAATATTTAATAAACTACTCGAAGTAAGGCGTATGCCAAAATGTAACACAACATATTTTTAGCTTACTAGTTTCTTTTGGTGGCTACTTTTTGCTTTATGAAAATAAGCGTAACACTTTGTTGCACACCCGATAGATCAGGAATAAAGTGAGCATTCTGATAAATCCAATCAAGTGACTTGAGCAAGGAACCCCCTGGAATTTTTATGCCAGATGTCTAGGTAGATCTAAGAGGGAATTGTTGTGCCAATTGCAACATGAATGCATTTGGTCTTTCTTATCTACTAACAAGAGCTAATTTTTATTCAATAGTTGTGTTGCGCCAAATTTATGTGTCGGTAGAATAGGTCACTAATGCACCATGATCATTATAAACAATTGATGTACTAGGAGGATTTTCAAAGACAACAGTCGCGAACATTCGCGCAAGCAAAGTGAGGAAGAATTGGGGTTTCTATAAAGGGCCATTTTGTGTGCACAATTGAGCTGGAAAATATAAACTAATTGATGTGTTGAAGGACTATGCACATAATTAGTGTGCAGTGCGATAAAACGAAAGGCTCACACCATCTACGAGAATCCGGTGGACTAGCACACATAAACAACCAAGTATCTAGGTACGTGAGGCTTGCGGGACATGAAAACGTGAACAAGTGGTTTACGTGTTGCATCCTGGAACACGAGAAGGAATAAAAGGCATAAGTCACACCTAAAGGAAGCAGCGCAAGGATGATGTCACCATGAGGTAACAACGAAAGAAATAGAATGACAAATGTTGTTAGGCAATCAACGTCGACAAGTGGTATAAATTGACCCTTGGACATCATTTTCATTGCTTAAAATTTTTGAATTTGAAAGAGCCGCAAAGTGAAGAACAATCAAAACCCTTAGGGAATGCAAGAATTGTAAAGAAATTGCAGGGTTTAGACGAATTTAAGGTTGGAAATCAATAGAAAAGTGAAACACGAATCATTGCAAACAAAATTCGGGCCAGGGGGAGTGAGATTCAGCCAAATATAAAAAGAAAAGAAGTTACAGAGGGCATATCTGCCACTAGAGCCCATTGAAGCTCAAAGCCAAAGCAAAATTCTATGGAATGGAAAAATAAAACGACCAGGATTTGCACAGAAGGTTAGAGACCACGAATGTCGCCAAAACACAACCCAGATGCCATGGTGGCTGCAAAGAAGTAGCGACTGTAATTTGCCGAAACAAAGTGGGACGACTCATTCATCACACAAGAAGTAATTGAAAAACAAATGCAGGGAAAGAACATAGAGGAAGCGCTTGAGGAAATCACAGAAATGCAGTTCCCATACTCATGTTTACATGGAAGAGAATGAAGCTACAAGGTGGAGCAATGTAGAATCAAATATTAAAATCACCACACGACGAAGAATGAGTTGGACCTCAAAAAGGTCGATATTTTAGAAGGAACAATGGTGGGTGGGGATAAAACATTGATAATCAAATGCCAAGCTCAAGATTGCTTTTGAAAGAATTGGAGTGCTTCAACTTTTCTAAACCCTGAGAAGTTAATGAGATTTCTCCTTTCATGAGTATACAAGAACAAGATCTACTTTGTTAGGCATAGAATGAAAATATCGCCAACTCGCATAGACAGATTGATTGGTGTGCCATGCACAAGGAAAGACATCAAACAAGCGCTAGTGAACACGAAAGAAATTGAAAAGGTTACCAAAGTGCTTAAATATTTTTTTTAAATGTTACTTTCCAATTGAGCACTTGGAGGATTGGGCCACATACGCAGCGACGCGACTTGTCAGCGCAAAGCTATGCGCTGCTGACCGATGGGATAACATATACAAACAGTACCTACACATCGTGCATAGGATGGGCACTGAGAACGTGCAATTCAACATTAAAAATTTGTCTATGATGACCTTATTGAAAACACCAAGAAGGCCCATGAAACAAGAGAATCATTTAGCTGTGCAATCCTTATTTTACTTGTGCTTGATGAAGTTGGAGTCCCGGATGGATATGGTGATACCGTATGGTTTCATCACCAGCAAAGAGGTACAAGAATCACATGTGCCCTAGCCCCTAGAACAAAACATGTAAAATAAAAATCGACAGATGGTGTGACAACATAGTGGAGGCATTTAGTGATGAATGGTGCATTCCACAAGAAATGTCAAAAGCATATAGCATCTACACTGAATCTGAAATAAGGAGGCATCATTCTCTAGCAAAAATAAGATTAAAAAGTGGCAACATGTCTGGATGGCTTAAATTTCCATATGGAATCTCAGTTCATTATTTGGAGAGTGCATTAAAAAGGGTACCCAATGCACGGTGAAAGAAGGTGAACGTAGAAAAGATAGACAAGGATATTTCGGTGCTCAAAGCACTCTATATATACCCCACTAAAGCAATGGTGGATGAAGATAGCGCATTTGATGATGATTCCACTATGATTAACCCTGTACTGGGAAAAACAATTGGGAAGGACAAAGATCCTCATATCTACCATATTTCATATGCATTAAATCCCAAAAAACATAAAAACGGTGAGCACAGTGCATAGTGAAAGCAGAAGCACGTGATGGAAAATGATGTGGGCTAAGCCCATGAAAGATGATGAGGAGAAAGACAAGGGAGCACCCCCCTTCAAACAAATAAAAAGAAAGGAGCGTGCAGAAAAATTCTTGGCAAAGCCACAAAACGTAACAACCTCAAGTGGAACAGCTGAATAAGCACAAGGCAAGGCACACGCAACAATTGACGCTGAGGCAAACACCGACACTAAGGACTCCAAGCACATGGGCATCCGTCCGAATTGAACCCGTGTAGAATTTGGACGACAAGGATGATGAAGATAATGTGTTGCTTTCTAATTTGAGACGGCCATCTACCCCTCCAACGAACACACCACCAAAACAGTCTACTCCACCATAGCCCACCACAGAGACAGAAGGACCTCCCAAAGTGCTGCCACAAACAAAGAATAGCTCCACACCTACACCCCGTGGGAAAGATCCTACAATGGCAACTAAATACCCAACACAAGACCCAATAGATGACAACCAATCCCATGGTACGCGATTATGGAGATGAAGAGGACTCCCAAGGACTATCGATCAAAGATATCACAAAGAATGAGGATCTAATGAAAAGAGGGGAGAAAAAGACAGCAAGAAAACACTACGTTGGATGATGAAATAAACGCACTAGATAAAGAATTGGGTTTGGACAGCTTATAGAAAACTAGCTAGGAACAAAACAGATCAAGGAGAACATGACAATGACAAGGAGATGGACAAAGTGCCTTTGACATTGCTATGTTTTGCAACTCTACCGAGAGTTGTTCCGCGTACACCCCCTTCTTCCTATTTGTTTGGAGGGATGCTCCTAGACTTTTTCCCCGTCATCTTTAATGGGCTTAGCCACTAAATCCTTTTCCACCGCTTGCTTCTACTTTGGTTGTGTTGCGCTCTCCTTTCTTGTGTTTCCTAGGCTTTCCTGCATATGAAATATGGCAAATATGGCGATATTTGTCCCTTCCTACCATTTCCATATAAGTACAGCGTCAACCATAGTAGAATCATCAAACTCACTATCTTCAACCACTATTGCCTTGGTGGGGTACTTAAAGAGTACCTTAAGCACCAAAATATTCTCATCTATATTTTCTGTGTTCACCTTCTTTCATCGTGTATTGGGTACCCTTTTCAACGTACTCTCCAAATAATGAGTCGACATTCCATATGGCAATTTAGGCCATCTAGACATGTTGTTGCTTTCTAATCTTATTTTTATTAGATAAGATAAGATAAATATATTAATGTCCAACAAGTGACCACAAAAGTAGGTCAACGGGACTGCAAAGCCCGCAAAAGGTAGGTACAAAGCGTAGAAGCCAAAACACTTCTGAGAAAAACAAAAAGTAAAGAAAAGAAAGGCGAACACCAGAAGAAGAAAGAGGAAAGAGGAGGGGAACATCACGGGATGGACCCAACACTCCTAGCACTCAAGGCCGAAAAGATAGAACTCTGAATGAGAAGTTGCTTGGAAGAAGTGGAAGGAAGCGGGTGTCACCTCCTATGATGTCGTCTGGAAACAGAAGAACCCCTGAACTTGGAAGACCTAGTTTGTCTTCTAGTAAAAGGTCTAGACTATATCTGATGCTGCGAACTGTGTGTGATGTCCCGAGCCAGAACAAATCTGAGGATTGGGACCTGGATGTCCTCACCCAGCCTCTTGGTGCCCCTTGTAGAAGGTAGCACTGTAAAGAAAGAAGTGATCAGACGAGTGGGGTCAGGTTTGGGAGGTGGCTTCCCCCTGTGCTCTCGAAATCTCATGGCCTCCTGTATATACAACGCCAAGCAACGTTGGTCCTCATATCTAAAAAAGTCAACGAGAGACTATGATCCCCTAAAAGGCAATAAAATCTACCTCTGATCTCGTAGTAAGCTGGGCACCTGAAGATAAAGTGAAATTCCATCTCAAGCTCCTGTGTGTGGCACTGCTGACAGATCCTGATATCCCGATCTAGGTGATGATCAGTGTCGCACCGGACCCTCTGTGAGCCAACTCTGAACTGCCCTAAAGGGATGCAAAAGGGAATGCATCCAATGCCTGTGGGTATACTGGGGACGAACAATAAGATCATCCTGCAAATCTAGAAAATGCTCCGCATAAAAGGCCATCTTAGGTTTCAACCCCCCAAGGGGGTTTACCCAGGTGGTCAAGATGTGTTGTCTGTAGATATCATCCCTGATGGACTTATTCAATACATGTTTGGAAGGAAGGAGACGACCCGAAGCGTCCGAGTACTGGTATGGAGGGAGGCGGTCAATCTGGATGTCAACCTTCCCCAAGAGATCCGAGACCTCGGCATACCACCCATGACCCCGGTGGGGTGTGCCAGACTGAGCAATGGCCATAGAAGAAAATGATGCCTCATTATTGTGAATTTGGCATAGGCACCATATGCTTCCGACAGCCCCTGTGGAATGCACCATTCATCACCAAATGCCTCCACCATGTTGTCACACCATTTGTCCATTTTTATTCTATACGTTTTCTTGTAGGGGCCAAAGCACACATGATTTTTGTATCTCTTTGCCAATGATGCATCCCATAGTGCATGAAACCATATTGTATCATCATATCCATCCAAGACTCCAACTTCATCAAGCACAAGTATGAACAATTGCACCCCATCTAAATGATACTCCTATTTCATGGGCCTTATTGGCACTTTCAAAAAGGTCATCTCAAATGAATTTTGCAATATTGAATTGCACGTTCGCAATGCCCATCATGTGCATGATGTATTGGTATTGTTTGTTTATGTTATCCCATTCACTGATAGCGCATAGTTTTGTGCAAACAAATTGCATAATTACGCATGCAGCCTGACCCTACAAGTCCTCAATTGGGAAAGTAAACTTTTCCTCCTTGTATTTAAGCATCCTAGAGACCTTTTCAATTCTTTTGTGTTTACTAGCATTGGTTTGATGTCTTCCCCTGTGCATGGCAAACCAGTCAATCTGTGTATGCACCTTAGCAATATTTTCATTTTGCACCCGCAAAGTAGACCATGTTCTCGTGTACTTGCAAAAGGCTTCTTGAAACTTCCAAAATATGGCAGCTCGAAAAATTGAAGCACTCCAATTCTTTCCAAAGCAATCTTGACCTTGGCATTTGATACCAATGTTCCATCCACACCCACCGTTGTTCTTTCCATAATACATTTCTTTTTGAGGTCCAACTCATTCTTTGTTATGTGGTGATTGTAATCTTCGATTCTACATTGCTCCACCTTGGAACTCCATTCTTCGTCATGCAAACACGAATCTAGGAACTACAATTCTGCAATTCCCTCTAGCGCTTCCTCTATGTTCTTGCCCTTCATTTGTTCTCTTGTTACATCTTGTATAACAACCGACCTGCCCCCTCTTGGTACAGCAAATCATAGGCGCTACTTTTTAGCAGTCGTCATGGCAACCGGTTTCCATTTTGGCAACATTCTTAGTCTCTGAACTCCTATACAAACGCTTGGTTGATTTAACCTTCCGTACCCTAGAATTTTGCTTCAGCTTTGAGCTTCAACGGGCTCTAATGGTGGGTGTGCCCTTTGCAACTTATTTTATTTCTATATTCAGTCGAATCTCACTCCTCCTGGTCTGAATTTCAATGGCAATGATCTGCATTTCACTTTTCTACTAATTTTCGACGTTGAATTTGTCTAATACCTGCAATTTCTTCACAATTCCTATGAAATACAAGTTGAAACAGCATAGACTTGTTAAGACACTCGTAAGTTGTTTCATAGGCCAAAAGAAATGTTGAAAACCAATCATCCCAATCCTTGCACCCCACATCACAAATCTTAGTCAAGGTCATGCCCTAAGTTTTGTTAAAAGCTTCTACTATCTTGTTTGCCGGAGGGTGGTAGAGGGTAGTTTTATGGTATGCAACCATGAACTCAGCTAACAGAATGCACATTGTCTCGTTCAAAAAATGTGTACCTTGATCATTGTTGAGACTCAGGGGGCACCCACACCTACTTATGATGTTCTCCCATAGGAAACACGAAATCGTGGATGCAGTACAATTCTCTATTGGGGCTGCCTCTACCCACCTAGTAAGATAATTTGTAGTTGTTATCGCACACCGATAGAGATGGGTCCAACAAAGTCAATAGCCCACTTCTCGAACGACTTTTGGGCAATGACTGGAATTAATTGCATCTTGTCTCGTCTGTTAGGTTTCCCAATTCACTAACAGATGTTGCACTTGTGTGTAAACTCGTTGGCATCCCTAAAGATTAATGGCCACTAGAGCCCAAAAAATTAAATCTTGTGCGTATGACCTCACCAACATAGAGACCATGTATGACTCATTTGTGACCCTCATGCAAGACATTTGTGCACTCATGTTTCAAAATGCACCGATGCAGTGCTTCATCGCACTCAAACTTGTATAACTCGTCACCGATGAGTTGGTGTGATGCAACGTGGACAACTAGTTGTTTATTGTCCTTTATTTTCTGGTCACTTTGGGCGACTTCAGAGGTGAGATAGGTTGTGATGTCTGCTAAGTCTTTTGATACTCATTGGATCTTGTATAGTTGTGCGTCGAGCATTCCATCCTCCATATTTTGTGCTTCTCCTAAATTGATTCATGATAAGTGGTATGGCCCAAAATTCAATTTGCCAAGTTTGACAACCACTGAAAATTGAAATTCTTGAAACAATACTATCCATCTATAGATTCGTCCATATAATATCGGGTTGTTGACAAGATACTTCATGCCCCACAACCCGTGAAGAACACAAATGAGGTGGCAGGCAAGTACTGCCAAAACTTTTGGATCACATAAGCCATGGCTAGCACTTCGAGCTTGATGGTGGTATAATTGTGCTCATCCAGTGATAGTTTCTTGTTGGCAAAATAGACATGGTGATCCACTTTAGAAACCTCTAGTTGTGCAAAGATGGTGCCAATGGCTGAACCAAATGCATCAACGTGGATATGGAACAGAGTCTTCCAATCAAGAAATTGCAAGATTGGCATGCTTGCGAGCTTCTCCTTCAATGTATCAACTGCTTCTTGTTGCTTATTCATCCATATAAAGAGTCCATATTTTCGCAAAAGTCCTTCCAATGGGCTAGCAATCTTCGCATAGTTTTGGATGAACTTGTGATAGTATCTTGTGTGTCCCGAAAATGTGTGCACATCCCTTTGAGTGTAAGGCACTTCAAGTTGCAAGATAATGGTAATCTTTGCCAGGTCAACAAGCATCCCTTCCTTGCATATTACATGGCCAAGCAACATACCAAAGGGTGTGGGGAAAATGCACTTTTTCAGGTTGAGAGCGATTTGAAGCTGCAGACACCGCTCAAACATTAATCTTAGATTTGTGGAGTGATCCTCCATCAACCCATAAATAGTCCAATCATCCAAATAGACTTGAAGGAACTTGTGAATGAAATCTTTGAAAGTCGCAACCAAAATGCGTGAAAATACCACCAGTGCATTCTTCAACCCAAAGGGCATTACATTGAATGCAAAGAACCCCCCCTCCATTGCAAAAGTTGTCTGGGCTTATCCTCTTATTCTTTTTGGATCTGGATATGATGGTAAGCTACAAACCCATCAATGAATGTTTAGATCTCGCAACCAACAACCCCTTCTAAAATCTCTTTGATAAATGGAGGCAGGAATAGATCAATGACACAAAGTAGCATTGAGCAAACGAAAGTCCACACGGATCCAAATGTGTCCATCCTTATTCAGGCAGATCACCATTGGGCTTACCCACTCCGACTCATCAAATGCATAGATGACCCTAGCAGCTAGCATATTATAAATTTTATCCTTGACCCTAGCACGAAGATTGGGTTCATTTTGTATGGTCTTTTCTTGACCGGTCTCACACCCTCAATGAATTTCATTTTCATTTTCTCTAAGGAAGAGTGTACGCCCCTCATTTCCTTGTAGTTAGGTGGAAAAATATCCTAAAACTCATGCAGAAATTCAACCATTCATGCCAACTCTTCATTTGTCCAATAGTCTCCAATGGTCACAATCTTAGGCTCATCTTCGGTACCTATGTTGACTTTCTTAGATTTCTAAGGTCCATTGTAATAGTTGTTCTTACCATTTTGTGCATCTATGACCTTGCACTCCCCAATAGAAGTCTCCACATTTAGTTTGTCTAAATCATTATCAGGATTCTTTCCAACAACTCTGCGAACGACATTCTCTTTGTTTTATTTGAACTAGAAATCGCGCTCTAACCATACCTCGTCATCTACTTCGCTAGAGTCACTATCCTCACTGCTACTATCTTCGAACAACTAGGGTAGCGCAAGACCTTTTTCATTGTGCATATTTTGCATGCTCTTCCATAATGGCTCTACACATCCACTACAATGTTTTGGAAAGTTTAGGCTTGGGAAAGGAAAAGGAAAAATTGAGAATAAAATCCGCATTTAGTGCTTCCCATTGTGTCATCTCTCTTCGTCTCACTAATGATATACCATGCACACGCCCAAGTTTTCAAGGCGCCATAATAAGCATGAACCCATAGTCCAATGGGAAGACAATTCACACTCTTTGTCCAAACTTTTCACAACATTGCAAATGTTTCTCTGGTGACAAATCTCTACCATAGTTGGGCAATCAGAGCTTGATGTTACTATGCTCAAATCGGGTGCAAATTGCCTCTTTGACCATAGCCCATATAGATAATAAAGGTTTGTGTTGCCCACCAGCACACAACAATGCTTTTCAAAGTATAGAACAAAGAGAGTAAATGTTCCTTCTCTTTGGGTAAGCATCCCTCTAGGTCATTTACATATGTTCTTGCACATGTTGAACCATCATAGTGAGGGAGTGTGGCAATCTTCCCCTTACTAAGCCAAAACACTCTTTTCACCTTTTGCATGTTGCACAATACCCAAATCTTTGTGCCTAGGGCTTGAACAAAATTAGATTTAGTCCCCTTCGTGTCTTTGCGTTCAATGGACAGTTTGGGCCCTGTATTCACCTTGCCACATTTGCGTCTAGTTACTTCATAAGACTCTTGGATCCATCAATCGTAGGCAACTATTGTAATGTTATGGATTGAGATGGCATCTTCCCAACTGAGAATTCCATCATCTTGAGGATTGAAATGTTCTTCCCCTTGTGAAATGATGTTGTAAATGTGATTAATTTCTTCATCTATATCCATACTTTCTACATATGTGAGTCCATAATTATTATCCAAGGGGATGACTACGCGCTACTCTTCATTCTCAAATGCTCATATAGCGCTTCTTAAAGCACATACCAACATTATTGGTGTAACACTAGGGTTTTTCGAGCAAAGCTGGATAATTATCTACTTCTGCCAACTTAATAAACTTTAAATCGACACCGAATATCATTCCCATAGTCTACGGAGACATTCTTCAAAATCTAGAGAGTTTGAGCACATGTTTTATTGGCCATGAACAAGACATGAGGGGAAGGTTTTAAGGTTGGACTTCACATCTTGCACCACGCTTATTTGGTGAGGATATTCACCTTTACTCTAGTATCAATCAAAACATCTCAAACAGCCCACCAATCAATGGTGGTGTCAATCAATAACTCCTAATCATAATTGTCTTTCCACACAGTTTTGATCTCTCAACCGCTAGTCAGTCGCTCTTTTATTGCACTTGCAACGTTCTGCTCCAACCAAGTTTTGAGGAGTAGAATGACTCCTAAGCATAAAAGAGAGGCGATCTCAAAAAGTTCTTCAACCTCTTTTGCAGTAGGTCCTCTAGGGAGATTCTCTTTTGCCCTAGTTTCCATGTTTCATGCATGTTGGAGCTCACCTTGAAGGTTCTTGATTACATCCATGACCTCTTCCAAAATCAACTTCTAGGCTAGGCCATTAGGGTAATTGAGGACTAGAGAGGATGGTGCACATTGGACCTTCTCCTTTGGTGCCTCCATCACTCGGGGTTGAATTGTAGTACCGCTACGCGTTGTGATATTAACTTTTGGTCCTAGGAGCAGCTTACGCTCACCTTTTTTGGGCACCCATCTATCTCCTGGTCACGTAATCTTGATCATCCCTGTGCCTTTTTCCGCTTTCTCTTTTTGGATAATTTTTGTATATAGGTCAGGGCATTCTTCAATCGTGTGCTCCCCTAGACAATAAACACAAGAGGGGAACTGAGTACAATCTCTTTGATAATGCTCGGGCAAGCCACAATTATAGCAAGTGCGTGAAAGGAATCTTCCTCGTCCTCATCCTTCGCCACCTCTTCCTTTATAGGGGCGCTCACCTCCATACCTTCTTTGTTCATCATTCGCAGGTGCCACAGTTGCTTGTCTTGTCCACCATTCACGCGCTTCATGTATCTCGTCAATCGCTAAGCAATTTTCAATATTGTGTAGAAAATTCACAAAATTTATAATGACACTTTTCCCTATGTTGCCCTTTTAGCATTGGGCAAGAACACACATCGTGATCCTCTCAAAAAATTCACAAGATTTAAGAAGCACTCTAACGTTGCGCCTTGGGAAATTGTTCTTGTTGTGACCCTCACTTTTATAGTCGGTGCACCATAAGTTGTTGGCAGGTGTCATGCACACTGTTACCAATCAGTGTTTGAAGTTGCAAGGCCATTGTTTCAATTTGAACCTCCATAAAGGGGTTGATCCCTGTATCTACACTACTAACCGCTTCAGCTCTCAAAGCTGCCTCCAAGACCTCTCTTTTCTCAATAAAATTCTTCATTGACAACATGCACTTAAAAGGTAGAAGCAAACCCTCGTCGAACCATTGCATGTGTTGTAGAGGATGGATTTCATATGAGTCTGGAGATCCAAGGTTTTGAACGTTGCATCATATGCACAACTGCTCTCAATGAGGTCCTATTTGATTTTTTTAAATGCGGAGATTCTCTTTTTCTCAAATTTTAGAATATCAAACTCTTTGAGGAATGCCTCCTTCAGAAGGTCATAATCCACAATAGCTTGTTGTGGATCGAATTTACAATACCATGCATGTGTCAAACTAACAAGGTAGTCGCAAACTATATTGCCTTCATTTTTGGTGCGATGACACCCTTTACACGCCATATTATTTCACCACACTTGTGGACATGCTCTGAAACATTCTCCACTCCTTGATACTTGGGTAGATTCATTGGCATTTCATAGATATAATGCTAGGTGTAAGAGCTTGTGCCGTCAACTCACTACTTGTTGCTTGAATGCTCGAAATTTAACTTCCACTGAGGTTACTTCTGCTTGAGCCACCAACATTTCCTCTGGATGGCAGCGGACTTTCGCCAACTTCCAAACTGAGTTGCGCCTAGGATGGATTTGGACCTAGGTTAATTATTGCCACGCCCGCATCCATTGCTCCTTTGTCAGTGTTACTACTAGCTTGTGCAGTCGGATTACTGCCCCCAGTTTATAGCAAGCCAAACATTATTGGGCTCTTAATCTTACTAATGGTGCTACTACTAGTCCCATTAGTTGGTATGGTATTATTTGTGGTAAAACACTATTTTGGACCTCATCTCGCAAATTCCACTATTTGAGACCACTCTACATGATCTCCTTGGTTCTCCATTTGACTAAGAAATGCAAGGGTCAGCACTTTAGGTAAACTTGGGGTGGGCCCTTTCTCAACTAACATGTGATTCTTCATGCTCAAAGGGTTTCGAGTAACTCCAATTAGCTCTTCCACATGCCTCTATCTCATTCGAGCACATCTCCTCAACACTAGAGTTGTCCTCATGCCCTTCCCATCTTGTGTGGGTCCTCACGACATTTCCCTAACTCACCTCTCCCTATCTTGGGGTCCATGGTGGCCTTCACTATATAGTTGCCCCATGAGCTTGCGAGCACCCTAGCTTTCCATGCTGAAGTTCTTCGGCTTTTCACCCTTTATTGACACATCATGCAAACCTTGCCCTTTTTTTTCCTTCTATCATTCACTTGGCCCATGCACAAAAGAGTTTTAGCCCTCTATAGGAAGATCCTCAATATTGCAATCTACCATAAGCTTCTTGATTTCCAAGGGTAGTTGAGCAATCAAAAGACCCTTTGACTTGTGCAAAAACTAGTATTCGGCCTCTTCCAGGCAAAAGTGCATGGAGACTGCAAACTCCAAAAAATCAATGTTCAGCACGCCCTTCCACCACACGTCTACTACTTTGGTCCAAACTTCGTCGATGCACTACAACTGTTCAACTTGCACCGTCGTCCAAGAGGGTTTTATGCCAAAATTTATACTCCAACCTGTATACACATAATATTTTCAAACTTTTATTGATTACTTACACTTTGTATCTTGCAGGAACCTGTCGGGTCTCAATCTCTTTGAGTGCATTCCTTAAGGGGTGCACCAGGAAAGGGGTGTGCAGACCATCAGTGCTTCGTAAGATTGTTGTCCCTTTTGCCACTTGCCATCTACACACTTGTCTCCTAAAACCATTTAACCTAAGCTTATTCTTCTCAGTCCTACCTCCTCCAGTCTTTTTCTCCTTCCATTCCTTTTCTTGCCTTAAACTCCTTTTTGACTGTCGGTTGTACTGGGTCGACTAGGTCGACCTAGTACAGTTTAGGGGTATTCTTTACTTTCTTGGTTTGTTAGCCTTTCAACCGACCTAGCACAAACCTTCTAAATTGTCCCCGAAAACACATTGGGTCAACTAGGTCGACCCTATACAGCCAACGTTCCCGAAAGGATTTAGGGCAAAATCCGTCTATATATACAAGGTCATTTCCCGCCATTTCATAAGAGAAAAATTATTAGCGAAGTGTGAGCGAACATCTGCTTATTGACTATTCTACTTGAGGAATAACACTTAGAGTTCCATACTTTCTTTGGAGATACGAATCTTGTCTTGTGGAGAAGTCTTTTGGATGCTTAGATAGGTTGTGTAGCCTAAAGCTGATTTATCTTGGTTATCCTTACATACCACAACAATCTCTTGCAAAACACATTGGCCAAGGGAGAGATTGACGCTCGGCGGGTTCATCTTCAAAGGTAAGTATTCCTAACTTTATTTCTCCTTTGTAAGAGTAGATAAATAATGCATTCGTATTGTTCTCTCCATGTATTAGGATTCCATATACATTGACGTGAGTATATGTCTTCTAATACATGTTTAGTTTAGTTGTTTGTTTTATTGTTTCTAACTCTCATTTTGTGCCACAAGCTTTGGTGTGCACTAGATTATATTTCACTTTCTTGCTATTAGTATAAGTGAACGTTTTAAACCTTAGGACTCCATTAGGGTTGTGTGATTGTGTTAGACTGTAGGCTTTGGAAACCTTCCTAGCATGATGTGTTGTGACAAGTGATACAAGTGATCCACTATTCGGGTCTAGCGGATCCCCATATTGGTCATGCTCCCGCTTAACAAAAGTATCCCAATCGAAAGTGTAGGTAAGATCTATTTTATCCAATCTAGGATTAATTCATAGACATGATGTATTTCCGATTGCATACATTCTAGTGAACTTGACGTGAACTAACCCTTGCAGGATTTGTTCACTTTTACCTTCAATTATTTCGCTTATTTTGATCATCTTTATCGTATATTTTGACATTCTGGATCGCTTCTATCAACCGAGCTTTTTATCTCTGTGCACAGGTTTCCAGGAACAAGCAGCTAGATCGACCCAGTGGACCCAGTACGGGTTTCCAGCCTTTCAGACACCCAGTTCAGCCTACTAGGTCAAACCAGTCGACCCCTTACAATTTCAGCAGGTTCATGTACAGCTTGATCGATTATGTCGACCCAGTTTGCAGGTTTCTCAAGCATACTTCAAGGTTCTTCATCAGCAATCTTCCTTCATTGCATCACTGATCCACCAAGGTTCCTTTCTACTTCTTTGTTTCTTTCTTTTATGTCTTTCCTTTCATAGTTTGCAATCTTCAAAATTGCCTTTGCACAGTCAACTGGATCGACACTGCCGACCCAGTTCATTTTCAGACTTTGCTTCCGCAGTACAGGTTCAACCCTGTTTTATATTTTGTGGACATAGTGTCAACACTAAGCTTGTTTCAAAGTTGGAATTAACATCATATCTGCTAGTAATTAGTTCACACCTTTCTTACACTGTTGCTTGCATGCTTAGAATAGTACACATAGTCTAATTAGGGGATTTTTAATTAATCGTTTAGTTTCACTATTTCTATTTTATGCACACACGGTCAAATCACATAATTTAAACAAGCACTTAAACATTCTATCTACCCTAAGCCAACCTACTTGGTGCTCTAGTCAAGTATAAAGCGTGGTTAATGGTATATTTTGGCTAAGCACCCGACACCCTTATCGTTGCGGTGTGCGAAGTGAGGGGCTAGGCCCCAATACCAAGCCTGTATCATTGCCACTACAGTCCCTTTCAGCCCAAACTATCTAAAACCATCCTTAAATTGCTATCTAGTACCTTGCTTATAGCTAACTTCCAATCACATTTAAAATCATTCTTAAATAATATAATTAACATTCAGGTTGACCAATTAGTTAGCTCTTTACTTTTCAAGTTGATTGTTTGCTCTTTGTTCAATTGTGTATGTAAAAGCTTGCATTAGCTAGCATTAGTGCAAGATTTCGCTTTGTGTGTTTCAATTGGATTGACCAGTTTTAATCCAAATGGCTATCTGTTTCCTTTCAGTACTTATTGTTTTCCACTACTGGCAAAGTTAGCTTGTTTCAATTTTGCAATCTGATTTAGGCTTCTTGAGTTCCCTGTCTTCTGTATTGGATCGACCCAATCGACCCTATACAGTTTCAATCACCTCTTTTGACCTTTGTTTTCTCATCTCTTCTCTTCCCTTCATCATGAACTTTTTGTTGGATAATGACACTGAGTCACAGTCAACAGACATGATGAACTTTACCAATCCTAATAGGGTCTCCCATAGACAGAGTAGGGTTCCTCTTTTGGATGCTAATAATGTTCATATTGCCACTCGCACAATGAACTATGGGACCCCTCCTCATACCTCTTCGCAGCATAATCCTCTTTTCTCATTAGAAAACCAACCTGAGTTAGAATATACTCCTAGTAATGTTCATATTGCCACTCACACAATGAACTATGGGACCCCTCCTCATACCTCTTCGCAACATAATCCTCTTTTCTCATTAGAAAACCAATCTAAGTTAGAATATACTCCCGAAATGCTTTTCTTTGTCTCCAAATTTCCTCAACATGGAGGAAAGGATCCTTCTACCATTTATAACCTCATGATTAGTAGTCAAACCGAAGAGCCTCATTCACCTACTACATTCTCAACGGTTTTTGGAGGTACCACTTTCTTTGGTTCTCAACCTCTTCCTTCAATTTCAAATACTTCTTATGCCATGACATCTTCTCTAACCTCTTCTACCTCCATGCCTGGTATCTCAACTAACATGGCGAGTTCTACATCTAGTGGGTCTCTCATAAGGTCCACCATCCTTAATCCTTCCACTAGTTCATTATTTGCTACCCAAGGCAATCATGCTCCTAGTGCTTCTTCCTCCCAACCATTCACTAGTCCATCTTTTACTTCACAAGCAAATTTTGCCGCTAGTGCCTCAAATTCTCACAATTCTTCTCAAGCTCATATCAACACTAATAGTGGTACCCAAGCCACTAATACCAACACAAATACCAAATCTAGTGCTTCTAATGTCAATCAAACACACCAACTTTTATTACAAACTCTCAATCAAATGAATACCTTTCAAGTTCATATACAAATCAAATGATGAATGCAAAACCACCTCCTTAACCTTCAATCTCATCCGCAACCAATCGCTTGGGGCACGCATAACCAAAATGTTCCCCCCCCTCCTCTCTGAGATTCTCAAGGCAGTCTCATTACTCAACCTCCTTTAGTCAATAAGACCATTAAGCATCTACAAAATGAACCTCTTACTACTCAAATTGCCAACATTTATATTAAAGGTATAACACCTACAATTTCTTATAATGGGTCAACTGATACTACCCTTCATCTCAAAACATTTAGAAATATTTATAAGGATTGGATCAAATTAGACACCTTTGCTGCTACCAAGTTCCTAGCCAAAACTCTCACAAGTGATGCCTTGGATTGGTACAATCAACTTAGAGCTCATTCCATTTCTGGTTTGGAAGACTTAGTGAATGCTTTAGTTCAAGAATTCCAAACTAATGATCTTCCTGAAAACACTTTGGCCCATTTCATTAATTGCAAACATGAGAATGAAACTGTCCAAGCCTTTATTAAGAGATGGAAGACTTTCTCAAACAAATGTGAACATAACATGGCAGATGACAATCTTTTTCATCTCTTTACAAATGCTCTCTTTCCTAAATTGCAATATTGAGTCTGCACTCTCTCTCCACGTACCATGGAAGAGGCTATTGACCAAGCTAAAAGGCAAGATTTCTTAATGCATCAATTCAAGCCACTCCAACCTTCTACAGGTCCTCATTTATTACTAAAGAACAAAAACCACAATATCACTAATGATGGTGTTACCGATTCTTATGACACCATTCACAATGTTCAAACTATCGTTCCTAATCCTTCTTCGGAACCAGCTCCTTCTTCTCAACAATATACTAATCCTCATTTCTGTTCACCCAATAACATCAATGTTCACAAACCTTTATGCTCGGCTGAATTGCTTAATGTCTACCCAGGTCTCTTCCACGAGAGCTTGACCCTACTCGTCCTATGAAATCCTAGTATGATCCTAACAAGTTTTGTTGGTTTCACGCTAGTTGGGGTCATTCTCATGAGACATGTAGACAACTTCGTAATTTAGCTATGGATTTTCTTCTTGGACCTAATTTCGATCATGATTCCATTATCCGTAAGCGTCAACAAGCCTATGAGATTGCTTTCAAGGACTATAAATCAAATGACAAAACTCAGGCCTTAAATCAAGAAAACGCTCATTTAGCTATCTATAAAGATCCTTTACCTAATCATCAACCTACCCAA
Organism: Torreya grandis; assembly: GCA_037957365.1. Classification (NCBI taxonomy): domain Eukaryota; kingdom Viridiplantae; phylum Streptophyta; class Pinopsida; order Cupressales; family Taxaceae; genus Torreya; species Torreya grandis. Next base: position 415,132 of record JARHVA010001027.1, read on the forward strand.
AATAATCAAGATAAGCCCACCCCTTCCACCAATAACGTAGAAAGTCTTGTTGAACCAACTTCAAAAGAGAATGTGGTTAGCATGACTAATATGAGAAGGGTGGTGGCTTTCATTGATTCCCAACTTATGTACACTCCTTCCCATAAGACATCGTGTTATCCAAGATTCTTCTCCAACTCATTTAAATGAGTTGGGGCAAGATCTTATCACTTTTGACGATCCAATTTATGATTCCCCCTTGGATAACACATCCCATTATATTTCTACCACTCTTCCATCATCTTCCAGTGCTAATGATAATCAAGCTTCTACTAACACTTCTTCTTCTCCTTCTCAAAATCAACTTAAACCAACTAGTGCATCATCTCAACATGAATTACCACCTTGTTCCAAATCTTCTCATTCTTATCAACAAAAATTTGAATGTACTTCGGCTCCTCCTTCCGAGGACCTCCTTAACCATTATGCACCTATATCTAACAACCTTCTTATGGGTTGTGATGAGTGGGATCCCATTGCAGAGCTCACTAATCTCCCATCCCAAATTCCATTCCTTGAGCTTATGAGGACTTCCCCACGTCATAGAAACCGTCTCATGCAACTCCTATTTGAGATGAATGTCCCTTGTCCTCCCCTAGCAAGACGAGAGGCAGCTTTATCCAATTCCGAAGATAGTATTTTACAACAATGTGAAGAGATGTCTATCAACGTTGACAAGACCATAGACACTTCTCTTTCTCGAAAATTTCCCATAGCTTCTTTGAGTCTCGACGAGATTCTGCTTCGTGCGGATGATCCTCCTTTATTCATTAACATCCAAATCGGCGATATCCAAGTCAAGTGTGCATTGATTGACGAGCGTTCCGACACGTGTGTCACTGCTCTTGATTTCATTAAGACTCTTGGATATTCCAAATGCAATCTCAAGTCTACACACAGCACATGTCAAGGATACAATAGAAGGCAAATGCCTCCTCTAGGCTACGTGTGGCTTCCCATTACCATCCCACCTGTCACCGTCCATGTGAAGGTGATGATATTTAATTTCCCCTTCTTATAACATCTTGCTTGGTAGACTGTGGACTCACCGCATGAGAGCTATCGCTTCTTCCATCTGCCAATGCATTAAATTCCCTCACAATGGAGACATTTACAGGATTCAAGGTAACACTAACCCTTGGAATTTCGAACAATTCCAAGATCATGGTGTCTTCGAGATTCCTACTCTTTAACCTTTGCTAAGTGTTCCATTATGTGAGTCTTAGCGTCTCAACTTTCCTATTAATTCAACCTGCAAACAATGGGCATCCTAAGTTCATTGGTAACATTCCTCGTAATCTCTTAGATTCCAATGATGATGAGCCCGATGAGATTAATTTAAAGATCAAAACTTTCGATCTCTCGCCTCATCTCATCTCGTAGCTTCTTGCTTCCTTGCAGCCTCGTTCTCGCAAACCTCCTTGCGATGACATTCCCATAGTCTTGACCAAGACTAGGCATTCTATTCACCATGCTTCATCGGATGACAAGGTTATTCCTCCCTATGTCATTGATCTTCACAGCCCGGATTACGATGATGGCTATTCCTTAGATGATCCATTGTTAGGTGGTTTTGTACAAGCCTGTGATGCCAAGATTGTCCGTTATCGTTCTTCTTTGCTTGAGTCTTTTCGTGCATCTCATCGTTTTCCTTCACTTATAGTTCCTGATTTTTGCATTTTTCCCCTTTATCGCAGGGTAGAGATGGCGTCGACAACTCCATTTTCTGAGGAGCCACATAGGACTATACTCATGGATCGTGCTATGATCGGGCCTTACCATTTTGCTGGGTACCCCGACCTTCATAACTGGTTTACCCTTGAGGTTAGTGTAACCCTCCTTAGACACTGTAGATCCTGCCCCTCCCTCAGTAGAGCCTACTATAGTTGAGCCTCTTCCCACTCCTATTATGGTTGATCTTGTTCCCGCTCCTATTGTTGCTGAGCCTACTCTTGCTTCCGATTCTATTGCTCCTTCTGTTGAGCCTAGTTCCATTCCTTCCACATCATCACCTTCCCTTGGTGATGGTTTGCTTCCTTTGCCTAAGATGGCTCCTCTGCCCACCAAATGGGCCGATGAGTGTTCTTCAGCTTCTTCCACATGAGTTCTTCTACTAAAACCACTCACAAGCGTATATGTTGCTTCCATGGGACTGATAACCACTCTTCCACCCATTGTCGCAAGTTGCAGCAATATCTTAATACCTTGCGTCCTTCCCCGTCATCAGAAAAAGCTATACCTCCCCCGAAGGTACTTCCTAAATATTTGCCCAAGTATGGTCAGGTATATTGTCTATGGCATCTATGCGGCACCCATCATACTAATCGTTGTCGCATCCTGCAACATCTCAAAGACCACCTTATAGCCATTCTCGGACCATCTACCACTCATCCCACAGGTCGTTCCCGCAAGAAGGCTCCTCCTCTTATGGTTCCATCGCCTCCTGTGGTCCCTTCACCACCTTCTGTGCCTCCACCTGTGATCCCTTCTCCTGTGGAGCTTCCCTCACCCGTGGATCCTTCTCCACCCGTGAGTCCTGTTGGTTCTCAATTGTACACCTCTCTGATCTGGCCTTGCCCACTTGAAACAAATGACAAACAGAAATGAAGAGCCCACTAAAATGTCATTGCAGTGGAGGAAGGGTATAGCATCAAGAATGGACCAGATTTGAGAAAATGACTGGGAGGCACCTACAAAGGGTATGGTTATTTCCCTGCTACTTCTGGCTCTGCCTGAACCAAGGTGTGTGGACCTGCAAGGTAGCTCGCTCATATGGAAGGATCCTACAGTTTACCCTCCATGGGAATTATAAATGCAAAAACACAAATTTGACCAGAACATAACCAAGCTTGTTCAATCCACCCAGGAAGGGTTGTCAAACAGAATGAGCAAATGCCCTGAACCAAAAACAAGCCACTAAAGACAGATAAATATGTGACTGCAACCTTCACTTTGACAATAACTTCGAACGTCAACAACTAAGTGGGAGACTACAGCACTGAGGTTTAAAGCGCATAGAGCAAACACATTTCAAATATGCAAAGCTTCATGCATCTGCAAGGCAAACAGGACTTATGATATACAAACGGCATACTATTTGCAAGGCAGGACAGGGTAAAACCAAGTTAATTTGAATTATAAATAAGGATGTGGACGGCTTAGCAAATGATTATGGAGACAGATAAGATGAAATCATGCACAAATGATCCTTAAAAGTTTACCTGCAACATTGCCAATAACCATTCAAGAATTCCTACCAGTTGAATTCATAATCCCAGGGCTACCCTTAAGAAGGCTATCAATTCCTTGTTTTCACATATCAAAATGGAAAGGATTTTATACTCTAGATTTGAACCCTAAATGACTACCATAAAGAAGCACACATCAGATAACCAATCCACTAAGCATGTAAAACAGAGCATTGTATTTCAACAATAGGAAGAAACAATGAATCATGAACAAATTCCATATATTAGCTAAATCAAAGCTGAATACAATGTGTCTTGAAAATTACATGTCAAAACACCATGCAAAACATTTATGTAACAAGGGAGACATTTTGAATGCTCTCAAAGCTTGCCAATGACTTTACAAGAGGAATCAGTTTGGCATCAATAAATCACCTAAAGAGAACTCTCCTAAGCTATAGCTTTGTACTCAAAATAAACCGACCTCTGTAAAGGGACAAAACCCCTTATACATTTTTAGTTAAACTTAGCACACTCCTGAAGATGCTCCAACTGGAAAATTCTTTCTCGGACCTGGAGTCTGTTGTAACAAACTTGATTCCTCAAACTTGTGCTCATGCTTCCATGATGATAACAAACATGATACTCCACCATGGCAGAACATTTTCGGTTAGACACGTGGGGAATAACCCTGCAAAGGACAAAACAACCTTTGCCTCTTTGCGCAACAAACAAAATACGTCCCTTTCTTATACACATGATTATTCAAACTAACTTTGAAAGGGACGTGCCACTAATGGGCAAAGTACAATGGTTTCTGAGCAGGAAACAAAAATAAAGAATGAGAGAGAGAGAGAGAAGAAGAAGAGAAAAGAATATTGTTAGCTAGGAAGAAACCAGAATGATTGGTTATGCTCCAGAATCAATATTGATAACCGAATCCTTCGCCAACTTGTTCTTGTAATTGGTTTACCTGTCAATCATGGAGGCGATATCCTTTTGATCCAATCCAGCTTGGTATTTGAATTTGACATCAGATTCCTCCAGCCAAGTGGCGATCTTTTGAATTGTGGCCTGTTTTCGCCCAATGAGCATTTTGAGTAGGTCACAATCCTTCTCAAGTGCTACTAACTGTCTTATTTTGTGGGCATCAAAAACTCCTTGAGGCGCATCAATGAGGTTTTTCAAAGCACTATGTATTGCCCCTTCCATCAAATCACCTGCCCCATCAAGGTTCACCATTTTTCTAAGGGCGGCGTCTATTTCCTTGGTAGCGGTCTTGAGAGACTACTCTTCTCCTTTTAAATCAAAGATGCCCTCCTTGAGCACCGTCAACCTTTGCTTTATTGCCAATTGATATTCTCTGGGCTTCTTGTGATCATCTGAAGAGACAATCTTCTCCGTTGTTAAAACATTACTGCCCATATTGCACATTTCATCTACTTTAAGCTGGATCTTCTGCCAATTTTTTATGTTTGCATCATAAAGAGACATCTAGGTTTCACAATCTTCCCCTTATCTATTATGTCATCCAAGCATTCTAATGTTGAATGGATGATCTCTTTGGCCCGGGTGCTCAGATCTTCTTGCCATTCTTCTGTAGCCCACCCTCTGGATTTTAGCTCATCACCTCGACCAAAATCTAGTGACCGCATGGGGAAAAGAGGAAGGTCTAAAGTCTTAATGGCAGTTGGAGTTACTGCCTTTGGCTTACTCAATAGCTTCTGCAAGTATTGGATCATAGCCTGATTTTCTGCTTTCAGCGCTTCCATGGTGGCTTTATCTTTGTCCATCCTTTGTGCCACCATGTTAGCTAAAACCTGCGAACTGTACTTCAACTCCTTTCGTGATGGCTCCCCGAGATCATAATTATAAATGGAGTAACTCTCTAGGGGAGCATCTTTCTTCAATGCATCAGGAGGGGGAACAACTACCTCAACATTTCTTTCCCCCTTGTCTATGTAAGTGGTCCTGGTGTGAGTTTTAGCCTTCTTAGGGGGCTTAGCCTTATGCCTTTGAATGATCTCTGTCACATCAATGTCCCCTATTTTGCTCATAACATCTTCCTTTGCTTTCACTTGCTCCACGACCCAGAGAAAGGGCTTAGTTTGGAAACCCGTCGAGGTTGCAGACATTATGGAAGGCCTTGACTCAATGTGGGGTGGTGCCATTGACGAGCTAGCTGCATGGAGTGCCACGGGTTTGGGTTGTGGGCTCAACACAAATTGCTCAATGTCATCATCGTTGTCATGCTCTTTTCCATCCCCTTTTGTTTCGTGCTTTTCCTCCAATGCCGGCTCTACCTGCTTCAAAACTTTCACATCTGACCCTAGCTGGTGGGACTCCATGAGCAATTTCTCGATGGAGCTCCCCTATGCTATGGTCTGGCTAGAAGGCTCAGCAACTACCTTGCCTTCTTTATTTGTTTGAGCCCCCGAGTCAGAAAAGGCTACGGTGACCTCCTTGCTGCATTCAAGCAACTTTTCACCGATCACGGCCTCGAGGCCTTTATTGTGGGCTGGATCATGAACTTTGATGAGAGGAAGGAGACCTCGGGGTATATCAATGGAAGTAGCACTTCCCGAGATATCCTCCTTGGCATCTTTATTTGCCTCTGAAAGGGTGGGGGTACCCTTTTGCAGGTTTGCTCCCCCATCTCCCTCTACCTCTACACTATCAGTGGGGACCTGGTTACCACGTTCTGGCTCTTCCTCAACTCCCCCATCAGGGCCTTGACTGTCCCCGCCTTCGTGAACTCTGTCCTGACCAGGTGACTGGGAGATGACATTTTCAACAAATGCCTCTATATCCGGGGAGGCTGCCTCTTTCTCAAGAGGGACTTGGGCCTAGGTGGCTGCCTCTGCTCCAACCTATACAACTTCATCACATGACAAAGGGTCATCTAAGGTTAAGGCGCCCTCCTCATCACCTTTGCTTTCTGTCACCAAGACCTCTTATTATGTGGACGGTCCCATGTCGAGGCCTTTACTGGGGTTTGTGGCCTCTCCTTGTGAGTCCTTTGCCTAGTCTTTACTTGGGGAGGGGTGAAGGCACGTTGTTTCTTCATTACTTCAGCTATTGGTCTGCCTTCATCTGAATCTTCCTCCTCACTCATATCTCACTCTTTGGGCATATGAGGCCTAGTCCTCTCTTCTTTTCACAAGGATTTCTTTGGAGAGAGGGTCCTTGAATGCAACCTCCTTTTCTTTATAAGTGATTTACTTGGGGGTTGCAGACTCTTCTTGACTCTCTTCAATCTCGGTTGCTCCTCTTGGTCTTCCCCTCCTCTTTCTCTTGCATATGTCATCGAGGGAGGATGAACTGTTGCTTGTTGTGTGGGTGGAACATGCGGGACCATAGCTGGGGTAATTGTAGGAGCAGCCGCTGGAATGGTTGGAATTGTTGGGGCTCCTTTTCCTGAAATGGAGATGGGGGTAGTGCCAGCCAGCGTGACCTACCCTATAAGAATCTTGTCCCAATTCTCCGCCAAGCTTGTTATTTTTGAAAAGGATAACCCGGTCTTGGATCATGTTGTTATCTTTTCCACGTCCACTAGTTTGGTGAACTCGGTATCCCCAAGCTTGCATTTGCCCTTATTGGTTGGGGCTGAAGATGGAACCGCAGAGTCACCACTGTATCCTAAGAGAAAGGCCTTCAACTCCTTAACCTGCCTTAATTCTTGAAGAGCAGGAGTGTCATATGTGTTGAGGTCAACCCCATGCTCCTTAAGCCATCTGAAGGTTCTCTTCATAATTCGCACTGACCTCCTAGGGATGGAATCATCCTCTTGAGTACTAAAATCCGGTTGAGCAATGGGTTGGGCTTCAATATTATTGGTGTTGTACAATAAAGACAATGTTAATTTATCATCCGCCATGTCTTTGGGGATGGGAGCAATGTTGTAGGCTATGACTCCCTGCACAGTCAGCCTCATGAATTCCAATTTTCAAACATCTTCCTCTGTGGTACAGTCAAACCAAATGTCCTCATAGTGAGACTTATGCAACATTACATTAGTGGCCATGTTTATGAACCACCTGATGTCAAAATTTTGTCGGGGTGGCATTTTATCAAGTGCATATGAACTCATCTCTTGTTCCAACCCCTTTGCCTTAGCCACAGAAGGACATGAATAAAACCCTATCACCATAGAGAATTTGAAATGATTGTTTATCTTTTTTGCTGCAATCATTTCATGTGGTGGCACCATTTGTCGGCTTAGCTCCATCACTGCCAACTTGTCGTCCAGGTACTTGAGCAATTTGAGTGGGCCTCCAGCATAGCCACTCACCCTAATGTATGTGAACGTCCTAAACTGTAAGTGACACCATATTTCTCAATCACTTGCTTGGCTGTTCCGGACATTCTGTTCAGGCTTCTTAACGGGAAGAAGACACTCATCATTTCATTGAAAAGGCAATTATAAACTTTACTGAAATTGTTCTTGAATCCTTCCAGGGTAACCTCTGGATATACCTCATTTTTTCATTCCTAAAAGATTCCTAGTGAGCCCTTGGAAAGTCCTATTGTGCGCAAGGTTGTACATCAAATAAGAAGACATATAGAAGGTACCTGCAAATGCTTCTTTAAAAAGAATTGCAGCTTGGAGCTGCATCATTTGTATATGCAGGTTGTCACTGAGTATGGAGGCCCAATCCAACTTTTTATTTCCCTCCAACACGCAGATCATAATTAAAAACATCCATGCCTCGAACTTTTCAGCGGTAGGCATCCCATAGACCCTGGAGACCATGGCAATGACGCATTGGGGCAACTCATTAAACTCTGTTATCTTCAAGCTCTTGGACATTCTAGAGACTTTTTGTCTCCTCTTGGCCACCCAACAAGAATTAACAATTTCCCAGATATCTTTGTCTTTCTTTTTTGCATACTTGTGGCATTCCTCCAAGGAGTGAAATGCCCTCTGGCTGGGGAGGAATTCCTAACATGGTGCTAAGGGCCCAAGGGGTGAAGGAGCATACAACCGAATGACCACCGTCAACAACAGTCCTTGTGTCTGGTTGGTATGCTCGAGCACACGCAATAATGAGATTTGGGTACGAGGCAACCAAAGGGAATGCTGTTGCGGGTGCAATATAACTAGTGTCGACATTGGCAATTACTTGGGGGGGATAAGGTTGTTGCAGAACATTCAATAGGGGCCCAAAATCCAACCCCATAACATCAGTATCCCTAATTGAAACAATATTGCCTTTTATTGTGGTAAAAGACACTGCCATTTTTCCAATTCTTAAATGTAACATTTCTAATACCAGACAAACTCGTCACTCGAATAACCCTCAGCTACCTCTTAACTCTCTTCAAAGAACACAACACGAGGAGCAAATGGGAAACTTATTGTTTAATCTGGATGGCTACGCACACTGAAATTTGAAAGTCTGTGAAGAGTTCGTTGCGATCACGTTCTCGCATTGCACTTAGCTCAGGTACATATAACTCAAAAGCACAGACGCAAGCTTTGGATGCAAAGGGTAATTTTAGAATGAAGGCAAATACCTAAGTTATAGTTCCTTGCATCTCAAGATTAAGGCTAGCATTAATGCGCCACATCCCAACGGCTAATCACCACCTACTTCTCATTAATTGCTCGAACCTTATTCAAAAAGAGAGGGAAAACACAAACGCTCCCCAATTGTGCCAAACAGTCCTTGTAGGGCGTGGAGTGACATGAGTGGGACATGCATTTAGGACAACTTTTCAGGCCTCTGGGGATATTTGCACCTTTTCACTTGTTTTCTGGAGGTGCAGAAGTGCAATAAGCTCTGAACCCTCTTTGAGACCAAGAACAACACGTGTCATAATTTTATCTCACAAGTCTGAGCGTTCGGGCCTTCGGGGGTTTTTGGCTTATTCCCACCAAGAATTAAGAGGGGCGATCTTCAAAAAGTGATCGAAACTGAAAAATTTCCGAGCTACCACGTGGCATTACTTTTTCTTATAAGTTTGGATATTCGGTCCTTAGGGACTTTAAACACCTTGCCCCGAACACAGTAAGAGGGGCAACTTTCAAAATAAGACCGAAACATCCGAAGCCCCTAGAATCTACCACAAGTCCAATTTAGACGTGAGTTTGGACTTCTCGGCCACTTTTACCATTTTGCACTAGTTCTTATTCGGGGAAAGGTGCAATATCTCCTCGACCCCCGACAACACTTATGAAAAGTCTCTTGAGATAAATAAACGCCTCTCATTCAATTCATCGGGCTATTTCACACCTTAATCATCAAAATACATGAAGTGTAAATCAGCCATTTCATCCAAAGTCCCGGAAACCTCTCTCTTGAGTATAAAGCATCCAATCCAAGCACAGAGAAAAGCTTGGTCATACCCTTGTCTTCTCACCACGAGTTCTCCCACCATGGGACTTTTAATCAATATTTCGCGATTCCTTCGGAGCTATTGAGAGTAACTTCTATCTTCAGATAGTACCTCTCAGGAATTTGGCAAGGAGTGAGAGAACACTTACCATTTGGTGAAAGCAAATACATGTATATGACTAATCATGAATATGTATTATGATCTTTTGATGGGCTGAGGCAGGCGATTAAAACATTAACACTCATCCAGTTTGGACATGGGAATTTTACTAACAGGGGCCCAATTGCTCCAGTGCAAATTTGGGCACTAACAAGTCCTTCACCTGTGGATCCTTCTCCACCGGTGATTCCTTCTCCTCTTGTAGATCATGTTCCCACGCATTCTCTTGACCAGCCTTTGCCTAATTTTCCTCCTCAGCACGATCCTTTGAGCATTCCTACTTTTTCAGTTGAGGAGATCAGAAAAGAAGTATTTGCCCAGTATTCATTGAAGATTGATGAAACTTTAGCAGTAGTTCGATTGCAGCTTCATAGAGACATATCCGATGTATTGGATAATGTGTGTGGTCAGATTTACCAGTATTTATGAGCACATGCATGGTGCTTTCACATTTATATTTGGATTGGACATGTGATCCAATCTCATTTCTATCTATTATATCATTTGACATTGTGTCAAATTTCTTCTTATCTTATATCATGATTTCTTACTTGTGCTATATCTTGCTTATCTTATCTTTTATATTTTCGCATATGATTGTCTTTTCTTTATCATTGCTTTCCCTTCCCTTTTCCTAGAGTTTTTTCTCAAAACTCTCTTCTTATATCTTTATGAATGTTTTGCTTTCTTATCCTTATTTTTCACAAATAATTTGTCATGGTGATTTGGCTATACTTACCCTGTTCCCCTTGGTTATTATCTCACTTTACCATGTGATCAGTTAGCAAACAATATATCTCATTACTATCTCTTTTTTCCAGTCCACTTTGGATCTCCTTGTTCCCTTCTTCCTTTTTCCGCAAATTAAGCATATACACGGTTGAGACTTGAGATCACATGCTAGTTCATTGTTAAGCCTAAGTGTCCTAGTCAGTCTTTGTCTTTGGTTACTTAGCTTCTTTTAGCCTTAGCCTACAGCTCATTCGTTTGTATCACTATCTCTCTCATGATTAGTCATTCCAAATCCGTATGGAGGAGGAATCTTAAACAGCCTTCAAAAAAAAAGTTAAAAGCCAAATCATTTAAACAAAAGGCAATGATATCAAAATGCAAAAATATTCTTAAAAGTCTAATCACACTAAAAGATGTGATTCAAAGCACATCTCATTCTTCTATTCGAAGCTCAAACTCCACAGTTGGCCTCATGGTAGAGCCGAGGTCCTTTGAGGTGTGGCAGGCCAATAGATTAGAAGAGGAGAATAAAAAAAATATTTTAGTGCTACCTACTTTATCACGCATGTACCCAATCTTCGTAGTAGACCAACGGCTCTGTAAGGGACCCTGAAGAGCAAGGAACACATAGTGGGAAGGTAGGTCCATTTTACTTTTCCTTGTACCAATCTACTTTCATGAGTCGATCTTAGTAGCACGCTTATTTGCCTACAAAGCTTTGTGTCTATAGCGAACAGGTTTCTTTTGTACATAGACAACCACTAGTCACTTAGTGTCTTCTCATGTCCTTAGTATGCCTCTTGCCTCCTAAGGTCTTCTCATAAGATGCCTAAGTCTTGCTTTTTACACTCCCTTTTTCACTCCTTATATCCCTTATATTTCCTCTTGAAAAATATTGTTTTGTCTATTGATCACTCCCCTTGGGATTTCATTTGTGAGTTGCTTTGTAAGGCCATGGATAGGACCCGGCCATCCTCACAAATTACCATATTTTCCTTCTTATTACCCACATCCTTGATTACCCGATTTTCCTGTTTATTCCACCCCAGTGGTGTTCTCTTTGTCAAGTTGCAGTGTAAGACCATGGATAGGACCTAGGCCTCCTCACAAAATTTTCCAATACACAAGTCACCATCCAAATTACATGTGTCAAATTTGAGATAAGATTCGATCGATTATGAAGTTACACGTCATTTTACATGCTTCCCATCTTGATTTAGTATGTTTTATGCTTCATTTTTCTTTCGCCTTTTTATCTTCTTATTTTCCGAGTGCATGTAAGATTTCAACCATTTCTTGAATTTTTCATACTTTCTAGCTTGAATTAGTATGACCATTTAAGACCAATCTTTTGCAATTTTGTTTTTCTTTCGTACTTCCCAGCATGATTTAATATGATTGATTGACTTAATAAATTTGTTTTTATTACCATTTGTGCCCATTTTCATACCTTCCATTTTATTACTTTGTTTGTCATACTTTCCAACATGATATTAGTATGATTTTACTTGTTTTAATTTGGTGCAAAAATCTTTCACATTGGTTTAAAAACAAATTCTTTTTTTTACCATCCTGTTTTACTATTTCTTGGTTCTTTATACTTGATCATTTCTTGTTATTGCACATTTCCCAGCTTGAACTAGTGTGTAGTACATTTTCTTGATTGATTATATTTTTCCAAGTCCTTTTTCCCTGTTTCTTTTTAACCATGCATGTGTTTTTCATACTGCTAGAAAAGAAACCGCATCTCATAAATTTCCTATAGCCTATACAACAAATTTAAATACATGTGCTAAAAAATATATATCCTAAGCATCCACAGCCTCAACCATAATGAACAACCAGAATCAACCATGATGACAATATACACAACCAACAACATGCCAAAATGATCAAAACTCATATATTTCAATTATTGTCCTGCAAATTTCTTGTTTTGTTTCTATCTTTGTTTCTGCTCATCCGTTTTGCAAACTGTAAAATGCAAATTTCTTCATGATGACATAGATATTATTTTCCACTACCATATTGCCTATCTTCCAAAAATTTTGATATTTTGCTATTTTTTGCACTAACTTCTACAGGTTTGTCTAGTGTTATCTACATTGAACACCATATCTCTTGCAGTTTATTTCTTTATCTACAGCTCTAAGGTAAGTTAAAGTTATGTGTTTTTTCAATTCAGTGCTATCATTTATCTTATTTGTTGTTTATTGCACTTTACTTAGCATTAACGTTGTGTGTTATCATGTTTTATCTCGAAGCACCATCCCGTGTTGCACTTATGTGGCACGTGATGAGCTTTGAGTGGGGCATATGTATACACATAATATTTTCAAACTTTTATTGATTACTAACACTTTGTATCTTGCAGGAACCTGTCAGATCTCAATCTCTAAGTGCATGCCTTAAGGGGTGCACTAGGAAAGGGGTGGGCAGACCATTGGTGCTTCATAAGATTGTTGTCATTTTTGCCACTTGCCATCTACACACTTGTCTCCTAAAACCAGTTACCCTAAGCTTATTCTTTTCAATCCTACCTCCTCCAATCTTTTCCTCCTTCCATTCCTCCTTTTCTTGCCTTAAACTCCTTTAGATTGTTGGTTGTATTGGGTCGACTAGGTCAACCCAATACAGTTTAGGGTTAATCTTTACTTTCTTGGTTCGTTAGCCTTTCGACCGACCTAGCACAAACCTAGTAAATTGTCACCGAAAACACATTGGGTCAACTGGGTCGACCCTATACAGCCGACGTTCCCGAAAGGATTTAGGGCAAGATTCACCTATATATACAAGGTCATTTCCCACCATTTCATAAGAGAAGAATTATTAGCGAAGAAGTGTGAGCAAACATCTGCTTATTGACCACTCTACTTGAAAAATAAAGCTTAGGGTTCCATATTTTCTTTGGAGATACGAATCTTGTCTTGTGGAGAAGTCTTTTGGATGCTTAGATAGGTTGTGTAGCCTAGAGCTGATTTATCTTGGTTATCTTTACATACCACAACAATCTCTTGCGAAACACCTTGGCCAAAGGAGAAACTGAGGCTCGGCAGGTTCGTCTTCAAAGGTAAGTATTCCTAACTTTATTTCTCCTTTGTAAGAGTAGATAGATAATGCATTTGTATTATTCTCTCCATGTATTAGGATTTTATATACATTAACGTGAGTATATGTCTTCTAATACATATTTAGTTTAGTTGTTTCTTTATTGTTTCTAACCCCCACTTTGTGCCACAAACTTTGGTGTGCACTAGATTAGATTTTACTTTCTTGCTATTAGTATAAGTGAACGTTTTAAACCTTGGGACTCCATTAGGGTTGTGCAATTGTGTTAGCCTGTAGGCTTTGGAACCCTTCCTAGCATGATGTGTTGTGACAAAATGATACAAGTGATCCCCTAATCGAGTTTAGTGCATCCCCATATTGGTCATGCTCCCACTTAACAAGTGTATCCCAATCAGAAGTGTAGGTATGATCTATCTTATCTGATCTAAGATTAATTCATAGACATGATGCATTTTCGATTGCATACACAACCCATAACATATGCGGCCAACCATGCATGCAAATACTCAAGTAACTCATAGAAAAACACTTCGTAAAGAGAATCATACAAATACTCCACCCATTTCTTAGGAGATAACTTTCCTAAGATCAGATGATTCTTCGCAAAGGTACGCTCTTGGTCCATTAGCCACCTCTAAATGTTCTCCAAAGAAATCCAGTGAATCATCTCTGACCATCATCCTCTACAACTAGTTCAACAACATCCCAGCGACAAAACCAAAATGTTAGGGTACTTTCCTATGCGCCAAACAAAATGTATGTGCCACTGCACTTACCCTAACAAATAGTAGTCACCATGCTAGCATATCATGCAAACATGTTTGCATGCTCACCGAGGCACAGATAGACATCAGGGCACATTGGGTTAGTCACGAAAGATAGAATAACATATTTGATCATGATCCATTCAGAGTTGATAAAAAATATATATGTAGACATTTTAAAGCAATGAAAGAGAAACATAAGTGCATTTTAGAGACAATTCCAATCATTAACATCAAGCACCACAAATACGAACTGAAATAGCATAGTCATCCATTAATGGAGCATTAGGGTCTTTGCATTAACATAATAGACCATCGCAATAATACATCATGTCTTAATACATAACAAGAGTGTACTCAACAGCTCCACAACTATAATTAGCAACCAACAACAATAACAACTACAATATCTATCATCAACAACCACAAACTAACATGCAAGATGGGCTTTGATAGGCACAAGCCACCACCTTGTTGTTACATTGAATAAATTACACACTCCTTAAAGAGTGCAACAATTTATTAATATAGCAAAGAATAATTGTTTCTTATAAATTCCCTTAACTATCAAAGCCCTATACTTGTGTTAGGTTGCGCTAGATACACTCAAGCCGTTTCAAACAATGATCTTCATTCATACCACACTGTCTGAAGGCTCGTTCTCTTTGCCAACTTTCCTAGATAGGTGCTCTTGAATTTGCACTCTATGGTTTGCGCAACCTCCTTGTTTGTTGTGTTGTGTTTTGCACCGACCATAGTGCCATCTTCGACACATGTCGAAACTCCCATTGGTTGGTCCTTCTGATTCGAGCGTCCCTGAGTTTCTTGGCAAATTTGCTCAAATGCTTCCTTGCACGTTGTTGAGCTTGATAACGCTTTGTTGGACTATCAAAACCATGATAGCGCTTGGTAGTTATACTTCTTGCACCTTGTGCCTTCGCACACTAATTTTCCAAAATACTTGCATCTTTTGTGCCCTCGGAGTACTTAAGAAAATCAAGTGCATAATTCTATAGTCAGTGAAAATTGCAAGCCAACACCACCCCACAGTAATCATGTTGTCCATCTTGGGACAAGCTATCATTTCTACGTAATTCCTCCAAGAATTTTGCCTTGATCTTTTAGACCTCGTCTTCAAACAAACCCTATCTTGCAAGGGGCGTTGAATTGTAAGTAGCAAGTTTGGCATCTCCATAAATAAATTCTTCAATGCGAAAGCTTGGTCTCTGCTCTCCTCTGCCTTTTGCTTCATTGCTTGAATTTCTAAGACATGCTTTGATTAGTCACGATAATGCATTTTGGGCATACATAGAGCTGTTTTTAAAAAGCGTTTGCACCATTGCGCTTACCCTAACAAATAGCAATCACCATGGCAGCATATCACACAAGCAGGGTTGCACGTTCACCCAAGGCACAGAGAGAGAATATCAGGGCGCATTGTGTTAGTCACAGAAGACAACTTAGCATATTTGATCATGTTATATTCACAATTGATAACAAAGTAAAACAACATAGACATTTTATAGCAATAAAGGAGAATCATAAATGCATTGCAGAGTCAATTTCAATCATTAACATTACGTATCATGAATACCACTTCAAATAGCACAATCATCTATTAATGGAGCATTCAGCGCTTTGCATTAACATATCAGACCATAACAAAAATACATCCATGTCTCAACACATAACAACAATAGTGTACTCAATAGCTCCACAACTATCATTCACAATCAACAACAATAACAACTCCAGTATCTATCATCAACAACCATAAACTAAGATGCAAGATGGGCTATTATAGGTACAAGTCGCCACCTTCTTGTTAAATTGAATATATATGCACTCCTTAAAGAGTGCAATAGTTTCTAAATATAGCAAAGAATAACTATTGTTTATAAAGTTCCTTGACTATCAAAGCCCTATATTCATGTTGGGTTGCACTAGATCTGCTCAAGACTTTTCAAATGACAACTTTCATTAATACCACATTGCCTGAAGACTCGTTCTCTTTGCCAACTTTCTTAGATAGGTGCTCTTGAATTTGTGTTGTGGTTTGCACTATGCTCCGTGTTTTGCACCAACCATAGTGTTGTCTTTGGTGCATGCCGAGACTCCAGATTGTTGGTCCTTCCAATTCAACTGCTCCCAGATTTCTTGGTGCATCAGCGTAACCATTTCCTCACGCATCGCCAAGCTTGGTGGCACTCTGCTAGACTATCAAAACCGTGGTAACACTTGGTAGATATACTTCTTGCGCCATGTGCTTTCGCATGCTACTTACCCAAAATACTTGTGGCTTTTGCACCCTATAAGTACTGAACAAAATCAGGTGTGCACTTCTATACTTGGTCAAAATTGTGGGCTAACATCACCCCACACTAATCATGTTGTCCTTCCCCAGACAACCTATGCAATTTTTGCAGTGTTATTAATGTTGGGCAAAAACAGCTCGATATGACCATAAAAACTTCTAAGTCTTAGATAGGCCAAGATAAGCATTTCATCTTCAGACCTAAGCTGTATCTGCAATGTTTGCAGTATTTCCTTTGTAATTTTGCAGACCTTTGTAAGAGGAAAAGACCAAGCAGATCTGGTAAAATTTTACTGGGAGATAATTGTTTAAAGTTTAAAGCCAAAAGTTTGTGTAAATGTCAATTGGACCCAAATAGATAAACCCTTTTGAGATTCACAGCATTGGAATCAAATGCACACTCATTCGCAACAATTTTCAATAAGTGTGTAGTTAGCAGTTTCCGAAAATGGTTGTCACAGCATTTTTGTGATGCAATTCTAAAGGTGAGTTGATGCGACTAGTAGTTGGAACTTGGTGGAGATGAAGAGGAATGTAAGGCAAACACAATGGTATGAATTATGCAGTCATACTCATCCCCATGCAGCAGTACACAGCAAGGGAAAGTGGCCTATCGGCCATATTTTGCAGTTTGATAGTATTTTTTTTAATTGTAGTTGTAATAGTTTCGATAAACCCTCCCATTTTCTTGTATGGGAAAATGTGGCTTGTCAAGTCAACTTAAGTAATATGGTTTCTGTGGAAAATAAAAAACAATGATATTTATCAAGGGGGTGCCTATTGACTTCATCGGTCAAGTCACCTTCCTACTATTGTTCTGCAGGTTGAGCTACATCTAAAGGCGGAATTGAGGAAATTCCTCAACAATGACTTTTTGAAAAATGACCCTGCATATCTTGTTGACACTTGGAGCTTTCCAAGGATTGCCCCTAGTCCATACTGAACACACCTGGATCTTAGCCTTGAGAATGTGAAGATTGATAAGGAGCACTGGGATGTGATAAAAAATGGAATTTTTAAGTATGATGTTGGCACCATAGTTACCAAGTCGGAAATCCGGATCCGTTTGGGAGGGCAACAAATCCAAAATCCGGAATTCTTGAAGTAGTTCAGAAAAATCTGATCAGTAATATATACAGATGTGTGTGTGTGAGAGCATACTTTTATAAATAAGCAAAACTGACAAATACAATGAAAAACATTAATAAAATAATATAAAATGTTAATATTATATCATATTTATGGTTTCTGGGTGATTTTTTACACAGAAAACCTTAAAAAAATTGAAAAAAAATAAAATAATAAAAAAATTTAAATTTTAAAACAGGGCCGACCCGGACGAACTTATCTGGGCCAGTCAAATAAATCAGATCCGACCGAATTTGGTAACTATGGCTGGCACTAAATCACAGTAAAAAATATATATTGGGAACATGGCACAGGTTGGTAGTCATGAGATGGACCAAGAAGGCCTTGAGGATTCTGGGTTTGAACAACAGCATGAGACAACTGGAATTGATAGTCTTAATCCTGAAAGAAAGATGCTAGCAGACAATACAGAGGCAATGCTACAGCCTACAGGCATTGCAAGAGACAGCTGAGAGGATGGAATGACAACAGCAGAGACTGCAAGAACAACAGAATATTATTCCCTCTTCAGAATCAAGTGGAGTCAAATCCACTTCTACATGCACGTTATGATTTTTCACTTGCCATTTGCCCACTACCTGCATCTGGCTATGGATGGATATTCCCTGACTTTGTGGAAAGTTTAATTGAAGGAAAGGTCCCAGAAATGGTTAACTTGCCATAGGAAATAATTGATACATTTCTGTAGTAAATAGTTGATACCATTGATGCTAGGCAACTGCAGGGACAGCTTGCAGAGGGAGTGGTACAGCACAGACCTGTTCAAAATGCACAGGGACCTGATCATGTTGATGACAGAAAGGTTGAAAAGAAGATAGTGATATTGTTGATGGTGGTACTCAAGGAAAAGCTGATGAGGGCTCCTCCAAGCCCATTTAAATCTTGTTTATTTGATACACATTAGGTTATGAGATTGATATATTCTGTTTTAGGTGATAAACTATAATGCATTGGCCTGTGGCCCAGCATAAGCTCTATTAGTTTTTTGTATTGTGATGTTGTAGCTGTTGGTTTGGACATGGATTTTCTAGTTTTTTTAAATCTTTGATTGTCCGTTCTGAACATATGACTCTGTAAACTTATCTCTCAATATAAAAATATATACTTGTGATCAAAAAACATAGGTACCAATCAGATGCTCAAGTGAGGGCATTAATTACATGGTCTTCTTAGTTCCAAAACAAGCTTCAATTAACCCTTTTCAAAGATATTGTTAAGGTTAGGACTAGTCTTAGCATTCATATGGCTTGTAAATGCAAAAGGACCATGGGACACAAAATCCCAGGTGAAATATATAACTAAACTTTATATAAAACTTATGTTCATATATTGTGCCATTAGAAACTTCCTTGGAGACTATGAATTTTAGCTTATATGCACATTCCAAGTAATGGCCAGAAAATCTTTACAATGTTTACAAGCCAAACAAGAAAAGAGATTAAAAAAGCACAACCTCTCAAAGTGTCTCTAGGCCTTGTTGGTGTTTTGCGCCACTAACCATCCTCCAAGCTTTGTTCAAGTCTTTCAATGTTGCTCATACTAAAAACAATGAGATTATACCTATTATTAGCTACAATAAGTGGTCACATTTGATTTTTGCAATGGTCTTTCAAAGAATGAAATCATTCTAAGGCCTCTACACCTTCATAGAATCTAACCAAGTAATCAAGGTCAAACTCCCCATCGTGAGCAGTTTACCATTTGCTTTCCAAAGCTAACCTGGGCATTGCTAGTGAGTTTTTTCATTCTTTAAGGGCTTATTCCCATGACCATGTCCACACATAAGGTTAGGAAAAAGGCTATGACAGTTTCTTAAAAAATAAAAACTCGAGTATTTTAATTGCATACTAGTTTCTCGAATAACATAATATATATATATATATATATATATATATATATATATATATATATATATATATATATGTATGTATAAAATAACACATTTATGTATATAAAAACATATCTGCATGTGTGAATGGGTGTACACCTAAGACGGCATTTCCATATGTCCTAAATCTTTGGAAACAGAACTTCAGACATTTCTAACAAATTTTATCCTTCCTAGCCAAAAAGCAACACAATCAATTCCTACTTAAAGGCTAAGTCACCGCATTTGCCGAATCTCAAGGGATAAGTTCGGAATTCCCCGAACTTGAAAGAAATCGTTGAAATTCATCTAGAAATTTGGCCCGAATTTCTAGAACAAATTTATAAAAAAAACTAAAAATCATTGAAATTCGTTTAAAATTGGTCAAATTCGTGTTTTTAGGGTTTGCTGTTATTTCCTTGTTTTCTCTCGGGTCGCTGTGATTCATTTCGTTTCTATCATTCACTCGACTTTATTTTGCCGCAGCTTCCAGCCTTCCATAGTCTTCGACTCTTCGCGCGTTCTACAGGCTACAGCTGCATTAACAACTCCTCGGCGATCCATTGTGCATCTCACCAACTCCATGGTGACGTCTATAGTGAACAGTCTACTGCCAAATGCCAACGGGCATGTTACACAGTATTTCCTTCATTTTTTCGTGATGAATATGATACTGCAGCCTGCCTGTGTTTTTAGCATGTAGTTATATTTTTTCGTTTTTTATATGAAATGTGATGTTTTTGGAATGATGGGTTGGTATATTTTTAAAAATAAGGATATTTCTATTAGCCGAATTTAATCACGAATTTCATCTCAATTTTTTTAGTTCCAATTTTTTTCCTTCGCAGAATCGAACATGAATTTGAATGTGGTGACTTAGCTTAAAGGTGAGGATAGAAATATTCTATATAAATAAAGACATCATTCTTAGAGTTAGTAAGCTATATTCCCTCAGTGTCTAAAAGAAATACAGTGATGCAATGGAAGGATGTAAGAGCGGAAGGAATGTAAACAAACAAAAGTGATATTATTAGCTTCCAATGGAAGACAAGATGTAAGGCTTCTTTTCAGGAGGACGGTTGCCCATTCAGCTTAGGAAAATTGATGCTCTTCAAGCACAACTTGCCTATGGTTGCCAAAGCCAAACTTCCCTGTCCTTGCTCATACGGGACTAGGCTCAGGCGTTAGCTTTCCTTGCTATCATATGGAAAGATCTTCCTTGCAATCCTATTGTTCAGATGGGGCAAATTCTTGTCTTCTGATGTCATATAGGATGCATTTATTCAAAACAAAAATAATGGCTACTGCCAAAGACCATAGGCATTTCCAAATGATCCCATCCTTAACAATTTCATTTGATATAATTTTAAATATGGAGGATGCTAGAAGCACCTAGATAAAAAAAAAAATGTCTCATTAGCGAACTATGAAACATATGACTTCTTGCCCAAGGATGAATTTTTAACCAATGCAAATATACAAGAATATTTTCAATGTTTGTGGTACTAAGATGAATATGTTAAGGATAAGGAAGACGTTATATGGTAAATTCTCAAAAATACATTTACCTTTAATAGCATTTGTTATAAAAAAGAAACCCTTCAAATGCGAAGGTTGAAAACATGTGCTGAACTAAATACATTCCCCACACAATATCCTAATGGCCTTTAGCTCCAAATGTCCAACATTACTTCATGCTTATAAAGTTGAACTCAGGGACTGGATTAATAGCTATAGGTAATTAGACCTAGCTAGACCTTAACTAACATTTAGTTAACTACAGTTTCCCCTTAAAAAGAGAGTTACCCAAACCTTTTCAAATTCCAAAGCGAGGCCAACTAGACATTGTGCATTCCAAATGATAAGGCAAAACAAGAGTGAAATAGAGAATGTTCAAAGTCACAAATGTGGAAACGTGTAGGTTTGTGACTATGTATTATTTTTCAAATATACTGGTATTACGTCAGAAGGTGCCTTTTTGTGTGTTGGTAAGCAGTTTTTTACACAAAATGATTCCTCTACTAGGTCGTGTCTTTTTTCTGCAATTTCCTGTCTCCCAAAGGACGTTTTTTTCTCGTGTCATTTCATCCCTCCTTACTCTTCTTTCTATCTTTATTTTTCATGCATTTTCATTTAATGAATATTAAACCCCCTTAGGCTCAACATATGGAAACTTGATTATGAGTAAAACAGTTGTATTAAGACTTCTTAATTGTTTTCATTTTTTGTGTACATTTGCAAACATATTACCTAAGATACCTTAACTCGGGCTTGGGATTCATACTTCATTCCTCCTCATGTCTGATAATTTCAATACTGGACCCTTTGGTTCTATGGCATGAACATAAAGCAATACAAAAGAATCTACATTACCAAATATGCCACCTGCAGGTCCCAAGAGCACAGGAGATACGGCAACGGGTACGGGAGCGCGGGAAGACGCCTAGGGAGCGTGCCTAGGCTGCAGATACACCCAGATGTACCCGGGCGTATCCACAACCTAGGCACGCTTCTTGGGCATAACCCTGCACTTCCAAGCACAAAAAATGATTTTTTTTATTTTGTTTTCAATTTCACCTTTGAAAAGTCAAACATGGACTTCAAAATACAATTAATAACAAAATAAAGTGGATTCCCAACCCTAAAAGCAGCATTCATACTCATTTTATAACAAGATAACAACACATTGCTCTTTCATTCCATTTTTCACTCTCATTGCACATTTGTTCACTCTTGTTATTTTTTTCAATTGCACAAGCTTGAAACTCCTTCCTAGTGCTAAACCTACACCATTGCTTCAACCTATTTGGCGCCAAGGAGCTTGAGGAGCTTGCAAGGAAGAAGATTTGCTGATTTAAGGTAAGTTTTTTATATTTGTGATTTTTTTGTTTTGTTTTGTTTGTAACTAGTTTTTATTTTAATTTTTTTTTGTTATTCTTTTAAATTTTAACCGTTATTTCCACAAATACCAAATATAATGATTATGTTTTTAATTTTAATAGCAATTGTTTTTTTTTTTAGATTTTACCAATAAATTGTAATAGCAATTTTTTATTTTTTACCAGAGGCTATAGGGATTTGATAGAAATTAGAATGTCTCAGGGTGCAAGTGCTAGTTCGGTGGGGCAAGGGATAACCCCCAAATTTGATCTACGAACGCCCCTTTGGAAGTATGTGACAATATTAAAACAAAACCCTGGTGGAGGGTGTTTTCATTGCCTTTGCTTAGAGTGTAACTGTATATACAAGAGCTCGTATAGTCAAGTGAAAGATCATTTGTGTGCAATTTCTGGCACTAGAATCAAAGTTTGTGGTGGGCCAAGCATAAATAGAAGGTCGGGAAAGGGCTTGCCACAGGCAAAGATCTTTGCATACATCAAAGAGCAAGAAGAAGTAGATGCCATTGTGGGGCAAAGATCGAAGCATCTTTTGAGAAAGAAATGATCACCAACTATTGATCCATCTCGTGCTAATGTGGTGACCCCATCACACCCCTTTCTTGCTACACCCATTGTGGCCGAAGAGGAAGAGGATTCACCTCTTGGTCGCAAGTGAACAAAAGATGCAGGCCCATTGGATAGGGCATTCCAAAATGAATCCAGGGACATAGTGGAGCAGAGCATCACGTGTTGTCTTTACGCATGTGGGTTGTCATTTAATGTTGTTCGATCACCATACTGGTAGGAAATGGTGAGATCTATCAATGCTACCCCTAAAGGGTTTGTGACCCCAGGTTATGAAAAGGTGTGCACCACCATATTGACAAAAGAAAGAAAACACATTGAAGATGCATTGAAGCCCATCAGGGATTCATGGATCGAAATAGGACTGTCCATCATTTCCGATGGATGGAAAGATATGGCAAATAGGCGATTGATTAATGTGATTACAGTAAGCCCTAAAGGGGCAATGTTTTTAAAGGTTGTTGATTGTGAGGGGCAAGTGAAGGATGCACAATTCATTGTTGACATCCTCATAGAGTCCATTGAGGCAGTGGGGCCTCAAAATGTTGTCCAAGTTGTAATGAACAACGCTAAAAATTGCAGAGTTGCGAGCATGTTGGTTGAGGCAAGGTATGGGCATATATTTTGGACACCTTGTGCCGTTCATTCCCTCAACCTTATGTTGCAAAAGTTGGGGACAAAAATTGACTGGATCAAACAAGTCTATGAGGAGGCGAGTGAGATCCAAATGTTTATAACCAGCCATCACATGTCCCAAGGCATCTTCAAGACCTTCTCAAATTGCAATTGTTGAAGATAACTCTTAATTTAATTTAATTTTATAAGTTTGTAATTTGTAGTGTTTTTATTTTTGAACATTTTTTTAAGTTTATGAATTATTTGTTTTAATTTTGTATTAGGTTGTTGAGACTCGATTTGCCTCACACACCCTCATCTTGAGACGACTTGTTAAGGTGCGTGAAGCATTGAGTAGCATGATCATCAACAACCTTTGGGGGGTGTATGGAGGCAGGCAAACAGTGAGAGGGCCACAAAGGTGAAAGGGTGGTTTCTTAATGATGCGTGGTGGGAACATGTGGAGTATTTGTTGAGTTTTACTGAGCCCATCGTCAACATGTTGAGATATGTGGACACGAATCATCCATGTTTATGTGAGATTTATGATGGAATTGACTCAATGATTGAGAACATTAGATCCATCATAAATGCCAAAGAGTAAGATCCCATGGAGAGGTTCTTCAAGGAAGTGCAGTCGCATCTCATTGAAAGGTGGAACAAAATGACCACCCCATTGCATCTTCTTGCTTTTGCCTTAACACCCAAATACTATAGTGCAGAGATTCTTTCTTTCCCTAGGAGGGTCGCACCATATAAGGATGTTGAGGTTGTCGAGAAATATAAGGCAGGATTCTCTAGAATCTTTCCCGATCCAGAGATAGAAGACCAAGTCAAAGAAGAGTTTGTGCATTTCATATCCTCGGTAGGTCACTCTCTTGGTGCTATCCGTGACAAGTACAAGATGGACGTTCACTTTTGGTGGTACCTCCATGGGCAAGCATCCACCCACCTTCAACCACTTGCAATAAAAATTTTATCACAAGATTTTAATTTTTTTTCTCTACCCTTCTTGCAATAAAAATTCTATCACAAGATTTTTTTTTTTTTTCTCTACCCTTCTTTTGACCTTTTCGATGTTTTGTTTTAAGTTTTAACTTTTAGTCTTTTGATTTTTATAAATTCTAATTCACTTTGTGGCTTCAATAGGTTGCAAGTTCCTCTTCAACTGAGCGGAGTTGGGGCACCTATGGCTTTATCCACTCAATTAAACGCAACAAGTTGGCTGCAAAAAGGCAGAGGATTTGGTTAATGTGCATTCCAATTTACGTCTTCTCTTACATAAACAACCTCAATACAAGGAAGGGCCAACAAAGTTGTGGGATGTGAATCCAAAGACTGCTGATTTAGATGCCTCCGTTGCCTATCTTTCTTTACTTGACACGGAGCTAGACGGTGCTTCACACGACTTGCATAGTGGAGCTAGTGGGAGTGGCACTGTTGCTGCTTGTGGTTCTAATGAACCACATGATCATGAAGACATTGCAACCGAAGACGAATATAGTGAACAATGAGAATGCTGATTTGTCATTATTTTTGTCCATACATTGTAACATTTGCACCATGTACCTGTTATAAAACTAATATAAGTTCGACTATTGAATATTATGATATTTGGCATTGAATTATGAGTATATATTTTGTGGTTATTTAACTTATTTGAAGTTATTTTGTTTCCTCTATGCATATTATGTGGTTAATTTTGCTTATATGGATATATTTTTATATTTTATATTTTTTATATATATTTTTGTATGGCTGCATCCAACGGTATCCAAACTGCAAAAATAAAAATCACTTTATCCCCGTATCTAATACTCGTACCCGTATCCATATCGGCAACGTAGAAAAGAATTCAACTATTACGTTCACATTGTCTTGTAAATTTGTAAGCAGATGTTTCTAGGGATATGAATGTGGGCCTCTTGGGAAAACTACAGAAGGATTGATTAAGGCTTAGACTTCCAGTTATACCTTGTGGTGTCACCCATATGCTACTACAAGTACATAGATCCTATTAGTGAATGGAAGCAGGTTATTTCTTAAAAATCAATAATTTGGATGCATTAATTGTACAATGACCTTGATCATGGCTTACTGAATACGTACCGAATACGTTAAATAAAACACAATCCAGCTTCTGCAGTATCGAGTCAACCAATGACAGTTAATTTGTCATGGTCCAATTTTTTATCATATGTCTGATAATGCTTCTGATGTATCAAGTCTGCCACTAAGCAATGACAGTCAATTTGTTGTGCTTATCATAAGTCTGTGTCATTCACAGATTCACTGGAAAATTGTAGCTAGGAAATATTCAAAAGAAAATGCCAACAATGTTCTTGACAATGTTACCGTTTTTATATGTTCATGTATCATAGGGCTGTTATAAATTTACGCAGGCTAGTAATTGAACAAATGCTACATGTTTTTTTTTGGATGGGGATGGCAAAAAATGGCAAGACAAGTTTCCAGAATGGGAAAAAATTTGCCCAGATACAAGGGGCAGCAATTAGAAAATTATATCCATATGTAGACACCGAGCACACATATATTTATTATTTTAAAATAATAAGAAAAAATATAGGGCAGGAGATGACTGGGACAACAATTTTCTTTATTTATTTTTTGGCTGTGGCTCAGGGGACACTGTACATCTCAAAGGTGTCCCGCAAAATTCAAAAAAAAGGGGAAACATCTCGGAGACAGGCACAAGGTTGGAAAAATTCCTGCGGACAGAATGGGGTGAGCCACTGGCAATCAGGGATGGCAAGGGGAAATTTCCTGACCATTCCTGCAGACGCATCCAAGTGTATAACTTATTTGAACCCAAGACATTCATATACTTCACCTAAAGTCGCACTATTGTTGAAGTCCTACCTGTCCTCCAAACCAAACACTAACACTAACTCTGATACCATGTTAGAAATAAAAATTGGCCAGACCTCAGTCGAAGTGTGCTTTGACCCTGTTGAGCAAATAGCTCATTGGTAGAGCAGCTTATCAGATGGAAATAGGTCCTGAGTTCAATTCCTAGCTTGTAGTAATGTTCAAGAAGGCCTCTATTTAGGAGGCCACTTACCACAGCTACAATACAGAAAATTGGCATCCATTCACAATCACTCGGGCCTCTTACCAGCCTAGTCGAAATGATTGTTCTATTTAGACAATAACTTGGGAACAGCCACGAAACAATAAATTGGTCTCAAGTCACAATCACCTAATGACCCAGGCCTCTTTCCAGCCTAGCCAAAAGAATTGCTCTATTTGGACAATAACTTGGAAAGAATGTTGTCAAAGTTTGTCCTGGTTTTCAACAAGATCTTAGATCCGGAAGTCAACTCGTACCAGCAACCCAGTGAGTTGGCATCTGTTTACAATTGACTAGAGATCCAACCTTTCTAACTTGGCCAAAATGATGGCTCCATTTTGACAACACCTTGGGGGGATGTTTCAAATTCTACCTTTTAGACATGTCTGATAAGTCATCACCCTCAAAATTCTTTGTTGTTTGTTAAACATAGTTGTGCAAAATAATTTCTCCTGTGGTATTCACAGGAAATTTCATATAATCATCTCTGAAAGAGTGCACAGGTTATCAGAATTGAACGCAAGAAACATCGTAGGTAAGGTCAAAGTATTCTGAAGAACATTAATAGATGAACCAACATACGAATTTGGAAGAAATTTTATTCGATTCTTAAGAGTATGCTCCGAGTAAATGGCAAACAAACCAATCTTTCCCAGAACCTATACCTCTCAGGTGTCCTAAAAAGGTCGGTTGGCAATTTAAGCCCTGAGCCTCACCAATGGAGTGAGACAAATCTCTTTCAGGGAACACAGGGGCTCGGGCTATCCCCAAGTTGCTGGAATCAGCTACAATGGCGAACCGTGCATATCTCCTGTTGGAGAAATCCAGCATCTAAACTTGAACTTGGGCAGCTAAAAAGAATGGGTACGCATTTGAGCCCTGGGCCCCACCAGCTCAAAATAAAAGACAATAAATAAAAGAAAGTAAAAAAAGCGTCATCTCAACATTTAAAAAAAACACTCTTCTCATTTGTAATTTTGGAATCAACACAAAAGACATCTATGTACTTGGGCAATGCCAATAAAAGAAAAGGCACATTTAGTTTATCTATGGCTGTAGTCTCATATGAAAAAGGGTTGAAGTTTTCAGACATTATTTTCCCCAATATATATGCCTTGAATTGTCCACGGTTTCAGCTTAACTAAATTAAAATATTTGTACACTTTCTATATATAAAGAGTAAATACAAAAACCAAAAAACATATGGGCAAACTTTCTCAGACTACGCACTCAGATCTAAACCTGACAAATCAGCGATACAAATCTTGTCCAGATAAAATGTTACATACCCAGAACAAAAAACAAATAAAATAGAAGTGCCCACAAAATCAAATTTGTAAACAATAAAAAGAGATCATGAACTGACCTCCATTGCTGCCATAACTAGCACGACATTGTAATGAATTGTTTTTAGCTTTAATTGCTGCTCCGTTCCTTCTAGCTTGAGGATTATTCTCCTTTGTAGATAATAATCCAGTTGGGTATGCATTAACTCGGAGGGTGATATGACTAAGACGAGGTCTGTTGATTTGTGAATGTGAATTTGCTATAGGGGATAATAAAACATTGGATTGAAGGGAACAGGACATTGCCATTACCATTTTATCTTAATTCTGTAGAAGCCCCAGGAAGACAAATGAATTTAGCAGGAGGGAGGAAATAAATAAATCGTTGGCTCTGTTTTGTGTTCTTTGTTGATCCTTAACTTTTGAGTGTTTTTCAAAATCAACGACGGTCATACGCGCGCACAATATGTGGACACCATGTGACCGTCGGGGGTGGGTTTTGAAGGCGTTAACAAGATGTATCTCGTAGCGAGAAATGTTTGTGGGTGTTTGTGTGACTGCTTTTTGGATCTTTACATGTCTTTCAAAAGTGATGATGGTCATACGTGCGTTCTTTATGAGAACACCATGTGATTATTACGGATGGATTTTATTTTTATTTTTTAATAAATTGAAAATGTTGTTATTAATTAATAAAAAAATAATACAAATTTAAGTTACCAAAATTTCAAATGAAAAAGGTTAAGTAGTTTTCCAAATAGTTTATAAGGGGAAAAATCGAAACAAGAAATACAATTAGTTATTTTTGAGCCAAAACCAAAATAAAATAACGAGTCTATCTCCTTTGCAACATTGTGAGTTTGTCCTTGATTTTCTTGGTCACAACACGTAGCTTAGGGCTCCGGCATTAAATTGTTCCAACTACAAAAAAAAAGAGGAAACAATTTGAGTTTGCTAAATAACTATGATCGTACATTTTCTAGAGTATAGATGTTGGCAATGGTTTTTCCAAATATAAAAGAGGATGACCAGCGGACATGTGTTCCATATGATGGAGTGGGTGACAGGGTGGAAAATGCCTAGCAAGGCATTTTTTAATTGAAATTGCTAGGAAAGAGCTATGGAATAGCGGAGAACAAAGAGGACTAGAGCTGTGAAGTGGATGGGCAGTACCAAAATAAGTGAGGGATAGTTTCAAGGGCAGGGTAAAAAATGCATTTCCCAACAGCAAGTCCTAGCTTGGATAGAGTTTGACCAATGAGGAGTTTTATATGCAGAATACGTCAACCTAAAAGTTGGCACTTGGCCTCAACAAGGCATTACCAGATAGCATTTGCCATGCGCCATCACTAATAATTTAAAAAAAGCATTAACCACTTGGCATTGAGGGGGTCAGCAAGAGGAAATAGGAGTTGAATCAGCTGATACAAAAATCGTGGCGAGGCAATGAAAATGGCTCTTTGGTTTGGCCATCACCAATCTATCCAAGGGGGTGTAGGATTAATGGTAATTTTAAGGAGTACTTCAAGTGGAATCCCCTGAATCATTGAAACATAAGCCGGATTAAGTTTTGCAGGCAACCCGAAAGTATGTCGCAGTGTGTTCCAAGACAACCAACTGCTAGTGTCTTTGTCCTAGATATCTTTGACTTTATTAACACCTTTTTTTAAAGTACTTGACGTTGAATTCTAATTAAACAGCAAGGGGAAGATTATTAAACTGAATAAGCTTGTTTCACCAAATACTAAAGTTAGGCATACTCAATCCATGGCGGAGGGATTGATGATGCCATTGAAGGAAAGGGGTTATTTCCTGCCAAGCTGCCCAACTACATCTTAGGAGAAGAGAGCAAGAAACATCAAAGTAAGAGGCATTTAAAATTTTATCTTCCCAAGGAATGAAGGACCAAGAGCCCTTGTGAGAAGCACATTGATTCCATTCCCTGACAAGAATCTTTCAGGGTTCATTACCTTTGGTGGCTCTTGCAATCCATTTGGTAGCAAGACATTTTATTTGTTGGAGCGAATCAATAATTCCAAGCCCACCTTCTGCTTTAGGTTGAGTACATAAACTCCATGAGATGGTTGCCATACCTCTCTTGCCAAAATTATTATTCCATAAGAAACCACGGACTAGTTGTATTAGTTTATCATAAGCTGATTTCGAGGGAAACCAAGAAGATGAGTAGTAAGCATGGCTGGGCAAAAAAATGTGGTTAATAACAATTAGCTTGCCAGCTAAGAACAGAAATTTACAAGACCAATTGTCTACCTTTTTTTAGATTTTATTAAGCACCCAATCCCACATGTCCCGGGGGGAGAGATGGATGCCAAACGGAATACCCAAGTAACAAGTAATCTTCCCATGAGGAATGATATTCCATGTTGGAGGAATCCAAGCTAAGTTAGACTCACTTTGGATGAAAAAGACTTTTGTTTTGTGATTACACAGCTTGAATCTAAAAAGGTCATAGTAGATATCAAGAATAGATGGCACATCAACAACTTCTTGATGGGTATTTTGTAGAAAAAAAGGGAATCATTAGCAAAATGAAAGTTTAGTGCATAAGAACCCTACGAGAGAGTAATCCCTTTCAGATCACCTTGTTGGTGCACTTTTTGAAGCATAAAACCAAGAGCATCAACTACAATCACATACAAAAAAGGAGCAAGCAGACAACCTTGACGTATGGACCTTTGGAGGTCAAAGGATGTTGTGAGGCTGCCATTAACCACGACTTAGGCATGGGCTTCAACGAAGAGCATTTGAATGCAATGTTTGAAATGCAGACCAAATCCCAGCCACTCAAGCATTTTAAGAATAAAACACTAATGAATCTGATTGTAGGCTTTGTCAAAGTCAATTTTGACCAATAATGCATCTTGATCAGAATCTTCAGTGCACTGTGCAATTTCCACAACATAGAGCAGATTATCTAGAATGTATCTACCTTTTAGAAACCCAATTTGCTCAAGATGAATAGTATCTTGAGCTATAAGTTTTAGCTTCATAGCAATAACCTTTGCAATAATTTTGTAAGATACATTAAAGAGAGTGATGGGACGCCATCCACAAACCTTATTCTTGTTTCCATCTTTGGGGATTAATTTAATCAAGCCATGATTAATAATAGCCCCCAAGGATCTCATGGCCTCCACTTCTTTATACATATTGAATAGGTCCATTTTGAGAATAGGCCATAGAGCTTGGAAGAATTCAACTGAGAATCCATCCAAACCAGGAGCCTTTTCAATCTTCATTGTCCATAGGGTTGTTTCAAGATCAGCTAAAGTGAGATGTTGTTCAAGAAGGTGGTTGGTACCTTGATCTACCTTGCGTGGAATACATTGTTGCAACCATTCCTCAAGAAAGGATTCATATTCCTCAAAGTAGTGTTCTTCGTGGAAAAGAGTGCTAAAATGTTAAAAAAAGACATTCTTAATGTCATCAAGTGAAGAAGTCTCAGTAGCATCCTCAATAAGAATGGATGAAATATGTTCATGGTAATGCTTGTATTACAAATACTTGAAGAAGTATTTAGAGCCCTGATCTCCATGTTTGATCCAAAATAAATGGGCCCATATTTTAGCACCTTGGCCCCTATAAACCTCATACTTTCTTAAATCAGATTATGTTTGGGCAACAACAGATTGTAAGGTGATGTCATGAGGCTATTTTTCAAGAGCTAGGTGTTGTTGGCTAAGCTTATGCTTTAGATCAGGTTCCTTTTTCCATCTTTCTTTGGTCATTAGACTTCCAAAACCTCTTAGAAACTTGAATGTTCTTGACACAGCAGCTTCCTACCAAAGTATCCAACCCATATAAGAGGTGGGTCATGGTTGAAACTCCCAAACAACAAAAATTTGGGCAATAAAATCTGAGGAGGAGAGATGAGAAATATTTAGCTTAAAAGGGAGTTGATTGCAAGGAGGTGGTGAAGGCGTAAAATTGAAGGAATAGGAAATAGGAAGATGATTAGATAAAATAGTATCATTAAGAGTGGTAACAAGAAGGAAAGCAATGAGCAACTTCACAAAAGTGCAAACATAGAACCTATCAAGTCTGCAAAGTCTCATATGAATTCCAACCTGACTATTGGACCATGTGAACTAGTTGTCTGCCCTTGAAGTCATACATCCAAAAAGGGGGTCAAAGACTCCCAATGAGTTGCAATAATGAAACCAAGATGAAAATTATTCATTAGAGAGAGGAGATGATTGAGACCAGTTGTGTTCCCTTTTGTGTTCCACCATGTTGAAGTCACCTCCTATGATCCAATCTACCAAGGGAAGATTGAAGCTCATCCAATTCCAAAGCTTGATGCACTCTGTTGTTTAGTTTAGGTCATATATTGAGGAAAAACCAATGGTTCTCTCCTGAACATAAATAGTAGCCCAAACACATCTATGGGCAGGGTCTTCACCAGAAGCAACAACCTTGGAAGAAAGGGAGGTTGGTAAGAGTATCACTGCACCTCATCATCCATCTTCATGAGAGGTGCAATAGGGTGAGCGGTGTTTGTCTATACAATGCAGGTAATCTTCCTACAAAAGGTTGAAGGGATGGACTTTTGAAGGCATTAATAACATGTCTTTAGTAGTGAGAAATGCCTTTGGGTGCAATTGAGTGATTGCTTTTTGGTTTTGAAGGAGTTAACAAGATGTATCTCGTAGTGAGAAATGTTTTTGGGTGTCACTGTGTGAATGCTTTTTGGATCTTTACATGTCTTTCAAAGATGATGATGTTTATACGTGCATTCAATATGAGGACACCATGTGACTATTAGGGATGGACTTTTGAAGGCATTAACAACACGTCTTTAGTAGTGAGAAATGACTCTGGGTGCAATTGTGTGAATGCTTTTTGGATCCAAAAAATAATCACTTAGTTGCATCCATAAGCATTTCTCACTATACAAGGCATTAACTGAGAAGCATTTCTCACTACATTTGAAATAAAATGAAATGTTTTTAATTATGTCCATGATACCGACCAATCTATGGGACTACCAATTTTACCACACAATCAATGATTCTTAAGACATGAGACATCTTTTAGAACATTGCTTCATCTTTTGTTGACCTGTATTAACATCAACCCCAACATTTTTAATCTTTTTTCCTCGAATATATCTACCATGCAATGAACTCTTAGATTTTCCACATATTTGATTCGCATGTTTGTGATAGAGGACATTTAAAGATGAAGTGGTCCTCTGTTTCGATCGCCTTTATGGTGCAAAGAACATAAACCCTCTCATCCCACTGCTCCTTAGGATTTGTCCATCTCCCTATCTCACATCGAAGCCTATGCGAACCAATTCTTAATTGAGCAATGAGGATCTTTTCTCTTCAACTAATCTTGACCCCTCTATATGTTTTTTCATTATGCTCGTAAGTTGGGTTGAATAGTGAAATATAGTGTTGTCTTTTCTTGCTTATCCTTTTCCTCCACATTACCATTTTAAACTTTTTGTTCACGTAATTATTTATTTATTTATTATAATTTGGACATTTGATTAGGTTGATATCCCACATATTCATCCACTTTTGGTTCTGCTTCATCCAAGTGTTCTTCCTCCTGTATAACTCTTCTTCTTTTGCTGCACTTGGCCATCTGTCGGTCTTCATGCTTTATATTTTTTTCAAATAACATAATAGCCTAGTCATAATGGTTACCTCTAAGGGGAAATTACTTGTCTTAGCAAGAATAATTTCATATGGGATAGATTCTTTGATTTTGAAATTGTTTGTGATTAGAAGCTTTTGAATCTTTTCAATTTGCCTCCATTTCAAGCTTGTTGTTCCACTAGCCCACACCTTGCAACAATATGATACCACTAGTATGACAAGTAACCCAAACAAGACCTTAACGGTCTTTTATTCCCATAACTCAACATTCCTACATTAGTTTTGAAGTACATGTAAAGCTCTTCAACCACCTTGTATTCTTTTCATCTTACAAGTATCGCATTTGAGCTTGTTATGAAAGTCAAGGCTAAGAAACCTGTATTTTGTCACCACTTCAACGTACCCTTAGTCAAATTAGAAATTAGGGTGTTATTCCTTCCTTTTCATTAAGAGAATCATAATTTTGGTTTTCTCGATGTTTACCTGCATCCCTACTTATTTACAAAAAAACTCTAGAGCTCGGAGATGGTTTTTTAAATTTCAGATTGTCTTTGCCATTAGGATCAAATCATGAGCATAAAGCAAAAGTTTTATCACATAGGTTGCCAAGTGGACCCCCTCCCCTCCAAATTTATTTATTTGATCCTCTAGCTTATCATTGTAAAGCCCAAATAAAGTCGGTGATAGAGGGAAACCTTGTTTGACACCTATATCACTCCCAAAACATTCAGATAGCCCTTCCAATGTTTTGATTTTAGCCTTGAATTACTCATATAATCTATGAATTGTTGCCCTGTAGTACATTGGGACTTATACCTCTTCCATTCTACTCCATAGTTTTCCCCTTGGTACTATGTCAAATGCCTTTTTGAAGTCAATGAAGCAACAATATGCATCCCCTTTTTTATCCCACACCTTTTCAACTAAGTGTCTAAGTGTGACACAATGGTCAATAGTAGATTATTTGGCCCTAAAACCTGCTTGTCCCTTTGCCCTTTGCCCTTTTACCTTTCTCCTCTACCCAAATACTAATTATGCATTCAATCATACTCCAAAATAACTTTGTAAAGAGCAAATTGATCATGATAGTTAAATAATTTGAGGGGTTATTTATAGCCCCACTTTTAAACAAAGGAATGGTTAAGTTGGTCGTTCATTCTATCAGAAAGCCTTTTTCTATGACCTCTTTACAAAAATATCTAATTTGAGGTGTTATGATATCTTCCCCCCCATCTTAGATGCTCTGCTTGTAAGTTGCCTATGTCATGGGCTTTACCCATTACTAGCTTTTTAATCCCTTGTGTGATGCCTTTTTTCATGAAAAGCTCTTCATCAACACCAATTGTGGGAGGTGTAACTTGTTCACTTCTATGCTCATACAACTATTTTGAGTTTTTAACCATTGCCCTATTGTTATGTTATTCTTAGATTTATTTTTCTCCTTGTGACGTTCTCTCCAAAAAACATTTGGTTCATATTTTCCTAAGTAAATCAGCTTTGTCCTTTGGGTTTTAGTGCACTATTTTTTTTGTCCTTACTATTTGCTCATATGCTTCCCTATTTACTTGTGTTCTACCCAGTGGTTCTATGGATCAAAATCCATGTTTGTTATTTTAGTACTCCATTTTTGGAGTCGGGATCACTCAACAATTGGCGGTTCCTTGGCACCCGCTGATGGTTCCCCTTTTTGGCCTCTTCTTTTCTCGAGGCCCCTTCTCAAAATTTTTCCTAAGTCCAACCCCCATCCATTTCTTCCACATGGTAGCCTATCACTCACCTGACTCAATGAAGCTCTCTTTTCACTCCAGTGGGGCACCACCTCAACATGCAGTACCCTCATACTTATTTTTATGATGGGATGCCCAACTCTCTCTGGTGGAGTGTAATCTTGACACTTGGCATCCCCACGCTTATCTAGAAGTGATTTTGATCAGTTAGACTTTAGATCTACATCATTGGTCAAGGGAAATAATAGGGGACCCACCATGCTATCATAATAAATAAGAGACAAGCCCTTCCACATCATGCTATTTCACTTTTCCTAAGTGTAGTGGTCATAACAGAATAGTGTAGCCCCACCATATCTAGGATCTGAATGATAACTACACTCATGAACTTGAGACCCTCTTTCAGTTGCAATGGCATCATCATGAGTGTGAATGCTATAATCTCTATGTGTCGCCCATGTGTGGGGAGATCTCACTTGTATGTTATGGGCTCATTCCCTGGAGGGGGGATTAGGGGGGTTTGTTATCTTTTAGCTTTTGTACCCAGTCATATGGTAATAGACTAGGAATAGTAATAGTTAGGATTTTATATTCTACAACCTTAACAAGTGCACTTCACAGGTGTGATTAGATGTTTTGTATGTGCTTTTGTGGCCTTCTATATTCAGTTTTCCATCTACAATGAAGAGGATGTTGTGTTCTATGTTATTTTGAGTGGAAATCTTCTTTGTTTGATATTTATTTTCTTTTACTTCTATAGTGTGAAGCTTTGCTTGCCTGTAGAGCTTAATTCATGATTTATGCCCCTTTATGGTCTACAATGCTCAAGGATTTATGCTATCTTATGCAAATACAGGTTAATGTTTTAAATATATTAGTGCATTGCCTTAATGTTATTTGTTTTCATTTCTCTCTATCCCTTTTCACCTCCAAATTAAATGAAGAGCCAACTTCTAAAATCTTGAAGGTTTCTTTATAGACTGCATTCGATCTCATACCTATAAAGCTTCCCATAAAAGGCTATTAAACCTGAGGTGAGAGTTTTAGGCATCAACAGTTATTTCTTTTCTGGAATGCCTGATGGCATCGATTTACTAGTTTGGTTGACTAGTGACATGAGTTTATAAGCCATAGGCCCATAATAAGATCACATACTATGAATAATCTAAGTTTGTTAATGTCGCATTTAGGGGCTCCCATTCACTAAAGAGCCTTGGGGTCCAACACTACACAACAACAATAGCAAATGGTGCATTTAGGCCCACCAAGGAACTTTGTGTCATGGGATAGCGGCAAATTGCTCATCCCTTCGATGCCCCCAATCGTATGGGACCCCATCCCTGTAAAAGCTTTAAAGGTCCCTAAGTTTTTAGGAGAATATTTCAAATCAACAGTCGAACATCTCCAAGATGTGACAAATGTGTGCACTGTTCACTATGTCAACACACAGAACGTAGCCTTAAGGCTACTAGTAACCTCTTTCAAAGGGTGGGCCCTTGACTGGTATTGATCTTTGCCAGCCAACTCAATCAAAACCTGGGATGACTTGGGTAAAGAATTTGTTGAATGTTTCAATGAGAATGTGGATTGATCATCCCTGTTACAATAGCTAATAAACATCAAAAGAGCCCAACAAAAAACCATGGTTGATTTTAAGACCAGGTTTGAAAAAACCTGGCAGAGAATCCCATTAACAGCTCAACCACCCATGGGCATGGCTATTATTTCCTACCTTAAGGCACTCAATTCAGACATGGTGATCATGATCCGATCACTTGGAGGCCAAATGCTACTAGATGCATATGACATCATGGTAAGGGTCAATATAACCTAATCAATGTGGGGAGGCTTCCCCCTTGGTCGTCAATGTCAATGTTCCCTGAGATGTCCATGCCTTCACAAGAAGAGGTTCCAAGCACTTCAAGAGACCTACCTCTTTTTATGTACATATACCCACCTACTCAGGCAAGCACACTTGCTGCATCTTCACTAGTAGTGGAGGTGAATGATATGAAAAGTATTTTGCAAAATTTCTTTAATGAGAAAATCAATCTCAAAAGGCAACAAGCTATGCCTCCAAAGCTTTCTTTCAATAACTGTCAAGAAAGGAGACCATCTTACCAACAAAATTAATACCAAGAGAGGTAAAGGCCAAACTACCAAGCACCAAATCACTAAGCTCCAAATCATAAGGTGACAAGTCATTAGAAGCAACCCATGAATCAAATGGTTGTGGTTCTATATCTTTTACACATAGTGTCACTAAATATGAATAGAGAACTAGTGGTTGGTTAGAATAACTTGGTAGATGATTCTAACTCATGGTGCTTTCCTTGAAATGACACTCATGGGCCTCAAAATTGTCTAAGGGGCAACCTACAATAGAATGTTACTAAGCAATGGCAATAAGGGAATGCACTTGACTCAACCTACACATACTAATCACCAAAGATTGAGGACATAGTCTTAATGACATAAATGTAATGGATTTCCCTTGAACAAGAGGAAGAAATAGCCTTAGAACACGTGCTTTTCTCCTGGGTAGACAGTGAAGACACGATCTACATGAATGAGGTCCTTATATAGAGCCCTACAAGTTCAATCAGACTATTACACTCACTCTAAGAAGAGGTTAGTCAAAATCCCTAAAGCTACCACAAGACCCAAAATGACTTTTGAGAAAGACCTAATGCCTCAACCTCCACCCTTGACCTACCCAAGATGGGGCAAGGTAATACAGAACAAGGAAAATGACCTTGAGGTCCCACCTCTCACGTCATACAATATGGTAGAGCATCTGAAGAAGATGCTGGCTAATGTTTCTCTCTGGGACATTTTGTCCATCCTCGAACAAAAATCTTTTTTGAAAGAAGCCCTAGTGGAACAAGAAAGGCCCATGAAAGAAAATTCAACTGTAGAGCCTACAAAGACAAAGGGGAAAGAAGCTAGCATATATGCATAACCCTGAATACCCTTTACATTCATCAATATCAAGGAAGGGGTAATTAAAGCAAAACCACCCCATTTTTTTTAACATTGATTATAGGGAAGAAATTGTTGCATAATTCTATGATCGATTCAGGCACTAGCACAATGGTAATGCTTAAATAGATAGCCAATACACTGTAATTAAAGTATGAACCCTATAATAAAAGGGTGATACATCTAGATGAGAAAAAGGTTCAAACCTTAGGGATCATTTGGGCTCTCCCCCTCACATTATACTCTTGTCCTAGCATAATTGTATCATAAGACATTGTAGTGATAGACATCCCACCTATTTTTGGGATATATTTGTCAATGGATTTCACCACCCGAATTGGTGGATACTTGTCATTGAATTGGTCTCATTTAATCCTAAGAACCATGTATCATTCAA
This sequence comes from Torreya grandis, assembly GCA_037957365.1. Classification (NCBI taxonomy): domain Eukaryota; kingdom Viridiplantae; phylum Streptophyta; class Pinopsida; order Cupressales; family Taxaceae; genus Torreya; species Torreya grandis. The sequence continues at coordinate 453,944 of JARHVA010001027.1, forward strand.
AGTTAAAAGAGTTGTCTAAACTGCTTCATCTGAAGCACATAGAGGATGAAGTGATGACAAACTTTGAAGGAATGCACACCTCCTTCTCAAGAACAAAGATGCACTATGTAGAAATGCTCAAAGGAGAGAAAGTGGTAGATAATAGGAGCCCTGAAGAAGAGGACCTCATCAATGAGTTCATTAAGAATGATCCATTTGAAAACTTTGATGCCACGAGCCTTGAAACCTACGTGATCAATGATGAGGACCAATCCATTCTAAATGTCTTAAAGGATGAAGGAGATCAGAGCATAAGGCTTAAGGATGAGTCTAAACTATGGACTCTACATTTTGATGGTGCCAAGTGCAAGACTAGCTCCAAAATCGACATTCAACTAACATCTCCTTCTAGAAAAGAGACCCTTTGAGCCTTTTGATTTTAATTTACCTGTACAAATAATGAGGTCGAATACAAGGCTTTAGTCCATGGCCTCAACTTCACTGAGCTAATGGGCATTAAGCAGTTAAAGGTATTTGGTGATTTTGAATTAGTGGTAAGGCAGGTAAGAGGGGTAATGGCCATAAATAACATGTGTATGAGGTCTTACAACCATTACATATGGGATCTAATCAAAACTTTCAAAGCCTTTGGCATTCAGATCATCTCGAGAATCATGAATGTAGAGGCTAATAAGATGGAAACAATAGGCTCCCAATTTGACCCAGAAATGGACTTGTTCACAAATGAATGAACAATGTGGGTAATCATTAGGCTAGCTATCCCAAATAATGACCAAAACTATTAAGTATTTGAAAGTGATGATTAGATTGTGATGTTCTTCTAGTAATCATGCAAATTTGTGGAACAACTACAGTTGAAAATTGAAGAGGCCTACAGAGATCAAATTATATAATTGAGGAACAATAAGTTATTGAAGGGCTTCATCACCTTGGAAAATATTTTCAACTTTGATGATGCAAGGAATGACAAACACAAGTTTGTCATGGATAAGGATGATTACTGTGAACTTGATGTTGGAGGTGAGAGGAAGCTAAAAATTGGAAAAGAAGTTCCTTAGAGGGATAAGGAATAGTTAGTCTCTTTTTATGATAAGTACAAAGGATTCATCACATAGATGTATGATAAATTGAATGGATATGACTATGGGATTATTCAACACACCATAGATTTTATGGAAGGGGCCAAACCAGTCCAATAGAAGTAAAGGCTGATAAACCCAAAGATTGAGTCCCTCATGGCTCAGGAGCTTAGCAAAATAATTGACTCAAAGATCATATACCCAATCAAACATTCGACTTAGGTATCTAATATAGTCATCATGCAGAAGAAGAGTGAAGAATTCTAGCTATGCATATATTTTTGAGACCTAAATAAAGTGTCCTTGAAGGATCATTACCCCCTTCCCTCTATGGAGCAAATCCTCTAGATGGTAGCAGGTGCAGAGATGTTTTCCCTATTGGATAGATTCTCCAGGTACAACCAAGTATGGGTGAATGAAGAAGATGAACACAAGACCACCTTCACTATGAAGTGGGGATCCTTCATGTATGTGAAGATGCTTTTCAACATTTCTAACACTGATGTAACATTCCAATGAGAAACGGATGTATCCTTCAAGGGGCTAATTACGAAGATTATACTTATCTACCTAGATGACCTCAATGTGTTTTCTAAGAAGGAGGATCACTTAGACCATATAGAGAAGGTCTTCCAAAGATGTCAAGAATCTAGGGTATCTCTAAATCCCAAAAAATGTGTCTTCAGAGTTTTGTAGGGCAAACTGCTCTAGTATGTGGTATCCAAGGAAGGGATCACTATTGATCTAGAAAGGGCAAATACCATTAGGGACTTGGCCTTATTGGTAAACAAGAAGGGATTCTAATCTTTCCTTATAAAGATTAATTTTATTAGTAGGTTCATATCAGAATTTGCAAGATTGGTTAGGCTAATTACCCTAATATAGAAGAAAGACCAAGCCTTCAAATGGACACCCAAAGGGAGAACAACCTTCAACAAGATCAAAGGCACCATATCCATGGTGCTTGTGTTGGTTAACCCTGACTTCTCCAAATACTTTATTATGTACGTCTATAAAAGTGAACACAACCTAGTTGTTGTACTAACTCAAAAGGAAGAAGGAATGAACACCCAATCATGTTTTACTCAAGGACACTACACAAATACGAGGTTAGATAAAACTTTGTGGATAATCAAGCCTTCACTATTGTCAAGGGCCTTAAGAAGTTCAGGTACCTCATAACAAGTAGCAAGGTAATGGTGTATGCAACACACTTCAATTTTCATGAGTACATCATGGAGGGGGTAATTATAAATAAAAAAGCCAACTAAATCACCAAGATCCTAGAATATGATATAGTAGTTAGGCCAATAAAGGTAATCAAAGGAAGAGGAATCTATGAGTATTTAGCTCAATGCGCAAAGGTCCTAGCAGAGGAATAGGGCAAAACAAAAGCAACCCTGCTAAACCAATTCGAAGCTGATAGATCCTAGGTGGTTGATCGAATCCATTTCATGTAAACCAGTTAGTACCCTGATGGTTTCCCCATGCAAAAAAGTCATTTTTATAGACTATAAGGGTTTAGTTATATGCTATTCCAAGGAGTCATTTTTAATAGGAACTTTGATAGAGATCTATTCTGATGTGTGGATAAACCCCCAATGGAGAAAATCCTCCAAGACATGCACATCACTCCCCCAAGCACCCAATTCTTAGCTAATACCACCACGATAAAAATCATACGCGTAGGGTATTACTGGCCAATCATGTTCACTGACTACCATCAAGCAATCAAAAAGTGCTGGAAGTGTCAGATCTTCACAAGAAAAAGGAAAAATTCTGCCATGCCTCTCAACCTGATTATGACTAATGAGCCCTTCACACAATGGGGCCTGGACTTCATCAGAATGATCAATCCCATTTCTAGCACTGGTCATAAATAGATATTAACAGCCACCAAATGTACTTCACCTAGTGGATCGAAATAATCTTGCTAAGAGAAGTGACCAAAAATGTGATTCTCGGGTTCCTATAAGAACTTGTGGCAAGGTTTGACCCACCCAAAATAATAATTTTTGATAACACAAAAGCTTTCCTCAGGTTTAAAATTATTGAATCCATGCTCTAAAATGGTATATTCTTGAAAGCTTCATCCAATTACTACCCGTAAGGGAATGGGTTGGTAGAGTCTACAAATAAAAAAAAGATCAAATTAATCAAAAGGATGTGCAATGACAAGTAGAGGGGATAGAACTTACACATTATAATGGCCCTATGGGCAAACCACATCACCCCAACATAAATTTTGAAGTCCTCCTTGTATGAACTTATATATGATAAAGAAGTGATTATGTTTGTATTATCGAAAATCCCTACATTACAAGTTTTGAAGGCTATTAAAATCAAAGAAAATAGAGAAATAGAGGTTCAGCTTGCTAAATTGCTCAACCTCTAAGAAGTAAAGGAGTAGGCAAGCGATGTGAAGATCATCTGATAAAAGTGATTAAGTGATGATTCGACAAGAAGTCATTAGACCTAGGATTTAAGCCTAGAGATTTAGTTTTCAAATATGATCAATAGGTTGCAAAGCCAGGACAACATCCAAAGTTTGATTTTTTTTAGAAAGGACCTTTTTTCATCATCAATGATAGGTGGGGAAATGATTTCGAGCTAGAAGATGAAGAAGGTAATGAATTGGAGATCCCCATCAATGAGATTGACCTAAAGCATTATAAATAACTTACCTACCTCCTTAACTTGTACATAATTAACTTTTTCCCTTTCCCTTTACTTTATTTCCTTTCCTTTCTATTATTTCCCCTTCACTTTATTTCCTTTCCTTTGTTGTTTCCCTTTTTCAAATAAGTGTCATTGGCATAAGTGGTTGGTCTAGCTACCATGCGTCATCTCCTTAATCATCCCAAATCTTTAGAAGCATTCTCTAAAAGATGGTTATCTGCCCACCCCACCTACCATTAATGTCAGACACCCCATTATGCAGATTCCCCATAACGATCACCATAAATCTCTTATGAGTGGCTCTTTGAGCATGTGCACTACCCCTATCATTTATGAGGATGCTAATTTTTGAATTTTTCATGATAAACATGCTTAATGACATCGATGTATAAATTCCCCCATCTCACTCAAGCCAAACACTTGACACTTTGGGGTTTTGAAAGCTTTGAGTAATCAAGTAAAATAGAGAAGAGTTGAGACTGTAATTGTAAGTAATAAAGCAAAAAATCATAAATCTAGACTTTCAACAAAAACAAAAGTGATTTTGGAATGAATTCTTTAGTAATAGAGGCTTTTATGTCTTCATCAGGAAGTGAGAAACACCCTTCGAAGTAGAGAGCCCATGGGTTAGGTAGTGGGGGAGACCTTCCCCCCAATCACATTGTAAGCAAGGCCTACATTTCAACCCCTGCTCAAGTGAAGGAGAAAGTACCAAATACCAAGAAAGCACCTAAAGAACCTTGCAAGGATTGGACATCAGTGACCAACTTTACGGATGAAATCTTCGACCCAAAGTTGGCCAAGAACCCCAAGAGTTTGAGGGAGGGCACCCATGCTCGACAAAGTTAGTAGGAAGGAATATCACTCATTCAACTATAGGATATGGGAGTCCATGTTGGCATAATACATGGTACTCTATGTACACTCGTGCCTAGAAATCATCACCCTCTATGAAGAAAGATATGATGCTAACACTGGTGTGATCACTAGTAATGCCCATTTAAGGATGAAAATTGGTAAAAATGACATCAGGGAGATGCTCTGGCTCCCATACAACCCCAAGGTTGTTATCTACAATATAAAAATCCTCTAAAGTGTCTGGGACTCCCAAGTTCAAGAAAAGACATGCTTCATTAGCATCCTCCTCAACAACAAGGTCATAGAGATGCCTCCTCTACCCATGCCCTTGACAAACTTCCCCATGCAACACTTGAAGGAGACTCTATCCATGCTTGCATTTGTCTTAAGAATGAACACCGATGATCCGGGTAACAATTTAGGTGACAATTCGGGTGACAGTTCCACCCCAATTGATGACGAAACTTTCGGGAGCCATAACTTTTGCACCGTAGCTCCAATTGACTCATTGTTTGAATCGTTGGAAAGCCAAGAATGAGGAAAACATCGTGAGATTGAATTGAGCTTAGCTCAATGAAGTTTGACCCCAAAAAAACCAATGGAAGTGCCCCAAATTTCAATTTTAGTAGTGTAGTCTAAAAATAGTAAGTTTCTAAAAATAGTAATTCCTCGAATTATGTATTGTTTTATATCTTAGAAGTCAAACCACTTAATCTCCCTCAAGATTGGTTTCCTTCCACATCCTTCCCATGCTTTAGAAATGTGTATAAATGAAGAGGTAACCTGAAATGTGAAGACAAACATCTCTTCCCAGAGACAAGCATATATTTGTATTGTGATCTTGAGTAATACTACATCTCTTCTCAGAGAATTCATTATTACTATGTTATTTCTATGCTATTGAAATATTTATCAACTAGAACTTTTAAGTTTTGGATCAGTGGTATCAGAGCGGTTTGTCTTGAGAGTGTATGATCTTGAGGACGAGGTCAAGCTACAAGAAGCTTGGGTGAGAAATAACACAGCTTCTAAACTTTCCACCTGTTTGCTCCAAATGACTTCAAATGGCAGACAACACCGAGACATCTGATATTTTCAAGGAAATGGTGAATGAATCTTTCCAATGGCAACAAACAAAAATGCTACAATAATTTACCCAAATTCTTCAAACACTCTCGATGGGAAATTCTAGCTTCGTGGCTACACTTCCTGGCTCCTCATCCAGGGAACATCCTTTAAGTGCCCCAACACCCTTCAAGGTTCAGATAAATTTTGATATTCCTACATTTGAAGGCAAAATTAATGCTGATGCAGTAAAAAATTGGTTGGATCAACTGTCTTCCTACTTCTCTGTAAATAAGTTCACTAATGGAGAAAATATCACTTTTGCTCTCTTGAAAGCATCATTGCCCATGAAAAATTGGTGGGAAGCGTACAAAAAGAGGTTCAGTACAGATGACATTGGCCTTGAGGTGGAACCTACTTGGGATGATTTTGTGGAAGCGGTGAAAGAAGAATACTATCCCATCGGAGCATATGATGATCTGTACATACAGAGGCAATAACTTCGCCAAGGTAAGGACCAATCTGTTCAAGATTACATAGACACTTTTCATTCTTTGTCTGCAAGATTGGGCATTCAAGAAAGTGAGAAACATAAGACTCTCAAATATCGTGGTGGACTACAATGGTACATACGAGGGAAAATGGAACTCTTCAATTTGGAAACCCTCGGTGAGGCATACAAATTTGCAGTGAAGATTGAATAGAAGCATGGCAGAAAGAATACAAAGAGTCAACCCTCAAAATGGAAAAGTGACAAGGAAGGTCAAATACGAGGCCAAAATTGGAAGAAGGAGTTTCAGGATAAGAAATCCTAAAAGGGGAAGGCTGGAAAATGGTGTGATTACCACAAAATTGGAACTCACTCTAAAGAAGAATGTTGAGCCATCTTGTCACTACTTTCTGAGTCACAATACTCGACATCTACTACTCTACCTCGTACACAACCCACAATTGAAGAGGATGAATAAATTGTAGATGCTGAGCCTGACACCATCGCTTCATCACAAACCTGTGAGGAAAGACCAGATGACAAGGAAAGATTGTTTCACTCCAAATTATGGGTAAAAGGTAAGCCTCTGCATTTCATTCTTGATATTGGGAATCAAAAGAATTTAATCTCTGCTAAAGTTGTGAAAAGTCTAAATCTATCCATGAAGCCTCATCCAAAGCCCTACAGTATTGGATGGTTGAGCCTAGGGAGAGACCTCCGTGTCACCCATCAATGTCTTCTTTCATATGCTATAAAACCATTCCAAGATGAAGTCTTATGTGATGTGGTCAATCTAGATGTTTGTGATGTACTCCTTGGTCAATCGTTCGTGTATGAGCAACATGGCATCTATGAATCACGAACTCGAAGGATCGCCCTCACTCTTGGAACATGATGCTATAGGGTACCAGAGGTACCACCTCTCACATCTGTCTCCCTGATCAGTGCTAAGCAATGTAAGAGATTGGTGGAGAAGACAAAGTAATTTATTCTCATGGTGGTCAAACCATAGAAATCCAAGAAGGCTGATGTTGCAGTTGTGACTACACAATCAACACAATAACAAAAGTAGATAGGATGAATCATAGGAGAATATGATGACTTATTCAAGTCACCCATAGGAGTTCCACTGCATTTCCAGGTAAAACATTCTATCGATTTGATCCCAAGATCACTTTTGCCTAATAGTCTTGTGTATCACAGATCAATTTTAAAGAATGATGAGATAAAAAGATAGATTCAAGAATTGATCTAAAAGGGTCACTTCAGGCCAATCTCTTCACCTTATGGTAGCCTAATTATCTTGGCACCGAAGAAAGATGGAACATGGAGGCTTTGCATTGACTATCGATCCCTAAATAAAATTTCTGTGAAGAATCGATACCCTCTCCCCAAGATTGATGACCTATTAGACCAGCGTTGTGGTGTGAATTTCTTCACCAAAATTGATCTCAAATATGGTTATCACCAAATTCCCATCGATCCCACTGATGTCTGGAAGACTGAATTCGAATCTAAGGAGGGGCTCTTTAAATGGTTGGTTATGCCTTTTGGCTTAACTAACGCACCTGTAACCTTCATGAGGATGATGGATGACATCCTACAACCCTTCACCAACTCATTCATGGTTGTCTACTTAGATGACATACTCATCTATAGTAGAACATGTGAAGAACATTTGCAACATGTTCGTAAGGTGCTTCAAACTCTTCGGGAGTATAAGTTATATGCAAATCTTGACAAATGCACATTCAGGATGACAACAATTCAGTACCTCGGGTACATTGTGAATGGGGAAGGGGTCCATGTTAATCCATAAAAGATTCAAGTTATTCAAGAATGGCCCAACCAAGGACCATTGCAGAGTTTCACAGATTTTTGGGTCTTGCAAATTTCTACCGCAAGTTTGTTCTTGAATTTTCACATGTTGCTTGGTCACTAACCCAAGTGACTAAAGGAGGAGCTAAAGCTACATTTTATTGGGGTGAAATACAATAAAGGGCATTTGAGAATTTGAAGAACAAACTCTGCTCAACCCCTATTCTTGCCTTGCCAGATTTGCATCAACCTTTTGAGTTGATGATAGATGCATCTGAATATGCCATGGGAGCTATCATCATGTAACATGGCCATCCTATTGCATATCATAGTGAAAATTTCACTAATACAGTCAAGAAATATCCAACATATGATAAGGAGCTCTATGCCATTGTGCAAGCCTACAAACAATGGAAACACTACATCTTGGGGAAAGATATGGTCATCCACACTGACCACAAACCATTGGAATTCATCCAAACACAAAGCAAACTATGAAATGAGAGGCACCAAAAGTGGGCCATATATCTTCAACAATTTCACATGATAATCAAACACAAAAAGGGGAGTTCAAATACAACTTTAAATTGTCTGAGCCGCCCACTAATTACTGCACTCACAATAGTTCTTGACCTGTGCAGATATGAGACTGCCACTTGGGGTGCTCTATATGAAGCAAATCCTACCTTTGTTGATACATATCAAGTGCTTCAAAAAGGTAAACATGTTTCTAATTTCTATTTGCAAGATAATGTCCTCTATCATATGGGGCACATCTATGTTCCAATTGCAGAGTAACAAAAGATGATATGGGAAGCACATTTCAGTAGGACAGCTGGACACTTTGGTATCAAAAAGACATTGGCAGTTTTTCAAAAACACTTCTACTGGCCCCATATGCAAAAGGATGTGGAAAGATATCTCAAATATTGCACCCCATGTGCGATAGCCAAGCCAACAAATAAGAAGCAAGGATTGTACACACCATTGCCAAAACCAACCAGGCCATGGGAATCTGTCTCAATGGATTTTCTCTCAATTTTGCCCACTTCAAAACATGGTAAGGACTGTATTTTTGTGGTAGTTGATCATTTTTAAAAAATGGCTATCATGATTGCTTGTAATAAAAATATATCTATTGAGAAAACTACTCAACTATATTTTAGTCATGTATGGCTCCATTTTGGTCTCCCCAAGTCCATTGTCTCAGATCGAGATAGCATGTTCCTGAGCATCTTCTGGTCCACTCTATGGAAGATAATGGATACTAAGCTGATGAAGTCCACAGCCTTCCATCCACAGATTGATGGTTAGATAGAGGTGGTAAATCGCTTTATTGTTCACATGATTCGGATGTATCACTCCAAACATCCATGCACATGAGATGAGGGACTTCTTTTCACACAACATGGATACAATCGGGCGCTGCATAGCTCGACCAAGCACAGTGTATTCCAAGTATGTTTTGCGTTCCAACCCATGGCACCAATTGATATAGCTATTCCATTTTCCACCATGGAATACACACCTCATGGAAGATCTAAGGTAGCAAAAGCAACAAATTTTATTGAACAAATGCAACACATCCAACAACAAGTTCATGACATCCTGGAGAAGATGAATCAGAAGTATAAGCAATGCCATGACAAACATAGGATTGCACACCATTTTACTATGGGTGACAAGGTTTAGTTATGACTTCAGAAGGAATGACTTGCAGGCCCACACAGAAATATTCAGCCTCTACGATATGGTCCCTACACCATCACCAAAAAAGTTGGAGAAAATGCTTTTGAGTTGAACCTACTAGCCTACCTTGGTCTGCATCCAATATTCAATGTGGAGCTCCTCAAACCATATCACCCACCTCTATTGGACACTTCAATTGTAGTAGAACAACTAGACATTGATGATCTTGATCCACAGAGTTTTGCTCCAGTGGAAGTGGATCAGATTGTGGACACCTAGATGAAGACAACAAGAGGATGCTCTATTCCGCTTTATCAAGTGGTCAAAAGGGGCCAGCTTAGCCACCAAGGTGAGTGGCTCATAGAGAATCAAATCAAGACACAACTACCACACCTAATGGGGAACATTGATGTAATGGGACCATTAATTTTCAAGGAGGGAGGAATGATCTTGGCAATAATTTAGGTGACAATTCAGGTGACAGTTCCACCCCAATTGATGACAGAACTTTTAGGGGACATAACTTTTGCACCGTAGCTCCAATTGACTCGTTGTTTGAACTGTTGGAAAGCTAAGAATGAGGAAAACATCATGAGATGGCATTGATATTTGCTCAATGAAGTTTTTCCCTTGAAAACCCAATGTAAGTGCCCCAAATTTCAATTTTAGTAGTGCAGTCTAAAAATAGTAAGTTTCTAAAAATAGTAATTCCTCGAATTATGTATTGTTTTAAATCTTATAAGTCAAACTAATTAATCTCCCTTGAGATTGGTGACCTTACACATCCTCCCCATGCTTTCAAAATGTGTATAACTGAAGGGTTAATCCAAAATGTGAAGACAGACATCTCTTCCCAGAGATAAGCATATATTTGTATTGTGATCTTGAGGAATACTACATCTCTTCTCAGAGAATTCATTGTTACTGTGTTATTTCTATGCTATTGAAATATTTATCAACCATAACTTCTGAGTTTTGGATCAACCGATGTCAATGTCTATGACTTTTAGTTGGGTGTACTCTTCTTGATGACCTCGATAAAGAAGGGAGAGGTGTTCAAAATGGACTTTGTTGAAGCCATCAACACCACCATGGGGAATGAGCTAGAGAAATTTTCAATGATGAGTACCTTTTGATACCCATCCTTCCTCCTACATCTTAGTTTATACCAGCATTCTCAATACTTCTCTTTGTACCTAAATCTCAACACCTTTGACATAGAAGCCTTCCCCAATGTGGTGGCTCTGGTCACCATATGGACTCACATCCTATCTATTACCAGGGACTACTATGAGTTCTCAGAGCTCTTTATGACTCCAGTTCTCATTGACGTCAACTGACAAACCTTTACCTCTAGAATGATGGATTGGTTATGGGATTAGCTTGCAAGTAGTAGGGTCCCAACCGACTAGTTCTAAGGAGCCCACTTTTCATTCATTCGAGTACATGGGTTTCAAGGAGAGCCTTTTTGACTCCCTTGCTTGCTAACAGATAGGACCCTAGCCCTAGAGTTGGCTCACTAGCTTGATGCAGTAGACTTCATCTATGGGGTGGGGAAGAAAAAGAAAGGGGTATACAAGGTCTCTTTCATGAGAGAGAAAACCACAGTGTTAAAAAGGCACCAGGGATGCCTACTTGCAGCCAATATAGTAGAGTTCAACCTTGATTTGATAAATGATAAATGGAACTATGACCTAAATGGGTACATAGTTTCCTTAAAAATAGTTAGCACTCCCAAGAACTAAGCCTGACCTTATCAAAAGCAAAGGAGGTCATATGTGTACCTATCCCATATCTTGAAGGATACCCTCAAACCATGGGAGTCTTTCTATGACAAGGTCTAGGCATATGACCCAACAAAAAAGTTGTCAAAGGGGATGAAGAAAAATCTCACTCAGTTAGACTAGAGTGAGGAGAAGATAACGACCTTCACTAAATACAAATATGAAATCAACAAGCCACACTTAATTTTGATGCTAAATATGGAGATGAAACCTTTGAGAAGGTTTGGGATGAGTTTCATCCAAAGGAGGGAGAGGAGGGAGAAGAATCCACTCCTAAAATTATGATAGAAGAGGAAGAAGATACTCCCAGGGAGGAGATAAGGGACATGCATCCATAGAAGGAAGCAAAAGTGGAGGTCCAATAGCCTTCAACATGGAAACCGCCTATGTTCTCATCCTCCATAACCTTGTAACAAAAATAATCTCCTTTTGGGCACTTCACAATTGGTTCATGTCAGCTCAAGTGGACCAAGGCACCTATTTCTAACCCTCCAATGGTACCCCCACATAATATTTTTTTTCAAAGATCCCCTTCTCTCTACAATTACCTCCTTTTCCACTTCCTTGTCTCTCTTCATAGTCTCACCCCTAGTTATGGCACTCTCGACTGCCTAGCCAAGTACTACCTTGGCCCCACTTTCCTCTTCTTCTACCCAATCCACCATTGAGCTCTCCCTACTTTTTTCCATGATATTGATTTCCTCCTATATGCCTTTCCTTACCCCCTACCTTCATCATTTGCCTCATCTTCCCTCGTAACACAATCATAATTCACCCCACCCCGTGGGCTCCCACCTTTCTCCTCTTTCACCTTCATAATACATTCACTTGCCTTCATGGAAGCAGGGTCCATTGCTTCATAGCAATATGTCACTTTCCCATTCACATTGTCATAAGGAGTCCCCTTCATAAGAGAAATCCTTAAATCACCATACTAGTAATAACAATAGGCAGACATGGTGAAGGAGGCCCATGAAGCCCAAATAAAACTAAAAAGGGGGAAGTAGATCAGGGTCTCTACTAAGACTCATATGCAATCATTTTATGACTCTGCACAATAATCCCTCATGATTTCTCATTTGACCCCCCAAGTAGTCAATCCCTAAGGACATATGCATCCTAAAGACTACACCATACAAGCCATCATCCTCAAACTTAGTTAGGCCAGACCCACTGACTAGGTCAAGCTTATGGAAGAGACATAAGAGTTTGTAACCATAGACTACTTCAAGGCAACCTGATGATTAGAGAAGACCAAGATGGAGATTACAAAGGTGAAGGCTATAGTTGACCACCTCAGTATTGAGGCTAAGGCCAAAGATGCAGAGCTCAATAAGGTAAGGATTGACCTCTAAAGTTGCATCTCAAATGAAAGCTTCCAAGCAGAAGCCAACTTGTAGATAGATATAAAAACCAAGATGTAAGAGAAGGAGACTGAGTTGGCTTAGATCTACCAAAAGCTCTTTGATTTTGATTAGTCATTTCACCAATTCCAATAGAAGGCATACCACGAGTCCTTAATAAAGGACCAAGATATTGAGAAGCTAAAGAATGACCTTACCGCTCACTCCTAGGCCATCAAAATCCTTCCCATGATCTAGTGGCTGTACAAATCTTACTGGGAGAGAATGAAGGGCACAACTGCTAACCTAAAGCTAGTGCTCAATTTCATCATAAAATCATAGAGACTAAGCTCTTAAGTAAGTGCATTCATTGACCTGATGATTGACTTAGTATCCCCTACAGTCTCATATTTATAGAGCCTTATCTAAAATATCTATAACACTTCTGAGGAAATGTTTTACGTAGTAGGGGTGGCTGATCGGAGGTAGATAACAACAAAGGTTAATGAATTTCTTAGTTGTAGCAAGGTAACAAATAAATATAAGGCATTCCTTAATGCCTTGGAATAGGTGCTTTGAGATAGGTGGGGACACATCAAGCAATTAGTCTGATTGGGACTCCCCTCCCCTTTCTTGGTGGACAATAATGTCCTTCCACAAGACCAAATCAAGGCACTTCTAGAGCAGAAGTAGAATTATTAAATCACATTCATAGCTCTCGATTAGTCACCTAATGTCTCTGAGGTAGATAATATTTTTCAACCACTCACCTAGTTAGAGTTCTAAATATTGGTGGTTGTTCAAGGCATGGGAAACATCTCCTTCAAGGAGATGATAGATCTGGATAGAGCCTTTGAGGCTCTCAATAAGAAGACCCAACTTAAAGAGGAGGAATGGGTGCCATTGTATGTGGCCCTTAAAAAATTGTTATTTTTTGCACCTTCTTCCTTTTTCCTACTTTGACTGGTTGGATACCAAAGTTTTGGGTCCTCTCTTTTGCAATTGGACAACCCTGTGAGTCACCAAGAATTGTGGATCAAAATCCATGTTTATTACTTTAGCAGTCCATTTTTGGTGTCGAGCTCAGTTAGTATTTGGTGGTTCCTTGGCATCCTTTGGTGGTTCCCCTTTTCAACCTCTTCTTTTCTTGGGGACCCTTCTCAAATTTTTGCCTAAGTCCATCCCCCATCCATTTCTTACACATGGTAGCCTATCACTTGCTTGACTCAATGAAGCTCTCTTTTCACTCTGGTGGGGCACCACCTTGACACATGGTACCCTCAAGCTCATTTTAATGATGGGATGCCCAACTCTCTCTGGTGGATCATGAGCTCGACACTTGACATCCCTTTGCTTATACAAAAGTGATTTTTATCAATCAAAATTTAGAGTCATGTCATTAGTTGAGGGAAGTAATAGGGGACCCACTATGCTATCGCAATGAGGAAGAGATGGGCCCATCCACATGGCACCATTTTACTTCTCCTAAGTGTAGTGGTATAATAGAATAGTGTAACCCCATCATATCTAAGATATGAATTATAACTACACTCATGAATTTAAGACCATCTTTCAATTACAACAACATCATCATGAGTGTGAGTGTTAGAATCTCCAAATATTACCTATGCAAGTGGCAGTCTCGCCTATATGTTATGGGCTCATTCCATGGATGGGGGATCAGGTGGATCTACTATCTTTAAGATTTTATACCCAAGCATATGGTAATAGACTAAGAATAGTAACAATTAGGATTTTCTATTCTACAACCTTAACAGGTACACCTTATAGGTGTGATTGGACACTTTGTATGTGCCTTTATGGCCTTATATATTCAGTTCTTTATCTACAATGAAGAGGATGTGGTGTTCTATGTTATTTTGAGTGGAAAACTTCTCAATTCACTATTTCATTTCTTTTGCTTCTATAGTGTGAAGCTCCTCTTTCTTGTATACCTTAATTCATGCTTTATTAATGCCTGAGGATTTATACTATCTTATGCAAATACTGGTTAATGTTTTAAATATTTTGGTGCATTGCCTTAGTGTTATTTGCTTTCATTTCTCTCTATCCCTTTTCACCCCCAAACTAAACTAAGATTTGGCTTCTAAAATTCTAGAGGTTGTTTTATAGACTGCATTCGGCCTCACACCTATAAAGCTTTCTATAGGAGGCTGTTAAACCTGAAGCGAAAGCTTTAAGCATCAATAGGTTCTTTTAGTGATCTTCACATGGTATTTCATTCTTCATCATATCATAGGTTTGAAAATAAATTATTTCTTTCCCTCTTTTTAGTTTTGGCTCTCTTGCATATTTTTAGTGCATTTTGAATAGTGTTCATTAGCCTCTCACTTTTTGTGTAATTTTTATAATTTTTTGTGTTCCCTTATTTCCCCCTTCCTACATCTTGTTAACTTGTGTCATTATAAAGGCTTGTTTACTTTCATTTGTCAAGATAATATTTCCTTTGGGTGGTGGCCTACTTTGGATGACCCTGATGTGTTGATCTTGTTGATTGTCTCTTTGTAAACAAAATTTCATAAGCAGTGAGTTGTGATCAGATTTAAGTTCTATGAGAGAATCGTATACTTTTAGCTCTTCAATTATACAAATAGAATTTTGTGATAATATAACATAATCTATTACACTCTACCCTTTGTGCATATTGTGAATGTACTTTCCTAATTTTCCCCATTTACTTGTGTCATTGCAAAGAATTAAGCTTTGTAAACTACATAAGCCTAGTAGTTCTTCACCAAAGTGCATGATAACCCCATGTATATCATCTAAAGTCCTATTCCACTGGTGATTTTCTTCTTCTACCATCCAAATCAGATTTATGTCTAGATACATGTTACTTCTTAGAGTGTTGGCTTGCTTGTTGGATGTCCTTACAGTGAGTCCCATATTAACAAAATATCTCCAATCATACTATATGTTGAGATGTCCTTTTTTAGGGATGAGTATGGGTCTTCTCGATCTAAATCACACTTCTTATAGAATTTCAAATTCTTGGGCCCAAAATAGCATGAATCTATGCTAATGTTTGTGTTATTTTCTATGATTATGATCCATTTATTGTTTATTTTCATCTTGTTTTTCTATTATGATACTTTTACTCCATGATTCCTTTATTAACACCATTATGCCTCCATACCCTTTGTTATTCTTTGTTGCTTTATTCCATATTGTTGCCTTTTTGTACCATTCAAACTCTAGTGTAGTGCACACGTCATGCTCATGTGTTTCGATCAAAATGATTATATCTTTGTCTTTAGACTGTGGAAATACTATGAATCTTAAGGTGTCTTTATTTTTAGATTTTTTTATCTCTTAAAAACACATTATTTCATAGATATATAGCTAGTACTAATATTTCAAATAATTTTTTCTAAAAAAAAATGATAGATATTAATCAAACTTTATCATCTTCTTTGTAATTTTTTTGTTAGTTGGTGATAAATAGCCTCAATATTACTACACTATTTTGGACTCAAAGAAACCATTTTGAGAAAAAAAAGGGACTCCAAACTCCATTGTATGCCTAAGATTTCACAAATTTGAGAAAAATTGGCCTTATGAAGTTCAAGTGGATGTCAAATGTAAGGTTATCCATTAATTTATTCACATATGATTTAACAATTTTGAGAATATTGGTGTATTATTCCTCATTTAGTTAAAGGGTATAAGTAGTAAAATTAGTAAATAAATATTGCAATTATTAAGCTACTAATTTATAAAATTTGATTACAATTTGAATCTTTCTAAAAATAGTAATAAGGGAAAGATAACAATATTTAGCTAGAATCTAGTTGATCTAACTGAGACAGAGGCTAGAATTCACTATGCAACACAATGTTACTATCACAGACTAAGATCTGAACTTTATTTTATGATTGGATAGGAGCATCAAGAGTGGATAGGAATGGCATCGGTGATGTAGTCAACCTTTGCCACTATTATCCTGAGGATCTAAGCTTTCTGGGTTTTGTTTGCTAGGTCTGTGTGACCCTGTCTATGAAGTTTTGGTAGTTAGAAGTTTATAAAGCTCCCTATAGAGCATATATTCTCTTCAAACCCTATACTCCATTATGCTTTGACCAATTTTGAGAAAGAGGCGGGGGGGGTAGTGTGTGTAATATTCACTGTACGTGGATCCACACCCCTTGTGTGGGCATGTTGTCTACATACCAATATTCTAAAGAGGGATCAAGCCATATGTAGTTCTCCTAATTGATGTGCTTTGTGTAATTATGTGTATGAAGATGTATAATGTTAAACTAGATATGCTTGAGGTGGCTAGGGACTGGTGTAAAGATTTGAATAAACTTGTAATTGTGTTGGCTAGATGTATGTAGATAATAGGGAATATTGCTTTAGTAGTCTTGCTTGTGTTCTTGCTTACTTAGTGATAATTACCAACCCCTTCCAAATGATCTTTGAATGGGCTTTTATAGGGATTTATTGGTCATGGGTTGAATGTACTCACACTAGGTTGATAAGGATAAGGATGGGGAGGAAGAAAAAATTGACCATTGGGGCCAAAAATGGGCTTAGACAATTGTTTCAAAAGTGAACAATAGTGACACTGATGTTATAGTCCAAGTGTGGTGCTACTGTCTTGAGCAAAAAAGACTTAAGGGGATTGATTTGTCTTTGAAAGAGCAGTATGGGTGAGCTGGGACCAAGTTTGGAAGGATATGAATGATTGGGAATCAATGAAAACATGCCTATGAGGGTCATGAAAGCAAGCATGAGGGACCTAAGGCTTGGGTGTCATTAGACATGCTCAAGTTACCCGTTTTTGCATTTCCTATGACTACATTTGCCCCCGTTTATTCTAGTGATGCAACAAAGAAAAATACTAAGATAAAGGCAAAATAGAAAGCATAATTAAACTTACCTACATGGGTGAAGCTCATGAAGCTATGTGATGCTGGGTGTACATAGAGAGAGCATGCTATGAAGTATGAATTTGTAAGAAAAATAAAGAGTAGATTAGTTCTTACTAGATACGCTATATCTAAAATAAGAATGTATAAAACTAGGTAAGAGAGAGAGGAAGATAAAGGAATAAATACACCTCATCGAGTATGAAAACTAATACAAAACTTATTGTGATGCTGAGTAATGATAGTAGGTGTTATACCAAGAGTAATATTACAAATGAAGCTGAGTGCTCAATTCCTTGAGAGTGGCTCAAGAATGCAAAGGTTGGCCTTTTAGCTCCATCATCGCTCACTAAGTGAAACTAGGTGAACATGCGTGTATTAATCAATGTTTGGACTGTGTGTCCAACCCCTTTAAATAGGTGGCTTAAGAATACAAAGTCTGGCTAGTCCTTCGGCTCCATCATTGATCCATAAAGTGAATCTATGAGCTGATACCGTTATAAAATGTATATCATATGAGGTGGATCTTAAAGCCCATGAATGTACTATGATCTTATAATGTTTGTATGGATAGTTGAATGTATTCTAGAAACTATGCCACTCTTGGCCACTTTGAAAGATGGAGATTAGGCTTGTATGAAAGCCACTTTGAACTGATGCACTAGGCTTATATGAAGCCACTCAAAAACTCAGGAACTCAAGAATCTAGAAGTTAGGCTTGTATGAAATCCATTACAAAATGATGCCAACCACTTATAGATGGAATAAGACATGCAACTACTAAGAATGCCTGAATAATACTAAACTCATAAAGAAAATAAAATAAATGTGTTAAGCACATTGCCCCCAATCATTGGTGTTTAAAATATGGATTTTGATCTAGAAGTTGTACCAGCTTCCCTATCTAAAATAAGAAGTGAGAGTCATCATGCCACACATGATTCCCCCTATATCTAGATTCTCTAAGAAAAATTGGACTGAAACTGCTAAATTTGGTCTGCTCTGTAGTTGATAAAACTGTAACTAAACTTACCTTTCTATCTATTTTTGAAAAATCCAATTTTTTTGCTATTTGGATGGGAGCACCAAATGTGGACACTAGTGACACTGATGTTTTTGTCCAAGTTGGGTGCTATTATTTAGGGCTAAACCTGGTAACTGTTCTAGATTCTTGACTATCTGTCTTTTATATTTTGACTATTTTGATGTCTAGTTGTTGTTTTGGGTGTTCTAAAAACTATCGTTTCGACCATTAAGAGCTCTGATCTCTATGAAAAAACCCATGTTTGTTACCCTCTCTTCTGAGGGTAGGAATGAAGACCCTGCAATGATTGCCCTTAGAATAAAGAGCCTTACAAGTGTGTTATATTGTAAAGGTACATGATGTAACAATGATAATTGACAAGATATCTCAAGATATAACATGGTTTATATTGAGAGATTATTAGATCAATAGGGGTATGCCTAGATGGATATAACAATGTAAGAACATGTGCATTGTAATGAACTAGAAATGAAAGTCTGGTTAGTTTTTAGTTATTAGTTAGATGGATGGAGCATGATGTCCATCATGACATCCAAAAAAGCAAAATAAATGCATGATGTGAATCATAGCAGTTCAAATAATGAGAAGTAAATAATCAACAAGCACACAAGGTAAGAAGCATACAAGGATGGCCAAGGCACCAAACAATTAAGGGATACGAGCACATATCACTCAAACTAGAAAATAAGAATGCAAGGCATGTTCAAATGCCACATACCCGTACAATTGAAACAAGCAAACTTGGCATGGAAGCCACAATCATATAAAGGAGTATAGGTAAAGGACATTGGAAAATGTCCTAAGGTACACACATGAGTATAAGCAAAAGACATTGGTAAATGTCCTAAGGCACATACAAGAGACAAACAATAACTGAAAAATGAAAACAATCTAGCTATGCTAAACAAGAAAAGAAAGCTTGTAACGAACTAGAATTACAATCACATCTAACTAATCAAAGCAAGAGGGAAAGTATGTAAGACATATGAGTACAAGACTAGGTACATGCTAAGAAATACAAAAGTGTTATATAATAGTGAGTATCGATAGAGTAATATGTGTAAGCAAGTGAGTAATGTAGATCAACATGATAACTAGAATATGTGGTGTAGGAATGACATAACCTAGATGGTGTAGTCATGTATAAGATGCCATCAGTGGGTATGTATATCAATGTGTGTCTTGATGTAGAAGTAGGATGCCCCCTCAATGGGTAGAGTGAAGCAATCAAAGATCTGGATGTCACTACACACACTCAAAAGAAGATCAAGTGAAGCATGGTAATGTAGATAAATCAATAAACAATAAGCATAGAATAACAAATGTAAGTCTAGCATGGTAGTATAAATGTAAAGCATGAATGATGCATACAATCGAAATGTTTTTGATTTTTTTGAATTATTTGCATGTTTTTGTATTTTGAAATTTTGAATGCTTTTGGATTTTTGAAAGTTTTGAATGTTTTTGAATTTTTTGAGTTATTTGAATGTTTTTTTGTTTTTGATATGAGCTATGTACAATCAATCATGAGGAAATTATGTACAAGAAATTAAAAAGAAGCTATGTATAATCAATTGAGGAGAAACGATACTAACCGATGAGTCTTAGAAGAGACTCCCTGTCATGGTGTCTTGTATCAAAGAGAGGGATTATATGTGATTGTGAAGCATGAGGGAATCACTGTGAATATGACTCTAAATGTTTAGATGCATTGCCGATATCTTGGAAATCATAATAACCTGTATTGTTCCACTCATCATTATCATCTTGATCTTGAACCAATAAAATGCTAGTGTTGAATTTTGTTTTATATGGATCTTTTCCTTTGATAAATTGTGTTTGTGAATGATTTGCCTTAGGATGTTCAATAAATCCCAAACCTTGGTGACAAACATTATAAACTACTAGAATAGGAGTAGTGATGCCTTGAGCTGGCTTTCCCAACCCTTACCTTGATAATCAAACTGTTCCAGATACTTTAAACCAAACCCATACTACTTTGAAAGTTGAACCTCATTTTAGAGAGGTAGATTTGCATCTTTTTCATGTTTTACCTATGTTTGTGGTACTATTTATTGCTCTGAGTTTGATTTTTGACCCTTTTGTTGTTATGAGTTATGCTTTGGTAACCACTTTTGTACTGTTTCTAAATTTGACCCTTTGTGAATGTGTTCCTGTGTCACTGTGGATTGATTGACTGATTTACCTTGTATAGGGTCCCTATTAGTAATTGTTTGTTGTATATGTTTTGTCAATGCTAAACATAAATATGTGTGATGCCCATGCATTAAATTATATGCACAATAATATCTAGATCTTCACATTGGATATAAAGGAGGTAGTTTAATTAATTTACATTTAATCATTTCCCTTAGTACCTCACTTGAACTCTTATTTGATGTTTGAATGCTTTTTTAATCACTATTTTTTGAGTTACTTTGTTGTGATTTATTGTTTTGATATGTAACATTGCTTGCAACTAATCGACTAGGTGAAGGCACATACACATGATTGACACTAGGGTGCCTTTGTAGCTTTTGTATTATAATCTAATTTTCCAATTTTGTGATCTTGCTATGTAATATATTATTCTACATTTGTAAATCTAAAATTAACTTGATCATTCTGATGATTTGATCCCTTAGAGTCTCACAAGTGTAAATATCAGTTGCTTTCGATTGAACATATAAGCACATATGTTGAAGATGGTTTGAAGAAGCTATAGGATGAATGTATGCATTATGAACAATAGTATAGGCTACCTCACCTTTGTGAGGGGTGATAGCATGGATATGGTTAGAGGGAAAGTAGTTATCACCCTCTTGGGGGAGAGGAGGAGAAGGAATTTCTTTCCTGTGCATAAGATATGACATTGAAACTTGACAAGTGGTAGTTAGCTCATGTAAAAACCATGTAGCCAAGGAGTTAGGTATATCTAGGTAGAAACCATGTATATGGGATGAAATGCATGTAAGTGGAATTATAAGTTGTATAAAAATATGATTATAAATAATATTCCACATGAGAGAGAGATAAAATAAGGGATAAAGAGCATGAAATTGTGCACTAATGCATAAAGAACTTTTACATGTGTTATGATATGTTTAATATGTCTGGCAAGATAAACTTGAGAATTTTTCCATTTGAGAGATAGAAAGCAAAGGTTAGAGAGCATGGAATTGTGCATTAATGCATAAAGAGCTTTGATTTGTAACATAATATTTCTAACATGTTTAGCAAAATAGAGTTGGAAGTTATTTCACATGAGAGAGAGAGAGTATGCAAAAGAAATATTGAAATCTTGTGCATGTTTAGCAATAAATTTTGTAATATCATCCCTTATTATGAAAATTAAGTATGAAAGAGAAATAATGAAACTTTGCACTAACATATTGTAAAATTCATCATTCATGTACATGATAGGACCAAGTATGGTCTCCTTATTATTTGTAAGAAATATCATAAATATTTGGAAATAAGTGATATCCATTTTTGTTTTGATGTGCAATCTAAGTTTAGATGTAAGGTGATACCTCAAGAAGCAAATAGGACCTAGTATAGGCAACTAGGGTTTGAAAGATAATTATTTGAACAATTACTATGAAATTTTGAAGTTGAAAGTGAATTTCTGAGTTAGATATGCAAGTAAACAAAAATCAGAAATTTATTAGAAAATTAGTGATTTAATGGGACCTAGTATATGAAATTAGGGTTTGGAAAAATAAATATTTTTGAATATTATTGTTTAATTTTTAATGGATTTTCTTATTAAATATGCTAGTAAAAATTCAGAAAATGATTGAAAAAACACTAGAAAAATACTGGGACCTAGTATGGACAACTAAGGTTTGAAAGAAAATTATTTTAAAATTACTACAAAATTTTAAAATTTAATGCTATTTTTTTATTTTATTGTGCATGTAAAAAATTAGAAAAATATTTTAAAAATTAGTAGGAAATTTACCTTAGGGTTTTTATGCGCAAATGAAGTAAGTTAGGTTCACCAAATGATTTAACAATTTTTAGAATATTGGTGTATTATTCCTAATTTAGTTAAAGGGTCTGAGTAGTAAAATTATTAAATAAATATTATAATTATCAAGCTACTAATTAATGAAATTTTATTATAATTTTAATCTTTATAAAAATAGTAATAAGGGAAAGATAACAAGACTTAACTAGAAACTAACTGATCCGACTGAGACAGAGACTGGAATTCACTATGTAGGACTATGACACTTTCACAGACTAAGATTTGACCTTCATTTTATGATTGGATAGGATCACTAAAAGTGGAAAGGAGTGGCACTAGTGTTATATTCCACATCTATCATTGTTGTCTTAAGGATCTAAGCTTTCTAGGTTTTATTTACCAGGTTTGTGTGACCCTGTCTGTGAATTTTCTATAGTTGGGAGTTTGTAGAGCTCTCTATAGAGCATATTTTCTCTTTAAACCCTAAAATCCATTGTTATTTGAACAATTTTGAGAAAGAGGGGGGGTCAGTGTGTGTAAGATTCACTAGACGTGGATCCACACCCCTTATGTGGGCACATTGCCTACGTACCAATACTCTGAAGAGGGATCAAGCCATATGTAGTTCTCAAACTTGATGTGCTTTGCACAATTATGTACATGAAGATGTAGAATGCTAAATTAGACATTATTGATGTCAGTAGGGGCTAGTGTAAGGATTTGCATAATCTTGTGAGTGTGTTGGTTGGCTGTATGCAAAGAATAGGGAAGATTGTTTGAGTAGTCTTGCTTGCTTAGTGATAATTACCAACCCCTTCTAAATGATCTTTGAATGGGATTTTATAGGCATCTATTGGTCATGGATTAAATGTACTCACACTAGGTTGATAAGGATAAGTATGGGGAACTAAAATAAATTGACCATTAGGACTAGAAATGGGCATGGATAATAGCATCGAAAGTGGACAATAGTGGCACTGGTGCTATAGTCCAAGTGTGGTGCTACTATCTTGAGCAAATGAGACCTAGGGGGATTAATTTATCTTAGAAAGAGTAGCCTGGGTGAGATGGGTCCATATTTGGAAGGCTACAGATGACTAGGAATTAGTGAAAAGATGCCTATTAGGGTCATGAAAGCAAGTATGAGGGTCCTAAGGGTTGGGTGTCATTAGCGATGCTCAAGTTACCAATTTTTCTATTTTATATGACTACAATAGACATTACAACTAACCACCACCACTCGACTACCATTTCAAGATGTGTATCAATGTAATAAAGTACATCCATGTAAAATGTGCTAAGTTGATATCCAAAACCCATCAAAATAATGGTTACCATCAAAAAACACGAAGTCTCAAGGTTATACAGAGGCCATGTTAGTAGAAAGCAAGATAAACAAAGTTTAAATAAATAAAGAGCATGTATTAAGTATAATAAATGACACCAGATGGAGGAGGTAAGGCATCTTTAGGTGGGAAATAATCTCATATCGAAGGTCCCATTAAAGGTGGGTTTGGAGAATCCATCGATCTATTAATTATTATGGGAGTAATTAACTCCCCACCAACATGAGGATTAAACTCACCTCAATCCACTTCAACTAGCATAAGGGAAACCCATTGAGAAGGATAATAGAAAAAGAGGACTTACCTTGAGGATCACCTAGACTCCAACTCCTCTATTGAGTAAGAGGAGGGAAGAAACTTATAGACCTTGGGTGATTGCTTTGCCACTGAGGAGCCACTAAAAAAGAACTATGGGTTAGGATCTCAGGTAACATGAATCATAGTACAAGGTGTGCTTCTTACTAGTTGAGAAAATCCTAAAAATGTTAAAACTCTAAGGCAACTTTATTCATCTATGCTTGAATATGAAATTAATAAAAGTTGAGAACATCAACTTTTTCATTAAGAGAGAAATCAGGTTGTAAATACTCATTACTAAATATAACACCACTTCTCGATTTCCAATCTTAAAATATAGTATAAGCTCTAAAAAAACCCAAATGAAAGCAATAATAGTTGGCCATTGAGCATAATTACCAAAAAGAGTCGCCCAAAAAGAGAAGGATTCATGATGGTAGGGGGGAAACTATGAATCTAATTATAAACACTCTAGGCATGAGAGTAAGTCCAAAGATGATGCTTGAAGGTCTTTGATATATTTCAAGAAGGGCATTTGGGATATGGAATGCATAGATGGTGAAACTTCTCCCCCAATATAAGTCTTTGGTAAACTAGGCAACATAAGATATGAATAATGTTGAACTTAAGCTTAAGTTCTCAAATGTGGTTGAAGTGATGTAACCAAAGCTTGAGAGATCAATTTAGACTCCATTTGCTACTAAGTTTATCAGAGGTGAAAGAGAAAAGGTTTAAAAATTTATACACAAACCCATATGTGTAATTTCTAAATGGATTATCACAATTTCATCTCTAATCCCTCCTCTGGGTGATGGGAAGATTTAGCCTTAGTGTGTGGAACATGACATCTAGTATGAGTATGTGAATCTCAAAGATCGATGGAAAATTTTACGGGTAGATCTTATATTCTATTTATAGTGTGGGGTAAGGGAATAAGAAGTTGATGTTAGTGTAGGCTTTTTCCCACTATGTGGTTTTCCTACATGGTCTACTTACCTTTCTTAGGTGTCACTTAGGTGTTTAATAAAGGTCATTGGGGAAGATAATATTACATTCATGAGGATGTGAGGACATGTCTATTTTACACCTATATATGTACCTTTCATAAATCTATTTGGATAATTAATCAAAAATTGACATGGAATGTGTAGACACCTAAAATTGGCCACAACTAGATTCCATCTGGACTTTAGACTAATTCCTCTCAACCATTGTAAATTAAACCTAGGAATCATTGGACATCCCAAATTACTTGTGCATCATTCATCAAAGCTTAGTATCATGTTAAGACATCTCTAATTGGGTTATTTTATTGTATGGAACAATAACCTCTCACGAATTCATCCCTAATCACCTTGCGGTATAACAACTATCAATTTGGCCTATGGACCTATTGAAAGGGGCACATACTCACTTGATGAAATCTTGAAAGAGCTAAAAGGATAATTTAATTCAATTTATAAGATAAACAAAATTAAATGCCTAGTTGAATTATCCATTTGTAATTAATGAATATTTAAAAATAAAAATTCCAAAAATCAAAATATCAAAGCCTTTTATCATTGCCGTTATGAGTTGTCAAGCTCTTTGAAAATATCCTAAAATATCTAATTTGAGAGCCATGCCTAGTAATTACAAATCATAATTAATTGACAACTATTAACTCTACTGAGTTAGTTTTAACTCACCAAGAGTTAGTTTGAACCCATTTCAAGCCTAAACTCAATCTTGACTCACCTTGGGTGAGAGTTAATTCTTAAGACTATAAATAATAGGCCATACCTCTTTATAGAAAGAAGCTTGGATATTATAGAGTTATTATGAAGGATTTATTCCCTGAGACTTATGTAAGTAGTGTTGTCATTCCAAAATATTAAGCCAAGCAACATCAAAGACAAGGTGCCAAGGAGAGAAGGAGCCAAGTAACCTCCATTGTCAAAGACTTCTTGATGCACAAGCCGAACAAGCCATTCAATAAAGCCATTTAGAGCTCCCAAAGAAGGTAAATAAGTTATGTCTTTTATGTTTTTGTTGTGCTTTCATTTAGTTTTTGTTACCTAAGCTTTCCCTAGTGTCTAGGCTAGAGGTGTTAGGATCTTAGTGTGTTCATTTCATTGGTTTTATGAGACTAACACAAGACTAACATCCCCTCTATGTCAAAGTCCTAGTTCACATGTTGGCATGCCTAGTGGGACTTAAAACATCCCATATAATCAAGGAGTTTAACATGCTACTCTTAGTTTTTATAATGGATGCTTGAAGATCTTAAAAATTTGAGTTTTAACTTCTTTTTTCATGTATTTTTATTTTTTTTAGCAACATACATGTTGCACAGAGATCGATGTCTATTCTTCCAGACCAACGTCGATTTTCCTAGAACTAACATCAGTCCCTATGTGAAAATCAAAGCATGACAAAAATGTGATTAACAAGGGTTTTCTTGATTATTTTTGGTTTTTATGTCATTTCTAAGAGCCTAAATATTATTTATCTGACCATTTCCTTGTAGGATATAGTGAGAATTATTGGTTTTAAGCTCATTTTACTAACAGTATTTTTGTGAAAACCATAGTGTTTTTTTGTATGTTTGTAGGAACTGACGTCAATCTTATCAATCGATGTCAATCCTTGTGTAGATCGACCAACATTGATATTTATGGACTGACATTGATCCCTACATAGATGGACGTTGATCTCTTTGAGATAAAAAGTAGGAAACCCAAGAGCTAATTTTGAAATGTTGTTTTCTCACTCACTTTTGGGATTCTATTAGGCAAACCCTCTAAAAAATTATAGGTCCTAAGGTGGAAAAAGGCAAGTTTTTAACATGATTAAATCTTACACACTTTGTCTTTGGTGTTTAAAATGAACTTAGTTATTTTTAATACCTTAGTTATTGTTGAAGTTTTTGCAAGTTTTTCAACAAGTGCTAAGGGGGGTCAAAGTTTTATAACATACTTTGTTTTGGTACACTAAAATGAACTTTCACATTTAGTTACATACTCCTAAGAGTTGTTCATTTTATGCTTATTTGTTGAAAGTTGTTTATTTCTAGCAAATCAAATGA
Source organism: Torreya grandis (assembly GCA_037957365.1). Lineage (NCBI taxonomy): Eukaryota > Viridiplantae > Streptophyta > Pinopsida > Cupressales > Taxaceae > Torreya > Torreya grandis. The sequence continues at coordinate 481,369 of JARHVA010001027.1, forward strand.
TGTGTGTATGATCTCCCCCATCCCCTTTAGGGAAACTCAGGTGACCAAAAGTGATCATTATTTGCTTTTGTCGCTTTAGTCTAAAAGTGCTAAGGCCCTCCCCAAATCTATGTGGTTTGGGTAACCCTAAAACAACCATTAAGTATTTTCCCTTATTTTTATTTTTTTTAATGTATTTTAGCTTGTAAGAGTTCATCACCTTCTCACAAGTTATTTAGGAAAGAGTTGACTGAAGAATTCATTTTTTGACATCGTTTCAACCCCACTCTATGGTGGGGTATATAAATTGAGCTAGTGAATTATTAGAATAGTAGTTTAAATGGTTAAACTACCTTTGTTAGCGACTGCTACCGTCAAAATGTATGATCAACTTAGACATCACACTATATTGAGCAAGTGACAAATGTAGTGGTTATGAAAAGGACAAGACTTTTTCACAACAAGTTGGTTGATGTGTATCCAATTGATGTGATTACATCTCTAGTGTTAGCCATACTTGGGAACATCTAGAAACACATGAAAATTGATAGTTTAGAACAACCCCACTTATCATAGACATACTATTGATACATGGCGATTAGCCCAAAGTTCCATGTCATGGTACAAACTCTTAAGAGAAGAGAGGGCCTAAAAAGCCTACTTTTCAAGCTCTTTTACTTTTTGAATTAACAATTAAAATCCTCTCAAGAGTGGGTATATTATGAAATTCAATAATATTTTGCAACCTTGTCAACTTTAGGATTTAGGACGTTACACTTAGGTGTTTGTGTTATTTTATCCTTTATTGCATGGTTTTGAGTCAAACTATCTATTTTTATCTATCGTATCACATCAAAATGAGTCTTGTTTATATATTACTCCTTTTTTTGAGGATGTGTTACATCGCTCATTTGACATCATACATGTGCCTTAGTTTTTTTATCAACCTTTATGTGTGTTTGTCATTTGATTGAAAAGGGTGTCATTACGCTACCCAATTCATTTCAAACCTTTTTTGCATTTAAGTCTTGAAATAAACCATTGATCACATCTTTAGAGCATGATAACATCATCACACTACTCAAAATCATTTCAAATACTCATTTGCCTTGTCTAAAATTTCACTTTCAAAATCCAAAGTCACGTGTGATTTTTTGGATTTTTACCTATTGTTGTTATATTGTTCATTTTTGTCTAGCTTTTTGTTTGTTTAAAGAAGACTAGTTTTCTAAGTTGAGTTCAAAATTAACCTTGACAAGTTCAAATCCAAACATTGATTGATTTATGCCTATGCCTTGTGTGAATTTGGCCTAGACATCAATATTTTTCTTTTAGGTTGTGTAACTTAGGTTAATTCCTTGTTCAATTTGAAAACTATTGTTTGTGCCTAGATTTGGGGGAAGTGGTCTATCTTTCATATGCCTAAATTTTCATGCCTTATACCAATTGACCAAGTTCATGTTTAAATTTGAGTGCCTAGTTTATGCCAAAGTGTTTCAAATTTGTTTGATTAAATTTCAAACATTGTTTTGTTTAAAGTCTAGCTTTTGTGACTTTTTCAAAAAACCTAACACATGCATGTTTTGAGCCTAGCTTTTGTGTTTTCTCTGAAAGACCTAGAAACTTTTGTTGTCCTTAGATTAGACTTGTTTGGGACACTTTGTACCTAGAGTTTGACATTCTGATTTTTATTCAACCACTTGACCTTTTGTGTGAGACATTTAACATTAGACATGTGATGTTAGACCGTTTATACCAAGTTTTAGCATAGACCATTGGGAGATACAACTCCACTTTTTGACCAAGTTAGACCAAGTTCAACCCATTTGTAATTTGGACATTGTTTTAAGAGTTTGTATAACTCTAAGCCTTTTTGTGAAACATTCATCATTGATTTGAATATGTCTCACTATACTCATATTAGAGCCATGTGCAATTCAAGATATAATAACATGGCTGCATAAGAATAATCTATTCAAGACCCTTATGGTGATGATGCTGTTTACGAGATAGATCCTTATCTTCCTTACAACACTCAATCTAGGGAACAAATCCAAGATCATTTAACTTACTATTTGGTTAACATGCCTCCATACTCAAAGTAGAACCAAGAACAAACAATAAAGTACCTAGCTAGCATACCTTTTGTTGTAGACCAAGTTCAACAACAACCTACAATGTTACAATGCCTTCGATATACGATCCCTATTTGATTGATTGTCACTTGATTTAAAATAAGGACAAAGTTTTAATTAGGGACACAAAGGTAGGGGCCAAGTTTATAATAAACTTCCCCCATAAAAACTTGTGTAGTCTAGTTAGAGTGCCTTATAACATCCCTTATAATCAAACCATCAAACATGCCTCTTCTAGAAATCCTAAAGCACTCGTACTGATGTCATACCAAGATCCATGCATTCTTATAATAGGAAAGGGCCTCATGGAAGACCATTTTATACAAATTTTAGAATGCATATCAGACCTATTTGAACATAATAATGCACAATTTCAATAACATGGCCATGTCAAACACTCCTCTCATTGAGCTACCTCCTTCAACAGGGGTATTGATTGAATTGATAGGATAAGATAATTTGGGTATAGACCCATTCATGTAAAGCACTTTAGTTAGATACATGTTCAATACCCCAGCTATCGAAGAAGTGTCTACTACTTTTACTCAGATAAATGTGCCAAATATAATGGATAACACACAAGTGTCATCCAATCTAAGCCAAAGTGGTGTAACTGCACAAACAAATAGTCCATAAAAAGTGTCTTTCATTAACACCATGAGTGGTTCACAACAATAGGGGTAAGAAATTATACCTCTCAACCATAGTAAGTTATCTCTAATCCTCAACCAATTACTTCATCAAGCACATAACCACAAGGATTAAGTAGTCAAGCAATAACTAGTGTCTTGCCTCAATAAAATGTGATGAATATTACTCCATGACAACAAGTGATAATTAACATTCCATAATAATAGGCATAGTCCAATTTACCAATACCATAGAGATTGAGTATTTTGATGCCTCAACATGGGGAAACCAATGTTTCACCTTGTCAGGTAGTGATAAGTATACCTCAACAGTCACAAATCAATGTGCCTTTATATCACAAACATTATAATCAATGATAAATTTAAAATACTATACAATCATCTACTTCACAAAAATTGTTTACACAACTAAGAGGTACTATGGTCCAACAAGTACCAACTAGGCAATAATTACCTTTTGTTCTAAATGTGCCATTAATCTAAAAATGTGGACTTAATTCACAATAAGTTCCCCTTTATTAACCAGGTTTGACTAGTCAGCATCAAGTCCTTACTTAACCTCAGTAGGCACAATACTTCACTCAAAGCCATATCCTTCCATCCTAGCCACAATCCCCCAAAACCAGGACTATATACTAAATCAAATTCAGAATATCATACCACAACATGTGTAATTTTAACAATCACATCCTAATCTATGAATGTATATTCCTCATCAATTACCTTACCAAGCCAACATTACACAACAAACCATGCCTTCATAATACCCTAGTCAAGGTAATCTACCTTTGACCACCCAGGCTCTAGTTTAGGCCATTATTCCATCCAGTTTCTTGGCACAACTACAAAAAATAAATGATGTAATTATCACCATCCAATCTGGTAAATAAACCAAGAAGTTTAAGTTGGATGACATGTGTTCCTACCCATTCAACATAGAGTATCTATAATTACCATTTCCTTCAGGGTACGAACCACCAAAGTTTGACAAGTACAAAGGTAAAGGAGACCTTAAGGCCCATATAACCAAATTATTTATTGATTCCCGTCTAGTGGATTACAGTGACATATATTTCCTAATTTTATTTCCTTAGAGTCTAGTAGGACAAACTTTGGAGTGGTTCTTGAAATTATCAAAGAACTCAATATCTGATTTTGATGACCTTTCAAACGAGTTTGTGTAGCATTTCTCTCACAATATTGAACATGAGATTTTATTGGTAGATTTGAATCAAGCCAAATAAAAGGTTGGTGAAAGCTTTTCCAGTTATCTACAATGATGAAGAACACTTACAAATAGATTCACCCATGGCTTATCAGACAAACAATTATCCACTATGTTTACCAAAAATTTGCACAATGAGATATCTTACCATCTTGAGCTATAGTATGCACACACTCTCAAGGAGATCATTGACAAAGTTTTATTGATCAAAAAGGCCCTTATTAATAAAGGGATTATCAAATTAACCTTGTCAAATGAAATTAGAATAAAAACCACAACCAAGTTCAAGCGCAAGCGTCAACACCAACCCAAGCTAGCAATTATGAAAAATCTAAGTAGTTTAACTGCAACAAGAATGTTGTTAGAAATGGAGTAATCAAGTTGCGACATGTCCAAATAGTGCAAACACTATCTACTCAAACAACACCATAAATTTAAATTACTCCTAACTAATAACCTATTCAGCAAGCACAACCTTCATAATAGCCTAGACCAACTTAACAAACACAACAACCTTTGCCTTTGTAAACCCCTCCTGTAAGGAGAAATGTGCCTACTCATTGAGTTTTAAGTGACCTTAGAGAACCCATTGAAGCTGTGTTTTGAAAATAAGCCACCGTTAATCTAATTAGTTGGACAATTGTGAATCACTATCTTGAGGACATTCCTTATCTGGATTGGTATAGAGAGAATGGATTTTATGAATATCATTGGGTTAATAGACATAACCTATGCCCTTGTGTACAAATCAAACATCTCATTCAAAATATGTTAGAAAACATTGGAAAATAGAGGAACTACATCCAATTAGAATTTGGGTATCTATCAAAACCCTTTTTCATAACATAACAATAATAACCAATATCAACAATAATAAGGGCCAAAATTACAAAAAATATCAGTAGCACCAACAAAAATGTCAACCAACTAGATGGAACCAAGGCCGAAATGAGGCTAACACCTAACAGACTTACCACACAATTGCACATAACTAAAACAAAGTTGTAAGTCATATTGTGGGAGGTCACATTTGTACCATATCTATCAATCTAAGACTAAGTGCTGACTAATTAGGATCATTGCTAACCAATTATAATCAACCAACCTATGTCAGTGATCCTTCCTTAACCTAAGATCGTATATAAGCATACCAACAAGCATGGATTACTACTTTTAGACCTTATACTGATAACTCATCCTTGCCCTATGACCACTTACAAGTGCACTAACAACCAAGACTTATCATATCTAGCCCCTCATCACCATCATTTATTAACAACCATGGTCTTGTATCTAATCTTGATTATACATTCAAAACTCAATGATCAAAGATTACCATTCTTGACCCACAACTACCTACCATAGAACCCATCCAATCCACTATTATGGCTAGGAACAAGCCATATACCATTGTGAAGGAAAATATGTTTGATATTATACAACAACTTCAAAAGATGCCCACACAAATTTTCATTCTAGATTTATTGCATACATCAACTATCCACAAGAATATCTTAACAAAATTTTTAGGCCAATGACAAGTTCCCAGTGACATATCTCTAGATAAATTCCAAGATTTGGTTGGACATATAGCCCTAGGCTAATATTTAACCTTTTACCAAAGTGATATGTCATCCTTTGGCCCTCTTCATAATAATCCATTATAAATTGATGTTGGCATAATTTGGCACAAAGTGAAGTGTGTCCTCATAGACAATAGATTGGGCCTAAATGTTATGTCTCTAAAACTCATCAATCATCGTGAATATAAAACAATTGATCTCTAGCTATAAAAGATCACAATCAAGGCCTACGACAATGAATAGTGAGAATCACAAGGCACCATTAGCTTGTCAGTTATCATTCGGCCCTTGACCCATGATATACTATGCCATGTGTTAAACCTAGACCTATCATATAATTTACTATTGGATTGATGTTACATACATGAGATTCATGTGATTCCATCAACATTGCATTAGTGTCTTAAGTTCTCTCATTGTAGCATGGATGTCACCATTCATGGAGATTTGTAGCCATACGAACATTGTAAATATCTAGAGGCTAAGTATGAAAGCTATAACTACCATTTTAGCCTATATTTTATTCCCAAAAAGGATAAAAGGAAATAAATTCTTGTTTATTTACTAGAGGCCAATTGCATAAACCTTGATCCCTTAGTTCATTTCCCATATGCCACCTCCTGAAATGTATATTCACTTTACCATCACAACTAATGACCCAGGAGAATATTTGACCCATGATACATTTCACATTTCCAAGCTTCCACAAAACCCCAATTCTTATGGAACACGTAAATCCAATCCACCTTGCATGGAATGGTAATGAAAAGGAAAGGGCAAACTACATAGTCCAACTTCTATCATTTTTAGACTGACCACTGGCCAATAATAGGATCCACTTGTAAATAATGAATCATGGTTATAAAATGACAGATAGGTTAATTGTTATAAAAATGCCAAATAACCCATTCCTAACAGGATCATGGATAATCATGCCTATCAAGAAGGAGGCCTTAGGCTAAACCAGTATGGTAAATTTGAGCGAATCTCCATCACTCAGTACAAAAGAACCTACAATCTCAAATTTAAACCTCTTTGGGGTGACCCCATGTATCTTATTCATGTTCCAATTCCAATGACTATTGATAATGATGTCAATAATGAAGTAGAGTCTGACCATAGCCTTTATGATGACCTTGCTAATACCAAATTATTTAACACCCATGCCATTTGTATCCTTATTCCAATTAGCCAACACAATCTGCTTCCTATATATCACCCTCAAATTATAGCTTGGGACCAAAAAGAACCCACATTGCCTATATAAAAGTTTGATAATGATGAGGCCTTTTTTGATTTATAAGCTTAAGAGCCAGTGTGTCATCGGGAGACCATAAACAAGGGTTCTCAATTAAACTGGATCTTGTAGCCTATTTTGGAGAATGAGTGAACACCCTTAGCCACAAACAATTAAATAAAACATTGAGGTCACAAAGTGAAAACCTCTTTGAGGCACTTTTGGACCAAGGTAAAAGTAAAGAGAAAGGCCAATCTTCTGGTGAAAACTGTTTTAGGTGTCATTAGATGAGGGTGTTCACTTTCCTCAAACATAGTTTAGGAGACCACTAATGATGAACTTGCCTATGGGTCCAAGTTAAATTATAAATAACAACATGCCTTCAACATAATCATTCAAGAGTTTCCAATAGTGTTTGTCACATGGCCATACTTACCATTGGGAGATTTTACTTTATCTTGTTTATAAGAACTTGAAGAGCTAGTCCAAATAGAGGAATTTTCCATTGCAGGCCAATTCAAATCATTGCCAACTATTTTGGAGAATGGTTCAAATTTCCTTGTAGATGACACTACATAATTCAAAATCAAGACTCTAGATGACTTGAAATATATCAAATTAGGTGCATCCCTCACTAAGGTGGAACGTGACATCTTTATATCCCTTTTGAGGGAATTTGTTGACATATTTGCTTGAGCATACTCCAAAATGCTAGGTTTAGACCCTAACTTGGCTATACACCATCTTATTATACATCTTGATGCCAAACCTATGAATTATAAAATACACAAAATACATCCTCATATTATTGTATTAGTAAAGAAAAAGTTGGAAAAAATCTTAGAAGTGAGATGTATTCGATCGATCAACTATTCATAGTGGATCTTTAATGTTGTACTAGTTAGTAAGACGCAAGAAGGAATTAAAATCTACACTAATTTTAGATATATAAACAAGGGCTTCCCCAAAGATTACTTTTCCTTTCCAACTATTGACATGATAGTTGACTCCATAGTTGGGTATGAAATGCTTTCACTAAATGATGAATTTTTAGGATTCAACTAGATCAGGATTACACTAAAAAACCAAAATAAAATAATGTTCACCACTCCATGGGGAATGTTTTGTTATCAAGTTATGCCATTTGGTCCAAAAAATGTTGGGGCCACATGCCAAAGAGCCATGACTGTCATATTTTATAATATGATGCATGACATTATTGAAGACTATATTGATGACATACTGGGTAAATCAAAGACTAGGGTTGATCATCTAAATACACTAAGGAAAATATTTGAGAGGTTGCATGAATACATAGTTAGAATCAATCCTACAAAGTGTTTTTTTAGTGTTGCTTTAGGCAAATTACTAGGTTTCATTGTGTCCTACTGAGGCATTAAAGTTGACCTTGCCAAAGTATGAGCCATTACAATGATGCCAACACCTTCCAATTTAAAGCCACTCCATAGTTTTCAGGGAAATATCTAGTCTATTAGATGCTTCATTTCTTAGTTGTCTGACAAATACCATCTATTTACTCACTTACTAAAGAAGGTTCTCATGGTTCATTGGGATGACAAATGCCAGAAAGTTTTTTAGTGTTTAAAGGACTATCTTGCAAATCCTCCTATTTTGTTTCTACCTATGTGAGGAAAGTTGTTCTTACTGTATCTATCTACAACCAACAAGGCCTTGGGGGCACTTTTAGCTCCTCATGATGATAATGGAAAAGAATATGTTGTGTACTAACTAAGTCATACTTCATTTACGTATGAACACAAATATATGCCCATTGAAAAAGATTATTTATCTATGGTATTTGTAACACAAAAACTGTGGCATTACATGTTAAACAATAAGACCATGGTTATTTCCAAAGTAGATCTGCTCAAGATTCTATATCCAAGACAACTTTAAAAGACTGCATGGTTAAATGGATCGTGCTTCTCAATGAGTTTGAGATAGAATACGTCAACTGGAAGGACATCATGAGTCAAATACTTGTAGATCAACTTGTTGAAGCTCCCCTTATATATACAAAACCTCTAACTTTTTAATTCCTATATGAGTCCATTATGGCCATCATTGAAACACCTATTGAGGAGCAACATTAAAAGCTATATTTTGATGGATCATTCACAATAAATGGATCGGGGGCAGGCCTATTGTTTATTACACCATAGGGGGATATTATCCTAAATCATTTCTTATGAACCTTCCTTGTACTAACAACATGGTTAAATATGAAACACTCATTGGAGGGATTCATAAGGTAGTACAATGAAATATTCAACATCTCAAGGTTTATGGTGATTTTTAGTTAATCATCAATCAGGTTATCAACCACTTTCAAACCAAAGATGACAAGTTGGTACCATACAAGGCCGTGATTGATACTCTCAAATATTAGATTATTGATGTACAATTTGAACACATACCAAGGGCCAGTAACAGAACAATAGATGCTATGGTCATCATTGGATCTTTGATTCATCATACCGATAAGGTAAAAGAATATCAATTCCTTATTGAAAATCTTTTAGCACCTATGCATGAACCTTCAACCATCATAATGATCTGTTATATTGTTGTTCCTAAATCTATATGGTATTTAGACCTTTATACCTACCTCCATTATTGAGCATTGTTCTTGTTTTTGAGGTTTAGCATTGATGTTGTCATTGATGTCAAAGGTTCTTGAGAAGGTCTTCATGAGGTCATTGAAGAGTGTAGCTATGAGAGAGAATATTGATCAGTGTTGGAATGATTTTGAGAGTGTAAGATATGATTGGTATATGTTTTTATGACTACATTAGTGATGTGAAGGTCAACATGGAAGATCCTTATTGTCAAATTTGTCAAGTACTTGAGCCTAGTAGTGTCTTGAGAAGGTATGTGCATAGGATGCCTAGTCTTATGCATGAAGGAGAATGATGGCTTAGTGAGATGAATACACATATGAATGATCAGTTGTATGAGTTTGCTTGATCATGTATATAAGGCATTGGAACAGTCATGTGAGGCTCAGGGTAAGCCTATAGGGGTAAGACCTTCATATCAAGTCTGCACCTAAACCACTTTTAGACCCTGCCTAGCCTAATGAGGCATCATGATTTATTGTCAAGGCATATTAAGGATGTATGACAATATTTAAGCATGTATGAGGTTTCTTGAGTATGTGAGAGTGGTGGAGAGTACATGGAAAAAGGAATTAAGGTTAATTTTAAGGCCTAATGTGGTTTGTAGGTCAAGGTCTAAGTGAGCAAAGAGAGAGAGTGTGGCCTAATGGGGTATCAAGATCAATTTTCAAGGAAATTATGAGTAGGGTAGCATTAAAAAAGGAGTTTAAATTGAAGAGTGTATCTATGAGAGAGAATATTGATCAGTGTTGGAATGATTTTGAGAGTGTAAGATATGATTGGTATATGTTTTTATGACCGCATTAGTGATGTGAAGGTCAACATAGAAGATCCTTATTGTCAAATTTGTCAAGTACTTGAGCCTAATAGTGTCTTAAGAAGGTATGTGCATAGGATGCCTAGTCTTATGCATGAAGGAGAATGATGGCTTGGTGAGATGAATACACATAGGAATGATCGGTTGTATGATTTTGCTTGATTATGTATATAAGGCATTGGAACACTCATGTGAGTCTCAGGGTAAGCCTATAGGGGTAAGACCTTCATATCAAGTCTGCACCTAAACTACTTTTATACCCTACCTAGCCTAATGACGCATCATGATTTGTTGTTAAGGCATATTAAGGATGTATGATAGTGTTTAAGCATGTATGTGGCTTCTTGAGTATGTGAGAGTGGTAGAGAGGACATGGAAAGAGGCATTAAGGTTAATTTTAAGGCCTAATGTGGTTTGTAGGTCAAGGTCTAAGTGAGCAAAGAGAGAGAGTGTGGCCTAATGGGGCATCTAGATCAATTTTCAAAGAAATTATGAGTAGGGTAGCATTAAAAAAGGATATTAAAATTTTTTAAATCTTATTCATGTATTTTTAGGTCAAGTTTTGTAAGAAAAATCATGAAAATGTGCTTTGAGGTCTCTAGAGTGCATAAAATGAAGGGTTCTCAATTCAAAAAGGATTTTATTATGTTCATTAGCTCATAAAAAATCTACATGGGAATATAAGGTATTAATGGTATATGGGTAATGGTCCTAGATCAAAATTCTAGGCATTTGTTTTTGGATTAAGGGGTTATTCTTTGTGAACAATTGTTAAGAATGGAAATAGGTTAAACCCTCTTAGAACCCTAATTAGGACCCAATGTTGAAGATGTTGATTAAAGGTGCCTAGAATGGATTGGTATGATTAGGTAATATATTTTAGGTTGTATTAAACTCTCCTAGGCACCTTTATGTATGTTTTAGATGTCAAGTGTGTGAGTAAACCCTACAAGAAAGTGCTAATTTCTTAAAGATTTACTATAGTAGTCAGAGTTGACCAAGTCAAAATATGCAAATGGATGGAGGATGAAGCTTGAGACTCATGTTTCATGTACATAAAGGTTTATGGACATAATATATCCCTCAAGTGTGCTAAAATAGTCATCCAAGTTAGCCAGTCGCTAACAGGCCTAATGGTGAAAATAGTGAAAAACCTAACTAGTAGTGAACAGAAGATTAAGGATGTGTTACCATGATAGAGTGATGAAAAAAAGTGCATGAAGATGTTTTTAGGACTATTATTCCCTATTAATTCTTATTATAAAGCTTTAAATTCAATTTAGTGGTGAAAATGATGAGGCCAAAATGGCTTGTCTAACTCAGTAAGGTCAAGACCAATAGTTGCCACTAGAACATATGCTATTTATATTTAAGGATGGTTTTTATATGTTATAGGTTAATTTACATGCACAAAAATCCATTTAAAATGTCTATATAGGTGTTGGAGGTTTGAGTCATCATGACTGGTCTTTAAGGAAAACTGGCAGTTCTAAGTGAGCAAGTTACAAGAATGTTTTTGAGTCCTTTTGCCCTATATGATGAAGTATTATTCACTTTATGAAGTTTTTGAGGTATTTTAGGTTTTGTATATGTGATTTATTATCATGTTTGTGTGGCTAAATAACATGTTATCTTTAGTTGTTCAAGATAGACCTTTCTGTGTTTATGAAGGCCTAATGTGAATAATACTAATGGTGTGCTTCAAGTGGTGGTTGGAGCTAGAAAGTATGATGGAAATAAGATGAGATTATTGGGGGTATATTTGAATGGTATATAAATTATTCCTACCATGTGTAGAGTTTGAAATTGTTCAAATGAGATCAAAGGGTAACATGTACTAATGAAGGCCTAATTGAATTAAGTCTCCTTAAGGCCTAAAGAAGGATTTGGTCTATTTGAGCTATGGCCGACCTAATGTAATGATTGATTCATGCTTTTGGAATGACCTAAGTTTTATTGTGTGGAAAATAGAAGTTGGAAAGTGTGTTTTTACATCTAATATGTGTACGAGCAAGAACCTAGTATAAGAATAAGGCCTAATAGGCCTAATTGATTTGTTAGAGAATGAGTGAGTGGAAGCAAATGATATAACACTTTGAAGAGATTAATATTTCTTTTATAAAATTAAAAGGGTGAATAAAAACTATCATGAAGATCTAAAAAGTGTTTTTAAGATGAATATCAAGGTCATATAACCTAATCTATCTTGAAGAAACCTAGTTGAGCGAAGGAGCCTAAAACACAGTTTGAGAGGGATAGAAGAGAGATAAGAGATAAAGAAGGTGATCATCATATATTGTATAATAAATAAGGTATATGAAAGGTGATAAATGAAATTAAGTATCTAATTTAGTCCTGAGTCATCTAGAGGGTTTGTGCCTCCTTGCAAGTGGGTGCTTGACTAGTTGGAGTTGGTGATCCATGTGAAGTTGGTTCTTCATTAAAATTTGTTTTTGTCTTATATGACTATAGTCCATTTGCATAGATTAGTGTGTTTTATTTCACTTGAGGTTTTACCACATATGTAATGTGTTTCATGATCTTGTATGGTTGCATATGCTTTGTTAGATGTTCATGTTTGTATGAATGGTTTATGTATGATTAAGTGGAATTGAATGAATATTTTGAAGACACTGATTCACACCCCCCTTCTTAGTTATTGTGCTTCCAAAAATTGGTATCAAATATTGATCCTTTGAAGTAATTCTAATAGCTTGAAGATGATCCTAAGAAGCATAAGATATTTAGTGATCAAAAGGAAGAAGAAAACATGTATGGCGAAGAAGTCTACTATGATAGTGAGAGAAGCTGAAGTAGACCTTGAAGCTAAGCTCATAAGTTCCTTTGATGATTTGAAGCATCAAAGGAATACTATCAATAATCTCAAGAAATAGTTAGAAGGTGTCAATATAAGGTTTAGATTAAAGGAAGTTGAGTATGACCAATTGAAGATAAAGCTAGATTCCTTAAAGGTTGAGCATGAGCAACTCATAGATAAGATGAGAAAGTTTGAAAAAGAACGTGAGAAGTTAGAACAAGTCATGAAAGAGAGAAACCCAAAGTTTGAAATAGAGAAAGATTGGAGGCCATCATATTATTTCTAGCATATGTAAGATTCAAAGGGTTCAAGGTATACTAGATGGATGTCAAATCTTCCTTTTTGAATGGGAATTTAAAAGAGGTGTACATAGACTTGAGGGGTTCTCACTATCAGGTGATAAGGACTATGTTTATACATTGAAAAAGGCTCTTTATGGTCTAATGCAAGCTCCTAGAGCCTAGTATGTTAGGTTGGATAGGTATCTATTAGATCAAGGATTCAAAAGATGAGTTGTAAATAGTAATCTATACATTAAGTCAGAATATGACCAATATGGGTACACTATATTATGATAATAGAGTAACTTATGGTAGTATTACATTGGGTAATGGTCGGCCTACATTGGATTAGGAGGTTACCCATCCATGGGTTAGATAGATGTATATATATATATAGGACATGATTATCATGGTAAGGATATCAAGTAAGCATTGAGTTCTCTATTGTAAGAGGATATCAGAGGTTGTCCCCTCGAAGAGACATTGTGGAGTTATTCCTTCCTAAAGGAGTATTATATGGTGTTTCCATTTCTTAAGGGTATTTCTTCATAAATTGAATATCAAGATCATTACAAGTGGTATCAAAGCTTCGATTTGGGTAATTTGTGTGGAGCGAAACCCTAAATTCACTATATCTTCTTAAATATAGGGAATATGTATTCGAAATTTTTAATGGAGATGTAAGAAAATATAATAGAAGTATGGTAAAAATTTCAGAATTTTTTGAGTCATTTTGAGGGAGTTATTGATATTTTAGGGTTTATAATAATTTCACTATATCTTCCGAAATATAAGGAATTTTTATTCAAAATTTTTATTGGAGATGTAAGCGGATATAAGAGAAGTATAGTAAAAAATTCAAATTTTTTTGAGTTGTGTGGAGTGATATTTTGCAATTTTATGGATCAGTTTTGACATTTTAGGGTTTCATAAACCTTAATTTTTTTTGTAGATCATGGAGTTGCAAATATTTTTAGGGGAAGATGATATTGATCTAAAGAATGGTGGCTCCTTTTGGAGAATCATTTTAGAATAACTTTTAGGCAAAGACAATTAACTCCTTTTTTGTCTGGGCCTGCACTAGATTGGTTTGATCAGTTGAGCTGTACAGAAAGGTTTTCTTCATGGAAAGAATTGGAACATATTTTTTTAGATCAATGGGCTATAAAACAAGAAGTAGAAAAAGAAGAATTAGTAGAAGAAGAAATATAAGAAGAAGAAGAAGAAGAAGAAGAAGAAGAAAAAGAAAAAGAAGAAGAAGCGGAAGAAGAAGAAGAAGAAGAAGAAGAAGAAGAAGAAGAAGAGAAGGGTTTAAATGATTTGGCTCCAAAGAAATCTGAGTCAATTTTTCAATTTCATGGATGCATTCAAAAGAAGAAGGTGGTTGTGTCCATAAACCCTACTAGCAAGTATAACTTCATTAACATGAATTTGGCCAAGCATCTACATGTTCAAGTAAAGAATATCAAAGAGGTTCAAGTAGATGGTAAGAATATTTCAATGTTTGAAGATCTAAAGCTCATTATGGAAAAATATGTTTTGCATTCAGATTTTTATGCTTTGGATATGGATGATATGGATATGGTTCTTGGATATCCATGGTTAGAGACTTTGGGAACAATGAATATCAATGTTCAGAAAAAGTTCATGAAGTTTTGGTATAGGAAAAAGAAGATCACTTTACAAGATATCATAATGAAAAAGGCACCAATAACAATCCAAGTAGATCATGAGGATCAGATGGAAATAGGTGATGAGGAACATGATGAAGATTCAGATGATATAGATAAAGACACACTACAAATGAGCACTTCATCTAATCAAGAGACAAAGAAGGAAAAGGTGGAAGAGGTAGAAGCAAAGGTGGATAAGGTCAAAGTATTGGAAAAGGTTGAGGTATATAGACACCCACATCATCATGAGAGGAAACAATCATAGAACCAGGTGAGGAAGTGTCATAATAATAATCATTTTGTCTATACAAGAAATAAAATTTCTAATCATTATGGATATGCATGGAATCCAAAAAATACTATGGCACATGGAATGAATGGGGAAAACACTATGACTATTCATGGAAGAATACCTACTATGGTCATGGTTGGAATCAGAGTAGCGCAACAGAATATGGTACATGGAATAAAAAGAGGAATAATTATGCTTGGACACCAAAGCAGTATAATTATGATCATGAACGAAATCAGAGGAGCACAATAAAATTTGGAAACAAGCTTACAGAGCTATCACCTGCCAAGATCACATATGGATGGCTAGATGATTGAGATTGGAGACAAGTGTGTAATGATTTGAAGCACACTCATTATTTGGTTTCTTCCTATGTTTCAGGGATGAAACATGTCAAGGAGGGAAGGAATGCTATGTACCTAGGGATATGATATATTGATGTATATGGGTTGATGGAGATGCCGACATGTGGCACACATCCCCTTAGTTATATGGGTACACTATATTATGATAATAGAGAAACTTATGGTAGTAGTACATTGTGTAATGGTCGGCCTACATTGGATTAGGAGGTTACCCATCCATGGGTTAGATAGATGTATATATATATAGGAGATGATTATCATGGTAAGGATATCAAGTAAGCATTGAGTTCTCTATTGTAAGAGGATATTGGAGGTTGTTCCCTCGAAGAGACATTATGGAGTTATTCCTTCCTAAAGGAGTATTATATGGTGTTTTCCTACCTTAAGGGTATTTTTGAATATATTGGATATCAAGATCATTACAAGAATCATCTGCAAGCAATCAAAAGGCTACTCAAGTATCTCAAGGGGACTATGGAGTATGGATTGTGGTATCCAAGAATCAAGGAGTTAAATTTTATAGCCTATATAGATGTAGACTAGGTAGGAAGTCTAGATTATAGGAAGAGGACCAATAGAGGAGATTTCTTCTTAGGTGAGTGCTTAGTTTTATGGATAAGCAAGAAATAACCATCAATAACATTATCCACTTGTGAGGCTAAGTACATTGTAGTAGCTTCATATTGATTTCAATTCTTATGGATGAGACATACCCTAAAAGACTACAAGGTGGAGTATGATGGTTCTAACCCTATCTATTATGATAATACAAGTGATATAAGCGTCTCAAATAATCTTATCATGCACTTAAGGACCAAACACATTCCCATCATGTACCATTTTTAAAGAGAGTAAGTGAGTGAAAAAAGTGTTAGACTTGAATATGTTTCTACACAGGATTAGATTACAAATATTTTGACCAAACCACTTTCCAAGGTAACATTTGAACACCTAAGATAAGAATTCGGTGTAATTCCTATCCTTAGCAATCATTAAAGAAGCCAAGTACTTAGGGGGAGATAACCAGGTTCATTAGCTCTAATAATAGGTGAGTTAATCCAATAAGGTATGTATGGAGATAGGGGGAACATGTTTGTATTTTATCTCATAAACTCATAGTCTTGTGTGTTGAGTATTTTGGTTTCAAGGAGTGTGATCCAAGGAGTTGCAAACATCACTTTGTCATTTATGTCAAAGGGGGAGAAAGATCAAAATGGGGAGATAAGAATAATTAGTTTGTTGTGTGTTTTGTCATCAATGACAAAGGGGGAGATTGTTGATCATTGTTCACATTGTTGAGGTTTGGCATTGATGTTATCATTGATGTCAAAGGTTCTTGAGAAGGTCTTCATGAGGTCATTGAAGAGTGTAGCTATGAGAAAGAATATTGATCAGTGTTATAGTGATTTTTAGAGTGGAATATATGATTTTTATATGTTCTTATGACTGCATGAGTGATGTGAAGGTCAACATAGAAGGTCTTTATTGTCAAAGTTGTCAAGTGCTTGAGCTTAGTAGTGTCTTGAAAAGGTATGTGCATAGGATGCCTAGTCTTGTCCATGAAGAAGCATGATGGCTTAGTGATATGAATGTACATAAGCATGTGCTATTGTATGAAGCTACTTGAGCATGTATATAAGGCAATGGATCAGTCATGTGAGTCTTAGGGTAAGCCTATAACAGTAAGACCTTCAGACCAAGTCTGCACCTAGACCACTCCTAGACTTTACCTTGTCTAATGAGGCATCATTATATGTTTTCAAGGAATATGAAGGATGTATGACAATTTTTAAACATGTATGAGGTTGCTTGTGTATGTGAGAGTGGTGGAGTGCATGGAAAGAGGCATAAAGGTTAGTTTTAAGGCCTAATATGGTTTGCATGTCAAGGTCTAAGCGAGCAAAGAGAGAGAAAGTGTGGCCTAATGGGGTATCAAGATAAATTTTCAAGGAAAATGTAAGGGAGAATTAAAAAAGGTGATTAAAGTTTTTTTTAAGCTTATTCATGTAGTTTTAGGTCAAGGTTTATAAGAAAATGCATGAAAAGGTGCTTTGAGGTCTCTCGAGTGCACAAAATGAAGGGTTCTCAAATCGAGAAGGATTTTATTGTGTTAATTAGATCATCAAACCTCTTCATGGGAACCTAAGATATTCATGGTATATGGGGAAGGGTTGTAGCTCAAAATTCCAAGAATTTGTTTTTGGATTGAGGGGCTATGTTTTATGAACAATTGTAAAGAATGAAAATAGGTTAAACCGTCTTCAAACCCTAATAAGGACCCGATGTTGGAGATGTTGATCAAAGGTTATTAGAATGGATTGGTATGATTAGGTAATCTATTGGAGGTTGTATTCAAATCTCCTATGCACCTCTAATTATGTTTGACATGTTAGGTGTGTGATTACACCCTACAATAAAGTGTTAATTTTTAAAAGATTTGCTATAACAATCATAGTTGACCAAGTCAAAATATGGAAATAGATGGAAGATTAATATTTAGACTAATGTTTTATGTCCATAAAGGTTTATATATAATATATCCCTCAAGTGTATTAAATTGGTCATCTAATTTAGCCAATCGCTAACAGGCCTAATGGTGGAAATAATGAAAAACTAAGGTAGCAGTGAGAAGAAGATTAGGGACATATTACCATGATAGAGTGATGAAACCAAGTGCATCAATATGTTTTTTGTGACTAATATATACTATTAATTCTTGGTAAAAATCTTTAAATTCAATTATAATGGTGAAAATAATGAAGCCAAAATGGCTTGTCTGACTTAGCACATTCTATGTGTAGTGAGATCAACAAATTAGTTTATAAGACCAATAGTTTCTACTAGACCATATGATATTTATATTTGAGGATGGTTTTGAGATGTCATATATTCATATACATGCATAAAAATCCATTTAAAATGTTTGTACAAGTGTTGGAGGTCTGAGTCATCATGACTAGTCTTTAAGAAAAACTGGTAGTTCTGAGTGAGCAAGTTGCAAGAGTGTTTTTGAGTCCTTTTGCCTTGTGTGATGAAGTATGATTGACTTGATGAAGTTTTTGAGGTATTTTAGGTTTTGTGTATGTGATTTATTTTCATGTTTGTGTGTGTAAATAACATGTTATCTTCAGTTGTTCAAGATAAACATTTTTATGTGTATGAAGGCCTAATGTGAACAGTAGTAATGGTGTGCTTCAAGTTATGGTTGGAAGTAGAAAATATCAAGGATGTAAGTTGAGATTATTAGGGGTATATTTTAGTGGTATATTAAGTATTAATTCTATATTTAGAGATTTAAAATGTTCTAAGGATATCAAATGTTAACGTGTACTAATTAAGGCCTAATTAAATTAGGTCTCCTTAAGGCCTAAATAAGGATTTGATCTATGGCCGACCTAATGTAATTATTGTCACAAAATATTGTACCCTCTAAGAGGGTGTTAAATCATCTTCCATATTTGGGTAACATGAGATACACCAATCTTAGGGCTAGCTCCCTAAATATATCTTGAAATGTTTATCACCTAACTAACTAGTTGCTTGTGGGAAGAGAGTTAGAAATTGAATGAATTGAAACTAATATAAGGGGGTGATACACCAAGATGATTTACACATGAATATTATACTTATTTCACTAATAAGAAAGGCATACAGACTAGCTTCTAAGTCCTATAAGGTTTTAACATAAGTGTTTCTGCTGTGCACTTAACTGTTAGTGTGTCTAAGGATATGTTTCGCTGACTTGTGGCTTACATACCTCTTTTATATGCTTGTTAAATTTCTCTATGTTCTTAGATAGATCAGCCTATGGAATAACCATGGCTAAGTAGACTATATATAAGAGGTAATGGTCAGTATTTAATCATCATATATGAATTATTTTGCTCTTATTGCATTATTGTGGAGGTTGCCCCCTCGAACTGGCTTTGCTATACTATCTAGTATTATGCTTTGCTATTGATTATTGATTTGTGACCTTTCATAACTATTTATTATATGTGAATTTGTGTGAACATATAAGTAATTTAATTACAAGTGGTATCAAATATTTAATTTGGGCAAGTTTTCTACAACATTTTTTTTGGATTTAGTGAGGTGTGGCTTCTGCGAGGAGCGAAAAAACATAACTTGCAATCCAGGAAGAATTTATTTTTTCTGTCAATGTAGTATTGCTTGAAACACTTTTTTGAAAAAAAAATTTAGTAAAAAAAAGTTTGGAATTTTTTTCCTCTTGCACAATTGTAGTCAATGGATTCGTCTCGGCGAGATGATCACAATGGTATATTCTATTAGTACACTTTTTTGTGCCAAAATTTTTACCCTAGTGTGTAAAGGCAGTCATTGGATTCATCTTGGAAAGGTTATCACAATGGTATAATTTCTTGGTACACTTTTTAAGGGTAAAAACCCTCCTAGGGTTTGTGTATGGTAGGTCCTTCAACTCAAGGAAGAAAAGGGGTGTGAGAAACTCCTAAGACTCCTTTCAAAGACATAGAATCTAGAACTTCAAATCCAATGATTTCTTAGCTATAGGTTAACATAAAGAAATCAATTAGGCATGATGAATTTGTTGCAGTTCAAGTTGATGTTTTATGGATGCATAGAGAGATTAATGGGGTTCACATTGAATTGCATCATATCACTATGCAATTGGCTACCCTTGTATCTCAGTTTTAACCTAACAACACTCCACTTTAGCATTCAAATCCTCCTCTCAACACCAACAACTCTCATACTAGTGTGAAACTGATGTTTCCAAAAGTGGACATGTATAAGTTTGATGGTAAGGATCCTCTCACTTGGGTTACCCAAATTGAAAATTTATTTGAGCTGCATCAAACTCCTAGTTCTCAAAAGGTGATAGTGGTGTCTCTGTATTTAGAACTGAGCAGTTCATTTGGTATCACTAGTTGTGTGCTCAAAATAAAAATAATGGTGCTCTTGTTACATGGTCTATTTTCATGGATGAGTTGTTGACTCATTATTGGAATAATGTATCTAAAAACTATTTTAGTCAATTAGCCAAACTATGGCAAACATGATCTGTGAAGGATTATATTCACTAGTTTTAGAATCTTTCCTTACGGGTAGAAGACATCACTGAGGTAAATTTGACTGATCTTTTTTTAGGTGGCCTCAAAGATAGCATCCAATTTAAGGTTTGAATGTTTAACCCAACATTTGTATTAGAAGCTATCCCTAGGGTACACATGGTAGAAGAAAAAGAGATGGTCAAAAGGAAAACTTTCACTACTAGTCATGATCGTACCTTTCTAGCACCATAATTTTAGGAACCCACTAGATTGACACAATGATAAATTGAGAAGAAGAAAGCCAAAGGGTTGTGTTATGGTTGTGATGGAAAATGGAGTAAAGACCACATTGTGCTAAAAAGAAGCTATTTTACATTGAGGGTGCCAATGAGGATGAAGATAATGAAGAGGTAAATGTTGAGGATGAAAAAATTCTTGAGGAATTTGAAGACTCTCACCCTACTATTTATTGTCATGCACTTTTAGATATTAGTACTCCCCAAACTCTTAAGGTGATGGGTTTCTTTAAGAAATAAAAAATCACCGTCTTGATCAATTTTGGGAGCACACACAACTTCATCAACAGTAAGTTGGTTATCTGTTTGAACTATTTTATTTATCCAACTCCAAAATTTTAGGTTATGATTGCAAATGGTGGTACTATTAGATGTTTATAAAAATATCATAGTATTAAGCTGGCTATGAGAGACTACTTGTTAGATTCTTCTATGTTTACTATTCACATGAGTGGAGTTGACATTGTTCTGGGAGTACAGTGGCTCACCACTTTGGGCACTATTGAGATGAATTACCAAGAATTATTCATATGATTTCATTTTAAATAAAGGACATTTGAGCTAAGGAGATTAAAGGATAAATCTCCACAACATCTTAACTCCCTTAAAATGATAAAGATTCTCCATAAGGGTGTTGAAAGATTCATAGCTTGCTTGTGTTCCATGGAAGTACAGTCAACTCAGCCATCTCCATCTCTTGATTTGCAACAAGTGATTAATGGTCATTCAGTTTTTTTGGGTGATATGTCAAAAGGACTTCCACCTAGCCACATGCATGATCATGCTATCAAAATTATTCTTGGTAGTACACCACCTAATATCAGGCCATACAGGTATCCCTTTGCCCAAAAAAGTGAAATTGAAAAGATGGTACAAGAGATGTTGGCTGTAGGAATCATTCACCATAGCCAAAGTGAATATTCTTCTCCAGTTGTCATGGTAAGAAATAAAGATGACACCTGAAGGATGTATCCTAACTACAAAGAACTCAATAAGTACACTATCAAAGATAAGTTTCCTATTCTTGTCATTGATGATTTGCTTGATGAATTGAATGGTGCTTTTTTTTTACCAAGTTAGATTTGCATTTTGGATATCATCAAATCTAGATCCGCGATGAAGACATACCCATAACAACTTTCAGGACTCATGAGGGCCATTATGAGTTTCTAGTTATGCCTTTTGGTCTAATAAATGCACCATCCACTTTTTAGAGTTTGATGAATACTATTTTTAGGCCATTTCTAAGGAAATTTGTTTTGGTATTTATTGATGATATCCTTATTTATAGTAAAAATTGGGAAGACCATTTTCAACATGTACAATAGGTACTCTCAATTTTAAAACAACATTAGTTGTATGCCAAACCTTTGAAATGTAATTTTGGGGCTTGTGAGGTTAAATATTTGGGTCATTTGGTTTCTCATGAAGGAGTGAAAGTGGATCCTAAAAAAATCCAAGCAATGATAGACTAGCCAATTCCTAAGACACTCAAGCAACTATAAGGATTTTTGAGGCTAACTGGTTACTATCGTAGGTTTATCAAAAATTATGGCAGTATTGTATCCCCACTCACCTCTTTGTTGAAGAAATACTCCTTTCAATGGACTAATACAACTACCAGGGCATTTGAACAATTGAAATTAGCTATGTGCACCACTCTAGTATTTGGCCACCCCTGATTTTTCCAAGACTTTTATGGTTAAATGTGATGTATATGGGTATGGTATGGGTGCTATACTCATGAAAGAAGGTAGACCACTTGTATTTGAAAGTCATCAACTAAAAGGTAAAAATCAGCACAAACCCATCTATGAGAAAGAAATGATGGCCATTTTGTATGTAGTCAAATAATGGAAAGCTTTTTTGATGGGTCATCACTTTTAGGTAAAGAATGATCATAATAGTCTCAAATATTTTTTAGAACAATGATTGTCATCTAAAGAACAACGAAAATGGGTAACTAAGATGTTAGGCTATGATTTTGACATAGTCTAAAAAAAAGGCAAGGATAATGTGGTAGCAGATGCACTATCTAGAAAGGATGAATCAGTCGAGGCATTGCTATATGCCATAACCATTTTATAGGTAGATTGGCTAGATAAGCACAATCATAATGGGAAATGATAATGCTACCCATGATTTGATTCAAAATATTCAACCAGGTTTAGGTGGATTTGAAAAATTCACATGGAAGGGTAATGCATTATGATATAAAGACAAATTATACCTTTGTAAAAATTATATTCTTAAACACAAAATTCTTTAGGAAATTCATGCAACTCCACTTGGGGGTCATTCAAAATTTTTAAAAACCTATCACGGAATCAAGCAAGATTTTTTTGGGAAGGACTCAAGGGGGATGTCCAGAAATATGTGGCTGAATGTATGACCTATCAATAAAATAAAGGTGAAACCATTAAAACTCTAGGTCTTTTATAGCCTTTATCCATCCCTAGCCAACATTGGGAAGAGGTATCTATGGATTTCATTATAGGGTTATCAAGATCTAATGGTCAAAATGTTATCATGGTTGTTGTGGATCATCTCAGTAAGTATGCTCATTTTTGTTATTTATCACAACCATTTATTGCTAGTATAGTAGCTTTTGATTTTCTCAATATAGTTTAGAAATTGCATGGGACCCCTAAGATCATTATCAATGATAGAGATCCCATTTTTACTATTAATTTTTGGACTAAGTTATTTTCATGTTTGGGTACCCAATTGGCTTATAGTGCATCCTATCATCCTCAAACTGATGGACAAACTGAGGTAGTCAACAAATGTCTAGAAGGATATCTCTGTTGTTTTGTTTATGATAAATAAGATAAATGGGTTCATTGGTTGCCACTTGCTAAATGGTGGTATAATACTTTTGTTCATAGTTCTTCCAAAATGTCTCCATTTGTAGCACTATATGGATACCATCCTCCATCCATCACTTCAACCTTGAAGGTCCATCCTAAAGTCCATGCAATTGAAGAACATATTCACCATCAACAAGAGGTCCTTGCAAGCTTGTGTGAATTTATCTATGGCCTAGTCTCACATGAAGCAATAGGTAGATCAACATAGAAGCGAGGCATTTTGACATTGGTGATTAGGTCTTTGTTTGCTTGCAACCATATAAGTATATGTCATTAAATCAACAAAAAAAAGGATAACATGTTGTCCCCTAAGTATTATGGGCCTTATCAGATCTTATAAAAAATTGGTAATGTGGCCTACAAGTTAGAGTTTCCTTCATCCACTCACATACATCCAGTATTTCATGTATCATGCCTGAAGAAAGTCATTGGACATAGAGTTAGCATTCAAATAGAGTTACTAGAATTGGATGAGGAAGGTAGAGTTATTATTGATCTTGAGGTAATCCTTCACATATGCACTAAGCAACTGCAATCTAGAGAAATTACATAGTACTTGATCAAATGAAAGATCTACTATGTGAAGATGCCACTTGAGAGGATGAAGCATTTATGCAACAACATCCAGAGTTGCCTCAACATTGAGGACAAAATTGTTTTGAAGGGGAGAGGCATACTATACCCTTAAATATTAGTGTGTCTAGGGATATGTGTGGCCAACTTGTGGCTTACATACCTCTTTTATATTCTTGTTGCATTTCTCTATGTTCTTAGATAGGTCAGCCTATGGAATAACCATGGCTAAGTAGACTATATATAGGACGTAGTGATTAGTCTTTAATAATCATATATGAATTATTCTACTCTTATTGCATTTTTGTGGAGGTTTCCCCATCGAAGTGGCTTTGCTATACTATCCAGTATTTTACTTTGCTATTGATTATTGCTTTGTGATCTCTCATATATATTTATTCTGTGTGACTTTGTGTAAACATCTAAGTAATTTCATTATAGTTTCAATATAGAGGTGATGTGCAGGAGACAACACAAGGTAAGTGCACTAGAGGGAAGAATGCATACTCTAAGAAAAATTATACACTTTAAAGGATACTAACACACTTTAATACACTTTATATGACCTGTTATAATATGAACTCTTGCATAGACATGGAAGGATAAGGCAAACAAGGGTATACAATTATCAATAAATCCACCATACATCACTTTGCACACTTAAAAAAATGTTTGTGAACTCAAAACTAGACTTACATTAATTATTCAAAAGTAAAATACAATGTCATTCTAGTAGGGCTTCACCATACATGGTGTGGTATTATTCTATAAGAGCCAAAATTGCAACTACTTATAGAATTTGAGAGAGAGGAGAAGATAATTAAGTCCAAGAGTTACTAGGATATGTGTCATGCTAAGAGGAGGAGCCACACATGTAAGAGAAATAATTATGAGATAACCTATGCAAGGTCTCATAGGACAAATGGATCTCAAAAACATGAAACTCCTGAAATGTGGCATAGGATTCCTCATTTCTTCATTAGAAAATTGCCTTCATCATTTAGCCTTCTTGGAATGTCCACAATATACTAGGGATAGATGTGATGATTACAATGAGGGGGAAGAGTTTTAGACATGTTACATCATGCATTGGTTTCATTTCTAATCATCAGGATTCTTCTACATATGAGTCATCACTATCTACAGTCTAGAGAACTCCTCTTTCATCCATCTCTCACACTTGACACCAAATTTGTCTTCAATTTTATAAACCAATCTACATAGAGTAGTGAATGGCACCTATCATGACCTTTTATGAATTTAGATTCCTCAAATAAAACTTGAAAATCCTTCCACTTGAAGTTTTCATCCTTCTCACTAGCTTTTTTACTATGTCATTCTAAACTGGCTAAAGTGAGAGTACTTTCAGAAGCACTTAGGAGATTTTATGCTATAATAAATGGAAACAAGGGGTTATCCAAGTCCCAATCCTTCTCCCAATGTGAATTACATCCCTTGAAAATCTTCCATACTTCCACAACACCAAAAATAATCAAATAAACTAATTTTTTGACTTATCTGTACAGGTAGGGTAAGACTCAAGTTGATGGGGAGGAGACCTAGAGAGTCCTTTGCAAGAATCAACCACCTCCCAAGGCATTCCATTCCATTTGGATGCCTCTACTCCTTTATTTTCCAAATCAGGTCCTTACCAAGGGTTTTAGAGAGTTTTAGGCCATTTCTACCCCTAAAGATTGTTTATAAAGATCTGATGTTGGAATGATGAACCAATCCCACAAAGTGTTTATTTAGGACCCTTTTCAACTTTTCCTATCTCATTGAGCTCCCATGCAAATCTCTAAGTAGATATGAGCTCTCCAAGTTTCCTATTCGAGCTTTGTCTACCATTTCCTATAGGCTTAATATGTTTTGAGCCAAGAAATGGATTTCTTGTGATCTCTTTTGCATATAAATATCTTGGAAACACCTTATAATTGCTTAAAAACATGTTCAATCTCATTAGAATGTTCATATAACACTAGGGATGGAATTGACCCCCTCTTGGGCTTTTAGACCTAGACAAGACTGAGTAGGCCTACCTACATCTTTGTAAGTTTGAACCACTCTTTTATGTTTTAGACACCTATTCATGGTTAATCATGTTGGTACAGATCTCATTTGACTTATCACATCTTCTTTCAAGGTTGAAACAACTCCTAACTCACCCTTAATCTCCAAAATTATAGGTTTGTGCCTTCTGGGAGTGCCCTCTATTTGAGACAAAATAGAGGGAACTTTCCCTATTTCCTTAGACAAAATCAATGTATGGGGATCTTATTTAAGCTATGGGTATGTTTTTAGTTAAAATTCAGCTCTCATTCACATTATTAGGCCCTACAACCCTTCAAATTATTTAAGATAGATTGTGAGAAAGTGGATTATGTGTAGGGTATCAAATCTTACTGGAGGTGCTTGTTTTGAGGCCTCTCTTTGCATTTTTCCCATATCATGAGCATCATGAGAAGTCACCATAACTTGTTAGGATATTTAACCATGTTTGATATTCATGGTCTAGTTCCAACTTAAGGTGCCTTCACCTTTCCTTGTCATGTTTAGTTATAGTCAACTGTGATTATATTATCTTGCCTAGAGAAGTGACACCGATAGGGATGTATTTGTATAATTGGGCCTTGAACATAGTGTTAAAATACCTTCTTGGAGTTATTTTAACCATTTTAAATCCCTTTGGATCTATCCAAGTCATGTTCTTACAATACAAACATCAAAAACACCATCTTTTTACTCACTGTGCACTATAGTCAGCTACAGTTAACTGAGCAGGGGTCCTATAGGTGGGAATCATCTTTGAAACCTATGCCACATGCCCTTGAGAATTAGATGTCATATTATGAGGCATTTTTGAACTTGCATATTTCCTTATCTACTAGGTTTTCATGCATAGGTTTGTGTCATCATGCTGTAGATACCTACAATCAGCTATAAGAGGCCTTTTAAACCAAAAGACACCTATAAGTGTGCTTATTAGCCCAAAAACCTAGTTTTCAAACCCTTGTTAGTGATATTTGAGACACAAGTGTGTTTATTAACTCAATATGACCATTAAAACATATATATATTCCTTAAATTACCACCTTGGGTAGTGAAGTCCTTTTGAGTTTGAAATATTGTAGAAGTCACTGAATGAACACAGTGAACAAAAGTCAATATTAGAGTCTCTCAAACACTTCTTTCCCTTAGTCACACATTCTCATTATTTTGTGAGGTTATGACCTATGATAGGGATATAGGATATAATCATTTAGATTAATAAAAACACTATATGACATCATCATATGCTAACCCCAAAAGTGTTGGGTGCTTTATTTTTCTATTTTAGGGAAACTTGTCTCCTAGTTCACATCCTCAACTTTGATCATGACTCCTCACTATGCTTGCCAAATCAAGGCCTCAAACATACCTATCATATTATCTCCAACATATTGAGATTTTAATAAGTTTCTAAATCATGTTCCAATCTTATCTATAAAGCATATCAGGTTTCTATGGTGCCACTTGTAGGTGGACGTTTCCATGTTGCAGGGTAGTGAGTGTAAACACAAGCAATGAACATGAAATATGAGCCTATAACCAAAATAATTTTCTCTTAAAGTGTTAAAATAATATTCCAAAATCATTATAGAGTTTGAAACAAGTTTCTATACTCCCTTTCAATGTTTTAATCTTCATGCAGATGCTAAAATAGTTGCAGACCAGATAATGATGGTTGAGATAACTAGTTTGTATGGTATATGAGATTGAAACTAATCTTATACATTTTCTAGATGCTCAAATGTATCTTATCAACTATTGAGGACTTGAAAAAAGTTTAAATACTTTCATTCCAATATGCCATTCTTCTAAGAGTGCACACCAATGGCATATGACTGTGCATATGGGAGAATTGCCTGTCATAGTCCATTGCATGGAATTTGAGAGGTCTAGTTTGTTTATTCATGTTCCAATGAGGTGTTCAATAAAATAATACTCTTCATAACATCCTCATAATAAGTTTCAAACCTCAAGATACCATGACTACAACTGGAAATAAGTGGAAGACTAACTATGTCTTTATATGATTGTGTCTTTACTCAATGCATGATCTTGAGAGACTAAACATGGAATGGAGATGATTTTTATGAAATTAAAACATGGAGCACAACATATCCCATTCACATGAAACCCTTGTAGATAACTATTGACAAATTTGACCCTACAGGTCAAAATTACAACCTCTAGCATTCAAAACTTTACAATTTATCTTGTGAATCAGTTTTGGCTCTTGAATAGTCTGAAGGAATTATTAAAGTCTATATGGTCTCTTTATTTCAAGAGAATTGTCTAAATATAAATACTGAAGGGCATCCTCAAAATCAAGGTCAGTTCTTTCAAAGAAGTTGAAGTTTCTATTTCATTCTTTCGAAGGGCATTTACAAAAGTCTGAAGGGTTTTTTCCTTTCAGGAGGAGGCATTTCAAGGGCAAAGGCACTTAACATAATTCTAAAGGATTTATTTTGGGAAGATAAAGGCCTTAAAATAAAGTTTGAATAAAATAGATAAAGATAAAAAGCTCGAATATTTGATTCCTTTAAACTTTTTGTCTGAAGGAAATGGACATTTACAAACACCCGAAGGGTAGAATCCCTTTGTGAAAGTTCTTTTACAAAAACCTGAAGGTCACTTGAAAAATATCAAAGGGACATTACAATAATACTAAAGGGTATGTGTCCTTCGAGAAAGTTTATTTTCAGGAATTCCAAAGGGTAGAGTCCCTTCAGGAAGGTTCATTTCAAGGAATTTTGAAGGGTATGTGCCCTTTAGGAAAGTCACTCCCAAAAGGCTGAAGGACCATTCGTAAGAACCTGAAGGGAACCTTCCCTTTAGGAAAGTCCATTTTCAAAATCAAAGGGTCACTTTTCAAAATCCCAAAGGGTAGTTTAAAAAGCCAAAGGGTAATTAGGAGAGGAAAGACACAACCATTCCTTCAGACTTTTTGTTTGAAGGAAAAGAAAGGCTGTGATAAGAAGTCTGAAAGAATACTTTCAGATAAATTGTTTGATGAATTCTTTTAGGAATATTTATCCAAAGAAAAGAAAGACACATGTTTTCCTTCAAACCTTTTGTCTAAAGGAAATGGATAACAATGACTCAGAAGGATAAGCTCAAGAGAAAAAGACAAAAAATGAAGGATTTTTCAAAAAGTTTGAAGGAAATATATCTTCGAGATTCTGTCTTTACTTATTTTCCCTCAGACAAATTATCTGAATCTCTTCATCCTTCTTTATTGGTCTATCCACTTGGAAAGTCTTTCGAAGGAATTATTTCAGATAATTTGTCCAAGGGAATTTCTTCAAACTTTTTGAAAAGTCCTTCATTTTGTGTCTTTTTCTCTTGAGCTTATCCTTCTGAGTCATTTTTGTTCATTTCCTTCAGAGAAAAAGTTTGAAGGAAACCATGTGTCTTTCTTTTCTTCATATAAATATTCTGAAAAGAATTCTTTTAGACAATTTTCCCAAAAGAATTCTTTCATACTTCTTGTCATGGCCTTTCTTTTCCTTCAGACAAAAAGTCCAAAGGAATGGTTGTGTCTTTCCTTTCCTTGTTACCCTTTAGATTTCAAAACTACCCTTCAAGCTTCTACAAAGTGACCCTTCAATTTTAAAAATGGACTTTCCCAAAGGGAAGGTTCCCTAAGGGTTTTTTGAATGGTCCTTTGGCCTTTTGGGAGTGATTTTTTTGAAGGGTACATACCCTTTAGAATTCCTTGAAATCAACCTTTTTAAAGGAACTCTACCCTTTGGGATTCCTACAAATGAACTTTCCTAAAGGGAACATACCTTTCAAGATTCTTGTAAAGTCCCTTCAACATTTTCCAATGACCTTCAAGTTTTTGTAAAAGAACTTTCTCGAAAGGATTCTACGCTTTGGATGTTTGTAAATGTCCATTTCCTTCAGACAAAAGGTCTGAAAGAATTAAATATTTAGGATTTTTATCTTTATCTATTTTCTTTAAACTTTCTTTCAAGGTCTTTATCTTCTCAAAAGAAATCCTTCAGAACTCTCTTAAGTGCCTTTGATCCTTGAAATGCCTCCTCACAAAAGGAAAAGACCCTTCAGACTTTTTCAAATGCCCTTTAGAAGAATGAAATAGACCCTTCAGCTTCTTTGAAAGAAATGACCTTGATTTTGAGGATGCCCTTCAAGATTTCTATTTGGATAATTATCCTAAAAGAAAAAGACCATGTAGACTTGAACAATTCCTTCAAACTATTCAGGACCCAAAACTAATTCACAAGATGAACTACAAAGTTTCAAATGGTAGATGTTGTAATTTTGACCTGTAGGGTCAAAATTGTCAACATTTTGGTGACTCAACTAGGAAACATGCCTGCTATGATTGAGAATATAGAGTTATATATGAGTTTTGAATCCATAAAGAAATGCTATATTTGATCCATGACTACAAACTCTCTTTTGGCATGAGATAACTTTCATCCTTCAAAATAGAAGGGAAACACACAAAGCAGGGGAAATTAAGTAAAAAAAATATGTAAATAAGTAATTTTATGAAATAAAATAGAGTGAAACTACTATTCTTGAACATCAGTTGGAGGAAAGCAAAAAAACTATGTACAAGGAGCTTTGCTCTTCAATAGCAATGTTTTAGATGTATCTCATTGACTGGGATTAGAAAATCCTGACAATCCATCTTTGCAAGTTGGAATGAATTATGATATTTGTAGTTGGAGATTATGTATGGTCCACTCCAAAGGGAATCAAACTTTGTGTGCCTTCCTGGTTTAGCTCTATCCTCATCCCACTTGAGGACCAAATCTCCTTTTTTGAAAATTTGTGAAGAAACTCCTTTGTCAAAAGCTCTCTTCACTTATGCTTGATGAATTTCCATGGCTATGATGGACTAATTTCTTGTCTCTTCCAGCTCTATAAGCTCAGTATACTTGATATCCATAGGCTCATTCTCCAACAATTCAAGTTGATGCATTAGTTATAAAGCATCAAACTCAAGAGAAATGGGTAACCTTACTTCCTTACCATATACCAGCTTGTATGGGGAGTTGGCTATTGATCTTTTGTCAGTGATCCTATCAGCCCATAGGGATAATATCATCTTGAGATGCCATGATCTTTGATTATATTCAATAGTCCTTCTTATGATCCTCAATAGGTTCTTATTCGAAGATTCAGCAAGGCCATTACCTTGTGGATAATAGTTTGATGAAGTACTAAGGTAAATTTCATATTGGAAAATCCATTGACGAATCCTAGATCCCACAAAATCCATTGAATTATCAAAAATAATAGTTGACAGAAATTCAAATCTAGTAAGCAAACCTTTATATAAATCTAGAACATTGGTTTCATTTGCTTCTTTCAATGCCACTGCTTTTGTCCAATGTGTGAAGTAATCTATATTAGTTAGAATCCATTTATGCCTTGAACTTGAAGGAGGATTAATGAGGCCAATAAATTCCAATCCCCATTAGACAAAGGGCGGATCCACTACAATTGGTTGAAAAGATAAGGATGAAAGTTTCACTTTTCCTACAAACATAACACACTATTTTCACTTTCTAATCCATGCATGGCAATCACCAAATGTACTAGGCCAATAGTACCCACCTCTCATGATATTAAGGGCTATAGTTCTTGCAGAAAAATGTCCTCCACCATGTTCATCATGTAATTCTTTAAGCAATCTCTGAGTTTGACTTGGTTTAATACATCTTAGCAACATGCCATTGATATATTTCTTGAACAACACACCATTAGTAAGTAAAAATGGAATTGATTGCAATATAAAATATCTTATTTTTAAAGCACTTAGATGAGATGGATAAATAGCATCTTGGAGATAGATTACCAAGTTGTGTAACCAACTAGAAGGTGA
Source organism: Torreya grandis (assembly GCA_037957365.1). Taxonomy (NCBI): domain Eukaryota; kingdom Viridiplantae; phylum Streptophyta; class Pinopsida; order Cupressales; family Taxaceae; genus Torreya; species Torreya grandis. Next base: position 513,741 of record JARHVA010001027.1, read on the forward strand.
GGTATGAACAACTACAATCTCTTCATCATTTGACACCAAAATAGTCTCATCAGTCTCTTGCAAGTCTTGAGATAGGTCCTCACAAAGTCCTTTGCCTCTAATTAGCTTTGTGACCTTAATTTACACATCATACTCCATTACCTTGGTTATCTAATCAACTTTCTTCTCATTTATATCCTTGTTCAAGAGAAACTCTTTGATGTTTAGATGGGAAACCATTAGATGTATCTTATTATTAGACAAGTGTCTAAAGTTTTTAAGAGATATTATAACTAAAAGGACATGCTTTTAAATAAAATAAGACCTTATTAAATACTCTTCAAAACCTTGGCTAAAGAAGGCTATTGGCTACTCTAAAGCCTCATGATTTTATTGCATAAGAATGTCTGAAATGGTGTCCATGTTAGCATATGTATACAAAATAAAATCCTTTGTGAAATATGGATTTATGAGTGTAGGAGCACTAGCTATGTCCCTCTTAATATCTAAAAAATTATTTACTCTTTGTTTAGACTAGATGAATCCTTGATCCTTATTTAACATGGTTGTAAGTGGCTTTGCTAAAATGGAAAAATCTCAAATATATCTCCTTATGAAGTTGATTTTCCCAAAGAAGCTTTGTATAGACTTTTTGTGATTAGGCAAGGAAAGTGTAAGAATGGAGTTAATCCTTTCAAAATCTATTCTTAAACCATTATTTGAATTAACATGTCCAAGAAGGTTACCTTCATGAAACAAAAAAACACACTTTTTGGGATTTAGAGACACCCCAAATTGCCTACACCTTTCAAATACTTACTTGAGATGAACCATGTGATATTATGCATTATTTGAAAACACTATTATATCATCCAAATAAAAAAGTACAAACTTATTAAGAAGGCCTTAGAATGCCATATCCCTAGCTCTCTAAAATATTGCTCCAACATTAGACAAACTGAATGGCATCTTTCTATATGCAAATATCCCCCATTTAGTTGTGAAGGCTATCTTAAAGTGGTCTTCCTCGACCAAAATTTGATTGTAGCCACTATATCCTTTCAACAAAAAAAACCTCTCTAAACCTACAACAAGTTGTAAAATTTGTTCCATTGATGGTAATGGATAGTGATCTTTAAGTGAATCCCTATTCAAAGCATGAAAATCAACACACAAATGAATCTCACCATTATTATTTCATATTAGAATAAGATTGGCCACCTGAGTTGAGTGCTTGATTGGAAATATAATTACTGATTCTATGAGCTTGTGAAGCTTAGCTCTAATCAAAGGCTCAAGCTTAGGATTGATTGGCTTTTGTCTTTCTCTTACTAGTTTAGTCTCCTCCTCTAACTCAATGGTGTGTTGAACCAAACTTGGATCAAATCCCTTGATATCACTATACTACCATGCAAATATATTAGTAAAACTTGTGCATAACTCAATGAAAGCTTGCTTTTGTGAAGGAGTTCATACCTTACCCAACTTCAAAATCTTACTAGCTACAATCTCTACATTGGCATAATGCTCTTCCTTTGCTGACAAGGATGACTTATCTTTACTTAACTCATCATCACCATTGAAAATGTTTTCAAGTGTGATCAATCCCTTAGGTAGATTATTTTTTTTTAGTTACATAATCTGATTACCATACTGCAGTAAGTTTTTTGACTGGTTTCTTGAAGAAAACTTAGCCTCCTCTTACAAGAATCTCATAATCTGGTTGTCATCTTCAAACACTTACCAATTCTCATGATTATCTAGAATAGAAAGTGTTTTAAACAACTTTATGTGTGATTGAATTTAATCACTTTTTACATCAGCTGGGATATTAAATTATTCCCCAATGGTAGCCAACCTATCAACATGTTTATTCTCACCTCTCAGTATTACCTGAATGTTAAAAGCTTGGAAATCTTCAAGTAAGTCCCATATTCTATGAATGTAAGACTTAAGCAAATTTTTTTTTATACATTTAAATATCTTACTTGGTGAACTACAAGTTCACTATCACCAAAAACTTGTAATGTGTTGACTTTCATCTTCCTAGCCCACTGCAAACCATGAACTAGTGCTTCATACTCAACAACATTATTTAAACAACTAAAATAAAATTTAATAAAAGAGAAATAATTTTGATTTGTTGGAGAAACCAACATCATTTTATCTCTAGTTCCATGTTTATTCCTTGATCCATCAAAGTACAATTTCCACAAACTTTCATTAGACTCATCTTCTTTGACCATGGCTGGAATTGGTGCATCATTCTCATGAAGGCAATACACATCAAGTCCTTCAATCAGATTATAGGGATCATGATAATGTAAGGTAGAATCCCACTCATCAAGGAACAAATCAAGAACTCCATCCAAAGGTGATTCACTTTCTACTTCACTAGCTTCTAGTACTTCATCCAAGATGATACAATTAATATTCACAATACTTGGCATATATGGCTCCATATGAAAATGTGTAATAAGTTTAGAATGAATTGTTACCTTGGCACCATACCTAGTTTTGAACATCAAATAAGTTCAATTAGTTGATAAATATCCCCCAATATTTGAGGTGAAGTCTCTTGAAAGACACATAACAAAGTAAGGATGCAAGTCTACCACAACAACATCCTGCTAAATAGTAACATTGGGACAAGCATGTAATGTCAATTTCAAATCTTTGATGATGCCTACCATCTTTTTTGTTGACCCATTCAATTACAATACTCCTTTAGTGTTTGGATCATAAATAGGTCCAAGCTTGTCTATAATATATTTAGGCATGACTGTACTACTAGCTCCACTATCCACCATACAATTATGAACCAAAGTATCAACTACTATCAAATAAAGTTAAAAAGGAGGACTTTTTTTTAATTTTACCTCTATTTTCTCCACCTTTGTCATATCATTTACTTGTTGTACTAGTTGCTTTACTAATTGATTCAAATTAGTTAAGATAACACCTTCTTTCTTAACTGGTTTTGGAGATAATTTTAGAACTAAAAAATCTTGAATGAGCTTATCCTTTTGTCCTATAATGGAAAGGGAATCCCACATGCTAATTCTGATGTTAGACTTCTTCATCTAATCTACTATACTCAAATGAGATCCACTAACCTTTGGTTGGACCTTTTGAAGCACTGGTTGTTCATGAACTAGAGGTAGTTGATGATCCTTACCAACCTCTATATTCTAATTTTTCTAAGTTGCAGGGACAACAAGTTTCTCTTTTGTAATTTTAGAAATAAACCTATGAGTACTTGAAACATTTTTCATCTCTTGAGCCTCTTTAATGGCTCTTATTTTAGGTGTAGTTATAACTGCAACTTGACCACTTGATTTATTAGTTTTAACACCTTGAGTAAAAGCAACATGATCATTTACTTGCCAATTTACATTAATGGCATTAGGATGCCCTGGAACTTGACGAGTCTCTCCTTGTGACGTTAAGCCTATATCTTGGTACTGATCTACTCGAAAAAAAAAACTCTTCTTGTGTCATTTGTGGCCTAGTGATGTTCTATAATACCAAGGCTTGGTTTTGAGCATCATTAAGATTTGAGGGCTATCAACCTAAATCCAGCATCATATTATTTTGAGTTGGGGTGGGAATAATGGCCTTTAAAGTGGAAGGAACATTAGGATCAAGAGCAACATATAGCTTAGCTGGAGTTATGGCTCCTTGTGCTTGATAAGGTTGTTTATTTTCTCTGAAACCCTGATAAGGAAGCCTTTGATCTTTGAAGGGCTGATAGGTGTTATGATTTTGCTATTGATAGGGCCTATTTGACTAAAATTATTGCCTTTTGAGATACACTATTTCATTCTGAAAGGACTGTAACAAGCTTTTCAACTCTCCTATCTCACTAGCTTGACTAGTAGGGGCTGCAATTTGATCTTGAGGTGTTGGAATAAGAGTTAAGGATGGGATTTGAGGAACATGAGGGGTTGGCATAGAAATTATTTATAAAAATATATGCATTGGAGGTCTTAGAGAAATCTTACTAGCTTGTATCAAACTATTTTATACCCTTATTGCAACCTCATAAGCATCTGGCAAAGTAGTACCACCCATTAACTATATCATCACACTAATGTCATAATTAAAGGATTTTAAATAGTATAAAAATGCATATTTAGGGGATGGCCTTATCAACATAGGTATTTTAGTCCATGTCTTCTAGAATCTAAGGTTAAAATCATACATGAACTCATGAAGAGCTCTTGTTATGGTAGTCAATTGCTCAATTAAAGATAGGTGATCAAATTTATCCTCAAATTACTTGACTAAAGCTGCACCCAATTCATCCTAGGTAGAAATGGAGTTTAGTGGGAGATTTATATACCATTGTAATGCTTTTACTTTGAAGGAAGAAACAAGTAATCTGATAGCAACATTATTTTCAACAACATTATGGACTGAACAAAGATTAACCACATCTTGGATATGCTCAATAGGGGTTGTTTGATTTTCTCCTAAAAAAATGGGATACTCTTGAGGGTAGACATTGGAATGTCATCAAACTGGCCTAAATTCAGTGGGATACCTCTATTGAATGAAGTGAACACCTAGTTTCTGATGGCCAATTGGATAGTAGGGATTGTAATGCTTAGAATAATAAGATGACCAGGAGGCAAATAATTTTTCTAAGGATATGGTTTTTCCCTCCTAAATCTTGATCTCTTATAAGATATAAATTCAAAAGGAATACCTTTACTTGTTGAACATGTGGTAAACTTTGGCATGAAAGAATTATCTAAATGATGCATTGAACTCTACAACTTGAAGAATCTTTAGCTTGTGATGAAGATAAATATTCTCATCTCTTGCAAAACTTTTCTTTAGTTTCAAACCTATTTGAATCTATAAAATATTTATTTGTTTGTCCCATTGAGCATGCCAAAAAGTATTATCAATCAGACTCATACCCTTGTGAAGGTCGTTTTAGGCCTTCATAGTTTGCTAAAACATGGAAACAATCCTAGGCTATGGGTGACATAATCAGTGGATTGAATCTCTATATTATAAGGGCTATCTCCCTTTGATGTTTCAATTAGGATCTTTGCTCTATGCTACAAACTACTAAGAAAAGAGAGAGAAACTTGAATGAAAGTCCTATCTAATGATGGTGATACTGTGACCTAGGAATTTGACTCAAGAGAGGATGATTAGTATGGTGTTAGTTCTAAAATGAAAACAAAGTGAAATAAACACATTAATAGCATAACATCTCTAGGCCTAGACATTAGGGAGAGCTTAGTTAACAAAAGCAAATGATGATCACAACTAAAAATCAAGGAATGAAAACACAAGAATTCCTTTCACCTTCCTTGGATGCTCCAAATGCCTTTGTAATTATGGCTTGCTTGGCTTGTGCTTCAAGAGGTCTTCAATGGAGTGTGTCTACTTTCATCTATTCTTGGCGCCTTTGGATTATGGCTTGGCTTGGCTTAGAATCAATCTAGTATTATAAAACTAGTTTTTTGAAGCTTTTGGCACCAATATTGAATTATAACTTTGCACAAATTAAGCTTAGAAATGATGTTGTGAGGCCTCATATTTATAGTTTTTTGGATTTGATCAGAATCAAACTCAACCATCCATCTCAAGATTGAGATGTGTGGTTGAGGATTAATTCAGTTTTGGAATTAAAATTTGTAATTATCCTCATCATGGCATTAGAAGAAGGGGAAATTAAGAGGTATGGAGGGCATCATGGAAGGCATTGATGAGGCATGGAGGGCATGAATCCTGATATTTATGGCATTTATGGCCTAAGGATGCCTTCTTAAGAAATGAAGTCACTTGATGATGAAAATATTCAATATTCATTTATAAAAACAAGTATTCAATAAGTTTCCATGGAATTTTTGATTAGGCCTTGATTTGGGTTATTAGTTCTTAGGCATGATTAAGCACATTGTGCACAAATTACCTAAATTGATCAGAATGATTTATTATTGGTCCTAAATTTGATTGGAAGTCCAAATTAGATGATTTGGATGCATATTCCCATTTAGGATGTTGCCAAAAACAAATAACAAAGGCATGAGTATTGTGCAAAAGATTTGATAGGAAAGAGTAGGCCAGAATATGTAGGTGCAAATTTGGCATTTTGACTAAAAATAAACTGATCAAAGTTAGCTGGCCCATAAATTGCATTTCTCCATTTAGGGATACCCTGGCTAAAATTGACACTTAAATATATTAGTTTTACATCATTTTGTGTGTTTTAGTGTTTTTTGGCTAAATTGTACATTTTAGATAGAAACTAGCCAAAAGCCTGATTGGAGGTTATCGGTGGCTAGTTTTAGGTGTCTACAGTTTTCCCTTGTTTGGGAAGGTGTTGCAATCTATAAGCATAGTAACATCTTCTCAAAGAATGAAATGGTCCTATATGCCTATAACTATAATGATGATAAACTAACTGTATGATGCCCCCTCGAGGGAATGGTTGACACAAGTGGATCAACAAATGATCCCTCAAGAAGAAAGAAGTGAAATGAGGGGACCAAAGAAAGGAAAGATGATGGGGTGAAAATATAATGATATTGAAAAAGTAGTCAAAATCATTGAGAATAAAAATGGGATGGTGTACAATGGTTTACCTAAAGGCGGTTATAATTATTGTACCCCGATAGTGGCAACGTGGTATGATAACATAATGATTTGACCAAAGGTAGTTATAATCATTGAGAAGATGAAGCTGCCCTAGTTAAAATAGACAAACAAGATAATAACATGCCCCTATATAGGTAGAAAAAGTAAAGTGGTGATAACACAATGATTTTCCCAAAGGTGGTTATAATCATTGAGAAATGCAGGTGGGATGGTGTGCAATGATTTGTCCATAAGTAGTTATAATCATTGGACCATGATTATGGAAAACATGATAAACTTAGTCAAGGATGATGATAACTTTACACATAGGGTAATGATGAATTGGAACAACCTACTAGTAGGGAGATGCTCATCCAAACTAATAAAGATTAAAATTATTTTGTGGTCAATTACTCTATTTGGGATATGATTTGGAGTGGAATCAAGATGTCGATGCTGAAGAGATGCCACCATTGCTGAATAGACTTCTTAAAGCGGAGGTTTATTATAGCATGTGATGGTAGGCATCATGATAGAACACCATAAAGACTTGTCCAAAATATGCATAAGGATCGATTTCCATAATCTAATACTCAAATAGAAAACAATGCACTAATGATAGAAACCATGATGACAATGTAAACATATGAATATGGATGGATTCAAGTGTAAGTGTGGACAAGGAATCACCTAATGAACACATATAAACTGAATCAAGGCAAAAGTGTTGAAAGCAAACAAATAGGTAGACAAATAAATAAAATAAGCAGAAACAAACAAATAAACAATGCATTTAAAATCTTGCAAACATTGCCCCTAGAAAATAGGCAACAAATTAACAAACAAACTAAATGGGAGAATAGAATAAAAAGAAGGGGGTGGTCGAGCTATCTCCATATGCACTAGGCAAGTGGATTCTACCTACTTAGTTTCATGGATGCAATATCCAATAAAAAAACTTTAGGATAAATGTAGTTCTCCCAGGGAATGGGAAGAATGTGATAACTGATGAAAATAAACATAATATATGTGATAAAAGAATATGAATGGTCTTGAAAAATAGCAAGTGTGTGAGAGAAAAGGCCAAAAAAGATGGGGAAACTAAATGATAAGTGATTTTCTTGTAACTTAGTAAGGGTTCCCAGAATCCTTAAGGCAAAGAAGTGGTCAATGTTTTTATTCTTTTCTAATGATTTTTTGAAATGTTTTTGGAATTGTTTTGGAGTGTCACAACTTAATCAAGAATGATGAGAAACTAAATGGTTCAAGCTTTCAAAACAATGAGAGCATTCATACTTAGGTTTCTCACAAAATGGTGAGAGCATTCAAACTTAGATTGCTCACAAAATGGTGAGAGCATTGGGAAAAGGGTGATTGAGTTGACCTCAATAATTATTGAGTGTTGCCTACATAGTCCTAGAGTAGGACCTCAAGTCACTGTAGTTCGACCCCTAAAATGGAGGAATTTGACTAGTGCAGTAACCAATTCAAAAAAAATAGGCATAGTTGGTAAAAATACATAGTATGGCATAGAAAGTGGCAAGTGGTACATCAAGGCTTCGTATTGCCCCTAGTTTTCCCATAGGCAGTTATAACTAGGACATAATGGCATAGATCAATGGTACTAATTTCCTCAAATATGGTTATAATTAGTAGCAAGAGTGGTGGTGAGAAAGGACTAAAAAATGAAATATGCAACTACCGAACCTTCTATCACACTATCCCAAAATACAATCTCTATCTAAAGTTTTTGAACCAACTGATGAACTGATCAAATACCTTGATGCTGAAATTACATAACAAATGATAAAAACCAAGGTCAAACAGGTTAGGCTTCAAAACATGTTGGGTCAATAGGTCAAAAATGGAAAGTGGATATGACAAAGAGTATGGATAAGAATGGTATGTGTACAAAGAGGAATAGTGACAAAAAGGCATAACTAAAATGGTCCTTACAAACAATACACCTTAGCATTCAAGCATACTACCATTTTAGATGAATAATATTGATTAGCTCTGGAAGTTCATCACCATCTGGTGTGGTAAGCCTATATGCTCTTGATCCATAATCTACAGTAATGATGAAAGGCCCTATCTAGTTTGGTTTGAATTTTCCTTTATGTTTCTTCTCAGTCATGGTATTCTTTTGGTTTTATTTGAGAACAAGATCACCAAGTTCAAATGTTTGATACTTTACACGCCTATTATAGTGGACTTTGAGTCAATTCTGGTATGATTGAAAATTATTGAGCATGGCTATGTATTTCTCATTTAGTAGGTCTAGCTGTTGCAGGTGAGCTATTCGATAGTCATGATGATCCAGGACATGTTTGAAAGAGATGCATAGTGAAGGCAATTCAACCTTAGTGGGAAGGAAAACTTTAGTACCATAAACAAGTGAGTATGGGGTGGCTCCTATGGGGGTATGATGATTGGTATGGTATGCCCAAAGGGCAGAGAATATTTGGAGGTGCCAATCATGACCAACATCATTGACAATCTTTTTGAGAATGTTGATAATGGTTTTGTTGGATGCCACATCTTGGCCATTACCTTAAGGGTAATATGCTGTAAAAAAATGTTGGGTGATGTTGTATTTAGTACATAACTGGTCTACATCTTTGTTCTTGAATGATCCTCTATTATTAGATATAATGTCAGAGGGGATATCATAGCGGCAGATGAGGTGGTTAAAGATGAATTTGGAAATTTGCTTTCCAGTCACATAAGTGAGGGGTATAGCTTCAACCCACTTAGTGAAATATTCGGTGGTGGTAATGATATGTTTATGGTCATCAGATGATGTGGGGTTAATCTTCCCAATGAGGTAAAGTCCTCATGTAGAAAATGGCCATGGTGTCAACATTAGTTTTAGAGTTTTTAATAGGGCATGAATCAAATTAGCATGCCATTGACATTTATCACATTTCTTTACATATGTAGTGGCATCTGCATCCATTGTGGGCCAATAAGAACTAGTACATAAGATATTTTTGGATAGGACTACCCCACTAGAATGGTCTCCACATACTCCTTTGTGAACTCTTAACACTAATGTAGACTCTACTAAAGTTAAATAATGAAGCATAATTATATCAAAACTACGATGGTAAAGGGTAGATCCAAGTAAATTTTAACGAGTGGAATGATGAATGAAGGCTTTGGTTTGTTTTTGAGATAGGTCAAGTGGTAGAATTTGGTCATGAAGGTAGTTGTAAAGGTCTGAGTACCAAATAGAATTAGGACCAATGATATCACAAATCATGGTAATGGTTGAAGGTTCATGAGTTAGTGCTGAAAAATTCTCAAATAGAAATTGATACTCTAGCTTTATCTATTTGTTGAATCAGAGAACCAATAGTAGCCATGGCATTTATAGTTCTGTTACTAGCCCTTGGTATATGCTCAAACTGAATGTTGGCAATTTTATTTTTTAGAGTGTCAACCATGGCTTTATATGGAACCAGCTTGTCATCTTTGGTTTGAAAATGATCTATGACCTAATTGATGATTAACTAAGAATCACCATAAACTTGAAGATGAGATATATTCCAATGCACTACTTGTCAAAGTCTTGTAACAAGTGCTTCATACTCAGCCATGTTGTTTGTATAAGGATAGCTGATTTTGAATTATTTAGGGATTAGATCCCCTTGTGGTGTAATAAATAATAAGCCTGCCCCCGATCTATGTGCAGTGAATGATCCATCAAAATATAGCTTCTAGGGCTACTCCTTAAGGGGTATATTAATAATGGTCATGATTTAGGAAAGGGAAACTTGAGTGGTTGTGTGTCCATGAGAGGTGCTTTAACAAGTTGATCTGCAAGAACTTGTCCTTTGATTGCTTTTTGATTGACATACTCTATGTCAAACTCACTAAGAAGCATGATCCATTTATCCATTCTACCTTGCAAAGATATTTTAGATAGTAGATACTTGATTGGATCTACTTGTGAAATGACCATGGTTTTATTATTCAACATGTACTGATGCAATTTTTGAGCTGTAAAAACCATGGCTAGACAAGCTTTTTCAATATGTGCATAGTTATGTTCATATGTAACCAAGGTAAAACTTAGGTAGTAAACAACATGTTCCTTTCCATTATCATTATGTTGCACCAAGAGTGCCCCTAGAGCATAATCGTAGCTGATAGGTATAATAAGAATGGCTTTCCTGGCATATGAGGTAATAAAATAGGCAAATTAATAAGATAGTCCTTGAGTTGTTGAAAAGCTATTTGGCTGTGATCATCCTAGTGAAATGCAACTCATTTCTTCAAAATATGTGTAAATGGATGGCACTTGTTTTCTAACTGAGAGATGAAGTGTTAGATGGACTGGATCTTACCTTGCAATTATGAAGTTGCTTCAAATTGGTTGGTGGTGGCATCTTGGTTATAGCATATACTTTAGCTGGATTAATGTAAATACCTCTACGAGACATGATGAAGCCTAGTAATTTGCCTGAAGTTATACCAAACATACATTTCTTTGGATTTAGTTTGACTTTTTACTCTCATAGTCTTTCAAATATCTTATGCAACACTACTAGATGGTGGCTCTAGTTTTGGATTTTTCTAATATGTCATCGACATAGTCTTCAACAATATCATGCATCATATCATGGAATATGAGAGTCATGGATCTTTAATATGTAGCTCCTGCATTCTTAAGGACAAATGGCATCACCTAGTAACAAAATGTTCCCCATGGAGTGGTGAGCACTAATTTATGTTGATCTTTTGGTGCTATTATGATATGATTATATCTTGAAAAGCCATCCATGAGTGAAAGCATTTCATAACCTACCATGGAGTCAATAATCATGTCGATATTAGGTAATGAAAAATCATCTTTAGGACAAGCTTTGTTGATGTCTCAAAAATTAGTACAAATTTTGATTCCTTCAGGGTTCTTTCTAACAGGTACAACATTAGAGATCCATTTCGAGTAGTCAATGAATCGGATACATCCTGATTCCAAGAGTTTTTCCAACTCTTTCTTTATTAATACAACAATGCAAGGATGCATCTTACATAGCTTTTATTTTACCGATTTGGCATCAAGATTAACCATAAGGTGGTGCATAACTAAGGCGGGGTCTAATCCTCGCATGTCAGAATAAGACCATGCAAATATATCCATATACTCTTTCAACAGAGATGTAACAATGTCACATTCTTCCTCAGTGAGATATGCTTCTAATTTTATCCATTTTAGGTCTAATGGAGTCCTGATGTTTACCTTTATTGTATCTTCGACTAGGAGGGTTAAAATATCTTCTAAGATAGTAGACAGTGACTTGAACTATTGGACTATGTCAAGGTCCTCTTTTAGGACTTGATTTCAACCTCTCCTAGGCATGATGAATCTCCTAATGGGAGATTTGGCCATGTAACAATAAATAGTTGAAAATTCTTGGAAAATTTGATCAAATAATTGTTGCTCAAAATTGAGCTTAGATCCATAGGTAAGTTTGACATTGGTGGTCTCCTAGTCTAAATTCGAAGAATAATGAACACCCCCATATAATGGTACTTGAAACAAGGTTTCACTACTAGAATGGCCTTTATGTTTAATTTTTCCTTGGTCGAAAAGCACCTCAAAAAGGTTTTCACTTTTGGACCTCAATGTTTTACTTTTTTGTTTTTGGCTAAGTGTGTTCACTCGCTCTCCAAAATAGGCTGCAGGATCTAATGTGATTGAGAATCCTAATTTGTGATCTCCCAATAGAACATTGTCTCTGAAACATTGCCTCTAAGGCCTAAGAAATCATAAAATGCCTCTTCATTTTAGAACTCATTAATTGGTAGACTAGATTCTTATTGGTCTTAATCTATCAGTTGGAGATAATATAATGGCAATGGATTGCGATGAACGGCTTGGGTAAGGGTACAAATGGCATTGTTATCAAACATGTTGGTTTTAGTTAGGTTATCAAAGGTAAGGCTATGATCAGACTCTACTTTACTGTTGGCATCATCATCACTAGTCATTGGTGATGGATTTTGAATAAAATATGTAGGGTCACCCCCAAGTAGTTTAAATCTAAGTCCATAAGGTCTTTCATACTTATTATGGAAATCGGCTCGATGGTTCCTTATTGGTTTAATCCAATGCCTCTTCCTTCATAATTATGACACTCCATGATCCTATTGGGAATAAGATACTTTACATTTTTATAAAAATCAACTTGGTTATCATTGTATAACCATGATTCATTCCCTTTAAGAGGGTCAGGTCCTAGGCCAGATGTTGGTACAAAGGTGACAAGTCCCTTATCTTTGTTCTTTTGTTGCCAATGCATATGTGAAATGACTTTAGGTTGCCCAAAGGTTTTTAGATTCTAAGGAGGATTGGTGATATGAAATGTGTCATGGGCCACATATTCTCCCAGTCCATTATCTGAAATGGTGAAATGATTGGAAGCTTTAAGAGGTGGTATGTGGGAAATGGAATCCAAGGTATTAGGATCTATGCATTTATCTGATGAAGGATCAATAAGTATATATTTTCATTTATCCTTCTTAGAACTAGGATTCATACCATAGTGATAATCATAGATTTAAAATTTAGCTTCAAGATACTTGCAGTGTTCATACAGGTGTAAATCTTCTAGAATACTCACCTCCATCTCTGAGTGGGAAAAATTGATACATTGGTACAATGTTGATGGGAATGCACAAATATCATGTAACTAAGGCCTGCCTAGAAGCATGTTGTATGATAACTCAAGGTCCAACACATGGAAAAGTGTATCATGGGTCAAAGGCCTAATGATAATTAGTAAATTAATAGTGCCTTGTGATTCTCTTTCTTGATCATCATAAACTTTGATAGTTATTGTTTTTGGCTAGAGATCTGTCATCATGTACCCAAGAAGCTTGATGAGCTTGAGGGATACTATGTTGAGGCTAGATCCATTATCGATAAAGACACATTTAAATTTATGCCATCTGATACAAACTTCTATGTATAATAGGTTATTATGGAGCAGGCCAAGGGAAGGCATATCGCTTTGGTTGAATGTGACTTGTTGGGCTGGGGCTACGTATCCAACCAAAGCTTAAAATTTATTAGGGGATATGTCACTAGAAACAATGGATTGGGTAAAAAAATCATTCTAGATGTTTTTGTGGATTATTGACATTTACAACAAATCTAAAATATAAATTTGTGATGGTGTCTTTTGCAATTGGTTTACAAATATCAAACTTTTTGTCCTGGTTAGGAGTGAATTATTTATTTTGAGGCTGAACGGTTGGTTGGATGATAGGTAAAGTGGCAGATGGTTGTGGGCCTAAGATAGTAATCTTATACCTCTAATTTTTGATTGCATAATCAAGATTAAATACTATACCATTATTGCTAACCGATGTTGTAAATGGTGTGGGACCAGACAGGACAAGTCTTGGTTGTCAGTGCACTTGCATGTGGTCACATGGCAAAAATGAGTTGTCACTGTAAGATCTAAAAGGGGAAGTCCTAATTTTCTGGTTTGCCTGTATGCAGTCCCAGGTTAAAGAAGGATTATCCATGTGATTTGGATAAATATTTTTGTTTGGCAATGGTCTAGGTTGATTAGTGCTTGGTCTAGGATTAATTGAGATGATATTAACACTACCCCCTGCAATATGACTTACGACCTTGTTGTAGTCATGTGCAACTGCATGGTAGGTTTATTGGTTGTTACCATTCTGACCTTGGTTTTGTCCATTTTTTTTCATTGTGGATTCTGCTACTAATTTTATTGATTTTACTAGTTTGGCCTTTGATTTTGATACTGTTGATTTTGTTGCTGCACTGGTTGTTGTTATTGTTGATTATTCTACTACTAGTGATTTTTATGTTAGGGAAAGGGGTTTTGATAGATCCAAAGAGTTTAAATGGAAGTGGAATCACCATTATCTAGTTTTATCTTCCCATTCTCTAATACATTCTTGATTAAATTCTTGATTTGGACACATCTTCATAGATTATGCCCGTTGACCTGATGATAGTCACAAAATTGATTTTCATAGTACCAATTAGGGTAAGGAATGCCTTATGGAAAATGATATGGTATAGGCTAACTAATCAGATTAGTGGTAGAAAGCTTATGAAATACAAATTCAATAGGTTTCCCTAAGTCACTAAAGATATGATTTGTAGGCATAGTTCTTCTAGGAGGAGGGGTTTGTAATGGTAAAGGTTGTTGTATTTGTTATGTAGGTTTTGGTTGTTTCACTTGAGGTATTGGTTGGAGAGGTTTCTAGGTAGGAGTAAGTTGAAAAGGTGGTGTAGATGATGTTTACATAGTTTAGACATGAGAAGATTTAGTTACTCCATTTCCCACAACATTCCTATTTCAATTGAATTGCTTCCGTATTTCATGATTATTAGTCTGTGCTAGTTGTGATGCCTATGCTTGGATGGGATGTTAGTCATTGTCATGATTGGTACCTTGATTTTGATTAGTTGAGTTAAGCTTGATGACCCCTTTATTGATGTGTGATCACTTGATCAACAAACCTTTATCAATGATCTCTTTAAACTTATGCACACATTGTAGTTCCAGATGATAAGCTATCTCACTATGCAAATTTTTAGTAAACACAACAACTAATTGTTTATCTAGTAAACTATAGGTGAAATGGCTTATAAGGGCCCTCCATCACTGCAAATAATGTAGAAAACTCTCCCCATCTTTTTGATTTGCTTATGTTAGGTCTATTAATGAAATCTCATGCTCAAGATTATAAGAAAAGCACTGCACAAATTTATTAGAAAGATCATCAAATACTGTTATTGAATTCTTGGGAAACTTTAGAAACCACTCTAAGGATTATCCAGCCAAGCTCCTTAGAAACAATAATAAGAGGTATATGTCACTATATGCTATTGGTTGACATGCGATAAAGAATTTAGTCAAATGGGCCTTAGGGTCACCTTTCTATTTATACTTATCAAATTTGGGTGGTTCGTATCTTGGAGGTAATGGTATTTACAAATACTCCATATTGACTGGATAGGAACACATGTCATTTAATTTGAACTTCTTAGTCTACTTCCTTGCCTAAATGGTAACAATTGCATCCTTTATCTATTATACTTCTTGGGATAGGAAACTGTAAAGGATATTGGTTTGAGGGAGAATATTGGTCTTTATAGATGGTTGGGAGGTCATAAGTGGGACACTTTGACTAGGGTATGATGGAGAATTCTATCGGGGTACATTGGCTTGGTTGGGGAATGAACCAGGAATATGCATACGTGGATTGGGATGTAATTGAAATTGCACATTTGGCTATGAGATATTCTAGTTTGGGTTGATGATAAAGGTTTGACTTGGAGGATTTTATGGTTGGGATGAAGGGATATAACTATACTATGCATACTTTGGTTGAAAAGGGACATGCTGTTGACTAATCAAACCTTGCTGTTGAGTGGGAACTTGTGAACCAAGACCTTGTCTCTAGATTTATGGCACATTTTGAACCAATGATTATTTATTAGGTACTTAATAAACATGGGGAGCTCCTTATTTCATAAATCCTTATGAAGAAGTGAAATCATGTTGCATATTTGACATCTATCATTGACCAATATTTGCATGTTACTGGCTAGTCATTGCTTGGTTTTGGACTGGCATATTATTCTGTGGCTAAAGAGGTATGTTTGTCATTACTTGGTGAGGTAGAATATTAGTTACCCCTAGTTGAGGTGGAAATGTACTCATCCTCTATTTTGTTGATACACTAGATTGTGTCTATTATTATGGAATACCACTCACTACTTGTTGAGGAGGAGTAGGATTCATCACATTCTGTCATTGAGGTGTAACATTATCCATTATTTAATTATCTAATCCTATAGGTTGTATACTTGAGGATGTGGCTAGTTGAGGCTGGGGTACATAAGCTCCTATTCCTTGGTATGATGATCTGCTCATGGGATTATCTATAAGCACACATTATTGGCTAGTTATTTATGCGTTAATACCACTTTGATCAAGATTGGACACTATTTGTACATTGTCTATTTTGTTTGGCTCACTATTTAGTGTATAATTCGAAGACACTTCTTCAATAACTGACTATGCATCAAGTTATCTATTGAAGTGGTTTGCATAAATGGGTTAGAACTCAGATTTTTTTATCTAGTTAATTTTGTCAATACTTCTATTGAAGGAACTAGGTCAATGAGGGGCTTAATTACCATGTTCATCTGATTGAAATTGCATGCTAAATTTAGGTAGGTTTGGTATGTTATTTTCATTTGTTTAAAGTGATCTTCCATGATGTTTTTGCCTATATTAGGTATATTGGGGTCTTGGTACATTGTTTGGACTAGAACCATAGGATTCCTAGAAGAAGCATGTTGATCGCAAATGATATTGTGGGGAACTCTTACTAGAATTGGTAGATTTTCATGGGGGAAGTCTGCTGGAAACTTAGCCCCTACCTCTATGGCCATAACCAAAATCTCATCTTTGTTTTCTAACAAATGTTGCTTAAACAAAAATGGATCATACTTAGAAGCTAAATTAGTAGCATATGGCTATGAGGTTTCTGGCTCATCCACCATTGGTATTGTAGCTAAGTATTGTATGATTTGTTCTTGGTCCTATTCTATGTAAGATGGTGTGTTAAACAAATAGTTAGCTAATAGATCTTGGCTTTGTGCCCTTGATTGAGTATTATAAGAGGGATAAAAATCCATCTCATAAGCAATGTTATCCGCATAGGGGTCTTGCACCATTTCTTTTTGTGAAAATACATTACTAATCCATGGATTATACATGATTCCACCATGAGTATAGGGATACATTTTTGGATCCATATTCAAAGCTTGGTGATAAAAGGTCAAAGAGTTATATAAATTCTAAAAAGGATAGAATCTAGAAAAAATGATGCCTTCAACTTGGTCTAGATTTTTCAAAAGGATCAAAAAGTTTATGCAAAGATTTATGCGGAAACAAGCTAGAGTTAAATATCTAACATTTCATTGTTCACACAAATGTAAGTAAGTAAATGGATCAAAAAATCAAAATGGCAAACTCTAATGTCAAAGTGTTTCAAATTAGTCTAATCTAGGAAATTAAAAGTTGCTAGGTCTTTTGGCCAAACATGGTGTCAAAAGCTAGGCTAAAATAGGGCATGTGCTAGGACTTTTGGCCAAATGGTGTCAAAATCTAGACTTTAAAAATATATGAAAGTTTTAATCTAACAGATTTGAAACACTTCTAATAAACACTAGGCATTATAGTCTTGGACATGAATTTAATCAACAAGGTATAAGGTATGAAATAAAAGTCACTTTAGCAATAACTTATTTTCTCGTAAATAATGGTATAAAACTTTGTTCTTTTTGACAATCAAGCTAGACAAATGTGAATAGTATAACTGTGCTTTATACAAAGGATCAAAAGTACATTTGGATCGGTCTAGAATACAGAGGAATAAATTTGGACTTCTATGTAAGAAGGTCAATGAAATAACATTTGAAATAATTTGGGTAGTGTAATTTTGCTATACTACCCAAAAGGTGTGATAAAAAAGTTTGTTTCAAAGACTCTCTAAGGTAAAGACATTTTTCCACAATTTTGACAGCATAACACTACTTTTCTTGACTCAAAATGTTATGGTACATAGACTTAAAGTGTAAGTTTTTAGCAAAAAATGGGTTAAGTCTATCAAGTGATGATAATGATTATGAGTCTAAAATGACCTTCAACCTAAATTGGAAATTAAACCTAAGTTCCCTCAAGTTTAGTGCAAATGGTGAACCCACTTAACACATCAACCCTATGAACTTATAAAGGTGTAATTTCAAATTTAAATTATAAGTGAAGAAATTAAAGAACTTAGGTAAAGCTCTAGACTCAATTGGGCAACATAACTGTGCCAAAGTGGATGATATGACTCTCAAGATTTATTTGAACTTTGAACAAGGCAAATGGATGATCTCACGCTAGTAGCATAATGCCTCTTTGTTCAAAGGAAAATTTGGACTACATGTTGGGTTTGGTTTATTGATTTACACTAAGTTTTGAATCCAAAGAAGACTTTAACTAGGACAAGATCAACTAATTAATCACCCTTAGATCCTAAACTAATAAGGTTGCTTAGTACTATTGGAATCTGTCAATATACATCATTTGAGAGGATTTTAAGTGTTCATCTAAAAGTAAATGAGTGTTATATAGTAGTGTTTTTACACCCCCCTTCTCTCAAATGATAGTACTATTACATGGACCTTGAGGCACACCTTGCACCAATAATACTTCTATAGCAAGTAGGGATTTATCTAAATTCTAACAAGTTTATGAATGATCTAGGGAAATCAATTGCACAATGAATTTCATGTCAAACAATACAAAACAAAATCATGGATTTTGGGTTCATATCACTTAGCTTATTGTGAAAAGGTCTAGTCCTTTTTATAACCACTACATCTTGCTATTCACTCAATGTAGTGTGATGTTGAAAGTACCACTATGTCCCGTGTGCAACTCTAAAAGAGTCAAATGAAGTCAATACCAGGAGATGAAACCCTAGGTCAAAGATTCCCTAAAGAACTTGTGGGAGGTGATGAAGTCTCCCTTGCAAGCTAAGATGCATAAAAATAAAGAAAACATAAAAGCATAATGACTTTAGGGTCATTTTCAAGGTCACCTAAACTTTAGCGAGTTTTTAGGGAGTGCTTTAGGCAACATTCTTTCTAAGCCTTGGACTAGGCTATTTGTAATAGGAATGGTGAGTTTGATTCCAAGGGTTCCCTATAAGGGACAAATGAAAGATCATACATGAAAAACCTCTCTTTTTTCCAATTAAGATTAATCTAAACAACTATTGCAAGCAAAGATTGACAGGTATGTTCAATTTTAGACCCAAATGAAATGTTTCATGGTGTTCATTCAACCCCTTGGTCTTAGTTGTAAACTTTGAAAATATTCACTAAAACACTTAAATTCTTTGTTAATAACCAAAATAAAGTTTCTAATCCAAATTTAAGCATGAAAAAGTGATTTAAACATGTTTGGAACAAATATCTCGCTTGGTTCTATAGTAAAATTGTTAGCATGTTCTTTAGCTTTGAAGGTCTTTTGGGTTTGAAACAAGAAACTTAAAAGTAGGTCTCAAGTCTATGTTTTTGGAACAACATAGTGTTTGACATTGGTTAATACCACAGATGTCAGTTATGGCCAATTGAAATCTGACCAATGTCAGTTCTGCTGACCCACATTGGTTAATCCAAGTAACTGATGTTGGTATTTCTACTGAATCAGTTACTGTGTAAAAATTGTGGCAACCAAAAATAGAAAAAAAAGTTAGAAAACCAATTTTCAAGAGTTTTAAAAGCTCAAATAAGTTTTTTAGGGTTCAAAAAGGATCTTCTTTATGTGTAGGATGCATCTAGTCCCACCGAGCATGCCATAATGTGACCTAGAAATTTGAATCAAGAGAGGATGGTTAGTATGGTGTTAGTTCCAAAATGAAAATAAAGTGAAATAAACACACTAATAACATAACATCTCTAGGCCTAGAAACTAGGGAGAGCTTAGTTAACAAAAGCAAATGATAAGCAAAATTAAAATTAAGAAATGAAAACACAATAATTCCTTTCACCTTACTTGGATGCTCTAAATGCCTTTGTAATGGTGGTTTGCTCAGCTTGTGCTTCAAGAGGTCTTCTTCAATGGAGTGTGGCTACCTTCATATCCTCTTAGCACCTTTGGCGTGTGGCTTGGATTAGAATCAATCTGGCATTACAACACTAGTTTCTTGAAGCTTTTGGCACCAATCCTGCATTATAACTTTGCACAAATTAAGCTTAGAAATGATGTTGTGAGGCCTCCTATTTATAGATTTTTGGATTTGATTAGAATCAACCTCAACCATCCATCTCAAGATTAAGATGTTTGGTTGAGGATTAATTCAATTTTGGAATTAAAATTTGTAATTATCCTCATCATGACATTTGAAGAAGGGGCAATTAAGAGGTATGAAGGGCATCATAGAAGGTATTGATGAGGCATGGAGGGCATGAATCCTGATATTTATGATATTTGTCGCCTAGGGATACCTTCCTAAAAATGAGGTCACTTAATGATGAAAATATTCAATATTCATTTATAAAAACAAGTATTCAAGAAGTTTCCATGGAATTTTTGATTAGGCCTTGATTTGGGTTAATTAGCTCTTAGGCATGATTAAGCACATTATGCACAAATTACCCAAATTAATTAGAATGCCTTGTTATTGATCCTAAATTTGACTAGATTTGAATTGGAAGTCCACCTCAGATGCGTATTCTCATTTAGGATGTTTCCAACAACAAATAACAAAGGCACGAGTCTTGTATAAAGGATTTAATAAGAAAGAATAGTCAAGAACATGTAGGTGCAAATTTAACATTTTGACTCAAAATGAACTGATCAAAGTTAGCTGGCCCATAAATTTCATTTCCCCATTTAGGGATACCTTAGCCAAAATTGGCACTTGAATATATCATTTTCACATCATTTTGCACGTTTTAGTATTTTTAGGCCAAATTTTGCATTTTAGATGGAAACTAGCCAAAACCTTGATTGGAGGTAATTGGTGGCTAGTTTTAGGTGTCTACAGATACACCTATATTTTTTAATTGATCCACTCAAATCAAACTCCTAAAAAACACTAATTTAGATAAGAAAAGGGCTAAACTTTCAACTCTAATTGACCAATATGCATAAGTATTTCATGAAAAAGTTTTATCTGATGATCAAAGATTGAGGGAAATTAAAGAATAACCCTGATTTAAGGCACTAACTAGCCACTTATATCCACTATAATATTTATCCAAAAGATGTCAAACATAGAATATGACCTATATAAACTGACTAGCTAGTAACTAGGTAAGAACTAAGACTTGACAAGGAAGAGAAATTATATCACTTATGCAAATCATAGACATAAATATAGTATACCAACATTCTAGAAAATAAAAATAGTCCTTTTATTAATCTAGAAAAGGTTACAAAACTCAGTCTCTGGTAGAATTTGATCTTGCCAAATTAGGAATACAATTTAAGGTTAAAAAGCCAACTTATATAAAAAACATACAACAACTAAGAGGTTGGGGCTGAAAATAGAAAGGAGGTCAACTCTTAAATCAACCAAGTCTAATTTCCATTATGCTAAGATAACAAAGCCTTCTAAAAATATCTTCTTATCTTTTGTCTTGCATGAAAAACCCTTTGGCGTTGAAAATGGATGGTGGGCTCAAGCTTGGACTAATATGCCTAAATGCATGATGCTACACCAATATCCAAATATAGAGCTGCTCTTGAGCTGTTGGAACATTTGAAAGGCTTTCTTTTGCATGAAATCAATGCCAAAATTGAATTTATAACTCTGCTTGAACTGCTAGAAATGTTTGAAAGGATCAAATGAATGAGACAAACAAGAGTGCATGGATGAAATTTTGTGTTAAGCTCTCCAATGTTAAACTCCTTGAATTCTTCATGTAAATGAGTCTCTTCATTCACACAAAAAAATCTAAGGAAAAGTCTCTGAAGGAAAAGAAAGGTCAAAAATCTGAGAGGTAATAAGCTTGAAGGAAGAGACAGGCCAAATAAATGCCAAAGGAAAGTAGACACATGAAAGCCATAGATAATTTGTTTGAAAAGAACCAAAAATAAAATGCAAGAGATTTCAATAACCAATAAATAGATTAACATGTTATACAACATGCAAAGTGGCCCATAAATAGGATTAAACACATCTAAGACATGTAGCTATTTCAAATATGAATCTTTTAGTTCTAAAATGGAGATTCATTTACATGAAGAATTCAAGGAGTTTAACATTGGAGAGCTTAACACAAAAGTTCATGCATGCACTCTTGTTTGTCTCATTCATCCGAGCCTTTCAAACATTTCTAGCAGTTCAAGCAGAGTTCTAAATTTAATTTTGGCATTGATTTCATGCAAAATAAAGCCTTTAAAATGTTCCAAAAACTCAACAGGAGTTCCATATTTGGATATTGATGTAGCATCATGCATTTAGGCAGATTAGTCCAAGCTTGAGCCCACCATCCATTTTCAATGCCAAAGGGTTTTTCATGTAAGACAAAAGATAAAAATATATTTTTAGAAGGCTTTGTTATCTTGGCATAATAGAAATTAGACTTGGTTAATGTAAGAGTTGACCTCCTTTTCTATTTTCAGTGCCAACCTCTTAGCTATTGTATGTTTTCTATATAAGTTGGCTTTTCAGCCTTGAATTGTATCCCTCTTTTGGCAAGATCAAATTCTACCAAAGACTAAGTTTTATAACCTTTTTTAGATTAATATAAGGACTATTTTTATTTTCTAAAATGCTGGTATAGTGTATCTATGTCCATGATTTGCATAAGTGATAGAATTTATCTTCCTTGTCAAGTCTTAGTTCTTACCTAGTTACTAGTTGGTCAGTTTATGCAGGTTATGTTCTATGTTTGACATCTTTTGGCTGAACTTTACAGTGGATATAAGTTGCTGGTTAGTGCCTTAAATCAGGGCTATCTTTCATTTCCCTCAAGCTTTGATCATCAGATAAAACCTTTTCATGAAATACTTATGCATATTGGTCAATTAGAGTTGAAAGTTTAGCCCTTTTCTTATCTAAATCAATTTTTTTAGGAGATCAAACTGAGTGGATCAATTAAAAAATATGTGTATGACCATCATTAGATAGGTTTTCCATTCAAGTTTCTATCTCTTCTATTGGCAGTTTTTAGTGTAGAGCAAATATCCTAATTGATACATCAAAGGGAGCTAGCCCTTATAATCTAGAGATTCAATCCACTAATTAGGTCACCCATAGCGTAAGATTGTTTCTATGTTTTAGCCAACTGTGAAGGATTGAAACTACCTTCACAAGGGTATGGCTTTGATTGACAACAATAACTAAACCTTCTACAAGTTGTGAAACTTGACTGTAACCTCACATGGTGACACCTTCCTATAATTTGAGTTATTTGATGCATAAAATCATTTACAAACATGAAACCAAGCATAGTATACATGAGAGGAGAGAACTAGCATCTTCTAGAAGTAAAGTCAATAATTTAGTTATATGGATTAGCTCAAACAAGAGCAAAACCTATAGGGTATGGGAAATAACAAGAAAAAAGACACATTTAACTTGTTAAAGATGATTCATAAAGTATAAGCCACCATTCCTTGAAATCTAAATATGATATTGTAGCCGACCAATTTTTTTGTCACCCCCCAAAAGGAATTTGACCTGGAATTCCTCCTATTGACCATACCAACCAAAAACTTGTTGACCAATTTCATGTGCATAGTGAAACAATGGAAGAACAAAATAGTTTTATCCCATTTTTGGCACTTAAAAATCATGTAAAGCATGGAAATGAGTATGAGGAAGTTGAATAACCATCCTAAAACCTTATCCCATGTTTCATTCTTTCTCATAGGCCATATAACCTTTGAAACTCATTATTTTTCACTTTCTTGATTTTCAGTTATCACCTGCAAGTTTTAAGTTAGAAACTAACATGTCGAATAGGGAATGACACATTGGACATTGAGAAGGATTTTAAAACACTTGTATTGCTTAGAAAATCATACCACTTGCATTTAATGTTCTAAAATGACCCCTAGATGACATTAAATGACATAAGACTAATTAAACTATAACCAAGGATAAAATAACATTAAATTACATCAAATGAACTATAGTACACCCTATGACATTATAATTGACCCCTATGTCAAGTTTTGAATTATAGGGGGTTGACCCATTTTGACTTGTGGTCAAAATGGTCAACATTCTCGATGATTTCCCAAGGGTGACATGCTTGTTATGCCAAGACCAGTAGCCTAATCCTATCGATTGGGCCATGGAGTCACTTATACACTAGATGAGACACATAATTTGCCTTAACAACACACTAAATAATAGAAAACTAACAAGAAGTAACACATAAGATCAGAAACTAAGCTAACCCACACTTGTGCTTCAAGAATACTTATGGGACACAACACAGTTGAAACAAAGACACACACTCCTATTCTTACAAAACCTAATTCTTAAGGTGAAATATCTGATCATACCTCAACAAGGGTCAAAAATGGTTCCCCTTGCACCTTTTTCACTCCATGAAGGCAACCTAGTATGAGGAGCAAGCTCATCATCAACCATTTGTATATTTGGATGTTCAAGAAGCCTATGACCTTTGTGTCTTCTTGGGCTTGCAAGTGGACCATTTGGATCTTTCATCAATGCTATTAATTTATCTCTAAGGACATTTATTGGGTCTAAAACTACTATTATCCCTATCATATCTATTGGATGCTCTCCAAAAAATTACAGATTAGAGTGTATGATAGCTATCTCAACCTTTCCACCTTCTTGGTGATAATGTGTTTGATGTTTGGGAGCATAAGATTTTTCCCTTTATATACCAATGCCTTTGAATGTATCTCAACATCAGATGGAGATCTTGGTAGTCTTTGAGGCACAAAAACTTTTTCCTTGACCTCATTCTCCATGTTCACAACTCTTTGGGCACTAACTTCATCAAGTTCTTTCATGGTTGCAGGCTCTTGATCACTAGAATGACATTCATCCTTGTGCTTGATGAAACACTCAACAAAATGATTTTTATTCTCATTATCAACCTTAACATCAGATGGATAATCTCTTGGAGAAAATTGAGTCTTACCAAACTTATCAAACTCTTTGTATATGGCATTGTACTTTAGCCATAAGTCATCCTCTTCTTCTTCATGAGTGTCATCATCCAAGGCATCCTCATCAATAGCAGGCATGAAGACATCATTATTCCCATTATTTTTTTCAATTATATTCATCAACATATCATCATCATACTCATGAATCATGTAGTTACCTTTAGTAGCATGAGAATGTTTGACACTTACCTTAGTGCTTTCAAATGGCTCTTCATGTATGATATAAGTACCAAGGTTAGTTTGTTCAAAGTATGCATAAGGATCATACTCATATATAGCTACACCATACTCATCTAAGAAAAAATAATAAATGACCTCAAGTTTAGAAGCACCATCATCTACATTAGATTCCTCTTTCTTATTGATTACATAATTCAAGGTAGAACTAATTTCAATTTAAGGCTCAATGTGAAACCTTGTAAGAGGCTGAGTTTTTATGGTCACTTTGGTCCCATACCTTGTCCTAAAGGCCAAGAATGACCAATAAGATAAGAGGTAACCACATATCTTCTCTGTAAAGTCTCTTGAGAGATAGATTACAATGTGAGTGGGAAGGTCAATGACAACTATGTCTTGGAGGATAGAAAGCTAGGACAATCATGCAAGAAAACCTTAAAGTTTTTGATCAGTTATATTGTCTTATTAGGTGTACAATATAGTTGGGGAAATCATTTTATTTTAGGTTCATATTTTATGCCCAACTTATCAGTTATAACGTTGGGCATGACTGAAGTAGAGGCTTCACTATCAACTATGCAATTGTGTACCAGTTTGTCACCCACTATGAGAGTGAGGTAGAATGGTGAAGGTTTATCATCCCTAGTAAATGGTTTGACAATGGTATTAGGGACATTTTCAATAAAAAAATAACTATGTATTTGAATTGAAGGTGAAGGACTAGTAAAAATAGTGGATAACTACTTTTGTAATAGTTCTTTTTGGCCAGGCATATGAAGGATATCCCATAAAGAGATAAATGCTTTGTCACTTTTAAAACAATACACTATGTTTAGGGTAGTATTAATCACCTTCTCTTTATTCCTTGGAGGAAAATTATTGATTGAAACTTAAGGAATTGTGACATCTTGAGTATATCTTT
The DNA here is from genome assembly GCA_037957365.1 of Torreya grandis. NCBI lineage: Eukaryota > Viridiplantae > Streptophyta > Pinopsida > Cupressales > Taxaceae > Torreya > Torreya grandis. The sequence goes on from JARHVA010001027.1 coordinate 540,147, forward strand.
CCACATTTTGACTTGGAAGAGGTGTAGGTATGTTTGGAACTGCCATGCTTGTAGCCATGATTTTATGCCTTGGGGGAAGATTGGATGATCTTATAGGCATGATATTGTCACCTCCTATGGCCTTCATCTAGGCTCTTTTATTTTCTACAAAAGATACTCCTTGATTGATTACAAAAGTATATTCCACCAAGAAGTTAGTGAAGCTCTCTCCATGAGTCTGTCAATTCTCATTTGCTTGCATCATGACTTCATCTTCAACTAATAGGAGAGGGCGACTCCCACTTGAGAAACAAGAGATTTCTCTCCATTATCATTTTCATCCATAAATTGTCCTTGTTTCCAATATTTTCCTTACACCAAGTTTCTATGCATCGGTACCATCTCCCTTGCATTGGTAGTGGAATTGGGATTGTAGACATTGGTAGGCCTATTAAAGTTAGGCTGCCCTTGACCTCTTCCTCTCCCATATTGTTGACCATATTATTGTTGATAGGGGTAAGTATTTTGATAGGAACCTTTTTTCATTATCTCTTGCCTAAGCTTAGCTTCTAAAGCTTGAATTCTTGCATATGGATCAGGTTCATCTACCTTCTTAGGAGTAACTCTAGGCTTAGTGTTTGCATTGGGAACTTGGGCCACACTTGGAGTATTAAAAGAAGTATTGGGAAAAAAGGAATAAACACCTTAGGAATTAACCTTCCTTATTTAATGAGACCATTCTCATCTTTAATATCAAGTTTATACACTTTAGGAAGAGTGAAACTACCCATGGATTGAAGCATGATAGCAATATCAGTAGCAATGGTTCTCAAGTAGGTAGGGAGCACAAATCTATCAGGTGGTCTCATGGGATGAGGCAAACTATACCAATTCTTTGGAAACCTCTCATTGAATTCATACATTATTTATTTATGGCCTCTAATCATCACATTACGTTGACGTATAAGAGAGGTATGGTCACTTTCATTTTTAAATATTGAGGTCAACAACACTCCAAAGTCATCCCATGATGTGATACATCCACCAGGAAAAGTCCTATACCAATAAATATTTTTCAATATAAGGGACATGGAAAGGAGTCTAATGGCAATGCTCTCTTGAGTGAAATTGTGGAAAATACAAAAAATGGAGATATCCCTAATGTGTTCACTAGGTGTAACATGACTCTCGCCATTGAATGTAGGCACATTCTTTGTAGCATTAGGGGGAATGACATCATATAATTGAAGGTGAATTGGATTTTTAGTATTAAAGGAAGGAAAGGAATGAGGCCTAGCCATGTTTTATTCAATATCTTTAATTTTTTCCACCTCTTCACTTTCTTGGCTAGCAAAATATTCTTGGTTTTCAAAAGGTAGATTAGGATGAGGGTTTTAAACTTCAAGAGGAAGTTCAGGATGAATAGGTGGATTGATAGGATTGAACACTATACTAGATGATGACCTAGTAAGTACCATAAATCATGAGTGTAATTATATGAAAAAAAAATGGCATTGAACCATATTTTACCTTGAATGGAGTTGCCAACTGCTGAGTAGCACATCAATTTATAGTTGATGTTGTCAAGACCAACATTCACCTTGACAAGTTGTCTTGAAGACAATGAGTCCCATTTGGATTATTAGAAATATTGTCACCAAATATTTCACCATATAATAGGGTGTTAAAGCCTCTTAAAAATTTGGGAAACATGGGAATACTTATAGGTATGTGGGTTTTCCTATGGGCAGAAGTATACCTCTAGGTTTAAGGGCTAGCTCCCTGAATATATCTTGAAATGTTTATCACCTAAGTAACTATTTTCTTGTGGGAAAAGAGTTAGAAATTACATTAATTGAAACTAATATAAGAGGGTGATACACCAAGATGATTTACACATGATTATTATACTTCTTTCACTAAGAAACAAGGCATACAAACTAGCTTTGAAGTCCTAGAAGGTTCTAACATAAGTGTTTCAACATAGAGGTGATGTGTATGAGACAAAATAAGGTAAGTGAACTAGAGGGCATAATGAAAATTATAAGAATAATTTTACACTTTAAATGAGCTTAAAACACTTGATTACAGTTTATATGACCTGTTAGAATAGGAACTCTTGCATAGACATAAAAGGATAATGCAAGCAAGGATACAAAATTATCACTAACTTCACCATACATCACTTTGTCCACTTAGAAAAATGTTTAAGAAATCAAAACCAGAATTTCATTAATTATTCAAAGGAAAAATACAATGTCATTCTATAATAGCTTCACTATACATGGTGTGATATTATTCTACAAGAGCCAAAATGGTAACTACTTATAGAATTTGAGAGAGAAGAGAATGAAGTCTAGGAGTCACTAGGACATGTGTCATGCTGAGAGGAGGAGTTAAACATGAATGATAATGAAGTAGGAGATATACCATGCAAGGTATCATAGGAAAAATGGCCCTCAAAAGCATGAAACTTGTAAAATTTGGTGTAGTATTCTTCATTGCTTGCTCAAAAAATTGCCTTCATCATTCGGCCTTCTTGGAACATCCACAACAGAATAAGGACATATGTGATGATTGAACTAAGGGAGAGGGGTTTTATAAATGATCTACCATGTATTAGTTTCATCCCTAATCATTAATATTATTTTTCATATGAGTCATCGCTGCCTATAGTCCAAATAACTCCTCTTTCATCCACCTCTCACACTTGGCACTAAGTTTATCTTCAGTTTCCTAAACTAGTCCATATAGAGGAGTGAATGGAACCTTTCAAGACCCTTAATGGATTTATATTCCTCTAATAGACCTTAAAAGGCCTTCCACTTGAAGTTTTCATCCTTCTCACTAGCTTGTTTACTATGTCATTCTAGACTAGCTGAAGTGAGAGTACTTGTAGAAGCACTTAGGAGATTTTTTGCTGCAAGAAATGGACATGAGGGGTTAACCCAAGTCCCAATACTTCTCCCAATGTGAATTTCATCTCGTGAAAATATTCCATACTTGCACAACACCAAAAATATTCAAAGAAACCAATTTTTTACCTTGTCCGTATAGGTAGGGTAGGACTCAAGTTGATAGGGAGGGGACTTGGAGATTATTCTACAAGATTTAACCACTTTCTAAGCCATTCCATTCCATTTTGATTCCCCTTCTCCTTCATTTTCCCAATCAGTTCATTACCAAGGGGTTTAAAGGGTTTTATGGATTTCCCAACCCTTAAGGATTATTTATAAAGATATGAGGTTGGACTGATGAACCAATCCCATAAAGTGTTTTTTTGGGACGCTATTCAACTTGTCTTAACTCCTTGAGCTCCCATGTAAAGCTTCCAAGTAGATATGAGCTCTCTAAGTTACCTATTCAACTTTGTCTACAATTTCCTATAGACCTAATGTGTTTTGAGCCAAAAAATGGATTTATTGTGATCTCTTTTCCATATAAACAACTTAGAAACACCTTAAACCTACATAGAAACATGTTAAAACTCATTAGAATGTTCGTCTAACACTAGGGATAAAATTGACCGCCTCTTAGACTTTTAGACCTAGACAAGACCAAGGAGGCTTGGCTACATCTTTGTAAGTTTGAACTACTCTTTTTTGTTTTATCCACTTGCACATTTTTAATCATGTTGGTTTAATTCTCATTCAACTTATCACATATTCGTACAAGGTTGAAACAACTCCTAAGTCACCCTCAATCTCCAAAACTATAGGTTTGTGCCTTTGGGGAGTGCCTTTTGTCTGAGAAAAAATAAAGGGCACTTTCCCTATTTTATCAGATAAAATAAATGTAAGGGGATCTTATTCAATACATGGGGATGTTTTGTGTTGAATATAATCTCTTGGTCACATGATTAGGCCTTCCAATCCTTCAAAACCTTGAAGACAGACTGCGAGAAAGTGGACTATGTGGAAGGTATCAAATATGACTAAAGGCACTTATTTTGAGGCCTCTTTCTGCATTGTTCCCATGTTATTAGCATCATGAGAGTCACCATAAATTATTATAATAGTTAAACATGTCTTATATTAATTTTATATTGCTAACCTAAGGTGTCTTCACCTTTCCTTGTCATGTTCAATTACAGTTAACTGTGATTGTATTATCTTGCCTAAAGAAGTGACACATGTAGGAGTATATTTGAATAGTTGGCCCTTGAAAATAGTGTTTAAATAATTTATTGGAGTGATTTTAACAATTTTACATCAATTTGGATCTATCCAAGTCATGTTAGTGTAATAAAAACATCAAGAACACCATCTTTTTGCTCACTATCAACTATAGTCAACTATAGTTGATTGAGAAGGGGTCCTATAGGTGGGTATCATCTTTGAAACCTATGCCACATGCCCTTGAAAATAATTTGAGATATTAAGAGGCATTTTTTAACTTGTATGTGTCCTTATCCACTAGGTTTTCATGCATATGTTTGTGTCATCAGGTTGTAGATACCTATAGTCAATTGTAGCTGGCCTTTTAAACCAAAGTACACTTATCGGTGTCCTTATTAGGCCCAAAAACCAAGTTATCCAACCCTTGTTAGTGATCTTTGAGACACAAGTGTGTCTCTAACATAAATATGACCATTCTAACATAGATATATGCCTTACATGACCACCTTGGGAAGTGAAGTCCTTTTGAGTTTGAAATACTATAGAAGTTACTGAATGAACACAGTGAATAAAAGTTAATATTGGAGGATATCAAACACTTATTTCCCCTAATCACATATCTTAATTATTTTGAAAGGTTAACACTATATGATAGTGATATGTAATATAATAATTTTTATTGATCAAAACACTATATGACATCATCATATGTTAACCCCGAAAGTGTTGGGTGCACTATTTTTGTGTTTTATGGAATCTTGTCCTTGAGTTCACATCCTCAACTTTGATCATGAATCCTCACTATGATTGACAAATAAATGCCTTAAACATACCTATCATAATATCCCCAACATATTTATACTTCAATAAGGTTCCAAATCATGTTCCAATCTTGTTTATAAAGCATATCAGGTCTCTATGGTGCCACCTATAGGTGGACATTTCCATGTTACAGGGCAGTGAGTGTGGACACAAGCAATGAGCATGGAATATGAGCCTATAATAAAATTTATGCTCTCTTAAAGTATTCAAATGAGATTTAACCATCATTATAGAGTTTGAAACAAGTTTATATACTCCATTTCAACATTTTAACCTTCTTGTAGATGCTAAAATAGTTGCAAACTAGGTAACGATGGTTGAGATAACTAGTTTATATGGTATACAAGATTTAAGCTAATATTATACCTTATATAGATGCTCAAATGGATCCTCTCAACTTATTATGACTTGAAAAAATTTTAAATACCTCCATTCTAATGTGTCATTCTTCTAAGAGTGCACACAAATGGCGTATGACTGTGCATATGGGAGAATTGACCGTCACTATCCATTACATGGAATTTGAGAGGTATAGTTTGTTTATTCATGTTAAAATTAGGTTTTCAACAACATAATACTCTTAATAAAATAATCATAACCATTTTTAAACCTCAAGACACCATGATTGCAACTGGAAACAAGCAAAAGACTAACTATGTTTTCATATGACCGTGTCTTTACTCAATACATGATATTGAGAGACTAAACATGGAAGGGAGGTGATTTTTATGAAATTAAAACATGGATAAAAACATATCCCATTCACATGAAACCATTTTAGAGAACCAAACCTTATGCAAGTAGTGAAACTTGACTGTAACCTTACATGGTGACACATTCGTATAATTTGAGTTGTTTGATTCATGAAATCAATAACAAATATGAAAAAAAGCATGGAAAACATGATAAGAGAGAGAAAAAATACTCTATAAGTAAATTAAATAACTTATTTACATGGATTATCTCAAAGATGAGCAAAACTTGCAGGGTGTGGGAAATAACAAACAAAAAAACATAGTTAACTTGTTAAAGATGGTTCATAAAATATAAGCCAACATTACTTAAAATAAAAATATGAGATTGTATCTGACTAAGTTTACTATCACCCCCCAAATTCATTTGACTTGTAAGTCCTCCTATTAACCATACCAACCAAAAACCTGTTGACCAGTTTCATGTGTATAATGGAGCAATGGAAGAGTAGAATAGTTTTAGCCCATTTTTGGCACTTAAAAATAATTTCAAGCATGTAAATGAGTCTAAGGAAGTTAAATAACCATCCTAAAACCTTATACCATGTTCCATTCTCTCTCATAGGCCATATAACCTTTGAAACTCCTTATTTTCCACTTACTTTCTTAATTTTCAGTTATCACTTGCGAGTTTTTAGTTATAAACTAACATTTCAGATAGGGACTAACACATTGGAAATTTAAAAGGAGTTTATAATACTTGTGTTACTTATAAAACCATACCACTTGTATTTAATGCTCTAAAATGACCCATAGATGACATTAAATGACATAAGACTAATTAGACCATGGCAAAGGATAAAATAACATTACACTACATCAAATGAACTATAATACACCCTATGACATTATAATTTACCCCTATGTCAATTTTTGAATTATACGGGGTTGACCCATTTTGACTTGTGGTCAAAATGGTCAACAATAATGAGGCATGAACAAAGGCCTATTCTATGGAATATCTAAGTGGGAAAGTGTGTGTGGCTGACCAATAGGTGTATGAGGAAGATCTTAGTACAATAACAAGGCCTAATAGGCTTAATTGATTTGTTATAAAATGAGTGAGTGGAAGTAAAGGATATAACACTTTGAAGAGCTAAAGGAGGTCTTGTAGACCATCAGAAGGGTGCAGAGAAACTGTCATGAAGATCTAACAGGGGTAATGTAGATGAATATCTAATAGGGGTACTATAGATCAATATCAAGGTCATATGACCTAATCTATCTTGAAGAGACCTAGTTGAGTGAAGGAGCCTAGAAAGAAGTTTGAAAGGATAAAAGAGAGTGAATAACTAAAGAAGGTGATCATAATCAGTTATATGAGAAACAAAGTCTACTGAAGGTGATCAATATAATTAGGTGGTTGAGTTGGTTTTAAGTCATCTAGGGGGTTGGTGCCTCCTTACAAGTAGGTGATTAATAAAGCCTAGTCAAGTAGGTGCTTGGATAGTTGGAGTTGGTACTCCATGTGAAGTTGATGATTCACTAAACTTGGTTTTTGTCTTATAGGACTCTAGTCAATTTGTAGAGATTACTAATTTTTCTTCCCCTTAAGGGTTTTTCACATATGTAATGTATTTCATGATCTTGTATTGTTGAATATGCTTTGTTATATGTTCATGTTTTTATGAATGGTTCTTATAAGCTTAAGTGGAATTGAATGATTGTTTTGAAGATACTAATTCACTCCTCCACCTTTCAATGATTGTGATTCCAACATCCATGACCATATTATGCGACCAAACCTATCATGCAAATATTCCAAGGCCTTTATTCACCATGCCTCATGATATACGTTACTTAAACCAACCCTTTACCACTATAGTTTTGATGGAACTCTACTTCATTATTTAAATTTGGAAAAATAAACATTAACATTATGGGAAGTTCATGAAGGAGTATGTGGATCCCACACTAGTGGTGTCATCCTCTCTAAAAATCTCTTATGTACCAGCTATTATTGGCCAATCATGGATGCAAATGCAATTGCTTACGTCAAAAGGTGTGATAAATGTCAACGACATGGTAATACAATTCATGCCCCAACCAAAACACTAAAAATTATGTGTACACCATGACCATTTGAAATATGGGGCCTCAATCTAATTGGGAATATTAATCGAACCTCATATGATGGTCATAAACACATCCTTATCGCTATCGAATATTTTACAAAGTGGGTTGAAGCTATACCCCTCACTTACATGATCGGAAAGCAAATTTATAAATTCATCTTTAACCATCTCATTTGCCAGTATGGTATCCCATCCAACATTATATCTAATAATGGTGAATTATTTAAGAACAAAAATGTCAAATCACAATGTGCTAAGTATAACATTACTCAACAGTTTGCTACCGCCTATTATCCATAAGGTAATAGCCAAGTAGAAGCATCCAATAAAACCATTGTCAACATCCTTAAAAATATTATCAATAATGTTGGCCATGACTAACACCTCTAAATATTCTGCACCTTTTGGGCATATCACCTCTATTATTGTACCCCAATAAGAACCACTCCATATTCCCTAGTTTATGGCACTGAGGTCATTCTTCACATTGAGTTTGAGTTACCTTCTTTATTCATTTTATTAGAACATGTTCTAGACAATGACACTTACTGAGTAGCTCACCTATAAGAGCTAGTTTTACTTGATGATAAATTCATGGCCATAGTCAATAGCCTTTAAGCGTACCAAAATTGACTCCATGGCCACTATAATCGATGGGTTAAACACAAAAAATTTGAACTTGATGATCTTGTTCTCAAAGAAAACCAACAAAATACCATGATCAAGAAGAAACATAAGGGCAATTTTAAACCTAATTAGATATGCCCATATATCATTATTTCAAATTATGGCTTCAGAGCATACAGACTTGCTATACCAGATGGGAATGAACTTGATGAGTCGATGAACATCATACACCTTAAACATTACTTCTCTTGAGAGACCTAAAATATTGTCTATGAGGCACATTTTTGTTGTACCATAATATCAACATTCTTCTTTGTACCCTACTGCTATATCATATACCATTCTACCATGCATTTTCTATTAACCAATGTTGTTTTAACCCTCCCTATCCAACCCCTTTAACCTTGGTTCCATTCCATAGGTTCTTCAGGCACCTTCAACAAGAGGATTTAGATAAAGTTTTAGTAGTTAATTCATTACTTTAGATAGAGGCCATATTTCAAACTAATAACATAGTGGTTTGGTAGTTACATCTTTCATTCCTTATTTCATTCCTTTCCAGTACCACTGATTATAACCACCTTTGGGAAAATCAATGTACCACCGTTGTGCTAATAGTTATAAACACCTATGGACAATTTAGTATCATTAACTTATGCCATTATTTCCTAATTATAAGCACTTATAGGAAAATTAGGACCAACACCTTTATCATTCCTTGAAGTACCACCTTGCCATTCCTTTGTCATATTGTGCCCTTTGCCTACTTTGCCTAGTTTATAAATTTATTGCTACCTAGTCAGATTCTTCATTTATAAGGTGATACTATAATGACTTGAGGTCCCATCCTGGGACTATGTAGGTAGTGATCAATTCACATTAAAGTTAGCTCAGTCACCCGTTTGCCACACTCTCACTATTTTATGAGCAATTTTAAGTTTAAACACTCTCTTCATTTTATGATCTTAGACCGTTTGGTATCTCATCATTCTCTATTGAGTTGAGATTTTTAAAAAATTCAAATTTTTTTGAAATAAGGTATAAAAAATTTTAAACATCGACCACTTATTTGCCTTAAGGATTATAGGATCCCTAACTATTTCACAAGAAACCATTTGTCAAATAATTTCCCCATCATTATTGGCCTAACGTCCCATGCTCTCACCATTTTGTGATCTTATTTCCACATTCTTATACAACACACTTATATTTTTCCTTATCATCATTTTTGTTCTATCCAATCTCTTAGGAGAACTACATTTGGCCTGAATTTTATGTTGGACCTTTCATCTATGAAACTATGTAGGCAACATCCACTTGGCTAGGGCATCAAGAGTCAGTTCGACCAACCCCTTCCTTTTCTTCTATTCCCCATATCTTATTTATTTATTTCATTATCCTTTGTCATCTAGGGGAAATGTTCATCCTTTTGTTTATGCTAACATTATGGTTATCCATTCATGTTTTTATTTCATTTTATTCTCTTTATGTTGTTTTGTTATTTCTTTTCTTGGTGGTCTATTTATTTGTTTTCTTATTTGCCTATTTAGTTGTTTTCATTGTTGTACCTTGATTTAGTTTATGTGCATTCATTGGGTGATTCCTTGTGTATTATTCTTGAATCCATCCATTTTCATACATCATCATTGTCATAATGGTTTTTATCATTGGTGCATTAATTTTGATTGTTTATTAGATCACATGTCAGTCCTTCTGCATATTTTAGCTACATTATCATGGTGTTTTATATCATGATACATATTGTTACATGCTAAAACAAAAATTATCTTGAGAAATATTACAAGCAATGAGGTTGTAATACTCTTTGGCACTTTAAAAATTCCTGATCTACCCAAATCATGTTCCACATATAAAATAATTAAATAATGAAAGAATTTTAATACTTTCTAATTAGGATGTGCATCTCCATACTAGCAAGTTACCTAAATTTATTTTTCTCCTCTATACTAATTTTCCATAATACTCTCATCATTCAGTTAATGATTATAACTGTCTCTAGGCAAATGATTATTTCTTATCCCATTTTGTGATGCCAATGATTCTAACTGCCTTTGGGTAAATCATTATGTATCATCCCACCTGCTAAGCTAATGGTTATAACCACCTATGGGAAAATTATTATGTTTCAATCTATTTGAAGGTTGATGGTTATAACCTCCTTTGGGAAAATCATTATCTTTATGGGCATTTTTTAATTGTGATAATGCTTATAACTACCTTTGGGCAAACCATTGTCTTTATCTGCCAAATTAGGGCATGTTTTTATCCTGCTAATGATTATAACCACCTCTGAGAGAATCATTATTTTCCCTTTTAATGATTATAACCACATTTAGAAAAATCATTATTTTGTTACCCTAATCCTTTTTTTAATGATTATAACCACCTTTGAGCAAATCATTACTTTTTAGCTCACCCATGTCGATGATTATAACTACCTATGGGAAAATCATCTTGTTTGTATGGCCAACTAGGGTAGCTTATCATGCCACTGATTATAATCACATGTGGGAAAATTAGTCTTTTTCATCCCATTTTACCTTTTGGTCCCATCATTTTCTTCTTTCGAATGACTGATCATCGACCCTTTTTGTCGATCATTCCTTTGCGGGGACATCAAGAGCTCATCCTTTGTCATTGAAGTAGTAGGCATACATGACCTTTTCACTCTTTGAGAAGATGATACTATTCCTATATATTATAACACCTTCCTAAATAGATTTAAATTATAAACACCTAGAATTGGCCACAATTAGATTCCACCCAGACTTCAGACCGATTCCTACCAATCATTGCAAATTAAGCTTAAGAATCACTGAGCGTTTCAAAATTACTTATGCATCATTGATCAAAGCTTAGAATCATGTTGAAACATACCTAATTAAGGTATTGTATCATATGCAATGATAACCTCTCATGAATTCATCTCTAATCACCTTACAACATAATAACTATCCATTTAGCCTATGGACCTATTAAGTGGGGCACTTACTTGATCAAATCTTGAAAGAGATAAAACACTAATCTAAATCAATTAACAAACTAAAAAAGATTAAATACCTAGTTGAATTATCTATTTGTATTTTATTAATATCTAAAAATGGAAATTCTAAAAATCAAAATATCAAAGCCTTTCATCATTACCTTTATGAGTTGTCAAGCTCTTTTAAAATATCCTAAAATATCTAATTTGAGAGCCATGCCTAGTAATTAAAAATCATAAGTACTTGAAAATTATTAACTCTAATGGATTTAGTTTTAACTCACCAAGGGTTAGTTTGAACCCATTCCAAGCCTAAACTCAACATTGAATCACCTTGGATGAGATTTAATTCCTAAGGCTATAAATACAAGGCCATACCTCTTCATAAAAAAAAGCTTGAATATTGTAGAGTTATTATGTAGGATTTTTTTGGTGAGACTCATGGAAGTAGTGTTACCATGCCCAAATTTTAAGTGAAGAAACATCAAATCTAAGGTGTCAAGGAGAGAAGGAGCCAAACAACCTCCATTGTCAAAGACTTCTCAATGCACAAGCCAAGCAAGCCATTTTACAGAGCCATTTGAAGATCTCAAGGAAGGTAAAAGAATGATGTCTTTTATGTTTTTGTTGTGCTTTTATTTAGTTTTTGTTACCTAAACTCTCCTTAGTGTCTAGCCTTGAGGTGTTAGGATCTTAGTGTGTTCATTTCATTGGTTTTTTGAGAATAACACAAGACTAACCTTCCCTCTATGTCAAATTCTTAGTTCATCGAATGTTATTGTATTTTTTATACTTTTACACATTGTGAATTTTTTCCTCTCACGTGTTCATGATTTCACTACTCCATATAGATTCATCTTTATGAATTTGATCCTATCTAATTATCTATCCTAAAGTGTGGCCCACTTTTACATGGTATCAAAACATTTCTGGTAGTCGAATGCCATAGCCTTTGGTGTGAGATATAGTATTCTAGCCTTATTCAGTGTTTTTTTATTAATTTCAATTTTCTAGGGTTTAGTGGGGTTTCTAGAAAATCCATGCAAATATACATATTTGGAGTATCAAAGTGAAAAATAGATAGTCATTAAATTTATAAGGTGGAAAAACCCTAGACTCGATTGTAAACATGACCTAGTTTTGTGACAATAATTTTTTTGACCATTTTGGAGGGTTTTAATGTCATTTTTTAAATTTTATAAAAAACTGTACAACTGGTGAATTTAAGGAAAGAATATTTCTAGATTTTTTTGGGTTTATCCAAAAACTAGGTGAGTCCTTACTAAATTTTAGAGGATCCATACAAAATCTACAATTTTGGAGGTTTCTTCAACTCGACAAAATTTCTACCTAGAACAATCAATTTTGGTAGGTTTTGGTAGTTGGTAGACATTTATTGGTATAAAAATAAGTATGGGTAGTCTTTTTGGTGATTTCAAGAAAATAGGTTAGAACTCAACCCATATATGTGCAAATAGGTCAAAACCCAACCCTTCTATAGGGAACTTGGTCAAAATATGACCCTCCTATTAGTAGATCCAATGGACTCTAACAAGCCTACATATAAACCCTTTAGCATCTGATGATCCTACTTGCAGATATCTCAAACTTTGACGAAGCTACCTATAGATCTCAAGGCCCTTAATAGGCATGTAAACACATTAGATATAATTTGACATCCCTTTAACTTCCTTACATGTAGCCTAGGTGGAATCCAACCCATGTCTAAGCATGCTTTGATATTCACCAGCTAATTTGCACCCCGTGATAATTGTGAGGATGTCAAATTTAATCAAGTGAAAAGTGATACTATTCATTTGAAATGTGGAGGAAAATTTGGAGTGACATAACTTATACATCAATCAAATAAATATAATGGGAACACTCATCCTCAACCTTATCCCTTGATCACATGGAAATTAAGCCCTTGGTCATGACCAACCCAAGTGGTCTTAAATTTTTAATGAAAATTTGAGTCAAGTTTTTTTCAAGCCCAAAAAAATTAAATTTTCAAGGTGATTTTTTAAAATAATTTTAAACTCACATAAATTTTAGCATATATCTCATTTTTAGGCGCATTTTTTTTGAAAGATTGAATTTTTTGAGCTCTATGCATTTATGCTATTCTTGAGCCTTGTAAAATCAATCCTCTATAGTTTTAGGGGGGGTTGCATTTATTTTTCTCTTTTACATAATTATGTTGCTTGTATATACATGTTGATTGTATATTCACTTAAATGTGTTGATTATATACACACTCAAATATAAAGTTCCAACCTATGCAATACTGGAGGAAATTTAGTGACTATTGCACATATTATTTATTTGGATGTATTTTTGTATGAATCTGACATCCATCACATTGAGCATGCATGGATATTTTTGGCCATTTCAACTCACCTATCTCTACTTGAGAGATACCAATAGATGATGAGAGTTTATTATACACTAGTGGTTCTTCTTGGAAAGACTAACTATGCTTTTTGGCATGCATATATGGAACACTTACAAAAAATAATCATATTCCATTTATATATGAATAGATTCCTACCCCTACTAATTTATATTAGTATAATAAGTGGACTAACACTTGTGACAAGGTTTTTGGTCACTTATTGTTGCATGTTTCCATAGATCTTCATTGCCATGTGGAGCACACACAATGTCCTTTCACTATTTGGAGCACTCTATACACTCTTTTCCAAGATCATACTAATATTTTTATCACTTTTCCTCCTCATCTTCCTAGTGTCTCTTCAAAGATTGTTGTATTATCTCCTCCTACTTCTATTTTTTATGATGACACATTCCAGATGGACAATGCTCTTATTTTTATTGAGCCACCACTAGTGGATGAGATTATGCCAAACCTTAGTTGTCATATTTTAGATTTAACATCTATTATTATTTAGGATATTAATCTTCTAGAGCCATCATAGATTTTTTGTTTGTAGGATCATCTCATCTTCATTGATAATGTGAGTGCACTTATTAAGAGCATCGATGACTCATATCTTCTTATATATTTCATTATGTAGATCCACACTCTTCATCTACAGTCTTTTCTTCAATTTTGATAGTTATTGATCCATGTTCCACACTTCATATGGACATTATCTCAATGAATGTTCCATGCACTTATTCTAACAAGTTCACTTCAGTAGCATTACATTTAATTCTTATGCATGATATTGCTAGACTTATACCACATTTTAGTTTTAGACCATACTCAAAGATCTTCATATTTTTTCCTTCATCTTCCATTTTTAAATGGGTACACTTTCAGTACACTCATAATAATTTTCCTTTGGTAATGGTAAGAAACATTATTCATTTCAGATAGAGCTTCTTCATTCTTCTGGTATTGGGTCTCATCATTGACCTTGGTCATTTTACGAGCTTTAATGTAGGTAGCTTCAACATCTTCTATGGGGACTTCTTAGTTCTCTATTTACTATGTACTTGGGTACCTCATCGAGCCTTTTTGTCAAGACCCAAATCTTCTACCCACCTAAGCTATGCTTAAGGGGGGGTGTTAGTGTAGGATTTTTCTCACTATGTGGTTTTACCTACATAGTCTAGTTAGCTTGCTTAGGTGTCGCTTAAGTGTTTAATAAAGGTAATTAGGGAAGATAATCCCACATTCATGAGGATGTGAGGACATATCTATTTTTCACCTATATATGTATATTTATTAAATCTATTTGGATAATTAATCAGAAGCCAACTTGGAATGTTATTGCATTTTGAATGCTTTTGTACATTTTGAGTTTTTTACTTCATGTTTATGATTTCACTACTCCATATAGATTCACCTTCATGCATTTGATCCTATCAAGTTATCTATCCTAAAGTATGGTCCACTCTAACAATTGACCCTATTTTATTATGGTGGAACATCAAATATAATGATTTTTTAATAACCCATTGTGTAAATAGTCTCTAACCCATCTAAGAAAGGGCTTGACCATACCTAAGGACTTTCAAATTCTAAAATAAATAAATGTGCCCTTGATTTTAACCAAATTTATAATTATATATAGTTTGTGAAAACCTAACCCATTTCATACCTTCTTTTTGTATGAAGATTCAATGTAAATGCAATGTCTAATAATAATTTAATAGGGTTTTGAACCCTTCATGGCACACACTACCCATTTAACACATAAACAAGTGATTTTATAAGATGTTTATCCCTCCTTTATCTTGATATTGTTAACAAATATTCTAAACCACCTAATGAAATCCCCATGTTTGGTTGGAATAGGACCACATAAAACCCTTAAGGAGTTTGACAAACTTGTCATATGTCACTTTTGTGGGGGATTAATGATATAAATAATAAAAATGAGTGGTATCAATAACTTCATGCAAATCTAAGTTTTTGTTTCAAGAGACAAAGGCTTGTGAATCCAATAGGCTATATTCCTCTCTACTAATTGTAGAACGTATTTCCAAAGTATGGTGGGGGACTATCAAAACCAAAGGGAATGTCAAGAAACTTGAACATCTCCCCATGTTGAATTGAATTCTAATGTAAATTCTCAAGTCAATTGAGCAAGGGAATAAATATGCTTTGTTGATAAAATTGGATTTTAATCCATTGAATGCTTGAGCCTAACACTTTGTAGAAGGTGTCCAAGCAATAGATAATTTGATAAAAATAAGCCTCATTCTCTACAAGCATAAATAATGAATCATATGAAAAGTGGCCATTAATAAGTTTTCTTTGCTTAAATGGGGTATTTATCCCTTTAATAAACCCATGTTCTATTCTACGATCAAGAAAATAACCAAAGGATTCAACAACAAGAACATATAAAGAGGGGGTAAGTGAGTAGTCCAATCTAACTAATTAAAAAGAGAAAAAGTGTTATTAATTATGGCCATTAATGGTCAAATGAGAGAAAACATGATAGAATAAGGTTTGAATGATATAGATAAAAATACTACTAAATTTTATGACTTCATTTTTTCTAGGGGTGCATAAGTGTTAAAACACTGTACTGACTATGTAATAAAATGGCACAAGGTAAAGTATAGTAAAATATAGTAAGTTAGATCTACCCAGGGTAAAGGGTAAGGAGAATAAAACTAACTCAAGTTGTAAATGATAAATAAAAGTGAAAGAGATTATAACTGATAGATGAATACCTAGTTTTGCATTACGTAGATCTTAATGATGGCTTAAAATGAAAAGAAGAAGATTTTACAATAGTTCATAATAAACTCTAGAAAGAATATTTTATTTTGTGATGATAATTGTTTTATAATGCTCTAAAAAAGGTATAAACCAATTTCAAAGTCCTTCAAAAATGATAGTTTCCCAAAAATGGCCAGATAGGGTTGAAAATGGCTTTGTAGATCATCACTATTTG
The DNA here is from genome assembly GCA_037957365.1 of Torreya grandis. Lineage (NCBI taxonomy): Eukaryota > Viridiplantae > Streptophyta > Pinopsida > Cupressales > Taxaceae > Torreya > Torreya grandis. The sequence continues at coordinate 556,902 of JARHVA010001027.1, forward strand.
AAGCTTCTTGAAACCTTTCATTAGTATCAAAACCCCAAAAAACTCTCTCAATTATTCCAATAAACATGTGTAGATGTCAAAATGTCTTATCCTTTGATGTAACCCTAATATGGTCTCAACACATCCAAAATATAGGGAAATATATAAAGTAAATTGGCTCAATCCTAATTGAGGGTTACAACTACATATTAGTGATGAGAATTAGGGATCAATGTAATTATAGTGCATGTGAGTGACCCAAAAGAATCCACCTCCTCTATCTAAGATAATCATTGAATACTAGTATGGTCTTTCACTTGGCCCTTATCTTGGTAAAAGTATGCAAAAAGAGAATTGACATAACTGATATCTAGATGTCATCCATTTAAAACATTTAATATAATCAATCTAAGATCATGATAATTGTTTTTGAAATACTTAAAAATTATCTATACAGACACACACACACACACGTGCATGTGCACACACACACACACACACACACACACACACACACACACACACACACACACACACACACACACACACACACACACACACACACACACACACACACACACACACACACACACACAAATACTTATCAAATTTTATTAGGGACTTATTTGTGCGTAGGGAGACAAAATAAATGAGAGAAACCCTGAAAAAACAAGTTCCATGCAATAAATAAAAAGGAAAAAGAGGTAAAGGACCCATAAGCAAAAAAACACTTTCAAAATGTTTTGAAAGAGGTTAGGCCAGGGATAGTCTAAAAATTATCAAAATCCAAAAACAACATAAGAAGAGATAAAATAGGGATCCCAAAGACAAAGAAACACAAAAGAGATATAAAAATAAAAGAAAGAGAGAAACACACATCCGCATGGGGAAGAAAAGAGAAGTGAAAACTTAAGAAAAAATGTTAATAAGTACTTAATTTAAACCAATGATCTATATGCATAAAATCACACTATATACATTTCCATTACAAGACTTGTAAAAAAATTAGGTGTTTACATAATGCCCCACTTTGATGTGTCTATATGGATACAAATCAAATTAAAATAAACAAGTGATACCTAAGAGAGTTTGAAGGAGGACTATTCACTATTTGAAATGAATGTCCATCAATGCTCCAATGTTGATAACTCAAGTGTACCTTTAAAAAAATGTGAATGTGTACAAGTATATCAATATCTTAATAATTTTATAAAATATACCCAAATGAAATAATTAAAAAAAAAAAGATAAAAGGAATAAATACACAAGGTGGTACACAAATTATGTTGTGATCTCTAAAAACTTTAAAATTGGAAACTAAAATTGAATCTGTGCCATGGGGAAAAAATCTAATTTTTGGCTAAAGGCACAAATGTATGGTACATGTAACTTGTAACCCATAACATTTGTTCCATGTAAACAAAGATGGAATAGTCTGAATAAATGCCTACTTTTGAGGTGAGGGATGTTATTAGAAATCACTCATCTCAAAATAAAGAGTCATGTGCACCATGTGTAACATAAATATAAATAATAAATTTTAATAATTATTGAAAGCATATTTTTAAACACGTGTGGGTAATCATAAGAGATATTATCATGTAAATCTCAATAGTAGCATGTAACCCATTATTAATATGTTGAAATCAAATCATGATGAGTAAGGGTGTAGAAAGGGAGGGGCAAGTGATATGTTCCACTTGTACCCTAAAAAGAGAGACAAATCACATGCCCCATTGTAATAACATGTCCCAATATAGATAATAAATAGAAATAAATGTACCAAATAAATTAAATATAATGTGACTAAGTTATATTAAGGACATAAGGTTGTAGATACCTAAATCTGATTACAGGTACTTGACAATGTTAATTCTTGACATATCTTGAACCACTTGACTTATGCTCAAATATATAAATCTCATTCACTATTATTCTAGCCATTTATCTATATTTAGGCTTGAACCCTATGTTACTTATCATTACTACACATGAATTCCCAAGTCATTATTCAAACCACTTTATATCACTCTCACATAGCTCATGGCCTTAGGCTAACTATTATTAATTTTTTGGGGTAGGTTCATTATCATAAAATTGTCTACTTAGCATGACATTGTCTCCTCACTAATCAATTTTTAGAAACTTGAAATATCCATATGGGTCATCGTTCATATTCCTCAAGTTGCTTAGAGTAAATTATTTAATTGGACTCCTATAAATACAAATCAAAATTTATTCATTATCTACTAGATCTCCCTATTGCTTGGTATTATACATACATTAGTGCGCATTGAAAAAATATACCATACTCTTCTAAAATTTAATATGAATCACTAGGATAAATCTCAATCTAAGTTTGAAGTATTCCAAATCAAGTCAAGAGAAAACTTTGTCAATAATCAAATCCAAATTAATAGTTGCATACATATAGTGAAGGAGCACAATTACACAATCACATTAGATGGGATAACTACATGTGGCTTAATTCCCTCCTTGGAGTATTTGGATATGTAAGTAGTGGTGAATCATCAATGGGGGTGATTGAGGTCAACTCAATTCATTACACTTCCCCTTCTCTTTTGTAGGTTTCTGGTTCTCACAACTATATATGGGGGTTTCAAGACAAAGAGAAAGAAACTAAATGTTTTTTCACAACATTAACATAATCATAATATCCCAATATTCTCATTACACATAGACATAGGTGATAAATAAATTATAGTTTTGACACTTTCACAATAGACAAAACTGTAATCAATGAACAAGACTACACTACATAGCTGTCTTGGGAACGCAAACTTGTTTAGATATATTTATAGACTTTGTTTCCAAACTTGAGACATCACATGCATATTTTATCCTCTTTTCCACTATCATATACCTGTTACAGTCAACCAAAAACTAGGAAAATTGAGTATCTTATTATTGGTTGTACTTACTATATTTAACATGTACCACTTGTCAATCAATTTTAATTAATTATACTTTACATTAAGATTAATTCTTAAATGCCATATATTATAATTTGAATTATATTTCAATGTTTTATGTCTATCAAATATTGTTAAATACAAAATATGGTAAAAAATATTGGTAAACTCGACATGAAAATACCAAAATTCAAGAAAACACACAAAAATCAAATATTTCAAAAATAAAATAAATAAATAAAAAACATTCAAAATATTCTCGAAAATTAAAAATTTGGGACTTGAGCATGACATGAATTTCTAGTTTACTTATTTACATATATTATCTATCATATATTTTGGTAGATAACACATTATTTTTTGTAAACACATGCATTTCATGAGATATATGAGTGTCATGTGGGGCATACATATTATACATGGATTCAAAGATGTTAGACTTTCTTCTACCTAGTAGCCATGCCTATATTGGGGACATCTTATTTTATAGGTTACATTATGGGGACTATTTTAGAAAACCTTTTCATTATTTATAAAGGGTGAACACTCTTTTTAAAATGGCCCACAATATTTTTGAAATAAAAAATGAACCAAATTTCAAATGGTCATTCTCAACCCTAAAGGGTGCAAGCCCATTTTCAAAAGGTTTTTCAATGGGCACACACTCTTTGACAAACCCTTTGAAAAAAAGTGTGCACCCTTTGACAAAGGGCGTACACCTTTATATAAATGATGTATGCCCTTTATAAAAGGGTGTACACCCTATTTAAGAATGTTATTTTGATATTTTTGAGTTTCCATCCAAAGTTGGATTGATTTTAGACTTTGGGGATCCGAACCTACCCTAAAACCCTATCATAGATCAACCAATGTGAATTTTAATAAATTTATGTGATTTTTTAGTAATCATGGACACATCAAAGTAGGAAAATTTATTTATTTAAAAATATTATAAAAATTTGTAGGTGGGAGAACATAGTTCTGAATATATATATATATTTTTAAGTTAAATCATTATTTGTAATTATTTCTTATTTTATACCTAACATACCTTGTTATGGTTCATAAATATATCATTACAAATAGTTTAATAAAATTTTAGCCATTATTATATTTTTTATAAAACTTATATATCAACAATCTACACATCGTTAGCTATGATTTTGGGGAAAAAATGATTTTCATGAAGTTAAGATCAAAAACTTGTGTTCGTACACTTGCAGTTTTAATTTTATAGCTTTATTGACTTGTAAAATTATTTAAAAAACATATATATATATATATTAATAAATTGAAAAAAAAACATTCTCAATAATATTCAACATTTCCTCTATCCATATATAAAATTTCATACAAAATGTCATTCATTTACTCAAAAAAGTGTGTTCGTACACATGCAGTCTACTTATTTTTCACAAAAATTATTATGTTATTATTAGAAATACATCAATTTCACATACTTTTCTCATCTGAGTATTTAAAAAAATTATGTGTAGAAATAAAATTTAAAATATCATAATTCATCTTCTTACATTATTGTAAAATTCTTTGTCCAAGTGTCTCTAAAATTCTCTCCAAGTTTAACTACTATTTTTTTTAAGTGTCAATTTAATCTCCCTCATTTGTCCCCCATTATCCTACATCTACCCTTATCACAAGTTACACACACACACACACACACACACACACACACACACACACACACACACACACACACACACACACACACATATGACCTCTCTACCATGTTGAGCTATATATATTACAAGTGTATTGCTAGCTACAAATATCTTATAATGCGATACATACATATGTTACTTTTTTATGACATGACATTGGTACATATGGAAGGTATAGAATAGTTTTAACTTATTATATTCTCTTTCGATGTTGTAACTTTCTTGCATGATAGACTATACATTGTTTAATTATTGAGTTTGTTTACTTGGCCTCATGTGTGTCACATCTTTATGTCCCCTTTACAATATTTTTATGTCCTTTGTGTGTGATCCTTAGCCTTTTTATTACAAAATGTTCATGTTGTAAAGATGATTACATAACATGATTAGTCAAACATTAGTCCAATAAATCAAAGGAAAAATGCATAAGAGTAAGCTAAATTAAGCCTATCTATTCATGTAAGAATTGCAAGTAATAGTAAGAAACACTTGAAAGAAAACAATATTATATTACCTTACCAAATAGATTCACCATAAAAATGTGGCTCAAAAACATGTTCTCCCTTTATCAAGAGCTTGTCTTCAACAAAAATGGTGGCCAACTCCTCCAATGTCTCAAGAACTCCTTGTAAAACCTAGGATCATGATTTGAAATCACTAAAATAGCCTATAAATGAAGCTTGAAAATAAAATCAATGATCAAATGCAAAGGATTATTGAGATAATTTAGCATTATGACTTTTCACAAATCAAACTTAAAAATTATGTTCATGACCTCACTATTTATAGATTTTTGAGATTGATCAGGATCAACCATGACCATCCATCTCAAGATTGAGATGTGTGGCCATGAATTAAACCAATTATATAATTAAATCCATAAATATTCCTCTTAAATATTTGGTATAGAGGGGAATTTAAGAGGCATGAAGGGTTTTAAGAGGCATGGGAGACCCATAATCTTGATATTTTATGCATTTATGGCTTATGGATGCCACCTCATAAGATGATGTTATTAGGTGATGCAGTTAATAAAAATTAAGTTTAAAAATGAAATATTCAACAAATCTTATGAAAAATCCACTTAAGCTCTTGATTTGGATCAATTAGCCTTAAACAAGGTTACTCAACATTTGTGCAATTATTTGGAAATTAGCCCTCAATTAATCAAAATGGTTAGAAAGTCACATTATTGGATCATAATTTGACTCAAGAATAATTGGAAGGTGATGTTAGATGTATTGAATCTGTTATCCCATTTAGGATGTTTCCAACACCAAATAACAAGGGCACATGTCTTCTGCAATAGATTTGATAGAGAAGAGCAATCCAAAGCATCTAAGTGCAAAATTAGCATTTTGACTCAAAATAATCTGATCAAAGTTAGCTGGCCCATAAAATACATTGCTCCATTTAGGGATACTTTGACCTAAATCGACACTTGTAAATGACAAGTTTGAACCATTTAGGGTGTTTTATGGATTTTGACCTAAAATGTGTATTTAAGTAAAATTGATAATTTCAACACAAATGGTGTCAGAAATTAGATGTCTTTATTTTCCCCTATTTGAGAAAGCGTAGCGAGATATTCAAGTGAAGCGACATATTTTTAAAGAAAATAGTTATTGAGAAGAAATTGGAATAGACCTAGGATTCCCCCTCAAGATGACATACTAGGATGGAAGAGAAGGATGGACTCTCAAAAAGAGAGAGAAAGTGAGAAATCAATGCATAGAATAGATCACATCTAAACAAGATAATGCTTGCATTTGTGATTACCATCAATGATAAAAATATAATTAGAGATATAATAGGCCCTAGAGATGGGGTGAATGGGAAATATATAATCCATAAATGTAAGAGACACACTTTAAATGTACCCAATTTGAGAGTACAAACTACACACTTATGACATTGATCAATCTCGAGACAAGTTGTACACTAAATATTACCATCATGGGCAGTAGTGTGGAGAGATTGGAATTAGAGGAAAAGATAACATTTTAATTTAGGAAGGGAAGCACCACTATAATGGGTCCTCCAAAGAGAAGATAATAAGAAGTGACCCAATAGAGCAAATTTGATCATGACAAGATAGTTTTGCCCCAGTAGGGTGAATTTTGATCACTGATAAAGAATAAACAATGGTTTTCCTCTATAGGGATAATTTTATTTTTACATTATTCAAATGTTGTTGTCCAACATGGGTAATTGGTAAGCAAAATAAATCAATAATATAAACTAAAAGATAGGTAAGAGTGAACAGGTGCAAATATACATGTGAAAGTGTAATGGCTTAGAAAGCCATATAAACCCAACATACGAGAATACAAAGTGATGAGAGAGATGAAAAGAAGAATGGAGATGGTTGAGTTGACTCTAGATATATAAGACAAGTGGATGCTACCTACATAGTTTCATGGACTCATGTTCTAACATGAACTTCAGGCCAGTGTAGTTCACCCAAGTTTGGGAGAGAATAGAATGAGGAATGATGAAAACAAATTAAGAATTGATTAGACTCACAATGTATGTAAAGAGATGGACATTTAAGCATAGATTCAAGTGCTAAAATACATGATACCTAGATGCCTATTTTCATATTATGAGCCTAGATTATATAAAGTATTTTTGAGAATTGTTCATTAGAGTGATGTTGACGTTAAGACTTTGAAACTTGAGCACAAAGTGCTTGCTATAGAAAATAAATTAGGCATCATAAGTAAAAATAACTTAACATGACATAATATTCCAATTGTGTTGATCTGGTTCAAATGTGAATACCTATAACTAAGGATAATGGTAAAATAATGACCAAAATTAGAGTTATAACCATTTACATTTTAAAAAAAAAGCAAAGATAAAAAGAGATAAACACAAATGAACCTAACTTGAAATGAAAATATGATCAATCAAGACTTAAATAGGAACAAAAAATGTTTAAAAATAAAAATTAAGAACATCTTAATGACATGAAACCAAGATATAAATAATCAAGATCCATGTGGACCATCAAGACATTCTTGAACATAAAGGAGAAAAGCAAAATCAAATAGAAAAATAAGACACCAACAACAATCAAAGAAACAAAATGGTCCAAGAACAAATTAATAACATATAATCAAGATAAAAATGATCAAGATCCATGTGAATCATCAAGATGTTCTGAAACACAAAATAGATAAGTAAAAACATACAGGGAGAGTGAAGACCAAGATGAGACAAGAAGTAATAAAAAGAGAAAAGGAGAAGAAATAAAAGGAGAAGTGTGAAATCACAAAAAAACACTAAGAAAACTTAAATAAATACACAAATAAAATCCAAGTTAGTATGGTATAAAGATAAATGTTCACACATGTGCAGTAGAGGCGTTAGTTTCCACCACAACATAACAAAGAACAATGACACAATAATTGTTCCTTAATAAAAATAAATAATGATAGAAGAAATGGGGGAAGAGAAGAAAAGGAAGGGGTTGGCCAAATTGACTCCAGATATACAAGACAAGTGGATGCTTCGTACATATTTCCATGGATGCATGTTTCAACATGAACTTTAGGCCAAATGTAGTTCTCCCAAGAAATGAGATAGAAGAAAAATGATGATCAGACCAGTATGATTGATATTATAGAAGAAATAGAAGATATGACAAACAAATGAGAATGGTCTTACAAACAACAAGCTGATGGGATGAGAAATAATGATCTTTTAAAATGGCAAGTGGGACAAGATGAACTGGTGTTTCTTTGCTTGTAAAATGGCAAGAGCATAACATGGTGGGACAAGAATGTACAAAAGTGTGAGACAATGTTTTTTTTCTTTTTTGGAGTGTGTTTTGATGTTTTTTGTATTTTCAATGTTTTTGGTATTTTTGGGATAAAATATACACAAGGTGGAACCATCTAGTCAAGGATATGCACATCCAAGAGTAAAGGTTCCAATAAAATAGCTAATCCAGCTACAACAGCCCATGCTCATAAATTGGTGAGAGCGAGGATCTAATAGAGACAACAAATGTTTACAAAGAGTAGAAAATGTAATATAGAATATTGTGTAACATAACTTTGTAGAATTATATGTGTTCACTTATCTATAACAATATGGCAAAGGTCCTAAACTGAGAAGATGTTCTTGTTTACTTGTCTATAGAAAAAGTTATAAAATTCTATCCTAGCTGAACTGATTTATATAACTGGTGCTAAAGATGGTCATAATGTTCATCATACATAATTAGGATCATAATTAGTGGAGGGATAAAAAGTGTTCAATCTTACAACATGGCCAATATATAAAAAAAGAATATGGTTCTCAAGGAGAACAATCTAAGATAGGATGAAATGTATTCAGAGTGCCAATAATTCCAAAGCCTTCACTATCAAGAGTCATGAAGAGTGGACTAGGGTAGTATAAAATGTGTTCAGGGTAGGATAAAATGGTGGGATAAAATTACTTCAACACAAGTTTCCCCCAAATTAGGGGTCTTATAGATAATGGTTCAAAACTATTCATGCATAGAACCTCTTAAGGTGTATGATGTTCATAGGATCTAAAAGTTATTCACCATTAGGTTTAGCTAGTTGATATTCCCCTAATCCATAGTTTGTCATGACAACATATGGTCCCAACCAATTAGGTTGAAAATTACCTTTGTTTTTGCATTCAACATTCATGTTCTTTTGGTTCTCTTTCAAAACCAAGTCATCAATCTCAAACTCTCAAGGGAGAATGTGATTGTTGTAGCTTCTCTTTAATCTATTGTGATAGGCCTAAATTTTTTCTAGGGTAACCAAATGCTTACCATCAAAAAGTTAGAATTCTTGTAGCTATGAGGCTCTATAGACTTCATCATCTTCAATGTGATCTAGTGATATTCATAATGATGGTATCTCAATCTCAACCAAGATATTAGCTTTAGTGCCAAAAATAAGAGAGTATGGAGTGGCTCTAATTGGGGTTCGATGATTGGTTCTATAAGCCCAAAGGGCAGGAAAGAGTTACAAGTGCCAATTACGACCAATGCCATTGACAATCTTATTTAAGATGGCTATAATGGTTTTTTTTAGTGCCTCAGCTTATCCATTACCTTATGGGTTATATGGAGTTGATTTCTTATGATTAATATTGAATTTTTCACAAAGATATTTCACATCTTGGTTCACAAAGGATCCACCATTATCGGATATAATACAGGATGGGATGCCATATCAATAGATGATATAGTAATGAATGTATTTGGCTATCTACTTCTCAGTAACATAAATGAGAAGAATGGCCTCAATCCACTTGGTAAAGTACTTGGTTGTAGTCAAAATGTGCTTATGTCCATATGAAGATGTTGGGTTAATTTTTTCGATGAGATCAAGACCCCATGTTGAGAATGGCCATGGTTTTGTGATCAACTGTAGTGGTAAAGAAGGTGCATATATCAAGTTGTCATACTGATGATAAGGAACTAACTTCTTCACATAGTTTCAAGCATTAGTATCCATTTTTGGCCAATAATAACATGTTCTTAGGAGCTTATTTAATAGGACTACACCATTGGTGTGGGCTCCACACATTCTTTCATGAACTTCCTTTAGTGCCAACTTGGATTCTTCTAAAGATAAACAATGAAGAAGCATTACATTATATCTTTTATGATAAAACATGTTTCCAAGGAGAGTATAACATGTTAAGTGATGAAGGAATAGTTTTTATTAGTTATTGGAAAGGTTGGTGGGAAGGACATGACTATGGAAATAGTTATAAAAATCTTGGTACCATGGTAGCTCAAGTAGGGGATTAGGACTAACAATTGCACATACCCTCTTTAAATCTATTATAATATGTGTAGGCTAAATAATATTTTCAATCAGGAACTGATACTCTTTAGCACTACCATCCATTTGAATCATGGAACTAGTCATCACCATTGCATCAGTGGATCTATTTTTTACTCTTGGAACTTGTTCAAATTGTAGAGATTTAAAATGTGTTTTGAGGTTATAGACAATTTATTTGTAAGGAATAATCTTGTCATCTCTTATTTGATAATGATTAGTGGTTTGATTGATGATTAAATATTAATATCCATAGACCTTTAAGCTTTGAATATCCCACTATATATCAAGGTAGAGCCCTGTAATAAATGCCTCATACTTGGCTGTATTTTTTGTATAATGAAATTGTATATGGAATGCTTTGGGAATTAAATCCCTGTATGGTGTGATCAACAATATGCCAATTTTAGATCCATGGGATGTGAAATATCCATCAAAATAGAGCATCCACTATTCAAGTTCCTATGGTACTTGTTTTATCATCATGATAAAATCATCTAGAAAGTCAAACTTGAGAGGTTGAGTATCCTTGATAGGAGCTTCTGTAAGTTGGTTAACAATTACTTGCCCTTAGATTTCATTTTGATTCTAGTACTCAATATAAAACTCACTTAGGAACATAACCCATTTAGCCATGAGTCCTTGAAGAGCTACTTTAGATAAGAGGAACTTGAGAGGGTCCACCTTGGTGATGACAATAGTTTTGTTATTTAGCATATAATGTCACAATTTTTTAGTGGTGAACACCATAGCTAAACATGCCTTCTCAATAGGTGTATAATTATGTTCGTAAGCCACCAATGTGTAGATTAAATAATAAACAACATGTTCCTTACCATGATCATCATTTTGGGCCAAAAGTGCCCTTAGTGCATGTTTTATGGCAGATATATAAAGAAGTAACGACTTTCCCTATGTTGGCAGTCTTCAGACTGGTGGATTGGCCAAGTATGTCTTAAGCTTTGCAGATGATATTTGACAATCTTCATCCCATTGAAATGTTACCCCTTTATTCAAAAGATGAGTAAATAGGTGGCACTTATCTACCAATTAAGCAATGAACTTACGTATAGAATAGATATTTCCTTGTAGGCTTCATAACTATTTAAGATTGTTTGGTGGAGGCATTTCCATAATAGTGTTAAATTTTATAGGGTTGAATCTGATTCCTTATTGTGATACAATGAACCCTATCAATTTCCCTAATGTGGATTTGAAGACATATTTATTAAGATTCAAGTAGACCTTATATTCATGAAGCCTCTCAAAGATTATTCATAGAACATTAGGATGTCTAGCTCTTATTTGTGATTTTAGTATATCATCGACATTGTCTTCTATAATGTCATGCATCATGTAATGAAAGATGATAGTCATTACAAATTGATATGTTGCTCCAATGTTCTTTAAGCCAAATGACATGACTTAGTAACAAAATATCCCCCAGAGAGTAGTGAACGTAGTCTTGTGCTAGTCTTCAGGGTCTATCTTGATATGATTGTAACCAAAAAATCTATCCATTAAGGACAACATCTCATACCTAGCAGTTGAGTCGATGATCATGTTAATGTTGGGTAGAGTAAAATCATCTTTGGGGCATGCTTTGTTAATATCTCAAAAATTAGTATAAAGACATATACCTGAGGTATTTTTACTCATTGGGATTATGTTGGAAACCCATTCAAAATAATCTAGTGGTCTAATAAAATTAGCTCCTAACAACTTTTCCAGTTTGGCCTTAACCAATAGGGTGATGTGTGGATGCATCTTTTTTAGTTTTTGATTAACTAGTTTGACATCAAGGTGGACAAGAAGGTGATGCACAACCAAATTAGGGTCCAAGCTTGGCATGTTAGAGTATGCCCATGCAAAGATGTCTATATAATCCTTAAAAATGGATATAATATGCTCACATTCTACTTTAGTAAGGGAAGCTCTAAGATAAACAATTTTGGGATCCTCATAAGTTCCCAAGTTTACTTCTATCATGTTTTCCATAAGGAATGTGGATCCATCTTCTATAATTTTAGGTAAGGTATGACATGATTATCTTCTTTTTCCACATCTTCTTGTTATTCCTCCCAAAGATCCAAATAGTATGAAGAATCAAAATCTACCACCTCAGGTAAAGGCCAAGTATAAAAAACCTTTAGAAACTCAAGAGTAAGATGCTCAAACATTTGATGTTGTTATGAAGAGATGCTTTTACTAGCTATGGAAATTGGGCTAGATGGACCTTCTGTGTCCTGAGGGGATGAGCAAACTTTCCCCCCTAGGAGTGCTTGATATAGGTTTTCACTCAAAGGCTTATCTTTTTCTTTACTTTTTCCCTAATCAATGAGTACCTCAAAGAGGTTTTCACCTAAAGATATCGATGTTTTTTCTTTATTATGACCAATAAAATTTACCTACTCTCAAAAGTAGGCAAAATGATCTAATGAAAAATCAAAGCCCTATTTGTGATCATCAATGGGTAATCCATCTCATAGGCCCATGTATTTTGCAATTGATTCTTCATTTTAAAACTCATTGAGGCATATGACCAAATTTTATTGGTCCCAATATATGAGTTTAGGATGGCAAAGGCATAAGGAATAATGAGGGTTTACTTTAGGATGGGAAGCTCTAATGGTAAAGATATAATGTCCTACTTTAGAAAAGGAAGCACCACTAGGATGGGTTCTTTCTTCAGGATGAAAAGCTCCAATAGGCATAATGGTTAATATGGCATTAGAATCAAATAAATTCAAGTCAACAAGTTCATCAAAAAGGCTATAATGGGATGCTATGTCACTACTAGGAGTCTCATCACTAGTCACTTTGGAAGAGTCACTATCAAAAGTAATGAGGTCATCCTTTGGTGGTTTAAATCTAAGACCATGATTCTAATTGACAAATCCAGTTGATAAGGGTTCTAAGATTCCTTGTGCTTGTGGGCCAAGGCCTTTCCTTGTATAGTAAAGATGATCCATTATCAAGTTAGAGATAGGATACTTTGGATTATAAAAGTAATTAGGAAGGCCTTCAAAATATAACCAATCTACCTTGATAAAAGCCTCTCAATCTTGCTTTGGCATGTTTATAGGTACAAAAACCATAGGTGGTTTTTACTATTTCTTCTTTGGATTCTAAATCTAGTTGGGTCCATTAGGAGTCTTAGAAGGTTTAAGCTTTCTAAATGATCTATGGGATTCAGGTAATTTAGTAATATGGAAGATGTCCTTAAGATGATATGTGGAAATACCCATGTCATTAATAACAACCTATTTTATAAGAGATGTAAGAAATGGATCAGTCAAAGTGGAAGCTAGATCCTTAGGGTTGATTTAATTATATGGAGATGGATGGGAGATGATGGATTTGTTCTTCTTTTTAATGAATTTATAACCTAGGTAATAGTTATAATTATATAATTCAGCTTCAAAATGTTTGCAATATTGACATGGCTACTGATCAATAAGAATAGTAACCTCAATCCCATCATGGGGAAACTTAAGGAAATGGTGAAGAGTGGATGGTACTAACTATACTTCAATAGATATAAGGACAACCAAGAAGTATGTTATAAGGAATCTTAATATCCAAAATATGGAATAATGTATGATGAGAAATAGACCCAACCATGACTGACATCCAAATTATACCAAAAGACTCCTCAGTGTTATCATAAGCCTTGATTGTAATAGTTTCTGGCTGAATGTCTTTATCCATATAGCCCAATCATCATGCCAATTTAAGAGATATGATGTTCAGCCCTAAACCATTATCTATAAGAACCCACTTGATTTTATGATCTATAATGATTATCTCTATGTATAGTGGGTTATTTTGGTTTGGGCCAAGAGTGGACATGTCTTTTTGGTCAAATATGATTTGCCTAAATGAAGACAAATGTCCAACTAGGTTTTGGAACTGATCAGGGTGTATATCATTAGGCACGGTTAATTATTTTAAAAGGTTATTCATAATAGTTCTATGGACATCAGACGTTTGCAAGAGTTCTAATATGGAAATATATGCAGGGGTTTTATACAATTGGTCTACTCGACTATAAGGCTTTTTGATTGTGGATTGAGCTAGTTTAGTCTTTGTTGGCATAATATTCAGCTTCAAAACCATTGGCATAATGTTCTCATTGGGTTTCATGGAAGAAGTGCATGAAGGGACCTAGATGGTGATTCATGGGCATTTAATTGTGATTGCACAACCTAGAGGTGGAAAGGAGTCTTTATAATTAGAAGAGGAAGGCAAAGGGCCTTGGATGATGACTCATGAGCATATAGTTGTATTGCTATAGTTTTGAGTCAACAAGGAGTCTTTATAATTAGAAGAAGGGTGTTGCTATTAAGAATTAGTAACCTGTGTAAATGGAGTCATAACATTATTATGCGAGCTCGATATGGTATTACTAGGGGTAGAGGGTATTGACCCTATAATGATGGGTTTTATGCTATGAGGAACATGAGATTGTCCACATGGTTTCATAGTAATAGTGGCAATGTGGGAAATAAAAATGTACCCCACAATATTGTTATAGTCATATGGCATGTTGTTATAAGACACATTGTTAGTATGGGCATTATGATCCTAATTATGCTCATTATGATTTTGACCTTGATGTTGGTTCTGATTCTACCTCTGTCCTTGATTCTGACCTTGAATTTGATTATTTCTTGGTGGTGGTGGATTATATCAAGGAAATGGGTTCTTATAAATTACCATATCCTAATTTGTATCCCTATTAGGGGCCAACTTAATTTACAATTCACCATTTTCAATAAATTATTTAATAATGTGTCATAATTAGACACAATGATACACACCATGACCAATAACATGATAGAAGTTGCATCATTCGTCCTCTTTAGACAACTCTAGTTTTGGTTGATCTTGAAGAAATAGCCTTGGTACTAGCCATACAATCAAATTAGTAGAGATGATATTTTGTAATAATTTTTCAATTGGTTCTCCTAACTTGCTAAAGACTCTAAAATTGTTATGAAATGTCCTTCATGGAGGTTGTCTCTATAAAGTACGTGGTGGATTTGGGGGAGTTAATTATACATTCGGGGGAGGCATAGCCTACACCATTTGTACATGCCTTATTTTAGTCACCCCATTTCCAAATATGTTCTTATTTTTGTTAAATCCTTTAGACTTATCTTGTGCAACTATTTGAATTGGTGATTGAGTCTAATTAGATGTTTGACCCTACACAAAAATATTGACAAGGCCTTTAACAATAAGAGCCTTATCAATCTGTACTCCTTTGTCAATAATTTATTAAAATGAGTTAGTACAAGCTAACCATAGATTATGCATGACTTTAGGATGCAAGCTCTATGTAAATATATCAGTCAACTATTTGTCTAGCAAGTTATGTTGAAAGTGGCCTGCCAATGCTCTCCACCTTTGTAGATATGTGGCAAAACTTCCACCATCACACTGTTTGGCTTTGCACAAGTAAAATATGGTCAATTCATGTTATATGTTATATGAGAAATGGTTAATGAACCTTTTTGATAAGTAATTCAAATCTACAACTGATCCCTTGGGTAGTTTAAGTAGCCAATCTAAACCCTATCCTATTAAACTTCATGGAAATATTTGAAGTACTTGCTACTATAAGCAACCTCTTAACATAAGATAAAGACTGCCTCTATATGCTCATGTGGATCTCCCTTTCCTTTGTACTTGTCAAATTTGGGTGCCTCAAAATGAGGTGGAAAGGGGTTTTAGAGAGTAGATAATTCAAATAGATATGGACATATCTAATTGAATTTTTAATTTTTAACTCTATTATTCATCTCCAATCTTTGAACAATTTCCTTCATAGAATTCCACTCTTGCATGTTTGGTGTATTTGTGGATTGGATAAGATGCTATTGGGGTGGAATGTACCCCTGATTTTATTATTGTTGGGGTAGATTGTGTCCGTGATTTTGTTGCTATTGGGGTAGAATTTGCGCCTAATTTTGTTGCTATTGGGGTTGAATGTGCCCCTGATTTTGTTGTTATTAGGGTGGAATGTGCCCCTAATTTTGTGTGGATCTATATGGAATATATACCTTTTGATCTTCACATTGGTTCTGATTTGCTCCTTGAGTTGAGAAAATAGGCCATTGATTCTTGATTCTTGGATTGTAAAGCATTCCCTGAATTCATCTATTTAGTACTTCGTTGATTTTGGGAAGTTCTATGGTTGTTTACCAATTTCTGCGTTGGTTGAAAAGAACTAGCCAAATTGTCTTGAGGGATTTCCTCAATTCAAACTAAATGTTTGGGTCTTTGATTTTGTAAAGTAACAAGAGGTTCTTGATGATTGAATAATGTATGCTCTGTGTCAAATAAAACATTTTTTAAGATCTCTTATGACTTTAACTATTTATTTAGGTTACATTGATCCATTATGGTTATGTTCTCATCAAATGTTTATTGAATAATTTTAACCACATTTCCTTATTATTTAAAAGCATCATTATGAATTGAAGTGGTAACTAATGAGTCAGTTAAGTCTACAACAAGTTGATCTACATATCAATATCTAGATTTGTGGGTTTTGATTTTGTTTGTATTTCTTTTCCTTTGTTAGAAGAAGAAGGTATGTCTATTTGTGGAAAAGCTTGATCTTGATTTTTTTGTTCTCTTTCTCTAACTAAGGTATGAAATTATTTTGTAGGAAAGTCTGAAGGTAGTCTAACACATGATTATATCAACCTAAGAAGTACTTCATCTTGATCTTCTTGGGGTTGATATTCATTGTAATCATCTTCAAATCCTAATATTGTAGGGATGTCGTAAAAAACAATGGGGTTATATTGACCATCATAAAATCTCTCATCCTCATAACTAAGGCCATAAGAGGCCCCACTACGAGTGAACCTATGAGTCATGTATAAAAAGATTTGTTCTCTATGTTTGATTAAATTTAGATCAATGTTTTTCAAATGTTCAAACAAAGTATGCTTTGGTTCTCTTCAAACAAATAACTAAGGTAACAAAGAGACTATAAATGAGGGTGGCTTGGAATCACACAATAATAATATTTGGTTCATGAATTTACTCAACTTTTGGTAAAGTTGAAATCATATAGATTGGAAGAGGGTAAGGTAATTCAAAGATCCAAGGTGAAAAATAGTACACCAAAGCCTAAATCTTTAAGATTCACCAGTGCCATAAAAGCTAGTTTCAACTTTGACAAGTTGACCCTGGAAAATTAGAGGAAAGATTTCCAGATTACGAAGAAGATAATATGAACTAAGAAACTCAAGATGTAAACATGAATCACTAAGTACAAAGATAGGACCAAATGGGTAACACAACATCACCACATGGTTCTAGTAGGATAAAATATGTTCTAGGACTCAAAACATGAGTGATACGCAAGATGACTTGAGTTCACAATGATGATAATATGATTTTAAGTCTAATAAACAACCCTCAATCCAAATGGAAAATTAAACCCAAGTTAGAAAAAGTTTAGTGTGCAAATGGCGAACCCAATGTAACACACCAACCCTTAAAACTTAGAAAGGTTCAATTTTGAATGTGAATTATAAATGAGGGACTTAAAAAAATTGGATAAATGATCTAGAATCAATTGGGTAGCATAAATATGCCAAAGTGGGTGACATGACATAAATTTTTGATAACAAGTTGAACAAGGAAAATGATTTTTTTCCAATTGGACAGCGTAACACCTCCCTTGCTCAAGAATTTTGAGGACAATGTGTTTTAGTTAAATTTGTTTGAGTTAAAAATAAGTTCTAGATACAAATCAAGACCAAGTAAGTTAATGAAAAAAAAAAATCTTAGGTCTAAATTGACAAGGTTGCATGATATATTTGGAGTCCATCTATATACGTCATTTGAGAGGATTTTAAATGTTCATCTAAAAGTAAATGTTCATTATACAGTAGGGTTTTTACACCCCACCTTTTGTCAAATGAAAATACGATGACATGGACCTTGAGGTGCACCTTACACTAACAAAAATTTCACGACAAGTGGGGATTTGTCTAAGATCTACAAGTTTTTGAACATCTAGATGGATCAATTACATAATGACTTTCACATCATGTTGTAAAAGAAACACACTTATATTAGGTGTCCATGACACTTGGCTTGTTATAAAAAGGTCTTGTACTTTTTACAACCACCACATCCATCACTTGCTCAGTGTAGTACACTGTCTAAAGTGCAGATACATCCCATGTGTAACTTCAATACTAGAAGGTAGTTTAACCACTCAAACCTCTGATCCTAGTGGGAATGGTTGAAGTTAGTGCTGAGAGATGAAACCTTGGGTCAAAGCTTCCCTATAGAACTTATAGGAGGCAATGAAGTCCCCCTTGCAAGTCAAGATGCAATAAAATAAAAAACATAATAAAAAGACTTTAGGGTCATCTCAAGGTCACCCAATACTATTACGTGTTTTTGGGGAGTGCTTTAAATGACATTCTTTCTATGCCTTAAACTATGCATGTTTGTAATAAGAAAGGCACTTTTGATTCCAAAAGTTCCCTAAAAGGGATGGATGGAAGAGCATACATGCAACATCCCTCTTTTTACCAATCAAATTTGAAGTTTAAACAACTATTGAAGACAAAATTTAATAAGTGAGTTCAATTTTAAGCACCAAATGAAAGATTAGGTGGTGTTCTTTTGATCTCTTAGTCTTAAGTTGTAACTTTGAAAACATAATTTGTCAAAACATTCACCTAAGCATCTAAATTTTTCATTAAACACCAAAACAAGATTCCTAATCCATTTTAAAATTTCAAAAAAGGTTTGAAAAACATGTTTTAACAAATTCCAAGTTTGGTCCTATAATGAAAAAGTCAGTATGTCCTTTAGCTTTGAATATAATTTACAAATGAGTGAATCAACTTCTCAAAACAAGTGCTCTATTTTGAAATCATTGTTACATAGTCAATATCATTGTTTCCCTACAAAATCATAATTTTAGACAATAATATCACTATTTCAGGTTAGATCAAATAGAAAACACAATATCACTATTTACCTATGAATTCACTACCAATTCTAACAATATCACTATTATAAAACAAAATCACTATTACCAGATAAAAAACATACAAAAAAATAATATCATTATTTTGTTGACAAAATTGCTATGCAAATTCACAATATGACTGCCCAGAATGTTGATATTGCTACTTTGCAAAATCACCGCTTTGGCAAATAATATCACTTTTTTGGGCAATAAAACCACTGCTTCGGTCTACAAAATCACTATTTATCAAACAAAAATTTCATTTTAAAATTTATACTGTGTCAACAATGATATTGTAATAGAGAACAAAATCTTGACACTCAAGAGTAAAAACACAATTTACGAAAAAATAGATTTTTAATCTAAAATTTCATTCTTTTAGCTCCCTCATTCCAAGAATGGTTAGTAAGTTGCTTGAAAGAGATTTTTGACCAAATTTGTGGGGTACGGTCCCACCAGTAATGCCAAAATGTAGAGAGGATTACATAACATGATTATTCAAACATTAGTCCAATAAATTGAAGGAAAAATGCATAAGAGTGAACTGAATTAAGCCTATCTATTCATGCAAGAATTGCAAGTAATAGTAAGAAATACTTGAAAGAAATCAATACCATATTACCTTCCCAAATGGATTCACCATATAAATACAGCTCAAAAACATGTTCTCCCTTGATTAAGAGCTCTTATCTTCAACAACAATGGTGGCCAACTCCTCCAATGTCTAAAGAAATCCTTGTAAAACCTAGGCTCATGATTTGGAATCACTAAACTAGCCTATCAATGAAGTTTACAAATAAAATAAATGATCAAATGCAAAGTATTGTGGAGATAATTTAGCATTATAACTTTCCATAAATCAAGCTTAAAAAATGATGTTCATGGCCTCTCTATTTGTAGATTTTTGAGATTAATCAGGATCAACCATGATTGTCCATCTCGAAATTGAGATGTGTGGCCATGAATTAATTTAATTATATAATTAAATCCATAAATATATCTCATAAATATTTGGGATAGAGGGGCATTTAAGAGGCATGAAGGGTCTTAATGAGGCATGAGAGACCCATAATCTTGATATTTTATGCATTTGTGGCTTATGGATGCCACCCCATATGATGATGTCATTATGTGATGTAGTTAATAAAAATAAATTTCCAAAAAGAAATATTCAACAACTCTCATAAAAAATCCACTTAAGATCTTGATTTGAATCAATTAGCCTTAAGCAAGGTTAATCAACATTTGTGCAATTATTTAGAAATTAGCCCTCAATTAATCAAAATGGTTAGAAAGTCATATTATTGGGTCATAATTTGACTTGGGAAGAATTAGAAGGTGATGTTATATGTATTGAATATGTTATCCCATTTAGGATGTTGCTAACACCAAATAATAAGGTCACATGTCTCATGTAAGAGATTTGACAGAGAATAACAATCTAGAGCACCCAAGTGTAAAATTAACATTTTGATTTGAAATGATCTGATAAAAGTTAAATGGACCATAAAATGCATTACCCCATTTAGGGATAATTTTACCTAATCAACACTTGTAAATGATAAGTTTGAACCATTTAGGGTGTTTTATGGATTTTGACCTAAAATGTGCATTTGAGGGCAATTCGAGTAAGATTGACAATTTCAACACAAATGGTGTCAAAAATTGGATGTATATACATGTCTCTTATACATGTGGTCCTTGGATTTATGTGTGATATTGTGTTACATGTTTGATTAGGGATGCCCTGATCTATATCATAAATTTTTACCATATAGTTTTATTCAGATATGGTTACTGTATGAAAGCAAAATAAAATAAGTATAAATTATCCTACTCAGTAATATCCAAGAATAGACAAGGTAATAAACTAACAATCTGCTAGTAATACTTTGTTATATTGGGGTCATGACCAATTATGAATCTAGAAAACCTATCTAAGGGATATCTTAATACACTACCAAAGGAGAGGTCTCCAAGGATTTTAGTCAAATGACATTATGCAATAACCCTAGATAGGTCTTATAATGTAATGAAAGGAAATAAGATAATATACTAAATGAACATACAAGCTAATATACTAAATGAAAATGCAAGTTAATCTAGTACTCACCAAAACTTGTGTCACAAAGGGGGAAGACAATAAAAAACAAATATAATTATATCAATATATAAGTAATCTAAACAATGAGAGATACAATTTAATCCATTAATTATGCAATATTTAATTATCAAAATTAATATCTATGAATACTTACCTTATTGGAGTGAACTTGTCATGCCTCAATCTCTCCCTTGGCTAATGGTGATTTGCAAAATGTTGTTGTGGTTTGTAAGGATCACAAGGATATGTCAAATTTAAGCTACAAGACTTCTCCTATACATCCAAGACCTTCACAAGATGAATGCTATTTCTCCAAGGCAAAACCCTAAGCAATAAAATCTTAAAATGATGGTATAAGCAGATTTGTGAGCTATAATGATGTATACATGAAATATCTTTTATTTAAAAATGAAGTGAAGGGGGTATTTATAGCCAAGGATTGACCCTAAACCCTCTTGAGAATGTATCCCACAAGGTTGGTCAAGTTGACCTTGTTTGGTAGGAAATAGAGCCTTTAGGCCTCAATTTAGGTCAATTGGTTTGATGAAGTTTTATAACATGCACTAAATTCCTAATAAGGTCGATTGGGCTGATGTAATAAGAAAATGAAGAAAAGGGGTGTCACTTAGGGGCTATTTTGAAGGGTGGATTTATTAGGGGAGTGTATAAATAGATTTTAATTTCTTAGTAATTTGGATAAAATTAGCTTGTAGTGGAATTAAGTAATGATATAGGGACCAACAATCCTCCAAAGTAGCAAAGGTCTACCAACTCCTTTCCCAGTGCACCCTTTAATGCATGTACTCAGAGAGATTGAGACTCAACAGGTTCATGTAAGAGAAAAAACATCAATAAATGATAATTTTTTAAAAATATCATGTGTATACATATGCCCCATTAAAAGTTCATCATGTGTCATGCATTTGTAACATGGGATAGTGATTCAAGAAATAACATAACAACACACAATGCTGGGCTAATAAATTGGAGTAAAAAAACATAAATTAAAATTGAAAAATATAAATGACAGTAGATAATAATTGAAAGTATCATATACATACCTTGATTTACCTTTATCATCAAATGATTGTCTATTATATTTGTAGTCTTGATCATAAAGGGCACATTAACTGCTTTGGACAAACCCTAAGGATACAAGGCTAAAGAGCAAAAAAAATAATCATAGAGAAATCAAAATAGATGAAATTTGCATAAGTGAATAATTCACTTATAAAACTGATAAGTTAGGGTGATAAATGCTAAGTTAGAACCAAAATACCAAGGAAACATGAATAAAATGAGAGTAAATTGGGTAACCAAAAAGCCAAGGCTACTAAATGACTGAAAAACCCAAATAAATGTACCTCAATTAAAAAAAAAGTAACAAATAAATCAAACTAATGATATATATAACTAAAATACTATATCCTACATCGATTTAAAATTAACAAACCATACTTAAAAAAAGATGGAAAATGAGCATAAAGTAAAACAATATTGATAAATGAGAAGTCATAATCCAAACTCACTCAATAATAGAAAAATTGAAATAAATTTATTTTCAAAAAAGAGTGACAAACAAACTTATGATTTTAAATAAAACCAAGGAAATACGAGAATAATAAGGCAATGATGTAAGGAATTAATACAGTCTCTCAAAAATACAACTTTTATTCATAAGATAGATTTAAACCAAAATAAAATTATTATGAGCAAGTCTAAAAAGAGATGAAGAAGAGGGAATATAAAAGTTGGAAAATATGTTTAAAAACAAACTTGATTGTCAAGGGGGGATATGAAATAGGTGGTGGAGATGATGTAAGCAATGCCTGAAAGAGTTATCAAAACTCTTCAGCCAAGATCTCTCTAATGGCTCATTACCATATCCATTGATGCTTCAACATATACTCAGAATAAATAAATTGATAAAAAAATTATTATACTCAAATGAGATATTCAAAAGATTATGAAACATTAAAAATCATATAAAACATGTATATTACAATGAGAACACTTGCTTATATAGGCAGGATAAAACAATATGAAATCTAAACTAGTCAATGTAGGACTAAAGCCCACATAAGACAAAACTAGGTAAACATAAATATCTAGAGCCTATCAAGCATGAGTAAGATAATCTAACACCCCCATCAAGTGAAGCTAGGGGATAACTATAGAGGATTTAGTGTGAAGTCATGTGTCCATATGGATGCCAATCCATCATGCCAGAGTCTATGGATGTCAAGTCACTATAACTGCCAAGCGAAAGTAAGAATAGTATTTAATATAATATCACTGAATACAAACACTACACTCCAAATTACTAGGTAGAATGATGACCCTGATAAAGTATCACTTGAACAACCTCCAACAAGATGGTAAGAAATGAACACAAATATGGTGGGGCTGCCACATTGGTGTCATGGTGGGAATACCAAACTGATGTCACTATAAAAATCACTAAGAAGGCTATGGATTCAAGTAATAAATACTCATATGGGTTATAGAAAACAAAGTGCATGAATAATATATCCATGTACAAAGGAGAAATCTAAAAAACACTAAAAAAAATGCATAATACATATAACTCTCATGAAGTAGAGAAAAAGAGAGAAAACTCGTAGGAAAAACTCCCCCCAAAAGAAAGAAAAAGGGAAGAGAGAGCTAGATAAAATCCCCCCAAATATGATGCTAAATAATTATGCACTCCAAGTACTCACAAGTCATAAAAGAACTCAATCTACATGAGTGGTCTAAATCCACTACTCAATCACAAAAACAACTGATACTGAGCTTCACCAGAATAGCTTCAATCAAGAAGACTATCAATAGTGATGAAAGTACAAAAGATTAGTATTACATGTGCAAGGAATTCTCAACACCAAAGAAGCAAAATACACATCACACCCCACATACTATTGAATGAATAGATAGGAGGTAAAAGTTTTGTATGAGTGGTATGAATACACTACTTGAACACTGAACAAGTTGACATTGTATATAATAGAATAGTTCTATATCATGCTAAAAGATGCTATCAAACTATTAAAAAATGGTGCCAAAAATATAGAAAATTTATCTCAAAGATGATGGCCCATGGTGGTGATGGAAGAGACAAGCGGCTGACGAAGTGAAAAGGTGCCCAAAATAGATCACATAAATGCATGAAGGTAGACAAAGCTGAATCAACAAACCCCCCATGGCACTTTATAAATTAGTGCAAGTACAATATAATACATACATAAAAAACACTAGATAGAGATAAGGAAGACAGTAGGATTTATTAGAATATCTCCAATTAAGGATACTATTGACCTATCAAATAAGCTATCAAGAGAGGTGCTCCAAAAACAAGGAAGCAAAAAAGTGTCTCCATAGAAGAAGGTGAGGCACTAAGAAAGGGCCTCAAGGAGATATGACATAACTTCCAATGTGTCAAAGTACTAATTCATGTCATGGGTTGATCGAAGAGTGTGGAAAATGGTGAAATGAGCCATAATGTATGCAAACACATCAAAAAATAATTAGTATCCAAAAATAACAATGTGCAAAGCATATGCAAAAGGACTCAAACTCGACCAAAAATGCATCCAAAATAGTGCGTGTGCAAAGTAAAATGTAGGGATAATAACACATGAAACCCCATAGTAGTGACAATGTACACTCAAGAATAAGATGTTAGACTCAATTGAAAATACATCAGTTATTGCAACAAATGATGACAATGTAATCAAAAAGAAGCAAGAAGGAAGTTTATGTTGCCTATGAGGGGGTCTGATCTCCTGCAAGACCAAACCTCACCTTACAATATATAAAAAAACAAAAGAGATAAAATACATTCAAAATAATAAATAATCCCTTAATAAATTCTTAAAACATAGTAAAATGTGTTGCCACTAAAAATGTCACCACAAATCATAAGTACAAGGTAGCATAACCAATGCAAAGAGACCCCCTAGAATGTGACACTTTATATTTTAGTGTGGTTTAAAATGTAAATAGGCTCAATACATGGGAAATTAAAAAACATGAACTTTTTCAAAAAATGGCACTCAATTTTGAGCTACCAATCAAAAGTTATTAAACAATTATGTTACTATCAATAAGACCTATTTAATCAAAATTTGCAGTAAAGGTTAAAAAAAGTACTATGGATAAGGTGGACCTAACCTTTCAACTACTTTTTGGAATTGAAATGGAACTAAGAATCTCCTAAAGCCAACAAAATTTAAAAAATAACTCATCATCTTGACCTTTACAAGGATTTTCACATCACAATATATTATTTTTGGAAAAAAATCAGAAAATAATTCATTCCAAAGGAAAGTGACCTCGAGGCCCTTTTATAATTCAAACTCCAAAATAAATTCCACTCATAAATAAATACCACTTAAATTTATTTTTAATAATGCCAATAAAATGACATTAATTAAGGAAATAATTAACTTGGAAACTATTAAATTGGTAAAAACCACAAATTGATAGAAATAGGTAGTTTTGTGCTCAAGAAACAAATTTACCAACTATTTTACCATTGTATGGAGATTTTAATAGCAAGTGGAAACTAGGCAAGGTTGTGAGGAGAGGTCTCAACATGCAGATTGAACAACAATGATTGGAGGTGGCAAAAAATAGCAAGAGTTTGAATAAAAATGCACATTTTCTATGCTCCAATTAAAAACATACAATAATAATGCCAATGCCATGTTCAATGTTCTATGTGAGAAATACGACCAATGTCAATGCCAATGCCAAAAACATGAAATTCTAAATCCATTACTAACATTTCAATTATACACATACAATGCCAATTCTATTCTAGTAAAAAAAAGTCCAATGCTACAATAGTAGGGCAAATTAATTGGGCAGAGAAGTAGTGTAGTAGGTCTAGCATGGGGGATGGAAGTAGAGGTTGTAATAGAGGTGGATGTAGAAATAAACCTAGTCTTATAGTGCCCCTTTTATCATCTAATGCACATGTTTGATCTCCCATCTCCATGTAGACCTCTCAATATAGCTCCACACAGATCATACATAGTCCAACGCACTAAAGAGAAGAATATTTGGCACATAAATCTAGATAGATGATGCCAAACCATAAATGTAGCTTTACAAATCTTTTTTATGTAGACCACATATTGATGATGCCAAGATGAAGGATTTAGACTAGAAAATGAACTCCACATTGATAAAAATGATGCCAAATAGATCTTCATGTAGATATGGTAGATGATGTGAAAAACCAATGACGATAGGAAATGACCATGAAACAACAAAAGAACATTAGAAAATACTATGCATGGTTTGAGAGATAGAATGCAAGTCAAAACAAAAATATCTCCACACAAATGAAAATAATATGTCACATAGCCAAAAGGACTTCCACACCACTCAAAAACCATAAGAAGAGCCATGGAGAGGTGGTGAAGCAGTGGAAGTATAGGCTAGTGTCATGGTTATGGTATAAAAAACAAAACCCCCCAAAAAATAATAAGCCAAATCTAGCACTAAAAAAACTTTGATTTGATCAAAATAGATCATGAACATTTCTCCACTGGGAAAACATCCACTACCAATCAAATACCCAGATTTAACTTCATGAGTTGAACAAGCAATGATAGATCCATAATATAAAGAAATATACAATCCAAGTAATGGCTATTAGAGGGTGGATCTAGTACCATGAAAGAGTTATCAAAACTCTTCAGCCAAGATCTCTCTAATGGCTCATTACCATAGCCATTAATGCTTCAACATATACTCAAAAGAAATCAATTGACAAAACATTTTTTATACTCAAAGGAGATATGAAAAATATTATGAAACATTAAGAAGAATATAAGCCATGTATATTACAATGAGAAAACTTGCTTATATAAGAAGGGCAAAATAATATGAAAGCTAAACTAGCCAATATGAACTAAACCCCACATAAGACAAAACTAGGTAAACACAAATACCTAGAGTCTAGCATGCATGAATAAGATACTGTAACAATACCAAGCTAGAAAATATTTATCAAAAATAAGACACTCAAATCAAGTTTACAAAATAAGAAGAATTTTGACATTAAGGAATCTAGAGAACTTGCCTTAGCTAAACAAATTTGGGTTATCTAGTGAAGTATAAATATCATCTCATGAAGGCTATATGTATGAAAATAAAAATAGACTTACCTTCCCACAACGTGTTCTTCATTTCTTGGGACCTCTTACAAAACCATTGATCTACTATGAAGATTGGGTACTTGTGTGAGAAAGTAGGTAGCATTACAGAGAATTTTGAGACCTCCTATCCTAGTCTACTAGCCCATCGTACCTCAATGGACCTCAACTCTATCATGAGGCCAACTATGAAGTTTGATTTTTGACTAGAATAGGAAATGTGTTTGATAATCATGTCTTTTAGTTTGATTTTGACTTTTAATTTTATAGATGCATTTTTATAATTGCATTTTATTTTTAAATGATTTGGATTTTAACTTTTTGATGGATTTTTCTATTCCTCCTCCATATGGATTTATATTTCCAAACATGGGTGTTAAAAATGACTATAACTAGAAAACTTAGACTTGATAGCTAAAGAAAATAACTTAGAGTGCATAGTGTCTAAGACTCTTATACTTTCATGTTTAAATAAAAATGTTATCTTGTCACCAAACTTGGTGTACCTAAAGTGGAATGAAAATAGGGGAGAAGATGAGAATGAATATGGAATGATTGAGTTACCTCAAATCACAAAAAATGTGAAAATATGAGAATGATACAATGACAAGTAAACATGATTCTATATCATAAGATAAACTGTAAGTGTAGGTAAACATACAAAATAATTTTTTTAAAGTCATTACCACATGAGAAACATATATAATTTTGAGATTATGAAATCATAATCCTTACACATTTGCCTTAATTTACAAGGAAAACACTTAGCTTAAAAAGGAATTTATAAAATGAAAATTTATGAGGAAGGCCTCGTCCTATCTGAGGTCTTATAATATAACTCACAAAAGAGAAACCAAATAGGTGAAAAAATGAAGATAAATATAAGAGTATTTTGTGAATTAGGTCTGGCCCTATCCAAGGTATTATATTACACGTCACAAAGGATAAATAAAATAAGTGAAAATAGCTTGTAAAATGACAAATTAATAATTAAAAAGAAACATCAAGATTGGACTAAGAAAATAAAAGACATTCATGAGGATGGTCAGGTTCTATCCATGATATTATGTGAGAAATAACTTATAGAATAGTAAATATTTAAGCAAAACATTTATTTAAAAATTGAGCATTAGTGGGTTCTTTGAAAATATGTCCTTCATTAATTTATAATCTATAAGTACTAGGAACAATAATGTCTTTGACAAGGTAATGACCCCACCATTTTTGGGAATACTTGCCTTCTTTATCATATGTATAATCTAGTTTAAGGACTAGGTCCCCAATATTTAAAGTTCAAACTTTTACTTTTTTGTTATGTTATTTAGCTATACAAGCTTTATATTGGTGGTTATGTTGTAAGCCAACCATACATCACTTATCAAATAAATATAAAGCATGAATACGGGCTTCATGTAATTCCTCATTATGAATAATATCATGAATAAAAATATGTAATGATGGTAGCTCAAATTTTAAAGGTAATATTGATTAAAAACCATAAACTAATGAAAATGGTGTTGCCGTAGTGGTGGTATGGGGTGCTAATGTGATAAGCCTAGAGTGTAGGATAAAGTTGTAAATGTTAATCAGTATGAGATTATCTAATAGTATTTTTTAATATTTTGTTCAAAATTTTATTAGTGGCTTCTACTTGGATATTGCATTAAAGATGATAATATGTTAATAATTTGTGTGTAATTTTGAATTTTGCTTATAGTTGTTTCATATCTTTGTTTTTAAACTTTCCATCATTGTCAGAAATGATTATCAGAGGAACTCTAAAATAACAGAAGATTTGATTGAGAATAAATTTAGAAATGGTAATACCAATAGCATTAACAAGAAACATGGCTTCTACCCACTTGGTAAAATATTCAGTGGCAGTGATAATAAACACATGACCATCTTGTGATCTAGGGAATTAGATAATGGGATCTAATCCCCACATAGATAATGGCCAAGTAGATTCCAAAGTTTAGAGTTCAGTTAGAGGAGAGTGAATAAGATCATCATGAAGTTGATAAGGATTACACTTTTTATCAAAATTAATGGCATATTTTTCAAGAGTAAGCCAAAAATAACCCATGCATAGGTATTTTTGAGCTATAGTGTGGCCACTACAGTGACCACCACAAATGTCTCCATGTGCTTGTTCAAGGAGAGCAGTAACTTATTTTGGCATTATATAACATAGTAAAGTGCCTTCTATGTTTTGATAATAAAGAGTGTTATATCAAAGTAAATATTTGTATGCTTATTTGCAACTATGAGTCTTTTAATGAGAATATATTTTTGGAGGGTATGTATGATGCTTAACGAATTGGATAATGTCTTTATACCATGAGATCTGTCAAATTGTAAGAGCTTCTATGTGACAAATTAGAGAGTCATTTTTATTTTGTAAATAATAAGGTGGATTCCTCATTTGCAAAAGGAATTGGGAATCATGGAGGACTTAATGAGGATGGAATAATGATGTAGATGAAGTGAGAGAATCAACTATAGAATTTTATTCTTTTGGGATTGGTTCAAATTAGTATCCACTAACTTGATGACATATGAGTTGTGAATCAACTGAAGCATGTAAATATAGGATGTCTAAATCAATTATGGATTGCATGCGTAATATTAGAGATTCATATCCAACCACATTTTTAATGACATCAAAGGTGAATCAAAATGCTAGAGGTATGATTTTACCATGTGGGTTTATTAAGATACAACATGCCCCAGCTCCTTGAAGGCATTTTGCACCATCAAAGTGGAGTTTCTAAGTTTTTCATGCAAGTCAATTATAAATTTTAGTAATTATTTAATGATTACTATAGATTTAGTGGTATAAGGATGAGTATCAGGTTCTTCATGGTTATTTGATTCTAGATCAGTAGTGAAATTATGTAAATAATATTTGAGTGAGATTGCTTGGTTAATACATTTGATATCAAGGATCACTTCATCAAGAAGGGTATCATAAAAGTGGTTTGTTTCTGGTAGGGAGGCCACTACAAGTTGGTCTATGATGACCTGTCCTTTGACAAATTTTTGTGTAACAATTCAAAGGTCAAATTATATCAATAGGACCATCTATTTTCCCATTTTATCTATAAGAAAGAAAGCTTTGGATAAGAAATGACGAAGTGGATCAGATGGACAATGACATAAGTAGTTTGATAGAGCATATAATGGTGGAGATTTTCATCTATGAAATAGATAGCTAAGCAATCATGTTCTATTTTTGTATAATATTTTTCATAATCAATTAAACCATAACTGATATAATAGATAACATATTATCTACCAGTATCATCTTGTTAGATGAGCATTACCTCAACTCATATGAGGGTAGATGATGTATATAGGATTAATGGATGATTATTTGAAGGTGGAAAAAGAGTAAGAGGATGAAACAAAACTTATTTCATTCTATCAAATGATTTTTGGTATGAATCTATCCATTTTAAAGCATTACATTTTTTGAGAAGAGAATTAATGAAGCATATACGGTAAGCCATTTCTAGAACAAAATGATGAATTGCCCCAAGTTTTCCAAGGTATGTTCATATGTATAGAATGGAGTGAGGTATCGACATGTTGATAATAGATTTTATTTTATCTACATCAACATCAATACCATGATAATAAATTATAAAACCTGATAGTTTACCAGAAGTAACACTGAACACACATTTAAAGGGGTTAAGTCTATCTTTATATTTAATGAGTCGATCAAAGATGATATCTAAATTATGAATATGAGTAGGGTAATGTTTAAAATTGGAAATGATACCATCCACATAGGTTTCAATTATTTTTTTAATATAATCATGACTGATATGGGTCATTGCACATTCATAGGTAGCTCTGGTATTTTTGAGACCAAAAGACATTTTAGCATAATAATTAGTGCCCCATTCTATGGTAAAAGTTGTTTCATGTTGATCCGTAAGAGCTATGTGAATTTGGTTATTTTTTAAGAAATCATCCATGAGTGATAACATTTTGTAACCAATAGTGGAATTGATGATGGAATCTATTGATGGTAAGAGGAAATTATCTTTTGGACACGCTAAATTTAGATTAAGAAATTTGATGCATATGTAAATAATCATTGTTACTTTTTTTATGAATAAGGATAATTTTGGAGACCGATTTTGAGTAATCTATAGTTTTAATTAATTTAACATCCAAAAGTTTGATGATTTCTTTATGACATAAGGTAGAAATCTTAGGAGGGAATTTTCATTGATTTTGTCATATAGGTTTTGCATCTGGGTAAGTGATGATATTATGGAAAATGATGCTAGGATTAATTCCAAGCATGTCTTCATATGACCAAGAAAAAAATTCATGATAGTTATCAAAGAAGAGGCTAAAATTATTGTGCCCTTCAAGAGTGAGTTCTTTAGAGACGGTAATAGGTCAAGGACATGTAGGTGTACTGTATTCAATTTTTGTAGTTTCTTCGATAAACATAGCATTTTCATCTTAGAAATGATATGGATGGGAGGGAGGGAAGAGATAGGATTTGTTTTAAGGTCCACACTAGTATTGAAATTATTTAAGCAAGGAATCTTTTGTTGAAAGTTTCCAAGCTTCTGATGTTAGCATGGAAGTTGAGGTTCTTTAGCATAGATAAGTTCTAGGTTAACTTCATCATTGGAAAGCATTGGTAAAAGTTTATAATATTCGACATATACTTCAATATCAATGATTCGATTACCTTTTATGTCATATTAGGAATGTATTTGTCTCATGTTATTTGCTTTAACATCTAAGGTAATTTTAGGTGGAGTAGTGAATAAAGATTTTGTGTTGGTGAGATTAGGTTGAGGTAAGTCAACAAGGTTTGCAATAATTGTATTGGTTTGTTCAATAGATAGGATTTTAAGTAATAATTGAGGAAGAGTTGTCTCAATTGAGTTTGTTTGGATAAATTTATATGGTTATAATTTATATTTATCAATACATTCATAAGAAGGGGAAATAATATTTATGGTTAGTAAATTGGGCTGTATTGAGTTAAGTTGTGTAGAAAGTTCAAAACATGCCATAATTAGGATTTATTTTATTACACATGGAGTGTGTAATAATGGTGGAATAGTAGGGGTACATAACCTTCAAGTTATAATTCAATATCAAATGAGATATGAATGGAATAGACATCACAATTGAAGCCATGCATTTCTACTAATTACTTTTGATAATGTTGTACATCTAAATCTCATGATTGGGCTTAGACCATGATATAATTATCATCATAGATGTGAGAAATAGTGCATGCATTATTTGTTTTAGGATAATCAGTGGTGGAAATACCTATATTGCTAAATTAATGAGGAGACATAATTAAAGGATCCTAAAATGTTTTTTCCATTCTATATACATTACAAATGAAATCATATTTTATGTAAGAGGCTTCATATGCATTGTATAGAGGGGGAGTAGCAGTGGTATCATCAATTAAAGGAATGGTACAGTCATGTGGGAGTAAATAAGGAGGAATCCATTTTGATATATAATAGGTAATCAAGTGGTATTACAAGTATTTTATAATTCATTTGGTTCATCATCATCTAAATCAGTAAGAGTGACATTTAGATTAGAATGTATGTTAATAAATTTAGGGAAAGGTGGATTGTTGATATGGTGGAATGTGATATTGATATTTAATATTTGGTAGTTGAATACTCCATGGATTGGGATTAGCTTCATGTTTGTAGTGTTTTCCATTATGTATGATTTGATACATTGACTACTTGAAGAAGTAATGACATGCATATGATGTGTCCATGGGTGACTGAGGAGCATGTTATAATATAACGAAAGATCAAAAATCATAAGCTTAGTATGTATTGTCTTGGTTCCAATGATAAGTGGGATCTAAATACAATTAGGTGGTTTTTGATTTGTTTTATCAAATCCTCTACACATGAGATGTGTGTGTTTGAGATTTTCTTTGGTGTATCTAATTTATTGAATTTAACAAAGATAAGTGACTTTAATTCCTGATCCTTCATCTACTATAAATTTTTGAATGAGGGTGTTATTGATCCCAATTTTAATAAAGAGAGGTGAATCATTTTTTTTAAAGAGAATATGATAATTAATCATATCTTCTTCAATAAATTCTATGGATGGTTTTTAGGAGGTGGAGATTGTTTCAATTTGTATAGACTTTTGTAAGAGGAGGATTGTTAGAAGGGATTTATGAATCATTAGTTTATGGTTCTTAGATGTTTTTTAATTGTTTCCTAAGGTATTTATGATGATAGAAAAAATTTCAAAATAATTTCAAAAGGGGAATTTTTTAATGCATCTAATTAAGTTATTATAAAAATTTTTAATGCAATTTAGATGATGAATAACTAATGCAAAATTTATGAGGAATGACATTTTTTGTAAGTATAAGAGAACTAGGTTGGGGTTCTAGTTGTGTAAGTGGTTCATCATTTGGCTTGGAAGATGTGTGTATAGTAATTGTAGTATCTTTAAACAATTAATCATTAGTATAGGATTTCTTAGGCCTAATGAAAAGATCCTTATGAGTAGGTTTACATCTATAATTAACTTTGGTTGCATTCATAAACTAAGGGTTAGTGTAATATTGGTCATAATCGACATCAATTGCACAAATATTTTCATTTGAACATTATGTGTTAGAATTAAAAGAAGATTTTTGAGGTTTTGAGGGTATGAGTTTAGTAACCTATTTCTTTTGAAAAGCTTTGAGATAATCATGGTGACATAATTTGATCATAGCATCATGGTCAAATGTATACCTAACATGAAAGAAACTATAAATTTAATAAATCTACGACATTTGATGAGAATGACCAATACCAACATAAAACTAACATAATTTATTAGGATCATACCATGATGGGGGGAACTATTGTTGTAAATGAAGGGTTTATATGGAGATAATAAGTGCTTCATTTGTAGTACTATTAATAGTGGGTGGGAAGTAATTTGATTATCTATTTTGACTATTCCTATTTTTGTTTGAGGATTAGTGCTTGTAATTGTATTAGTTTAAGTTTGGAAAGATTCTTTGATTGAGATATGGGTTTGCTCAAATTGTTTCATAAGAAAATCTTATCTTTTACTATGATCAAATGCTTCATTTAAATTTTATGGAGAAAAAGTTATAACCTTATATTGAAGGGAAGGTGTTAAAGCAATGATAAATAATTTAAAGAGATTATCATCAATCATGTTGTGATCTACTTTATGAGCTAATGATTTCCACCATTTGATGAAAAGATGTGTTGATTCGTAAGGTAATTGACCAACATTTATAAAATGTCTAAGACAAGTTTTTGGTAGATCATTTTGTTGAAGTTATTTAACTAAAGCATTTCCCACATCTTCTAATTATGAGATAGAATGTTGAGGTAATTGATTATACCATTCTAAAACATCTCCTGTGAATGTTTTAACTAAAAGTTTGGTCGGCAAAAGTATTTTTTAGACCTATTCTTTGTAGAGATTACTGAATGCTTTAAGGAAAGAGATAGGGTCTTTAGTTCCATCATATTTAATGGTTGGAGATATATTTTCAGTATCAACAAATACTATGAAAAGAGTTAAAGGTTTATTTTGAAGGTTTGGAAGCATCTTGTAATGCATAAGATTTTGAGGAATTATATTCCTATTAACATCTCTAAGAGGAGGAAGAATAAAATTTTGGTTATTTTTAGGCATGATAAGAGGAGGTTGATTGGTCATTTGTGATATGTGATGTTGCATTTTCTTCATTTGGGAGTTGTTGGTTGTTTGCATAACATTCATTTGTTGAACCATTTGAACAAGAATTTGAGTGGTATCAATTCATGTATTTTTGTTTCTAGTCTTAGGAGGTGGTGGAATAGTTTTAGTATTGGAAGGAGGAACATTCCCATGGTTAGGGATGGGAATGTTTACTTACTATAGGATGATTTCTTGTGGGAGTATTTGTTATGCTAATATATGTTTCTCCAATTGTATAATAAGGAAGTGTAAATAGGGTATTACCATTAAAAGTGTGGAATGGGTTAGATCCATCTAAATCATCACTTTGTGTAATTTGAACCATGTTGTAATTTTAATAGATTTAGATAAAGGATGGGAATAAGTGTACCATGAGAGATTGTCCTCTTAGCTGGCTAGGGTGGGTAACAAAGAACAACCCATGTATCTTCTAAATGGATTAATATTATTAATAAAGTTTTTGATAGGTTATTTCATGATGCTAAATAAGGTAGGAAGAAAACTAATAATGTGTAGATTATTTTTAGGAAAATTTATTAAGAATAAAACTAAATCGACCAAATAAGATTTGGGTCAAAAAATGAACTATGTTAGCTAAAAGGTATGAAGTCAAGTAGGGTGATGTAGTTTATTTTTAAACATGAAAAGACCAAACCATTTGATAATGAACTAAGTCAGCTAAAGGGCACACAATTGGGTTGGTCTATGTAGTTTATTTACGGATAAGAATAAGACTAAGCTAAATGTAAACTATGTTGACTAGTAGATATGAAACTGAGTTGGTTAATTTAGTTGGGAAGACAAAATAATAGAAAAATGTGGAATACAACTAAGTTGAGCTGATCAATGTATTTAGAAATATAGAAAAATAAAATAATATATAAATAGATCAGGTCGAGTTGGTTGATCTAGTTGGGAAAGTAGGAAAATATAACAATATGTAAGTGGACTAAATCAAGCTAGTTGATCTAATTGGAAATATAATAAAATAGAACATTTTGTAAATAGACTGGTCTGAGCTAGTCGATCTAATTTTGTAATATGGTAAAAAAATTAAATGGTTTGGATCTAGATGATTTAGTTCTAAATACATATAATAAAGCTAAGCATATAGGTAACTAGGTCAAGTTGGTCAATCTAGTTGAAACACACAACACAAAACTTGTATCAACACTGGTTAATACAATCTATAATACAACATAAAATAACAAATATAAAATAATAATATAATTTAGATGCTAATTAATTTTTTGAAAATAAGATCAAGAAGTTGTACTAAAGGTTGTGATTGATAATGTAGGATTCCAAAGATACTTTCTTGTCTATTGGATAGTGTTGACCCAATATTTTAGAGCACAAACTATAGAGAAAATGTTATTCCCATAGCCCACTAAACCTAGTTTCAAGTGTGAGCTAGAATTAACTTCCTGATGCTAATCATTAACTGATGCATCACATAATTAAATAAATGGTTGGATTCATAAGGTTTAATATAAAAGAAAATATTAAGCATTTTTGAAATACTACGAGGTACGTAAAAATTAAATACGATATTTAGCTATGTACTATGGCTATGAGTATTGGAGCAAGGCCCTCATACCATGATATCTATAAATGATAGACAAGGACCATAAATAGAATATTACATAGCCCTCATGACAATAATTAAGTAGTTTTAAAGCTATTAGTACATAGTTTCTAGGGAAAACCAAACAAAGTGAAAAATAAAGGCAAAAACTAATATATCAAAAGCTAAGTGTAGACACTATTTTATGATTATATAACACCTCAGTTTTGTACACTTGGAAAACTTAGACCTTGGTTATTCCTCTCAGTTCTATAACTTTCCTACTTTCAAAAGTCTCGCATCTACTCTATCTTTATGCCCTTGGCCTATATATCTTATTTTGACCAATCTTATATTGATGAACCAAGTCCTTTATCTTACTTAGAATGCTTAAAATGCACTTATCTTCCATCTCTACAATTTTTGAACCTATACTTACTTTCTTGATCCCTAAACACTAACATCCAGGACAAATAATATCATTGACACTCCTGTTTAGTGCCCTAAAGTCATCCAATTTGTAAATGAAAAATTTCTTAATTGTCAGCCTAAGTGATTTAATGGATTGATATAAATAAAATATCAACCCTCATTCATTCCTCACCTGAGAAAACATAGAAAAATATTAAAGAGACCAAGGCAACTTATCAAAAACACTCTATCAAGTATTCAATTGAACAAAGTTTCCCTATTTCCACACCATTCATAGGAACAACACATCTAAAAGTTTGAAGTACTAAAAGAGTATCCCAAGAGCCTAATTTTCCAAGTTACAAACTAGGTCACTATTATACTTGCTTTGCATAATATTTTATGATTCACACACAAGACAACGCATAGGGGAGAATTAAATGAGTATAAGGCCCTCTTCTAGAGTATTGGATATGTAGGTAGTGGACTTTAATAATGGGGTCAGATCAACACTGTATGCCCACTAACCCATTTCCTCCCAAGGTCACTATAGAGATGAAAAACTAGGGTTTTGCCATTTCATAAGGAGTGTTAATCTATGACCTAGATCTAAATGCACCAAAGCAAAGGCAAAACAAAACCTAAAAGCATCCAGGTGGTCACATTCTTTTCTAGTAAGTATTTTGTACATGACACTTGCATCAAACCTAGACAATAACATTGATGCAACTGCCCTAGGTTGATGTTAGTGTTCAAATTACTAAAAGTGTTAGATCTAGAATCTAACAATTGTTATAGATTCTACTTATAGCTTATTTTCTACCTATTCTAGATCCAAAACTTTATTAGAATCATAACAAGATAATTACATCACTTCTTTGTCATTTTTATATTGAGAATAGTTGTACTTTCCATATTTAGACTATCTAACCATAATAAATTCAATGTATGCTTATGTATAAGTTTTTTTAAAAATCTAATTAGCCTATTATAGATCTAATTATCAACATTGTGCCATTTCATTTATATACCCCTTTAATAAAATCTATGGTTAATAATAATATCACCTTAGATCCACATTTTAGGGTTAAACATTTGGTGAGCCCAATATTTGAACATCAAAACCTAGGACAAATTAAGGTTTTCTATTTTTCTCTTGAATGTTGTACTTTGTTACAAATTTTAAATTTTTTATTTGTGAAGCAATGAAAAATATTAATGCAAAAAATTGATTCCAAATGGAAGATAAATAAGCATTTATTACTCATCTCAATAATAACAAGGGCTTAATAGATGCATTTTTGTATTTTACAAGAGATGAAATAAGTAAACAAGATAAAACTAAGGCTGCCTCACCAAGTGATGGTGAATCTTTAGAAGGTACTCTAAATGAGTCCACGCCCATCAATCCACCTATAGCTCATGGGGGCATGTGTTATGTTTTTAAACATTTTCTCTCTAAAACTACCATTGATACATTTGTTAGTAATTTGACCTATCGAGGCCAAATTACTACTCCTATCATATAAAACTTTCCTAAAACCAATCATAACCTTTTAAAGCTAGTCAAATCAAGGAATTATGGTCTAAAAATCACTAATTTTGGTCAAAAATATCAAAAATATATTTTAAATGGGTCATTATTATTTCAAAAGAGCATTGTCAAGTTCAAATATGCAGACAATCCATGCATAGGGATCAATTTTGAGAGAAAATTGAACATTTTGGGAGCTACAAGGGGTTTCAGGACCTCAAGTTTTGTACATAGGGTAATTATGAATTGAAAAAACTTCTAAAAAAGTTTCATGGCTATTATAAAATTGGATATACTCTCTATTTTGTAACAGTCCTTAGCATGTCTGTTGGAGATCACCATTGGAGTAGACACCATTCTACAGTGCCACAAAGGTTTCTAAGTCTAGGTAAAAGTTTGAAAAGTATGGGATGATGTTTTTAAATCATAATTAGACCTTTAAAGAGTGTTAAAACTCCAAATTTTAATCAAACCATGTTCATATAGGCTTTTGTAAGCAAACATGCATAAAGGCCAAAAAAGGGTTTTTTTTTTTTGACTTTTTCAAGAAAAATATGATTTCAAAGTGTTTTAATAGAATGATATAGACTCCATGATTATTTTTTAAGGTATTATAATGAATATGAATATTTATTTTCATTTTGGTGAAATTTTCATTTTTTCAGTTCTAGAAACCCTTCCTAGCCTCCTATTCATATGCTCATATCTTTCACCACATGTGGAGTTTGAATGAATCATATTAATATATTTTTATTAATCATATTTTATTATAATTCATGAAAAATTTATACTATTTTAGTGGTTTTTATTTATGAATAATCATTAAGAGTGTTGGCAGCTCAAAATGCAGTCAAAACCCCACAAACAGATTTCTCCACTTGGTAAATTTTTATATATTTTGAATGGGAACCCAATATTTTCCAAGATTTTTTTGGGGTAATTTTTATACACATAAATAGAAAAAATTTGATATTTAGAGGTTTGTACTTCATAAACCATCATTTTGAAAATTTAGCTTCAAAGCCTGCCTAAACCCTCAAAAAACTAGTTTTGTAAGAATTTGATTTTATTAATATCAAATAATCTTGAATATATATATATTTTTTTCAAATTTAAAGTAAACTCAGAGATGATTCCATAAATGACAATTTTATGCATGGAGATGTATGAATGAGGGCATAAATAATGTTTTCTGTGTAAAAAAACATGTAAAATTAAGCATAGGACACTTCATGAAATATAATCAATGAAGATAAAATTATAAGACTTTTTATTCATCCTAAAATTTTATTTTTGTCATAAATAATCACAAAAGTGTCTGAAAAAACTCAATCAAAATGACCAATCTGCAAGAAAATGAAGCAAAATAGGCCTAGTCAACCCTGTTGACTAAATGGTGAGTGTTTTGTCATCAAAATCAAATATTTTATGATGATAAAAGTTTTTATAGGTATATTTGATTATATTTTAAAGTTTAATGGCATATTTTTTCAGTTTTAATGGAGTCCAAATGCCAAAAGATAAGCTATTAGGCCTAATTGACCTAATAGACTTAATTGGTCAATCAAGCAGGTAAAAAATGGCGTTGAAAATCTATCAAATGAATTAATTTTTGAGTTAAAACATGGAATATATGTTTTTTAAGTGGATATATAATTATCAAATCAATTCATAAGTTTCAATTCATGAAAGTTGAGCTCAAGTTGAGTTGACTAGTCCTTAAGGGTCAAATCTCTTCGGTTGACTAGTTTGACTAGTTTCATGCATCTCCATGATTTTCATGCAAGATAAAGAATTTAAAAAAATTAAAATAACTTTAAATATGGAGTTATATTACAATTTATGGCATGATTTTCATGCAAGGAATGTTGACAAGTCAACATGGGCCCACCACTTCTCAATTCTATGCAAAAAATGAAGAACATGCAATTTTTGAAGAATTGGAAGATTTTAAAGCCTTTATTTAATAATGTAAAAGGATTTTAGTCTTATTTTAACTCAAATAATACTAATACTTATATTTTACATGTGAATTTTTCTTTATTTAAAGTTTTATACATATATATTGGATTTTGGAAGCCATTTTTCATTAATTCCTGAAGCAGAGAAGAAATTGTAATTAACACCATTTATCAAATAAAGAAGATTTTATGCATATGTTTTTTGAATTAGAATAAAGTGAAATTTGATTATGTACTATCATATAGTTGGCATCTACTTTCCCTTTTTTCATGTCCTTTCCACACCTACTGTGAAAATCTCATCCTTTACAGGTCATTTAAAGAGATATGAATAAAATTTGCTTTGCAAGCTTCTTTTAGGCCTTCTTTTGAAACACTGATGTTCAAGATTGAATGTAGGGTTTTATTTTATATGTATATGTGTATCTTACATAGTTTTAAAAATATTTCAGAGAATACCAATCATTCAGGTGCATCACCTAATTAGACAATATTTTCTATTTTAGTTTCCTTCTCTTTTTTCATCCCAAAAAATCAAAATAGTTTAGTTTTTAAAGATAAATTATAAGGGAACCAACCCTATCTGGAGGTTATTCTCAGTACAAAGTCACTCACACTATAAGAATATCCAATTGTATCAGCTAGAGAGAAGGTTTTTTTTACACATCTTCAAGTAGGGTGCACTCCAGAGTGATAACAACATCTATCATGGAATTACCATTGGTTCAACACAAATACCACTTTAAATGCCTATTACTACTCAAAATATGTTTTCATCCCCTTTGGTGAATACTTAACTTACTAATCTAAATCCCTATAGGCCTATAGTTTAATCACTCCTTAAATATATAAAGACCTTGTAGGACAAAGTTATAAATATTAAACAAAATATTTAAAAATTCCCTCATGTTATAGATTCACAATATGTGTTGCATAACCCTCTTGCACTTGAGATATATTTTCACCCTTTTCCAATTCAATTTGTTGCACCTAATTTCACATTTTATGATGGCAAGGGTGATCCTAAGAAAAATATTTAAAGCTTTTATGCATCATGCCTTGACTATGCTTCCAATGATAAACTTGTGACCAAACTATTTACAAGAAGCCTCAAGGACAATGATTTGAGGTGGTTTTATGATTTACCTCTCCAATCTGTGAAAGATTCAAACCTCTTGTAGACTAGTTTTTATTTCAATTTTCTATTAATATTTCCATTAATGTATCCTATGCTCAAATTTAGAAAATCAAACAAGGAACCAATAAACCTATCAATGAATATGTCTTGAGATATAAGACAATGCTAGATAAAATAACCAATCTTATGATAGATAAAGAGTTGCAATATACATTGAAAACAAGTTTACTTACTCCTTTACACAATTCCATTGTTTTTAAGAAGTCTAAATATTTATATGACTTATGCCATGTTATACAGTACCATTAAATGAAGCTTATGTCATTGAATAAGCTCAAGTATGTCATAAACACACTAGTTGCATCTACATCTAATATAAAATTCATAATTAAACCAAGTTATAAAGTAAAACCTCCTAAGCCTAAGAGCCTAAAACTAAAACAACCACCATAGTTAACATAATTTCATAACAACCTAATTAAATGGTCTTATCTAATGTATGAAGGAGATAATTTACACATTTACGTAAGTCTTTAGATTCATTACTCCTATGGTTACTAGAGTGTCAGCTCATATGTTTCCCTCATCCTATCACTGTTAATATGAGTCAATCTCTACCCAAAGGATATGATGAAAATTCTTATTATGATTATCATTAAGGACCATGGCATTCTACAAGCAAATACTTTACCTTGAAGCACAAGATCTAAGGTTTTATCGATGATCAAAAACTTACATTTGAGGATCCTCCAAAGGAATCAAGATCACAACTTGGTGATGGCCATAAACATAAAATATTTAGCAATCCTTTATAATACCATTCTAATAAGGAAACAAAAGTACAAATGACATATAATTCACATCCTCCTCCTTCACATTATCAACTTCCACTTGATGGAATTATTAGTACTTATGCATAACATTTACCTCCTATGGTTCAAAAACCTTCTATTTAATTTCATGATAGTGAAATTAAGGATGATAACTCTGACCTTAATTCTCTATTAATTCAATCATATATTGATAAATACCCCATACATAATGTTATGATTAATAATGGTATAATTAAAAATGTTTGCGCCATGGCATTACTTATGCACTTGGGTTATTCTCATCATGATTTACACCCCTATACCCGATTAATTAGAGCATTCAATAGGACCTCCCATAAGGTTCTTGGTGAGATTGACTTACATTTATAGGTCAATCCCACATATGTAGTTATTACCTTTTCAATTACCCCTTCCATATGCATCTTTGATATGTAATTAAGAAGACCTTGGATACACCCTCTTTGAATAGTATTGTCTATGGTGCATGGGTGTGTTAAATACATTCATTCCAATTGGGTAATTATAATTTACAAAATTCTGTATGAACATCCTCTTACATAAAATAAACTTATACCCAAACAACTAGCTATCAAGACTACTAAGGTTAATTCACCGCAAAAGGGTAAGCAACAAGCAATCCCCTTTACTAGGTGGCCAATACTTGAGATACCATTACATCATAGACATACAATGGATTATATAGAATCCTTATTTTATTCTACACGCCATGTTCATATATCTATAACACCTCCAATTGTACATATTACTGCTATACCAAAGAAACAAACAAACACTCAATGATGGGTTCCAAGAGCCCCTTCTCTTTTTACTCCTACTATTACTTCATGACCACAAAGTCCTGTTTTATATATGTAGAGCACCATTGATACCATAGTGATAGATATTGTACCTATACATGTTATTTGACAATGTAAATGATGTATTATACTAGATTCATAGTGGGGAGATATATATGATCATCCATTGGATGATCTTTCCTCTTCAAATTTTTTAAAAAATACCAAAAAAAAAACATTAAAAATTCCAAAAACATTTTGGGCACCTACATGTTCTAATGGATCCTTGGAACCTATGTGTTAGTTCCATATTGGTGGATGACATATTCAATTACTTCTACATACACATGTGTCACACTTATACTTAAGTGTGATACAAGAAAACAAAGATACATGATCTAATCCTATTTTTGGATGTTGGGATTTCCCTCTACTCATACCACATGGACATTAGGGCATCCACTTCTTTGATCTTGATACACATATTATATGACTTAATGATCACTACATTATTATTCTTGAGCTTACATATGTACTTAAACATACCTTTATCTATGATTATATACTACATAGGGTACTTGATATGCTATACACTTGATGTTTTTTCCTAACACATTTGATCCATTAGCTACTATGGCTTGTTTCTACTAATTACTTATACTTTTCTTTATGCACTTCCTTGAGTGTCTTGTCTTGCTTGTTTGATAGTTTGAATATGCTCCTTTATTTATGGACCCATGCCTATGTATGATTTTATTGACATTTTCATATGTCATTATTTGTTGTATGGACACTTGAATATGTCATCCTTGCTTTTATGGCCATTTGAATAAGTCATGTCCCTTTGATTATGTGATATTTGAACATGCCCTTTGTTTATGGTCT
Organism: Torreya grandis; assembly: GCA_037957365.1. Classification (NCBI taxonomy): domain Eukaryota; kingdom Viridiplantae; phylum Streptophyta; class Pinopsida; order Cupressales; family Taxaceae; genus Torreya; species Torreya grandis. The sequence continues at coordinate 601,474 of JARHVA010001027.1, forward strand.
CCTTAGACCATTGTATTTTGACTTGATTTTGAGTGCTCTTATGCGTGTGATTCTTTTCTTGTTGAACTTGTACTATTACAATAGTTGCCATTATATTTATCATGCATCTTAGGTATACATGTGATCACATTAGTTCTATATGCTTCAATGCTATATATACCTAGATATGTTCCTTCTATATGATAAATGGTTACATTTACATTTTATATAACTATCTTATCCTTTTGAGGTGAGGTAACTACCAGTTCTTATATTTCCCTCACCTTAAAGGGGAACATATTATTGGGGGCATGTCATAGAGGCATGTTCTCCACACTTGAAATAATTTTTAGATTTAGTGGGGGCATGCTTTGGAAGCATGTTCTCCACACTCATTCAGTGTATGGTATTTATATCAGTTTATAGATTTAGTGGGGGCATGATTTGGAAGTATGTTCTCCACACTCATTCAATATATGGTACCTATATCAAATTTCAAATTCACTGAGGGCATGTCATATGGGCATGGGTCCACACATTCATAATTCCAAAATTCAATGCAAGCATGCTTTGAAAACATGTTTTCCACACCTATTCAATATTAAACATCTCTATATTACAGTGGGGCCATGTTTTGGAAACATGTTCTCCACATTAGTACTTATATTATTTTTTAGATTTCTCTATCTATAGTGGAGACATGCTTTGGAAGCATGTTATCCACACTTATACTTTTTTTTGAATTGGCCAAAGCACATAGTTATATTATTCAAATTCATAATTATGACATAATTATATATATTGGTACTATTTTTATACATGGTTTCAACATGAGACATATTTAAGGTGCATATGCTATGTGATTTAACCTTTTGGGGGTTTACATGTGTAATTATCTATGTTTGGTTAAAGGGTTGAGATGCCTAAATCAGTTAAATAAATTATAGTAATTAACCTACTAATTTTTTGACCTTTGACTTATTTTGAATTTCTATAAATAAAAACAAATAGGGACAAATAGAGACTTAGCTGAAAATTGAGTGTTGTGGATGATCTGGGTTCTAGAATTTGAGATTTGAGTAATTTTGACTATCACCAACAAGATTTTGATATTTGTCTATTCATTGGATAGTAGTGCCTAGTTTGGATAGTAGCACCATCCATGTGTAGTGTCCTTAATGCGGTGAGGATACATTTTTATGGGATTATTCCTATTTTTAGGGAGTAATTGTGCCTATGTTTATATGTTCTATTCTTGTGTGACCAAAAACTATAGCTATGTATTTTACCTAGAAAGCTTAATTTTATGTGGAAACCCTAGTTATCTTTTCAAGTGTGATATGAAAAATAATATTGAGTGTGTTAGTAATATGGATTGGACATATTGAACACCCCATTGTATAGAGAGTTGCCTACATACCAATACTCCAAGGAGGGATCAAGTCTAATTTAGTTCTCCCACCTAGTGCTTGATGTATGTGCAAGTGAATGCCAACATGAGAGTGGATTTAGATGCCTTAAATGTGTTTGAGGTTTGAAATGATTGAAATTTGGACTTAGGGTTGATTTAGATGGTCATATATATATATTAGGGTATAATAGAGATAATGTACCTTGATTTTGCATAAATTTGTCTTTGATTTGAATAACTTTTGTATCTATATTCCATCTAGTGAAGATAGGTGGATTATAATTATATTTATAGGGTTATATTATTTATAAAGATAATAATATGAGCTTAGACTAATCTTAGGATGGGAACACATTTGAAAAAGTATCTATTGGGAAGATTTGGGGCTAAAGACAATAACACTCAATTGGGGACACAACACCATGTGGTTGTAGCGTCCCAAATATGACACTAATGTATTTCAACAAACTATTGATTTTTTTTGATTAGGGTCTGAGGTGGTAGTTTAGGGACTATGTCTTGATTGGTCGTAAGTGAATAAGGTCCACTAAATGGCTAGAAATGTAAGACTAAGTCTCTATAATAGGTCTATGGTAATTCTAGGGATAAGGTAACTCAAACGACACTCTTAGCATCCAATTACCACTTTTAGGTGATTACACTATGTAACATGTGCTTAATATTATAAAATCCAAATCAATTTAAAATTACAAAACTATTTTATGGTCTGTTACCATATCATGATTTTTTTAATATTAATACCCCACAGACTTTTATGGACTTTATTGAGCCAATCTACTGAATTAGTTGGTTCACCTTTTGGTATGGTTGAGGTGATCAAATCACTAAATCTTGCCAAGTTTTTAGGTTGGAATTGATCATCCAACCTCACTAGATTATAAGTATCATTGGGTTGTACGATTTAGTTAATCTTAACTGTCAAGTGACAACTCATTTTTGGTCCAAGTTGGGGGCATGTGCCTTCTAATCTCTTTGTATCTCTTTAGATATATACACTTTCAAGATTTATGTATATTTGTCCTAATATTAGTTTTAGAGACTTACAATGATTCATATTTTTAAAAACAACTTGCTAATAGGACAGGCAATTACATCAACACATAGGTGTACTCCTAAACCTTGTTTTTTTAATTTCAATCTATTTCAAGTACTTTCAATCCTAGATTCTATGCATTGATTTTATAATGTAACATGTGCTTGGTTGTAGGCTAGTCACCAAAAAAACACTCAAATTGGGCACATGAAAAGACAAGGTGTGCATACACACCCATGCATGAATTCATTCCATTTAAATTAACAATTTAATTACTAGATTAAAGGGGGGGATAATATAGACACTATTTTATGATTATATAGCACCTCAGTCTTGTACACTTAGAAAACTCAGACCTTGTTTATTTCTCTTAGTTCTATACCTTTTTTGCTTCCATAAGCCTTGCATCTACTCTATCTTTATGCCCCTTTGCCTATATCTCTTAGTCTAACCAATATTATGTTGATGACCTAGGTCTTTTATCTTGCCCAAAATACTTAAAATGTACTTATCTTCTATATCTGTAAATTTTTGAACCTGTACCTACTTTCTTGCTCCCTAGACACTAATGTCTAGGATATACATTAGTGTCAATGCTACTATTTTGTCCCAGTGCAAGTGCCCAATACCCTAAAATCATCCAATTTGTAAATGAAACATATCTTAATGGTAAATCTAAGTTAGTTAATATGAGTTATTAATCCAAAGGGTTTGATATAAATATAAAATCAAACCTCATTCATTCTTTACCTTGAAAAAATTAGTAAAAGACCAAAGAGAGCAAGGAAACTTATCAAAATCACTCTCTCAAGAATTTAATTAAACAAAGCTTCTATATTTCCATACCAGTCATAGGTAAAACACATATATAGTTTTAAAGTACTAAAGGAGCAGCCCAAGATCCCAAATTTTCAAGTCACAAACTAGGTCACTATTATACTTGGTTTACACAATATTGCATGATTTACACATAAGACAACACATAAGGGATAACTACATGAGTATGAGGCTCTCTTTTAGAGTATTGGATATGTAGGTAGTTCCCTTTGATAACAGTGTCTTTAGGGTTAGATTGACACTGTGTGCCTGCTAACCCATTCTCCCCCAAGATCACTATGGAGATGGAGAACTAGGGTTTTGCCATTTCACAAAGAATGATAGTCCATGAACTAGATTTGAATGCACCAGAGTGAAGACAAAGTAAAACCCATAAACATCTAGGTGGTCATATATTTTCCTAATAGGTATTATGTACAAGACACTTGCATCAAATCTAGACAATAAAATCAATGTAACTGCTCCATGATGATGTTAGTGTCTAGAGTGCCAGAAGTGTTAGATTTATAATCTAATGACTATTATAGAATCTAATTCTAGACTAATTTCTACCTATTCTAGATCTAGAACTTTATTAGCATTACAACAAGCTAATTACATCACTTTTTTGTCATTTCTATATCTAGCATAATTAGATTTTCCATATTTAGACTATCTCAACATAATAATTTTAGTGTATGTTTATATCTGAGTTTAACATCTTATTGGTTTGCAATAGATGTGATTATCACCCTTGTGCCATTTCATTTTTATATACCTCTTTAATCAAATCTAGGGTTAACTATAAGATCACTATAGATCCACATTTTAGGGTTAAACACTAAGTTGTAATTTTTGAAAGCAAATAAACAATCAATCAACTGAAAATAAAAGTGATCATAATTACTATCGAATGTAGATTAATATCCTTTGATAAGCTAGAAAGTGAAAAAAATAGAACAAGATCGAGCAAGTTGATTTATTTTGACAAATAAGACATAATGAAGTTGAGTTGATCAATTCAATTTATTACAAAAAATGGGCTAAAACAAACAAAGTTGAACATATCAACTTAGTTTTATTGGTAGAAAACAAGCACATAACTAGTTTGAGCCAATCAATCTAGTTTAATGAATATGAATTTTAACTAAAAGGTAAGAAAATAATTTTTTCTTAAAAATTTTCAAAGTGAAAATATTGAGCTATTTAGAATGAACCTGGTAGATAGGATAAGATCGACTAGGTCAATGTAATAGTTTTTCTTGAGAATGTTGATTGACTATTTGATTGGGTTATCCTGATGAGTTTTTGATCTTGTCGTGGCCAAAAATAATATTATTGAACAAAATTGATTTAGTCAATCTAGTTTTAATAAAATTGATAAAAATAAAAAATAAATCTAGATCGATTAGATCAATGTAGTTATCTAAAAACAAAATACATAAATGAACATAATCAAGCTAGTTGATTCAATTAGGCATAAAAGGTAGAAAAAAATGATTAGATCTATTATTTCCATCTAATTTGTTGAGACTAAAAGTTCTTCATATAAAATATAGAATTGGGTTGAGAATATCAATGAAGTTGGAAAACCCTACACATAAAAAACACAACTAGGTTGACAAGCTTGATGAAGTTGAAAAACCTATGCAAATAATATGAAACTAAATTGACAAGCTCGATCAAGTTGAATGTAAATGAAAATTAAGAATTATAAGGGTTAAATTCACATCAGGTTCACAAAAATATATGCAAGTGAAATAAGATAGATCTACAATTTATCCTACTTAGTAATATCCAAGCTTGGAGTAGGCAATCAACTAACAATCCATTAGTAATACTTTATTATATTAGGGTCATAACCAATTATGGATATGTTAAACCTAACTAAGGGATATCTTACTACATAATACCAAAGGAGAGGTTTTTAAGGCCTCTAGTTAAATGACATTATGCAATAATCTTAGCTAGGTCATATTATTGCTCACACAACATGCCCTATTTTTAGCTTAAAATGGGGACCCTCTTTTCTTGTGTGGTATTTGTCCTTTGGGAGTTTTAGTAGTTTGTCTATTTAAGCCTTATATAATTGGCCATATACTAGATGATAAGTTTCAAGTGATAGGGTCTTAATCATTTATAATGGTTTTTTTTACATCAGGATACTTAGTCCAAGATTTTCATATAGAATTGTTAAGATCAGTTGCCTGAATATGTCTTAGACTGAAGAGTTTCAACCATGTAAAATGAAATTTTAGAAGTGCTTTAAAATTTGATTTTTAGAAAAATATGACAAAACTTATGTGAATTATCTAACTTCTTTAAGGTTGTTTATATTATTTCCCTTAGCAATCCAACCCATTTTTACTTTAGTTCTATATGAATTGGCTAAGTGTTTAAATTTTAACTTAGTCGCATTTGGATGGATGGGCTAAATATTGCTAAGAGTATCCTATAAAGGGATATTGTAATCCACTAAATTATCCTCCCTTTTGATCCATTTCTCTTCAATCTACTCTAAATTGACTAAATGCTTGTTTATGTTCAACTTTTTCCATAGTTAATTTCATAAAAAAATGGTTGAAATCCATTTGGGACTCAGCTTTGAATTTTATGAAAATGGCTTCCTTTTTGTTAAGTTTATGCATGTTTTTATTTTAAAAATGATATAATTTTTTAATTTGACCTCATAGATATTTATTTTTGAAATTATTTAGCCATTTTAATTAAAAAATTTCCTAACCATTGGCTTTAAAATTTAGAGTTACTATGTTTCTTTGCTTTGTTGCCCGTAGGTATTAACCCCAATGCCATGTGGCAATCTCTCACATCTCTTTATGGACTAATACATTCTCAAAAGTGTTTTGACAGTCAATTTTTGGTAATCTCTCCTAGAGACACATGTCAAATTTTTTCCACTCCCTAGGGCTTAAGTAGTTTAAAGTTCACCTGAAAGCCTTCAACTATCTAGTTCAATGGGATGCTACCAAATGTTAGGATCTTGACAACCCACTATCCTAGTTATTTTTGTAAAAATTAGAATACCCTAGGAGAGTGGAATAGTGGGATGCTACCATGTGACATGATCCTAGTGATCCACTATTGTAGGATGGTCTATATAACTCTGAAACACATTAGAGATCTTGAATAAGTAGGATGACACCACGTGGTGAAATCCCATTTCATCATAACTAAAAAAATAATCAACACATATTAAGCCTAAATCAAGTAATGAAAGAATTTGGAGTAACCATGTGGCATTCCCTATCAACAAAGGACATGTTGGTGTTGATGTCAGAAAGACACTGGTTTGAATTTAATAGTTTGTCTGGATGCCAAAATTGTTAAAGCTAAAAAATGGACTATGTGTCCAATCTGATCTACAATACCAATTTATAGAGATGTCTTAATGGTGATATTCATCATGAAAATAAAAAGTCAAAGATAGGATGTGCAATGGCATTAAATTTAGGCATGGTATGCACATTTAGGAAAAGTTAGAAAGGCACTAAGGAAAAATCTACCTTGAAAAGGAGCATTCTTTACTGCAAGGATGATATGAGTAAAGTCTAAGTGGTGATCCCAAGGAATTTTCAACCACTTTCAATTACACTTGGCTGACATAATTTACTCCCATACACACAATAACATGGTGTCTAGTAGAAGTTCTCAATTGCATTTTTGAATCCACATTGAATTCTTAGCTACTTCTACAGAGGGCACAAGTTGCCTCCCTTTTAGAATTTAGAATTTAGAATATCTCTTTCTCATAGCTATTTATAGGACTTTGAAGGCCTTTCTCAAGGCTATCATTTTTTAATATTAAAGGATTATATACCTATTTGGCTCTTTATGAATTCTAAAAAGGACATAGATAACCAAACACTTTATTTTAATAATTCTTTACAACTTTTTAGATTAGTTTGATTCTCTATTTTTTTGAGTTCTACTATTGTTAAGGTCAATTTTGTAGCTAGATGATTGTATGGGATTTGAAATTTGTTAATCAAAAAATAAATCTTGATATTTGGAGACTATTGGTATTGTGTGTAGACATTTTATTGTGTATGTTTTAATGGTGATTATGCCCATTTATTCTCATAATCATTATCCCCAGACTCTTGCACCATATTTAGTTGGAGTTATGCTAAGTCTAAATCAATTAAATATTGGTTTAATGGATCTCATTCAATTAGAAATATCACCTTGATCTTCATGGAAATAGGGTCTCTTTCTCTTTACCCTCATTTTTTTGATTTTAAAAAAAAAGTGTGTTAGCTTAGAAATTGTGTATCAAAAAAATCAATTTGCAATTTAATGTTTATCTTGATTGCTATATCATGTTCTATTTATCACCATTATAACATTGTTACATATATCAATGTGGTAAACTAGTAAAGAAATCAATTGTGATTTTTTATATGCAAGTTTAAGAAAGCCTAATTTATATCTAATGCTATACTCTATATGTATTATCCAAAAATTATACAACCTACTTATGAATGTCTTAACTAAAGTAACCTACACTTTAATTTGTAAAAAATGCCCCTTAAATATAATAGTCAACATCAATAAACTTAGTGAAGACAAATATACCAAGACCTGGTATATTTAGACTTTGTGGAAGCATTTTTATCATGGGATATTATTCCTTTCAAGAGAGTTAGATCTTAGCAAACCCTGCCTATTATTGGCTATGTCAAAACACCTCTCAACATATTTGGCATTATAAGGAGGGCCTATGAAACACGAATTGAGTTTGTAGCCAAAGTTTAAACTAAGACATTTTAGAAACCTTTGATTCCAATAAGCTAAACTATCTCTTAAGTTGGAAAATAGGAGGATAAACACTTGATCAAAGTCTAATAGGGACAACTTTTAGCTCTTTGTACTTACTAATCATGGAATATCAAAATGAAGAGCTACCAAAGGGAAAGAAAAGGTTAATCCCATTTAACCAACTGATAATTCACTCATAGTTGTAAGCCCACTTTTGGTTAACCCATTCATTCTTCCCCAACATATACAAATGGACAATCCCATGGCATAACTTGGGAAAATAGGTTATTTACCTATGGATGTCCAAGGCATAACTCATGATTTTCCCAAAAATCCAAAAAAAATTTATTCCAAATTCATAGTCGAAGGCATACAAATAGTAGAAGAACATATTCAAGCCTTTAAGGATGTACTGATCAAACCACATGTTCAACATGAGGATGTTGTCTATAGATTGTTCCCATATTCCTTAGGAGAAATTGTGTACGCTTGGTACCTAGGGCTCCCCCATGGGTCTATTAATTCTTGGGATGGCCTAAAAATTGTCTTTATGAACCATTTTAGGTTTCCCATCGACCCAAACATTTTATATCATAATTTTGTATCTATTAAAGGATATCCAAATAAATCTATGAGTATGTTCAATGCTCAATTCCAAAAACTCTATCAGAGGCTGAAATACCCATACATTATTATAGAGGGTCTAGCCATCCATACCTACTTGAGGACTCTTGATCCTTTAACATCTATGTTCTATTGTCACTTGGATGCACCCTATGAGAAGAGGTTTTAAAAGCTTCTAATACAAGTGGAAAAATGGGGACATCTCACTTGCTATGGGTGAGCAAACTTGTGAGATGAACCTCTAGATTAGGGGCTAGCTCCCCTTGATGCACCATTTAAGCTCATACTTCTACTAATATCAACTTAGACAATTGAAAAGGGTTGAGAATAAAATAAATCAAACCTAAAATATGAAGGTGATACAAAAAATCAATTTGATGACTTCCAACCACTTGCATTACACACTTGAGACCAAAGAACCAACTAAAAAATACTCTTTCCCAAATCTATACCTTCTTGCATCAATATTACATTGTGGGGTCCTACATGCTATACAAGGTTAAGAGGACTAGACAAAAGGTATTGAATGAATATAATGAAAATAATACTCACTTCAACCATGAACATATCTTGAAACACTTCACATGCCCTGCAAGAAGAGTTTGCAAATAGGTGAAAGAATGAAGTACAATGTTAGGGAATCCATAGTCTTCACTAAGCAAGTTCAACATTCAAATAGATCACACTATGAATAGTCATGAGAGAGGTAAAAAATTATTCATTTTATTGATCAAAAGGTGTAAAATTGATTACGGCTTCACCATACTTAGGTGGATCATGCATACAATGCCAAAATGGCCAACTATGATAGAGTTTGAGAGAAGGAGAGAGAGAAGGAAGTCCAAGAGTCCATTAAATATGTGTCAAGCTAAGAAATTTAGTTAAAATTAAAATTTTAAGAGATTTGGGTCAATATATGCCAATTCATACTGCATACTTGTCCAAAACAAGTCATAAAAATAGTGAAAAGTGGCACAAAACTACCTTCTTCACATAAGAAACTACCCACTTGAGTTGCCTTCCAAAATTGTCCCTATCACTAAAAATGGTAAGGTAAAATGATTAGTTTGAGAAATATGGGTTAAAAAACATCTTCCAAATTCATTGGATTTATTCTTGACCATCCCTATTCTTGTAGACATGCAAAATCATCACTAATAGTTTTCAAAAGGCTCTTTTCTATGCACCTTATCCACTTGTCATTCAAAAATCCTTAATCCTAATAAATTATCTATGAAAAATATTCCATGATAGTTTTAAAGAGATCTCATACCACCAATTATAAGAAAAATCCTTTAAAATTTCCCCCCAATTACTTTTCATCACTTTCCCAAGTGTTCACTATTATGGCTCACTAGACTGGTTGAAAGTGAGAGTCTATTTGGGACACTTAGGATTATTTTAATGAGTGATATGAAAATTTGGAGTTATTTAAAGTTTAGATATTCCCTCAAAAACTTGTTTCATCTTCTAACTCCTTCTATAGCTCTCTCACTACTCAAAATGGCCAAAAGAAGCCTAGTTTTCCCCTGTTCTATACAATTCCATACAAGTAAAGCACATGTGTGGAATTATATGAGAGTAATATAAAACATAAATGTGTGTTGGAAATATTTTCATTGATGTCAAAGGTTTAACATTATTGGTGATAAAGGCCCCATTTCATTTAATGTTGTTTGTAATAAATATATCTTGGCTAATATGAGTTAATATTTATTTAATATTAATGAATATATTTTTGGTTGCATATGAGACAAAATAAGGGCCCATGGAGAAGTCGAAGAGTCACGGGATAAAGAAAAAAGAAGGATGGGATGCATTTTCCCATGAAGATTCATCTTGGAGAATACCAAGAGTCACCAAGTGAAGACAAAAGAGTAAAGGGCGAATTTCTCATGAAGGGATACTTTAAGGAATATGAAAAGTCACCAAAGATAAGGACAAAAGTGGGAAAGACATTTTTGGTCATGAAGGGTCACCACATGAATTTTCAAATGCTTGGATATGAAGGGTCATCCAAGATTGGCACCATTTTCCATGAGAATTGAAAGGTCACAAAGGGGGAAGGCCAAAGGTCATTTGGAAAGCTATAAATAAAGGCTTGAGTAGCCATTTGTAATGTGGAAGTGTGAGGTTGATTTGATATTGTAATATCTAGCTTAGAAGAGAAATTGTGAGAGATGATTTGTATTTATTATATCTAGCTTAGAAGAGCAAAAGTGAGAGAGAGGAAGATGTTGTATTGATCTATCATTTGTTGAGATAGCAACATTGAGAGATAGGTGTGTGGTATACACAAAGGGGTTGGTGCTCCTATGGGTTGGTGCTCGGCAAAGGGGTTGGTGCTCACGAATAGGTGCTAGATTGGTGCTCGTCAAAGGGGTTTGAAGCTCCTGTGGGTTGGTGCTCACAAATTGTAGCTGAGGTTATACTTGGAAAAGGGGTATGGTGCTCCTATGGGGTTGTTCTCATGAATATATTTGAGATTGATTCTTCATGGTTTTTACCACATTGGGTTTCCACGTTATATCTGGTGTCTCTCTCTATCTTGTGTGGATGTTTATTGTTTAAGTTTTATTGCATATATTGAATGTTTGATTAAGTGGAATTTGGTTAAAGAAAATATTTATAAGATATATAATATACTAATTCACCCCCCTCTTAGTATATTCCATGCTTAATAATTGGTATCAGAGCAGGTTCCTTTTTGAAAAGTTTATAGCTTGAAGGTAGATCGAGAATGCACGATGGTTGGGTCACAAGAAGGATTTTCTACAAATAAGGCACCTTTGTTTGATGGGATGAATTATGCTTTTTAGAGCATGAGAATGAAGGTTTATTTGATGGCCCTTGGATTTGACATATGGAAATCAGTGGTGGAGGAATATGAAGAGCCACAGACATCTACAATTACTCCAGTAGAAAAGAAGGCAAGTGAATGTAATGCTAAAGCTTTAAATGCTATTTTATGTGGTTTATGTGAATCTAAATTTGTTAAAGTTATCCAATGTAAATCTGCGCATGAAACTTGGGTAAAACTTGAGAATATTTACAAAGGTGATGGAAAGGTTCAACAAGCTAAGTTGCAGACTTTTAGAAGGTAGTTTGAAAGTTTGAAGATGGAAGAAGAAGAAGATATAGCAAGTTATCTCTTGAGAGTTGATCAGATAGTAAATCAGATTCAAGGTCTTGGAGAAACATTGGAAGAGTCAACGGTGGTGCAAAAGGTTTTGAGATCTCTACCAATGAGATATGATGCAAAGGTTTTGGCAATTGAGGAGATGAAGAATTTAGCCAAGCTGAAGATGGATGAGCTTCATGGTATTCTCACGGCATATGAGATGCAAATAGAACAAGATAAACCCTCAAAGAGAGAAGTGGCTTTCAAGACATCAAAGAAGGATAAAGCTAAGATTCAAGAATCAAGTGATAGTTCCAGTGATGATGAAGATGACAACGAAGCACTTTTCATTCACAGGCCAAAAAGAGGAATAGGTGAATATCAAGGAAAATTACCTTTTAAATGTTTTAATTGTGGGAAGATTGGACATTTTTCAGCTAGATGCCCAGATAAAGTTAAAGATGATGAAGAAGAAACGCCTACATACAAGAAGAACTTCAAAGGCAAATCTAACAAGGGATTCGAGAAGAATAGCCTGTATTCTAAGGATCCTAGCTCAGTTCAAGATAGTGGAGTCAACAATTCAGAAGAAGAAGAGATTCTATTCATGGCCATACATGATAATTAAGAAAAAGAAGAGGAGGAAGCTAAAGTAGATATGGAAGGAGAACTCAATTGTGCCCTAGAAGAGTTAGAAGCTGTTCAACAAAAGAATCAAAGATTAAAGCACCAGATCAAGAAAAATGAACAAGAGTCAAAGGAAATGATTGAAGATATACAAGCACACCTTGAAGAAGCTAAGAAGAATGAAGAAGGTCTCACAACACAATTGGAAATAGAAAGAAAAGATTGTGAAAGGTATGTTGTTGAAATTGCCTCTTTAAAAGAAAATATTAAGAAAGCAGTCAGTGATAAAGTAATCAATGATTCAAAATTTGAAGATAGCACTAACATGCTGAATAAGATATTGGAAAGTCAAAAAGCATATTCAGATAAGACAGGGATCGGCTTTGAAAAGAAAAAGAGATATGCTGAAGCTTTGACATAAGAGGAAATAAAAAGGGGAGAAGTGAAGAATACAGAGGACATTCCAAATAGAGAAGGCTGGAAGGAACAAAGCTAAAAAAGGCAATCAGGTCAGAGATATACAAACAGGTCTCATTTTCATGGCTATTGTTTTTATTGTAATGGATATGGTCACAAGAAAGTAGAATGTAGAAAAAGAGCTAACAATTTTAGAAATAAGGAGAAGGAAATTCAAGTAGAGTCAAGCAGAAGCCACAACTCTTTTGCTCCTCTATCAAGCTTTAATGAAGAGACCATAGTGTGCTACAAGTGCAACAACTTTGGACACATAGCTCGGTATTGCAGAAGCGTGTTTGAGTCAGTCAAGAAGGATCAGAGGTTCAAAGCTCCATTCATCAAGAATAAGGATCAGAGTTTCAAAGCTCCATTCATCAGGGAAAAGGTTCAGACATGTTCATGGCAGAAGAAACAACATGAAGATTCTATGATGGTGCAGACAGCTCTGCATGTGGGAGGTAAAGATCAGCCATGGTTAATTGATAGTGGATGTTCGAGGCATATGATAGGTGATAAAAGTAAGTTCATTTCTCTAAAGAAGATAAATGGTGGCACAATGAGATTTGGAGATAAAACCACTGCCAAGATAGCTAGAAAAGGTACTTTGAGTTTGGATTATGGTAGAACTAAGACTAAAAATGTTTTGTATGTAAAAGGTCTTAAGCATAATCTATTGAGTGTTAGTCAAATTTGTGATCAAGGATACACATTAAGGTTTCATGCTGAAGGTTGTGAGATTAGAAGAAAAGATTCAAATGAGTTGATTGCATATGCTCAAAGGACAGGGAACAATGTATATGTTTTATCAGATATATTCTCAAAGGCATGATCAAAGGATATATTCAAAGATCAGTGAGAGGAGTTGGGAGTAATTTCTATTACTTCCTACCATTGATGTTCAACATCAAGTGAGGGGGAGATAAGTGTTAGCTCTAGGTAGGCCCTTTTCCATTGATGTCAAAGGGGGAGAATAATAGGTACAGGTACAGGTGCAAAAAATAGGTACAAGTTGCTACAGTAAGGGGGAGTTACTATATGTTTTCAGATGATGGTATGTGCAGGTGAAAGGATGTGGCAGTTTCAGGATTGAGGTTGCCATCGATGACAAAGTGGGAGATTGTTGGAAATATTGTCATTGATGTCAAAGGTTTAACATTATTGGTGATAAAGGCCCCATTTCATTTAATGTTGTTTATAATAAATATATCTTGGCTAATATGAGTTAATATTTATTTAATATTAATGAATATATTTTTGGTTGCATATGAGACAAAAAAGGGCCCATGGAGAAGTCGAAGAGTCATGGGATAAAGACAAAAGAAGGATGGGATGCATTTTCCCATGAAGAGTCATCTTGGGGAATACCAAGAGTCACCAAGTGAAGACAAAAGAGTAAAGGACGAATTTCTCATGAAGGGACACTTTAAGGAATGCGAAAAGTCACCAAAGATAAGGAAAAAAGTGGGAAAGACGTTTTTGGTCATGAAGGGTCACCACATGACTTTTCAAATGCTTGGATATGAAGGGTCATCCAAGATTGGCACCATTTTCCATGAGAATTGAAAGGTCACAAATGGGGAAGGCCAAAGGTCATTTGGAAAGCTATAAATAAAGACTTGAGTAGCCATTTATAATGTGGAAGTGTGAGGTTGATTTGATATTGTAATATCTAGCTTAGAAGAGCAATTATGAGAGATGATTTGTATTTGTTATATCTAGCTTAGAAGAGCAAAAGTGAGAGAGAGGAAGAAGATGTTGTATTGATCTATCATTTGTTGAGATAACAACATTGAGAGATAGGTGTGTGGTATACACAAAGGGGTTGGTGCTCCTGTGGGTTGGTGCTCATGAATTGTTGCTGGGTTGGTGCTCGGTAAAGGAGTTGGTGTTCCTGTGGGTTGGTGCTCATGAATAGGTGCTGGGTTGGTGCTTAGCAAAGGGGTTTGAAGCTCCTGTGGGTTGGTGCTCATGAATTGTAGCTAAGGTTTATACTTGGAAAAGGGGTATGGTGCTCATGTGGGGTTTTTTTCACAAATATATTTGAGATTGATTCTCCATGGTTTTTCCCACATTAGGTTTCCACGTTATATCTGGTGTCTCTCTCTATCTTGTGTGGATGTTTATTGTTTAAGTTTTATTGCATATCTTGAATGTTTGATTAAGTGGAATTTGGTTAAAGGAAATATTTATAAGACATATAATATACTGATTCACCTCCCCTCTCAGTATATTCCATGCTTAATAACGTGGTTTCATGTCCATACCCTTGAATTTGGAATCTAAAACTTTTCTATCTTTCCAATCGAGTCCTTATGAGGGTTTTACAAGGGTTTTGAGTGACCTGGGATCTTAACCTTCATTCATAGCCATTTCATGTTCAACCTCCATAAAAATTAAATTTAAGGCTCCTTAAGGACCCTCTATAACTCTAATAAATGGATCAAGGTCCCATGCATTATTTCATGAAAGTTGACCTTCGAGCTCCATTTCTTGCATTTTATGAGGGGTTTGATCCATTCCTAGCCAAAATGGCTTCTTGATGAGTTCCTTTGCTAATTTAGAGTTGTATCACCTCTATATATGTTCCAAGAACATGATAAAACTGATAGTATATCTCATTGAGAGATAGAAACATGAATGGATCCTCCTTAGGATTTGGCCTAAACCTTATGCAAAGAGTTTACCTATAACCTTATGTTCAAAAACAACTCTTTCTTGATTCTTTTTTACCTATAACAACTTAGATACCTCAAATATTATTTAAAACACATGTAAAAATACATTATAAGACTTTAAAAAAGCTATAATTAAGAATGACCCTCTATTTGGTATTAGACCCATTGCTTGCACAACTAGATACACCTACAAACCTAGTAGCTCCAAGCCTTTTGTATGATTTCCAACCATGTAATCAATTTTAAATGATGGTATTAGATGTTATTTAACTCACCAAACCTTCTTGGAAACCTTACTTCACTTTTAGTATGTGTTTTTGACCATTTTCCCCAATTTTGCATGGTCTGTGTAAGGGAAAAGTGACCCCTATCTAAGACATAATAGGGTAAACTTCCCCTATTTATTTCAAACAAATAATTATGATATATTATATCTTAGGTCATAAGGATTACCTTCACAAAGTTGTGGCTTCTGAATCCAATGGATGACCCTCCAATTGATCTAAAACTCAAGACTGAGTTTCTTGAGGAGATGCCTATAGAGTTAGAAGGGAAAGGACTGTGTTTTTGGGAGTTTAGGGTCTGTAGGTCATAATATAAACTTAGTTTGATGTTAATGGTACTTATATCCATATTTATTATTCTATAAACCATCTTCATGCCTTCCCTTACTTTCCTTGAAAGTCAAAACCCATACTTTACTTGAGCTTAGAAGGTGACCCTGCCCGTAGGTTCTCAAACACCATTTGGGTCATGGTGTTGAAGGTAAAAAGGGGTGGATCATGATAGTGAAGTAGAAATATTTCTTGCCTAAACTCCAATGCCTTTTACACATTCTTGAATAAATATTGTGATCACATTCCCTACAGGACTGAGACACAAACCTACAGGCCTGTAGGTTTCTAAGGTATGTTTTTGACCTTAAAATGTATGTCATTTAGTTTATTGTCCTCTTATCACTATTATGTTATCATATCATCTACTTATATGATCTATTTTCAGCTTAAAAATCTCCCTTTCCCTTTACTAAGATCAAACTCAGGGTTTTGACTGTAGATGCCTATTTCTAGGGCTGTAAGTGCAATGAACTTGATTTGGATCATGTTGACCTCATATAGGGGCTTATTGAGCTTGTGTCTAGTCTTATAACATTAATATTCAACTTAGTTCTCATTAGGAACCCTCAATTACATATTTGTGATAAATCATTAAGACACTATCTTCTCTACCCTGTATGTGATTGTTCACAGTCTTGTGTATGGACATGGAGCATTCATTAGTGTTTAAAGACATTATATTTGCCTTTTCTCATACTCTCTTACCATGCATACATCATTTGAATCACTTATAATCATTCAATTTTATAACATAGCCTAGGACACTTAAATGCGATGTAAATTAACATTTTGGTCACTATCTTGTAGACATCACTACTTGTTTTAGTAGTTTTTTGCCATCTTTATGCTTTGCAACATCTAATCTCCACTCATATTTGGCTTCTAAAAATTGGAATAAATATTTTAGGTAGATATTAATACCCAAATATCCAATTTGAAATCTTGGATCATCTATCAAGTGTCTTTTGTGATGTCCTCAAAAACCTTCAAGGCCTCTATTTGACATTTTTAGGGCAAAAGGCCCTAAGCATAGTCCAATGTTCCAATTGATGTTTTGACACTTCACTTGCCAAAAAAAGATGATAAATAGGCCTATATAGGCCATCTTATAGTAAATAATCCAAATTGGATTGACCACATTCTTAGAATACCTCCAAAAGGTTTGCTTATGTCCTTAGTTGTAGATGGCCATCTCTTTTATGCAAGCAGGATTGAGAACACTCTCTAAACATGCAAGTTTGAAGTGCTTACATGCCTTCATCCAAAAATTCAATTCTCATTAGTGATATTAAGAGGATAAGAACCATGTCAAATATTCAAACTCACACTTGTGATGTCAACATGCTCATGTAGATGGAGTTTTGACTGTTGTACATAGGTAGGAAG
The DNA here is from genome assembly GCA_037957365.1 of Torreya grandis. Taxonomy (NCBI): domain Eukaryota; kingdom Viridiplantae; phylum Streptophyta; class Pinopsida; order Cupressales; family Taxaceae; genus Torreya; species Torreya grandis. Next base: position 619,019 of record JARHVA010001027.1, read on the forward strand.
ATGAAGAAGCAATATTTTGCAAGGGTAAGACTCCATAAACACTACAAAATCACTTGTTATCCCTTACATATAACTTAAAATTTAGGATCATCATCTAAACAACATCAAACCACTTTTATTTGTAAAGCAACTGAGATGACTATTGGTGTAAACTATTGACATTTTGCATACATGAGCAAGCCTAAAAGGGATTTTCTTGGACACTTGAACTCTCCAAAGATAAAATGACCATGGGAATATATTGGAAAGTATGGGAAACTCCTAAAATAACCAAATACATAAATCCAAATAAAGAGAAATTGAAATAGATTCAAAAGAGACCCCCTCTTCAATGTAAATTCTCAAAAAGCTACCTGAGGTGTTGACAATTGTTCATAGAGGAGGATAAACCAAATTGCAACTTATTTTTATCGATGTGGATTAGACTTAGATCCCTAATCACCCCCAAAATCATTTATTCTAACTTCAACTGTACGGCTTATGGTGAGCACTTGAAGTTGAGCCTTCTTTGTATGCTAAGAGGAGAAAATGAGAAATGAGTTTTAGAAGAGATTTTTTGAATTATCCTTGAAATAAAAATGTGGAAATAAGTGTGGGAAGGTGAATAGTTTCTCTTCTCACATTTTTGACTGATGATGGACTTGGGAAGTCCATACAAGTGCCCAAAAGCTCTTATTTTTTAGGGAAAATCACTCCTTGATCAACCTACCAAATTTCAGTTAGGGATAGATACTAAAGACTCCTTAGAACACATGGCACATGATATGACTTTTTTACACTTACACACCAAAAAATCTATACAAAGCATTAAATGCACTTAAAATAGCTTCTAAATGACCAAAAAATGATAAATAGACCTAGGGGACTAATAACCAAGGGTAGTATAACATAAAAGGACATTAATTGATCTTTGAAACACTTTATAACATCCATTTAGACCCTTATAGACCCTAGAACTCAAGTTTTTGCCTATAGGTGCCCTAGTTTGACTAAAAAATGAAACTTGGTCAACATGTTCTTTAGAAGAACCTTAGCTATGCTTGCCTCTCTATCATCAACTTATAATGAGGTTATGAACATAGAACATTAGATGGTAACACAAAGATATAATTTATGTGCTTTACCATCTCTAGGATAATTAGGGGCATACAATCATATCCTTATGTTGAATTAGGCCCTTATACAAAACACCTTGATCATGAATCCAATCTTAGGTATTATGTATGGTACCCATGACCTAGTGTATGCTCTGACTTTGATGAACTACATGCCTAATGGTTTGTCCAATATGCCCCCAATAATGTAGTGCCATAGTTAAATAATTCATAGTTAGTCCCAATGGTATAAAATAATATTGTAGCTATGTCGAACACTAGTGGGTATGCTACTTCCAGTAGCACTCAACATGTAGTTCCACCCTATTTGAATCCTCAGAGCCCTACCAACAATTCCCAAAACCATGCTTTCATTTCTACCCCTATGTTCTTGAATGCAGGTGCACCTATGACTAACCCACAACTTTAAACAACATGCCAACCCAACACTAGCACAAAATTAGAAGTAGGTAACTTGAAATAAATGGTTCAAAGCCTATCCAATGATGTGGTTAATATATGAATATAGGGACCTAATAATGCAAATCAGAATGTAAATAACCCACTTTAGGGTAGAAATTTCAATTTCTAAAGGCCTAATAAATAATGGAATACCCAACCTAATAACGGGAATGTACCCAGTCCTATTGACAAAAAAATCAAAATAATAACAATGCTTCCCATTCTATGAATTTTATAGACTTGGCTTTAGGCATTTTGTATATAGTGCATAACACAATTGACCATGTAAAAACCAATTGTGCTAAGTTTATAGCTACTTCAAACATCTTCCAAAAGGAGATGGACAACATGGAAATTATTCCCACTCCTAATGAAAGCCAAAACTAAGATGGAGGGAATGCAGACATGACTTTAGTATTAAAAACTTATAAATTTCCATTTGAGGATGAAAATGAACTTGAAGACAATCTAGATGAAGTTCACACATTTAGGTAGTTCCAAAGTGGAAATAATTATCGACTGAGAAGTAAATAAATCAACCTATTGACCACCTCTACTCCTAAGAATGATAGTCAAGTCCCACTTGATGTAAATTTGAGCAATAATCCTCCTCTAAATAAAGGACCTCTCAATTATTATCAGCCTAATAATTATTCTACATATACCTTAGATGATAAACAACAAAAAAGGTCAAACTTAAATATGATATTATTAAAGATAAATAGACTAAAGATAATATAACTATGACATACTTCATATTTCTAATCAAAGAGAATTACTTTTGAAAGATTTTCCTGATAATAAGGGGAAATGATCTACTAAATTTTTTGATACATATGTTGCTCTCTATAAAGAGAAGATTGAAACTCATCCATTCATCTTAATAGTTAGAATATTTGGAAAAAACTTAAACAATTGCTTGGTTAATTTAGATGCCTTCAAGAACATCATGCCTCATGCTAATTTCCAATAATTGGGCCTCAAACCCACCAATTCAAGTCAAGAGGTTGTCCAAATTGATAAAACAAAGGTGAAAGTAATGGGGTAACTAAATCATATACACATGCAATTGGAATCAAATCAAAGTATTCAATAATTCATCGATATCTAAGTTGTGTATATCCTGAATGCTTATGGTATGTTACTAAGCTGAGATTGGTCAAGAACATTAAATGGTTATATGGCAACAAACTTTAGCCACATGTGGCTACCGTGGCATAGTCTACCTAACCAGATCAAAATTGAGAGAGAATCAAAGATGACACACATGATCATTGAGTATAACCAAATAAATAATATTCTCTATGAAGAATTAGAAATGGGAGTTTACTCACTTGATAAAGAACAAGGAACACATAATAACCTCTCTATTAATGTGCTTAGTGTGCAACATATTCCATAACTGGAAGAATTGGACTAGTTAGATAAAGATGACTTCTATTTTGCCTCAAAGATGGTATCATTTTAGAATGCAGCCATAACATGTGAGAATTTAATATTTGATGACTTAAATTAGAAGGAAGAGTTTTTATGCTCTTCACAAGATGGAACAACTGTAATGTATATCTCCCTTCTTACTTCTCCTACAAAAGAGTTATCCATAGCATATTTGTTAACTAAAAGAACTTTAAAAACTGAAAGATAGTGCATATTCAATCATGAATGATAAATTACACCAAGAGATTAACATTGCAATTGAACTTCCCTTGCAAAGACCACCATCATGTTCTGACACAATAAAATCTAATTTTTGGACCTTAAAGTTTGATGGATCCAAATCTAAGAGTGGATATGGTGTTGGGGTAGAATTAATCAATCCAAGAGGGAAATATTATCTAGGGGCATATTGCCTACAATTTACTTGTACCAATAATGTGGCTACGTATGAGACACTGGTCTAAGGACTCCAGCTTACCCTTGAAATAGAATGAAAAACATCAACATGTTAGGTAATTCATAATTAGTGGTTAAACAAGTGATGATACAATATTCATGCATTGACAAATGATTTTCTAAGTACCTAAACCATGTTTGGAACCTAATATAATATTTTGATGTTTTTGGCATCTAGACTCTACCCAAACAAAGGAACTATACAGTTGATGCACTAACTACTACTACAAGCACTTTGGACCCCATTTCCAATTCAAGGATAAGAAGATTCTTAGTGGAACCAATATCTACCCCTTAGTTACTAATAATGTCACAAGTTTCTAGGTTTTTAAAGATGACCAACACATATTAAACTTCATCACTAATACATATGTATTTACTGATCAAACTATTAATGAAGATTGTTGAGATGACTTTGAACTTGATAAGGATGAGACAATGAATTTGAAGACAAAAAACATACCCAATAGAATGGTCTCTCTTGAGAAGCTAGTCAACATAGATTGATAAGTTTTCCCTTGTTAAGTGCATGTTACATAAGTAGTGCAATCTAGGTAATGTAAATGATGTGAAAAGTGTGTTTCTAGGCACCACCTATACCCTAAAAGAGAAACAAGGTTTTAAATGAGCCCTCAAGGATTTTAGAGATGTTATTGCATGGAGTTATGAATATTTGAAGGTCTTCTACATTTCTATCTTGACACATATTATCCCCTTCAAACTTGGAGTCAAGACCTTTAAGTAGAGGCAAAGGCTTATCAATATGATATTGGAGCCACTGATTTTGAAAGAAGTGCATAAACTACAAAAACTACTTACAACAAAGATCATCTTCCTAGGGAGACACTTTAAATGGGTTACAAACTTGGTGTCAATGAGGAAAAAGAATAGGGAGATCAGATTGTGTGTGGATTTTCATAGTTTAAACAAGGCATCTAAAAAGGATAACTATCCCTCATCCTCATTGGATGAAGTTCTAAAAATCATGAATGGAGGACAAATTATGTCCTTCTTGGATGGATATTCAAGCTATAATTAAGTGGCAATCGATTATGAGGATAAAATCAATACAACTTTCACAACCAAGTGGGTCACATTCACATATAAAAGAATGCCTTTTGTCTTGATTAATGTGGGTGCCACATTTTAAAGGGTGATATACATTATATTTAAAGACCTTATGGGTAAATATATAGTTGTATACATAGATGATCTAACCGTCTTCTCCAAGAGAAGGATAAATCATGTAAAGGACTTGAGAAAAGTGTTAAAGTGGTGCAAAGACCATAAAATCTCCTTAAACCTAGATAAATTTATATTTGGAGTCACTGAGGAAGGATTTTAGGCCATGTCATCTTAGACCAGGGTATATCAATTGATCTTGAGAGGGATAAAAGCTATTTTAAAAATCCCATTACCCAACATGAAGAAAGAACTAAAGTCATATTTTTCAAGATTAACTTCATGAGGAAATTTATCCCTAGACTTGTAGAGATATTTAAGACTTTGAATAACATGCTCAAAAAGGATACTGAAGTTGAATGGAAAAGTTAAGGCAACCAACTTTCACTCAAATCAAAAAGGTAATTGTGCACACATTAGTTTTAATCAGCTCTAATTACACTTATCTTTTTTATATTTACTCTTCTACCTTAAAGCATTCAACTATTGTTATTTTAACACAAAGGAAAGGGGATGGAGATGAATGACCTTTTTCATTTATGAGATCCCCTTTAATAAATATGTAGTTAAGATACACTATGATGGATAAACAAGCCTTTTCACTGATCAAGGCTATCAATAAATTTTAGCATTACATAATGCATACTAAAAACTTTATTGTCATGTTTGACCCAATGGTAAAAGCCATGTTGATATAGAATGAGCTTGGGAATGAAGAGGTAAGTGGATGACCATCCTGCAAGATTTTGACCTTAAAATTCAATAAATGATAATTGTGAGAGGACAATGACTAAACAAAATGATGGTCAAATTAGATCCACAAGCAACTTGTCAACACTATGCTATTAAAGATATTACCAATGATGATTGGTTCAAGGAATTGGTTCACTACCTATTGAATAATGAGTGTCTTATACATTTGAATTAAATGCAAAAGAGATCACTCTGCATGAAAAAGCAACCACTTTATGATCAAATTAGGGGTACTCTATAGACAAAACCTAAGGGCATCTATTTGAGATGTATTAATAAGGAGGAATCAATATATGTGCTTAGTAACCTCCATGGAAGACATGGGATTGGGCATGGATCAATTAATTCCACTACCCAAAAAATATTAAGAGTTGGCAACTATTGGCCACACTTGTTAAAAGATGCACATGCACATGTTTAGAGTTGTCATCTCTGTCAGGTTGTTGCACATAGGGAACACACTCTAGTAATGCCTCTACTACCAGTAATTAAAGATAAACCTTTCACACAATAGGGACTAGAATTTGTGGGGGTAATAAACACAAATTTATTTTCATGCCACAAGTTTATTCTCACTACAACTGAATACTATAGTCATTAGGCTAAGGATCAACCATTCAAGAATTGTACAACTAACATAGTCATTCAATTCTTGGAGGAGCACATTTCCACAAGGTTTGGTATGCCTTATGCTTTAGTATGTGATAATGGACCTACCTTTTCCTCTATGTAATTCCTAGAATGGGCATATAATCATTAGGTAACCCTAAAATTATCCTCTAATTCTTATCCACAAGGGAGTGGGATAGATGAATTCACAAATAGGAATTAGATAAGCATAATTTAAAGGACATTGGAAAAAAATACCTGGAATTGGCATAATGAGTTGAAATTTGTGGTATGTGTAGATAGGACCAAAACTAAAGCCATTCGAGGCACTTCTTCATACCATCTAGTTTATGGCAATACCATATTTTTCTAATAAACTTGAGGATCCCTACCTTGTTATTTATGAAGAATTACTTGTAAAAAATGATCAAATAAAGGCTCACCTCTTGAATATTATGTACTTAGATGAAAAATGTGATTTATCCTTGTTACATTTTAGTAGTCATTAGGAGTTAGTCAAATGATTGTTTGATAAATGATCCAAAATAAAAGCATTTGGGATATTTGACCTTATCCCTATGTGTAACAAGGCTCATGAACAAAAGGAACAAGATAAAAAATTTGATGTATTATGGTTGGGTCCCTACCAAATCTCTAAAATCTCGGGTAAGAATAATTTTCACCTGAGGTGTCTTACTAGTGAGGATGTTCCATTTCCCATCAATGGAAAATTTCTAAAACATTATTTACATGCTTGATTGGCTTGGAAATCCCTATAAATAATCTCTCTTTTATTTTTTTGCTTTATTGTTCTATTTCTTTCACATCCCTTATTTTAGTGTAGGTTTATTACATGCCTATTTTCTATTTATTTTATTATTTTTCCCCACTTGGTTTAGTATTGTTGCACCTCTTTTTGAGATGAACCTATTGTTCTGACTTGAGGCTTCCCTTACTTGATAAAAGAATGTGAATGGGTAGCATGTTTGTGAATAACACCAATGGCATTATTATGCATAAAATGTTTAAAATCTTGTTTAAAATACTTATATGAACTGTGGTGTTTTCCTTGTATGGTTAGAATGATGAAGGATAATTATTTATAACATAGCATATAAATTTAAAAAGGCTAAATTTATTATTTTAAAGATCATCAAATGCACATAACAAAAAATATGAAACATGATGTAGTGATAAATTTTCTATATTTGCTTTAATAGACTGTGTACTTGATGAATATCACTTGATGTATGGCTTGGTATCCAAAAATATATGGAAAAATCAAAGTAAAATCTCCTTTCAGAAGAATTGAGATAAAATGCAAAATCTAAACTTTCTCCTCGAAAGGGTGATCTTGGAAACCTCCACCATAGGCTTTTCAGCCTGGTTGGCAGTGGAACAAGGCCTTAGGAAGGGACCAAAGGTATATATGTTGGGGATATAGACACCCAAATCATAGTAGGTAAATGTTCATGCCATTCCCCCTTCAGCCAAATTAAAAAATCCTTTCTTCTTTCAACAATGCCCATTAATTAGACAAATTTGATTTATTGTGTGTGATTAAAAAATGATTGGATTAATCACATGAACCCACACACAAATGGTCTTTAGGTAGAATTATATTTTAGTATGGACCATGTGTTCGAGAAATTTTTTATACCTTCATGTTTTGACTTTGTGATGCAAGAGCATCTACATTCACCTTCATGTTAGACATGGTCAAGTTGAGACTAGCCTTTAATAGGCATGCAAAATATAATCATGTTTGAGTTTGAATTCAAATCCTTGTATTTCCCTCCAAATGTTGTCTTGAGAGGAGTAAATGTAAATGTAAAAAATTAAAGTAAAAAGGTGAAGTTAGAGAGAATCCCCATGTTGGAATCCAATATTGGCATGTAAGACAAATAAGGGAGATGGTTGAAATCCTCCAACCATAGGATATTAGTTTTTTAGACAATCTTCTCCATTTAGCATATTGGTTTAGAAAATCTTCTTTGCTTATTTTAGAGCCCAATTTGGGAATAAAAGAGAAAAGAGTTATTCCAAAATAATGATATATGTATTATGTTTGAATTCATTAAAAGGGAGTAAGGTAAGAGGAGGAGAGATAGAGAATGAGGATCTCTCATTTAAGGAGAGAGAGAGAGAGGGATGTAAGAGTGAAGGAGAGAGCAGATTAGATGTGAGAACAATAATAGACATGAAGTGTTTAATAAGAATTTTGGAAACCATTGATAATGGATCATATAAATGAGAAATTAACTTGTAATTATATTTAATTTTTTAAGAAGGAATAATATTTGATCCCCATGATTGTGTTATGCAAACAACAAGGGTCTAGTTATACAATATACAGGCCTAAGTGTGTGTATTTTCTTTAAGAGATTAAGGAAAAAATAAAATTATATTGGAAAAAATTATGTATGAGTAACATTTAAGCATTGTGTATAAAATAATTTGTAACTCATGATATGATTGGGAATGTTTTAAATGTTGTGAGAATAAAGGAACATGGTATTGATAGGGTAGTCAAAACCATACATAGTCCACTGTTCAATAGTATATCTACATGATATTAGATGCATGGGTATTATAAGAGCATGTGAAAATATAATTTATGTAATTAATAAATAAAATGATAAATAAATAGACTTTATAAATCCTTAGATACCTTAAAGATCATAAATGCTTACCCTCGCCCTGTAGGTGACAACCTATAGGTATGCACACAGAATTTGGGATGTTTTGAGTAATAAATGGAATGATAAGACTATTATTGCATATTTATATGAATAGGGAATTAATTTAGATAATATACATGCTTGAACACCATTTTAAGGCTTGTTAAATAAAGGATTTGTGAAGAAAACCTAAGGAAACCTGTTCACTGTCAAGAAACACAATGTAAGCAAGCTAGATCCTCTTGTTTAGGATGAACAGAGGATTGATTTGGAAAATTTGATGAATTGGAAAGATAAAGGAAGTATATTTAGAACTAAAACATCAATTTTTAACCCTTGAAACAAGATAAAACACTCCCAAGATAATTTATTGTGCTCTCGGCCCTGTGCAGGACTAAGCTAGGGTTTACTTAGAAAAAACATTGTATCTTGGGTTTTAACCCTTAAAAAATTCTAAAAAATTTCAAGAAGGTTGATATTAATGTTATATAATTAATGAAATAGGTTTTATGGTAAATATTTTTTTATGTAAGGAGTTATGTCAATTTCAATGACTATATCTGTATGAGGAAAATAGTAAAATTGACCTTGTTTCACTAAATTTTGAATTTGTGAAGAATTTTATGCCTAGACATAGTGTGGAGTGATATAAAAAAAAATAAAAATATTAAAATACAACATCAAAAGGTGAAAATAATCTTTTTGAATAATAAATGAATTAAAATGATGTTTTAGGCTTGTATCAAGGCTAATTAGGCCTAGTGAAAGAATAGGAAAAGTGCTAATTTGGAGGATATGATCCAAAACAAGGGTATGTGATTTTGATCTATGTTGTGTAAATTGGAAATGGGTATAATATAAAAGTTTTATATTTTTTATATGATCAATATTATGAATTTTATATCCAAAATATAGTGATTTCTAATTTTTAGAGAAACATGGTAATTTGAGCTTGACAGAGGTATTTTGAGCCATTTTGTCTGAAGAAGACCCATAAAAAAGTCCATGATATTTTAAAATGGAAAAAAAGGGTACTAAAAAATATTTTTTTATTCCTATGAAGTGGTTTAGTTTTTAATATATGGGAAAAAATCAGTCCAAACTATATTTGCATAAGAAAACAAGATAGCCATAAGTAAGATAATTGCTAAGTGGGAGTGCTCAAGCTTTGGAAAGTAGTTGGTTGGCTTGAGGTGGATATAAAAACATGTTTGAAGGTGTTTTTAGGTGCATCAATTTTGGTATCAAAGCTTGAATATTTTGGTAATTTAGTAATTTGTTGATAATCATGATTGCTATTGAGTTGTTATAGGATTTGGAAAAAGGAGAACAGGATAAAGGACCAAAAGACTGGGGTGAAAAAGTCCTACATGAGGATATGAAGAGATAAAAATACCAAGGTGGAAAAGACCCTAGGTGAAGATCTCAGAGATAGAGATATTTTTGAGAATAATGCAAAGCAACAGAGTACATGAGAGTACTAAGATGAAGACAAACATCCAAAAGAAGAAAGGTATGATTAGTAATGAAATTGATAAAAAGATTGATATTTTGAAGAGAGATTTAGATAAGTTTTTATATAAATATGAGTCTTTGATGTAATTAAATAGGAAATCATGGGTATGGCCAATGAAGAAGAGGTTGAAGTGGCCAATATATCTCCTAATGAAGAGGAGAAGAAGGCAAAAGAAGATTGACAAGAAAAGGAAGCCCATGAGGCAAGAGTGTGAAAAAGTTGCCAAGTGAGAAACAAGATGAGAAATATATTAGGAAGAAGGTTATCATTGTGGAGAAAAAGAGAGTATAAGAAAGAAAAGATGAAGTGCTAGGGAGAGCACTTGAGAAGATGGGAGTGTTGATAAAGAGAACACTCATAGGGACCTTGTGGTCTCTTATTTTTATATCTAATGTCATTTTTGAATGGGTAATTGCAGGTATGAGAAACATTTTGAAAGTAAAAATAAAGGCCTTAAAGAATAAGAAGATTTGGTGTCAGAGAAGACACCAAGCACACAAGTGAATGTGCAAGAAAGAAAGAAGAGTTTGCTGTTGTTGATAGAGAATAAGGAATGCATTGATTGATGCATGAGAAGAGTATTGAGAACCTTATACAAGTAAGGGTAGAGATGGAAGAGGAATATTAATTCCATGATTCCATGGAATACCAAGAAGAATCAAGAGAATATCCAAGCATAAAGGAAGAGGAAAGTACAACCAATCAAGAAGCCATGCAAGCCATGGAACCCATGGATCAACCCATTAAGAAGGTAAATGTGAATTCAAAAGTTGATTTTTTTTATTCTCATAAACATGGAGCTACTGATATAAAACCATTGAAAAAGTATCAAGGACATGGATATGTAATTCCTAAATGGTGGAAGAAGCATACTCCCAAGCAACAGGAAGTGTTGGCACAAGATCATGGTTACATGATGCCTAAATGGCTTGAAAAGTCAAAAGATAAGAGGAAGAATAAAGTATGGGTACCTAAGAAGGAAAATAGTGAAGATGTATGTGATGAGGATATTGAAAAAAGGAGTCCATGAAAGAGGATTGAAGATGATTCAAGTAACCAAGATAATGAAGATGAAGTGGTGAACATAGAAGAGGCATTCTATGAAGATAAGAGGTTTGAGAAGTACGACAAAGAGGTAAAAGGTAAAAAAATTATTTATGGTGATGTTTTTGAATCATTTAATGATATTTTTAAGAAAAATGAAGAATGAAAATTGTATATGAGGACTAATATGTAGCAAGGAGAGAGTTCCAAATGGATGGATGATGATGAAGAAAGGGGTGAGTATGCAGCAAAGCAATGCCTCATTGAAAGCAAAGAATAAATAAGATGGATTCAAGAAGAGATTGAGGAGAGAAAGGAGACAAAAGGTAATGGTGCTTCAATTGTTTTTGATAAGTATATTGATGAAGAAGTTAATTTTTATGAAGACAAGCTAAGAAAGGAAGGAATGAGGTACAAGACAAGTAAAGGTTAAGCAATCCTTAAGGATGATGAGACCAATTTTGATGAAGAGAATGGTGAGATAGATGAATTATCACTAAAGGAGGAATTGAGAATATTGGAAGAGCTATTTGGTCATCCAAGAGAGATGGATACAAGCATAAACCATGATGAAGACACCATTCGTGAGAGTGAAGCAAGAAAAGAGCACACTAAGGTGGCAAAGGCAGGTTTTGTCAAAGAACATGAGAGTAGAGGTATCCAATAGACTTCATGGTCTCAAATTTTTGATTCTAAGGTGGTTTTTGATGATTTGATTGTAGGTTTTGAAGAGGTGAAGATGAATGAAGTCCATATCTCAATGGACAAACTCTTGAACCAAGAAGACAAAAAAGATCTTGAAGACACATATGAGAATGAATCATGGAGATGGGAGATTTTAGATGAGAAAGAGATGAGGAGAAGAACATACAAGAAGATAAAGAAAACCAAGATGAAAGACAAAGACCATCTCAAATAAGGACAAGCATTGGCATTGGTAACAAGACCTTGGGATCTAGGCATATAGTGAAAACTAAGGCATGGAGGAAGGAAAGACATTTGAACTAAGGTTCAAATAATTTATATAAAGAGAGTATGATGTAGGATCATCTAAATTCACCTTCATGTTATAAATGGTCAAGTTGAGACTAGCCTTCAATAGGCATGCAAGTTCTAGTCATGTTTGAGTTTGAATTCAAATCCTTGTATTTCCCTCCAAATTTTGTCTTAAGAGGAGGAGTAAATGTAAATGTAAAAAGTGAAAAGTAAAAATGTGGAAGTTAGAGAGAATCCCCACATTGGAAGCCAATATTGGCATGCAAGAAAAATATGGGAGATGGTTGAAATCCTCCAACCATAATATATTAGTTTGTTAGACAATCTTCTCCATTTAGCTTATTAGTTTGTAAAATCTTCTTTACTTGTTTTAGAGACCAAGTTGGGTGTAAAATAGAAAGGAGTTATTAAAAAATAATGATATATGTATTATGTTTCAATTCATTCAAAGAGACTAAGGTAAGAGGATGAGAGATAGAGAAGGATGATCTCTCATTCAAGGAGAGAGAGAGAGAGAGGATGATCAAAAGGATGTAAGAGTGAAAGAGAGAGTGAATTGGATGTGAGAACAATAATATACATGAAGTGTCTAATAATGATTTTGGAAGCCATTGAGCATGGATCATGTAATTGAGAAATTATCTTTTATCTTTAATTGTTTAATAAGGAATACTATTTGATCCCCATGATTGTGTTATGCAAACTACATGGGTCTGGTTATATAGTATAAAGGCTCGAGTGTGTGTATTTTATTTAAGAGATTAAGGAAAAAATAAAATTATATTGGAAAAAATTATGTATGAGGAACCTTTAATCATTGTGTAGAAATTTTTTTGGAACTCATGATATGATTTAGAACATTTAGAATGTTGTGAGAATAAAGGAACAAGGTATTGACAGGGTAGTCAAAACCATACATAGTCCATTATTCAATAGTAGATATAAATTAAATTAGATTAATGGGTCTTATAGGAGCATGTGAACATAAATTAAGAAATAAAATGATGAATAAATAGACTTTATAAACCCTCAGATACCTCAAAGATCATAAATGCTTGCTCTCGGCTTGTAGGTGATAGTGTACATGTATGTGCACAAAATTTGGGATGTTTTGAGTAATAAATGGAATGACAAGACTGTTATTTCATATGTATAGGAATAGGGAGGGAATTTATATCATATAAATTCTTGAACACCAATTTAAGGCCTATTGAATAAAGGATTTATGAATAAAACCTAAGGAACCCTATTCACTATCAAGAAACATAGTGTAAGCAAGCTAGATCCTCTTGTTTAGGATGAACAGAGGATTTATTTGGAAAATTTGATGAATGGTAAAGTTAAAGGACATATAGGAATACCTAAAACATCATTTTTTAATCCTTGAAACAATATAAAACACTCCTAATAGAATTTATTATGCTCTCAACCCTGTACAGAACTGAGCTGGGGTTTACTTAGAAAAAGCATTATATCTTGGGTTTTAACCCTTAGAAAATTCTAAAAACTTTCAAGAATATTTATATGAATTTTAGATAATTGTTGAGGTGTGGAGCTAAAAGCTTCACCAATGAGCGAATGCAAAGGTTGCTATATTACACAGTCACCGATGTTAGTCAGGGATCGACTGGAAGCTGATGACGTAGGTTATGGATCGGCTAACGTTGGTCATGTGCAGACTGATAGGGATCGATGTCGGTCACCTGTGCGTCCAAAAAGTCTATTTTTGTGGATAAACAGAATGTTTGCATGATTAGATTAACTGTTATTTGCAAGTCCACATTTCTATTTTTGGCAGGACTGTTTTGAACCCTTGATTAGGAGGTGTATCTAATGGTTGAGAATGCATAGCTCATGATCCCTAATCTTATATAATAGGGATAGATCTTCATAGCTTGTGTAACAGACAATTCAAGTAGCTGAATTGTGTTTGTAATTGTGAGAGAGAACTCTTGAGGGAAAGAGATCTATACATCTGAGAGGTGTGGAAGAAAGAGATATTTCTTCATTGTTTTTCCTTCTGAGAAGAGTTTAATACAAGTTTTCATTGTTTCTTGTATCTCTTGTTCTTTGCTGATTCTAGTTTCTAGTTATTTATTACTTCTGATTAATTCCATGTTTAGTTGCTTGCACAACAGTAATCAATTGTTCTTGTTTGATCCTGAAAATAATTAATTAAATATGTTTCAAGGTAAATGGTTTTTTATGGAAGGAGTTATGTCAATTTTAATGACTGTCCCTGTATGAGAAAAATAGTAAAATTGACCTTGTTTCACTAGATTTTGAATTTGTGAAGAATTTTGTGCCTAGACATAGTGTGGAGTGATATGAATAAAATAAATATATTATAATACAACCTAAAAAGTTTAAAATAATATTTTTGAATAATAAATGAGTTAAAATGATGTTTTAGGCTTGTATCAAGGCTAATTAGGCCTAGTGAAAGAACATGAAAAGTGCTAGTTTAGAGGATATGATCCAAAACAAGGGTATGTGATTTTGATATATGTTGTGTAAATTTGAAATGGGTATCCTAAAAAAGTCTTATATTTTTAATATGATCAATATGGTGAATTTTATATCCAAAATATAGTGATTTTTGATTTTTAGAGAAACATGGTAATTTGAGCTTATTAGAGGGTATTCTAAGCCATTTTGTCTTAAAAATACCTATAACAAAGTCCATAAGCTTGTAAAATGGAAAAAAGGGCACTCCAAAATGGTTTTTGATACCTGTGAAGTGGTTTAGTTTGTAAGATATGGGAAAAAATTAGTCCAAACTATATTTGCATAAGAAAATACGACAACCATAAGTAAGATATTTGCTAAGTGGGAGTGCTCAAGCTTTGGAAAGTAGTTGGCTAGCTCACAGTGGATATAAAAACATGTTTGAGGGTTTTTTCAAGTGCATCACTTTTTTGAGGAAGATTTATTGTTTCTAATACTTATGTTTGAATGCGAACTAGAGATTTTAGAGTCTTGAGGTATTCAAGAGTATCTCCCAATAGGAGTCTCTATTTTTATTGCTCGCACAAGATGCCCCATTTTTAGCTTAAAATGGGGAACCTATTTTTTTGTGTGATCTTTGTCCCATGGGAGTATTCATGTTTTACATGTTTAAGCCTTCTCTGATTTGTTGTCTAGTAGATGATAAGTTTCAAGTGACAGGGTGTTATTCCTTTGTAGTGTTTTTTTGCATTAGGATACTCAGTCCAAGATTTGTATCTAGATTTTTTAAGATCATTTTCCTGAATATGTCTTAAACTAAAAAAATTCAACTATGTAAAATTATATTTTATAATTTCTTGAAAATCCCCTTTTGGGTAAAATCTCACAAAACGTGTGCAAATTGTTTGACTTCTTTAGGGTCATTTGTAGTCTTTCTCTTTCCAATCCAACACATTTCTACTTTAGTTCAATATGGATTGGATAGTGTTTATGATTATTTCAATTTTAAATTAGTCACTTTTAGATGGATGGGTTAAGTCTTGTTAATATTATTCTAAAAAGGGCTACTATATTCTACTAGATTAAACCCCCTTTCGATCCATTTCTACTTCAATCTACTTTAAAGTGATGAAATATTTGTTTATGTTCAACTTTTGCTTTAGTCAGTTTCATAAAAATAGTTGAAATAAATTTGGAATTCAAATTTGAATTATATGAAAATGGCTTCCTTTTTGTTTAGTTTTTGTATGCTTTCATTTTAGAAAGGATTTAACTATTGTAATTTGAACTCCTAGCCATTTCTTTTTAAAATTCCTTACCATTTTAATCTGAAACTTTCCCGACCATTGGATTTGGAATTTAGAGTTATTCATTGTGTTTCTTCAAATTTTTACTTTCAAGTGCCTAAATTAACCCTTATGCCACATGGTGATCTCTTGAAGCTCCTAACAACCCTAAACTATTCTCAAAAGTGTTTCAACATTTATTCAGTTTTCAATAATATCTCCTAGAGCTATGTGTCAAAATTTCACTACTTTGTAGGACTTAAGTAGTTCAAAGTTTGCCTAAATGTCTTAAACTCTCTAAATTAGTGAGACACTACCAAGTGGTAGGATCTAAATAAAAAACCATCCTAACTGATTATGTATAAAGCAAGATCCCTCAAGTGAGCAAATTAGTGGGATGTTGTCGTATTGCATGATTTTAGTGAATCATTACCCTAGGATAGTCAGTACAAATCTAAAACACATCAAATCTCTTAGGTTAATAGGATGATTCCATGTGGTAAAATCCTACTTCAACTCAACTAAAGGAATAATCAACACATATTGAACCCCAACCGAGTAGTGAAATAATGTAAAATAACTATGTGGCATAACCTTGCCAAAAAAGGACATGTTGGCATTGATGCCATCAAGACACTAGTTTGAATTTGATAGCCCATCTGGTTGTCAAAACTGTCAAATCCCAAAAATAGACCATGTGTCTAATATGCCATGCAACATCAATTTAAATAGACATTTTAATGTCAAGATTGATCATGAAAAGCAAAATTCAGAGATAGACTAGGTAGCGACATTAAATTTGGGCATGGCATGCACATTTGGGAAAAGATAAAAAGGCACTAAGGACAAATATACCATGAAAAGGAGTGTTCTCTACAACAAGGATTATATGAATTTTTTTGAGTGGTGATCCCAAGGCATTATTGATCACTTGTAGCTATACTTGGCTGACATAATTTACTCACATACTCATAATAGTATGGTGTCTACCAGAAGTTCTCAATTGTATTTTTGAATTTTCATTGAATTCTTAAATACTTATGAAGAGGGAATGAGTTTCCTCCATTTTGAAATTTTGTATTTTGAACCTCTCTCACACTCTTATTTATAAGATTTTGAAGGCCTTTCTTAAAGCTTTATTTTTTAGGATTAGAGGATGTTATACCTGGCTAGCTCTTTGTGAATTATAAAAGGGACATAAAGAACCAAACAATTTATTTTTATGATTTTTTACAAATTTATAGATTAGTTTTGATTATCCTTTTTTTTGAGTTCTATTATTTTTAATGTGAATTTTTTAGTTGGATGATTATATGGGCTTTGAACTTTTTTAATCAAAAAATAAATATTGATATCTGTAGGCGGTTGGGATTATGTGTGGGTATTTTATTAGACATGTTTTTATGGTGGTTGAACCCATTTATTTTCATAGTCATTCTACCTAGACTCTTTCACCATCTTTAGTTGGAGTTATGATAGGTCTAACTCAAATAAAGATTTGTTTAATAGAGCTCACTCAATAAAAAATATTGCCTTGATCTTCATGGAAATAGGCTCTCTTTATGTTTACCCTTTCTCTTTTACATTTTATTTTATAAGTGTGTTAGCTTAGGGATTGGGTATCAATAAAATAAACCTACAATTAAATGTTTATCTTGATCATTATTTCATGTTCTATTTATCACCATTGTAACATGTTGCATCTATGAATATGGTAAACTAGTAAAGAAATTAGTTGTGATTTTTTATATGCAAGTCTAAGAAAGTTTGATTTATATTTAAGGCTAAACTCTACAAGTATTATCCAAAACATATGGATCCTCCAAATAAATGTCTTAATCAAAATAACCTTCACTTTAATTCATAAAACATGCCCATTAAATGGAATAGTCCACATTAGGGAACTTAGTGAAGACCAACATACCTAGACCTATTACATTTAGACCTTGGGGAATTATTATCCTAGTGGGATTTTCTTCCTTTCAGGAGAGGTAGAGCCTATAAAACCCTACATATTTTTGGATGTTTCAAAACACTTCTCAACATGTCTTATAATGTAATGAAATGAAAAAAACTAATATACTAAATGAATATATAAGATAATCTAGTAAATGAATATACAAGTTAATCTAGTACTCACTAAAGCTTGTGGCACAAAAGGGGAAGACAATAAAAAAAAAAGACAATTATTTTTAATATAGAAGTAATTTAATGTATCATCAATTAATTATGAAACATATACTTATCAAAATGAAGCGATAGGAAAATTTACCTTATTGGGGTGAACCCATCATGCCTCAATATGTCCCTTGGCCAATGGTGTTTTGTAAGAGGTTATTATGGTTTTTAAGGATTATAAGGATATATCAACTCTAGGCTTCAAGACTTCTCTTATGCATCCAATACCTTCTTAAGATGAATGATACTACTCTAAGGCAAAAACCTAAGCAATGAAATATTGAAATGATGGTATAAGTAGATTTATGAGCTCTAATGATGCATACATGAATGATTCTTTGTTTAGAAATGAAGTGAATGGGGGTATTTATATCCAAGTATTGACCCTAAACCTTCTTGAGAATTTAGCCAACAAGGTCAGCTGGGTTGATCGTGTTTAGCAGGAAATAGAGCTGTTAGGCATCAAACTAGATTAGTTGACAACATTTCATAACATGCATTAAATTCCCAATAAGGTTGACTAAGTTGATGTAGTAGGAAAATAAAGAAAAAGGGGTGTCACTTTGTTAGGGGTTATTTTTAAGGGTTAATTTCTTAGCAAAGTGTATAAGTAGGTTTTAATTACTTAATAATTTAGATAAAAATAAATTTTACTAGTTTTTAGTAATGGTATAGGGACCAAAAATCCTATGAAGCACCAAGAGTATGCCAACCCCTTTCCCAGTATACCCTTTAAAGCATGCACCCAGAGAGATTGAGACTCGATAGGTTCCTAAAAGAGCGAAAGCATAAGTAAATGATAAGTTTTTAAAAATATTGTGTGTATACAATTACTTTACTAAGTATGTCATTAGTATATCTACCTAAACATGACACTTTTATGCCTCACATTACATATGTTTCATAAATTCATTTATGACATATACTATACTATGATAATATACTCTCCACATGTTGACATGATTATATATTTATCACATGATATAATTAACTCTTATTTTGAGATGAGTGACTTGTAGTATACATCCATCATCTTAAAATGGGGAGTTATAATGGTTTTATCTTAGTGTAGATATTAAAATCTGATTTATATAGTAGTCTAGTCTTGTACACTTCAAAAATATCCATCATGGTTGTACCTTTTAGTTATTGACCTACCCACTACTAAAAGGCTCACATTTATTATCTCTTTGTTCCTAAATTATTTATCTATTATTCCTACCATTTTTATTCTAATTATTAGGCCTTATACATGGTGAAAAAATCTCTAAACTTGATTATTATCCTTCACTGTCAGTTGTAGACTTATACATTTTTGTAGTTTCCTAGACACTTGCATCCCAGGTGGATACCTTCATAAGCGCAAGTGTCCAACTTTCATAAAAGGTTTCCAATGCCTAAAATTCATCTAATTTACAAATGAAATGTATCTTAAAGGCCATCCTAAGTGATTTAGTGTGAGATATTCTCAAAAAGGGTTGATATATATACAAGCTCAACCCTCATCCATTCATCACCTAAAAATCACCCAAAAGTCACATTCACATATAGTGCTATCAATAAACATTTAGATGAGCATTCAAATGAGATAAACTAACTCAATTATCCCTATTTTAATATTAGTCATATGAGCAATATTTCCATAGGCCTAAAACATTTAAAGACTAGTTCATGAGCCATATTTTCCAAATTACAAGATAAATGATTATGTGCCATTATTTATCACATATTACATATTGATACACACATAATACAACATGTAGGGGATAAATACATAAGTTTTAGGCCCTCTTTTGAGTATTGGTTATGCAGGCAACACCCATTGACAGAGGGTCCTTAGGTTAACTCAACACCATGTACCCACTAACCCACTTTTCCCAAATTTACTCCAAGGGAAAGGAAGCTAGGGTTTTGATAATTTTACAAAGAGTGATACCATATACACATGATATGAATACATTAAAATAAAGGTGATATATAACCCACAAGGATCTAATTGGTGGCATCTAGATCAAGATAGTATTCCATACCAGACACCTATGCCATAGTTAGACACTTGTGTCGATACAACTATCTAGATCTGAGCCAAGCATTCGAGGCCATAGAAAAATTATTCCAATAATTTAATGATTTTTATATGATCACCTTATATTCCACTTATAGACTATTCCATATCAAACTTACATGAGCATAATAGATCAACTAAGTATCATTTGTTCCCTTTTATTTCAATATCTATTAATAGTTGTACTTTACTATTTTTAGCAATATCAGTTGTATAACTCCAATATATTATTTATCTAAGTTTATATTAATTGACATGCTCATTA
This sequence comes from Torreya grandis, assembly GCA_037957365.1. Lineage (NCBI taxonomy): Eukaryota > Viridiplantae > Streptophyta > Pinopsida > Cupressales > Taxaceae > Torreya > Torreya grandis. The sequence continues at coordinate 639,491 of JARHVA010001027.1, forward strand.
TATTAGTTTACCATAATTGTGTACAAACTAATCTAATTCCCCTTAACCTAAAAAATCCATTTATCTAAATTTAGGGTTAAACATTTGATGAACCCAACCTATGAGTTTCATGATTTTTTCCCTTGTTGCCTTGATTTTGTTTCTTTACTTATTTCATAATGGATGATATATATTATTTTGATGATTATGATTATGAAACTATCCAAATTTATATCAAGGAGTCATAATAAATCATCATTGTATTTTTACAAGCACATAAACATGCCATCATAATGCTTTGAAGGCTACTATATACCATCCCTCTAACTAGGTCCATGTTATCACCTCTTCAAGGAGTAAGGTGACACATCCTATAGTGAAAAAAATAAGGTAACCAACAAACCCTTATGAAAACCCTAGATGATGTGTGTATGCATATTCAATTTGAAATACTTATGGTTTGTGCTTGTGAAGCCCCAAAAGATCAAATAACCGATATGAGCAAGTTAATAAAAGAGTTACAAAATCAGATTACATAAGTGAAAAATCTAAAATATGATAGTGTTAATCATGTGTTGGAATTCATCTAGCAATGTCATACCCAACAATTTTCATGTCCAAAGGAAACTTTAAAATAGAACACATCTAAAACAAGTTATTCAAATATTTTACCCAAGGATACAAAGAGTACAAGTGAAATCCTAAGAAAAATGATTCAAATACCTTATCTACATCTTATAAAGAGATAAAAATACTATTGTACATATCATAGAATGCATGGACATATTATAAATTATTTTTTAGCTTTAAAGAAGAAAATACAAAATATAAAAGATAATGGTGATCTTGTTGACCAAATTTGACCTTAGGTAAAACTAGATCAACGCATTATATACTAAAAAATTCTATAAGGTAATTATAAGTCATTAAAATGTTCACATGGTCCTAGATAGGTCTAGTCACACTTTGATAGTCATATATAACTTATTTTAACCTTGATCATGTTTGTCATTTGTCCTAATGATATATTATGTCACCTTTTGGTCACATTTGAATGAAATGTATGGTTTTCACTAAGGAAAAGGTTTATAGAGGACATATAATGTACCACATGTCAAAAAGGTGTTAGGGGATAGTTTGAAGCTAAAAATAATGCAGGTTTAATGTAGAAACATGAAGATCATTATAAAAAGTTAGTTTTAGTTATTGTACAAGCTAATTTAACCCACCTGGCATATGTGACCACTTTAGGTAAGTCTCTTGAGATTCCCATAGTTCACTTCCATGATCATGTATCTTTGATAGGGCCAAAAGTGGGAAAAAATTGACCTCTCTCCCTCATCACTCTCTTGGGTAGGTCAAAAAGGTCAATTTATTTATACTTGCTATAGACATGATGAGTAGAGTTTAGTGAGTAAACTTGGTTGGTGATATTATCATTTATGGACTTAATTTCCATGGAAATAGTTTCTATTTTGGTGGTATGTTCTTGATGACCCATCACTAAGAATGTTAGTGACTCTAAACTGCCTACACATCCCCAATGGCTTTGGTTTTCTTCTCTATTTACTTTGATATGAGTAAATAAAGTAGTGCATATGGTATTATAGAGGATGTACACTCATTTAAATTAAACTATTTTTCATGTGAAAACATGGAAGGATAAGTAAAATCACTCCTTGTACTATGAAGTGAAGATAGTGATTGTCTGGAAAATAGTGTCTTGATAAGTTACAGGTGAAGGTGTGAATTTGAGGTTTGTAAAACAACTTGAGATGAATATCATCATTAGTGTAATGTGTTCTCCAAGTGTTAGTTGATATTGAAATCAAACCCAATTTAAAGTCATTACTGATTTATATCCTCATTATCTACTGCAGGCAAAATGTGTATTAAATATGTATTTCATAGAGGATTGGAGGTGTCAATCATCTTTTGGAGAGTCAAGTTATATACTCTATGATAAGTATCCACCATATTTAAGGCCTATAAAATATTCAAGTTTTCCATCATCTCCAAGAAGAGAATGGGTTTCCAAACAATGAAAACTTTTGCTATAGTCAAGCTTATATGGAGACCAACAGAAGTAAGGATGCTATAGAGGTCTGAGTATTTATGAAGATTAGATTTTTAAGGTTTTAATGAGGTTGTCAAGGTAACAACAATAGGACTAAGCCATTGAAAGGGACTTGAATGGATTTATAAAGTCATGAACATAGTTATGACCATCTAAAGCAAACCTATAGGTATAGAGTTGAAGAAAGTGGCCTAAAGGAAAGTCTTAACTTATCTGAAATACATTTTTGTTCCAGAAAATTTCATCTGTTGGTTGAAGACCATGAAGTTTGTGTGAGACTAATGTTTTCATTATTGTATCTTAGGCCTAAAGGAAATATAATAACATGAGAGGAGGTTACTTAATCTAGATAATATGATGGTAGAATGTGTTTTAACTCAGTCAAAATCCTATTAGAAACACTTGGTAACTACAATGCTATTGAGCCAAAATAAACCTTAAATTTGTAGAATTGTAGTATGTTGATAACAAAGTAATAAGATCATGGCCTCAAGACAAGAGTTGAGTATTTCAAGTGTGAAATAATAATAATTAATTTATGGGGAACTAAAAATCATGAAGTATAATATTCAAACCTATATCATCACTTACAAAAGCATCTTAACTCCTCTACTATGCACACCTACAGTTTCACTTGGACTGCAAACTAGCTAGGCTAGTGAAGGGCAAGCTTAATTGATATAACAAAGTTATAAGATGGAATTATCACTCTTATATGGATAAAATCACTTTTACATGTGATTATAAAAGGTAGAGTGGATAGATTAAATATTGAATTAAGCTAATTTGAAATCCCATATCCAGTTAATCAGAACCCTGCACACAAACTAGGCTTAAAATTTAGTTTGGAGAGTTTGTGATGTTGAGACTTATAGAGATATATTCATGGATTAAAAATTAGTATAGAGTATAATTATGACATAAAAAATAACCCCATGGACTCCTTTAGGATATAAAAATAGGGGAGGTGCCCTCTGTTTTTTCTCAAACCATAGGCACTCCCTGAGCAACACAACTTGTAGACTCAAAACATGAATGATGAAAAGATGAATGAAAGGTATTTGATGGATATAAGATGTTGTATATAGTTACATTGAATATGAACAAAGATGGAAAATGCCTATAGTAATTGGAAACCCTTAGAAGAGTCAAACAAATAGTCAAACATAGATAAGCCTATTAGGCCTAAATGCTCATGGCATCTAACTTTATTCATATGACCATGATAACCTTAAAAACACTTTGAGAGATTTCATGGGATAATATAAGGTTGGTAGGAACCATTTATTTTAGGGAGCTACCTAGATTGGTCATTTTTGGCCTAAATTCCTATAAGACGTACCTAGAATGTAGTTAGGATCTTGAGAGACCAACTTCCTTTTCTCATATTTGTAAGAATGGTGTACATGGTGAAAATATCAGATAGGGATAGTTGATGGGGGTCCTTAAATTATTTTCAATGGAATTTTTTTGAAGGTTAAGCACCTAACTTTTATGAATCATCACTAAGAAGCTAACCCTCCTAAAACCCTTGTATGAACCTAATGGAGAAAATATAATTGGATATGAAATCAAAGGTGGGAAATGGAATATAAAGTGATTTGGACATGATTATAACTCTCCTAGGCTCCTCACTATCTGTTTGTTCCATACCATTACTTAAATAGACAAGCCAAAGTCTAGGTTTTATACAAGTTTTGAGATAAATTATAGGTATAATAGGGAATAGGTGAATGAAGGCCATTGAGGGAAGTATTTAGATAATAATACTAAATGATTATACTTAGTTCTCACTTTTTTTGTGCATGAAAATACCTCTACTAATATATTCATTGCAGGTAGTTTGAATAAGACAATGAGAAGGCAAAGTGACTACCAAAGATTGGAAATGAGAAATGTGTTTTGAGTTTCATGGAGATATATATGATAGACTAGAGGAAAAATAAGGTCTACATGAGTTATCTAAAACCTCTAAAATGCATCTCCTTATACAACTACAAGTCATCACAATGACAAGTGTATGAACTAGGCCTAGAAGGCTAATGAATGACTGCAAATAGTGAACATAAGTGTCAAGAGGAAGATCATTAGTTGGAGAAGCATACAAGGACTTGCAATGATCTCATTTAATCTTCTCATGTTAGAATATAGTGGAAATTACTCCTATGGCAGTTTTAGATAGTCAAGTGGATGACTCATCATCAAGGTAGTTTCAAAGCAAGATAATAAAGAGTTCTAAGCCAACTTGAGGAAGGTGTTATGTTTTAAATTGATACATGTTCATGTAAAATTACTAACCTCTTTTCCAACTCATTTTCTTGAATTGTAACTTCTTTCCAAGTTTTTACACTTGACCTTGTGACCCTTTCACTTATCTTCTTCTCTCTCCTCTCTTATGCTCTATATATGCAAGCCTTTTTGGCTTTGTAATGGATCCATAATTGGTATGGTGAAGCCCTGCTAGTTTTGACATCTCATTTACCTTTGAATAAAGTTTTATGATATTAATTCATTATATGAAATCTCTTACCTAAGTATGTTAAGTGGTTTATGTGGTTGACAAGTGATAAATGTCTTCTCCTTGCTTTTATTTTGCTTTTGCATGTTTTGCATGAGTGATATCTCTTCTAACAAGTCTCATAAAGTGTGTCTTGAAGTGCGAGAGATAGTAGTAGTGTCTATTATCTAACCTTCTTTTCACCCACCTCTGGATATGTATATAAATCTACCTCTATGATAAACACTTATGCTATAAGGACATACAATTGAGGTTAGTCTTAGTAGTCTTCTTTATTAATGTAGACGTAAGTGTGTTTAGTGGAATTATCTTTGGTGTATCACCTTCATTAGTTTAGGTTGCTTTATGTTTCCTTCTTCCCTTTTCACCCCCAATGGTGATTATCCTAATGTAGTGTAATCCTAAAAGATATATCAAAGGAGATATCCCTTTTAAACCTAGATATCTATCCCTTGTAGTAGCTTGTCTATGAGGAAAGATAGTTCCATGCTATCCCAAATTTAAGAAGGTTTCCTTAACTTTTCTAGGGTGAAAATTTGGGCCATAACAGATCCTATTATTGATACTTTAATCAAGAAAACTACTCACATTATGAGTTCATATCCTAAATTATAAGTAAAAAAATAAGAAAGATGGGTATCAAAATATAATTTAGAGAAAAATTGGTTAAAAATGAAATAGTTAGACTGAGAAAAGAATAGAAATCTACCTCTCCATAATGATACTTAGCTTTAAAAACAATATGGTTTTGGATAACAATATCTAAACACTTTGGTTATCAAGGTCAAGGATTGGGAAACATGCACAAGGCATCACGTATCCTATCTCTACATTTAATCACAATGATCAAAAAGGCTTGGGATATAGTGGACATACTAATGCAAATCATTCAAAGAAACATTTTGTCATTGCAAAATAGAAAGAACTTATAAATGAGAATAAGTCAAAGAATAAAACACAAATATAAAAAGTAACATTATAAAAAGAGTAATGAGCACATCAAATATATAAAAAATGATTTATAATAAAAGAGGCCAAAAAACAAGAGATACTTGACAAATATAATGTTACAAATATGGATATAAAGGAGGAAAATACAATCCTTTTATCAAGTCAAGCCAAATCACCACTCATATAGATATTAAATAATCTTTAGATGAATAGCTGAACAAACTATGTTCTAATTCGATTAGTACCACATAATCTATTCATACCTACAGGGCCTAATACCGATCAATTGAATCCATCACTGGTAAATGAAAAACTAGATGTATAAATGTAAACCAAATATACCAAGTAAAAACTCACAAAAAGAGCATGATACACCTTTTGATTCTACTATGCATGTATATAACACATCTCATTTAAGAAAGATTATACATCTTCCACTCCTTGTAGATTCTCATCCTCATCTTGAGATCATTCGATAGCTTATGCCTCTTCAAATACTCTAGAGAAAATTAATTTTTTCATAATATTTATAATTCACAAACACCACAAAACACAAAATGATGGGTTCCATAAACCCCTACTTATATTACCTTTTTGAGACCATAGATCCCTATGATACATACACAGAGCACTACAAAGCCTACAATGACATATATTACACATATACGTGCTCCTTACTAGTATCACTAGTTTTATATACCATATTAAGTGTTTAGATCACTTATAAATTAAAATCTCTTAGATGGGATAATTGGCTAGACTTTGCCTTTTTTCTACCAAAAAATCAAATGTTCCAAAAATACCCAGCATTTTAAAATAAATTCAAAAATATAATTTTTTTTAGCATGTTTCTAGTTGTAATATTTCTTATACATATGTTGTTTTCTCCATATTAGTAGATAACATATCATTCTTTCCTTATATACACATATGTTTCATACTTTTTTTGAGTGTGATACAAGCATACCCAAATACATGATACATTCACATAAACATGTTGGGATTTCCATCCACTCACATCCTAAGTACATTAGGGGCATCTAATTCTTTGATCATAATACACCCATGTTACATTATTATATGATCATTTTCCATTTTCATGTTTGAGCTTATATACATATACCCTTATTACCAAGCACAAAACTCCCCCTATGACCGAACATTCTTCATGTTTCTTGTTTGCTAGTTGAGTGCCTCCATGAAACCTAATGGAGTCACCTATGCTCTAGAGAGCCAGAACAACATAAATTTAGGAGATTCCCATATCTGCATGTCCTTTTAGGATTGAACTTTCTCCATGATATTCTTATGTTTGATTTGTCCTTCTAGCTTGATCTCCTTAATCTTTGTTTGGGTACCATTTTGCCTTAATTTATTGGTCTTGACTACTACATCAACAAACTAAGCTGATAAATAAAAATTTTAGCACTCCTTTGCATCTTGATTTTTCTCTACCATGGCAAACAATCCATTTGAATTTGTAGACTGGTTATCAACCTTAGTTATCTTGGGTTTCCACTTGATGTTTCTTTCTTGTGTTCTAGAAGCCTCAAATTTCTAATCTTGTCTTGAGAAGTCATGCTTACATTAATTTGCAATGTGACCAACCTTATGATAATTAAAACATGTTATCCCTCTAGATGGAAACACACCATGACCCATACCTCTTGACTGATGGTTCTCTTCATAGTTCCATGCAAATTCATTCTTGAAAGGCCTTTTAAAATGCCTTGCTCTATGAATAAATTGGTTACATGAATAATAATAGCCATTAAAAGGATTAACATACCTTATGTTATTAGATTTATTGATGGTATTGACCTATGTTATATCATCTCCCTCATTCTTTGATTGATATTTGACCCTTTTGATCACATTAGTGTCTTTTTATTAATCTTTAATGAAACCAAGACTTGTCTTATCATCAATAGTCTTTTGAATACTAAAAAGGTTGTATAGATTATTGGTGCTATTTTCAAACCTTAAAAAGGACTTGAACTTATTTGATGGTTGTTTCAATTCAAATCTCAAAGATTTCACTTCAGCTACATACCTTGCACATTCTTCTTCTTTTGATTCTAGGCTTGCAGTCATAATTTCAAGTTGACGCTCTACTTGTTTGACTATTTCTTCTTGTTACTTGGAATTATTTCTTAGTCTAGCTTCAAACAAGTTGATTTTATACTCATAATATTTGATAAGATACCTCATCACCCTATTATTTTTATTTACCATCTTTAGTGTCAGGAATATGAAACACCAAAAGCACACAATTGATTAACAAACCAAGCAACTTAATATGCAGAAATTAACCAAAATCACAAGTAACTAGAATTCAGAAATAACACATTATATGAGAGACAATACACAGCTTGTATTAAAACTCTTGCAGAAAAGAATACAATAAAGAAGATGCCACTTCTTCTCCACCACCTCTTCAGAGGCTTCCCACACCTCAAGTGAACAGTAATTCTCTCCTCAAAGCTCTCTCTCTTAGGTCCCAACACCCAACTCAAACACAGAGTTGGTGTTCACCTCCAGTGCTCCACGCACACCACAAGTGCTCCACGCACTCCACAACTACTCAAGGTACTTCAAGTAGATCTCCCATGAACCTGCAATAACCTGCACCTCAACAGACCTTACTTATGGAAGGAACTCCCTTGCCTTCCTCTTTGCTCTATCCGAGTACACACCTGTACTCCAAGTAGATCCTGCCTGATTCTGCTCCCTGTTGTGTTGCTATCCTATCTGATCTTGCACACCTGCAAATCAACCTGGTTCTGCACACCTGTGAACCTTGACCTTGCACACACATACACCTGTAGATCAATGATCTTACTTACCATGCAGATCTCCTATAAAGGCCATGCTCACCTGATGACCAAGATCATACATACATGAAGAACCCTGCTAATTCTCCAATCCAGCACCCACACACCTGGTACTGTGGCACTAGGAGGAATGCACCATTGCTCTACCTCTCTCTGAAGGAGCTATTTGCTCTCTTACTCCCTAGCACAAGTTTCCAATACAACCATGAGTCTATTATATAGATCTCATCCAAACAATAATTAGACATCTAATTACAATAATTAGATCCGTAGCTATGAGTCTAAAATTGGCTCTCATCATGCAAACACTTGGTTCGTTAGCTAACTGCCCATAACATACTCGCAGTCGAACCACACAGGCGACCGACGTTGGTCCCTGTCTACCTGGGGGGTGCCGACGTCGGCCGACTACTGACCGACGCCGATTTCCTTCTTGTCTAATCCTGCCGATGTTGGTTGGCCAAACCGACGCCAGTGTCTATGACACTCTGAAACTCTTCTGCAACCTCCTCCATGTCTGCATCAGTGAAGCTTTTAGCTCCACAACCTAACATTTAGCTCTTCTAGAGTATTCATCAACTCAGCTTCAAGATCCACCTCATCTCCTTCATATAAATCACCAAAAACACTTCCAATCCATATGGATTCTTCTATATTTGAGCAGCTTGCTTCTTCAAACATGAAGAGAAGCTCATTTAAATAAGGACCATCACCTTTATGATCACTCTCTGAATCACTTATTTCAATATCATTAGATGACCTATAATCTTCCTTGGTATAAAGACTCCTTTTATTTTTGAAGAACCTTTTATTGTTATCATATCTTTTAAAGTTTTTATTACTCTTATCAAATTTATAAGACTTTTTATCATCATCATGATCTTAATTATGTTATAAATCATCCTTTGTCTTATGTTTTTGAGGAATTTTTTTGGTAAAGTGTCTAACCTCAACATAACTGAAGCATTTTAAAGGTAGCTTGTCTTTATATTTACTTGAACTTATATTCAACTTCATTACAAACACAACTATCATTTCATCATCATAAATATCATATTATTCATTATATTTGAATTTATTACCTTATGACTTCTTCTCTTTTGGCATATTTTCTAACTTGAATGCAACTTTCTTTCTACCTTGAATGCAACTTCCTTATTTGCAGGTCTTCCTTCACTTGTCCTCATCTCATAGGTTCTTAGGGTTCCATGAAGTCCATCCATTTCAAGTTTGTCTATATCTCACATTTATTCAATATCACATACCTTGGAATCAAATGTATAAGTTAGAGACCTTAAAACCTTTTAAACAATAATAGTCTCTTTAAATTCTTCTCCTAGACCTCTTATGATGTTGACCACCTTATCAACCCTCAACAAGTAGGTTGTAATGGTCTCATCTTCATTTATTTTTAAAATTTCAAATTATGTCATATGAGTTTACAACTTGGCCAATTTAAATTTTGAATCACCTTCATCAATATTTTTATATTTAACCCACATTTATTTGGTAGATATAGTGCATTACCTTCACAAGTTTTACCTCTGATAGGCCACACATAATACCATTCATTGCTTTTGAGTTGTTGTCAATAGCCTTCTTTCTTGTTGCATCCATAAGAGGAATATGGGGTGAAGTATACCCAAAAAATAATGATTTACAAAGATAATGTCCTTGAGACATAAGATATGTTCTCATCCTCATACTCCAAAAATCATAATTGGATCCATTGAACAGTGGAAATTTGCTTGTAGAGAAACCACCTTGTGCTTGGCTAGCCATCTTAGCTTTGTTTAGAATATCCTTCAGGTTATAAGACCTCTTTCAAGGGACTTGCTATGATACCAAATTTTTTAAGTGGATACTGAGAGGGGGAGGGTGAATTAATTTCTTAATAATATCTATTCAATTTCATTCATCATTCCATTTACATAAAATTCAATGCATAAATAAATAAACTACACATGCATATCATGAGAGAACACAAAATATATGTGGGAAACCCTCTTGGGGGATAAAAATAATTGAATCAATCACATGGAATACATTCCTATAATGTCAAGATCTAAATTTTAGTGAAGCACTGACTTCACAATGAGCTCCAACCCATACCCAGTTAAGCACCCACTCAACTAGTCTTCTACAAGCTCTATATTGAAAGGAGACTCCAACCCATTAGGTAGATTAGAAAAAAATAAGTCACATATGATATTTTATCACATTAAAACACCTATTTTTAAATCAGCTATAGATGACAACTTTATTTTTCACTCTTTACCCTTAAATCTCACTCAAAAAACCTTTTAGGTCTTCTCGCTCAAATGGCCCTCTCTTTAGCAAAATTAGGTCAAATTAACTTGATTAAAACATAAATAAAAATATTTATATAATAAATTAATGTTCATATCATCTCTCTAATGATATTTAAGCTCTTAACCTATTCTCCAAAACACTATATCCTTCACTCAATAGCTCAATCCTCTAACTAGTCAAAATAGGCTTATTAGGCCTTGACTTTATACTTGATTATTTCTCATACCTATCTTGGTTAAATAAGGACACCAACATACTTGTATTATTATTTAAATAAATAAATACACATGTTTCAAAAGTGAAACAAGTAATACCTAATTTGGTCATAGTCTCTAAGGACCAAAACCACCATTAGGTCTACTGGAGACCTAATGTAATTAGGTTTATCTTATCCACACATTACCACTCTGACCCTTAGGAAAACTTATTAAATTAAAAAATATATGAAATAATTCATAAATTACTCCAATATACCCATGATAATTTTACCTTGGGTCCCCAACTCCATTTGTCCCATTTCACTACTTGGACCTACCAATTAGGTCTCCTCGCCAATAGGCCTTCTCACTCCCCAAGAGTCTATCTTGAAAATTTGAACCATATACACAACTTTTACACTTAAAATATGCATAATATAATATATATATATGCTCATAATGACGTATAAAACTTCCAAAAATTCTTTGGTCTCCACCATGTACGCCAAAAGGCCTCAAGAATACTCTTGTAGATGGCTTCCTCAGAAACACCAAACACTATCAATACATAGTCAAACTCATTTGAATTTATAAGATTGAAAAAGGACATAAAATGGAAAAAAAAGTTAAAATTATCCTATGATTCCTTTATAAAACCTTAAATATCTTTGTATCATTCACCTTAGTGAAAAATGACCCAAGAACATCCTTTTCATACACACAAAAAAAGTTGACTATAGTACTGAAAACACAATCAAGAAAATAAACTCTTCGAACACTTATGGGAACACTTATATGATATTAAATTGGTTTTTTTTATAAATTTATCATACTTATATTAAATTTTAAAATATATATTTCATGGTCATATATCAATATTGGTCTTACAGACCAATCTCTTTATGTCACCCTACATTGACTTCACTATGTTCGATAGACTAGTTTGATGACAACTTTTTGCATAGGTGTAGGAATCATAAACACTTATAAACTAATTTTATATGAGGGATATGTATTTAATAATTACCCAATGCCTTAGTATCTATCCCTAGTCTTATACAACCAATCTTTAATCTCATTCTCATTCTCACCTAAATTTCTCACGGTTCTGCTCATTAGGCTAGTTTAGCGATAGGCTAACTTACATGACCAGTTTAATAAATTTTTGGTCTTAAAATTAATAAAAAAATTAAATGGGAATAAACTATAAGTCTTTCACATCCTCCTAAATCTATTTTCATGCTTTGACTTGGTCAACATTGCCTATAACATTAAAATCCCTAAAAATAAGGGTTTTCCTATAGCTTCTACTCACTGTCAAGACCAAAAAAACCACCCGAGGAAAAATTTAAGAGTAATTTTCATGTTCCAAACATTAAAATAGGTAAAATAGACCATTATTATCCATAATTTATTATATCTTTCCTATCAAGTCTTTGTTAGGGTTTTGGAAGGATTTTGACTACCTTACCTTCTTAACAATCATTCATAAAGGATTACCCATCAACCCCAAAACCAATTATAATAAATTAAATATAGGGAACTTACCCAAATGCCATTAAGTGATAAATATATAATTCAAAGGTTTCAAATTCCAATGATCATGAGAAAATTCTTCTCAGGTCTCCAATACCCCATTTTGTGTACATAATTAACTTTATCATAGGTTTTCTTGCTTTTTTCTTTAGGTATTAAATTAAAAATTTGTATACACACTTAATATGACCTATAAAACATTATTAAATTATTTAAATAACTATTATACCTTGGAAAATTAAGTTGACCCATCATTAGACCATATTAGGTCTATTTGCACAACATGTCTTGAATTATCAGTCCTATCTGGGCTTTGAACATGACCTAAAACCTATTATGATGTTCTCAAAAATTCATAATCATGTAATAAAATATAATAAATTTCTCTCACACTATACAAATTTATCACACAAGTATCATATATATTATATCACTAAGGCACCAAGCCTGTATCTTCTCACTAGGTGTCTTTATGCATGAGGTAAGATTCAAACTTGACCTTTGAATCCATCTAAAGGATTATCTATGTTTTGCCCATGTTTAAGAAACTTATAAAAATTAATAATTCATGTACTATACTCAATCAAAAGTTTTCAAAAATAAGCTAACTTTCAATGATATCATTCTTTAAACATGATTCTCTTTGAGATAAGGCTATTCTCAATAGACTTTATGAACTTTGTTACATCACAACCTTGTACCAAGCCATCATATAGGATATAACGACTTGATGACCCATGTGATTAAATTTTATGATCCTCAATAATTAGATATTAATAAATATGCTTCCCTTGTGTCTTGGATATGGTCTTCATATGTCATTAAACCTTAGAAACAATACCAGGTTGCTTTCAAATTTTCTTTCAACAGAGAAACAAAATTTGTTATTCACACACCACTTCACCAAACATGACATAAAATCTTAATTTTGACATGAAGGACATTAAAATTGACTTTTACATAAATGAAAACATTAATGTATTAATAAAAACACTAGGAACATACCTCAACATTATGTACTTAACATTGCTTGCAAACACATATGTTTAATAACTAGTATGCTATGTTCATGTTGGTTGCCTATATTTACTTTATTTTTATTGTCTTGTATTATATTTCCTCTTAGATCATTTTAATATGCTCTATTTATTGTGGCCTACATGCCTATGATTGTCTAGTTTCACATTTGAATATGTCATTGTTCATTATATGTGGACATTTGAATATGTCATTCTATTATACATTTGACTAAGTCATGTCCCTTTTATTGTGTGGAATTTGAACATGCACCTTGTATGAGGTCACCTTGGACCATTTAATATTCCATAAATTTTGAGTGCCCTTGTGTGTGTGCTTGATTTCTTACTAAGCTTGTATTGTTACTCTTTAGATGTTACCATGATCTACATCATGCATCTTAGAATTTGATGTTATCACATATTGTATACTTAAATGTTATATCTACCTAAAAATGTTACCCCTATATGTTACATGATAAAAACACAACTTATACACTTATCGTATCCTTTTGAGGTAAGGTAACTACCAGATTCTATTTCCCCTCACCTCAAAAGGGGCATATCAGTAGGGACATGTTATAGAGGCATAAATTTCACACTTTCATAGATTCTCTAGATTATAGTGGGGGAATGCTTTGGAAATATGTTCTCCACATTTACACTAGTTATCAAATTCTCTAAAATATAGTGGGGGCATGTTATGGAAACATGTTCTTCATAATTGTATAGATTCCAAATTCACCATTTCATAGTTATATGATTTAGATACACATTTGCAACAACATTTTATACATTGATACTATTAATATAGCAAAGTTTTATCTTGATACATATATGAGGTGTATATGTCATGCAAAGGGCACATAAAATTACAAAATCAAATCAATTTATATATTTTAAATACTATTATGGATTGTTGTTATACCCAAGTTGGAATTTTATGGATTGTTATTGAACTAATATACTATAGTAGTTGGTTCACCCTTTGGAAGGTTGAGTTGATTAAATCACTCAATATCACCAAGATTATAATTTAAAATTGATTAAATAATCTAAATTTACTAAACTTATAGGTGGATTTGATTAAATCATCCACCCTTTTTAGATATATATGTTTGTGTGTCGCCCTCAGCATTTTTGGCTACAACATTTTCATGTTCCTTATATGTGGCCCTTAGCCTTATGTGTGATATTGTGTGACATTATGTGTTGTGTTTTTAATTCTTGATTAGTGATGCCATGATCCATATCATATAATTTTACAACATAATCTTATTTATAGATGGTTACTTTACTAAGTGCATCTTTATTATATCTACCTAGAATTCACACTTGTATACCTCACATTATGTATGTCTCATAAATCATTGATGACATAAACTATATTATGATAATATAATATCCATGTGTTGACATGATTATATATTTATCACATGTTATAGTTAACTCTTCTTTTGAGATGAGTAACTTGTAGGCTACATTCCTCATATTAAAATGGGACATACAATGGTCTTATCATAAATATTTAAGCCTCTATGAGTAGGAAATAATATTTTATGAAATAATATAGGTTTATAAAATTAAAATTAATTTAGATATTAGATACATTAAAAAAATTGGCACAATGATACAAATTATGGGGCATATGACATGCACATGCACTCATATTATATAGATTTGAGTACAAATCCATATACACTTGGATGAATATTCAAATAAATTATAGGAACAAAAGTTATATGTTTAATATATAATTATATTTGAATATATAGATTACGGCATTCTATATCATTTGTAAAATATTTAGGGGGCATGATTAGTTCAACACATACATACAATTTTCAAATTTAAAAGGCATGATATGGTTCATACACATACATACGTTTTTCAAAATCAAAAGTCATGATATTGATTCATGCACATTATTTTATCAAATAAATTTATGATTAAATGTAATTAATATAATATGAAAAATTGTTTCATAAAATCAAAATCCTAAAAATATATAATAAATGACATAAATTGATTTTAAACTTGTAAAATTTGGAAAGATGTTTTAAAGGGAAGTACCAAATAAATACAACTTAGTTGAAAAATAAGAATGCAAGATTATAAGTGCAACTATCAAATTTACTGTGTAATGATGTTGTGAATCAAGATCAATATTTTTCTTATATTTAGGATAAGGCTGTTAGAATTAGATAGGGTTGGCCTATGCTAGTGTCCTTAAGGCACATCAATGTCTTGTGAGGGTTTACTCTTTATGAATGATATGTTATGTTCATGTCTCTTTTATGTTTTGTTTTAATATGCAAAATTTCTTGATATATTATGAAAATCACTATGTGCCTTCTTCTTCACTTATAACCCTATCTCTATTGACTACTACTGATAAAGGAATAAATGAAAATAAAGGGATAAGGGTTGAAGTTTCTCTAGACCTCAACACCCCCTCTATTGAGTGATTCTTATTGTTAATTTTTTTTGGAAATAAGGGTGAAATAGAAGAGTATCCTAATCAAGCAAGGTGTAAGTTATTCTAAAAAGTGGGTCAATGAAATAAGATTCATAATATATTGATACAATACTGAATTATGCAAATTTGATAAATATAAAAAGTATAATGCTAAATAGTAATTTACATGATTAAACATTAAAAAAAGATAATATTTTACTTGTTTACTAATGAAAATATAGGTTTGACTGATATAAATGTGGAAAAATATTGGTTGATTCTCTTTAAGTATTCATTAGATTATGGAAAATATCTCTTTAGTCGCCTAGACACTACCATCAAAATAGAGACATTAACATCAACAATTCTATCCTAAAATTGAAACTTATATCATTAGTGAAGTATATGTATTTTTATAGAAATTCCATTGTGCCTATTGGGGTTCTTAATCACCTTTTGGATGTTCTATTTGGATCACACACATAGGTTCTAGATATCAATATTTTGATCAAAACACTAGATCCTCCAATTAAGGCATGCCACCTTATAAAATGAGGGATAGTGGGCTCAAGATAAGTTGAGCTGACCTTAAAGACCCTTATATTATTAAATTATACCTATATATCCATATAATTTGAACATGGCCTTAAACTAATTTAGTTATCCCCATTATTTAAGCTTGCATGTGATCAATGGTGTAATATGCTATATGTAAGTACATGTAGTGATCTAGTTTATAACTTGATAAATAGTACTCATATGATATTATTTGAATTATTTAGACCTATAAGAAGACTATTCCTATGACTAATTTGGAAATGGGGAAGAATAAGGTAGTTTTGAATACTTGAGAGGTGTTTTTTCTTGGTAACTAATAGATGTGTGCTTGAAGATAATGAATGGTCTTTATTTTATATTTAAACCATACATTTTGAAATAAATATCATAGTGGGTTAATTAAGACAAGTATTTTGACCTATAAATATTAAATTATTTTTAAATTTGAGCCTTTGTAGCATACAAACACTAGCATCAGATCTGGGACACTAGCATTGATGCTAGTGTCCTAGTTTGAATGGTAGTGTTTGGGAGAATAGATAAATGTTGAAGCTATGTAACTAAAAATGAATTATATATATTAGGTTTTAAGCATACTATGGGTTATAATTTATCTACGTAATAAAAATATTAGGGTTGGAACATAAGATAAGCATTTAGGCATAATGAGATGGAGACCACAAACCTTTCGATAATGGGAAAGTCTTGAACTGAAGGGTAGATCCCTAAGTGATATTTATCAAGTGTGCAAGACTAGTTTATCATGTAAAATATATATTTGAGTATCTACATTCCCCCCTTTAATATAGTAATACATAAATATGAAATTACTAATTTAAAATAAATAAATTCATATTATGGTGTGTAAAATTCACCTTTATTTTCACTTGATCCCTATTTGAGTTTACTACATGTGCATGACCTCTAACCAAGAGCATGTTACAAGTGTAACTAGTGCATATAATCCAAAAATTGAAATAATTTAAATTTATTGAAATAAAAGAGAGAAAGGAAGGAGGACACCTATGTGTCAATGCAACCATGTGTTTCATTTCTCAATATCGAACAACATAAGACATAAAAAGATTTAAACTTCTTGAAGATAATATACTAATGTAATGGGGTAAGTAAAATTTGATTAAATATATATTGAAGATCTTTATTTCCATTAGATTTTTCATTTTGGCCAACATTATCTTATACCTCAAAACATATTCAATGATATGTTCCTTAGTTCCTTATTTGATCTTTGAATATGAAATATTTTCAATAATTTTGATTAAAAAATGTGTTATAATTTGATCTAATAAAGGATTTAATGCTCTTATTTATTATATTGGTAGATCATAAATCATCCTCAAAGCATAATCTTTTAAGATTCTTGGAAATAATTTGGTCAAAAGTTTATCATTGGACACATAATCAAGGCATGTTGCATAGAAAGATTGAATATGCTACTCATGATCACCCTTACCATCATAAAGTGTGGATTTTGGTGCTAAAAAATTGGTTTGAAAAGGGTGAAAATATATTTTAGGTGTAAGAGGATTATGTAATAGAACTTATGAATCAATAACATGAGTTGATTTCAAAGCAATTTTCTCAATGTTGATAACCTTAACTTCTAAAGCTTGAATAACTTAGATAAGAGTTTGTTCAATAAACCCATTGGGTTTAAGATTTGATAAATGGGAAGTGACCAAAGGAGATGCAAACAATGTTTGTGTTGATACAGGCACTGAAATAGGTAATTGATTTAAAGTATGATTTTTTCCCATCCAGGATGTGTAATAATTATTTGATCTTCATGGAGAAATGGTTTGGAAACATATACCATTCCCATACTAGATGTAAGATTTAATGGTGTGCTTAAGGGGAGGATGCCCTATAGGTATATCTAATAGTCCTAATAATTGGATCAATAAATACCAATGGTTATTCATTAATGTTATTGGATTTTTTAGTTTCTAATATAATATTAAGGATCTTTTGAATATATTCAAGGTTATCATGATTATGTTATTAAAACATTAAAATAAATTTAAATTTATATTTATCTACTTGATCATGTTTATTATTTTCATGTGCTTCATTATTTTCATGATCATATTCATCTTCAATGAGAATATTTTTAGTATTATGTACATTGTCATAATTAGCACTCTCATTATTGGTAGAATTTGGAAGGGCATTAGCTTGAGACATTTTGGGTGGTAAAATGGGAAGCTCAAGGTTTTTAATAGATACACCACCTAGTCTACCACTAATCGTAGGTTGCATATAGATTAATAAAATCAAGATATGAATAACCACAACAATTTTAAACCTTAGAAGGTTGAAAACCCTAGGGCAAGCTAGGATTTGCATAAAAAGACTCAAAGGTTAGGTTCACAAAATGTTTAACCCTTTTTGGAAATAAGGGTGAAAGAGAAGAGTAGCCTAATCAAGCAAGGATTAAGCTACGCTAAGAAATGGACCAATTAAATAATTCATATTCATAATATATTGATAATGATAAATTATACAAATTTACTAAATATAGAAAATATAATTCCAAACAATAATTTTCATGCTTAAATAGAAAGAAGAGATAATATTTAGCTTATTACTAATGCACATATAGGTCTAACTTATACAGGTGTGGAAGAAAATAAGATGATGCTCTATAAGGATTCATCAAATTCTAGAGAATAACTCTCTAGTCACTTAGACACTACCATTGTAATAAGGACACTAACATCAATGTTTCTATACTAAAAATGAAGGTTCTATCCATAGTGAAGTATAGGTACTTTTGTATAAATTCCACCTATGCCTATTAGGTTTCTCTATCTCTTTTAAGATTGATTGTTTGGATCACAAACATAAGTTGTGGATATCAATATTTTGATCAAAACCTTAGATCCTCTAATTAGGTAATATCCCCTTGTAAAATGGGGGTTATTGGGCTCAAGTGATGTAAATTTAACCTCAAATACTCCTCTCTTAGTGAGCATTGTCTACATATCTATATACTTTTAAGAGGGTCTCAGATCGATGTAGTTCTCCCCCTTGCGTGGGCTTGTGTGAAAATAATGGTGTAATATGCTATATGCAATTGCAAGTAGTGATCTAGATTACAACTTGAAAAATTCTGCTCATGGATTATTGTTTAAATGTTTTAGATCTATAAGAAGACTAATTCTATGATTGATTTAAAAATAGGGAAGAATAGGGTAGTTTTTAATACTTGAAAGGTAATTTTGCTTGGTAAGTGTTAAATGTGTGATTGGTGATAATAAATGGTATTGTAAATACCCATATTTGGTGTAAGCATAATTTCATAGTACCTTTTTCATAGTTTTACACATATAGACCTCTTGACAGAGAGTTAGGCATCTAGTGGTGTGATATTGTGTGGACCCTTTTAGTTCATGTCCTTTTATTAATTTTACTTAATCTTTCTTATCCTTTGTATTACCTAGTAATCATATATCCAATGTGATTTAGGGATCCTTATTGTTTTTATGATAATTTGCATGTTTTTATCCCTTGGAAACTACCATTGGTTCAGTACACTAGTAGTGTCCAACCTTATCTTTCGATTTTTTCCATACTTTTAACTTCATGACCATTTTGTTTATCCTCATATGTTTATTGTATTGTTAGATATTGCATGCCACTAGGTTATAATTCAAAATTAAGAGGTTTCCTATATATAAAAAGCTATGGTATAGCTCATAACAACCAAGCAAGCTTCTCAATTATCATATATTTTGTATTATTCAAAAGCTATGAAATTGCTTCATATACCAAATTCTTAGAATTATAAATCTGAAATATCCAAAAGACTAATTTTCACTTGCATTATTTGTACCAAAAGTTACAATAAGATAAAAATCATATAGTTTCATAATCACCATTACACACACATAACTAGGAGGGAGAACTACATGTGACTCTAAGGTTCTCTTCAGAGTATATGGCTATGTAGGCAACATTTAATGATAATTGGGTTGCTAGGGTTAGCTCGACTCACATGCTAACCCATTTTTACAAAGTCAAAAGAGGTTAAAGATAAAAGGAACTATGATTTTTCTCATTAACTTTATTACCCACACAATTTTTTCTATTCAAAAAGACAAAATAGGGTTATAGGTGACATCACACCTTTAGGAAAAGTTTCTATCAATTTCAATGCATATTTAGGGTTGGACACCTACATCACAATTGGACACTAGCATCAAAAATAGTGTCCAAATTCAACTGTAGTGTCCAAACAAAAAGGAAAATTAGAACATAGAATGGACATAACACAATTTCATTATAGGCATGAGATGGATCTAGAACACTGTCACAACTCAAAATTGAGTACAAAATAATATACACTCTCTTTATCCCTTAAATACTTAATGTTCATTATATTTATTACAAATGCTTGAATGAGTTAATTTTTGATAAATTCTTATATACTGCTAAAAACCTCAACATCATTATTCTATATTTAAACATTTTATTTGCTTGGTGTCTTTATGTATTGAATCCTTTTAGCATAAAACATTATGGTGAACCTATCATTTATATTTTGAAACAAAATCTAGATTGTGTTTATGGGTTTCCTTCTAACAAAAAAACAATTTCCTTTCATATTCCTGTATTTATATTTCAAATATGATTTTTTGTATGGGCATAATTTAAGGAATGCCTCTTCATACTCTTACCTTAGGAATTTTGGTTGTTTTGTATGTGGTTGTGGCTAAACTTAAAACCCTGATTATGGCTTTTCTTGTTGTTTACCTTATAAATCCCCATCCTTTAGATGTTGTGTTTAATCTGCCTAATGATCAATACATTGATTATGATGATCTTATGGCTAAATAAAATTGTAATGAACATTCTTATTTTATAGTAACTCCTTATAATTAAAAAGATAAATAATGAAAGCATAAGTCTAAATGAATATGTTGACATTTATAACATGTATTAATATGGTTATTAATGTGTTTATCCACCTTTTGAATATGAATATGAGGAGCCTAGTTCTCCCATTTCTTCTACATCCTATTGTGAAAGGCCTAAATTTTTTAAAATGGTAAATTTTGTTAGTGCATCACAAAAATATGATACAATAGCTATGCAAAAGGTTAGCATCCATGATGTTGAAAATAAAAAATCTTTCATGCATAAATTCTCAAGATGAACTAATAATTGAATGATTTTATTCTCTTTCCAATGTTGTAAATGTTGAAAAGGATGAATGTTTGCCTTCTTTCCAAAATATTGATAATGTTGATAATATTATTCCTTCTTTAAATCATTTAAATGAAAATGGTGAAAATACCTCTCTATCTCTAGATTCAAATGATACAAATACATGTACTACTTCTCTCCCTATCCTTGTAGGCTGGAAAAAATAAAATCAAAACATAAATCCCAAAGAACATCTTATTGGAAATGCGTTGTTTGATGATATGCCTAGATTGTCAAAAACATTTACTATAACTCTTCAAAATTGCACAACATAAAAATAAAATCAAAATTCCATTGCACAAAAAAATGATAATGTTACATCTCAAAAAACACAACCTAATTACATAAATGTTTTTTTTTCATATGATAATTCTGTACTAAGAAATAAAAGTAGCATTGCATCTTCTATACCTTCTTTATTTGAATTAAAAAATGAAAGTCAAAATTATATTTTTCCTTCCTATAATGATGTTACACATAAAGTATAAAATGAGCTCCTTTCTCCCTCCACATTTTTTTCTTAAAGGTGTGTTCTAATTTTAGATAAAGAACATGAAATCACATATCCTACCCCTATTTCATGTCATAAAACTCTAATTATTCAAACTCCTTGTAATGATATTTGCATCAACCTTCATGACATCCAACATGATATAATCACTTCTCTAACAATGAATGTTCCTTAACCCAATACTTTTCAAACATGTCAATCCTAAATTAGAGTGAAATGATAGTTGTGAAGAGGCCATCATTCCTATGTTTCATATAGATGGTAGATTACAACCTATGAGTACATCTTAAAACCTTCCAAGTGTTAGTCCTAGTGACATAATGTCTATGATTACTACTATAGGAGATCTTCAAAAATAAATTAAGACACTTAAATTACAAGTAATTTCACATGATGATACCCTTTGTGATAATGTTATAGGAGATCAACCACTTACAAGGGAGATTTTTGAATCTCCTTATCCTAATTTTTTGTTATGCCTATATTACCTTCATTTGATGTTAAAACAAACCTTAAAAATCACTTGAAACAATATATACATTACTTTGGCCATTGGGACAAATATGGATGCTTGTTTTTAAAATCATTCCATATAAGCCTAATCCAAAAAGTTTTAGATCAGTTCTATATCCTTCCAAATGGGTATTTACTAACCTTTATAAAAATTTAAGATGTTCTCTTATATAATTTCCACAAATATAAGTTACTAAAGTTACCGTTAGATCATTTTCAAACCTAAACCCAAAATGAGGATGAATCTATTCAAGACAATATTCTCAGATTTAAGGATATTTTTTATTAATTGAACCACACCCCCTTAGATTTAGAGGTATAATTCATATTTAGCTAGGGTATTCTTTCTCCATTTAGAGAAAGATCCCTACACAAGCCTTGTGCTTATTTTGATATTTTATATTGGGATGTGTATAAATAAGCAAGTGGTCTAACAAATACCAAAACATAATCACTTGTTTCTTCACCTAAATACAAGAATATTACAAACAATGCCTACAAAGCAAAACCATAAAATAAGAAGGTTCATGATCCACCTTAAATAATTTGTTCTGAATTAGTAGTATATACCATGAAACACATAGTAAAGGTCTTAAACAAAGGAAAAAAGCCTACATCAAAAATACCTCTTACAATAAATACCTATACCTATATTAAGAGGAAACCACTTTATTTTGATCAACAAAGAGATAAACCACATGATATAATGCATACACTATTGGATAAATGGTCGATTACCCTTCCTCCAAATTATTACCATCCACTACATAGATTTGAAAAATGTAAAAAGACAAATTTTTTGCACTTACAATGGTATTAATAGACATCATGATAACAATTATTTTGCACTGAGGTAAAATATTTCACAATTTATAGATCGAGGATCATTAAATTTTAGAAAGACACACCAAGGTCTCTTTCCCCTAATTCTTCTAGAAATCATTATAATAAGGTTGATACATCCCATTCCACTAATTTTTTGAAATGGATGGTCCATCAAACTTCATAAAAATAAACCTCTAGAATAAGTCCTTCTCCTAGTGTACCCTCTCCAAAGACATATCTTTCCCACATTGATCCTACTAAGGAACCATTGGTTGATCGAGCTCTCACTAGAGGGACATGTGGATAAGGCATTGAGCTAAACTTGATAGAGCCTACTTGTATATCTACACAATAGATTTGGGTACCAAAACTAGCACATAAATATACATATCAAATAGATACACTTGATACCTTTATAGATACACTAGTTACAATGTTAGAACCAAGAGAGAAACTAGTTACCCCCTGATCATTATAACTAACTTTTCCTATTCCCAAATAGATTATATTGCATATGGTGATCACCTAAACCATAACTAATAAATAAATTTATAATAAATTACCAATATTTTTCCATAAGTGAAACTACCATATCCAAATATTTATTACACAAAGTAAACAAAATAAAGTATTTTTAAAGTAATAAGGCATAAGAGTGCGTATCCATTTCAAGATCAAATATAAAAATGGAACATCATCATATTTATATATAAAAAATGATATAAATTTTATATAAAAAATAACATTATTCACAAGTAGGCAACATATACTTGGGTGTATATGAATCATCATCATGATCTATCTCCATAAACAAAACATCCCTAGATGTGGAGGCTCCTAGATTCTATTTGGGCCTGTGAGATTGGGATCACTCCCATAGTCTCTCATTTAATTAACTTAATTGATGTAGTATGTGGTAATTCTCTCCATGAAGAATATCATAATGATTAATCAAAACCTACACAATCTCAATCGAGCTTTGCTCCATAAAGTCTCATCTATCTAGTTCTACCCTTATCTCATCACACTCCATAACTATTTTATGGAACACTTCCACTACTCTCATAACCAGATCAAATAATGTAGAATGAACACCTGTAATGTTCACCACTCTCTCCAAAAATCCATCTTCGATAATGTCCATGGGTACACTTTGTGTCAAGGTATGTATAGCTCAATCTACCATCATTGACCACTCCTGACTACATATAATCAATGATCATGAATACAAAATTGATACATTTATTATATACACCTATCTAATATTTTATCAATAAAAAGTAACTATACATAACATAATCATATGTGGATCTAATAATAGCCTAATCCAAATGTTATGGACCTATGGGATCTTCTCGATGTCTACCTCCTCCATCACCTCTTTGGGCTGCAAGTACTACACTAGGAGGCAATAGTCACTAGAAATAATAATGGCCATTGGGTACCTACCCACCATTGCATATATGCATGTAACATCACCACCTATGACCAGTGGGAAAATTGTATCTCTCTCATCAAGGGGAAAGTGGGATAAGTATACTTTTAAAGGGACTAATCTATAATTTGGCATACAACCAACTCTCCCTAGAATATGCCATAAATATGGATCTAAGGGCATCCTCGATCAATGTCAAACATCACAAAACATGATCATACTAAAATTTATCATACACCCCAAGAAATTGATCAACTAGCCACATATTGGAAGAACATGATGTAAATCCTATGCATCCTTAGGCCACCCTAAAAATGTCTCATATGGTTACCATATAATATGGTTGGTGTCAATGGATCCAATATAATCTAATATTCCATAGTGGTATGTATTCTTACCCTTGTCACCACCCATCATGATGCAAATACCTAAGGGTGGACCCATCTTGATATGGATCCATCGACTGATCACACAACTAAAATGTGCTCATAAACCCATACATGTAAAAGTGTCATGCACCTAATCCTTCACCTCATGTTTTCAAGTAGAACCTATATAAATCTCTATACAAATGGGATACCATGGTATGCCCCTAGGAAATATAACCCCCCAATCCTTAAAATAACATAAAATATGATATATATGGTAGGATATAGCTACCCCACCACCATCAATAACTATATAAGATGTCAATAAGAACCATATAACCTTCCAAAATTCTAGAACATCAACCTTAATAATCATGTCCAAGTAGATATTAATACTCAAATCTACATCTATCAATGATTGCTTAATAAAATATAAATGAAAATGTTAAATATAGCCAATAATAACATCTATAGACACCTGTTCCCTATCTCCTATGATAGGAAACCTCAAAATCTATTAAACATACTCTAAGGAATAGTCACCTCCCATATTGGGAGCTAGAATGTGCAAGTATCAACATTCAATCTCTCAATTGATGCTAACATAATATGGACATCATATGACACCTACTCTAGATGGGCCACATATCCCAATCCTGCTTAATCAATGATGGTCCAATCAACATCATCCAAACCAAGCTTAATAAGGGTATAAAAATGCTTTCCATGCTAAAACTCGTGAATATATACATCCTTATGCATAAAAAAATAAGTAAAAAAATGTATTAATGACAAGATTCAATTAATTTAAAGTATCCTTTAAGATAGAATTTTAAAAACATAGTTAGAAGGTAGCATTGGATGCTATGGTTGATTTAGGATGGTAGTGTAGGACACTTCTATCAAAAATTAGATGCTACCATCAAATTATTGATGGTACTATCCACCTCAATGATAGTAGTGTTTGTTGAACCTTAAAAATTCAAAAAAATACCAATAAAATGTAAAATTTAAAAAATCTAAATTTATCATGATTACTAGCTCCTAAAGGTCTTGTCCTGCTAAAGCAACCCAAAGTATCTCAAATCATATCAGACACACAACTCATCTGTGAGGCATTTTAAAAATCAATCCATATCACAAATTTTCAAAAGTTAAAAATGAAAATGAAATGAAGAATTATTTTCAAAATCCATTTATATAGCTATTGACTTTTCAACTCTCATAATATCACATGATAATATCTTGAGCATCGATTATCTAAATTAAAAACCATAAGTTTTGTTGGGATCCATAAAATGATACCTTACATACTATACCAATTTTATAACTCTAAATCACCTAAAAATTATAAGGAAACCATTCAAATTTAAAAAACCAATTTACAATTTTATATACCATATTGTAAAAATTACCAAGGCATATCACCAATATATAAATTGAATCCTATATGCTCGATATATATACATTATAGCCATTTCATCCTTTTGTAATGTAGTGACTACTAATTTCTATCCCCCTTACGTCAAAAGAGGGAATTTCTATTAGGGCATGTCATAAAGTCATGTCCTCCACATTTACACACTTTTTAGATTTTAGTGAGGGTATGTCATTAAGACATGATCTCCACACTAAGTTATGAGTATCTATATATTTGAATGGGGGCATGCCATAAATTCATGTCCTCCACATTTACACAATTTTAAATTTTTTTTGGGGCATGCCATAAAGCCATGACTTCCACACTTATGTCAAGCTACCAAAAACACATTACTCATACTAGACATGATAGAGGGCATGAACAATGTTCATTTGTTCTATCACTTATCAAATGTACTAAATTATTTCTTAGATTCACCAAATTATAAATATACAAAAATATTTCATTAAGACACATTGATTACACAAGGATTTATTGTTATCAACCCTGATCCTTTTGTAGCGATTGGTTTTATTTATAAGTTAGAGTGATTAAATTATACAATCTCACAATATTATAGGTTGTGTTTATGAAAACAACCAACCTAATTTTTTTTTATAAAATGATCTTTATTAAATCACTCATCATATGCTAAATTATGTGTGCATGTTTACTCTTGGGTTGTGCCATTTGGGATGCAATACTCTCAATGACCATAACACCACTCTCCTTATACTAGGTTGGGGGAATGATCACATCCCAAATATCCCTATTCCAGATATGGAACCTTTAGGGTACAATCCATATGACCAATTGTGTGCTTATTCATTTTCTTAGCCAAAAAATGGATAAGGTCTCAAACTCCTTTCGACTTTTCTAGCTTCCATAGTAGATCTAATATCCAAAAATCATCACTATGCAACACATAAATAGGTGTACTCTTTTCATGCCATTTTTTTTAATCGATATGATTTCTAATATTTCTTACTTTCATAATATATACACTAGTAACATTGTGAAATGCTTTTGGTTGTAGGTAACATTCAAACAATAGGTTAAAATAGATCTCAAGTAAAGACAAGGTGTGTTATACACACCAAAGTATACATTTATTATTTTAAACTAGTAATTTCATTTTATGCATTACTAGATAAAGGGGGGGGGGGAATGTAGATAGCCATATTTAGTACAAGCTCAATTTCATAAGATTTTTTTCAAAGTTTTTCACATATAAACCTATTAACGGAGAGTTAGGTATCTAATGGCATGATCTTACGTGGACCCTTTTAGTTCATGCCCTTTTATTGATTTTTCTTGATCTTTCTTATCTTTTGTATTAACTAGTAAGCCTATATTCAATGTTCTTTAGGGATCCCTATTATTTTTATGATCATTTATGTGTTTTTATCCCCTAGACACTACTGGCGGTTCATGATACTAATGATGTTGATAGTGTCCAAAGTCAGTAGTAGTGTCTAGTTGTATCTTTTGATCTTTTTCTATACTTTTATCTTCATGACCATTTTATTTATCCCCATATGTTTATTCTATTATCATATTTTATGTGAACTAAGTTCTGATTAAAAATTAAGAGGTTACCTATATATAAAAATCTATGGTATAGTTCATAAAAATTATATGAGCTTATGAATTAGAATATACTTTGTATTATTCAAAAATTATTAAATTACATCATATATGAAATTACTAGAATTATACATTTGAACTATTCAAAATACCAATTTACACTTATATTGCTTGTACCAAGGGTTGCAATAAGAGAAATATCATATAATTTCACAATCACCATTACACACATACTTAGGAGGGACACCTACATGCAATTTTAAGGCCCTCTTCAAAGTATATGGCTATGTAGGCAATACTTAGCAACAAATAGGTTACTAAGGTTAGCTTGAATCACATGCTAACCCCTTTTTACCAATTCACAAGAGGTAAAAGACAAAAGGAGATAATTTTTTACTCATTAACTATATTGTGCACATAATTCTATCAATTCAAAAGAACAAAATAGGGTTATAAGTGACATCAAACCCTATAGAAAAGTTTGGATAAGTTCTAACACACATTTAGGGTTGGACAACTGTGTCACAGTTGGACACTATCAATGGTAGTGTCTAAATCCAAAAATAGTGTCTAAGTAATAAGGATAGTCAGAATGCAAAATAAACAAAACACATATTTTCATCATAGGCTTAAGATGAATCCATAACACTATCACAACTCATAATAGAGTATAAAATAAGATACACTATCTTTATCCCTTGATTACTAGTGTTCATTATATTTATTTCACATGCTTGAATGAGATAATTTTTGATAAATTGCTATATACAAATAAAAAATTAAACGTCATTATTATGTATTCAAACATTTTATTTACTTGGTGTGTTTGTGTATTGAATCCATTTAACATAAAATAGGTCTTTATTTTATATTTATACCACACCTTTTGAAATAAATCTCATGAAGTGTTAATTAAGACAAATGGGCTGACACGTACATATTAAAATATTTTAGAATTTGAACCTTTGTAGGGTGTGGACACTAGCGTAAGCTATGTAACACTAGTGTTAATGCCAACATCCTACTCTAAATGGTAGTGTCTAAAATAATAGAGAAATTTTGAAGCTCTATAAATAAAAATGAAGGATATATATTAGGTTTCATGAATATTTTGGGGTACAAGTGATTTGGGTAATCAAAATATCTAGGTCACACTATAAGATAAACATTTAGGCATAGTGAGATGGAGATTGTAAGACCTTCGATAGTGGGAAAGCCATGAACTAAAGGGTGGATCCCTGAGTGATATTCATCAAGTGTGAAAGACTAGTTTATCATGTAAAATCCAAATTTGAGTCTCTAAACCTACATACCAATACTCTAAAGAGGGATCAAACTCCATGTAGTTTTCCCATGCTATAATGGTGTGTGTGAAAGACTGGTGTAAAATGTAAAATGCTAGTGCAATCCTAGTGTGATGAAGTGATTTAATGATGAATTATGACCTTTGAGGTGTATGTAGACTTAAATTAGGGATACAAGTGTTGTGTATACTATATATCAAAAAAAATAAGTGTTTTTATCTCAATGTGAAATTATATGTTATATTGTTTTTCAATCATATGAGCCTCTTAGTGAAAAATGGATTGAAAATGTGGATTTATAGTGACCAATTAGTAACTCCTTCAGATGGGTATTGTTAAACATGTAAGATGACCCATTACATGAGTTTGAATTTGAGCAAAGACTCATTATTTGGATAGAGGATGCATTTAGAAAAATTATATAGAACTATGAAGTAAGATAATTCATATGGATTGGCCTTGTCTAAAGAGCAGAGACATCTAAACATGAAGTGTAGATTAGTATGAAAGTGGATTTAGGTTATTTTTAATGTGGAATAAGAATATTTTAAGTTCATTAGTTTTTTGGAGGAAAGGGTCGCCATCATAGAAGTGAAGAAATGGTGGTCAAGAATCTTGAAATGTGGCTTGGGATTGTTAGGTTGTGGAGCTAAAAGCTTCATTATTGTAGACATGGAGGAGGTTGTTGAGAGGTTGCTAAGTTGCAGGGAAACTAACGTCGGTCTGATCAGCTAACGTCAGTCATATACAGTGGGAAAGGCAACCAACATCGGTCAGGTATCGACTGACGTCGATAATCTCCAACCTGACAGGGACCGATGTCGGTCGCCTATGTGGTTCCAGAACTATCAGTTACACGAATAGTTTGTTAATGAACCGAGTGTTTGCATGTTGAAAGGCTAATTTTAGTCTTAGGCTATGGATCTAATTATTGTAATTAGATGTCTAATTATTGTTTTCATGAGATCTATATAATAGACTCATGGGCTATATTGTAAAGTGTTCTAGTTTGAGTTGAGCAAAGTTAGCTCCTTCTATGTGTGAAGTGAGCAAGGGTGTTCCTCCTAGTTCCACAACAGTACCAAGTGTGGGTGCCAATTTTGGAGAATCAGAAGGGTTCTTCATGTATGTAGGATCTTGGTCAGTAGGTGTGTAAGGCCATGTTTGGAGATCTACATGGTAAGTAAGATCATTGATCTGCAGGTGTATGTGTGTGCAAGGTTTGTAGATGTGTAGAACCAGGTTGATCTGTAGGTGGCAGCAAAATCAAGGTGACAGCAACACAACAGGGAGTAGGATTAGGTGGGATCTACTTGGAGTACGGTGTGTACTCAGTTGGAGAGCAAAGAGGAAGGCAAGGTAGTTCCTTCCATAAGTAAGATCATTTGGGTTGCAGGTTGTTAAAATTCATGGGAGATCTACTTGAAGTACATTGAGTACTTGGAGTGCGTGGAGCACTTGTGGAGTGTGTGGAGCACTGGTGTACTGGCAGTAGTGGATATTAACTGGTTGGAGGTGAACACCAACTCTGTGTTTGAGTTGTGTGTTGGGACTGTAAGAGAGAGAGCTTTGAGGAAAGAAGTACTGTACACTTGAGGTGTGGGAAGCCTCTGAGAGGTGTGAAGAAGAAGTGGCATCTTCTTTATTGTATTCTTTTTTGGATGAGTATTAATACAAGTTGTGTATTGTCTCTCATATTCTGTGTTGTTTTTGGTTTCTAGTTTCTTGTTACTTCTGGTTAATTCCGCATCTTAAGTTGCTTGTATATGGTAATCAATTGTGCTTCCACGGGTTCCTAATAGTTGGTATCAGATCTAAGGTTATAGGGAGCAGGTTTGTATTTGGTTACATGTCACTCTCAGGGGTTTCTGATTAAGTGGGAGTATAGCAATGATAGAAGAAAGTACACTATGAATGGAGAAATTGAATAGCACGAATGGTCAATTATGGTGTTATGGAAAGAAAGAGCAGGTAAAGAAATATTGTTGGTTGGTAGCAGATCAACATGAAGGAACTGAAGATGTAGATGTTGCAGGTGTTGTTGCACAAGATGCTCTGGGATGTTTCTTGGATAAAATTGAATCTTGGTTAATAGATTCTGTTGCCTCTTTCCATGCAACCCCAAGTAGAGGGGTTGGTGAGCCTTGTCAGATTGTTTTCAAAGGGGAAGTGATGCTAAAATTGCAAGCAGCCAACACATGGGTGTTGAAGAAGGTCATGCAGGTCCCAGTCTTGAAGATGCTGCTAATTATTTTAGGAAAGTTGGGTGATGAGAGATGCACAAGAACTCTCATAGCAAATACACTTGAATTAGCATGTGGTAAGAAAGTAGGTACTCTTTATCTACTTGCTTGTATTACTGTTTCTTCTTCTATTGTGAAGACATGGCTTTATAGGCTTGGTCACATGAGCAAGAAGGAGATGCATGTTCTTAAGCAGAAGACAGATGTGTTTGATAAACTTAAGTACTAGAAAGCCTTGGTGTTCTTAGAGGAGATGATGAATAGATTTCAGTGGATGGGGCTGGATATCTCTGAGCAAGGTAGTTTGGACAGGGTTTTGATCCATGGAGAGCTCACAGGTAAAAAGTCATCACTCACAGGCATACACATGTACTGGCATCGATCAATAGTAACCAACGTCAAATAGACAAGTGCTAACATTGGTCATGTGCAGACCAAAGAAGTCAATGGTGTCGGGTAGGTGGAGACTGATGTCAGCAAGATAATCAGTGTCGGTGACTTGGACAGTCGCATGGAACCGACGTCGGTCGGATGCAGACTGTGTAGTGACTGAGGTCGGTCACTAAGATGGATTTTGGGTGGACAACAAGCTGTCAAGGAGTCTCAAATGCCCATGGGGAGGACTGAAAGTGCAAGTAAGCCTCAAATTTGTTGTTCCTCTTCTTTATACTAGTTGCCGACTGCAGAGAAGGAAGGATCCAGGAAATAGTGGGAGCATGGCATGAATAGGATGTAAGACCAAACGGGAGATTTGGTAGGGTTGTTAGTCGGTATTAAAAGCACTAAGATGAATGGATACCTTGGTTAAAGAATAGAGAGAATGGACATGTGAGACGGAAGGCTAGGTCATATGGTCTTGAGGAAGCTACATGATAGTGGTACAAGTTTTGACAGGTGGATGACAAAGCAGAGCTTTAGTCAATGTCAGTGTAACCATTATGTTTGTCTTACTAGGTGGATGATGATAGCTACATTATCCTATTACTGTATGTGGATGGTATGATAGCTAGCAGGTTTGTACATATAGGGTTTTGCTGAGCTAAGGGTAAGGTTAGTTCAGTGGCATGTCATGAAGAATTTAGAGCAGCAAAATTCTTTAGCATGGGAGACATGGAAGATCACAGGTTGATTTTGTCTCCAGTGGGAGCTGATGTGAATCATGTATTAGCGAGGTTCAATACACAAGATGTAGAACCGAAGCACACCAAGGGTTGGACAGTTCAGTGTTTGAAATCACATGAGGTCTGGTATAGATCTAAGTTTGCCCAAGCAGTGGGTGCTGTCAGAGAGTTAGGAGCCAATTCAGGGAAGTGGGTTCTTAGGTATTTGAGAGGGACCAATAGTAGGTCTACATGCTATGCAGGGTTAGGACATCACTACATGGGTTTGTAGGTTCAGATGTGGCAGGTTACTCAGATGATAGGAGGTGCACCATAGGTTGTGTGGTGGGTGGTCTTTAGGATTGATCTTGAAGAGGGATACAAGCCAAGATATAGATTAGATGGGGTACAGGTATAGGTACAGTGTAACTATTTATCTCCAAGTGAGAGATTGTTAGGTTGTGGAGCTAAAAGCTTCACTGTTGCAGACATGGAGGAGGTTGTTGAGAGGTTGCTAAGTTGTAGGGAAATCAATGTTGGTCTGATCAGTCGACATCGGTCTATTCAGTCGATGTCGATCATATATAGTGGGAAAGGCAACTATCAGTCAGGTATCGGTCGATGTCGGTAATCTCTAGCCTGACAGGGACCGACATCGATCGCCTGTGCAATTCTAGAACTGTCAGTTGCATGAACATTTTGTTAATGAACTGAGTGTTTGCATGTTGAAAGGCTAATTTTAGTCTTGGGCTGTGGATCTAATTATTATAATTAGGTGTCTAATTATTGTTTGCATGAGATCTATATAATAGACTTATGGGATGCATTGTAAAGTGTTCTAGTTTGAGTTGAGCAAAGTTAGCTCCTTCTGTGTGTGAAGTGAGCAAGGGTGTTCCTCCTAGTTCCATAGCAGTGCCAAGTGTGGGTGCTGGTTTTGGAGAATCAGAAGGGTTCTTCATGTATGTAGGATCTTGGTCAGCAGGTGTGTAAGGCCACGTTTGGATATCTACATGGTAAGTAAGATCATTGATCTGTAGGTGTATGTGTGTGCAAGGTTTGCAGGTGTGCAGAACCAGGTTGATCTGGAGGTGGCAGTAGAATCAAGGTGACAGAAACACAATAGGGAGTAGGATCAGGTGGGATCTACTTGGAGTACGGTGTGTACTCAGTTGGAGAGCAAAGAGGAAGGCAAGGTAGTTCTTTCCATAAGTAAGATCATTTGGGTTCCAGGTTGTTGCAATTAATGGGAGATCTACTTGAAGTACATTGAGTACTTGGAGTGCGTGGAGCACTTGTGGAGTGTGTGGACCACTGGTGTACTGGTAGTAGTGGATACTGACTGGTTGGAGGTGAACACCAACTCTGTGTTTGAGTTATGTGTTGGGACCATAAGAGAGAGAGCTTTGAGGAAAGAAGTACTGTACACTTGAGGTGTGGGAAGCCTCTGAGAGGTGTGAAGAAGTGGCATCTTCTTTATTGTATTATTTTCTGGATGAGTATTAATACAAGTTGTGTATTATCTCTCATATTCTGTTTTGTTTCTGGTTTTTAGTTACTTGTTACTTCTGGTTAATTCCTCATCTTAAGTTGCTTGTATATGGTAATCAATTGTGCTTCCACGGGTTCCTAACAGGGATAAGTATGTATAAAGAGTGGTCAAAAGTACATCATTTAAGAAATAAATGTTAATTTATGTGTCTACATTTCACCTCTTTTATTATAGTAATGTAATAAAAGAGAAATTACTAGCATAAAAGGTAAAATGCAAACTTGAACTTACCTAAGATGAATAATCTTGAATGTAGGTCATAATGTTTAACTACGATTCATGCAAATACTATAAATAAAAATGTATAAAATTAGTCCTTACTTAAGATAAAATCAAGAAATAAAGAAAAAAAACTTATAGATCTAATAATAAGGAACATATAAACCTAATTAGGTACATGAACCATAGTGTTTTCTGGTATAAAAATGGTGATTAGATAGGGTAGGATCATTGGCAATTTCTTATTTATTAAAGTGATTGGATTGGAATGTGTATTACCCAATATTGATTTAAAAGAGAGTGTGATTAAAAACTCAATTTGACATTGAATTCATCATTTCAAAATTTGAGGTAGGTAGAGTAGCTATATTTTCTTATATTGATTTCAATAGATTGTTTGGTGTAAAAACTAGTGCAAAACTTGTGCAAAAATTAAATAAAAATGTGGTCATGTGATACACACATGACCCCAATATAATATTTGGGCATATTTAATTTGAAAAATATGTGATAGAAAGGAAAATTTATGAGCCAATTTGTGTGATAACTTGAAACACATGTCATGTATGATGCCCCCATTTTGAGTAAATCTGAAACAAACTTGAGTATTTTTTCTAAAAATTATGAAAAGGCACCTATTGAAAATTGATTTTTACTGACTCTGATTCTTAGAATTTATAAATTTTTTAATTTTATACCTATTGGCACAACACCACATTGTTTTGGACACAACTAACCTATGCCCTTGTCCAAATGGAGTCCTATAGTCTAAAACTAATTTGTGTATGGTTTCTAGGTATAAATCATGATCAACTATGTAAAGCCTACTAATTTATGACTATTTTGTATTATGTTGTGGCTTAGTATATAATACTCTATAATACAATACATTATGTATGCCCCCTATTTTGAGGTGAGTTGTGAATCTTGCATAATAACTTAAAAGAAAAAATTATGCAACATATGTTATGAAAACATTTAAATTTAAAAAGTAATGATAACATGAAGAGAATGGAATCATAATATTTAAAATGAGCATAATAGTGATATAAGATTCATGTGGAAACAATCATACATAGTGACATTATCAAGATGTTAGCAATTAGGAATATAAATAGGTGATCATGTACTAAAGATAACTAAAATTGATTAAAAAAACTTGGGAGGGATGCATGATATTGATTATGGCATCAAAAATAAGGAAGATGCATGATGTCCATCATGACATCAAAAATTGAGAGAACATGATCAATCATGGCCATGACGTACACATATAAAGAGTACACATAAAGTACACAAAAGAAGGCTAAGGGGCCACATACAAGGGACATATTCAAATGTTACTCACATGCATAGAAACATATAATAATGCTTAGATCCACATATAATGACATGCTCAAATTTCCAAAATCTAAATAATGAATGTGTGAACTAAATCTAGAAATGCTAAGAAATTAACTACTTGTGCAATTTTAATCTAAACTAAATTGAACCTAATATAGAGCAACAAACAAAGAAAATAGTAAACACAAACTTAGACTCCAAATATGCAAGTTTTCTTCATTACGATGTAAACTTGATTTGCTCTTTGAAAATGTGGTTGTTCACTCTTCCAAAGTAAAAGAGAATGGACAGTGTTTCAGTGCAAAATGAATTTTTGTATGCTTTGATTCACTTGGATTCACTTGTGAAATGAATAAAAATTCATTAAAATAAGTCAGTAATGATGAAAATGATGATTTTAAAGCTCATTTATAGTTTTTTTGGAGGAAGATCCAACGGTGGAGGATTATTTGGATTTATTAAATGATCTAAATAATCAATGATGGCTGATGAGTCCTAACCCATGAGGATGAAGACAATGTCAAATGGTTAAGAAAAGTATGGGATTGGTTAGTTGAGTTAGCAAGAATGAGTCAAACTTCTTGACAACTTAGGATATGACTCAAAGGAGGTTGAGGAAGTTATGGGTTTGGTTGGGATGAGTCAACATGTGAGGGATAATAAGGTGGAAGTTGTTGGATGAGGTCTAAAATCTAGATTTAATATTTAAAATAAGGATTTAAAGTGTGCTTAATTGACCAATTTGACTTATTTAATTATTTGAATTTAGAGGGAGATGTGATGAATTATTAATAGATTTTAGGTGTATTTCAACACTAAACATAATTTAGGTGTCCACATTTCCCCTTCTTTGAAATAGTGTTATGAAGCAAGACTATTTTGAAGAATAGTACAAGTAGAGCATTGATGATTAAGAAGGAGAAAGTTACCCTAAATGAATGAAAATGAGTGTGATGATGCCCTATTGAGGGTTTGTGTGAGAAAATGGATGAACACTTGAATCTGATGAAAAGAGGAAATTGACAAAGTGATGTGTATGAATGATAAATCAATCTATTGTAGAGTTGATATCAAACTTGCAATATGTTAGTTGTGTAAAAAGGTTGTTATGAGTTAACTAAAACTACAATATTGATCTGAAAAAGAATATTTTTACCATTTAGAGATTGCATGATTAATGTTTACTAATGATGCAGGGGTCAATTGAGTGGTTGCGGGAATGATATATCCCAATGATAATAAGTTGTGGATCTAAAAATTGAAAAAAGATATGGAATTTAAAATGATAATGATAAATTTTAGATGGATTATTATAAGAGTTTGAGTAAAATTTGGAATAAATTGATTTAATGTATCTAAAAATTTGAAAAATGGATGAAGAATGAGTATCATGGAGGGATGGGGGAAATATATAGGTAGAAGAGATGGGCTAGAGAAATTCATTTCTGCAAATTTGATTTTCAAAGCTATTTTCTAAGAGAATTGATTTGAGAGATTTGTTCTGAGACATTGCAGGAAATATGGATTGCATTCCACACCATGAGCACCAAGCAAAGAAAGTGAGGATTTTCCATACACTTGAGAGGAGTGAGCCTACGATAATTTAGTTTTTATTTGGATCTTTTTTGCATTTATTATCATTACTTAAGGCTTAAAGTGATGGAAAATAAATTTTTAGATGCCAAATTAATGCATTCGGCATTAAAAATGGTGAATTAGCTGTAGGTAACTATGAATTCATTAAACATAGAAGCAATTTCATTGAACATGGAAGCAAAATTATGTTAGGGTAGAAAGTGTGATTTTTCTATTTAGAAGTTATAAAATTTCTCAACATGGGAGTAAAATTGTTTGATGGAGAGGAGAATTCATTTAGTTGAGAGGCAAATTCATTGGAGTGAATAAAATGGACAATCAAAGGTGAAATCAAATGAATATATAGTGAAATTGCATAATTTAGGAGTGAAAATTCTAAATGTAGAATCAAAAACATGTTTTAGATAGTGAAAGAAGGTTGTAGGGAAAGATAAATGGTACAGAAATGATATATTAATTGGTGGATTGAAAATGATTGTTTGATAGTATACTTGATTTATATTTTATTATTTTTGAATATTTGTAATGTAGTGATGGTTTGAATTTTATTGTAAGTAAAACAAATTGATTGCTAACTTGTGTGATTTTCAAGAGGTATTACCAATGCTTGTGACTCAAGAGTGGAGACTTGGAGTGATGGCATAGATGGAAATCTTTACAAAGTATGAGTTTGGTGTTTTAGAGGCAAGTGGGTTATCTTACATTACACATATGCTAGAGATTCAAGTGGATGACAACACTTGTAGAGAGGTGGTATAGTGAGACTAGTATATTTCACTTACCAAAGGGGGAGATCACTGTCACGTTAGAGGATGTGTATCAGATTTTGGGTATTTTGATACGAGGGAGATGGGTATACTGGGGTCAAGGTCTATAAGAGATCACATTGTTTAGGATTTTTTGTGATGGTATTATTCTAATTATTAGAGGTGGTGTAGATGGTATATTATTGTACTGAATTAGAGATGCATTCTTTAACCATTGTACTCATGTCTATTATTAATGGCATTATACTACCTAATAAGAGTGGGAGGTTATGTCCTATTGGTCTTCTAAATGTGATTGTAGATATGATGGATATGGGCGAGGGGTCCATGTATATTGACACACTTTCACCAAGATTTACATCATGTAATTTATATATATGGTAGATAAATAGGGTTGTCGACATTAATACATGTGTGGTATTGGGAACACATTGCTATAAAGAGGCTAGTTGGACACATGAGTACTCGATCTATTGATGAGCCATTGGAATATGGGTGACACGTGATTATTGGCACACACAAACCAAATTTAGGTGATCTAGAGTTTTATAAGAGGGATATTAATGAGTTAGGTGATGATTTGATCACTTAGAGACCTTACAGGGATATTATATTTCAATGTCCACATGATGACCTTCACATGGATTATATGATGACTTATTATTACATTATTGAGACACATGATTACATCATTAAGAGATATTTTTTAGATAAGGTGATGAGATATTTTGGGTGAGATAACATATACTAGTTGGGCCACATTTATTTGCATGATTAGTAAGGGAGAGAACATAGTGGGACATGACCATTGATCTTATGATAGTTGGTCATAATTGGTCATAGTTTTAGACTGTTAGATGGATTAATCAAAGAGATGTTATTGACATAGGATTTATTAATGGCTATGTATATTGGTGGGCTTGGTAGAGACTACTTAGATCAACTATTCCATATGCACCACCATGGACATGGAGGCAAAGACTGGTGGCCAACTTGAGTAGGTAAACATGAGGTATAGGGTTGGAAGCCTAGATTAGGAGGGCTTATTAGAGGTATAATCACTAAAATGGGGTGTGAATCAGTGAGCCCATATATTTAAATTTCAATTCCAATCCTTTCAAACTATTAAACAATCAACATATATCAACTTGATCAAGCAACATTAACAAGAGAGAGCTTATGTATTTAATGAATACACAAGATCAAACAAAAAACACATAGTTCTTATGGGAAACGCTCATGGAAAATAAAACCCACTCTCAATATTTCAACACATGAAATACTTATCCTATAAGAGATTACAAACAAGACATTGGTCAAATCCTTTAGACCAAAAACCTTGATGAAGTCCTCCTGACCAAAGGCCTTTAATGAAACACCTATTTCACAAGGATAAAATTTTTGGGGAGTTGTCAGTGATGCCATATAAGTGTCCAAAGGATTGGATTAAGTGATTTTATAGTCTAAATTGACAATGATAAAGTGTGTAATGTGCTTATCCTAGTATGCTTGAAGTAGGCTTGGTTGATATTCAGAGTTTGACTATTTAGAGATGATTTGGGATGAGTATAAAGTATTAAGATTGTGTAATAGGTCCTATCCGAGGTCAAGGATGATTTGAGTTATTGTGTGCATGAGTGTATTTCATCTATTTTATCATTATTTTCATCTAGACATTTTGGGTCTAGTGGTAGAAAATTTGAGTACGTAGTTTGTTGATGTCATCATTACCATATGTGGATAAGTCAAGGGGAGTTGGTCATATGATTGTGATCAAATTATTCCCAAGTTATTATTATTAAAGTCTAAATTCATGTGATGAATCTTATCCAAAGATATGTGTGTGAAAATTTGGGCTCCTAGGAATTTTGATAGTGTTTTTTATGTTCAAATAGAGTTGAGTAAGTAGTTTGGTGACATCATATCTCACACATGAAATTTTTAGGAACAACTTGATATATGAATGAATTAACATATGAGATAAGATATTATGAACTAAATCTTAGTTTAAGTGATTAAACACAACAAAATATATGTAAGTGCAAAGCTGTGCTCCCATGCAGTTTGATAGTGTTTCCCTATACTTATCCAAAATTTCAATGTGGCAAGAACAGCTAAGTAGGCATTTTGATGTAGTTATATTTTACACATGTGGTAGTTTTAAAATTAATTGATCACATGGGTTTATTAAATTTTATTCCTAGTTTATTTTCACTAAATTTAAGTTCATTTAATGAAGCACATCAAAATATATGCATGCGCAAAGTTGGCCTTCTAGGCAATTATTGACATAGTTGGCTCTATGGTAGAAAAATTTGTTTGAGTAGATTATTGGAGTTATATCTTGAAAACATGAAGGTTTAAAGAGTAGTTTAATAAATGGTTGGATTCCCATATGAATAAATATGATATGGTTCAAATTTGAGAATATGTGAGTGAGTGAGGTAAAAGGTATGGCTATGCAAAGTTGGCCTTCCAAGCAAATAGTAACAATGGTTGTCATACTTAGTTTATTTTGCATGATGTTAAAGATCAAGACTAGATGGAGATATAATGGTTTATGGGTGATCAGATAGTGAATATATATAGTGTACATCAAGCCAAATGAGTCAAAGTGTTTTTTGGTTAACAAAGTTAAAGATCAATCTCCTTAAAAAAGGATCAACAAAGCATGTTTGTTCTAAGGCGTCTAGAAGCAACAAAACGAGGACAAGTGTTCAAGGTTTAATGTAAAGTAGAGATAAAGACCAATATTATTCTAAGATATAATAATGAGAATTTTTTTTTAAAAATATAGAACAATAGTGCATATTGAGTGAGATGTTTTCAAAGTGTCCAATGCTTAATACAAATAAAGATCGAGTTACGTACAAGAAATCGATGGAGCACATTAAGTCAAATAGTCAAGATGAAGATCCAACGGTGAGTGATGAAAGGTAAAGGTTGATATAATTCAATAAATATTGATGTTACATATTTAATATAAATAGTGAGGGCATGAGATGATAACAAAGTGGTTGAGGTTTAACTGTGACCATTTGAATTCAAATATTTGAATTTAACAAAGGAAAGACCAATGCCTAGTTTTTGAGCCATATCTTTTGATATATGTAAAATTTGACCATGGTGTAAAAATAAAATATGCAAAGAAATATAAGATAATTCTAAAAATATATATTTAAAGGTATGAAAGTGTGTACAATCAAAGTTATGAAGGTTCAAATTTTATTATGTTTTCATGCATGTTCTACAAGTAATCCGAGAAGGGTATTTGAGCTGTGCTTGTTAGTATCTTGATGTTTAAATGTGAACTAGAGATTGGAGTATGTTTTAGAATCCATGAGGACCATTTTTGCACATTATGAAGGTTTTAAAAATAATATCTAGTATGAACAAAGGATTTTAAACTAACTGTGTGTTCACTCATAATGGTTTAAATATAGAATATTGTTTGAGAAAATTGTGCTTAAGAAAATGGGTAATATGATGGTTGTTGGCATTTAAAGGGGACCTATATATTATATATCATGGGTTAAAGAGTTGAAAAGTGTTCCTATATTCTTATTTTTCTTAGATAAGTGTCAAAGAGGTGAATGGGTCATCATAGGACCTAAAAGGTGACTTAGGCTTATTTGAAAGAGAGTTGTGCTTAAATGTGACCCATGTA
Organism: Torreya grandis; assembly: GCA_037957365.1. Taxonomy (NCBI): domain Eukaryota; kingdom Viridiplantae; phylum Streptophyta; class Pinopsida; order Cupressales; family Taxaceae; genus Torreya; species Torreya grandis. The sequence continues at coordinate 681,605 of JARHVA010001027.1, forward strand.
AGATGCCTTAAGGGTGAAGGAATGTGTTTTGGATGATAAGGAAATATTTTTTACTTTATAATTAATGAATTATATATAAATAATGAAACCAATATGATGGTTTTTATACTTGAAAAAGACTTGTGTGAGAATAGTGAGCGTTGAAGTGAAGGAGATAGGAGACAAAATGTGCTTAGTGGATGGGTTGGTGAGCAAATAAAATTAAAGACTATGTGTATGACTTATAGGTCATATTTGTAATGAAATAATAGTGATATTTTAGGTTGAGGATGAGAAAAGAGGTCTAGGTTGATCTAAAAGGATGTTTTGGATGCTTTGTGGATGAGCGAAGGATATATGATGTTTGTGTGATATTGGTGGTTGATTTGAGAGGTATATCAAAGTGTGGTCTATGTGGATGGCCCCGTGGTCATGTTACCAAGGCTGTGATAGAGATGTTATAGATTTTTTGATTGTGTATGAGTAGAGAAGAGTGGAGTGATCTAAAAGGTGGCTTTGGAAGCATTGTGAGTGTGAGAAGAAGTCAAGGGGACTATGTTATTAGAGGTCCATCATCAGGTGTTGAAGACATTAGTTCAAAGTTGGAGGTGTTTATTTAAAATGAGGGTCTAAAGGACTTGATATTACTTAAGGGAAGTTACTCCTTACGAAATAAGTGTTTCATTAAAGGCCTTTAGTCATGAGGACTCGATCAAGGTTTTAGGTGGTTAGGAGGACTTGATCATCTTAGGTGATGGTGCTCCTTATAGAACTTTTGTTTCACTAAATTCTTGTCTAAAGGGCTTAACCAGTCTCTGGTTTGTAATAAATTATAAGACAAGTAGTCCAAGTGTTTATATAATTGAGAGTGGGTTTTATTCCCCAAGAAGGCTTCTCATGTAGATGATGTATTGATGTGTTTTATGTTCTTATTCATGCTTTGGATGAATGTGCTTTCATGTTTATGTTTCTAGATCAAGTTGATGTATGATGGAATGGTTTTGAAATTGAACATGCATTGTTGTATATTGATTGACCCCCCATATTAGTATCTACTTACAATAATTAGTATTAGAGTATGTCCTTTGGAATAAGCTTAACAACTTGAAGGAGATCTTGAGTTGGTACAAAAATGGCTAAATAGTTAAATAAAGAGAATCAATAGTGGAAGGCTATGATCAAGGCACTTGAAGAGTAGATATGTACTTTAAATAAATATGCTAAAGAGTATGAGAATGTTATCAATGATCTCAAGTTTTAGATACCAAGATAATTTTGTGTTCAAAAGAAAAGGACATCATGTTTGACAAAGAAACTTACCATAACAGTAAAGAAGATGATAGTGAGGAAGAAGAAGTTGATCTAGAAGCTGAGCTCATGAGTGCACTTGGTGAACTAAAGGAGTAGAAGAAGAGGAATCATAAAATGAGGAATATGATCAAAGGTATTGAAGCACAAGTTAATTCTCTTGAGGGAAGTTTATTAGGCATGTCCAAGAAAGAAGAAAATAAGTATCAAGAACATATCAAGTCTATTGAAGTGCAAGCATATAAATTAAAAGACATGGCCAACAAGGCCAATGAGGATGAAGAGAAGATCAATATTATTGAGGATTAGTTAAGGAATAAAAATGCAAATATGAAAGCAAGAGAAGATGAGTACACTCAGCTAAAGATTGAGATGGGGTCCTTGAAGAGTCAACATGAGCTTGTTGTAGTTAAGTTGGATAAACTTGAAAATAAGCATGATAATATTGCGTATGTCAAGGAGAATTCAAGATTTGAAAGCAATGCAAGAAGGTTTGTTAGACAACAAAATGCTTCAAGCTATGCTAGTTTATTCCATGGTCATTTTTATACATGTAATAAGTATGGTCATAGAGCTAAGAACTGTAGAAGGAAGTCAGTCAATAATGAGTTCTCATGGAGCTTTATAAGAAGAAACAATTATTATTGGAGAAATCATATCTTAGATCAATCAAAATCAAGGAAGGAATTAGATATGAAGAAAATAAAAAAATTGTCTTCTATTTAGATAGAAAAGGAAGATCACAATCATCATCAAGAAAAAGGTATGAATGATCTTGTTTGTTTTAAATGTCATAAAGTTGGTCATATTGCTAGATATTGTAAGAATAAGATGAATGAGTTATCAAAACCAAAGAAGGTGTATGGAGCTCTTAGTGTGAAAGGAAGAGGTAACACATGGGTTTGGAAACCTAAGTCTGTTAGGAGTGATCAATTTGAAATCAAGGATGGTTTGTTTACCATGATAGACAAAAAGGAAAATCAAGAGTTTATGTTGTCAGCATTATTGACAAATTTGAAGCAAAGAATGAAGTCAAGCATCTATTCAAAATAAATTTATTGATGAGGTATGATTGCAAGTTAGAGAAAAATATGGAGATATGCGAGCTTCTTGAGTTTTGAGACTTTTAATCTCTTTATGTCAAAGGGGTGTCTCTATCTAGGCTTCAAAGAGATACTTGTTAGTCAGAGGAATCTTGGTGGATGTTAGATATTGTTTGATGACAAGGTATGAAAACAAGGTGATTTCCAAATATCTATTTGCATATCAATTTGTGGTAGATGTCAAGTGAGCCTATAAGTTGAAGGCCTCTCTTCTAGGCCTATGTCCTAGATCTTGATAAGTTTATCAAAATCTTGTTAAATAGTTTTGTATGCCATAAAAGTTCATAGTGTTCTAAAGATGAGGTGTCTCTATATAATTATTGATTGTGATTGGATAATATTTAAATAATTATTGAAGACATCATGATCTAGGTAAAGCATGGAGTTAAGGGGAGCATATGTGAGATGTTCCTGTCATGATAGAGGAGTGAAAATGTCTACTATAGTTATCAATTCAAGAATATTGATATGATGAATTGATCAAACCAAGTCATATGTTTTGACAAGGTACTAGATCTTCATGCATGAGCAAAGAGAGCTTGTGAGTTCTGTAGGAAGATAGGCCCAAGGATCAATAAGGCTTAAGAGTAAAGGATTTTGTTATAGGCTCTTTTCTTTTAGTTCTGTGGTGTTCTTCAAGAGTTGGAGTTGGTGTATCAAGGTGGAAGATATGTTGTGGTGATGTTAGAATGATGCCATGATATGTTTTTGCCCTCTTTGACATGTTGATATCTGTGTATGCTTAGTTTGTAGGGTCAGATTGAAGGTTTCCAGGTGGAAAAGGAGGATTTATGAAGTTATCAAGATGATATTTTTTCATATAAAGGTTTATTGACCTTATTATATCTTGATATAGGTGGTTTTGTGGTTTGAAGATATTTTGAAGTCAAATTGGAGACTTTTGAGTGCTCTTGGTTTTCTCAATTTTTGGCTTAAGGGCAAGCATGCCTAAAATGGGTGATAGGATGTATGGGTTCCCAAAGATGTGGAATCTAAAATATTGGTCTAGAAGTGTGTAATGGTTTTCTTCAAGTGTATAGGAAGTTTCAAAGGTGGACGTTAACCAAAATGAGGTTTGTTGACTTTGTTTGTTTTCAAATTCCAAGGTTTTGGGCTATGATAGAAAAGTGGGTTACCTTATGAGTTGAGGTATAAGAATTAATAATATATTTAATGGGACAAATGGGTTGTCAAATCATATTTAATATAGATTTAAAGGTTTGTGGATTTCAAGTTATTCAAGTTTTTGTCAAAATGGAGGCCTAATTGGCTACTAAGTTTGTGAAGGAAGTATGTTGCAGAGGATGAGATAGGTGATTTAAGTTGGTATGATTGAGGGGGAACATGAGAGTGATATATATATGAAGTTTAAAGTATTGAAGGCGCATCTATTTAAATTTGTGGGCTCTACAAGTTCTAGGTAGGGCTACAAAGAGTCTAAACAAGCCTAATAATGAAGATGGGATGTATTTGCTCAGTTTGTTCAAAAGAGAAAGTTTTGAGTATTTAAAGGAGATTTATTAGGTTGGATTAGATCATGTTTCTTATTTAATGAGTGGCATGAATTTTTGTTGGTGGTCTTTGAGGTAGTTTGAGAGAGAAGGCTAGTAAGCCTATATAGTGGTTCTTCATGGTGTGTGGAGATTTGAAGATGCTCAGGAGGTGAAATTTCTCAAAAATATTAGCAAGATTCCATATTAAATGTTTCTTTGTGAGTTCAATCATATTTATATACTTTTGTGTGTTCTTTATTCATTGGTTGTAGTGCTTGGTTGAAGAGAGTGTTGGTATAGAGCAATAGGAAGTGGTCAAGGCAAGAAGAGGTAGGCTCAAGATAAGGGTAAGTTTGTATAATATTTATAAGGTCATCCTCTCCTATTTTTGATATTTTAGGTCCTCAAGATGAGTAAGTTTGCACTTTTTCATTGTGTCAAAGGGGGAGAAAGTTCCTATTGTGGGAGTGCTTGAAGAGAGAGAAGGAAGGTGAGATATATGATGTATGTTGACATCAATGACAAAGGGGGATATTGTTGGAGAGTTTTAAATGATGTCATAAAAGTGTCTAAGTGAGTGGATGAAGTGCCTTGATATTCTAAAGTGCAAAGTGCACAATGTGCTTATCCTAGTATGCTTGAAGTAGGCTTGGTTGATCTTTAGAGTTTGACTATTTAGAGATGATTAGGGATGAGTCTAAAGTATTGAGCTTGTGAAAGAGGTCCTATTAGAGGTCAATGATGCTTTGAGTACTTGTGTGCATGAGTTTATTTCATCTGGTTGATCATTATTTTCATCTAGACATTTTGAGTCTAGTAGTATAAAATATGAATAGGTAGTTTAATGACATCATAATTGCCACATGTGGATAATTTAGGGGGATTTGGTCATATGGTTGTGATAATATTATTCCCAAGTTTTTATTTTCAAAGTCTTAAGTCATGCTATGAAGAAAAACAAAATATATGTGTGTGCAAATTTGGGCTCCTAGGCATTTTGATAGTGTTTTCTATGTTCAAATAGAGCTGAGTAAGTAGTTTGGTGATGTCATATCTCACATGTATGAACGTTTTAGGAGTAGATTGATATATGGATGAATTATAATATGAGAGAATATATTATGTGATACATCTCAAGTCATGAGACTAAGCAAGAAAAAAGGTATGCAAGTGCAAATTTGGGCTCCCAGGTAGTTTGATAGTGTTTTCCCATAGCCAAATTTGTAATGTGGCAAGAAAAGCTAAGTAGGAATTTTGATGTAGTTATATTTAACTCATGTGGAATTTTTAGAATGAGTTGATCATATGGGTTTGTTTAGTTTTATTCCTATTTTATTTTCACTAAATTTTAAGTCATGTGATGAAGCACATCAAAAGATATGCATGTGCAAAGTTAGCCTTCTAGGCAGTTCTTGACATAGTTGGTTCTATGGTAGAAAAATCTAAGTGAGCAGATTAATGGAGTTATATCTGACATGTGAAAATGTTTCAAGATCAGTTTTACAAGTGTTTGGATTCCCTTATAAACAAATATTATATGGTTAAAATTTGAGAACATGCAAGTGAGTGAGGTAAAAGATATGACTGTGTAAAGTTAGCCTTCTAGGCAGATATCAATGGTTCCCATACTTAGTCTATTTTGCACGATGTTAAAGATTAGGACCAAATGGAGATATAAAAATTTATGGGTGATCGTATAGTAAAGATATATGGTGTACACCAATTTAAATGAGTTAATGTTTTTATTGGTTAATGAAGTTAAAGATTGAGCTCCTTATAAAAGGATCAACAGAGAGTGTTTGTTCCAAGGTGTTTGGAAGTAGTGATATGAGGACAAGTGTTCAAAGTTTAATGTCAAGTAGAGATAAAGACTGATATTCTTCCATGCTCTAACAATGATCAAGTGTTTGTACAAATAGAGATCAATGGTGCGCATTGAGTGAGATGTTTTCAAAGTGTCTAATGTTTAACACATATAAAGGTCAAGCTACGTACATGAAATCAATGGAGCGCATTAATTCAAATAGTCAAGACAAATATCAAATGATGAGTGATGAAAGGTAAAGGTTGATATACTTCAATAAATATTGACAATTTGTGTTTAATTTAGAAGTGAGGGCATGAGATGATAGCAAAGTGGTCAAGGTTTAATTGTGACTGTTTGAATTCAAATATTTAAATTTAACAAAAGAAAGACCAATGCCTGGTTTTTGAGCCATATCTTTTGATTTATATAGAATTTGACCATGGTGTAAAAAGTGAAGATGTAGAAGACTCAGATACATCTAGAAAAAAATATTTTAAATGTTTGATAGTTTGTACAATCAAATTTATTAATGTTTAAATTTTATTGTGTTTTTATGTATGTTCTGTAAGTAACTCGAGAAGGGTATTTGATATATTATTATTGGTATCTCTATGTTTAAGTTTGAAATAAATATTGGAGTATGTTTGATAATCCATGAGGACCATATGTGTGCATTATGAAGGTTTGAATAATCATATCCAATATGAACAAAGGTTTAGAAACTTATTGTGTGTTTTTTCATAATGGTTGTTGTACATAATATTGTTTGATAAAAAGGGTATTATGATGGTTGTTGTCACTTAAGGGGGACCTAGAGATCATGTATCATGGGTTTACAAGTTGGAAAGTGTTGCTATGTTCTTATTTTGATTGGAGAAGTGTCAAAGATGTGAATGGGTCATCATAAGACCTAAAAAGTGACTTAGACTTATTTAAAAGAGAGTTGTGCTTAAGTGTGACCCATGTAAGATGCATTAAGGGTGAAGGAATGTGTTTTGGATAACAAATAAATATCGTGGAATTAATAATTCATTAATTATATATAAATAGTGATACTAAATATGATGGTTTTTATACTTGAAAAAGGCTTGTGTGAGAATAGTGAGCATTGAAGTAAAGAAGAGAGGAGAGATAATGTGCCCAACGGATGGGTTGATGAGTAGATAATATTGAGGACTATGTTATGACATGCATGTCATATTTTTTATGATATAATAGTGATATTATAGGTTGAGGATGAGTGAACAGGTATAGGTTGATCCAAAAGGATGTTTTAGTTGCTTTGTAGATGAGTGAAGGATAGATGATGTTTGTGTGAGCTTGGTGGTTGATCTAAGAGGTATATCAGAGTGTGGTTTGTGTGGATGACCCCATGTTCATATTTATAAGTTTGTGATAGAGCTATTATAGGTTTGTTGATTACATATGATCAAAGAAGAGTGGAGTGATCTAAAAGGTGGATTTGGATGCATTGTGAGTGTGAGAAGAAGTGAAGGGGACTATGTTATTAGAGGTCTATCATAAGGTGTAGAAGACATCAGTTCAAAGGTGGAGGTGTTAAATTTAAAGGAGGGTATAAAGGACTTGATCTTCCTTAGGGGAAGTTGATCCTTGTGAAATAGGTGTTTCACTAAAGGCCTTTGGTGAGGAGGAATTGATCAAGGTTTTGGGTGTTTAAGAGGACTTTATCATATTAGGGGCTGGTGATCCTTGTGGAAATTTTGTTTCAATAAATTTTGGTCTAAAGGACTTGACCAATCTCTATTTTGTAATAACTTATAGGACAAGTAGTCCAAGTGTTTATAGACTTGAGAGTGGGTTTTATTCCCCAAGAGGGTTTTCCATGTAGATGATGTGTTAATGTGTTTTATGCTCCTGTTCATGCATTGGATGAGAATGATTTCATGTTTATGTTTCTACATAAAGTTGATTTATTGATTCCCCCCCTCTAAGTAACTACTTCCAACATAACTACCCCTAAGGAAGATCAAGTCTTTTAGAACCTCCTTTGAAGTGAACAAATCCACATTAGAATTGATGTCTTTAAAAATTGATGATGGATATTTTATTATCTAACCCATAAACAAACTCCCTTTCTATCTCATACATGCCTCTCACATAGGCATGCCATAATCTCTCTCCTTTAGTCAAATTGCCCTCATATGCACACTTAAAACTCTTCACATATCCTACAAGAGAAATTTTATGTCATAAAAAACATGACCTAAAAGTCATACACTCATTAAAAAAACTACTCTACTCATCAACTCATCTAACAAGCACACTACCTATCCTCTCTTCTTCGCTTCGACCCATACTCCTCACATACAAACCTTGCTCAAGTATTTCACACATCTATAAAGAATCACATTTGGTTTCACTATTTATAGTGTATTAATGAATTATCAAGTCCAAAATATTTCCTTGTCATCCATAATACATGCCTTCACCCTTAGGGAATCTAACATGGGTCACACTTGAGCACAACTCTCTTTAAAATAGGCCTAAGTCACATTTTAGGTCCTATGATGACCCATTCACCTCTTTTACCATTATCCAATAAAAATAAGAACACAAGAAAACTTTAAAACTCATGAAACCATGACACATGATCTATAGGTCCCCTTAAGTTCAAATAACCATCACGTTACCCTTCTGCTTAAGCATAATTTGCTAAAATAACATTCTGTATAACAACCACTATGATTGAACACACAATCAGTTTATAAACCTCTATTCATACTAGATATGATTATTCAAACATTATTAATTCAAAAATAACATCCTTATGGAGTATAAATCATGGTCTGATAGTTAGTTCACCTTTAAACATCAAGATACAAACAAGCACAACTCAAATACCCTTCTCGGGTCACTTTTAGAACATGCACAACCATAGTCAAATTTGAATCTCAATATATTTGATTGTAAAAAAATTAAGATATTTAAATATATATTTATAGATGAACCTTAGAGTCCTATACAAATTCAATTTTTACACCATGAGCAAATTTTTCATAGATCAAAAGATATGGAACAAAAATTAAGAACTAGTTTTTCCTTTATTAAATTCAAATATTCAAATGCAAATGGTCACAGTTAAAAATTGACCACTTTGATATCATATCATGAAATTTATACTTGGATTAACCATTCACTACAAATATTATTTTAAGTATATTGGAATTTACATTTCATCACTCATCATTGGATCTTCATCTTGACTATTTGACTTAATGCGCTCCATCGATCTCCTGTACGTGGTTCAGTCTTTATTTGTGTTAAATATTGGACACCTTGAAATAATATTGATAAATATACACCATTTATATATATCTATAATAAAACCTAATTTACATTTTATATTTTAATAATATTGATATTTATCTCTTCTTGATGTTAAAATTCAAACACTTGTCCTCATCTCGGTGCTTCTTGACACCTTTGAATGAACATGCTCTGTTGATCCTATTGTAAGGATCTTGATATTTAATGAGTTTAAGCATAAATATTTTTTAATAATTTGAATTAATATTCACCATATATCTATAAGTATAAACACCCATGAACTATTTGATATTCATTTGGTCCTGATCTTTATCTCTTGCAAAATTGACTATGGGAACCATTGCAATCTACCTAGAAGGCCAACTTTGGACCTCAATAAATTTTATTAAGATTAGAAACATGATTTAAAATTTGGACCATATGATATATTAAAATATTATAATCCAACCATATATCAATCTACTCCTAAAAATTTTACATGTGTGAGATAAACTCCACTAATTTGCTCACTCAGATTTTTTTGCCATAGAGCCAACTATGTCAAGAATTGTTTGGAAGGCTAACTTTGCACATGCATATATTTTTATGTGCTTCATCACATGATCTAAAATTTAATGAAAATAAAATAAGAACAACATTTAAAAAACACATATGATCAAATCATTCTAAAAATTCCACACATGTGAAATATAACCACATAAAAATACCTACTCAACTTTTCTTTCCACATTACAAATTTAGCTAAGTATGGGAAAACACTATCAAACTGCTTGGGAGCCAAAATTTTCACTTACATATCTTATGTTTCACTTAATCACATGACATAAAATTTATCACATAGTAACTAGGCACAAATGTGATCATAACATATGAGAAACTCCCCCTGACTCATCCACATATGGCAATGGTGATGTCAGTAAATTGCCTAAGATTTTCTGCCACTAGACCCAAAATATATAGATGAAAAAAAGTATAAAATATATGAATTACAATCATGATAACAAGTAATAAAATCATCCTTGACCTCTTATATTAATCTTTTCACATCATCAAATCACCATACTCATCCTTGAACACCTCTAACCATGTCAAAACTAAAGATTAACCAAGCCTCCTTCAAGCATACTAGGACACACACATTGCACACTTTGTCATTGTCAATTAGAATATCAAGACACTTCATGCACTCACTCCATGAAATCATTTAAAACTCTTCAATAATCTACCCCGTTGTCATTGATGTCAACAACCATTATATAACAACATAGAGCTCACCTTCCTTCTCTCTCTTCAAGCACTCTCATAATAGGAATCTTCTCCCCCTTTGACATAATGAATAAGTGTGAAAAAAATGATCCTAAGGACTAAGAAACATCTAAAAGAGACTCCCCCTAAGATATTTGATCAATTTCACCTCCTGAGCATCTTCATATCTCCACACACCATGAAGAACCACCATACATGCTTACTAGCCTTCTCTCTCAAACCACCTCAAGGACCAATAATGGGAAACATGAAATAAACCACCTTGATAAACCACCTTGAAATAATCATGCCTTGATATTTTGGAGAAATTGATCAAAAATCACTCTTCTTCTTGCTAGGCATGTCTAGTCTCTTTGTATCCCTACCTAGAACTTGTAGAGCCTAAAACTTTTAGTAGACACACATTCAAGACCTAAAAATTCATATCTAAATCACTTTCATATTCCCCTTAAATCAAATTAATTTAAATCACCTATCTCATCCTCTACAACATACTTCCTTTAGAAACATATGAGCCAATTAATTATCCATCTTGACAAAAACATGAATAATATGAAAATCACAAACCTTCAAATCTTTGTGAAGCTTGATTTGATAACCTATTTGGATCATTTAACCTAATAATAATCCTAAGACCTCAAATCACAAGGTAAACCACTTTCATTGACAGAGCCCAAAACCTTAGAACCTAAAAAACAAATAGAGTCAACAAACCTCCTTCTGGTCAACATCCACCTCTAAAACTTCTTGTACACTTGGAGACAACCATTAAACACTTCTAGACTAAGATTTGAGATTCCACATATTTAGGAAACAATACATACTATACCCCATTTTATAACCTACATACTCTTAAGCACAAACTAAGAAACCTCAGAGCAAACAAAAAATCTCCAATTATACACAAAAGATATTCAAAGCTTGAAATCATCTAAAATACATCATAAATAAGTACACAAACCTTTTTAAGCATGAAAATATTCTTGAAATTAAATCAATATCATTAGGCCACCAAGAAATACCCATTCTAACCTTTTAGACACTACATACACAACAACACTTGCTTTTCCACTAAAAGGAATCTTTTAAGAAGCATAGACATAAAACCCTACTTCACAATGCCCTAGAATAGTGTGAAACCAAGAGTTTCCCACAAATCCTCATATTACTTCTCCTCCTTGGTCATATGATACTTGTGTTTCTTCTTCTTCTTCTTCTTCTTAGGCTTAACTATGGTAACTAGTCCTTTTTCTATATCACTCTCCTCTTATAAGATATAATTGATAAGACATGGAACAACTATGAAATCTTGACATACTTTTTCATTTGAAGAATCAACCTTGTAGTTATGAACCTCATCAATAGCCACTAAAAATTGATGTTGTTTGCATAAATATTTCTCAACAATAGCCAAATGTTCACTTACATCCATACATACCTCAGAACTAGCTTCAACCAACACCTTGGTCCTCTCTTTGAGCTTGGTCTCTTTACTCACAACATGAGCAAACAATGATAACCCTTGGCACTCTTCAACATTTGTATCATTCCCCACCATATCAAAAATATTAATTGGACGTATAGTCTCATCATGACTCATACTTACTGTTGGTTGAATATTTTGTTGATTAGCGTACTGATAAACAAAATAGGTCTGATCAACCAAAGTAGGAAGATTAGTCATCCAAATGTGTAGATTTACCACATCAAAATGGGATTGATCTCTCCTCTCATCAAGGGGAGGTTCTCTATAGGTATGTTATATACATATAAATAGAAAATAATACTCAAGGGTAGGATAAACCATCCATCTCTCTTTCTTCAGAGATGATGTGTGCGGATCAAAGGAGAAACTCAAGGAAAATGACAGAAAGCACTCCTCTTCTTTCAAAAGTACTATTCAGCAAGCCACAAGAATACTCTAGGTAGTAACAACAAAATGTAGCAAAAGATGTAATAACCAGCAAATCGAGATGCATCACAAAGTCTACACCTAGATTGCTCAAGAGTAAGATACGAAGGAAAATGAGGGAACAAAGTCACCCCAAGGTCCTTTACACAGAAATGAAAAGAAAACACTCTAAAGGCAATTATGGGGGCACAAGGTCTCTCCACACTTGACTCTTTAGGACATCTTTCTGATTGCTATCACTAATTTTGCTTATTGAATTAAAGGAACACAGGATAAATTGAAGAAAAAGACATAAGAATAGTTTCCTCAATAATAAAGATATTATAGTACAAAGTCTAAAAAACCACTTGATTTCTTATTCCAATAACAAAATATGATAAACAAACTGAGCTTAAAGTCTCAGATTTGTCTTTCAATTTGGGCAGAGTTTCATTCTGATTATCAAAAAAGAGATATTTTACAATAACAAGAGAGTCCCTTATATAGCTTATTTAAGAAGGACTCAGGAATAGTAACACATCATGTTGCATTGGAATTTGTTAAGAAGATAGGCTAGAACTTAGGAGCATTTTACCCATTTGATTTTATCAATGCAGGGAAACAAGTCACGCTTATTAAAAGTTTGCAACTTTCAATGTCCACCTAGTGATTTGATCTTACCTTCATCATTCCTCCTTTTTTGGTTAATTAAATTAGGTCTTGGATTCAGTTTACTATTCTATTCCTTCCTTGCTTTTTACTAGTCTTGGCCTTGAAATCTATGAATGCATTCTGGTCTATAGGTTCAAAGGATCAATGACTATTTTTTTGTTTTGAATTTGACATCTTCGAGCATGTCACCCCTTTGTCTTCTTTTGGATTTTCTATTTGGCACTTTTCCAAATTGAACTTGCCCTTTAGAGCCTTAAGAAATAACCTATTTTGGGTTGAGAAGAACTCCCCGCAAGCTATCTCCCCTTTGGGCAGTCTTTGAATGGCCTTCGGGCTTTTTGTTTTACATCTTCTCGAAGGGAAGGTGACCCTTCGGCTTCAGGGAAGTATCCTTCAATTTGGCAGCCAAGAATCCCCCGTAAGGGCACCTGCCCTTCAGGGTCCTTCGGTGGCCTTTTTCTTTTTAGTTTTCATAGGCTTTCCTCAAGCTTTCTCCACGGACAAATTCCCATGGACAAAAAGTCTGCGAAAATTTCCCACGGATAAAAAGTCTATAGAATTTCCATTTGCCTTGGTTATTATCCTTCGAGTTTTTTTTTCCCATGACCACTTCTTGAATTCTTTCAAACTTTTTGTCTAAAGAAATTCCTTCAGACAAAAGTCCAAAAAAATTATAACTGTCTACCTTAATCAAAATTTTTGAAGGAATTTACCTTTGCAGTCTTCTTCAAAAATGACCCTTTTGAATGGTGTTTTTATTGATCAAGTGCCCTTCGCAAGGGCACTTGTCCTTTGGGAGGCTTCCTTAAACTAAGTTGATGATCCCTTTGATTGAACCAAATGTTGAACTATTCCATTGAACCAAGCTGATGAACTGCTTGGTTGAACCAAACGTTGAACCAAGTTTTGGTTCAATCAGATGAACTGAGCATTAAAACACTTCATTAAACCAATCTTTGAACCAATTCATTGAACCAAGGCTTTGAATCAAAATGGTTCAAGCTGATGAACCAAGCCTTTGAACTATTTGCATTTTAAATAGCTCCTTTGAACCAAGTTGTTGAACTATTTGATTGAACCAAACATTGAACCACTTCATTGAACCAAAATAGTTCAAGTTGATGAACCCTTTGTTAAACCAACCATTGAACCTCTTCGTTGAACCAATCAGTTGAACCTCTTCATTAAACCAATTGGTTGAACCTCTTCATTGAACCAAAATGATTCAGGCTGATGGTTTAAGTCAATGATTCAATTGAATGAACCAAAGCGATGAACTAATCATTGAACCAAAAGATGATGAACCAAATGTTGAACCAAGTTTTGGTTCAATGGTTCAAAGAAAGCCTTGAATTGACTAATGAACCATTTGATTGAACCAAAGGATGAATCAAAGCATTGAAACAAAGTGGATGAACCAAATGAGTGAAACAAAGCATTGAACCCCTTGATTGAACCTGCCTTTGAAACATTTGATGTTGAACCAAAGGATGAACCAAACATTGAACCTGCTGTTGATGCTTGCCATGGATATTTTTGTTTGAACCAAGGCACTGAACCAATCTTGAAAATGATCAAGTGTTAGAAACTGATTCTTTTGGTTGAACCCACCGATAAAAACCTTTGAATCTATAGAATTGAACATGCCTACAGAGTCTGTAGAAATGAAACCAACTCTGTAGTGTTCTCTAACCTTAAAAGAGTCCATAGATTTTAACCTATAAAGTCCATTGAACTTGACCTAAAAAGTCCATATATTTCCTCTTCCTACTAAGTCCGTAGATTCAAGCCTATAGAGTCCATAGATTTAAGCCTGCAGAGTCTGTAGATTTAAGGCTACAGAGTCTGTAGATTTAAGCCTGCAGAGTTCGTAGATTTTTGAGAAGCTTAAAAAATGAGGAATTTGAATGCCCAGGACAAATTTTAAAAAGGGAAGAGACAATTTTGGTCTGTAGGACCAAAATGGTTCAAATGTTGTCCCAAAAATGAGTGATATTTTTTGGGGGACAACACTTACCACCTTTGTCTTCCATGAGTTAACTTGCTTTCTACCTTGCACTTTAGGAGCCTGATAAATCCTATTTTGTCTTGTAGGCCTTTGATTGTAGAATCTATTAATGTGACCAATATTTTCATAGTTGTAGAAAAAAATACTCCTTGATGGAAACTCAACTTGTCTTACCTTGTTTGGATAAAAACTATTAATGTGTCCAATGTCATGACAACTGAAACAAACTACTCTTTTTGAAGAAGATGTACCTTACCTTTCCTTATTTTGATAATGGTTAACAAAGTCTCCCTTATTAAGAAAGTTGAAGCACTTAACTTTGCTCACACCTTTTGACTGATGACCCCCATCATAGTTCCATACAAACTCATTTATAATAGGTCTCTTGCATTCTCTAGCTCTATGTACAAATTGATTATTAGTGGTAACATCAAGGCATTTGGTTATATGATCTAATTTGTCTTAAAGATTAGATTATTCTTGTTCACATTAGTCTTCATATTTTCTTGAGTTTCATTCTTTGGTTCTTCTTTGTATCCAAGACCAGTTCTATCAATTACATGCTTTTGATCATGCAGAATATTATCTAAATCACTTGAGTTATTTTAAAATCTCACAACTGAATTTACCTTACTAGATGTTTTCTCTAACTCATATTTTAATGACTCATTTTCAATTACATACCTTGAATATTCATCTTCTTTATCTTTCAGGATTGAAGACATGATTTCCAATTAACAACTAAGATAATTGACAATATCTTCATGCTCCTTAGTGTCTTCATTATTTCTTACCTCAAATACACTGAATTACTCCTCATAGTCTTTGAGTTGAGACTTCATATTCTTGTTAATCTTATTTTCAATCTTTAATTATTTAAGATTAGTTATCAATGCAGTCTCATAGTCCACCTCATCTTCATCATCATCTAAATCACTCCAACTATATTCCTTTTGATGTGAATAACTTCCTTCCTTAGCCATGAAGAGGGATTCATCTTCAACAAGACCATCATCTTCATTATCACACTTTGGGTCACTATATTCACTCTCATCTGATGAGCTACAATATTTTTTGGTGTAGAGACTCTTATTATCCTTGAATTACTTCTTTTTATTGTTAAACCGTCTAAATTCCTTTTTGATTTTATCATAATTTAATGATCTCTTGCCATCATCATGACCTTGATTATGATCTTCATCATCATTCTTCTTATAATTATGAGGCTACTTATTATAAAAATGTCTTGCATCTCCACAATTGAAGCATTTAAAGGTTAGTTTACCCTTATACTTGTTTGAACCTATTTTTAATTTCCTATAAATCAAAGCAATTAGTTCATCCTCATCTATATCAAAAATGTCATCCTCCTTGGGTTTATTACCTTCAAAATTCTTCTTTGTCTTCATTTTAGTCTTGAAAGATGCTTCCTTCTTTGGTGGTATATCATCATTTACTCTCATCTCCATGCAATTGATCCATCTTTAACTGAGTAAGATCATGAATTTATTCTATAGTAGATACTTTTGGATCAAAATTGAGGGATAGAGACCTTAATACCTTTTGAACTCGGTAGCTTCTTCAAGGTTATCTCCAAGACCTATGATGATGTTCACAATCTCATCAACTCTCTGTAGAAAGGAAGCCACATAATCTTCTTTATTCATCTTGAGACTTTCAAATTGCCTTCTATAAGTCTATAACTTAATAAGTTTGACCTTTGAATCTCCTTCATAAACAATTTGCATTTTTTCCCATATCTCTTTAATAGATTTATAATGGATTGCCTTGGTGAACTTAGTCTCTGTAAGACCACAAGTAACATCATTCATTACCTTAGAATTATTCTCAAACAATTTCTTATTTGAAACACTAGATAGAGGAGTGGTAGGAATAAAATAACCATCCACAATAGTTTCTCATACATCAAACCCTAGGGACATAATGTATGTCCTCATCCTTGCACTCCAAAAATCATAATTGGATCCATTGAACATCGGTGATTGCTTAATAGAGAAACCTCCTTGATGACTACCCATATTGTACCTTGGATCACCTTTAAGCTATCAAACCTTTACCAAAAGGACCTATTCTAATACCAATTACTAGAGGTACAATCATTGAGAGAGGGGGGTGAATCAATGAGTCTATATATTTAAATTTCAATTCCAATCCTTTTAAACTATTAAACTATCAACATATATCAACTTGATTAAGAAACATTAACAAGAGAGAGATTATTCATTCAATGCATATACAAGATCAAACACACAATACATAGTTCTTGTGGGAAACCCTCATGGGGAATTAAACAGAATATTAAGCCTAAAACACATAGAATAATTGTTATATAAGATATTACAAACACGAGACTGGTCAAGTCCTTTAGACCAAAAACCTTGATCAAGTCCTCTTGACAAAGGTCTTTATTGAAACACCTATTTCACAAGGAGAAACTACCCCTAAGGAAGACCAAGCCCTTTAGAACCTCATTTAAAGTGAATACCTCAACCTTACAACTAATGCCTTCAACACTATATGATGGATATATGATTATCTAACCCCTAAACAAACTCCCTTTCTATCTCATACAGGCCTCTCACATAGGCATGCCATAATATCTCTCCTTCTTTACTCAAACTACCCTCATATGAACACTCAGACCTCTTCACATATCCTCAAACTAGAAAACTATAAGATGAATTTTATGTCATCATAAAGATGACCTAAAATTCATATACTTAGTTAAAAACTACTCTAATCATAAAATCATCCAACATGCACACTACCTATCCTCTCTTATTCACTTCAAAACATACTCCTCACATACAAGCCTTACTCAAGTCATTCACACATCTATAAAACATCACATTTAGTTTCACTATTTATAGAGTATTCATGAAAAATCAAGTCAACAATATTTATTTGTTGAACACAATACATGCCTTCACCCTTAAGGCATCTAACATGGGTCATACTTAAGCATAATTCTCTTTCAAATAGGTCTAAGTCACCTTTTAGGTCTTATGATGACCCATTCACCTCTTTGACCCTTATCTGAGAAAAATAAGAACACATAAACAATTTTCAACTCATGAAACCTTGACATATGATCTATAGCCCGCCCCCCCCCGCCAGCCCCCCCAACCCCCTTAAGTTCCAATATCCATCATGGTACCCTTTTATTTAAGCATAATTTTCTCAAACAACATTCTATACAATAACTATTATGAGTGAACACATAGTCAATTTTAAACCTTTTTTCATACTAGATATGATTGGTTAAACCTTCATAATGCATAAAAAATATCCTCATGGATTCTACAACATGATCCAATATTTAGTTCACCTTTAAACATTGATATACCAACAAGCACACAAGTACTAAAATCATAATTTACCTCTGATAGGACTCCTTACACATCTTTAAATCACCATACTCATACCTAAACATCTCTAACCATGCCAAAACTAAAGATCAACCAAGCCTCATTCAATCATACTAGGACAAGCACATTACACACTTTGTCATTGTCACTTGACTATCAAGGAATTTCATACACTCATTTGGACACCTCCATAGGATCATTGAAAACTTTATAATAGTTTTGTTACAAGAGATAGAAGATGAGCATGAGCATGAACATGAGGTAGAGGATGTGCTATTGAGATTAGTCAACTGCATGATGTGGAGATTATTGAGGTGGAGGATGTAGAGATTTTAAATGAGTCATAAGTTGATATTGATGTGGATACATGGATGGATTTAGATACATAGTAGAGGGTTATAGGGGAGACTCCATTGATATAGGTTAATAATGAGGTTGATAGAGAGGGGGAGGATGTGATCATGAAAATAACATAGGAAACCCAAATAGATAGAGGGGATGTGGATGATTATTCACATAATACAAGATCAAGAGAGGAGCATGCTATTGTAGATATAATTTGAGAGGATATTAGAGTTCATGATAGGGAGATTGATAGATTACACAAGGAGGTATCTCGATTATAGGGTGTAGTTGATGGTAGAGGGGACTAAATTATTGAGATCATAAGATTATAGTTTGAGGTAGATAGGTTACAAGTGATTGTAGATGGGATATATGGAGATGGGATACAATAATTATTACACATGATGTAGAGACCTAAAATACAGACTATACAACATTGACTCAATGTTACATACATGAGAGAGATATATCTAGGATTGAGCTAGCAAAGGCTAGGGTATTACTAGATAGATAGGGATAGATTTCTACTTTAAATAGAGTGATGAACACCATATAATAGGCCATGTATTATAGGATATTATATGAGGAGGATGTACCAAATTATTAGAGGGAAGAATCCTTTAGGGAGTATTCTAAGAGATGTTTTATATTAACTAGATCAATTTAGCCAATTGAGGTAGAGAGGTTAGTGAGATAGGTATAATGTGTGATGAATCCTCCACAAGGCACACCACATCATGAGGAGCTATTCCCCAAACTAGACACTCCTTCAGAGGGACATGATGATACATGACATAATAGATATATGATACATTGGCTCATCGATGTATACATATTTTGAGATGTATATTTTGTATAGACACATTTTATATCAATAAACAATTCATCAATGTTCAATCCACATAATACAAGGTCTGATAATTATCATGAATATATACACACACACACACACACACACACACACACACACACACACACACACACACACACACACACACACACACACACACACATATATATATATACACACACACACACATATATATATATATACATACATACATACATACATATATATATATATATATATATGTATATATATGTATATATATACATATATATGTATATATATACATATATATGTATATATATATATATATATATATATATATATATATATATATATATATATATATATATATATATATATATATACATATATACACACACACACACACACACACACACACACACACAGACACACACACACACACACACACACACACACACACACACACACACACACACACACACACACACACACACACACACACACACACACACACACACACATATGATAATTATTGGACCTTGTATTATGTGGATTGGACATTGATGGACTGTTTATTGATTTATATGGACTTTCATGCATGATTTATAGATGTATGGATATATGTAGCACTGGTTATATGTCTTGCATATTGATTTATATAGCATGTTTTAATTATTTCAACATATGGACTATATATTTATGGCTTATTTGATGTATGATTGTGTTTCTGAATGGATTTAAATGTGACATAGATGTATTACATTTGTTTTTTTATTCATTACATTGGATTTCTAGCAATATTGAGTTTGTAGCAACTTGATTTTAATATATCATAAAACACATTACCACCAATGCTATTGAATAATCATGATGAATGCTGATGTTTTAAACATATGAATGAAAAAAATAATAAATTATGGAAAATCAAAATACGTCATGATATAGTAAAACCATAACCATACTTTTATGCATTGTCACAAAATAATTTTTTTAAACATATAGAAAATAACAATTAGCACAAGATGTGAAAATAAAAAGTAATCTAAATGATTTTAACACACATAAAATGACAATGTAAAAACACTAAGATAGAATGATACATAAATAAACAAACAAAGAGTAACTCTAAAAAGATAATCACACTGAACAAAGTAAAATAAAAAAGAAAATAACCATGGAAATGGTGAAAGATAAAATGAAATAATAAACAAGTTAATGGTTAGGATAGAAAATGGATAAAAATAACCAACTTAATGATTGATGATATGAAACAAATAGTACAATAATAAAAAAATAAAGGATTAAGTAGAAATGTTGTAAGTAGACTTAACTTTCTAAGCAAGAGCTGGATAATTGTAGCTAAGAGCTAGGCTAGTTATCGAACAATCAAGGAAGAAGCATAAGGTTAAGCTAATCCAAATTTGGGGAAATGGATGATGAGGAAGATGGTGTCTGAGCTGACCTTAGGGACCCCATGTCTCTAAGTGCTGCCTGTATAATCCACCTTGGACAAAGTCCATAGTGGATATCAAGCTAGATGTAGTTATCCCAATATGGGAAGTGATGACAAAGTGGATGATTGATGAAGTATTTGAGTGTTGAATGAAAATAATGCACGAATGACCCACCTCAAAATGGGTGAACAATGTGTAAGTTAGCTAGAATTGTAGATGTGTTGAGGTTAATGTTTTTTGGAATGTTTTTGTATTATTTTCTTGATTTTTTTATATTTTAGGATTTTTGAAAATAAAGAATATAAAATATGTTTTTCCGCTATCATGAGAAAGAATATAGGTTGAAATATATAAATATCAACCTCAAACTTATCATGTTATGGAATAAATGAGTAACAACTAATAAAATTTTAAAATTGGGAATATACAATGGATTACTAAAAGGTGATGTCCCCAAGTAACTAGGGTGAATATAGACAATGGTTTGCTTAAAAAGGGGTGCATTTGTTTTGATTTTCGATTGTTTGATATAAGGAAATGATGTAACATGATAAATATACACGAAGCTACATGAATGTGTTATCATTTATTTTTTCAAGTAATGACTTAGTTATTTTGTTTACATAACATATGACTTTCAATTTCTAGTAAAAAAATGAAAGAGGGAATATGATAAGTATGAAATGGTGAATCAAAGTTTTGCATGACAAAGGAAAATGACCTAATCCTTGTGAGAAAAGGAGAAAGTGTAGTTCTTGATAATCTCATAAAATACTAACTTTATTAGATGCATCTAAAGAGAATTAGCCCTAACAGAATTGGTTAATGGGATAAAGTTACCCTTTTCAGCATAGACATATAAACAAGCTATTTTGAATAAATTTCCTAAGAAAACTTTTGATTTAATTTTTAATAGTTTGTTTTATGATCTCATACATGTAGTCTCATGTGACCAGGAAGACACATGGGCTTATCATCAAAGACTATACATAGGTGAGTAACCCAATGCTAATCTCATGCAACTAGTGAGATGTGAGGGCTCAACACCAAAGATCAGTGAAGGGAGAGAGATGTGGAGTTTGAATTTGATAGGTTTTAAATAAAGGTGTCATGTTATTTGGAAGAATTTTACTCATAAGTATTAGCCCCATGAAACTATTAAGATGCACTAGTTAATCATCAAAGATAAAGATAGGTGAGTAAAGCTAACATATTTCATTTTATATCATGTTAATATTTTATACTTTAGAGGGAACTACAAGAGGAAACTTTGTCATGGACAAGCTTCTAGAATAGGCCGTGGGGTAGCATTTTCTAAGTTTTACAAGAAGATGTAGGAAAAAGAGATGTCATCTACTCGTAAGAACTAAGGTAAGAACTAATGCAATGCTAAATTTGAAAATTCTTTCCATGGGATAATAGGGTGATATGAAAAGTGAAATGATATGATAAGCTACAATTTGAAATTTTTGTGTTATGCAAAATAACAACTAAATAATCACCATACATAACATCTGATATGCAATAAAAAATATAAATGATGGCAAATGTAATGCAATGAAGACAATGCAAATGTAAACAGGGTGGAAAGTGTCAAGGTACTTGCAAATAAAAAGTTATTTTATTTTTGAGTTTTTGTGATTTTATAATTTTTTTGGATTTATTAGCATCTGTACCCAATAAAAGATCACAAGATGCACAATTTTCTTGTTTTTCATCTTTCTATCCCATGCCAACTGTAGATAATCTCTGTTATTATGATTAGATTTCCTTTTCAATGTCTATTTCAGTTCTATTTTTTATTTTGAATAGTACTTGACTAAGATGAGGTTGTTGATCCCACTAAGAGTTAATAACAAACCATCTAGAGTAGCATTAGCTATTGGGAAATCCTTGCCAAATAAATATATTTAGATATAAGTTTCTTTGGTAGAGTTACATGCTAATTTTGGTTTTTCTTGGGAAAACACAATCATCAAATAGACCCACATTAATATGCCTAATAGTAAAGCTAAACTATAGAAACCTTCTAAGAGTTATTTTGATCACCATGGAATTTTGACCCTTTCCCTATAAGGTTTACAAGCAATGATATTAAAGAGTATCAAACACCAGGGACTAATGAGTTCTCCATATGTATAAAAACTAATATCCCTTACCCAACTACTTCTGAATAGCCACCAAATACTGTTAAAGTTAAAATAAGATAGATTTGTATTGACAATACTTAATTCCTTGTCAAATCTAGAATGTTTAAACTTGCTATGATGTGAATTGAATGTGATCTTAAAATCATGATCTAACTCATTATAGTGTTATTCTACTCATTTATCATAATAAGTATGCAACATAGGGGTTAGGATTCTTTCTTGGATTATAATTAGGAGATCATTCCATGTTGTTTCTCTTCTAATTAGCTTCATGTTTTCATTATTTTTGATTTTATCATCATCAATTAATAAAGAGATAATGTATTCATCTATTGGTGTATATTGATTGATTCATAGAGCCTCAAACAAGGTTTTATGAAGTAATGTTTCACTAAATTGGATGTCTTCTTCTATCTTTATGGATGTTACAATTAATGTGTTGTCATGGGATAAGTCTAATGAAATATATTTCCAAAGATCTTAGTTGACATGTGCAGGTAATGTGATGTTAATATATTTGATGGGAAAGGGAAAAATAATGTTTATTATAGTAAAACATATATCTTTGATGTTACTAAAATAACTTGCATTGATGCTAGATGAAGCTTCCTCAAACATAAAATTATCACTAACAGTTTCAAACTTCTCTATTGATTGAGATATTGTTGGGACCAAAGTGGATGTTTATGTTGATGATGAACCTTATTTTAATGTTAAAGGGAATTGAAAATCAGATTTTGATAATAAATTTAATCTTGGTTTGGAGGTGGCCATAAGGAAGGTCTACTGAATTGCATTATTGCCAAGTTTTGTTTTCACCATTCATTTGGAAATTATGGATTTAGGATGAAGATATTTCTAGAAATTAAAAATTTTAAGTATTAAATGGAAGATATATGGTGATTAAATGATGGGTAGGTTAATATATGTTTGGGCCAAGATTAGATCTTTGTCAAAAAATAGGTATTTGGTCAAAAAAGATTATTTGGTTGAGAATGGATGGAAGATTATGATCTTAACTTGGAAATAGAGTGAATTATTTAGAATTAGGAAAGACATCTTGGTGTACCTCCAAGTTATGATTTTAAAACATGGATATACTTGAATTCACTCTAATGTACCCTTTGTCAATCAAATCTTGGCTAGTGTAATGAGGGATGTTGGAACTATAACAAGTGGATGGGAGACTTGGATGATTTTGGAAAATTGGGTCACTAGTGATAAGGTGATGTTGATGTGGAAAATTTTGGAATTCCCTAGTAATGAAGTGTGATAAAGAGGTAGCTTAATCTTAGAAGGATGGATTCGCTAGATCTGTGTTTAAAGTGCAAATATTTGGATTTTTTGGATTTGTGAAAGAGTTTGAATTTGATGAATTCATGAAGAAATGTGGATTTTATGTAGGTTGGCTCAAGTTTTGGAATGGGTTAGATGTAAAATCAAATGGTTGATTTTGGTTAATGTGGAAAGGTTAGTTTTGCTGGGTGTAAGAGTTGAAAGATTGATTTGGATGGAACATATTTGAATTTGATTGAATTGGGATTTGATTTGTGAATGTGTTTTGGTTAATGTAAATATTTGAAAGTGGTGATGAAGATGAACCAAAGGTTTGATTTAGATTGATGTTAAGGTTGGAACCAAATAAATTTATGAATGTATTTTGAGTTATGATTGGTGCCATTTGATTTATGGATAGTGTAGAACTTGTAAATGAATTCAAAGAATTTTGACATTCATAACTTAAAAATTGATTTGATGTTGTACCTAAAATAACATTTGGATGTTATTTTATGGGTAAATATGAATAAATATTCAAATTTGAAATTGATTGATTGATGTTTATGTTGAATTTATCACTTGGTAAACTTGAATAAATATTCATGTTTGGATTTGATTGATTGATGTTTGAGGATGAATACATACTCAAACTCAGATTTGGATTTTTTGGATGGTTGGTTTGACATTAGAAATATGTCTTTGAATCAAAATTAGTTGGATATAACTCTAGTTTAATACAAGAATTGTTTGTATTTGGATTTATGACTGAATTGATCAAGTTATTGTTCTATATATCCATGCTTCTTGCAATGGATGATGTTACTAAAGAAAGACTTGACTAAATAATCTAAAATACTTGAAACTAAAGAAAAATAAAAAAGCGACTAAAAATTTGACTATAAAATAAATTATTTTGTTTACAAATAAGGATTCATGAAAATGATAAGGAAACAATAAACAAAATTTCTATTTTAAATAGTGAAGAAATTGCATATATAAGGTGAAAAACTAGGATGAGGGTTGTGAACAACTTTTGGGCCTTTTGATGTCATTGAATCATTTATACTCTCATCTATTGCCTAATATTTTAAGGCCCTAACCATAGAGAATATTACCATTCTCATGGTCCATTGAGTCCAATTTTGAGGGTGTGTGGAAGGTAACTTCTTGACACTAACCATTAACCGATATACTAAAGTTGAATGGAAAAAGAGGTTATCTTAGGCTTAAGGTTTTAACAAGATTATCTAAGAAAAAAACCATGGAAGAAATAGATAAAGTGGACACACACTATTGGGTATTTCCCAAAGTGCCCAACATAGCTGTAGGGGTCTTAGTGTGTTGACAATTAGTGATATCATATTTTGAGGCAACTATTAAAACCTTAGGTATTAGAGCATGAAAGCCTCTCATGTCACAATGTGTTTAAACACACAACTAATTTACTACATGGTGGTGAAATCCATGGTCAATAGAACCCATAAAAAAATAAAAAGTAAGTGTACATTTTTTATTTTTGAGTATTGTCACTAATGTGACACTAAGGAAAGAGCATACATGGGCACTATTTGGGTAACACAAAAAATTATGGAATTATTTCTGATTCTTGAGTATCATCACTAATGTGATGCCAAGGGAAGAACATACTCAATTTCCAAAATTACAAATAAAAGGTAGAAATGAAATGTGATGTAATTACTAAAACTTTGAAAAATGAAATTGAAAGTGTTAGTATAAGAAATTGGTTTTTGTTTAGCCTTTTTACTGATTATCTTTGACAAGGGTTCTACAAATAAATGGTTAGAATGTTTATTTAGGCTTGATACAAAGTAACCTAAAATGGAGAAAATAAAAACCACAAAAATGAAGCAAAAACCACTTCTCTATGACAAATTCACACTTACGCAGAAAGATAGAAAAGTGAAATTGTAATAAATCAAACACATGAAATAAATAGAATACATAAAACATATAACAAAAAAATTATCACTTATAGAATGATTTTGATGCCCTGTATGATGATTTAGAAGTCGACAAAGATTAATTCATTGGTCAAAATGATGAATTTGTGACCCACAAAAAAGATTTCACTACAAGAAAAGGTAAATTCACTACACAAAAAGATAATTTCATTACTTAAAACACTGATTTCAATGTTGTAAAATAAATTCACTATTGAGCATGCAAACATAGAAACAAAAGGTAAAAAAACAAACAAGATGATTTTGATACTTAGAATAACAATTTCACTACTAAGAATGGTGATTTATCTATTAGACACAATGATTTCACTGAAAAGTATGCTAATTTTGTTGTTTTCTTGTAGTAGAAGATTATAAAAACTAAAAAACACATACAAAAGTAGAAGGTGAACATAAAGTTAATGATATAAAGAAAATAAGGAAAAATGACTAAAAATGGGTTAAAAAATGATTTCACTGTTACATTGTATAATTTTGATATTGATGATTTTAAATTTGATATTACACAATGGGTGTACAAAGCCGAGTAGAAAATGTCTGATAATGATCTATAACTTATACCAACACTCAAAAAGATAATATTAAATGCATATGTAAATATAAATGACAAAAATCAAATGAAAAATGCTTTCTAAATGTAAATATGATGAATGTAGGATGAAGAAGATGAGGGAATGTCCCACCAGGCATGCCAAAAATGTGTGAGATAAATATATAAATGTTATGAAATTAACTCATTGTGAAATCTTAATCTAAGCTAAATTCAACCTCAGATAGAACAACAAACAAAGAAAATAGTAAACACAAACTTATACTTCAAATAAGCAAGTTTTTTCCATTGTGATGTAAAATTGATTTGCTCTTAAAAAATGCGATTACTCATTCTTCCAATGCAAAGGAAAATGGGTAGCATTTCAGTGCAAAAGGAATTTTTGTATGATTTGATTTGCTTTGATTCACTTGTGAATTAAATAGAAATTCGTTATCCTAAGTCATGATTGATGAAAATAATGGTTTTCAAGCTTATTTATAGTTTGTTGAGGAAGATCCAATGGTGGAGGATTATTTAGATTTATTAAATGATCCAAATAATTAATGGTGGATAATGAGTCCTCACCCTTGAGGATGAAGACCATTTAAAATGGTTGAGAGATGTATGGGATTAGTTATCTGAGTTAGAAATAACGAGTCAAACTTCTTGATAACTCAAGGGATGACTCAAAGGAGGTTTATGAAGTTGTGGGTTTAGTTGGGATGAGTCAACATGTGAGGGAAAATAAGGTGGAAGGTGTTGGATGAGGTGTAAAATCTATATTTTATATTTAAAAAAAAGATTTAAAGTGTGCATAATTAACTAATTTGAATTATTAAATTATTTGAATTTGGAGGGAGATGTGATGAGTTATTAATAGATTTTAGGTGCATTTTAACACTAAATATAATTTAGGTGTCTATAATGAATGCATAGAAGACATAAAATAAACATCCAAAACATGCAATAGTAAATGTAACTAATCAATATAAGAAATTATTAACATCAATATAATCAATAAATTAGGTATCCAGTAAGATATCAATATGGAATTAAGTGAGAAATACCAATAGATTGCACATAATCTAAGAAACTGAGATATGAAAAATAAGGGATAGCCAAAGAATTATAGAATATATGAAAAATGATGCCTCCGGTGAACTCATTTTGATTTAAACAAGTTATAAGAAACCTATGAAATTTTTGTATAGGAAAATGGTTAGCCTATGTTCACTTAGATGAATATGGTAGAAAATGTAATGCACTACTATTTAGGAAGAACACTTTTGTTTGTTTGTAATTTCTAAGTTTGAGACAATTAAATGACTTGTAACTATGTCTAGAAATGATAGCCTATATGTTTTTCATCAACTCATGTACACTTGTGAAGCATATTTGATATAAAAGATATGTGTAGAGAAATACTGAGTATATCAAGCATAAATTAATTGATGAAAATAAAATATATGAATCATGCATAAAGTTTTGATTTTTGAATTTTTTGGAATATTTTGATTTTTTTGTAATTTTTTAAATCTATGAAAAGACATGATAGTCTAAAAATCAAACACATCTAAGGGATGTGGATAATAAAGAGGTAAATATGATGGAAATCATTGAGTGATGGATAATAAAGCTTTTCAACCTCCCATAGATCATCATCATTTTGGTCATCATGCCATTCATGCTCTATAACTGTTGCCTTATCTTTGGCATTGTTTGTAATCATGTGTATCTATATGGAATGTTACTCTATTGTGTAAGAAGCCTCGCATGTGATTTTTTGGATAAACCAACTTTGAGTCATGTTTATCATTTCTAAATCTATGATTATCATCCATACCATCATGAATTTTACAAATTTTACTATCCTCAAATTTGAATGTAAGACACTTTTGTAGCTTATCAACTATAGATTTCATTTCATGTAACCATTATTGACCTAATTTAGCACTTATTTTATTTCTTATGTTCATAAAAAAAAGTAATGTATCCATAACTTAAGGACCACATGAAATTGTTATTGTTATATGTCCTATTGAATCTTGGTAGCATATATATTTTTGTAATTGATCTTGATCATGACCTATGTGACGAATAAATACTAGTGTACAAACATTTGGATTTGTGTCCTCATTTATTTCCACAGGTTATCTATATTAATTTTTAATAAAACCCTGAATGATCAATGGATTACTTATTGAATTCTTGTAATTTATGTGGACATGACCCTATTATTGAGCCCTAAAAGGTTGAAGGAAGGATTGTATAATCCAAAGAGTGCTTTTAGCCTTATATTTTTTAATTTCATGATATAATGATTCAAAAGTATTCATTTCATGCCCCATAATTATGTGAAATTGACTAAAGGGTTATACCTATCGATTTGAATTTTTTTGGTATATTTATGTTATATTGTTGGAAAAAAAATTAATTACACATTAGGTAACATCAAACATGGCCTATCCTATGAAATTTAAGTCTTGATTCTAATAACTAGTTCTATATTCATGAGTTCCACATTATCGATTGAATCTGTAAATGGTGACCTATTGGTACCTGTAATGCATTGATATGTGTACTGTGCCTCTTGCTCTCTAGAAATGTTAGATTTAACAAAGATATTTGTATATTTTAGAATATGTGTGAGACTACATAAAAGACACATACTTTGACTAGGACAAACACTTGGTATAAGAATGGATTACTACATCTGAATTTGATCAAAATGGGA
This sequence comes from Torreya grandis, assembly GCA_037957365.1. Classification (NCBI taxonomy): domain Eukaryota; kingdom Viridiplantae; phylum Streptophyta; class Pinopsida; order Cupressales; family Taxaceae; genus Torreya; species Torreya grandis. The sequence continues at coordinate 711,116 of JARHVA010001027.1, forward strand.
TTGACAGTTGGTTGGCTATGGATGAAAATATGCTAAAAAATGTGCATAAAGATGAGTAGGGAAGTTTCATAATTAGAGAAGCTAAAGATACATTTACACCATTTGATCTGAACCTATTCCTTGAATTGGGTGATAAGATTATAGAGATAGTGACTTATTCTCAGTGATTGGCTCTAGTGACACGTAATCAGGGTGCATAGGAGGAAGTATGGAAGAAGATTGATGAGAATATCATCATTTTATCTAGTAAGTTGGGAAAATAGATCAAAAGAGGAGGTTTGGTGGATATTGAGGACATCTTGGAATATGTTAAAAATAACAATATGAAATGACTACTGGAAAAAGTGGATCACTATCTTGCTCAGATGGCTTCTATATAGAAGTAGTTGGGACTTGGTGGTGGTAAAAACTCTTTAAAGGGACTTGATTCTATTGATTTAGATGATAGATGCAAATTTGAAGGAACTATTACTAATAGGGCATATAACCCATAGACTTGACTCTGCCACCTTTGGGGTGGTTGCTCTTTGTTATAATTCTATTTAGATGTTACTATTTTTGATTTTGTGATACTACTATTACTATTTTTTTTTCTAGGTTGCCTGTATGGAGCCAATTTTATATAGTATATTTGATTATTATACTTGTTGATGGGGGATGCCCCATAGTATGATATGTATTTTTTGGGATCTCTATAAATGTTTTTGATATCTTGGATGCTTATATTAGTAATCGATCTACAATATAAAAAAGAGAGATATTTATCCATGGTACCCCTAAAAAAATAATGTCATGTGTAGTAGTAATATTAAAACAAATATTCTTGCCTTTATCAACATATGAAATCATAGTTTGTCCTTTATTTATTTTCACCAAAATGATTACTTTGAATCATATCTATATTCACCTAGACCAACTGTTGTGTAATTCAACCCACATAAATAATCATCAATTTTCATTTGTATCATCTTCAGAAGTAACATCATAATCATCTGCAATGTATTTTATAGATATGACATTTGGATATTCTAAATTGATTAGCAAAGGAAATTATTTTACCTTTTCCTCTTGTTCTATGTATGTATGTGAGTGTTGTGGTTCTTAGATATCTATAGATTATAACTTTTGATCATTTGTTCTAGACTCACCAACCTCATTTGTGTACATTTTCTCTATAGGTATGATTTATAATGGTGGCATTATAGTAGCTTGAGGTGTTATCAATAGAGATTGATTCTCACTAGTAGACTCTATGATATTATAATATATGATTGGTTGGTTATCAATTGGGTGGTTTGTGTATAAGTATCCATCACATGATAAAACTTTCACACACCTATGTAGAGTTGAGGTACAAATTCCATTGTATGTATCCATGGCTTACCCAATATTTAATTATGGTGAAAATAATTTGGCATTAATTTTAACTAAGTAAATAAAGTTTTGGGCCCTATTGTAATATCCAAAGTGATAGAACCCAAATATTGGAAGGCATATCATTAAATCCTTTGATATTATTATGTCTTATGAAGAGAATCCATGTTAATATCTATCATCTGTAAAAATGTGAGATTGTAAATATTCAAACCGAAACCATTATTAATCAAAACCATTTTCATTATTTTAATTTTGATTTGAACTTGTATAAATAAAAATAAATTTTGAATAATATTTAACTATGAAGACACGACCTCATTGCTAAAAGAGATAGCATCCTCAATATCATTCAAATTATTTACAATAGATGCAAAGTAAGAAGGCTCTATGTCATGAGACATAGGTGTTTGATTTAATGATTGGTATAGAATATCCTTGAAAATATTAGCTTTATGAAGTAATTCTAACATGGAAATATTAGCTGGTGTATTCCTTACTTGATCAACAATATCATATTCTCTAAACTAATTAACTAGCCCTATTGGATTAGGTTGGGGATGAGGAGGAATATATTTAATTTATTCCCCTTGCCTTGCTTGATGATGCACTTAACCTTATCAATTGACAATAAATTGAACTACAGGGTCTACTATAAGCCTAAGCCATATAGTAGAGGTGGGATATGAGCTAAGATAGTTGTGAGATATAGGGGAAAGAGGAATAAAATGAACCATTTTATTCATCTAATATCTAGTAGTTATAGTTGGTAACTCAAATTGATCCATGAAATAATGAACATCATAAAACTATTTATTACTAAGCTCTTGAATGATATAGGATGTTATCCATGTCATTAAATTATGTATCCATGAGCTTACATACATGCAAAATATTGTACATGATATAGGAAAACAAAATGTAAATAAGACCAAGAAACTTTGAACTAAGAAATAATAGATATATTTAGTCATTATGATCATGATGAATTTATAAATTATAAAATCAAGAATCAGAAATACTAATAGGGATGCTAAAATAAAAGGAAACCCTAGGGGCAATATATGGTTTTGGAAATGTCCAATAATAAGCGGGTTCACCAGTATGTTTTATCAAATTTGTGATTAAATGAGATTAATCTAATATGACAAACTACTACATAAAATTTGAATGTTATAAATATGCAATAAAAGACACAAATTAATTTGGAACTTTATAAATTTGGAAAGATGATAAAAATGGAAAGTACTAAAGAAGTATAAATTAGTTGGAAAACAAGAATGAAAGACTATAATTTTAACTATGAAACTAATTGTGTGATTATGTTATGATGTTACGAATCAATAATATTTTTTCACTCATGACAATGTCATTGAAATTGGAAATGGGTGACCTATGATGGTGTCCTTAGGGTGCTCCAGTTTCTTGTGAGGGTTTGCTCTCTATGACTAATATGGCAGGTTTGCCTTACATGTATGTTCTATTTGACTATGTGAGATCTCTTGATTTGCTGCATTAATCATTGTATAGATTTTTCTTCACTTGTAATCCTAGATCAATTGACAATGAATAATCAAAAAATAAACATAAAAAGGGTTAGTGATTAAAGTTGTGCTAGATCTCAACACCCCTTGTGTTGAGCACTACCTATATACTAATACTCTAAAGAAGGATCAAACTCCATATAGCTCTCCCATGTAATGGTGGTGTGTGTGAAAGACTGAGGCAAAACACTAAATGATGATACAATCCTAGTTTGATTAAGTGATTCAATGATGACCTATGACCTTAGAGCTATATGTAGACTTAGCTTAGGGCTACTATGGATGTGAAGACTTTATATTAGAAAAAATATGTTTTTTCTCTCAATGTGTAGTTAGATGTTCTAGTGATTTTCAATCATATGATCCTCTTGTGTAAAATGGATTTAAAATGTGGATTTATAGAGATCAATTAGAAATTTATTCATGTAGGGCTTGCTAAATGTGTGGGATGACCTGTTACATGAGTTTAAATTTGAGAAAAGAGTCATATGTGGTGGTAGGACACGAATGGTGGAATTGGACATAATTGAGGATCAAGAGAGTTCAAATAGAGTGGCCTTGTTTAGAGAGTAGAGACAACTAAATTGGAAGCGTGGATTAATATGAAAGTGGATTTAGGTTATTTTCAATTTGTAATAGGAAAATTATGAGGTCAATAGTTATTTAGAGGAAAGGGTTATCTTCATAGAAGTGAATTAATGACATGAGATTGGTTCATTTGTGAATACACTAAAATATAGTTTACAAATTCAATGGAAAATGTTGTTATTTCATTGAATATTTATTGAAACTATGGTCATGAAGGGGTTATGAATATTATTCATTCTCTTTTGATGATGTAAATATATTCTAGATCCATTTTTAGTAGTGTGATTTGTTTTGTTACTGGGTAATGTATGTTTGAGTCTAGATACACTCAAAAACCTTGGCATTACTTCTAGTGAACCCATCATGTGGTTCCAATTTTATTACACGTGATGTGTGTTTGAGTATAGTGACACTCAATGAATTTGGCATGACTTATAACAAACCCATCCTGGTTACATCTTATTTTGGGTTAGTACATTGGGTACTTCTCCCCATTCATGAGAGTTGGATCATGCATCTTTCTAACTCAAAAGCTTGCTAAACTATTTGAAATTGGGAGTTGATCACTCTCAATTTTCTAATGGATCAAGATGAGAAACCATCTATCCAAGTGTTTTGACAAAGGGACACATTTATCTAATGCTTCAAGATGGAAACATCATCTTTTACAATTTATAGGTGTTAGTAGAGGTTCTTAAAGCATTACAACATGCTAAGGATGAAGATAGCTGTGAGATACTTCATGTGTGTAAAATAATTTATCATAAAAATACAAGAAAATAGAAGATAAAAATGTAAAATGCATTAATTATTTTATATTATTGAGCCATTTAAGAATAAATAGTTATTATATAAACTAAAATAATGCACACAAGGAACATGCCAAGAAATCATACAGGTAACCATAACCATATAATCTCTATTGATCTCTTCTAATAGTGAAAAAAAAAACCCTTCTTAAAAAATAAAGTATATATAGACATTTCCAATTTATGAATGTTCTTATTCTTCTCGTAATTGGCACTAAAAGTGGAGTCTCTTCATATTATGGCTTATTACAACTCATGAAGATAAGACAAAATAGGCTATACAAAAAAAAAATGAGTGCATAACACATGAATATCAAACAAATATCCTGTGCAACTTTACAATTCACATTCTTCTACCAATATGTTTTTAGACTTAAAATATTATCTCATCCTAAGAAAATATCACAAGATCTATAATAATGCTCAAGTTATAAGGAGATAAATAAATGGTTAGACCAGTAAGAGTCATAGTAATCACTCAAGTCACCATTTTTAGTTTTCACCTCTTGCATACTACTTAGCCACCCTTTTGGGTTTTAAATTAATTAGTGTACCAACCTATCACACTTTATGGGTTTTCAATAAGTTGGTATAACTAGGTGGCTATGCTTTATGGGTTTTTAACCAACATGGACCCACTTATCTTACTAAGTCTTCCCTAATACAAAATTATATATAAAATTTTCAAAATTTGTACTCTATGTAGTACTTAACTTAAAGGTGGTGGCACAGATGGAAATGAAGGTTGATCATAAGAGTCCTTGGATTGGGACTAAACAACTTTATACCATGTGATGATATGTTGGAGCTCTGAAGGTGGTCTATAGGAGGTTGTATTCATAATCTACATACCTAAGATGGTGAAAGGAGTTAGATCTATTTTATATTAATTCTAATCTAACATCACATATTGTATCAAACATAGTAGGGTGCATAATGGAGCATGGTAGCCAATGATGTGCTTGAGTTATACATCATCAATGATGCTTAATGTAACCTTAGTGTTCATAACCCTTGTCTAAATCTCTCTACTTATTTGCTCTCTCTTGTCTACATGTCTTTGAGCTTGGAGGCTAGTAAAAGAACTGCCAAATAGTTTGCTCTACCATTCTATAAGGTTGTCATACACATTATACCTAGAATTTAATAATTCTTGGAATGCTCCATCTTTATCCTCCATAGTTGTAGTATGGCTTATCATGGTTTCTTTAGTTACAGTGACCTTTACAAAATTTGTGCTATAACTAGATAATGTAATATCCAATTGCTACTTCTAATCAAGCAAGTTATGTGTGACCTATTGGGATTGAACTATGGTAGCATTGACCATTCCTTGGTACTATTCTAAAAGAGTGATGAGTGTGGAAACCTTGGCCTTAATGTACTAGCCTAATATTCCCACTGTGCATAGTTTTTGTGCTACACATCAATCTTTTGTTAACTCAAAGACAAGTGTCTTGAGTCTACACTGGTCATACATAACTTGGTCCTTGATTTCTTGAGTGAAAAAATATAGACAAGTATCTTGGATGAGTTTTGTAGCTTCTTAAAATTAGGTCTTCAACTTGATGTTTTTATCCTTAGTTTGATTGACCTACTACTTTAGTGAGGTGGCATTTTTTATGATGGAATCTTAGAAAATCATAGTGCCCTCTAATGAATTCTTTAATGGTAAGATAAAAACATCTAATGATGCTTCCTACTAGAGTGGGAAGGCTACCAAAATTCCTATAGTATTTGAAGGATCATGTCATGGTATGGTCACAATTGAAAGGGAAAAGGTGGTGCACCGAGTACCCATAATTGGAATGTCTTAGAGGTAGACTCCTCCCAAACGTAAGGCCAATTAATACTCACTTATTGCAGTTTTAGATTTGTATCTTTCTTACACTAGCTACTTTGACCCACCTTGTTGTTGTTGTTTAGGCACCTATTATTATTGTACCTTGGAATCTTCTAGAGTCTTTAGTTTCTATGGTGTCTTCATCCTATTTTATCTTTGCTTCCTTTGATGCTTTTTGGTTTATCTCCTCTTCCTTATCTTTCTTTTTTTGTTCTTATTCCTCTACTTTCTTCATCTCTTTTTCCTTTTCTTGTTATTTGTACACATGTTCTTTTTCATTTTTATTATCTTCAAGCACAATAGCGTTATATTTTTTAACCTTGACTTGCACCTATGCCTCTAGATAAACCTATGCCTTAGTTATATGCACTTGTTCTTACTATGCTTGATCCTATTGTATGAAGTCAAAAATGCATCATGTCCATAAATAAATCCTAGATTGGATGGGATATAACACACCTACACTTCTAATCAGGGGCATATAATTGTTAAGTGGGAGTATGACCAATGTGAGGATCTATTAGACCTGATTAGGGGATCACTTGTAATAACACACCATCTAAGGTAGGGTTGCAAAGCCTACAATATAAAATAATCACACAAAAACCCTAAAAGAGTCCCATGATTTAATATTTCACTAATCTAATAGTAATAAAAGTAAATCTAATCTAGTGTGCACCAAAGATTGTGGCAAAAAGTAGGGGTTAGAAACAAAACAAACAAACAACTAAACTAAACATGCATAAAAGACATATACTCACATCAATGTATATGAAATCCTAATACATAGAAGAGAAGAATACAAATGCACTATCTATCTACTCTTACAAAGGAGGAATAAAGTTAGGAATACTTACCTTTGAAGATGAACCCACCAATCCTAAATCTCCTCCTTGGATAAGGTGCTTTGCAAGAGATTGTCATGGTTTGTAAGGATAAGATAAATCAACTCTAAGATACAAAACCTGTCCAAGCATCCAAAAGACTTATCCATAATACAAGATTAAATATCCAAATAAAATATTGAACCCTAAATATTTATTCCCCAAGTAGAGTGGTCAATAGGCAGATGTTTGTTTATACTTCTTTGATTATTTCTTCACTCTTATGAAATGGTGGTAAATGACCTTGTATATATCATAGTAACTTACCCTAAAATCATTCAAGAATATTGGCTATGCTAGGTTGACCTGGTTGAACTAGCACATTTTTGAGGCTAACTCTTTAGGTCTGTGCTAGGTCAGTCAAGAGGCAAACAAACTAAAAGAGATAGAAAGTCCTAAACTATGCTAGGTCAACCTAGTTAACCTAACACAACTGATAGGTCAAAAGGGTGATAAGGAAATAAATGAAGGATAAAACATAAAAAATGATAGGAATAATTATAACTAAGAAGAATAAACTTGGGGTTCAATGGTTTTAAGAGGATAGTGTGTGGATGAAAAGTGGCAAAAGGAACAACAATCTTACAAAGAACCGATGGTTTACACACCTATTTCCTGGTACACCCCTTAAGGTATGCACTCAAAAATATTGAGACTCGATAGGTTATTATAAGATACAAAGTTTTAGTAATCAATAAACATTTGAAAATATTATGTGTATACATATGCCCCAGTTAGATCTCATCACGTGTCATGTAAGTACAACATGAGATGGTGATTTGAAAGAGAATATGATAACACACAATGTTCATGCTAAATATGGTGTAATAAGTATAAAATAAGATAAATGAAAGGAATGAATTTAGAAAAACATACCTTTAACTTACCCTAGTGTCTTAGGTAAAGAAGTAGACTGTAAGAAATGTGAAGGTGTCCAATGTAGAGTACACTAGGCAAACATGTAGAAGTTAGTGTGAAAAATAGACAAAAATCTAAATTTTTGGAAGATAGATATATGATAGCAACAAATAATCTCTATGTCATCATGATTCTAATTCATTTTATGGTTTTAAAAATAGATGAACAGAAACAAAGATAGACGCAAAATAAGGAATCTATCTAAAAATAAATGAAAGAATTGAGTAGCTAAAAAGTGTTTTTAGATAGGGAAAACAAGAGTTCATTTGGAATTTTGAATTTTGAAAGAGAGGAAAGAGATATCTAAGACCAAAAAAGGCTAGGATGGTGAGGGGAAAACATGATATATGAGGACACCTAGAGGTGGCAACATGTGCACTACAGGTATGCAACTATGAATCTCAAACTAGTTTTTGAAATTTTATATTGAATTAAGTGAATTTTTGATAAAATTTGATTTTAAGAATTTATATATGTCAAAATTGAGTGAAATTAGATTTTAAGGGTAGTAAATAGAAAGATAGGAAATGGGTTTGAATAAATTAGGAAGAGAATGAGTGAAATGCACATTTTGGGAAAAATATACTAGGTCAGCACACATATGCACTAGGTCAAATAGGTCAACCTAGTAGGATAAAATAGGGAAAAATCCATATGGTCGACCTAGTAGGTATGGGTCAACCTAGTGTAATCTATAGGTTGAAAGCTAGAATAGAGTGAGTAACTAGTCTGTAAGGGATAAAATGAAAAATTAGTACCAAGGAGTGTAAGATAAGAGGGTTGACCTAGAATTTGAAGTCAACTATGACAAAAATATGGATATTTTAGTCAAACTAGGTTGATAAGGGAACCAAAATAAGCATGAAAAAGCATGAAAAAAGATGAAAGAGGGATAGAATGGCCTAAAATGACAAAAAGAGGGCAAGAGGAACCAAACAAGGTAGAAATAAGATAAAATGAATAAGGTAAAAGCAATTAGGCTTGTTTTAATTAAAATTGTGAAAATGATGTATAAAGAATGTATTGTGATTATACATGACATGGAGAAAATAATGCATCCTTTGTTGTTTCTTGGTTGCAGAGATGACCAAGATTATGGAGGTTGGTGGATGTGTCTTGGTTGCTAGATTTATTATATAGATTATCAGATGGAGATCAAGCTAGATTGGTAGCTATGGGTCTAGGAGGTATAGCTGATATGTGTAGGATCAGCCTCATTATTGACCTATTAGTCATGTTCTTGGGATGTTAGGAATGATTGACTAACACCTTTAGATAGGAAGTGGATGGGGATGTGATAGAGGTTGGTATCACACTAGAGGATGTCCATACCATCTTCAGGTTGCCCATAGCAAGAGCACTAGTGACCACAGGGATACCAAATATCTTAGAGGAGAGGAAAGCCTTAGCCATGTGGGATATAAGCTCAGAGATGATATTGAAAGGATGGAGAATGAGTATGGGCAATTTGTATATATTGTAGATTCTAGACCTCCAAAAGGTAGTGATAGATCTTGTGACATAATGAGTGCTTTAATATAATTTAGATGGCAAGGTATCACTATTCATGGTAGCCTTGAACATGATGATGTTAAAGGAAGGATTACTATATGATATAGGTTATATCATTTGGGTCTAGATCATACATGGTCTATTCGAGATACTGTTCAAAGGGTAGAAGACTATGAGATCGATCATACTACTAATAACATGGATATATGAGAGATTTCCCATATATCAACTAATTGGGTTGCCCCATATGGTTGATGATGGGTTACCTCAAGTGTAAACATGGAGGGAGGACCAAGTAGTGTAGGTCATGCCCCACATGTTAGAATTATAGTTGATGATATATGTAGACATCATGTGGTAGCTGTTTGGGCACATAATAGCTACATGGGTGAGTTGGTACATAGTTGTATTAGTAATAGAGAGGAGAGAGGGAGTTGTACACTATACATGGTGGAGAGAGCCACATCTAATGGTGTGAGTGCCATGATAGATGGGCCTACCTCATCTAGTGACATTTATACTAATGCCTAACTAGTGGGCTCATCATGTGAGGGAGCCATAAGGGAAGAGAGGACTTGAACCATTGATAGTGAGGCCAACATTGAGGCTATGTTAGGAGTGACCATGGACTGGTCGAGCATAATGAGTGGTAGAGGAGGAGGTGGAGGAGGTAGAGATACCATATGTACCACTACCAGACTCATAGAAAGATGAGTAGTGGCCATTGAGGACATGATAGTGATAGAGGTAGGAGAGAGTGGAGACTATAAAAATTCTAGAAGATCTTATAGATGATCTAGAAGAGATGATAGAGAGACCAATCAGATGGAGGCTGAGACAAACACAAGCCATGAGAACCAAGTTTGAGCTAAGGATGCAACCTTCTGAGGAGGTACTAGGAGGCCATGTAGATAGGAAAATTATGCTAGGAGATTGTGTAGATGATGATATCATAGGAGCTAAGACACAGATAGGTATGAAAATAGTTGAATTATTTCTTAAGTTTTTATTTGGTAGTAGAGAGATATAGATAGATATTATGAGATATGATAGTGATCTAATATCCATCTATTATGATTTTACAAGCGTACCTAAGGATGAGGAGGATATATGGGGGTATTTAGTGAGGGGAGTACTCCATGACATCTTAGATGAGACTCTAAAACCACATAACCCCATGACACTAGAGGATTTGAGTGTACCATTTTCCCTAGCTTAGGTGAGCTAGTTTAGATTAGCTGGCGAGGTATCAAGGTAGATACAGGTGTAGAGAGAGAGAGGATGAAACCGTCAGTAGAGATGGGTGCAGGAAAGAGATAGGCCTAGTAGGCCTTGGAAGATGAGAGAGATGTGCATCTAGAAATAGTGACATAGATGATGTAGGCATATATAGTGATGTATATTCAACTGACATAGGCACATATAATGACCTAGGATGAGTTGGTATAAGCATAGGTGCAGATAGCGTGCCTATAGGGATAGGTAGAGGGATTCATAGCTTAGACTATCTCATTATAGTGTACCATTCAAAGGAGTTAGATTGAGGCCTTAATAGGTAGTGTGGCTAGACCATGGGAAAGATAGGATGGAGCCCATCCTTGGTACTGAGGATTTGTATATGGGTGTATCAAACTCATGGTATATATATACATACATACATATACATATACATATATACATATATATATATATATATATATATATATATATATATATATATATATATATATATATATATATATATATATATATATATATATATATATATATACATATATATATATGTATATGTATGTATGTATGTATATATATATATATATATATGTATATATATATATATATATATATATATATATATATATATATATATATATATATATATATATATATATATATATATATATATATATATATATATGATGTATCATTTTGGCTTATTGGTGTTAGTTGTGTATGTTATATTTATGTTGGTTGTGTGTGTGGATGCTTTGGATATATTTATTTCTAGCACGTGTATTTAGATTTGTTGTATATGCTATAGGAAATATATGTGGTGTGATTTATTTTCTAGCATTATGGAGTACACATGCATGGCTAAAAATAAATAGGTGAAAAGGACTTATAAAAATATAATCAATCAAAAATGCACTATACACTAGTTCAAGTTGGGAAATGTGTAATAACAAAAAAAATAACGAAGTATAAAGATCCAAGAAAATGACAAACAAGATGGTAAAAGGGGATCTGTTTTTAAACCAATGTAAAATATTTTTGTATCAAATTAAAATAAGTAAAATCATACTAAATATCATGTTGGGAAGTATGACAAATAATGTTAAAAAATGGAAGGTATGTAAAAGGATATAAATGGTAATAAAAACAAATCAAAATTAAGTCAATCAATTATACTATATCACAATGGGAAGTATAAAATAAAAATAAAATTTTCAAAGATTTGGTCTTAAATTTATCAATATTAATTCAAGCTGGGAAGTATGAGAAATTCAAGAAATGGTTGTAATCTTACAAGCACTGGGAAAATAATAAAATAAAAATAAAAATAAAAATGAAGTAAGCATAGAACATACTAAATATCAAGATGGGAAGCATGTCAATGATGTGTAACCTCATAATCAATCAAATCTTATCTCATATTTGGCACATGTAATTTTGGATGGTAACTTGATTATTGGAAAATTTTGTGAGGGCTAGGTCCTATCCATGGTCTTACACTACAACTTGTAAAATAAAAACCTAAGGGGTACCAAATCAAGATTAGTAAGCAAAAGGATAATTAATGGTAAATCAAGGATGTGGGTAATAGGATGGTAAATATGGTAATTTGTGAGGGATGTTGGGTCTTATCCACATTCTTATAAAGCAACTCACAAATGATATCCCATGGGGAGTGATCAATAATCAAAATAATATTTCCTAGGAGGAAATATGAAAGAAAAGGAATGAAAAAGGGAGTGTAAAAATCAAGACTTAGGCATCTTATGAGAATACCTTAGGAGGCAAGAAGCATACTAAGGACATGAAAAGACACTAACTAACTAGTGGTCATCTTTGTACAAATAAAACTTGATTGCTATAGACACAAAGCTTTGTAGGGAAATAGGTGTGCTACTAATATCAACTCATGATGTTAGCTTGGTACAAAGAAAATTAAAATGGACCTACCATCTTACAACATGTTCTCCACTCCTCAGGGCCCCTTATAGAGCTATTGGTCTACAAAGATTAAGTACATGCATGAAAAAGTAGGTAGTACTAAAAGATTTTTTTTTAAAATTCTCCTCTTCTCATCTACTGGCCTAACACACTCCAAAGTAACTTGGCTCTACCATGAGGAAAACTATAGATTTTGAGATTTGACTTGAAGAAGGAGATGTGCTTTGAATCATGTCTTTTAGTGTGATTAGAATTTTAAGAATATTCAATATTTTTGCCTTTTGATATCATTTCATTTTTTAAAATGATTTAGAATTTAAATTTATTTTAAAGGATTTTTAATATTCCTTTTCCATATTCATTTGGAATGACCAATCATGAGAGAGATAGTGATAAACATGAATGAGTTGTAGGCTAAAGCTAAAGGAAGCTAAGTAACCCAAGACAAAATACTAACTAGAATATTTAGGCTTGACAATGAACTGAGCATGTGATCTCAAGTCTCAACCATGTATATACTTAATTTGTAGAAAAAAGAAGGGAAAAAAGGAGGACCAGTAAAAATAAATAGTAATGAGAAATATTTCTTGCTAACTGATCACATGGTAATATGAGATAGTAACCAAAGGGAAGAGGGTAAGTATAACCAAGTCACCATGACAACTATCTGTGAAAAATAGAGATAAGAAATCAACCAATCAAAAAGATACAATAAAATATTTTTGAGAAAAAATCTAAAGGAAAATAAAGCAATGATAAGGGAAAAATAGAAATGATAAGGAAAAGACAAGTATATGCGAAATGTAGAATGATAACATAAGCTAATTATAGTACAATAAGAAGGAGAAACATGATATAAGATAAGAAAGAATTTGACATATTATCAAATTATATAATTAAATAGAAATAAGAGTGAATAACACATCCAATCCAAATATAAATGAGAAAGCATCATGCATGTGCTCATAAATACTGATAAATGTATCCACACACATATCCAATAAATCAGATAAGTATTTATGAAGATAAATTTGTATTGTAACTAAGGTCTCATCAATATTTAGTAAATACTAGGAAATTACTTCTTTTATGATCTCCTCAAATAAAAAAGTAAGAATTCTCAAAGGATCATGTTAAGGAGGAAAGTTAGGCAAAGGCTGGTCAGGAGAATGCATGGAAACAGGATCTACAGGAGAAGTAGGAATCACAAGTGGAGAAGGATCCGTGGGTGAAGGACTCATGAGTGGAGAAGGATCCATAGGTGAGGGAATGTAAAAAAGTGAAGGAATCATAGGTGAAGGCACAAAAGGTGGTGAAGGGACCATAGGATGTGATGGAACCATTAGAGGTGGAGCCATGGGAGAAGGAGGAGCCTTCTTGTGAGAATGACCTATGGGAGGAATGGTAGAAGGTCTAGGGATGGTTAAAAGGTGATCCTTAAGATGCTGTTAAAGAATGTAGTAATAATTGGTGTGATGCATGCCAATTAGGTGCCATAGACAATATACCTCACCATACTTAGGCAAATATTTAGAAATTACCTTCGAGGGAGGTATGAATTTATCTAATGATGGGGAAGAAGGATGCAAGATATCAAGTTATTGTTGCAACTTACGACAATGGGTAGAAGTGTGATTATCTATCCCATAGAAGAAATAGACACTATTATGAGTATTTTTAGGAGTACTCATAGAAGGATGTGAAATAGGAGTGGAAGAAACTGAAGAGGACTCATCAACCCATTTGGTGGGTAAAAGAGCCATCTAGGTAGCAGAAGCAAACCATCATCAAGAGAGGGTGATGATGAGGAAGGAGTGGAACTAGGCTCAATAGGAGGAGCACTGGGATGAGAATCAAGAAAAGGGTCAATAATAGTAGGAGAGAAAAAAGGTTCAACTATAGTGGAAAAATGATTAACTTTAACTATAACTAGCCCTACTAAAGGAGGGAAAAGAATTGTATAATGTCTAAGGAGGACTACCCTAGGTGTGGAAAACCGATAAGGTTTAGTTATAACATGATCCAAGAGCATGGTCCTAAGTGGATCCTCAAAAACTAGAGGTATTGGTGCCATATCTACCCTATAATAAAGAGGAAAAATACAATAATTAGAAACTATAAATGAAAGAGAATGATGAGATGCATGAAAAAACTCAAGTAAAGAAGAGTGATAATGAAAAATCTCAACATCATGGGCCTAGACAAGGATACCTAAAAGAGGATCATCTAAAGAATATCCATCATCATAATCTAAAGTATGAAGATTGATGACATAGGTTGGGATGACCTTGTCAGTGAAGGAAAATTGGTGAATAGAGTTCCTAGTCTTGGTTAAGACTATGAGAATTCATCACAAAGAGGATTATGAGAACAAAGTTGCAAGGAATAAAGAATCTATGAGATGAGATGAGGTGAGAGATCAAAAGTTTTGATCTTTAATTTAATCTCATTGGGCTCATCATTATTAGAGTCTAAAAGGTTAGGAGGAATGTTACCAATGAGTTTATGATGCCCATTGTAACCTTTGGTTGCGTCGATAGGAAAGTTGAGATGTTGTGACTCATGGAATGGAACACTAGGCAAAGGCTCAAGAGTAATAATCTTAAAGACACCATGATATTATAATTTTTCAAAATTCCAAGGGTCAGTATCTCCTTGAATATTATAAATGTCTCTATTATGAGGAAAATTTATGCATTGGCAAGTGGAAGATGTGATAGCTAACATACGATGAGTCCACGACCTACCAAGAAAGATGTTATATGAAAGGGGAAATTTGAATACCATCACATTCACATGAATGGTGATAGGTGGGATGGTAATGAGAAGCTACACACACCCTAAGGGAGGCATTTTATTTCTATCATATTCTTGATAGGTGATACATGTAGACTTGAGATTATATTCAAAATACCCAAGAGTCTTAATAAAATTAAGGGAAGTGACATAGGTGCTAGAACCATCATTGATCAAGGCTTTTTTAAATTGGATATCACTAATCTAGATGGTAATAAATAATGGAGTATCATCTAGATGAAGTAGAATCTCGTTACAAATCATAGTTGTGATAGGAAATCATAAAGCAAGAGAAGTGTCTATAATTTCATCAATGTTAATAGACATCTCTTCACATTGCTATAAGATACTATCCTCAGATCTAGATAAATTATCCCCCAATCTTGTTAGAGGAGGGAGAGGGATATTCATCTCAAATAAGATTTGGATGAGGTAATTTATATGACATAGAGATGTCCTCATGAGTTCAAGAAAAGGTATCTAAGATGGAAGATTAGTAAGTTCTACAATGGGATCCCACTCATCATAACCCATAAGGATATTGTTATATATTAGTGTGTAATGATTAAGAATATATTTGAAAGGTGGATCTGAATATCATTGAAATTTATGTTGATAAGAATGAGAAGGTTGAGAAGAATGTTGTAAATTGTTTAGTGATGAAGAAGTAGTTTGTTTAAATTGATCTTGAAGTTTAGAATAAGTATTAGTGGAAATTGGATTGTTATTAGTATGAGAATATAATGGGAGAGAATTAGAATAGTATGGGATGTGTCATCCAAGGGAGAATCATAAATTAGATTGTCAAAATAAATGAGATCTTCTTACCCCAACTCATTTAAATGAGTTAGAGAATAATCCTGGATAACATGATATGTCTTATGGGAAGGAGGAGTGTAGATAGATTATGAATCAATGAAATCCACCACTCTTTGTATATTGGTCATGCTAACCACATTCTCTTTGGAATTTGTTTCAACAAGACTTTCTATGTTATTGGTGGAAGAAGTGGGCTTATCTTGACCTTCTTAGATTGGTTGATGATTAGGAAAGTGGTCTTTATAGATAGCTAGATGAGCGTTTGCTTGATTTAAGGCTTGAGTTTTATCATGTGATTTATAGTATTTGAAAGCAATATCATAGGCTTTTTGACACTTACATATAATATAATCATGATCAAAATTTGGGCCAAGAAGAAAGTCCATAGCTAAATTATAGAGTTGTCTACAAGTATCATGAGAGTGACCCTAAATATCATGAAACTAACAAAACTTATTAGGATCATACCATGATTTCATAGGTCAAGTAGGGTCAAGATCTCATGGAAAAGTCCTGGGTAGACATTTAAGCAATTTAGTTGAGGATAAAGGTTTATGGACATTAATGCTATTTGATGAGAAATGAGGATTAGTGAATTGTTGAGAAGAAATTGGTTATGAAGAAGGGGTAGGAATGACAACTTGAACATTGTAAATGGTATCAAATGAATTGATAATACCATCATTGGTAATATTGTGGTCTTTGTTATTTACTAATAGATAAGGGCCTATAGAAGGTTGGGGTGGCTCGAATTGATGCATGAAGAAATATTATCTTTTGGTTTGATCTATAGATTCCTCCAAGGTACGTGGAAAAAAGGGTATGGACTCAATATTGTAATTCAAGAAATATAGCATTTGTAAAGAGATGAAAGAGATTGTCATCTGCCATGTTATGTTCACATTTATTTTAAAAATTCTTCCATCTCTTAACAAAGGCTTGGGTAGTTTTATTTATTTTTTGTTTGTAATTGATGAAATGGGCCAAAGTGTTCTTTGGAAGATCACTAGTTTGAAATTCTTGTACTAAATCATTTACTAAGTCCTCTAAACTAGTGATAGAGTGTGATCTAAGTTCATTGTACCAATCCAAGGCATCACTCATGAGGGTTTTGTCTAAGAGTTTGGTATCAAAAAAGGTATTTAACTTGACCCAATCCTTGTAAATATTTCCAAATGTCTTGAGGTGAAGAGTAGGATCGGTTGATCCATTGTAAACAATTGTAGGTGTTATACCTTCAATTTAAATGTTAGCAATTTGGGTGGTAAGAGGTTCATTTTGTAAATGCTTGATGACTTTGTTGACTAATGGAGGTTGAATAATAATATTACCTTAATAATATCAAAGATAAAAAGGAGGAACACTTTGGTTATGTGTGCCCCAAGTCATTGTTTGAGGATTGGATTGAAGATAAAGAAGGTGGTTTTACATTCTCATCATTTGGTTCATATTATGAGATTGAAATGTGTTTAGTTGGTTGAGAGTTTACAATAATAGTTGATGAGTTTGATTAGTATTATTAGAATAAGTAGTATTGGTGTTTGTGTTGGTGTTAGTGGCTTGGGTACCACTATTAACATTGATATGAGTTTGAAAATAGCTATGGGAATTTGAGGCACTAGTTGCAAAATTTGCTTGTGAAGAAAAATATATACTAGTAAATGGTTGAGAAGATGAAGCACTAGAAGCATGATTGATTTAGGTAGAAAATGAAGCACTAGTGGATGGATTAAGAATAGTAGATCTTATGAGAGGCCCACTAGATTTAGAACCTACCATGTTAGTTGAAATACTACGCATGGAGGTGGAAGAAGTTATAGAATAAGATGTTATGGCATAATAAGGAGTCAAGATTGAAGGAAACGGTTAAGAAACAACCCAAATATAGTTGAGAAAGTGGGAGTAGGAGAATGAGGTTCTTCAACTTGATGGCTAATCATGAGGTTATAGATGGTGGAAGGATCCTCCCCCCTATGTTGAGGGAATTTCATGATAAAGAAGAGAATTTCAAGAGTATAATCTAACTCAAGTTGATCCTAGAAGAGAAGAGGAGGGTTTTTATACAAAGGGATAGGAAGAGGGGTCCCATATTTCATCATGTAGGTTACAATATGAACATTACTAGTATTCACAAAAGAAGCCCTACTTTTTTTATGGGCGACCTTATTAGGAATGGTGAATTCCATCATGTATGTTGACTGAACTTTAGTGTTGTCACAAAATACAAAGTACATGATGAAAGAAAGAGAAGCAAGATGAGAAAGCAAAGAATTACAAAGTGAATGAAATAGTACTAGGTCAACTTGGTTGACCTAGTGCAAAATAGGGACTGTAAAACTATATAAGGTCCATAGGGTCAACCCATTTTAATGAATAGTGACTGGTAAAAAGAGGTAAAGATGCTATAAATAATACTAGCTCGACCAGGTCAACCTATCACAATGTACATGGTCTGCAAAAGATATAGAGTCGATAGGGTTGACTTAGTACATCATATAAGGAAGAAAATAAAGATGATAACAAGCTATGAATTAAACAAAGATAATTTCAAGTATTATAATTAAAAGGGAAAAAAATAATCAATTTAATTGACACTGGCCAATCCAACTGATGCATAAAAAGTAAAATCTTGCACTAATGCAAGCTTTTACAAACACAATTAATTAAAGAGCAAGAAAACAACTTGAAATTAAAGATAGCTACTCGATCAACCTAGAATATTGATTAGATTATTAAGAATGATTTTAAATGTAAAGGGGGATTGGCTATAAGCACGGTACTAGATAACAATCTATGGATAGTTTCAGGTAAGTTTAGGATGAAAGGGACTATAGTGGCAATGATACAAGCTTGGTATTGGGTCTTACCCCCTTAATTCACACACCAAAATAATAAGGGTAATTTGTGCTTAGCCAAAATATACCATTAACCATGATTTATACTCGACCAGAGCATCAAGTTAGCTTCCCTGTTGGTGATGAAATCCAAGTAGGTAGACCTGAGTAGTCAAATGTTTAAATGCTTGTTGAAAATTGCGGTTTGGTTGTGTGTGCAAAAGAATAGAAATAGTGAACTAAGCAATTGATTGAAAATCCCTAATTAGACTATGTGAACTATTCTAAGCATGTAAGCAACTTGAAAATAAAGATTTGATTAACATATATGGTTCATTCCAACTTTCAAACAAGATATATTTGAGAAACTATACGGAAAATCATATAGAACAAGTTTAATAGGGTTAAACCTATACTGTGGAAGCAAAGTTTGAAAGTGAACTAGTTCAGTCAGGTCGACCTAGTTATTTAAAAAAAATAGAACATATAACTAGGTCCACATGGTTGATCTAGTTGACTGTGCAAAGATAGTTTTGAAGACTAAAAACTTGAAATGAAAGTATAGATAAAGAAAGATGGAAAGGAATAGAAACTAACCTAAATGGTTTAGATATGAAAAGGAGAAGATTGATGATCTAAGACCTTAGATAAAACTAAACGTAATCCTACAAAATAGGTCAAGTTGGTCGATCAAGCTATACATGAACTTGTTGAAAAAGTACTGAAAACACACTAGGTTAACCTAGTAGGTTGAAATAGAAGTCTAAAAAATTGAAAAACCTATACTAGGTTGAGTTGGTTCATCTAGTTGTCTAAACATAAGTCTATAAGTTCTAAAAACCTGTACTAGGTTGATTTGGTTGATATAGTTGCCTATTCCTACAAACTTGTTCATAGAGATGAATAAACTAGGTCAATATGGTCAATCCAACATAGTAAAGATATGATAATCATAATGATGAATAGAAATGAAATAAATCCTATAAGGATTTGATTCACATTAGGTTTAACATAATGTATCCAATTAGAAATGTATCATGTCCATAAATCAAGCCTAGATTGTATGGGATAAAGTACACCTACACTTTTGATTGGGGGCATACAATTGTTAAGAAGGATCATGACCAATGTGAAGATCTATTTGACCTGATTAGGGGATCACTTATCACAACACACCATGTGAGGTGGAGTTACAAATCTTATAGTCTAACACAATCACTCAAAAACCCTAAAAGAGTCCTATGATTTAATATTTCACTAATCTATTAATAATAAAAGTAAATCTAATCTAGTGCACACCAAAGCTTGTGGCACAAAGTGAGGATTAGAAATAAAACAAATAAAAATCTAAACTAAACATGTATATAAGACATATACTCATGCCAATGTATATGAAATCCTAATACATGGAAGAGAAGAATACAAATTCACTATCTATTTACTCTTACAAAGGAGGAATAAATTTAGGAATACTTACCTTTGAAGATGAACCTTCTGATCCTCAATCTCCCCTTTGGCCAAGGTGCTTCATAAGAGATAACCATGGTATGTAAGGATAACTAAAATAAATCAATTTTAGGCTACACAACCTATCCAAACATTTAAAAGACTTATTTAGAAGATGAAATCAGAGCTCCAAAAAAAGTATTGAACCCTAGAGCTTTATTCCCCAAGTAGAATGGTCAATAGGTAGATGTCCATTCACACTTCTTCACTTAATTATTTGCTCTTATGAAAAGGTGGTAAATAAACTTGTATATATAGTATTAACTTTCTATAAAATCATTTGGGAATGTTGGTTGTGCTAGGTCAACCAGGTTGACCTAGCACATTTTTAGGGCTAACTCTTTAGGTCTGTGCTAGGTCGACCGAGAGGCCAACAAAGCAAAAGAGAGAAAAAGTCCCTAAACTATACTAGGTCAACCTAATTAACCTAGCAAAACTAACATGTCAAAAGGGTTATAAATTAAAAATGAAGGATAAAACATAGCAAATGATAGGAATAGGTAGAAGTAAGAAGAATAAACTTGGATTTTAATGGTTTTAGGAGGCTAGTGTGTGAATGGAAAGTGGCAAAAGGAAAAATCTTATGAAACACTGATGGTCTGCCCACCCCTTTCCTGGTACACCCCTTAAGGCATGTATTTAGAGGGATTGAGACTCTATAGGTTATTGAAAGATATTAAGTGTTAATAATCAATAAAATTGTGAAAATATTATGTATACACTTGTTGTTTACACAAGGCTTCACCATCTTCTTTCTTCTTCCTTGTGGCTTCATCAACTTGTTGTTAGGTGAGAGTGGCATCCTCCATAACCTTATTTTCCTATGCCTCTACATCTTGTCATTTCTTATCTTCTTCTACCTTAGCCTTAGTAGTGAGTGCAACCTCATTATTCCTTTGCTCTTCATCCATTATTTTTGGTGCACCTCTTACACCTTATTTATTTCATCGACAACTTTTTGTGCATTCCTAGTATCCTTGATAGCTTGTTAGCATCGAGCTTATTTGTCTTAGGCATTTTTATTGGCCTCAAATTACTTAAATTGGTAATGTGCTTGCTTAGCTTGCTATTGTTGGGCCTATTCCTTCTAGTGCTTCTTTTCTTCTTAACATATGCATTATTCTATTGCACGAGTTACTTCCTCCCATGAATCCTTTTGATCTTTAGGTATAGGATGATATAGTATCAATGTTTCAATATCAATATCTTTTAATTTTATTGGTAAATCACCCAATTAGATAATAGAGATGGAAATAAATAATTTTTTCCACCCCAAATTAACCATCATGCATTTGGTTGGTAGTGAAGTTGAGAAAAAGAGAAGGCTGCACATCCTACATAATGGATGCCCTACCAAATGTGCATTCTTTAAAAGTAGGAGAAACCCTAGCCTCTCATTGGGTTATGGGTCTACACACTAGAGTCTCCTATATACTATCAAGTAGTGGAGCAAATATGTTCATGGTTATGAAAGTGGTGGAAGGTTGCTGCTCGAAGAGGTTAACCATTCTTTGCAATTATTTAGCCTTTTCACACATAGTGTCGACAAAAATTGATGCTAGATATGGTGGTATTTACATCCAAAGACTTGGAGGGATATTTATATGCACTTTAATTATGTGCATTAAATTCCAAAATAATAAATCCTTCTCTTCATCCTTCTCATATAGGTTGCTTACCACATCTTGAAGCATTACTTGGTAGAACTCTTGCTCTTTAGTACCCATTTGAGGTAGGTTATAAGAGTTTATAATATGTGGTACCTTGGGGCATCCAACAAAGTTATCTTGCTCCTCATCTTGAACTTTGATGGAGGTGATGGTTGTTATTATATGGAGAGATTATTATTTCCTTTTTGTTACTATGAGGTTGTGGCTTTTGGTTGTTGCTACACTGAAGGAACTACTGTACCAAGTGGTATAGTTTGAATAAGTGTCGCACATCTAGCTACATATGATTTTTTATTAGTGACCTGAACCTATGCCATGACCATGGTAACAAAATATGATAGGGGTCCAAATGATGATTGAGGTAGCTCATGTATATGAATGAATGTCTTTTGAAATTAAAGTAACATGTTATCTTAGGTACTGCATGACATTTAGCAAAACTCATGGGCATGTAACAATAAGTTCCAAATACTCCTCCAACCATTGATTGAACTTTCCCTCATGAACTATGGTGTCATGCTTAGGTGTCCATATAAAATTTCAAATTTTTTGTGTTGGATAGTAATCAGTGTTTGGGTACACCTCTCCTTTAGGGGACTTCTATTGAGTGAACCAAAGCAAAAAGATCAAAAACTGGTAATGAAATGTCTACTTGGAAATTGTGTGGCACTTGTCAATATTTGTAAGTAGCTCTTGTAAAAAGTGCTCTAGCTATTTAAACTGCTCATTGTAGTGGATCATGCGATGTGTAATGTTAACCACTCCTTTGGGGATTTGCTTTGTAGACTTGGTGGTCTGCCAAAATTTGCATGTAATTCACTCAACCAAGATGCATATTGGTTCATCTTGGATATATTTAATTAGTATTCTTCTACACCCACATATATATACATCTCTAACTTCCTAAAATATAGGAGACATTCTGAACTTGTAGGGAGTAAGAGAATCACCCCATGTAGACATGCCCAAAGCTCTAGCTATTGCTTTAATGTTGTTGATGGTAGTGATATATAGGCTGATGTAAATGCTTCCCTCATTATAGCATCCAAAAAGGATTTGCATAATCTCTCCCAAATCACCAAAGGTAGGCATCTGAATCAAACACTCAATGTCTATGTTTTGGAAATGATGTGGGGATACAAGAGCAAATGGCTGCGCAACATCTATTTGATCTAGTTGTAAAAGTTCTTGTTTTATAGCATGAAGGTAATCAAATGGCTCTAGACCAGTATATTTAGTCTACATAAGTGCAATATCAATGCACATTACTTCATTTTGGGTATCTATTAAATTTTTTATGAGCAACAGATGATTCATGGTATATGAATATTGAAAATTAGAAAGTTTTTGATTTATATGCTAGATAGTTGGCTCATCTATATAAATTTAGCTCATAATAATGGTTGTAAGAATGAAAAGTAGACTTGGTTCATAACCTTATGACTTTATAAATTTCATGTCTATTGGTTTTTGCATAAATTCCATGCTGAGATATCCCTTTGATATCAATTTGAATGTTGGTGTCACAAATCTTATCTGATCTAACAATAAATATGAAAAGTTTTTGGCACATGCATCAAGATACAATGTTATATTCTTTACTATCCATACTGGGGTATATATTTGGTGAATATTAAATCAATTGAACCTAGGCTCTTGCATTAACTTATTGGGATGACCATTATATGGCTGAGATCTTGGCTAATGTGACTTGATCATACATTTCCCAAACTTAATTGGTGTCTTTTGCATATGCTAACATCAACAATGATGCACCTAAATTATTATTTGCATGGGTGTTACATGCTATAATTAATGTCATGGTTCTAAAATTTGGTGAAGATATCATCTAAAAACACATGCACACATAAAAATAAACACACAAGAAAACATACAAAAATGGGAAATCCTAATCTACTTGGTACAACTCAACACCCACTCATTTGGAAGAAAGAGATCAATTAATACTATCGGTGGTAGGTCTTAAGCCTATAGCCATTCACTCACATTGGTATAAGGGTTCCTTGAATATCTCTAAAAATAATTGTTCCTTGCTATGATATTTTTTTGTATAATGTAAGGCCATTTCTACCCGAACTGTAATTTACCTAAAAATGCTCTAAAGTGACTATCATATAACAAAACTAGTTGATCTTTGTGGAACTCTTTATGTCACAAGTTCTTATCATGACATGAATTTTGAATCTACTTATGAAATTTATACATCCAAGATGATCTACATTGATACTCATCCATCTGATTCAATTAGAGAATCATGTTTGTGAGAGATTCATGATCACCTAGTCTCATAACAATTATAATACATAGACTAGATACTGAATATTCCATAAGCATTACTGCTTCAAGACCATAAACCAACTAAAATAGAGTAAAAATTGTAGCAATATTATAATGAATTAGATAAGACTAAATAATTATAGGAATGTGATATTCCAAATCATCCCTCTTGACATCATAGATCTTTGTCAACATCTTGCCCAACACTCTATTAAAAGCCTCAGCTTGTCTATTAGCTTGCAGATGGTACATAGTACTTTTATGATGAGAAATCATGAATTAATTTGTAAGATATTTTAGATTATTTTTCACAAAGTGTGTCCCTCGATCATTTATGAGCTTGATGGGGCATCCAAACAGTGTGATAATATTCTTGTTAAGGAATTGTTGACCAAATTTAACTTTTAAGTTAAATTGGGGCATATATAGGTAAAAAATTGATACTATAGGTCTATAAGGGGTTTAATATGAGTTTCATGGGGTGTATTATACTTAAATTTATGTTAATTAATGTTATATTATCTTTGGTCATTTAGTTTTTATGTCTATTTATCATTTTTGGGTCATTTTGAGGTCAAAAAGGGTGCATTTAATGCTTTGTATGGGTTTATTAGGAAATGTAAATGTCCAAGTGGGTTATTTCACATGATATATGTCCTAAAAATTCTTAACCCACTTTTTATAACTAAAATTTGTAGGTTCATTAAAAGAAAAGTCAATTTTCTTAAAGAAAAGAAATAGTTTGGCACTTGTATAACCTCCTTGGGAAGTGTGCCACTTTAAAAAGGTTTAAATGTGAATCTTAATCTTCCCCATTATCATTAACACACTTTTTTTGATCTATAATTTCCATTTTTAAGCCAAAACGATTCTACTCCCTTTTCACCCTTCTTGGCAAACAAAAGTGACCTACAAGTTTTTGCTTAGTACAAATAACTCATGAGGTTTCAGATCAAAATTATTGGGGAAGTTGTATAAAAATTAGATACCTTAATTTTTATATAATTTTTTTAATATTTATCAACTGTGATTTATGAATCATTACTAACAAGTTGACTCTAAAAATCTATTTGCTAATCTATGAACCCTGTAGGTTTTACCTTGGTTTGAGAGAATCTATACAATAAACTTGATTACATTAGTTATAGATGATATTGGATATGTCAACTAATTTCTCCCATTCTTTTTTTCATATTTTTTGGTGTTTTTTTGAGCCAATAACACCAAATTTGTAGGCTAGTCTCTTTTGAGTGCAACAAGTAGTTTTCAATATTTTTAGGAACTTGTGATTTTTCATGGATTAAAATGGTTGTGATAGGTTAATTTAAATGTATCCAATGTCATATTTTCTCCTCATATTTCAATCCCATTCTCTAAGACAAACATTCCATGAAGGTGCAGTCATGAACAATATATACATAGTCTGCCATTGGAGTATGCATCTACAGGTGATCTTATGGAGAAAGTCAAATTAGATATGAGGTATTGACAACTATTTATATCCTTTATAATATTATATGTTAATTTTAAAGTTATTTTATAATCCTATAACTCATAAGGGGATCAAAGGTAATGCTCACTACCTAAATCCACTTTTGCTGCCTACATATTGGAATTACCACCTATAGGTGGTCTTGATAGAAGATTGAAAGGGTCATTATAGAGAATTAAAACATGATAATAAACTATAATTGAGGCCCTAACATGAATTGAGATCATTATTTCCATTTTTTAAGGGATACATTTGCAAATAGAATGAAAGACTACCTCCTAAGAATTAATGACACTGTTTCAGGTCCACAATCCCTAAAAGAGTAAAATAGAGGTCCAAGAGGTTTCTATAGACACCATATGACTTATTTTAAAACACCTATAAGACATAAAAATAATTTAGTTTTATATTCTCCATATAGGATATGAAATATGCCAAGGACGAGCTCAAGAATATGGATGGAGGATGATTTTTGGACACCCTAAAGTTGCTTGAAAAGACACTAAATACAGGTACTAGTGTCGACAAGACTCAGTTTTAATGAGACCTTTTCACCTAAGATTATAAAACTAAACCAAGACCTCATATCCAAATGGTTAAAAATATTTAAATAACATTTAAAATCCAAAATACCATTCAAGGAGGATGATATATCATGTCTAGTTTCCTATACCCACTCTCAGTCTATACACAGGCCTGAGATGCACGTACAACAAGGTAATACAAGTAGTGAGTTGGAAAATGTCTTTAGGTTTTGTTTAGGTCAATTAATTTGAATTAAATCATGAAGAAATTTTAAAATATCTAAGGGGAATCAAATTAATGTCTTTTTAAAATCATGACCAAGCCCAAAAGAGCTCACACCATCTACAAGAATCAATACAGGCAGGAGTATCTCAGTCATTAGGTAGTGGAGGGTTTAAGTGTGACCAAAGGTGAAATTTGAAGGAAAAATAGGATATTAGATTGAAAATAAATCATGTGACCACCTTATTCAAGTCCATGATGAATTTCACAAACTTTTGAATGTGTGAGCAAACCTATCCAGGCTTCTTGAATCCCTATATACACTTAGAGTTATGTGCAGTTATGACTAGATAGTGAGAAAATTTGAGAAGTAAAAGCATTGGTAATGCATAAAATTGAGATAAGTGAGTAAAAAGGTATCAATAAATATTAATAGGGTTCAATGGAGTTTTTTAACACTATGTTTTATGATTAAACCATGCTTTTACCTATAGGCAGGAGCCTTTCCAAATAGGAAACACAGTCAAGAAGAATCTTAGTCTTGTGAATCCAAGAGTATGAGTGATCCATGTGAGATAAAATAGGGGAAAAAAGAATATAACATATACATAATAATTATGAAAACATATATATGCTCTTGGAATCCCAAATCAATAAAAATAAAGGGTCTAAAATAAACACATATAGTCCATCTGCATAAACCCTACAAATAGTGCCTTTTTACAAGTCTATTTTGAGGTTTTGATGAAGTTGGAAGGTCTATGATTGGATTAAAGGGATAAATTTTTGTGTGGATCACCATTATAACTTATATAATACACCCAAGTGTCCACATCTATCTAGGAAAATAGGGGAGTACCATATGTTTTATCTTAGATAGAGGGCACTCCCCTCATGCATTCAACGTGCAATCTTTAAGGAATATGGTAAAAATGAGTGACTAGAAGTCAAGGAGACATTTAAAGAAGTATGGAAAGACTAGAGACATGTAATGAAATCATGTAAACATGTCACAAGTTAGTAAATCAAAGCAAGATAATTTAAAGTTCTCAAATTTGTAGACACACATACAAACCTGATTAGGCCTAGAGATCCAAATGACATGTCATTTCCACTTTCAACCTAATGTGAGATTTAAGATTTATTGGAGAACGTTTTTTGAGTAATTTAATTTTTTTAAAAACTTATGGAATGAATAGGAGTATAATAGGATTGTTTACATGGAAAAGAGTGTAGGTAAGCATGTTAGGCAAGGACTAAGCCTATGTCCAAATAGGGGGTCATCCACCATTTTAGCATGAGATGTGAATTAAAATTAATTTGGGAGTGTTTATGGAGTAAAATAGGATGTGTTCAATCTGATAAGATGCAAATAAAGAATCAGGAAGTCCACTTTTGGTCCAAAACTAATTCAAACATGTAGGATGGAAGAAACAAGCTCAAAAAAGTCATATTCAAATGCTCACATCTTCCATGAGGTTCTATATGGAGAATAGAGGAGTTTAGGGAGGCTAGGAGGGGTCTTAAATAAAAAAATTTGTAGAATATATTTGAAACACTAATGTCAAGTTTTTATGAAACAACCTTAAGAGGTCAAACTACTTAGAAACCCTTCTAAAACCCTTGCAGAGACCTAATTGGGAAAATGAGCTTGAGAAGCTAATATAATGGACCAGTTTGACCAGAATACTAATTATAGGTTGCATAGGACACCCTTAGGCTCCCTCACATGATTTTTATCTATGAGGACTTATACAGATGGGGGTAAAAATAGGGGGTTTCTCATTATTTTGTATGTTTTTCAAGTTGTAGGAGGTTTCAAGAGATGCAAAGCACATGGATGAAAATATTAAGACTTAAGATAAATACCCATATAAATTACATTCCTTGAAATAACTTCTAAGTATCCAAACTAGGTGCCTCAACTCAGCTAGTCAAAACTGGTCTAATGGACAAGCTAGGGAGAAGTGTGAAAACTTCAAGTGAATGGATTTTTAAAGTGTCCTTGGTGATTTTAAGGACATGGAGGGTATTTAAAGGTGTAATTAACTTATTATCATGTATTTTCATGAGCCACTGATGCTAATTTTGAGACCAAGTGTGTAGGGTGCATGGAAGAGTAATTTTTTGGACAACAGATGATGACTTCTCCTTTTTAGGTGATTCTAGATGACCAAGCCTAAAAAAATGCATGGATAGACATGTATGATGAATAATTTTAACTAATACTAATAATTTATGAGGTGTTGAAATAAGGATAATCATGTAGGTAGTTTTTTTGAGCCATAATGACAAATTTCTTCCTAATTTTCATGAGGTTTATGACTTGGATTGACATTTATAGCTCCTAACCTTGCATGGTTCATCCCATATTATATTATCATGCACAAATAGATAATTGTATTTGACTTACAAGTGTCCTTGTGACCCTTGGACTTATCTCTTCTCTCTCTCTCAAGTTCTATAAGAACTAGCCATTTTGTCATTGTATGGGATGCTCCACCTGAGTATAGCAAAGCCTTGCTCAAGTGTATACCTTTTGATCAATAAGACAAATGATTGTTACCTATTTCATGACTATTATTAGTTTTTTCATTTTTCATTTTTGATTTATCATAAGTGAATATTATGGATTCATTAGCATGTTTT
Source organism: Torreya grandis (assembly GCA_037957365.1). Lineage (NCBI taxonomy): Eukaryota > Viridiplantae > Streptophyta > Pinopsida > Cupressales > Taxaceae > Torreya > Torreya grandis. The sequence goes on from JARHVA010001027.1 coordinate 740,573, forward strand.
TTCATTCTTTCATCCTATTTACAGTTGGAAAGCTTCTTCTTATAGCGCACGTGAAGTGTTTTAGGAGATTTTAGGGATTGAGTGAGTTATTATTTTCATTAGTGCCCTAATAATCCTCTTGTATCATCCTCTTATTTTTTCACATTTATCCATAACCTCATAATGTCACATTGATGTGAGAAGATGAAGATTGGAGAAGTGTTTTTTTAGTTTGTCCTTTGATTTCAAGTGTAACATGCATATGGTTGGATGTAATCATGTTATTTGGTGAATCAACTCCCTTATGTTAGTTTGATTTCAGTTATCCTTCTCCCTTTTCATCCCCCAAGTTTAGTTGTAGTTGAAATCCAAAGTGGTACATCAAGGGAGCTAGCCCTATCTAGAGATTCACCTCATTCCTTAGACTACCCATAAGCCTAGAAGATTTTCCATTGTGCCACTTGGATGAGGAGAGATTTTACATCTCCTTAAAGGGTGAAAATCCAAGTGACAATATTTTTTGGCATGCCCGATGGGAGTATTTATCCAAGAAGTTAAGATATTTTTGGTTTTTTCTCTCAACATTCATCCTTTGGAGGCATCTATCAAAGCATCAATGATGACTCTAAAGTTGTATCAATTGGTCAAGTAGCCTAGGTTATCATTCGAAGATTGATGGTAAAATATTTTCTTTGTGTTCTTTCTTTAAATGAGGTTTCATGATTGACTTTGTTTTTGAGTTTTATCTCTACAAGTTGGTGAAACCTTCCAAGCTTTTACAATCCCCATCAGTATTAACAAGTTCTTAATAAAACTTGGTGTGACTATAGTCAGCCTTGTCATGAAGTGTATATTTCCTATAATAAGCCTTGATATGAACCAAATTTTATCCCTCAATAGTCCTATGAGCCATGGCAGTCCTATAGTCCTTGATTTTCTTCTCCACATAGACACCATGTTGTTGGACAACCCTATAAGAATAGATACTAAGGAACCTATCAAGAGACACCTATCTATAAGCTTCAAGAAAAATCCTATGAGTATTTTCATATGAAACCAAATGTTTTCATGGATTGTACACAAAATTTCCATTGGAAAGATGTAGCTCCTACTCATGTAGATGCTACTTCTCCTAATCAACCCAAGAATTCACTTCCATATGAGATCACTAGTGATTTACTCTTTTCCAAACACATTCATAAGCCTTCTCCTTCATCCCATACTCCATATCTAACTCCTCCACCTTCCACTATATCTCATACTCTAGGTCCTTCACCTCAAATCCATGAGCCTATCCATCAACCTTTCCTTCTCAAAGAGGAACCTATCTTGAAAGAAGAAAGTAAAGAAGAACAAATTTAATTCATGGCTGACCAAGAGGTTCTTATGAGTGATTATGAAGAAGAAATCACCATAGGGACTTCCCTTGGTGAGCAAAAGGACAATCCACCAGCTAATGTATCTATATTTGATGGGATGTGTGTCCATGAAGAATCCCCTACACTTCACCCTCAAGCTGATTTTGAGTTCTATGTGCCACATCCACAAACTAGCTCATTTTATCCTCACCCTATCACTCTTTACCTTGATGGACCTATGGTATGGGAACCTAAAGAGGATCAACTGGTTGATAAATAAAGATAACTCTTGCTTGAAGAAAACCTACCTCCTTGGCAACCTCATTGGGCTAGCTCTCATGATTTTGAGATGCCTAGTCTTGGCATTGCCATGAAGGAGAAAGAGATGGAGGATCTTATAGCCCTTGAAGAAGACTCTACAATTGATAAAAAGGTTTTAGATGATCATCTCAAACATGAAATGGAATGTACTATCAAGAATGAAAGTCAATTCATCCCTCAAGAAGTGGCAATCTTAAGAGAGCTTCATGAGACTAAGATAGAGGAAATATTTCTTGAGGATGGCATCCATGAAGAAGAAGATTTTTGGTAGAATTTCAATGTCATTTGTAAGGAATTTTATGGGTTGTGTGAAGCTTCTCCTTCTCCAAAAGATTACACACCTGCTGATAAGATTATTGATGAGTCTAACCTTGATATTAAGTGTTCAACCAAACATAAAGAGGAATCCCTTTCTATTGGTTAAGAACCTACTATCATGAAGTCACTTGGTGATGATGGTATACAAAAATTTGTTGACAAGGATGATTGACAACTGCAAATGGAGCTCTTTCAAGAGATAGAAGAGCTTTGCCAAGTTAAGGGTCAAGTACATGATAAGGTAAATAAATAATATTCCATGGAGGATAATGGTCAAGATTGGATAGAATTTTCAAATATCCTTGATGAGCTAGAAGAACTTGGAATGAAGAGGAAGCTCAATCTTGTTGAAAGCACTATGGGAGATAAAAAGGTATGCCTTGTTGAATCATCATTTGAAGTTGAAATTGAGTATTCACATGACAAGGTTGAAGATGTTTGGATGTAAGAGGAATAATTTTACATTGTAGACCTATTTGAAGTTGGTCTACATAAGAACATGGTAATTGAAGTGCCAAGGGATATGTCTAATCCACAAAACATCCAATCTAAGGAGAAACATGGTTTGCACCATGTTCTATCTCATGAAGAAGGTGATGCTTACAACTTCCCCTTTGATCCAAGGGGGAGGTGTGTTAATTTAATTTATACATATTAGTTTTTTATTTGCTTCTCCTAAGTGCCTTGAGGACATATGTGTGTGTGTGTCTTGTTGTTTGCTCTCTTTGTTGTGTGTGTCCTTTGCTTTATGTGGTTGAGGTAATCAATTAGTAGTCTTTGTTTCAATCAAGTTTGCATTCAATGGTCAAAGGTATCCTTGTTTGTCTTAAATTTAGATTAATATTAATCTTAATGGACTGATAAGGCTACTAGACCAGTCTAGTTAGTATAACAAGCATACTACCCCTATGAGTCACCAATTTGTTGACCAAATTTGACTTTTTAGTCAAATTGGGGCTCCTATAGGTAAAAATTTGAATTTATGGGTCTATATGGGGTGTAATATGAGTTTAAAGGGGTGTATTATAGTTCAATTGATGTTAATTAATGTTATTTTGGCTTTAGTCAATTAGTTTTCATGTCCATTTAATAGTTTTGGGTCATTTTGAGGTAAAAAAGGATGTATTTAATGCTTTGTATAGGTTTATTTAGAAATTATAAGGTCTAAATGGGTGATTTAACATGAAATATGTCATAATAATTCTTAACCCACTATTGGTAACTTAAATTTTTAGGTTCATCAGAAGAAAAGTTAATTTTCTTAAAGAAAAGAAAGAGTTTGGCACTTATATGACCTCTTTGGGAAGTGTGACACTTGGAAAAGGTTTAAATATGACTCTTAATATTATAAATTCTCATTTCCACACTTTTTTTAATCTATAAGTGTCATTTTGAATCCAAAACTATTCTACTCCCTTTTCACCCTTCTTGGCAAACAAAAGTGACTTGCAAGTTTTTGCTTGGTACGAATAACTCATGAAGTTTTAACTCAAAATAATTGTGGAGGTTGTATTTAACTAATATAAATTAATTTTAATACATGTATTTTTAATTTTTATCAACTATGCTTTATGAACCATTGATAACAAGTTGACTATGCAAATTTCCCTGCTATCTATGAACCCTACAAATTTCACCTTAGTTTGAGAAGATCCATGAAATAAACTTGATGATATTGGTTAAATATTATATTTTATATGTATCCTAATGTATTACATCCTTTTTTTCATGTTTTGTGGTGTTTGGATGAGCCAATAACCCAAAATTTACAAACTGGTCTCTTTTGAGTGCAACAGGAAGTTTTCAATTTTTTTAAGAACTTTATACTTTTTCATGGATTCATATGGTTGTGATAGGTTAATTTAAATGTATATAATGTATTATTTGTCTCCTAATATTTAAAAACCTTTATCTAAGACAATCATTCCATGAAGGTGCAGTCATGAGCAATATATATACATACTCTACCATTGGAGTACGCATCTACAAGTGATCTTATGGAGAAATTCAAATTAGATATGAGTTATTGAAAAATATTTAGATCCTTTATAATATAATAGGTGAATTTGAAATTTATTTTAAAATTCTATAACTCATAATGGGATCAAAGGTAATGCTCACTACCTAAATCCACTTTTGCTCCCTGCATCCCAAAATTACCACCTACAGGTGGTCTTGATAGAAGATTAAAAGGGTAATTATAGAGAATTGAAACATGATAATAAACTATACTTGAGGTCCTAACATGAAGTTATATCATGATTTCCATTTTTGAAGGGATAGGTTGGCAAATAGAATGAAAGACTACCTCCTAAGAATCAATGACACTGTTTCAGGTTCACAGTCCTTAAAAGAGTAAAATAGAGGTCCAAGAGGTTTCTATAGGCACCCTATGACTTGTTTTCAAACACATATAAGGAATATAAATAATTGAGTTTGATATCCTCCATATAGGAGATGAAATATGCCAAGGATGAGCTCAATAAGATGGATGGAGGATGGTTTTTGGACACCCTAGAGTTGCTTGAAAAGACACTAAATACAAGTAGTAGTGTCTATATGACTGAGTCTTAATGAGACCTTTTCACCTAATATTAGAAACCTAAACCAATTACTCATATAAAAATGGTTCCAAATGTTCAAATAACATTTACAATCCAAAATACCATTAAAGGAGGATGATATATCATGTCTAGTTTCCTATACCCACTCTTAGTCTGTACACTGGTATGAGATGCACCTACAACAGGGTAATGTAGGTAGTGAGTTGGAAAATGTCTTTAGGTTTTATTTATGTCACTTAATTTGAATTAAATCATGAATAAATGTTAAAGTATCTAATTTAACTCAAAGTAATGTCTTTTCACAATCATGACCAAGCCCAAAAGAGCTCACATCATCTACACGAATCAATATAGGTAGGAGTGTCTCAATCAGCAGGTAGTGGAGGGTTTAAGTGTTACCAAAGGTGAAATTTTAAGGATAAATGGGAGATTAGATTGAAAATAAATCATGTGACCAAATTATTCAAGGCCATGATGACTTTCACAAACTTTTGAATGTGTGAAAAAACCTATTCAGGCCTTTGAATCCTTTTATACACCTATAGCTGTGTGCAGTCATGACTAGACAGTGAGAAATTTTTAGGAGTAAAAGCATTGGAAATGCATAAAAGTGAGATAAGTGAGTAAAAAGGTATAAATAAATATTAATAGGGTTAAATTTATTTTTTGAACACTATAGGAAACATAGTCAAGAATAATCTTAGTCTTGTGAATCCAAGAGTATGAGTGATCCATGGGAGATAAAAGTGGGAAAAAAATAATACAAAAGATACATGATTATTATGAAAACCTATATTGGCTCTTGGAATCCCAAATAAATCAAAATAAAGGGTTTCAAGCAAACACACATAGTCTATCTGCATAAACCCTGCAGACTGTGCCTTTTTACAAGTCTATTTTGAGGTTTTGATGAAATTGGAAGGTATATGATTGGATTAAAGGGATAAATTTTTGTGTGGATAACCCTTATAATTTGTATAAGACACCCAAATATCCACATCTATCTAGGAAAATAGGGGAGTTCCCTCTGTTTTATCTCAGACAAAGGGCACACCCCTCATGCATTCAACTTGTAATCTTTGAGGAATATGGGAAAAAGGAGTAACCAAAATATAAGGATACCTTTAAATAAGTATGTAAAGAATATAAAAACCTAATGAAATCATGGAAAAATGTCATAATTTGGAAAATCAAAGCAGGAACTCTAAAGTTATCAAAGTTGTAGACAGGAATATAGGCTTGATTAGGCCTAGAGATCCAAACGATAGGGCATTTCCACTTTCAACCTCGTGTGAGATTTAAAACTTATTGAAGCATGTTTTTTGATTAATTTAAAATGTGTTAAAACTTATTTAATGAATATAAGTCCAACAGGATGGTTTAGATGGCAAAGAGTGTAGGTAAGCATTTTAGGCAAGGATTAGACCTATGTCTAAATAGGGGATCATCCACCATTTTAGCATGAGATGTGAATTAAAATTAATTTGGGAGTGTTTATGGATTCAAATAGGATGTTTTAAATCTAATATGATGAAAATAAAGAATGAGGAAGGCCATTTTTTTCTCAAAACTAATTCAGACATGTAGGAATGGAAGAAACAAGCTCAAATAGGTCATATTTGAATGCTCACATCTTCCATGAGGATTTTCATGGAGACCAGAGGAGTTTATGGAGGTTATTAAACAATAAATTTATGGAATTTATTTGCAACTCCAATGTCAAGTTTTTATGAAACAACTTTAAGAGGTCAAACTATTCAGAAACCCTTTCAAAACCCTTGCAGAGACTTGATTGGGAAAACAAGATTGGGAAGCCAATATAATGGACCAGTTTGAAAAGAATAGGGGTTCCCTCACATGATTTTTTTTTTAATATGGACTTGTATGGATGGGGGGAAAAATAGGGGTTTTCTCATTATTTTGTGTGTTTTATAGGTTGTAGGAGGTTTTAAGATATTAAAATCACATAGATGGAAATATTAAGAATTAATATAACTTAAAATATCACTCCCATGCCTTGAAACAACTATTAATTATCTAAACTAGGTGCTTCAACTCAACCAGTCAAAACTGGCCTAATGGACAAACTAGGGAGAAGTGTGAAAACTTTAAGTGAATGGATTTTTAAGGTGTCCTTGGTGATTATAAGGCCATGGATGGTCTTGAAAGGCATAATTTACTTCCTTACATATATTTTCATGATAAAATGATGCTAAATTTTAGGCCAAGTGTGTAGGGTGTATAAAAGAGTAGTTTTTTGGACAATAAATGATGATTGATCCTTTCTAGGTGATTATAGATGACCAATCCTACAAAAAATGTATGGAGAGGAATTTTTGATGTCCTTAAAATCAATTAAAATATTAGAATTTCTCCTAATCAGTTATGAGTTATTCAAATAGGCCCAATCATGTAGGCAGTTTTTTTGAGCCAAAAGGAAGAGTTTCTTGCCACTTTTCATGAGGTTTATGGCTTGGATTGAAATTTTTAGATCTTAACCTTAAATTGTTCATACCAAATTATATTATCATGCACAAATAAATTATTTTATCATCTTGATAAGTGTCCTTGTGAACCTTGGACTTCTCTCTTCTCTCTCTCTCAAGTTCTATAAGAACTAGTCATTTTGGCATTGTATGGGATGCTCCACCTATGTATGGCAAAGTCATAATAAAATTTATACCTTTTGATTAATAATAAAACTTATTTTTACCTCTTCCATGAATATTCTTAGTGTGTTCATTTGGAATGTTTGATTTTGCATAAGTGAAGACTATGGATTCCTTAACATGTTTTGTCATTATTTCATCCTATTTATAGTTGGAAAGCTTCTTCTTGTAGGGCATGTGAAGTGTTTTAGGAGATTTCAAGGTTTAGTGAGTTATTATTTTAATTATTTCCCTTATAGGCCTCTTGTTTTTTCCTCCTATATTTGCACATTTATCCATATCCTCACAATGTAACATTGATGTGAGATGATGAAGATTGGAGAAGTGTGTTTTTAGTTTGTCCTTTGATTTCAAGTGTAACATGCATATGGTTAGATTTCATCATATCACCTCCCTTAGGTTAGTTTCATTTTATTTATCCTTCTCCCTTTTCAGGCCCCAAGTTAGTTGTAGTTTTAATCCAAAGTGGTACATCAAGGGAGCTAACCCTATCTAGAGATTCACCTCATTCCTTGGGCTTCCCACAAGCCAAGAGGTGTTTCCATTTTTCCAATTGGATGAGGAGATATTTTACATCTCCTCAAAGGGTGAAAATCCAAGTGACACTATGAAATTTACTTTATCCTTCACCCCATAATTGGTTATTGCAACAACTTCAACCCATTTGGTAAAGTAATCAGTCATAGTGATAAAATATCAAGCTTTGTTGCATTTAATTGGGGGATTGATAAGTCCTAAAAAATCAATGCCCTATTTTTCAAAAGGATTTTTAGATAACAAGGGCTATAAGGGTATTTCATCCTTCAAGTGTGGCTTACTCATTTGTTGACATACATCACAATGCTATCTTATTCTTTGTGTATCCTGAAAAAGATTCGGCCACCATAACCCACTCTATAAAAATTTTCATGTAGTAGATTCTCTAGAAAAATAACTTCTTGCTATTCCTTGGTGTGCTTATTATAATAACTGTAGATGTTCATTCTCCAAAACTACCCTGCATAGTATTTCATCCTTCCCTAAATGATACAAGAAACTATTTATAATGGTATATGGAAAAGCTCTAGTGATAAACTACTTTTGTATTTCTTGGTAGTGCACAGGGAATACCCCTTATTATAGGAAATTAAAAATTTATTCAAAATTCTTAGGTATTTTAGAAACTTGAAATAGATGGGCATCAAAGGAATATTCCTATAGTTATTACGGATCTTCACCATTCATGATGTGACTAAGATGATCTGGCCCAACATTTTCTCTACCTGGCTTGACAATGATGTAAAATTAAAATTCTTGAAAGAGCATTAGACATATTGAAATTCATCCTCTGAGCATAGGTTTATTGACTAGGTAGCATAGAGCTTGATGATCTATGAAAACTTCAAAGGGTGTTACAAGAAGATAATATCTAAATTTTTATAGTGTGAACACTATAATCACTACTTCCTTTTCAATTTTTTTTGTAATTCTTTTCTATGTTAGATAAATTTTAGCTTGAAAAATTTATGGAATGGTCTAGTCCACCATCTCTTGGTTGCATAAGGATAACACTAACTATGATACTAGAAGTATCAATGTGCACATGAAATAGCTTACTCTAATCTAGAAAAACTAGAATAAGCATAGTGACCAATCTCTCCTTTTTTTAATGAAAGTTGATTGACACTCAAAGGTCTAGATAAAATTCATACCTTTTTATATTAAATAATATAGTGGGGAAGAAATGACTGCATAACCCTTGATGAACTTATGATAGTAACTTGTGTGGCCAATAAAGGATCACACTTTGTTGAGCTGACTAGTGGGGGCATACTAATAATGACTAAAATTTTGGCTTGGTCCAAAAAAATTCCTTCATTGCATATTATATGACCTAGTAGCACACTAAAAGGTGTAAAAAATAAGAACTTTTTCAAATTTAGTGTAATATGCAGAGCTTGGTAGCATTCTAGCATGAGGCACAACTTGGATAAGTGATCTTTGAATAAATAAAAGACTTCCCAATCATCTAGATATACTTTTAGGAATTTATTAATGAAATCCTTAAAGGTATTAACCACTACTATAGAAAAAAATACAAGTTTGTTTTTGATTCCAAAAGGCATTACCTTGTATGCAAAAGACACCTATTCCATGGAAAAAATTGTTTTAGCTATGTCTTCTTCTGTGATGGGTATTTTATGATACCCACTGAATCTATATATGAAGAAGTAAACTTCATGACCTGTGGCAAATTCCAAAACTTCATCTATAAATGGAATTAAAAATAGATTATTCACACATGCATCAATTAAAATTTGATAGTCACCGCATACTCTAATCTCCCCTATTTTCTTAGGTTGTACTACCATGGTACTAATCCAATCTACCTTCTCTATAGGATAGAGTATACCTACTTCCTGCATTCTATCTAGTTCAACCTTCACTTTTAATTTCATGTTTGGATTCAACTGATATGACCTTTTATTTATGGGTCATGCACACTCCTTGAGCTCAATATGTATTTAACCTAGGGAATTATCTACTCCTCTAACTTCTAAAATTTTTGTGGGAAACACATCTTGATAATCTTATAGGAGTTACATAACTTCTAAAACTTTAGATTCAGTTCAATAGTCACCCATATGTGCTAATTTAGGAATCTTCTCACTTTTGATGTTTTCCACATGTTTTTTGATAGGTTGATAATAAATCTTGTGCTTTTCCTCAACAATAGATTCTTTCAACATTCTTGGCTCATATTTCTCTAGCAAGTTTTCTTCATCAATGGGTGCTACGAATGGATCCTTTAATGGTTCTACTGGCCATTCAGTTAATTTAGTTAGATTGATATCACCAATAGTATATAAATATTTAGTTTCTTCCTCTTCATCCTTTATTCAGTGGCACAATTGAATAAGAGATTGTTCTTCCATCTTGGTAGCTTTATATCTTTGTAGTGTTATATTCAAATCATAAGTTGCATTATTTTATGCAATAAACTCTATCATGGTGCTTAAATCCTCTATGTACCAATGGCATAGGAATGTTTGATTTTTAGTATTGCATTATGAACCATATGATTCTTATATTCAAACACAAAAGTCTATATGAAGTCACTCTACACTTGTGACTAATGCTTTGTATGCCTCCTACATTATTGATGCATATACCAAGATGATGGTAAACAAACAAGTGTGTAATGAAAGATATGAACCCAATACTTAGGTGCCATGTGTTCTTTCATCCAAACCTCAACACATTTATGGATATGGATTTTAGGGCACTCATCTTCTTGAAAGTAAGGTTAATTATTTTTGATTACCTATAGTAGTTTAAATTTGCTAATCATAAGTTCACACGTATCACCCCAATTGACCTGATCATTTTTATTGATTGTCCACCATGTCATTAAAATTCCCTTCAAAGTGTAATTTAAGGCATCAACCCACTAACTAATCATAGGCACACAAACTTATAAGTACACAATGAATTGATTGATATCCTTAGCCATATAGTATGAAGGAAGTTGTATTTCATTGGAAAAGACCATTCACATAGGTCAGAGTTCATGATCACCATGAGCCTAGTTGAGTAGATGTATATTTGAGTCTCCACTTATAGATGAAGCTATTTCCCATGGCAAGGTGCATTCTATGGTTAGACCTATATAATATTGCATATAATCATTTTCTTGATAGATAAAATCAATTCATGAGTGAGTAGGCATATTAGCAAACATGGATGCACAATGTTCCATGACAAATTGAGGTGCCAATGGCTAAGTAACTACTAGATTAGGATTTCATTATTCTATTGTATTCAATAGTTTAGTGAGAAAAGACTGCATTTGAGGTTTAGTATGCTCATATAAGAAATTGCACTCAAGTACTTGTAGAGATTTCAAATTTTCCTCAGAGTTTACATTCATCCAACTAGTTTTTTGTGCAATATAAGGAGACTCTAGTTCATCCAAAATGATGTAGGGTTTGTGCACTTTATTTAAAAGAATGCCTATAATATTATCTCCCTAATGTGCCTCTAACTAATATTACAAAGTATTGATAGTAATTTGACCATCATATGCCCATTTCTTACCAATCAGTGCAGGATAATGAGTTTTTGTTATCTTCATATTAATGACTTCAAAGTCCCCTCACAAGCTTAGTTATGTGACTTTGATCTCAAAATCTTCTAATCAGCCAATGGGTTCAACTCTTCCATATTATTTTAAACACAGATTCATTGGGATGTAGCTAATAATTGGCCATCCAATCACCTCCCATGTAAACTTAGGGATCATGTTAACCGTGCTACCAAAATTAAAGACAACATTTAGAATTTCATATCTTGTAACTTCAATGTTGATTCATTCATCTACATCCCATAGCTTCTTTGTTTTTACATACAAAACTAGTTTTTTTATCTTCTATTTCCCTTGATGCACACATTCTAGTAAATTATGTAGTAGATTTGTAATGTTTTAGGAAATATATTCATTGCATATTATACTTAGTAGATTTAGTAAGTCTATCAGTGTAGTAACAAATCCATCCTATTGCATAATGCACATAATTTGAGCATACATTTAGGCAAATACTACTATAACATCTCCTTTAGCAATGGCTTGGTGTTGAATATTCTTTAACATATATGCAAATTCATACATCAACCCATTTTATATAGCTAGGTTTGGGTATATGTCTTGTTTCACTTTCTAGATTCCCTAGTCCTAAGGCATTTAGAGAGGAGGTAATCCTCTCTCTACGTTTTGATGTCTCTTAATGGAATTTAGAAATACATCCTCCTTAAGTTGTGTATTTACCATTTTAACATTTTTGATGGCCTTTTATTTTCTTTGCTTTTCCAAAATAGGATAATTTTCTATCTTGTGTTGTTCATATATCTTGCAATATGCACAATAAGACTATCTTTGGGGATTCAAAGGATAATTTAGATGCACATGGCTATACTCTCCACATAAGTAAAATTTTAAAGGTGGAATTGATAATTATTTAATCTACCACCTTGATACCCCATCTGTATCCACCCCTACATCCTCCTCTATTCAACTAATAGCCTCCTCTATAACCTCCCTATTACTATGTTGTATTCCAATTCAAATGTTGCTAGGTATTATCTCCAATCCCATATTGTTATTGTGTAACTGGTGGTGTACAACTATTTTACTACTATTGCATCATTATCAGATTATAAGGTGATAAGTATTAGTATTATGATGATGGTGGTGTCCAACCCAACAAAGGAAGAGTCCATCTAGTTAGACCTTGAGGCTAGTACTAAGATGAACTATGAATCTATTACAGACCTATTTTGTTTTCACAAAACTTATTAACCTATAGTCCTAGAATCATCTCCTTTGTTGAGGACACTTTTTGCACAATGAAGGTGAATACATTATTTGTAATATCTTCTTTAAACTCTTGCAAAATCCTACAATTCTTTTCATCATGATTCTACAATTTATAAAAATTGCAATACAAATTTTGTGGGATTTTTACATACTATTTCAAGAGATAACACTACATTATTTTGTGCCCCACTACTCTATAGATTTCACATAGCTCTATCTTAATCTTAGGATAATAATTCCTATTATGTCCTTTCCCACACTCCATACACAATAAACTTATCTTAAGATTATCTGCTTCATGATATTGTTCTATCCTCTTCATAAAATTTTGAAATATATTTTCAATCTTAAAACCTATTACGGGAGCTTCCTATAATATTCAATTTGCTCCATCGAGAGAGAAAAAGCTATAGAATATGCCTTAGTAGCATATTGAGTCTGCATTATAGCAAATCTGATCCTAGAGAGCAGTCCTTCAAAAAAACACATAGCTTTATCTTTATCTTATAGGGTAAACTCCACCTTATTCATAACATCTAATAACCTATGATCATAATCATAAACTTATTCTCCTGACTTGAACCTAATCTCATTTAGGTCTTGAATAGTATGACTTGTACATTTATTTATTTTAAATTTTACAATAAGCTAATCCTTAACTTGCTATATATTTTCCCAAGTGATAGATTTGTAGTATATAAACTCAAGTGCTCTTCTATTCAGTGCCTTGATTAATTTACACTTCTTTATAGCCTCATTGGTAATACCCTTAGCTTTCCATTTCATCTCACATGTTAGTAAGTATTGTTCAGGGTAGAAAGACCCATCATATGGTGCCAAGTTTATAAATGTTCCTAAAGTACCCATATTATAAACTGGTGTCAATGGGATTTGTTATGCAACTATTATAATGGGAGGCTTCATTTTGGTGATTTTTCCTATGTAATAAAAATATTTACCTATGCACTGGGAGAGTGTGTTTACACACTCTTATTTTCTATATATTTTGCTTTTCTCTACTTGATTTCAATGAAACCTGTGGCCTTCAAAGCCTTATGAATTAAGGTTGTTTCAATTTCAATACCCCATAGATGTACTTTCTCTAAAAATGGAACTTCCCAAATACTATCTTCCTATCCTTTTGGTTAAAAACTTTAATTGGAATATAAAAAATTAGGCTATGAGGATGTGTACTCTTCCAGTGAATGATTCTTTCCCTGTGACTTCTTCTCTTTCCATGCTTGAACTTGTGATTACTCTATAAATTTATCCTAGTTATTTGATTAATACTTCATGTCTTTCTTCTAATAATACCTATTATTATTATATCTACACACTACATCTATCAACAACTGATATACCTCTACACTATTCTCATCTTCATCTTCGAACATCTCTTCTTCCTCTCGCTCTTCGTCACTTATTTCTTTCTACCAGAATTCATCATCTTATTTCATATCATCTTTCTTTGTTTTTCATTTTTAGTTTATTTCTTCTCTTTCATCACTTCTTCCTACTTGTTCTTCGACTATTTTACTATTACTCTTAACTCTGCTCATAGTTACTTGGGTATTTTTTATTTAATCCATCTATTTTACTATCATAACTCACATTTTGAATCCAAACTCTTCTTCTGACTCTTCTTCTCTCGTGTCTCCATTCTAGATTAAGGTTTAATCCTTATTTACTCATCTAATCATCATTCACTCTCATGTCATACACACCCCCATATGCTTGAAGAGATCACTCCATATTGGCTAGAGTAGGAACCATGGCCTTATACACAACTAACATCTTCATTAGGATAGGTATTCACTACACAAATTTCTCTTAAATTCCTTTGATGAACAAGTCCTTCATAGCTTTGAAAACTATGTACCATGACACTATAATTCAATTATATATTCATCTACTTTAGTAATAACCCAATGATCTATTGCTCTGGTCCAGTCATTTTTAAATCTCTATAATTGGTCTATTTCTTCTTCAATCCAAATTATAGTTTCTTCTATCCTTGGTCTAAAGTAATGATATTCCAACTCTGCTAACCAATTAGCTATAAATTCAAGAAACTCGCACTAAAAGATTTCATAAATTTATCCATAAATATGCTTTTGAATGATCTTCTAAATTGTAAGACTAGTCATTTTTTATTCTTTTTCTATGAAATTATGTAACAATATTATACATATTGGTTATTAACCCTAGGTGTCTAGCTTAGGTGTCTTGTATTTTATCTTATTCAATAATATTTCCATTCTCATAGGAATAGGAAGAGTTATTGGGAATGTGAAATCAATAGTCTTTGATAGTCTATTTATTGTAATGTTTGCTCTCATTTTTATTTGAATCATGAAATACAAATTTCATTGTCATTTCATATGAAATATGGCCTATCATTGGTATCATAATACATAATTTTAATTATTCAATTATTTGAATTTCTTCTCCTCTTTCTTATCTATATGACTATATATCTCTTTGCTTTCTTTTGTTCTTTATCATCATAATAGAGTTTTGAATAACATCAGACTTATGAAGGTGTATTGATATGAGCTGGTGATCTATGTGGTATTTTTTTTTTCTGCCATATACTACATTCTATCCTCTTAGGTTGCATGGAGAAAGCAAATTTTGTGGAACATTCTATTCATTTTGATTTTCTACCTACATCTAACAAGTTTCTAAGCTGGACCTATATGGAGCTATCATTGGTAGTATATTGGCATGGAATTTGGAGCATTACATGGTATTTTGGTTGTACCTAACAGTCTTGGTAGATCATTAATCCTTTATGTGAAGTGTTTCACATCCTCCTGGTGCTATGTTGGATTAATTCTTCAAAGACCTATATGGATTCATATTCATCAAAGACCTATGTGATTGCATGGTTGAGTTAGATTAAGGTTCCTTTCTCTTCTGATAATATTAATGCATGGTAGTTTTATTTTCTATATTGGCATCAATTGAAGTATAGTAGAAGATTTTTTGGGGATTTCATCATATTGCTATGTGGAGGAGGTTTATATATATATATATATATATATATATATATATATATATATATATATATATATATATAATATTTTCAATATTGGAATCTTGGCCATACAAAATAATATAAGAGGGGAGAGGTATATTTTTTATGGTTCTTCATAAAAAAAACAAATTTTCATTTTTTAAATACATATAAGAGGGGAGAGGTATATTTTTTATTGTTCTTCATAAAAAAAACAAATTTTCATTTTTTAAATACTAATCTTTAAATTTTGAATATTTTAATTTGAAAAGCATTTAATTGATATTTGAGACAAGTTAATCTAAATTTTTTAAGGAAAAAAATAACCAAATTACTTAATTCAGGGAGAAATAAGGAGAGTTAATCTTTTACCCATTCTTGTATGTCAAAAAATGTAAATCTAAAAATCAAGAAAAATTGAGTATATTGATGTATGAGGTTTTTTTTAAGCTGATGTTGATGAAAAAGTAAATAATTTTTAGTACATTTTCATATATAACAAATGGGAACATTTTGGAGTGATAAGGAACTAATTGGGGTTAAAAAAAAACTCTAAAACTCTAAAAACTCAAACAAAAACTCAAAACCATACATTTCATCAAATCCATTATTGACACTACCTTGACTAGCAAAGATAATTGGCTAGAATGGTCTCAGCGAGTGGAGAACACACTCATATTCAATGATCTATGGTTTGATATTTGTGATGGATAAAAATAACTAGCTAAACCAATAGGGAATACAAAAGACACTCAAACATGGAAGTAAAAAAATTGGAAGGCTTTGGCCTTGATGAGGGCATCAGTAGACAGAGATATGTTTCATCATATACATGGATGCAATACATTATGACAAGTATATCATAAACTAAAGGACCTTTATGACTCCCATTCAGAGTTGGAATTCATTTAGTTACAATTGAAATTGTTCAACCTAGAATTGAAATATGGTGATGTTATGAGATTGGCTTCAAAAATATGAGTTATCAAACATGATGTTTAAGCAAGAGGTATCAAAATTTATATATATATATATATATATATATATATATATATATATATATATATATGACCACATTCATAAAATTCCTTATTTTCAACTATTCAACATATTTATAGTCTATATAAACAAGTAATTAGTTGAAGAATCTCACATTTGACCAGTTGGTTGAAAAGATGGAAAAAAGAGAAAAGACTTTTAGAAGGAAAACTAAAACCACAACATGTGAAAGTGTGTGTTGTGTTAAAAAAATTATTCCAAACCATCAAATAATGCCATGTATTTCAAATTTAAGGTAATAACAAGTAAAATAATAAGTATAAGGGAAAAGGTGGCAAAAATGAAAATCATGGTGGTCAAAATAAAAAATAGAATGATAAACAAAACTTTTATTATGAATGGTGTGACTAAAAAGGTAGCCATGAGACTCATGAATGCAATAATCCATGGGAAAAAATTGAAGCATACTGTAAAAATAGAGGTAAATTCAAATAAATAGTCAAAAGAGTCAAACTCAACCCATTTCACCAGTGTGAATGTGTGTTTTCCAATATAGATGATGAAGCAAGTACAACATCGATCAGTTTTTCATGGTTTGATGCTTGATTACTTGATATTAACACCACTCAACATATGAATTTTATAAATACTTATTTAAGGAGTAAAATGAATAAAGTTATGGCTTGGTATACCTCATAGATAGATCAAGTCTATAACCATAGGGAAGAGGTACAATTCAACACAAGTGTCTAGGGATTTCAAACTACAAACTTGAGAATGTTCTTTACCTTCCTAATTGAAAATAAACTTGTTCTGTTGGATAATGGTGATATCACAATCAGGAGAAAAAGTGACAATGCAATCATTTTGACTAGATATGAGGAAGGGAAACTACTCAAACTAAAGAGTGAGCCATCAAATTCAAAGAATTATGCTCATCTTTTGCAAGATGAAATTTCTCCAAACATGTTGTGTCATGATCTATTTGGGCACACTCACTATAACAATATTCATGTATTGAAAAAGAATGGTGTTGTTGGTATGCTTTCATTGCCTACAAAATTAGATGAGAAGTGGAAGCCTAAAACTTGGCTAAACATGCAAGAAAACCATTTTTGAAGTTATAGTGGAAAGTAGATAGAAAGTTATAGCTTGTTCATTCAAACTTATGTTCTTTTCTAATCCTCTTTGATGGTGGTCATAAGTGCTTGATGTTATTCATTGATCACTACAACACGATGACATTGATATAATTTATAAAAAAGAAATCAAAAGCCTTCGATACTTTCAAAAAAATTCAAAAAATCATTGAAAATGAAGCACAAACCCACATTAAAAAACTCATGAAGAAAATGGTGGTGAATTCACATCAAATAAGTTTTAATCCTATCTTGAGAAAAATGAGATCAAACACTATCTCATAGTTCCTCACACTCCATAAAAAATGGAGTAGTTGAAAGAATAAATAGAACTATGATGAATATGGTTCATGTAATGTTGTATTTCAAAGGGGTAAATCTACACTTTTGGGCTGAAGTAGCTAAAATAATAGTATACCTTTGCAATATATCACTATCAATAGGTCTTGAATCAAAGATTTTGTATGAGGTGTGGTGTGGTCACCTCCCTTTAGTGTGACATCTTCAGATTTTTGGATCCACTTATTACACATTGATTCCAAAGGAGAAGAGAAAAAAATTAGACCACATGAGTCACAAATGTATCCACTTGGGATATTTTGATTCATCCAAGGCATTCAGGCTATATGATGAGAAAGAGAAGAAATTTATTATCACAAGATAAGTTATCTTTTATGAAACTGCAAAAGACAAGGAACATATTGATCGATAATTGAGTTGACTAGACAAATATGCAAAGTTTGATGTCTATAAAGAGAGTGATTTGAATGTTCTAGATAATGAGTGGGGGACATAGAGTTGGGAATATATTGATTTTCTATTGTCTCCTATACATGAGCTTGAAAATCCTCCTAAAAAAAGAGTGAAACTTCATTAGATATTAAATAGGGGCTAACAAAACATAAGGTAGACAATGAAGTAACTTCAAAGAATGAACCTAAACCACTTGAAACATAGAACAAGATGAATAAGTGGGCCACTCAAACATTGAAATATGTGAGGCCTGATGAAGTTGGGAAAATAGGTAATCTAAGTGCACATGTAACCTCCTCTCAACTAGACAAGTTTATTGATGAAATTTTGAAAGTGATTGGAAAGCTCACATTAGATGATTCTCAAGAGGAACTCAATGTTGTGTTTGATTCAGAACCAAAAACTTTCAAAAAATATGAGAACCTTGAATCTTGGAGAAAAGTTATGAAATATGAGTATAATTCATTGGTGAAAATTGAGACTTGAAATCTGGTTGATCCACTATATAGTTGCAAACCAATTGGCTACAAGTCAGTTTATCATAATAAATACAAGGTAGATGAATCACTTGACAAGCACAAATAAAGGCTTGTTGTAAAGGGGTATGCTCAAAATGAAGGAAATGACTATAATGAAACCTTTGTACCTACATCAAAATGGACTACCATTCAGACCATGTTGGCTCTGACAGCTCACAATGGATGGAAAGTTCACCAAATGGATATCAAAACAATATTTATAAATGGACACCTTAAGGAAATTATGTACATGAAAAAACATAATGGTTTTACATTAAAGGGATAAGATCACAAGGTGTGCAAACTAGAAAAAATGTTATATGGCTTGAAACAAGCCCTTCGAGCATGGTACAAAAACCTAGTTGAGTACCTCATGAACATGAACTTAAAACATTTTAAGTTTGAAGATGCAAAACTTTTCATCAAAATAGTTGTATTTATGGTGGTGTATGTTGATGATTTACTCATCACAGAGAGCAATGAATGGTGCACTACAAAATTCAAATTAGAGTTGATGAAAAGATTTAAAATGACTGATTTGGGTTATCTTTATTAATATTTGGGTATTGAAGTAATTCAAAAATTAAATTATTTCTTCATCACTTAGTAGAAGTACATTGGTGACATTCTAAGAAACTAGTTTGGAATGGGATATTTTAAGCCTCTTAGCATGCCCATGGAACATAATCTCAAATTGACATCTAAGGATTCAACAGATTTGGTTGATGCCACAAATATAAACAACTCATTGGTAATCTGATTTATATGACTACCACTCAACTAGATATATCCTATGTAGTTGGTATCATATAAATATTCATGAAACAACCTAGGGATAGTTATTGGGTAGCAATAAAAGGGTCCTCAGATATCTCAAAGGCACACAACATTTTGGGCTCAAATACTCTAGGGCAAGATACTTCAAACTAGTTGCGTATTAAGATTCTGACCATGCTGGTGATCATGAAGATGGAAAGTCCACCTTAGGTTTTTTAATGAATTTGGGAAAAATAGTTATCATTTGGAAATCTAAGAAGCAATCAATGTTAGTAATTTTTTTTAACAAAATCAAAATATATGGTCACTTCAGAGGTAACTAGAGAGATCTTGTGGCTCAGAAGGGTTCTTTCATATTTATAGGAGAAATAGGTTTCATTAACACCTCTCATGGTTAACAAAACTTTTGAAATCCATATGGAAAAGAATATAATTTTTCATGATTGAACTAAGAACAAATACAGAATTTCATTTGGTTTGGCACTATGTGAAAGATGGCAGTGTCAAGTTTCAATATTATCTGACAATAGAGAAACCAACAGACATCTTGAAAAAAGTGCTTGGAAGACAAAATTTTGAAAATTTTAGAGGAATTCTTGGCCTAAAAAATATCCTTATAGATTAAGGGGAGATGTAATAATATTTTACATATTGGTTATTAATCTTAGGTGTCTAGCTTAGGCATCTTGCATTTTGTCTTATTCAATAAGCTTTTCATTCCTGTAGGAATAAGAAGAGTCATTGGGAATGTGAAATGAATAATCTTTGATAGATTATTTATTTTACTATTTGATCTCATTTTTATTTGAATAGTGAAATACAAATTTCGTTATCATTCCATATGAAATCTAGCCTATCAAATTACATATCCTTTGGTCCAACCATATCTCAATATCTCTCTACCCTAGTAACCATCTTAGCATAATTTGCTCTAAAAAGAGTTCCACACTCACCAAACCATTATTATTATAGGTTCTTAAAGCATTATAACATGCTAAGGATGAGGATAGCTATGAGATAATTCATGTACACAGAATAATTTATCATAAAAATATAGTGAATTGAACAATTTAACATAAGATGCATTAATTATTCTATGTTATTAAGCCATTTAATAACAAATAGTTATTGCATAAATTGAAATAATGCATTTAGAATAGTTTAGATAAAAAGTAACCAAGACATTACACATGAGAGTGCATGCAAGGAACATAAAAATAAATCATATAAATAACCATAACCAAATAGTCTCTATTGATCTCTTATGATAGTCGAAAAAAAACCCCCTTCTTCTTACAAACAAGAGTATATATATATATATGTTTCCCATCCATGGCTATTTTTCTTCTCGTACTTGGCACCAAAATTAGAGTCTCTTCATATTCTATCTTATAATAACTCATGAAGATATGATATAATAGGTTATACAATGATAAAATGAGTACATAACACATGAATATCAAATAAATATCCTGCACAACTTTACAATCCATGATTTTATACCAACAACATGACAACATGGTATCATCTCCCTACAAGTGTACTTCCTCCCTCTCATTTAAATTTTAAACTTAAATGTTTAGATTTTCAAATTTCAAAATGTTGAAATTAAATACTTTGTATGTTGTTGTAGGGTTTGCTAAACTAAGTGTCATACACAATTGGAGTTTCCTATCAAAAGATAAAGTGTGTTGTACACACTAAGGTATATCTATCTTCTTTAATCTAGTAATTTAATTTCTAGAATAAAGGAGGAAAATTTAGATACCTAAATATGAACATAAGTACTTGAATATGTTAATTTTTGACATATATTGAACCATTTGAATTACAATCAAACATACGACTCTTATTTTCCATTCCTATATCCATTTATCTATATGTGGTCTTGACCCCTTTGTTACCCATCACTAATACATAAGAATTCCCAAGTCATTTATCAAACCATTTTACATCACTCTTAGACCTCTTCTGACCCTTGGATAATTATTCATGTTTTTTAGGATAGGTTTGCTGCCATGGACCTATCCATTTAATGTGACCTTATGCCTGCACAAATTAATAACTAGTTTAAAAAAATATATATATCCATATGGGTCATCCCGCATATTTCACAAGTCATCTAAAGGAAATTATTTAATTGTACTCTTCTAAATACAAATAAAAATTCATTCATTACCAACTAGATCTCCCTAAAGCTTGGCACTATCTATATACTATTGCACATTGAGAAAATTTGCCTACTCTTTTTAAATTCAATATCAATCATAAAGAACACTCTCAATCCAAGTTTAAAGCATTTCAAATCAAGTAAAGAGTGAGAATGATCAAGTATCAAATCCAAATTACTAACTACATACATATAGTAAAGGAGCACAATTGCATAATCACACTAGGTAAGAGAACCATATGTAGTTTTATTCCCTCTTCAGAGTATTTGAATATGTAGGTAGTGGTCAATCATTAATGAGAGTGATTGGGGTCAACTGAATGAACTACACTTTCCCTTCTTCTTTATGGGTTTTTATCTCTCACAAGAACATCTATGGTTTTCAAGACAAGGAGAAGGAAACCAAAGGTTTCTACACCACATTAATAGAATAATAATATCTTATCCCTCTTAGTAGACATAGGGATATGTGGCAAAGTGATTACAAGTTTTTCACTTTCATAGGGGACAAATCCATAGTCAATGGATAAGACTTCACTGCATAAAAATCCTTGGAAAGCAAACTTGTCTATAATATCATAGACTTTATTCTCAGACCTAAGTTATCATAAGCTTGTTTTATCCTATTTTCCATTGTCAGATACTTTCTATAATCAAATATAAACTAGAAAATTTAATTATATTATTATTGGTTGTACTTAATATATTTATCACATGCCACTTGTAAATTAATTTCAATTAATTATAATTTACATTCAAATTTATGTTTGAAAGCCATATATTACAATCTGAATTATCTATCAATGTTTTATTCTTATTAAATATTGTTAGAAAAAATATATATGGTAAAATAAAGGTTGAGATCCCATCTTGATATAAGCCATGTATAATTAAAATAGTGGTTCATCATGGCCCCAATGATAATATATAAGTTTTAAGCAGATTAAAAATAAAAGGGGGACAAGTGATAGGCCCTTATGTAACCCTAAAAGAGTGGTAAATTATATTTCTTATTATAACTACAATATTTTACAAGGACAAAACATATAAATAAAGCACACAATAATAATATTCCCCAATAGATGCATGATAAAATGTGTGAAAACATAAGTGCCAAACATTGTATACTATAATTAATAGTGTGCATGATATGGATCATGGCACCAAACATATGATATCATATTATATAATCAAATGTAACCATGCACAACCATGTGGCCACATATAGTAAATGATACCATAAAACAAATAAATTGACTAAAATAAAACAAGAAATCAATCACATTAAAGTAACACAACTTGAAAACTAAAGGATCTTCCATAGATAATAGAAGATAAGACACACCAAGCAATAGACACATGCATATACAAATAATCGAGTATTTATAGGAAAAAAATAAAAGTCACATTGTAACCATGCATCAAGATGTGAATAAATACAATTTATCCATATAGTGACACACACAATATGTAAGCCAGAAAAAGATATGCATAATCAATTATATAAAATTTATATGATAATAACAAGTAGAAAGGATGGAATAATAGACCTACTAATAAATGAACATAATATAAGCATACCCTTGGGTATAGACATGAGAAAACTATGGAGCAACTATGAATACATGATCATATGTAACTTGTATATTTTTCTCTAAATCAAATAATACCACAAGAAGCATGCACATAAATAATGGATACATTTCATCTAGAAATAGGTAGATAGGCAAAGATATGTAACAATGTTATAATACATAACCAACAAAGATAAAGGAAAATAATTTTGTATTTTTTGTTAGCTTGTATTGTATTTTATCATTTTTAGAATAATGGAACCAAGTAAGAAACAATCCAAGAGGAGAAATAAAAAATAATCAAGGAAACCTATTTCAAGCTAGAAACAAGGAAATAGGTTAAAATAAAATAGATCATGAAATAAGCCAAAATGTGCAAAAACAAAGGAAAAGAAAATTTTGTGGTTAACAAGATTTTATGTCATTGTAATTTTAATTATGTTTTATTGACTCAAAAAATAGGAGTGGCATAAAATTCAAAAATTAGATAAATCACCATCAAATAGGTGATTTTATTCTACATTTGAGAGGGACAGTTCCCTTGTATGATATGGTATTTTTGGGTATTTTGAGTACTTTTAACCCAAAAATACTAAAGTATAGAACAAAATATAAATGGGAGAAAGATAAAAGATAAGAAAATGATAAAGATTGGGAAATCCTTTGATGGAATAAACATATAAAACTACCTAGGAAACTTAGACGCTGAAAAATTGATTTAGATCGTCTCCTAAAAATGAAATATGTATTCATGAATAAAAAACAAATTTAGACATTAAAAGCTTCAAAGTATATTAATGTCTTCCACATACACATGGTTAAAATCCCATTATTATAATTAAGGCAAAGATTACTAAAATATAAATGCACATAAAAACTATGAATTTTTTTCACATTCAAAATGTATTTCATTCATATATCTAAAACACACAAATTTATTCTAAAAAAGACTCAAAAGTTGTAGTCCCAGTAAAATGTTAAAATAAGAACCCATGTTTCATTCAATTCATGTGTTTTTTACTCTTCCACTTACACAAGTAGTTACATAACTATTTTTAACTCATTCTTAACCTCAACTCAACTTCACTTCACTTTGAGTTGAGTCACTTTTAAATTCTCACATTGATGTGTTTTTTTCAAAATAGCGTTAATAAGTGCATTTATGAATTTTACCTTAGTTTATGACTTTGTATATAAATAATAATAATTAACTCAACAATAAATAATTAAGTGCATGTTGTAGACCCACCTAACGCTAGACTTTCCACTAGACTACTTGTAGCCTTATCACACTTAGTTATTTTCCCAGTTTATGACTTTACACAAAGATCATTTAATTCTAAAAAAAATCAATGTGATTTTATAAAGTCATTTTTAATTTTTTATCTCTATATTTACCTCTTGGTTCCATCCTTTGGTTTCCCCTAACTACCCTCTAGATTTGGTATCTGTGAATTTGCCTTTTCCATTAGGTTATATAATAAAGCATTACAAAACATAGAATAATTATATAAATGGAAATTAAATCGAATTGGGTAGTAAAACTTTGATGAAAAAATATCACTATAACACCATGTCAATTTCCTAAGAACTAAATATGAATATGTTATCATTTACATATAATTTGGTTTTCATATCATTCATGTGAATCTAGTAAGTCTTCATTACCTAAATTGGTGTTTTTGATGCAATGATATATGTAACTATATCAAACTCACCTTGCAGTAATTCCATTGAACAATTATTTATTTTCCATCATTGATTTTTGTACTTTTTTCTTAGGTATTTTTTCTACTTATTTTACACCTAAGAGATAAAAAATATTAGAAACTATGCACTAGTTTATATTACAAAAAACATGACAATAAATACATTAATTTAAATTGAAACATGTTAATTGGAGTTATGATTACCTAATATCTAAATGACAAAGGAATAAAGGGATGCGAAACTTAATTTTTTTTTTCTATTTTTTAGTCATAGCTTAGGACAATCTATAAATGTTTAGAAAAGTGTCGCCAAGTTGTCTAGTGATAATTAGGCTCTAAGGTGCTATTTGGACACCTACAATAAATTTTGATCCTTTTGGTAGATTAAAAGTTACCTTAGTTTATTATTAGTGTCCCTTGGGGTTTTATGAATTGAATTTTTTTGGAGGCCTGTGTCGACAATCTAGTTTTTTATGCAAGTGCACCCTTCAATATTGTGTAATTATGCTTATTTTTTATCTCCTTTATCTAAACCCTAATTTTGCATGGTTGATAGATTTATAAATGGGTTAGTATTTTAGGTTGGATAACCCCAACCACTCTTTGATAAATGGTTTAGCATTATCTACATTAAAATACTCTAAAGAGGGTTCAAACTGCATGTAGTTCTCCCACTTATGTGTGTGTGTATGTGCATGCAATATCCTAAAAAATTTAGAATGCAATACAATGTTTTGATCATCGACACTTGGAACCATGAAACTTTAATTATTTTTATCTAGACTTAGATCTATAGACTACTCTAGGGTTTATTTTTTAATATTTGAGATGTGTATATGCCTTTAGAATAATGATCTCCAAAGTGATCTCATGTGTGTCATGACCTATTAGGTCATTTATATATATTGGTGACTATTGGTCAATTTAATACTATAGAAAACCCATAAAACATGTTTAATACAACCTAATTAATGTTCCCATACTTATAATTTCAATTTAGACATGAAGAGGAAAATAATTATAGTCAACAATGTCTAGGTTTTCCACCACTATCCTAAGCTAAAAACCCTAGTAGTGTTTTGGCATTTCTAAGTGTAATCTAGAGTCATATAGGGGCAATTAATTTTTTTTTTAATTTTTTTTTGAGAATTCTAAATTGAATGTAAATATTATCACCAACCCAAAATGATAATAAATTAAAGTTACAATAAAAACTTAGGTAAGAAAAAGTGAACAAGAT
Source organism: Torreya grandis (assembly GCA_037957365.1). Lineage (NCBI taxonomy): Eukaryota > Viridiplantae > Streptophyta > Pinopsida > Cupressales > Taxaceae > Torreya > Torreya grandis. The sequence goes on from JARHVA010001027.1 coordinate 767,033, forward strand.
CCAATACAAGGGGAAATGTGTGTTATAAGAGTCTGATGATATACATCAAGAGTCTACGTATGTCAAAGTATGTCAAAATTAAAGTTGATAATTTGTCTAATATCAAATTTATGTGTCTACGGATGAACCCCCATTTAGTAAAGTATTGAAAATTCTAAATAAAAAGGATAAAATAAGATATTTGGTACCTTAATAAACACATTAGAGTTGACAAGTATGATGAGAATATATCATTTGGTTCATGTGAAACCTATAATAAAACATACTTAGATAAATGTCTTCTCATAATAATAAAATTTGAATAATTTGAATCATTAAATCACATACAATTAAAAAACCAAGGAAAGAATACACTTAATGGTATATGAACCAAGATGCCGCTTATTAAACATATTTGGAGAATATCAGGGGTGATCATGACTCAAGGAAATGTAACCACTAAAACCAGAAATTGAGGACTGTAAATGCCCTAACTCCCACTAGATAAGGAGGCTAAAAATTGATTATTAGTGGAGGTTCATGGAAATTCCCATCAAAATGTACTAAGGACTGGTTGTGTGAATTCAAATTAAATGTTTAGTATGTAGAAAATAATATGGCGAATTAGTTTGTTCATTTTGTTCCTACTTAGTGAATATTGATGGAAATGTAAACTCAAATGCATAAAACATTGATTATTATTATATTGATAAGCATATTTTCATGAAATTAAATATAAATGCACATGAAACAAGAACATAAGACTTTCAAAAGAACCATCATCAGATCTCTTTATTAATCTTTCATAATTTAGAACTATTTTCTTTTACATTTGAATAATATTTATAGAGATTAAAAAGACTCAATCTCTTCAAATTCCTTATCCTTTCACTTATCTTTAAGTATTATTTTCATATTCAACATAATTTTGATATATAGCATGTGTTGAATACATATGAATTGATATACATCATAAAAAATACTACATATCACACACTTGTCACTTGTTCATATTCTATGATTTTACACTTTAAGTCTACTACCAATATTTTCATAGACTAAAATAGTTGTCTCATCCCAAGACAAAGTAGTAGGAAGTGTGAAAAAATATGGAATTAGTGAAGTTTCATGTGCTTCACTGAGGGGTTAGTCCAAAATTAATGTTTGTAGTAGTCACTCAAGGTGTCATTTATTAGTTTTCACCTCTTGTGTGCTACTTGGCCACCCTTTCAGGTTTTCAACTACGTAATGCATTGATATATCACCCTTTCAAGTTTTTAATCTATTAACATAACTAGTAGGCCAGCCTTTATGAGTTTTCAACCATTTTGGCCTTGTTCCTAATGCTTGTGGGTTTTTTTACTTCAAAAATCTTCAAATTTTTTGAAATTGAAACCCATAATACCTTTAGAGATGATAGAGGAATACAGTGCATAAATAGAGTTGAATGAGGCTACAAATCTAGTGGTACAATTGGTGCCATGTCATAAGATGTTATTGTATGAGAAGATGGTGTTGTGGAAGTTGTGGCTGAAGATGATGTAGCTACAAATTTAGGTGTTGGAGGTGTTTGTTATGGTAAAATTTCTTGTTGCACTATTTTTTCCACTTTCTTGGTTTAAAGCTCTTAGGCAAGATGGGTTAGTCAAATTAATTTGGGATAGTCAATGATCCCATCAAGGTAACTATCTATATGTGATAGATATTACTTGAATTACATCCAATCCACTAGGGTAACCCACACCATACTAATCAATATGCATGAGGAGCTTGGCACTACATAATGTTCTAGATGTCTTTATACTATGTGATAGTAAGGATAGCCCTATTCTCTAAGACCCTATGTTTAATGTCTTAAACGTTTCATCCATTATATAGACGTAGTGTTGTGTTTATACACCAATGAACATGTTCTAAAAAATCTCATTTCCATGCATTCATCTTGTCCATAACATTATATCTTGAGGCAAGAGACTCTTTCAGTGTAACATCCATTTGATTTATCATGGACATATGATCTTTGATGATTGCATTGGCTTTGTCCACCTTGGAAAATTCTGATTTTACATTGGTCAAAGTGTCATGCAATTATTGTTTCTAATTGAGCATACTATTACTAACTTGTGTAGCTTATAGTGTGTAGTGTTTAAGACCTAGTCATGTTATTCAAGGAGCTCAAATATTATCTCTATTTGAACCTTAAAGTGTTGGCATTGCGCTTGGCACTACTAAAGATTACATAAAGTGACCCAATCCTTAGTGAGTCAAAAAAGTAGAGCTACACATTAATTTTCATCTAACATCCCCTAGCCATAAGACTTGAATGACAAATTCTAGATAAATATCATCAATGATTGCATGTGCCATGGTTAGATATGCATGTAGTTATATGTTTCTTTCTACAGTTGGAGATTATCCTACTCCATATTCATTGCCTTATACATAATTGACTCTTGAAATGTATTGGCTCCCTCAATATTCTTTGATAATGTGAGTTGGGACACTTTGAGTGATGCCTCTTGAATTATCATGGACAAAAAAATGGCATTTCAAAACTTGTAGCTAGTGTTTTCTAGTGTTATATTTGTGCCATAGGGAATGTAAAAGTTGTATGCCACAGAGGTGGAGCTTGGACATCTCATAAGAATTGGTTGGTTATTTGTGGTCTATGTTGTGATGATTCTTTTTTCACACTTCCATATATTAATCTTGAGCCTTGTGATGTTATATAAGGTTGTTCAACTTCAGGAATCATTTTTTATTTATCTCCTCTGTATTCTACATAACATGTTCTTAAGGTCTAGATTTTTATGTCTTGATTGTGAATTCAGCCTTTTTATTTAGTTCAATCTACTCCTTTACCTTGGTATCTACCTATACCTACATCTATAATTATTTTTCTACTTTTTCAAATTTGTATGTAGCATCCTTGGATCCTTGCTCTTTGGCCATTTTATGTTTCAATTCTTCCTAATTTTGCATGGGTTCTTTATTTTTCTCCTTGACTTCATTGGCTATTGAGTTAACCTTTGAATTATTTTATATGCATATATACCTCCTTGTATTCTTGTTATTTATTATTCTTTATAAATTATTCATCTTGTTTCCTATTTTTCTCTACTTCTTCCTTCTTCTTCTTCTATGCATTTTCTTATTTCTTTGTTTCCTCTTCCTTTTCATACTTAGCCTTCTCTAGCTTGCTATCTTTCTCTTTTTTCTTTGCCCTAACAACTTCTTCCTCTACCTTCATAGTTTTATATGATTTTTGCTTTACAATATACACATGTGGCTATTATTTATTAAGTTGCGGTTGTACTATGGTTTGGTTTGTTGTTGTGCAATGATTGCCTCAGGTTGAACTCCCTGAGTAGATACAAAATGGGACAATGATGGGGAAGGGTTAAATGGGGTGGAGAAGATATTAGGGAATTTTATGGAAATTGATGTGGGGAAGGAAATGGTGAGTTGAAAACCTTGCATTTTCTCACCAATTTTTTTTGAGCATGTGGATTCAAAGTTTGTTTCTTGCACTTAGCTTGGTAGGTCTGCATAATAAGCCTCTATTTTTTCCCTGCTCCTCTTCAAAATCCTCTTCTACACCTTGTTGCACCTTAACAATGGTGCCCATTTTTCTATGATTTTAGGTGATGCCATAATCTGGTGTGTGTGTGGTTTATAAATTAATGGTTGTTGAATATTCTAATATTGTGCTTTGCCTTGATCCATCCAATTCTATTGTGTAGTCATTTGCATTGGTGCTAGTGTTACAACTAATGATCCTATACCCACTATGCCTTTTTTGAAAATGTAAGCAATCCAAATATTTCTTTCCTCCTCTTTGGTGACTATGTCCATAATGATGGACTTAGGGGTTGAAAGCATCTATAAAAATATTACCAATGGAACATTATTTTATAATTGGTAGGTGCACACTATCTTCTAGAAGAAGAATTGCTTCTTCTCCTCCTCATAGATGTCTCTTACAATGTCATCCAATAGGGACTTGTAAAATTATTCCTCTATGACCCCCAAAGTTTAAAATTTGTATTCTACTACATTCTTGGGTAAATTCTTATCACTTGTTTAGGGGTTGGCATTACAGATCTTCTTATTTGGTGGTGGTGATGCTCTTCGAGCTATAAATTTCTTTTTTATTATGGTAGGGTAAGATGATGATGTTGATGGTTATAGTAGTGCTTGTTTTTATGATTATGATTCTCCTTTTTGTTGTGTAAATGGCTCCTATACACATATATGCATAGATCATAGTAGTGGCATTGATTATGTGATCATAACTTTTTAACTTAGGACTTATGCATGTGCATCTAACATGGTGATGAAAGAGGGAAGTAATGTGAATAGTGAATTTGAAAGCTCATAGATTTTGATCTATAACCCATCATGAAATTTAGTTATTGAATTAAGTAGTCCCATGTACTACATCACATCCATGGGCACCCAAGGGTATAAAACAACAAATCTTTAGATTTCAATCCACCATATTTTAAAGTGGCTCAACTATGTGTATAATTTACTTATCTTTATCCATGAAATATTGGTAAGAGTGGTGATAGGCTGATATCCTACCTCAAGTGTGATAAGTTCATCATGTGAATTTCATTATCTAAAACACAAGATCAATACTAAAATCTAGTATTGGAAGGTCTGTGATGTAGTAGTTATAACCTTTTCTATGTTAGTGATTAATTCTATGACTAAGAACTCTAGCCAGTTGAAATCCTCATCAAGTTGGATCATGTGATATGTTATATTGATGACCCCTTTTGTTACTTATCTAACACTCTTCGTTATCTACCAATATCTTTTGGTGATGATTTTGCTAAGGACTTGTACTATAACATAATTGATTAAATTAATCAAAATCCCATGAGATGCTCATTCATAATTATTATTGACATATAAAAGAGTCTTGACCTAAGTTGTGGCAAGGCCATGCTTAGAAAACACTTATAATTTCCTATTTTGAATGAATAAGATAGAATTCATGCCTCCTCAAAGCTTGTGCTTAGTGTATTTTCATGTTTAGTCGATAGATGATAGTGATAGTACATGCTTCTTCTCATCTTATACTTTCCACTTTACCTATTTCTAGTTGTTATCTCATCCTTATAGGTTGCATAATGTGCTATAATAATCATGTATGATTGTCATATGCAAGTTTTCCTTAGTGTCTTTGAGAGACATATTAAACAAGTTACCTTACATCATCCATCAAATAGAGCCTCTATGTGAAACATTGATTTATGGATACCTTCATTTTGAGAAGTACAATCAGGCTATGTTCTTATTCAACCTTCATAGTGCATATTACAAAAGTGGAGGTCAAATTTTGGTGTATCACCCTAGTTAGATAGGTTTTCTTTTTAGTTTAGCTTTTTCTCTTTTCTATTGCAAGCTAGTAGTGTAGTGTAGAGATCCTAACTCATACATCAAGGGGATCTAGCCCTTAGAATCTAGAGATTAAATCCACCTATTAGGCCACCCATAACCTAGGATTATCTCTACATTACTTTAGATTATGAAGGCCTAAAACTATATTCACAAGGGTGGAAGTCTAGTAGTCAACAATTTTTAGCATGCCCAATGGGACACATGTCAAAAGTAGTGGAAGGATTTTTGGTGGTATTCTTCTACTGATCAACCTTTGGAGGCACTCAAAACATCAATGACATCTTCAAGTTATATCAGCTAGTTCTAGTAGCCTAGGCATAGTTTCCAAGTAAGTGTATCTTCATTGCACTACCTTGATGTTATTTTTATGCCTTACTTTGAATAAAATTGTAATTTCATTCAAGTTGATGAGACTTATCAGAAATATTGTAATCCTTATCAAAAAAATTATGAGATTAATCATACTCACCTCCTCCTACTCCATTTCCAACTCAAAATCATGATTCCCCTACCCTATCCTTGTTGGCATTTAGGACAAATATGTTAAAATCTTAAGGTGTGATGAGAGTGTGGGATAAAGAGTTAAATGCGATACCTTTTCACATCATAGAGAAGATGAGGAATAAAATATATATGTTGATAGACAAGTGGGAAATATTTGGAGAAGAAAATCAGCATGTCATGATTTATGATTGCATGAAATGAGAACCATTATCTAATGGTGGATAGATAGGTTAGTGAGATGGGAGAATAAAGAGATGTAACCCAAACCACCTCAACTATATATTATTACCCATATGAAAACTTTTTTTTTTTCCAATTTTTCTCTTAGCTTCACCTACCCTTATTCAAGAGAATAAGCTTATAACATCTTGGAGGCCTTATTGTGCTATGGTTCCCAGTTATGCCATGCCAAGTCTTGTGGATGAATCTCCTCCCATCACTTTTCAAGAACCCTATCATTTACCATATTAGTCCTATTATGATCCTTGTCCTCATGAATTCATTGATCATTCTCAGATGGAGCCTCCAAGGGAGCTAATTTAACCTCTAAGTAAACCTACTAGTCTCAAATTCCTACTTTAGAACCAAGTAGTTAAGTATTGGGAGAAGCAAGAGGAGGTGAGTGTTATAGAGTTTGAGACCAAAGAAGACATTGTGCCTATAATTATTCCTTTATGGAATTAAATTTAATAAAACATACAAGTGAAGGAGGAATTGATTGTTGAAGAAGCTAAAGTTTAGGTTACATCTGAAATTGATGAATTCAATCTTGGAGGTGAGGAAGGAAATGTTGAGAAGAAAACCAAGTTTCCATAACTCAACTAAACTTATTATCTCTACAAGAATTCTTAAATGAGTCCACCATACCCTAGAAAACTCATGATAAAATTAATTTCCCTCCTACCATACCATTATTGAAGAGGATCTTGTTCTATGGAGGATAGATGAAGAAGTTGTAGCTATAACTAAGTTCCAAGGAGAGTGTGATGAGGATGTTTCAAGTATGCATGAGGATGAAATTTTCATTGGTACTCCACTTGGTGAGAGAAAAGGTAATTTGTAATTTAAAAAATATGGATAAGTTTTAGTAAAAGGTAAGGGAGGTGCTGATTTATTTCAAGAACCCCCTTTTGGTGTGTTTGAAGACCATGACAAAGAGGCCATAGATGATGAAGAGGAGATATTTTTAAAACATCTTAATGAGTTTGAAGAGATTGTTGTAGTTAAAATTATGATAAATTCCCATCATGGTACCTCAGTTTGCAAGAGAAATATGGTCTTGATGTGAAAGATATCCATGAGATGGTACAAGCTAAAGTCATGAATGAATTTCAGACATCTTCTATTGAGCAATATGTTGACTTTGAGAAGGTTGTTTCCCAATCACAACATGATTTCACATTTGAAAATATTGATATCCCTATTGATCCACTTGAGAAGGATCAATATTACATTCAAGATGATCTCGTTCAGGTTGATCAAATTGAAGGACAAAAAGATGATTGGCAGCTATACATTGAGTCCCTGTAAGAGATTGAAGACCTTTGTAAGGATGCGTTACCCATTAGAGAGCATGCTCATGAATAGGTTGATTAAAAATCACCTATTGAAGATCATGATGTAGATTGAACTAAATATTCAAATATTATTGACAATCTTGATGAACTAGCATCAAATGGTAAGAAGGATGAGGTCACTCAAGATGCCATAGAGACTCAAGGATAATGCATAGATGAGGTATCACTTGATGAGGTTGTAGTTGACAAGCAATATGACAAAGATCCTAAAGTACAAGATAAATATGTCTTAATTGGTGAATTTTTTGATGTTAATGATTCATTTGAATTTTGTTCAATAGGATTGTCAACCATAAAGCATTTAAGCTCTATCAAGCAAAAGTACAAGAAGCATCTTGTCTCATATCCTTGTTCATTATGTGAAGTAAGTGACTTAAAAAACTTTCCTTTTGATAATAAAAAAGGATTATTTAAAGGTTAGTGATATTTATGTTAACTTTACTCCAATTTTTTTCAATCATATTAGTTTACTTATGTTTTTGTTTCAATAAGTACTTTACTAGCATGCGTGTTTTGTTAGTCAGTTTCATTTATTGTGTGTTTTCTTTCCCTATTTTAGAGGAGATGCAGTAGTCTTGTTTCAATTATAGATTATTTTAGTCATTTATCAGGTCTAATCATTATTTTTTCATAATTTAAGAGTGTTTATGATTCCAAAAGAGATGCCAATGGTTTGGTTCTCAAGCATAACAAGCATACTTCCCAATAGAGTCGCCAAAATGTTTAACAATTTTGACCTCACAGGTCAAATTGTCACCCCTACAACTTTAAAATTTAATTTTAATGACATTATGTATTTATTTAGTTATTAAAATATCCATTGGATACATTTATCAGCATTTTTAACAAGCTTCTTAAGTGATTCTAGCAGTTTTAGTGCCAAAAAGGCCTGTTTTGAGGCCATTTGTACAATTCTTAAATAAAAATTGATATTCAAGAATATTAATGACCTTATTTTTAATTTAAAAGGTTAAATAATTATTTATAAAAGGTTTAATATCTTAAAATTAAGAAAACCAATTTGTCTCTCATATCAACCTCATTGGTAGCCCTAAAAAGGTTATTTTCAAGTGTTCGATATGGACAAAAGAGAGAGAGTTAAGAGATAAAAATTTGGAAAATTATAGTTAACCTAATTAAATTAAAATTAATGGAATTTTTTTTTCAGATTAATCCATCCATATTTATGAACAATCACTAAGATCTTAAGGGGGTCACTATGAGCTAGTCATTCAATCAGGGTCTAGGTTTGCCTCCATTTATTATCTTATGATATCAAAGGATAAAAATGGTTTTATGGGAATTAATAAATTTTTAAATAATAAATTTTTAATTTTTTAATAATCAGCTAATTTTCCTTGATAAGGGGTTTTTTTGATAGGAAATTGGTTGCATGTCTCAACTTGAGATTTGGCAATTTTTAAGTAATCTTGATATATCAATGGTGTGTATTTATTTTAAAGAGTTTTAAAACTAATTTTTCAGGTAAAATAAATATATTTAATCCAATAAATGTTTTAGGCACTTTAATTTTGAAAATCTCTTTCTTGAGATAGCCCGATTGGACTTTTGGCCCTTCCACAAGGTGTAGTTGTAGATATAATGAGATGTTCAATGTGTGAATAGATTATTAATAAGTTTGTCATGATATCTATTTTATTATACAGTATAATAAAATATTTATTTACCATTTAATTATGTTCCATATGAGGTCAAAGGACCATGCTCTCTTAAGAGCTCAAAAATTCTCTTATAGACCTAATAGGCAAGCTAGAAGGAACGTGATGGCAAGTATTAAGATCTCTAAGGAATCATGAGGGTGAATAAGTGTCTTTTTAAGTCATTATATTTTTAATAATTCTCATAATGTCTTCAAGATTCCCAAATACAATATGAGAGAAAGACCTCTCTAAAGCCTCTAATACCTAAATAACACTAAAGGACTGTGTGCTACTATGTTATTAGCGTAAGAGACCTCCTACATGAATGTATACTCTTATTAACATGTTATAAGGGTGAAAAATTATTTTTTAAGGTGATATAGGTCCTTAAAATAGATTTTAGTGCTTATGATTTTTAGAAGGTTTATCAAAATCATGAAGAAAACTTCCCTAGAATTCAATTTAACAGAGTTTAAGGTAAGTTTACATTGTTTAAGGTAATAGGATATTTCTTGTTTCCATACCATTCTAACCTCATCATGGAAAATTTATGAATGAAAAATGAAAACTAAAGCATATAGAGATCATGGAGGCAGGTGGAATGGTTTAGTGAACTAACAATATGAATAAGTGCAATGATGACCTATATCCATGTAAGAGGAAACACAATCAAGTTTTCATGAAAATTAGGACTCATAAAGATGAGGAAGGTGAAATATGAGATATTTATGGTATGGATGATGAAGATGTAATATTGAATTGTTTATGGAATAAATAATTTTTTCCAAAGTGGAAAGAGATCAGGATGACTTCCTACAGTTTGTACAAATAGTAAAACCTATAACCATGGTCCAATCATAATAGTCACTCATATGTTATCATGTGAAATATCATGTTTATGGATGATGAATGAGTCTAATGTCTTTTCAAGAGATGTTATGAGGTTTAAGTTTTTTTTATCAGACCTTTCTACGTCTCATTACATCTTGGAAGACACCTACATCTATACATATATGGAATGAGCTAAGGAACTCAAAAGGTAGCTTAGCAACCCTAAGTAGTCCAATAGTGACCTATAATCCCTAAGCATATAGGTCTTCATTGTGGACCAAACCAAGACTGAAAGGTTAGAAAAAACCATAAAAAAAGAGAGTCTAACTTCATTACAAGTAAATACAATGTCATAACCCATAAAAGGGAAACTAAGCATCTACAAGTTATTGATAGTCCTAATAAAATAACAAATATTTACTTATTAGACTATACAAAAGAGATAAGTATCAAATGGTTTCAAAATGTCATAAGAAACTTATGAGCCCTGTGGACAATGAGTGTGAATGCTCCTTAGTTTGGACATCCTTAAAGCATTATATAAAGATAAAGAGGCTAGTTAAGACCTTGAAACTCATATATAAATTAACTAATATTAACCAAAAACCATATAGGTGAAAGTAAAATCAACCATGCTACATTGAAAGTGGGGTTAGAGGAGATTAGAAGTGTGAAAGGAGTTTGAACATCCTAAGTTGTCATCAATAGATGAAGAAGTTTATAAGACATTTCAATGACTTTATCAAGGTCTTATAGTACACATTATCCACTGACAACAAATAGCATTAAAATCCCACCTAAAATCATCTAATGATAATAGATAATTAAAGGCAATTCATGAGGATAATAAGTTGGCATAGCTATTTGAGAGTGCTTGAACCTAAGTGAAAACTTTAGCTGAGTTCATGGACCACGGAGAGGTTAGAAATGTGTTAGATGAGGTCTCAAACTTGAATACATAGTCAATATACCTTATACACAATTAGACCCTCTAAATACACTTATAAGTGGCTTATGGATCAAGTTGACCTTAGAATGAAGAAGATAGAGCAAAGAGATGTTTGAAAAAAACCTTAAACTCAATTGGATTTTCATGAACAAAGTTCAATTTTGCCAAAGAAAGGTTAGTGTATGAATGGTGAGGTATTAAAACACACCAATAATATAGTCAATGACCTCTAATAGGCACCTATAGGCCTGCTTAGAGGGTCAGTCAGATCTTGATACCTTACATGTAGTCATGATGCTTGAAGGTCACCTATAGGTTATATGGATAGTGAGATAATGGTTCAAATCTAAAGAGAGGCAGAGTTAAATAAATTTAGTGTTTTAATATGTTATTGAACCTAAATTTAGACCTCAACTAAGTTCAATATTTTTGAGGAGAGAAATGGTATGAAGGTAAGGTCTCAAACCCTTAAATGACAGTCAAATGAATCTAAGAACACTTAGGTTAATTGACAATAGGTCAGTGCCAAGGCTAAACAAGGGAGTCAGGGTGTTTGAAAAGCCTCTAAATCATAATTTAAAACCTCAATCAATTTCATGAATTGTTTAATAAGGTTAGTGAGGAATGGGTGAAACATATACAAAGCACAGTCAATAACCCTAAAGAGATTAACCTATATGTTTGCTTGTTCTTTGAGGGCTTTACATGGATAGAAGGAAGGCAAAGAAATGTGAATAGGTATGGAATAGTGAATATAATTTAAATATGGTTTATAAAATGTAATAAATATCTCATTAGAAATAATTGTACCTATAAATATGAGAAAAGATCAAAACACAATCTAAAAGCTAACTCTCACATAATTACACACCAGACACAACAAACCTTGAGAAAATTTGAGTTTTGAGAGTTCTATAAGTGTAATCAAACTCTAAAATTTGGAACATAGTGTGTTTATGAGTTTAAAAAATAAACCACGGTCACTCTAAGTACATACAAGTAGTGGAGATATCCACTATTTTGTCTGAGACCTTACCCATTCCTTGGGCAAAGGTCAACTATGAGAATAAAGGATCTCTTTGAATTCCAAAGTCATAAAAAAAGTTAATATACTTCGTGAAAATTCCTAGAGGTAGTGTAAAATAATGTAAAAAGTCTTCATACAACTCTAGGTGTTAAAAAAACTCAATGTTTAGTCTAAATTCCCTTAAGGGCTATCAAGAACGTGACAAGCTATAGACCCCAAACACCCTAACAAGTGCACCATGAGCATATATAAAGGTTAAAATTATGACCATGGCATGTATAATCATGTAAATGGATTATTTATAGGTTTATAAATCTATCCAAGTAGTAAGAATGAGTCTTGAGATAGAAAATTGAAAGTAGACCTCTCTTGAGCCTCAAGTATGCTAAGTAAGCCCCCTGATGTACAACTTTAGATGCTTGTACCATATATCACACTTAGCATGGGGAGATGATACATTTAGGATAACTGAGGAGGTTATTTAAGAAGGATTTCCAATTAGAATGAGGTCAGTTGGTGGTATTTTCTTTATGAACAATTGTTAAGACCCCTAACATGTCTTAAACCTCTCTTAAACCCTGATAGTGACTAGTTATGGAAAAAATACCTCAAAAACACATATAATGACATATTTTGATAATAAAACCTTGTATATGTTGTTTATGACTCCAAGGAGGTTCTAAAAATGTACTTTGATTTTGATGTCATGTGTACATATTTACAAATGCCCTATTTTTGTATGTTTCTGGTGCTTTTCTTGTGTTATGAGAAGGGGAAAACTTCCAAATCATGGGATGAGGTAATTTATTATTTTTAATAACTTTTAAGATCAAAAAATTTCATGGTATATTCTTTAAGTGGTTGAACCAAGCCTATTTTCCAAGGCAGTCCCAAATAAGCTCAAAATAAGACTAAGAAGCAAGGTGGTTTCTTGGATTGCACACTTTTAGAGGGTCTCAATCCCCCAAAATTGACATTGAGGTTTTTGATAGCCTAGGAAAAGTGAATAAAACACTTTTGTCTAGTTTTACATGTGTGGGTAGTCATTTGGGCTAGATTTCTCTTTCTCAGCCTAGGAGGGCTAATTAGGCCTAATTAGAGAAGAAAATGAAGGAAAAAGAGTACTTACACTTGGATTCTGATCATAAAATTTTGTGTGGAGTTGTAAGGGGATATAGGGTACTTAAAAATGTTCCAAATTTTCCAATTTGATCCTTAAAATATTCTAAATAAGGAGATTTTTAGGTTTTTAGGGCTATAAGGAATGGGTGCTTTAGCAAGAAAAATGAGAAAAATTGAATATTTTAGGCTAATTTATGGCTTAAAATTACTTTTTCAGGTCTGATGTCATGATGAGAAGCCATCCATGGTGTAAATTTTCTTGTTCCAATGCAGAAACTCAAATTTTCTCTCCTAAGCCTCTTTGCTCATAAAGCAGCCAAGTAGTCAAAACACCCAAATTGGTGTATAAGAGTTATTAAAAAATATTTTAAAGGTTCCTCATCACCTTCCATGCCACTTTTAATACAATAAAAATTCATGAATTTGTTTGGAAGGATTCAAAGGTTGAAAGGTTCTCAAAGACTCATAATCACATTCCCCTTCCTTCCAATGCCTAACAAAGAGACAAAGTCAAAGGTACATAAAAGACTCCTAAGCAACATAAAACATGTGGAGATACTTCATGAATTTATTATAATAATGTTTCAATAAATAATTAATAGATTCATGATGACCTAATCTCAAGGATAAAGACCTATTTTCAAGGAAATGATTTCTTGACCAAGGCTATAAGAGTATGCAAACAAAAATCTAGGAGGTTGTATGGGTCAAAGACCAGAGATAAATGCTCAAGACTATTTAAAACTTACCAAACACGTCTTAACTTAACCTATACACCATTTTAAAAAGGTGGAGGAGAGATTAATCAAGATTTACTATGTTGGAATTAAGGAGGACTAAGTAAAGGTTATATTTTCCTAGTTTTGGGGACTCTTGTCCTCTTTCTCAATTCTCTATATGTAAGCCAATTTTGGAATTTGAAAGAATAATTAACTTGAGTTATGGAAATTCCATGATCATAAAACACTTTTAATTTCCTATTTTTAATTAATAAGATAGAATTCATGCCTCCTCAAAGCTTGTGTTTAGTGTATTTTCATGGTTAGTTGATAGATGATAGATGATAGTACATGTTTCATCTCATCTTGTCCTTTATTATTTATATATTTTTAGGTGTTAGCTCATAATTATAGGTTTCATAGTGTGATTGAATCATATTTCATTATTGTAATGTTCAAGCTTTCCTTAGTGTCTTTGAGATACCTATTGAACAAACTACCTTAGATCATCCATCAAACTGAGCCTCTATGTGAAACATTGATGTATGGAGACCTCTCTTTTGAGAAGTGTGTTGGAAGAAAAATTACTGAGAGGGGGGATGAATCATTCTTCAAAAATTTAAAACTTTAATTTATCATTCATGAACTACCAAAATAGTATAGTGAACTAGCAACACATTAAGAGCTATGAGCATGAGACAAAAGCATAACACATACAACACTTATTTTAGTGGGAAAATATCAAGGGGAATAAAACCCACTGATGATTTAAATTGAATACTATCATATAATATAAACACCAATATTTATTGAAGCACCAACTTCACTTGCAACACCAACCCCAAATAGTTAAGCACCAACTTGACTAGGCTTTAGCAAGTGCCCACTTGCAAGGAGGAACCAACCCCCTAGATGACTTAGAACCAACTCAAAAACCTCAAACCTTTTATCACCTTCAAAACATTTTATTGATCATACAACAGATGATGATCTCCTTCTTATTCTCTTCACACACTTCTATCCTTCTCAAACTAGTCTTTATCCTTCTTCACTCAATTAGATCTCTTTAATACAGATTAAGTCATTTGACCTTGGGATTCATCTACACTACCCATGTTAGATCTTCATGATAGTTTCTATGAACCCTGATTATGGTCTATAATAACTCCTTTATCTCTTCAAAATTATGTATCTTTTGCTTCACCTCTCATACATGTTAACTAGAAAATTAGGCATATTAGGCCTTATTCTTATACTAGGCTCTTACTCATACACCTCTTGGTCAAAAATTCACACTTTCCCACTTATATTTTAAATAAAATATGCCTTAGTTCATGCCAAAAACTTGTATCAAACATTTGAATAGGTTATTCATAGCATATAGGACCATAACCCCTTTTAGGCCTTAAGGAGACCTAATTTAATTAGGCCTTCATTAGCACACATTACCCTTTGAACTATTTGGAACACTCTCAAATTTATCACATGGTAAGAGAATATCAAATATCACTTTAATATACCTTATAAAACTTAAATTTAGGTCTAACCACCGTTTGAAGCCCTTCCCAAAACATTATTCATAATAAACCTGTGCATACCTAGAAAGTCTATTTTGAACAATTGAAGCAAAAAATAATTTTTACAAACAACCATGGTAATAAATCACACATACAGAAGATGCATGACCTTAATATCATCATCATGTGTTTTATATTTCATAATATAGTGAAAATGGACTCAAACCCTTCTCTGCAAAGAGCCTACTAAGAACTACCAACTAGCCACAAAACACAGTCATGGAAACATGAAATTATGACACATGAAAGAGCACACTCAAAAAATTACAATGAATTAATATGATATTTAAACATCCTAATAATTAATTCTAATAAATATATCTTAATCTCTAATAGTAATATTGGTCTTGTAGACCAATATCATGACCTCATTGTACATAGACCTCACTGAGCTAGACAAGTCAACTTGAGACCAACCTTTTAGCTATATGAAATGATATCCAAAGATTATATACAATATTAAATTATATTAAAGGTATTTTAAAAAATATCCATCCACTTTTATTCATCCTTAATTCATGATAACACATCCCTAATCACCTACTTCTACCTAGTTTTCTCACTGTTTGCATCATTAGGTCTGTTTGTGATTGGTTAACTTATATGACCTATTTAATTCCCATGAGGGATATAAAATACTTATAAACCACCATGGAAATAAAATAAAAGTCTCAAGTTTCAAACTTTATCCATTTATCAACTTTGACTTGGTCAAATCTAACTGTTACAATAAATCTCTGAGAAATAAGGCCTTTCTTGTAGGGTCCACTCACTCACTTGAAAAAATAATCACACCTAGAGATGCCTGAGAGAGTTTAATTCATGATCCAATATATAAAATATCCAAACCAATCCATTCATATTAGTTTATAACAATATCTTTCATATGGGGCTAGTGTTAGGGTTTTAGAGAGGGTTAACACTATTTTTGGTGTTAACGATTGTTCATAAAGGATTTCCCCTAATTTCCAAAACTAATTCCTATAGATAATATATAGGACCCTTCCCCATATCTCCTAAATATATTATGTTCCCATTTAAATGTTACACATCCAAATTAACAATTGAAAGTTCTTTTTGGGTTGAGAACCCTTCATTCCGTGTACTCGAGAGACCTTAAAACACTTTTTCATGCCTTAAAATTAAAAATTTAAGTTAAAACTTGGTAAAAATATTTTAAAAAACATTAAATACCTATTAAAATTCTCATTTATCCATACTTAGCTTTAAATCTAAAACTCATACCTCATTTGGCCACCATCTATCTCTTTTCTTGCTTGGATCTTGACTAGTAAACCACATCAGGCCTCAAAATTGACCTTCAAGCCTCTTTTCATGCATTATAAACCTAAATTAAATGATAATTCAACATATCACATTATCAACCAATGAAAAACATCCTTCATATGCCTTGACAATAGATCGTGATGCCTCATTAAGCCAAATAGGGTCTAGAGATGGTCTAGTCACATACCAGGTCTGTACGTCTTACACCTATAGACTCACTCTGAGACTCTCATGAGTGATATAATGACTTATATTCATGCTCAAAAAAACTTCATACAAACTCTCAATACTTTATGCTAACATCTCACTAGGATACCTAGCTCATGCGTTCTCACAAGGTCTTTTCATGCACTGACTAGTGTCATGACTAGGATTCTCAAGCTCTTGAAACTTGATAACTGACCTTGAAACAATTATTTATGATCTTATAACTTGATCATAAGTCTTACATGCTCCTCAAATAGTTTCATACCTCTTAATGATGCTATCAAACAATAACATTCTTTAATGACCTTATGAACACCTTTCTTAAGAACCTTTGACATCAATGACAACATCAATGCCAAACTTCAACAATAGGAATAATGCTCAACAAAGTGTAATTAGTTTATGTTATTATTTAGCCTTAATAGTGAATTTTACACAATTAGAAGTCACATTTTAGTTTATCACCCTAGTTAGATAAGCTTTCCTTTCAGTTTATCTTTTTCTCTTTTCCTTTACAAGATGGTAGTATGGAGTAGAGATCCTAACTGACACATCAATTAGATCTAGCCCTTATAACATAGAGATTAAATCAAGATATTAGGCCACCCATATCCTAGGATTGTATCGATGTTATTTTATATTTTGAAGGCCTAAAACTACCTTTTGAAGGGTGCAAGTCTAGTAGTCAATAATAGCTTCCCATAATATAGTACCCTCGTGAATAGGCTCTATATAGTTTATAGTTTTTGGGGTTACTCGATATAGTATATCCACTTATGACATTTTTAGATATAATATCAAGGGAGACTTGAACTAATCCATTTATAACTCAATAAATAGTTTTGATAGTTTTGTATGTGAACTGCTATGCAAATTGTAATTATGAAGTTAAATGAGTTTATTTTGTGAAGTCAATAAATAATTTGGTTCATATAGCTTGATATTTTTGTTTTGAACCAAATTTAAGCTAGATTTCATCTCCATAGTCATATGCTAATGCAATCTCCTTAGGAATGATGTATGCTTTGCTCTCAACTTTATTCAAGGTATAATTATGATCTTATCTCCTTGGTATGCCTCTAATTGATTAGATACTATATTTATGGTCATATAAACATCATATACCCACTTTTACTGATGAGCATAGGGTAGTGAATTTCATTAGTCTTCATATCAATGACTTCAAAATCCCCTCTCAGACTTAGATCAATAAATTTGATTTCTACATCTTTTAGTTTCCCTATAGAATCTACCTTTTATAATATGTGAGACTTAGTGTGATTGGGCTATAACTAAGATTAGGCCATCCAATGGCCTCCCATGTATACCAAAGATCCATATTCACCATGTTTCTAAAATTGAAGACAACATTTGGGACTTTATAACTTGAAAGTTCAATATCCATCTAGGAATCAACATCCCAAAACTTCTTAGTTTTCACATTTCATATTATCTTTCATTTCATTCTTGACCCATTTTTGCATATTCTAACAAGTTATGAAACAAGTTGGTGATGTTTTGTGATATGTCCTTATTGTGTAGGGTGCTTACCAAATTTACAAGGTCTATCAAATCCATCACTACTTTATCATATCGCACTATGTGAACAATTTTCCCATACATTTGTGTATTTATGACTGCAACATTTCCTTTGGATGCATTTTGATTTTGAATGATCTGTAATAATTGTATTGCTTCAAACATTAGAAACTTTTACCTTGTAAGGTTTGGATACTTGTCCTTCCAAACCTTCTGATTAGTGTCTCATGTGTCATATCCAAATGTCAAAATCTTTTTTATCTATTGATTTAAATTAATGACTTGTAAATACATAAGATATTCTAAGTGCATATTTACAATATTCACATTAAATAATAGTTTTTTCCTTTATATACTTTTCAAGGAATAGACAATCCTTTATATGGTACTGACCTGACACTATGTAATGAACACAATATGTTTTTCACTGTAGATTGTAGGGATAATTTCATGGGATGGGATTGTATTCACCAAAATAAAACACATGAGAGGTTGTCTCCCTTGCCTTTTGTCTTGTATAGGACCCTAATATCCTCCTTTGTAGCCTCCTTGATATCCACCTTTCAAACCCAATACCTATTGATGTTTTCCTTTGTATCCTCCATACTATTTTTGAGGGAAATGTGGAGCCCATCCAAACTATTATGGTAGGGATGTAAAAACCCAATTTTTTTGATATTGTGGAGATGGAAGTGTCCTTATAGTTTGGTACTAAGGTGACTGCAATATCCATCCTATGAGACCCCATGGATGATATTTAGGAAACTACATCTATGGTACTATGAATATTGAGGCATCCATACTAGAGGAGCCTTCATAGATGAGTTCATCTCTACATTCAATCTTGGAAATTGTAGTTTCACATCTAGAATATATTATATAACTATTATGAAGACATTTTTGGTGATGTCCTCCATTAGATCTTGCAGTGCTTTGTGATTTTCTCATCATGATTATGTTATTCTAAAAGTTTAAAATACATGTTATGCAACTATTTTATGTATTATTATAATAAATGAAATTTAGTAGTGGGATGTCCCACTATTCAAAAAATCTCACAAAACTGTCATTTTGATCTTAGGATAATTATTCTTATGATGACCCTCCTAACTGCACTCCATACACCATATAGATAGTTTTGGTGTATTGATCTCATGAAATTCATCCATCTTTTTTAGAAAAACATGTATCTTAGCATTTTACTTTGTAGTAGGGTGCGAGCTTTCCCCATAGTCTTCTAAGTGTTAACATGGATCACAACTAATCAAACATCAAACTTATTGGGGTATTGTGTTTGTGCTATAGTAAACCAAATTATAGGTTGCATCCCTTCTAAAAACCACACAACTTTATCTGTGTCTATAAATTGGAAGATCACTTAGTCTATAACATATGAGAATCTATGATCATAATCCTAGACTGATTCTCCACTTTATTTTATCTAATCTCCTTCAAGTATTAAATGGTTTGGCTTGGGAATTTTTTCATTTAGAATTACCTAATCAATTTATTTTTGGCATCTTACAAACCCATTGTAGTTGGGTTATTTTTGTGTATGAATTCTAGAGTTCTATTTGTCAAGGATCTAATGAGATCACACTTCTTTGTATAATCTATGACAACACTTTTAGACTATCATTTAATTTTATAGGTCAACAAAAATTACTCATGGTCTATAGAAACATCATAAGGTGTTCTAGTTAAAAAATTTATAGAATTGAGGGCCTTGTTTGTTGTGATGAAACTTGAAACCACTTGTTATTGTGTACTAAATTTTAATGGCACCTTTAGTTTTGATACAACTATATTTGAAGTACTAATATTCTTCCTTAATAAAAATTTATGGGTTTATGCACTTAGATTTCCATATTTGTCTTTGAAATGATGAAACCACTTAGTATGTATTTCAACTTTTGTATTGTATAATATTGTTAACAAATTAGGCATGGGGAATTCATCCCATTGGGATGAATGATCCTCGTCTAAATTACTTTCCTCAATTGAACTTGAACTTGACTTTTCTCTATGACTTTTCATCACTTATTCAAGAAATTGTCCTCCTTCCTCTCAAAATAATTCCTCCCTTCTAATTAATCTTATTGCTTCTCTACAACCCTTCCACGTTCTCTTTATTTAATTTTCTCCTAATCACTTTCCCCATATCGCATGTTCCTTTATTTATTTAGCACTTAAATATTTTGGCTACTTTGAAAATCATACATATATACATACATACATAAATACACACACACACACACACACACACACACACACACACACACACACACACACACACACACACACACACACACACACACACACACACACACACACACACACACACACACACATCATGTGTCCATTAATACATCTCACATACATGTATGAAATGTGTACATCATATCCATCTCAACTCTCATTTTGTCCCTTTGTAGGGGTGATCTTTGTCACTGTGGTGTACTCTATGGAGGCTACATGATGTGGTAAGATGACTAGCCTAAAAAAAACTATAAATATATTGTTAGTGTTATCCTTTTCCTTGATCTTTATCTCCTCACACTCAAGTAATCTATGCACAATGGTGATTTTGAATATATGAGCATCAATCACTTGTAAAGAATCTTTTAGTAATATGTCTTCTCTATCACCAACATAATGTATGATAGGGACTTCAGCTAGCTTAATTTAGTCAATAACACATTCAATCTATTTAGATCAGTCAAAACTACATCCCTATATCTATGATATCTCTATGCAATCCCTATCTCATTCTCTATCTATTTTACCCACATCATGAGTCATCTAACCCTCCTTTCTACTCTTAATCTCTACTATCAACTGATCAACCTCATATTATAATCTAACTATCTCTATATCTATAAATATATCTATCCAGTATATCCCTTTATAAGCTTACAATATCCACATCTCTTGCTTTGATATCTTCATGTAGCCTCTCAATCAATGCATCATCTTCCATTGATCATTTTGGCCTTTATGGCCTAACCTCATCATCTATATCTATGTGAATCTTTGGGCCTACATGAATCACTATGTCTTCTTCATATCCCTCTTCCTTATTATCAATCATAATCATAGGTGTACCACATCTTGATCCATATCCCCTAGTGTTATCCACCTATACCACCTTAATATTAACATCCTCACCATTACCGGTCTATCCACTATCACCAGCCTATCCACCATCACCATCACTAGCCTATCCTACATCTCTTAGGCTATCTACCTAAATAGGTACTCATTATTTCCAACTCCTCTATGTTCATACCCTGAAATACATATATAACATCTTTGTAATGAAATTACTAAGATGTTCACACATAATGATTTTATATCACATAAAATAAGAAAATATGAGAGATCAAACAATAATAATTGAAAGTAGAGCAGAATACTAGATAATATAGAAAACTCACTTTGAGGGGGAAACCTCCACAACAATGCACTAATAGTAGAATACATAAAATAATAAATAAAGACCAACCACTACCTCATATATATAGTCTACTTAGACAAGTTTATTCCATAAGCTGACCTATTTAAAAAAATAGATAAATGTAACAAGTATATAAAAGAGGTATGTAAGCCACAAGTCAGCCATACATATCCATAGACACACCAATGGTTAAGGGTGTAGCAATCCCCTCCCCTTCAAAACAACATTTTCCTCAACATTGTGGTAATTTTGGATGTTGTTTCATAAATACTTCATCCTCCCAAGTGGCATCTTCACATGGTAGATTCTTCCATTTGATCATGTATTCTATAATCACTTTGGAATGTAGCTACTTAGTGCACATGTGAAGGATCACCTTAGGATCAAGAACAACTCTACCTTCCTCATCTAATTATGGTAATTGTATTTGAATGGAAACTCTATGTCCAATGACTTTCTTTAGGCATGATACATAAAATACTAGATGTATGCGAGTAGATGAAGGAAAATCTAACTTGTAGGGCATACTATCAATTTTTTGTAAGATTTGATAAGGCTCACAATACTTAGGGAACAACTTGTTATCCTTTTTTTGTTGCTTTAATGACATCTACTTATATGGATACAAGAAAACAAAGACCCAATCACCAATGTCGAAATTCCTCTCACTTTTATGTTGATTTACCTATTGCTTCATGTGATTCTAGGCCATAGCTAAATTTTCACACAAACTTGTAAGGACCTCTTGTTGATGGTGAATATGTTCTTTAACTACACAAACCTTAGGATGGACCTTTAAGGTTGAAGTGATGGATGGAGGGTGGTATCTATATAGTGCCACAAAGGGAGACATTTTGGAAGAACTATGAACATAATTATTATACCACCATTCAAGAAGTGGCAACCAATGAACCCATTTATCCTATTTATCATAAACAAAACAATAGAGATATCTTTCTAGGCATTTGTTGACTACCTCAATTTGTCCATCAGATTAAGGATGATAGGATGAACTATGAGCCAATTGGATGCCCAAGCATGTAAATAACTTAGTCCAAAAATTAATAGTGAAAATGGGATCTCTATCACTAATAATGATCTTAGAGGTCCCATGTAGTTTTTGTGTTGGAAATATTGTCATTGATGTGAAAGGTCTAGCATTATTGGTGATAAATGCCCCATTGCATTTAATGATGTTTATAATAGTTATATCTTGGCTAATGTGTTTTAATATTTATTTAATATTAATGAATATATTTTTGGTTTCATATAAGACAAACGAAGGGCCCATGGAGAAGTCAAAGAGTCATGGGGTAAAGACAAAAGAAGAATGGGATGCATTTTCTCATGAAGAGTCATCTTGGGGAATTCCAAGAGTCACCAAGTGAAGACAAAAGAGGAAGGGCACAATTTCTCATGAAGGGACACTTTGAGGAATACAAAAAGTCACCAAGATAAAGACAAAATAGGAAAAGATGTTTTTGCTTATGAAGGGTCACCACATGACTTTTCAAATGCAAGGATATGAAGGGTCATGCAATTTTGGCACCATTTTCCATGAGGATTGAAGATTCACAAAGGGGGAAGGCCAAAGGTCATTTGGAAAGCTATAAATAAAGGTTTGAGAAGCCATTTGTAATGTGTGAGATAGATTTTGATTTGAGATAGTAATATCTAGCTTAGAAGAGCATTGAGAGATGAGTAAGATTTGTATTTGTTATATCTAGCTTAGAAGAGCAAAGGTGAGAGAGGAAAGAGATATTGTAATGAACTATCATTTGTTGAGATAGAAACATTGAGAGATAGTTGTGTGGTATATAAAAAAGGGGTTGGTGCTCTTGTGGGTTGGTGCTCACATATTATTGCTGTGTTGGTGCTCAATAAAGGGGTTAGAGCTCATATGGTTAGTGCTCATGAATTGTTGTTGTGTTGGTGTTTGGAAAAGGGGTTGGTGATCCTATGGATTGGTGCTCATGAGTTGTTGTTGTGTTGGTGCTCAGCAAAGGGGTTGGTGCTCCTGTGAGTTGGTGCTCATGAATAGTTACTATGTTGGTGCTCAACAAAGGGGTTGGTGCTCCTGCAAGTTGGTGCTTGTGAATATTATGTTTTTAGATGGTGCTCATTCATATACTTGAGATTGTTTTCCATGGTTTTTCCCACATTGGGTTTCCACGTTAAATCTAGTGTCTCTCTTTATCTTGTGTGGTGTTTATTATTCCAATTTTATTGCATATCTTGAATGTATGTTAAATTGTAATTTGATTAAGGGAAAGTTTTATAAGATATATGATATATTGATTCACCCCCCACTCTTAGTATATTCCATGTTTAATAATTGGTATCAGAGCAGGTTCCTTCAAAAAGGGTTTAACATCTTGAAGGAAGATCAAGGAAAGCACAAGATGGTCAAACATCTAAAGAAGAAGAATCAAGAGTTGAAATTTGTGGTCAAGGATCTTAAATAATAGGTATGTATCTTGGAGTCTAAGTTGGTTATAGAATAAAAATAAGATAAGTTGTTTATTTAAGATCTTAAGAATTAGTTAGAGGTTACAAATTCAAGTTTGAAATCAAGAGAAGAAGAGTGTAATCAGTTGAAGGTTGAGTTAGGTTATTTAAAGGATAATCATGAGAAACTCATGATCAAGGTTGAGAAATATCATGAAATATTAGTCCAAGGTAAGAAGGATGCAAGTTTTAAAGGCAAATTAAAGAAGCTAATCAGGCAGCCCAATGCTTTCAAGTTTTCAAATTCTTTTCATGGCCATTGTTTTGTTTGTCATCATGTTGGTCATAGGGCAAGAGATTGTATGAGGAGAAGCAATCAGTCAAAGGGAGATATCAATCAAATTCAAGAAAAAGGTATGATAAATGTTGTTTGCTTTTGTTGTCATAAGATTGGCCATATTGCTAAATTATGTCCTAATAGAGTAAAGAGATCTTCAAAGTATGAGAAGACCCAAATTCAGGTTTGGAGACCTAAGATAGTAAAATTTTATCAGGTTGAGTTTAAGAGTGAGAGTAAATTACTTGCTATAGTGGATAAAGAATTAGATAGGAAGGGCTGTGAAGATTCTCTGATTATAGTTAAGTAGGATCCTTGTCAAGATAAGACAATTACAAGAGTTGAGAAGATGAAAAACATCATGAATGTTGGGGTTAGTAAGTCAAATAAGTTAGACATGCTTAAATGGATTCTAAGAGAAAAACACAAGAAGATCAAGGAAGAAATAAAGGAGATGTGGGAATCTCTCGAGATTTATTTCTAGGACCCTTTTGTGTGGGGTGTCTCTTCTAGGCTTTAAGGAGACACTTTTAAGAAAAATTGAAGCATGGTGGATGCTATTGGGTCTTGGCTATGTTGCATGACAAGAAGGTGAGTTGGAAAATTAATTTGTATATCATTTGAGGGAATAGATTTTGAAGAAAATTTTGCACTAGTGTTAAGGTTAGAGGCTATTAGAATGTTTCTTAAATATGCATTGTTTTAAAGTTTAAAATGTTTCAAATGGATATGGTCATAATAAATTAAAATGTTGAAAAAGAGATAATCATTTCAAAAATAAGGAGAAGGAAACTCATGCAGAATCAATCAAGAAGGACCAAATTTTCAAGGTTCCATTCATCAAGAAGAAGGTTCAGACATGTTCATGGTAGAAGGAACAACCCAAAGATTCTATGTTGGTTCAGATATCTTTGCATGCAAGAAATGAAGATCAGCCATGGTTCATTGATAGCAGATGTTCAAGGCATATGACAAGAGATAAAAGTAATTTCACAACTCTAAAGAAGATCAATGGTGGCACAATGAAATTTGGAGATAAAACTACTACCAAGATAGCCAAAAAAGGGATATACATTAAAGTTTTATGTAGAAGGTTATGAGATTAGAAGAAAAGATTCAATTGAGTTGATTACATATGCTCAAAGGATAGCCAATGATTTATATGTGTTATCAGATATCTTCTCAAAGACATGATCAAAGGACACATTCAAATATCTGCAAGAGGAGTTGGGAGTAATTTATTTTACTTTCTACCATTGAATTTCAACATTAGTTGAGGGGGAGCTAAGTGTTAGCTTTAGGTAGGCCCTTTGCCATTGATGTCAAATGGGGAGAATAGAATGTACAAGGATAGGTGAAAAAATAGGTATAGGGAACAGGTATAGGTTACTACAATAAGGGGGAGTTACTATAGGTTTTTTAGATGATAGTATGCGTAGGATTCAAGATGTGGTAGTTTCAGGATTGAGGTTGCCATCAATGACAAAGAGGGAGATTGTTGGAAATATTGTCATTGATGTCAAAGGTCTAGCATTATTTGTGATAAAGGCCCCATTGCATTTAATGATGTTTATAATAGTTATATCTTGGATAATGTGTGTTAATATATATTTAATATTAATGAATATATTTTTGGTTGAATATAAGACAAATGAAGGGTCCATGGAGAAGTCAAAGAGTCACAGGGTAACGACAAAAGAAGAATGGGACACATTTTCCCATGAAGAGTCATCTTGGGGAATTCCAAGAGTCACCAAGTGAAGACAAAAGAGGAAGGGCACAATTTCTCATGAAGGGACACTTTGAGGAATACAAAAAGTCACCAAGATAAAGACAAAAGAGGAAAGGACATTTTTGCTTATGAAGGGTCACCACATGACTTTTTAAATGCAAGGATACAAAGGTTCATACAAGTTTGGTGCCATTTTCCATGAGGATTGAAGATTCACAAAGGGGGAAGGCCAAAGGTCATTTAGAAAGCTATAAATAAAGGTTTCTAAAGCCATTTGTAATGTGTGAGATAGAGTTTGATTTGAGATAGTAATATCTAGCTTAGAAGAGCAGTGAGAGATGAGTATGATTTGTATTTATTATATCTAGCTTAGAAGAGCAAAGGTGAGAGAGGAAAGAGATATTGTAATAAACTATCATTTGTTGAGATAGCAACATTAAGAGATAGTTATGTGGTATACACAAAAGGGGTTGGTGCTCCTGTGGGTTGGTACTCACAAATTATTGTTGTGTCAGTACTCAGTAAAGGGGTTGGTGCTCCTGTGGGTTGGTGCTCATGAATTGTTATTGTGTTGGAGCTCAAAAAAGGGGTTGGTGCTTCTGTGGATTGGTGCTTATGAATTGTTGCTATGTTGGTGCTCAACAAAGGGGTTGGTGCTCCTATGAGTTGGTGCTCATGAATAGTTGTTGTGTTTGTGCTCAGCAAAGGGGTTGGTGCTCTTGAAATTTGGTGTTCATTCATATACTTGAGATTGTTCTCTATGGTTTTTCCCACATTGGGTATCCACATTAAATTTGGTGTCTCTCTCTATCTTGTGCGGTGTTTATTATTCCATTTTTATTGCATATATTAAATGTTTGTTATAATGGAATTTAATCAAGGGAAAGTTTTATAAGATATATGATATACTAATTCACCCCCCCCTCTCAGTATATCTCATACTTAACATTTTAAATTATATTAAGAAAATCAATAGCTATTATACTAGTAATAAATGGCTATGATAAAGAACAAAAATGAGCATACTTACTGAGATGATCCACAACAACCATGATAACATTTTGACCATCAAATCTTGGTAACCTTATAATGAAATTCATAGATACCTCTTCCCAATGCTAGCTAGAGATGGATAAAGGTTGTAAAAGACTTGGGGTTTTTATGGTTTTGCCTTTATTTTTTTGACATATCATACATTCAGCCACATATTTTTGGACATCCCCCTTGAGTCCTTCCCAAAAAAAATATTGCTTGATTCTGTGATAGGTTTTCAAAAATCCTGAATGACCCTCAATTAGAGTTGTATGAAGTTCCTAAAATATTTTTTGTTTAAGGATATAAGTCTTGCATAGGTACAATCTATATTTATACCATAATGCATTACCCTTCCATGTGAATTTTTAAAATCCACCTAAACCTTTCTAAATTTTTTGAATCAAATCATGGGTAACACTATCATGTTCCCATTCTGATTGTGCTTCATCTAGTCAATCTAACTACAAAATGGTTATGGAACATAAAAATGCCTTTTTTATAAACTATTTCAAAATCATAGCTTAACATCTTAGTTACCCATTTATATTGTTCTTCAGATGACAACCATTATTCCAAAAAATATTTGAGACTATCAAGATTAGTCTTTACCTGAAACTGATGACCCATCAAATAAGGTCTCCATTGTTTGACTACATGCAAAATGGCCATCATTTCCTTCTCATAGATGGGCTTGTGCTGATTTTTACCCTTTAGTTGATGAATTTCAAATGAAAGTGGTATTCATTCTTACATGAGTACAACACCTATACCATACCCAAATGCATCACATTCAACCATAAAAGTCTTCAAAAAATTAGGAGTGGCCAATACTAGAGTAATTCACATAGCCAATTTCAATTATTCAAATGCTTGAGTAGTTGCATTAGTCCACTAAATGGATTTTTTCTTCAACAAAGAGGTGAGTGGGGCTGTAATACTACCATAATTTATGACAAACCTGTGATAGTAACTAGTTAGCCCCAAAAATCCCCATAGTTGCTTGAGTGTCTTAGGAATTGGCCAATCCACCATTATTTAGATTTTTTTAGGATCCACTTTCACTCCTTCATAAGAAACTAAATGACCCAAATATTCAACCTCACAGGCCCCAAAAGTATATTTGGAAGGTTTGACATACAATTGATGTTGTTCCAAAATGGAGAGTACCTATTTCACATGTTGCAAATGGTCTTCCCAATTTTTATTGTAAATGAGGATATCATCAAAGAATACCCAAACAAATTTCCTCAAAAATAGCCTAAAAGTAGTATTCATCAAACTCTGAAAAGTAGGTGGTGCATTTGTTAGAACAAAAGGCATTACCAAGCACTCATAATGGCCCTCATGTGTCCTAAAAGTTGTTTTGGGTATGTCTTCATCACGGATCCAAATTTGATGATACCCCAGAACGTAGATCTAACTTGGTAAAATAAAAAAACACCATTTAATTCATCTAAGAAATCATCAATGATTTGAATAGGAAAGTTATCTTTGATAGTGTACTTGTTGAGTTCTCTATAGTCATAGAACATCTTCTAGGTGTCATCTTTCTTTCTCACCATGATAATTGGTGAAAAATATTCACTTTGGCTATGACAAATGATTCCTACATCCAACATCTCCTATACCATCTTTTCAATTTCACTTTTCTAGGCATAGGGATACCTGTATGGCATGATGTTGGGTGGTGTACTACCAAGAATAAGTTTGATAGCATGATCATACATGCATCTAGGTGGAAATCCTTTTGGCATGTCACCAAAAATAATATAATGGGAATCAATTACTTGTTACAAATCAAGAGGTGGAGATGGCTAAGTTGGTCATAATTCCATGGAAAATAAGTGAGATACAAATCCTTTAGCACCCTTATTGAGAATATTTGTCATTTAATGGGAGCTAAAAATTCATGGAGATTTAGCCCTTAATCCCCTTAGCTCAAATGTCCTTTCTTTAGAATGAAAATTCATGAATAATTCTTGGAAATTTATCTCAATAGTGCCCAGAGTGGTGAGCCATTGTACTCCTAGAATAATATCAGCTCCACCTATGGGAATAGTAAACATAGGAGAATCCAATAGGTAGTCTCCCATGGCTAGCTTAGTACTATGACATTTTCTTGAATAGCTGATAGTACTACTATCTACAATCATAACCTAAAATTTTGGAGCTAAATAAATGAAATAGTTAAAATGAGTAACCACTTACTATTAATGAAGTTGTGTGTGCTCCCAGAATTAATCAAGATAATGACCTTCTATTTCTTAAAGAAACCCATCACCTTAAGAGTTTGGGGATTACTAATCCCTGAAAGGGCATGATAAGAAATAGTAGGCTGAAAGTCTTTAGATTCCTCCTTAAGACCTTCTGCATCCTCACCATGTACTTCTTCATTGTCTTCATTGACATTGGCACCTTTAATTTAAAATAACTTCTTTTTAGTACAATGATAGTATTTGCTCCATTTGCTATCGCAACCATAACAAAACCCTTTGGCTCACTTCTCATCAATTTATCATTGTGTTAATCTAGTGGGCTATGGAAATGATGGTGCTAGAAAGGTGTGATCACAATCAGTACTAAAAGTTTTCCTTTTGACCATCTATTTTTCTTTTGCCATGCATGCCCTAGGGATAACTTATGATACAGATATTGGGTTAAACATTCAAACCTTGAATTATATTCTATCTTTGAGGTTACCCAAAAATATATCAATCAAATTTTCCTTAGTGATATCTTCCACCCATAAAGAGAGATTCTAAAATGGATGAATATAATCCTTCATAGTTCTTGTTTGCCATAGTTTGGCTAATTAGATAAAATAGTTCTCAGAGAAATTATTTTGATAATGATCCAACAACTCCTCAGTGAAAATATACCATGTAATAGGAGCACCATTATTTTTCTTTTGAGCACATAACCAGTGATACCAAATGAATTACTCAAGTTCTAGATACAGAGATGCCACTATCACATTATAAGAACTAGGGGTTGGATGTAACTCAAATAAATTATTAATTTGGGTAATCCAAGTGAGAGGATCCTTACCATAAAACTTACGCATGCCAAATTTTGGAAACATCAGTTTCATATTAGCATGGGAGTTATTAGTGTTGAGAGGAGGATTTGAATGTTGAAGTGGAGGGTTGTTAGGCTAAAACTAAGATGCAAGGGAAGCCAATTGCATAGTGATATGATGAAATTAATTATGAACCCAATTAATCTCTTCACATATCCCTAAAACATCAACTTGGACTGTAACAAAGTCATCATGCCTCACCAAGTTCTTTATGTCTACTTAAAGCTGAGAAATTGCCAGATCTGAAGTTCTATATTCCATGTCATTGATAGGAGTCTTAGGAGTTTCTTTCCCCCTTTTCTTCCTTGAGTATCAGGATCTACCATATATAAACCCTAGGAGGGTTTTTTCCCCAAAAAAGTGTACCAAAAGATGGTACCATTGCAATCACCTTACCAAGATGAATCCAACAACTATCTTTATGTACTAGGGTAAAACTTTTGGCACCAAAAAAGTGTACCGATAGAATATAACATTGTGATCATCTCATGAAGATGAATATAATGATTTCAATTATGCAAAGGGAAAAAATTAGAATTTTTTTTAAATATTTTTTTTCAAAAAAGCATTCGAGCAATACTACATTGATGGAAAAAATTAATTCTTCTTGGATTACATGTTATGTTTTTTCACTCCCACCACTCCCACAAGCCATGCCTCACCAGATCCAAAAAATAATGCTACAAAAAACTTTCCCAAATAAAATCTCTAATACCACTTGTAATTAAATTACTTAGATGTTCACATAGCATGATTTTATATCACATAAAAAAGCAAATATGAGATATCACACAATAATAATTGACAATAGAGAAGAATACTAGATAATATAGCAAAGTCATTTTAAGGGGGAAACCGACTCAATAATGTAATAATAGTAGAATACTTAACATAATGAATAAAGGCTAACCCCTACCTCCTATATATATTCTACTTATCCAAGGTTATTCCATAGTCTAACCTATCTAAAAACATAGAAAAATGTAACAAGTATATAAAAGAGGTATGTATGCCATAAGTCAACCACACATATCCCTAGACACACCAATGGTTAAGGGTATATCAATATTTATCTATCTCTTGGGCATCTAATGTGGTATGGTCAATCTCAATGGTTATATCTATTCACACCATACACTATAATCCTCTATCATTCCCGCATATGTTATCTCTCCTGTGATAATAACATATAGTCTATAAATATAACCAGATATGCTATACAACTCTTAGGTCTATATCTAATCCCCAATATGGTCTATATTTTAATACTTGTATAAAAATATTCAACCTTTTTGGTACATATTTACATATACCAAACTATCTCATAACTTTGTTTGGCTTGTAACACTTTATAATGTACTTATGCCTACCAGTGATGTAACAAGGTTTGAATATATAGTCTATATATTACACATATTATACCCATTGAAGATAATTTTTTTTGTTAGAATCCATGTAATATTCATGGGACCCAACTCATCAAGTTCCCTCCTATAAAATATCACATCTCCAAAGTAAGCCCTTCATGCACCTATAATAATATACAATCTATACATAAATGACTTTCCATTTGATCTATATCTAATTTTTATAACTATCCTATCAATTTAAATGTGTTACCTATTATAATAATATACATTGAGAGTGGGGTTGAATCATTTCCCTTAAAAAAATCATTCAATTTCACTTATCATTCATGAAGCATTCATTCAAACAAATACATCAATCAATGCATAAACAAGCATCCACATAAGCATAAAACATATGAACATAAGAGATATGTGGGAAACCCTCATGGGGAATAAAAAAAACTAAAACACATCTTATAAAATATTCCTATAATAAATGGATCGATATTTAGTGAGGCACCAACCCCACAAGGATCACCAACCCCTCACTAGTCAAGCACCAACTCAACTAGGCCTTTAGCAAACACCAACTTGTAATGAGGCACCAATCCCCTAGGTAATTCAACACAAAATTAGATATATATAACCTATGATCATATTTATACACATTATATCTCTCAAACCTACCTCTTAGGCTTCTTTGCTCAATATGCCTCTTATTAGGCTTATTAGGTCAACTGACCTTGATATCCACACAAAAAAACTCTATTATATGTTAATAATAGTATATATAACCTATTTTTATGGTATTTAAGACCTATTTATCCTTCACAATCTTCCCTCTTATTCTCTCATAGGTGTCTTCTCTACTGCTCACATAATTAGGTGTATTAGGCCTTATTCTTATACTATTTTTTGCTCTCATACACCTTAATTGGAAAAAAACCTCTCCACACTTTGTTTACCATTGAAATGGGTCAAATAACACATTTAATACATTAAATATCCACTAAATAGGTCATTTACCACTCATAAGGACTAAAATTACCATCAGGCCTAAAGGAGATGTAATGCAATTAGGCCTTCTCAAGCAAGACGTTACACTTAACCCTCTAGAAAATTATTGAGCCTCCACACGTGGATTAAAAACTTTACATAAACATAAAATATACTCATTCTAACATCCATTTATGTTCATACCACATTTTATTCCAATTCACTACTTGGATCACATCATTAACACTATTCTCAATTAGGTTTGTGCACACTTAGAAAGTCTATCATGAATATCTGAAGTATGATCAAAAATTTAAAAATAAATAATGGAAAAAAATGACATAAAGAGAATATTAATGACCTAAGTGTAATCAAAATTTTCATTATTTCCTTCAAAGGAGAGCTTAAAGCCTTAAAGTCACATCTACAACATGGCCACTCAGAACTGCTTGAATGCTCCAAAATCTAGTCATGAACAATTGACCACCAACATCTATTGAAGGAAATTTCATGAATCTCAATTAAATCATATGAACCTTAAAAACCCTAAAAACATATTAATATGTATTATACTCTTCAAATCTAGGCAAATCACCTCAAACTCATCTCTACCAGATGACTACTCATAACTGCCAATAAGCTAGACAACACAATCATGATGAATGTTATTTTTAACTCATATAAAGACCCTTAAAAGACTAAATATGCATGTAAATATTTCATTTGTGACATATATAACATCCTCTAATAGATATATCACAAGATCTAGTGTTAACTATTGGTTTTATAGGATAATCTATTAACCTTCTCTCTCACAGTCCTTACACAACTAGACAAGTCATTTTGCCTTTCATATTACAACTTATTAAAATTGATCTCAAAATTATATCAATAATGTGTTATATATATATATATATATATATATATCAAATATCATAAACATGTGCACTATATGCATTGACTAATGATATAACATCTCAAACTCATCACTCCATCTTGCATACCCAAAACTGCCATTCTGCATTGAGGATCAGTCATGGTGAT
Organism: Torreya grandis; assembly: GCA_037957365.1. Taxonomy (NCBI): domain Eukaryota; kingdom Viridiplantae; phylum Streptophyta; class Pinopsida; order Cupressales; family Taxaceae; genus Torreya; species Torreya grandis. The sequence continues at coordinate 800,901 of JARHVA010001027.1, forward strand.
TATGACTTTCATCACCTATGTGGAAAATTTTATGGACTCTTGATGACAGTTAATTATTCTATGATATAATTAGGTAAATCTCATAGATAAATATATCATGGTCTAGTGACAATATTGGACTTGTAGACCAATCTCTCAACTTTACATCTTCACTAAATAGGTCATCTTGCGAACAAATTTTTTAGAATTTTCATTTAACATGTTTTAAAGGTATTGAATAACAACATAGTTCAATTGGATCCATCCATAATCCATGGAAACATAACCCTAATCTCAATTTCACTTCTTCCTAGTTTTTCTCAATGTCTTCCTCAATAGGCTTTTAATGATAGGTCAAATTTCATGAATGTTTTATCATATTTGAGGTCTAGAACCTAATCATAAACTATTATGAACATGAAGTACAAGTCACAAGATTTAAAATCCATCCATTTTTCAACTTTGACTCAGTCAACCCTACGTGCTATACTAAAAATTCAAGAAATAAGGGATTTCTTATAGCTTCCACTCACTCTTATAATATACCAATTCCACTTGGAGGTAACTAGGAGAGTCCTCTACATTCTCCAATCATCAAAATAGGTCATATAATCCATTATAATCCATTTCCATCAAGATATTCCATATTGTATCACTATGAGGTTTTTAGGAGGGTTTTAAACTGGTTTTCACTCTTAACATTTATTCATAAAACTCTACCCATGAAACCAAATCCTAATTCTTGTAAATAATTTTTAGGACTATTTTAGATCTCTCCTAAGATATTATCTTCCCATGTAATAGTCACACGTTCCAACAATCATGATAAAATCCTTCTTGGGTCTTCATTTTTTGATTCTACACACACAAGAGACCTTCAAACACATTTTCATGATTTCTCCTTCAACTCAGGACTTGAAAATTCATGATAACTATTGAAACAACCTATTACATATCTAAAAAATCTCACATTATCTCTATCACATTTGAAAATAAACTTTACCCCTCATTATGCCACACTAATTCTCTTTGCACACAAGGCTTATACCTAAAAGCTATACTTAGACCTTGAACACAACATGAAACCTCTTGAAATTTTATAAAAACCTCATAATCATGTCATATAACCTCATACCATGATCGCATATTTCCAATATTCTTCTTACAAGCCTCAAAATTCTCATGATACCTCATTCTACCACCTAGGGTCTTAAGACTAGGTCCATGAGAAGACCACTAAAGAAGAACTTACCCCTTTGGTTCACTCTAAGAGTCATGTGACTAACTCAACACATTATTCAAATTGTCTAGCACTAAATTTCATAACTTCAAGCTCATACACATCCATATCAATACCATCATGCCTCTACAAGACATATCCATGACTAAGAACTAGTGTATCAAACATACCTACTGGGCACTATACCACTTTGAGATCTTCAAGATCCCTTATAAAGCTTACTACTCACCTCCAATAATTTAAGATATGATCCATAACATCTCCCATCATTCTCATTTAACCAAATATACTTAAACCATATAGGTCACTACCCAAGACTGAACTAGCCTTCTTGAACACATAAGACATGAAAATAATTTGTCTCTCTAAACTCATGAAGATTTGAAGATATTCACTAAAGACATGAAACTTACACTACCTCAAACATCATTTTACATTAATGACCTAAGAATATGGCATCAAATACAATTCTCACCTTACTACTCCTTGTTGATATCAATGACAATATATAAACACATGACATCAATGATAACTTTCAACAATCTCCCCCTTTGTCATTGATAGAAAATGACATTGATTGAAAACCATAAATGAACTAATAATTATCAAACTACACTAATCTCAAAAAAATTCTTCTCTCTCAAAATGATTTCTTTTATAAAGAACTTTATCCCTCTTTGACATTAAATGCAAAGGGTTATACACGCTCTCATAAGGTCATCCACACATAGTCCATTGATCCTTAGACCTGACCACTCTTAGAGCTAGAAAGCTCCCCTTTTATCCATACATACTTCTTAATGCTTTTTCTCATTTGGGATCTCAAATCATACTAAATAAAACATGCATCCTAAACTTTTGAAACATCTCACACATACTCGCTCTTAATCTATGTACGCCTTAGAATCATACCAATTGAAGTGAACATACCTCTAACTAAACTACTCCATATGACTTATTCAACCACTTGATTACTTAAAAAAGACACATCTTGACCTCTGATGACTGTTATGACTGATAAGTCTTTACACAACTACCTTAGATCATCAAACCTTATAACATGACCACATAATCAACAAAAAACTGCTCCTTGAATTTTTACTCACAAGAGTCATGCCCATATCTCACATTATACACAAGAGACCTGAGTTAGCTCCTCCTAGATCCATTCTTCACCTCTGATATATGCCTTTTATGATGAACACATTATTATCCATATGAGAAACACTCTACCTTGTTTGACTTCATAATTCCCAAATATATCTTTACACCTATCCTCAAAAGAATCATTCTTACACAACTACCCATCATGCTTCAATAGACTTGGTAGGGTCTAAGACTAGGTTTAGATGTAGACCTAAACCAATAAACACCTTCCTTATACCATAGAATCTAACCATGTAGACCAACTTGGATGACCTCATGAACACCTTAAAACATATTAAATATTTTAACCTATCTTCACATTGTTTCATCAAGTAGTACTCTATTCAAACCTCAACCATAACCTAGATCATGCAAACAACTAGACTTCTTAGTTGTCTTAAAATTCTCTCTATTTGTACTAAGATTGATGCAAAAACTTGCTTCCATTCATCACTATGGATCATGGTACTTTTTTTATGATATACATACATGAGTTACCTTTGAATTGATCATCTATACCTTTATTTCAATAGCTACCTCAAGATAAAAGCCCAGATAGAGACACTCCACTTCATAGGGATCTAGAACAATATGAACTTAAGAGACCCCCAATTCTATAATCTAGTTCTATCAACCATATTTTAATTGTGATATTAATATTATTTCTTTAGGATTCTCTTGGTTTTGATTGACACCTCAGGCTTGATGTCTACATCATCCTTATCCTCTTTGATTGCCATTTTTTTCTTCCAATTCACCATCAATAGATGTTTATTGTACATTCTTTTATAACTTCTTCACATCTGATCCATGTTCAACTACAAATAAATCATTCTAATTGACAAGCTCAATGTGATTACCATTAACTACTTTTGGTATCCATAACTACTTTTGGTATCCAATCTGATCTTATATAAAATTAAAATAACCATAAAATGAATTAAAATACCTTGTTACATTGGGTTGCCTATTTAGAGTTGTTCTTTTCTAGTTTCCTTCATCTTGACCTTATTTTAATTAGTATTATCTACATTATTTTTTATTTGAGTTGACTTCTCATGTTATTTATTAACCTTTCTTATCTTATCTTATCCATGATCTTCTCATGTTTAACCTTCAAGAAGCCAAACTCTGTCTTCAACTAATCACACTTAACTTCCTTTGATCTTAAACTTATATTAACAACCTATAACTAATACTTGAGATATTTTATGGTATTATAATCTTCTTTGGACTCTTTTTCTATGTCATTATTCAAGTTACATATTTTTTCCTCTAGATCCTTGACCACTTTTTTCAACTCTTAACTCTCTTTCCTTAGTTGCTTAGCCATCTTATGATTTTAGGATCACCTTCTAGATTTTAGGCTTGATCCAAAGGACCAAGATCTGATACCAATTGTTTTAATCATAGCCACTGAGAGAGGGGGTGAATCATTTCCCTTAAAACAATCATTCAATTTCACTTATCATTCATTCAAACGCATACATCAACTAATGCATAAATAAGCATCCACATAAGCATACAACATATGAACACAAGATATATGTGGGAAAACATGATGGGGAATAAAATATAATTAAACACATATTGTACTATATTCCTATAATTAATTGATCAATTAATAGTGAGGCACCAACCCCATAAGGATCACCAACCCCTCACTAGTCAAGTACCAACTCAACTAGGCCTTTAACAAGTGCCAACTTGCAAGGAGGCACCAACCCCCTAGGTAACTTAGCACCAACTAAAAAACATAGAAAATTTGATCACATTTAGAAATATATTTCTCACTCAAATAATTATTATCACCTTTTTTTTCTCTGTACACTCTTATATCCCTCACAAACCTACCTCATAGGCTTCCTTACTCACGATGCCTCTTACTAGGCTTATTAAGTCAATTGACCTTGATAACCACATGCATAAACTCTATCATATGTTCATAATAGTATTTATACCCTCTTATAATTTTTTTAAAAACCTATTTATCCTTAAAAATCTTCCCACTTATTCATTCGTAGGTGTCTTCTTTACTTCTCACACAATTAGGTCTATTAAGCCTTATTCTTATACTAGTCTTTTGCTCGCATACACCTTGTTTAGACACAAACATATACATTCATAGATTACCATTAAAATGGATAAAATAATATTTTTCATACATGAAAAAACCACTAAATATTATGGTCAACACTCATAAGGACCAAAATCACAATCAGGCCCACAGGAGACCTAATGCAATTAGGCCTTCTCAAGCAACACGCTAGACTTAGCCCTATTAAAACTCTAACATGGATTTAAAAATTCAAACACAAATAAAATAGATTATTTATAACACCTATTTATGTTTATACCACCTTTTAATCCAATTCACTACTTGGATCACATCATTAGCACCATTCTCAATTAGATCTGTGCACACTTAGAAAGTTTGTCATGAATATCCAAAGTATGAACACAACTTTTCCTAGAAAGAATGGAAAATTATCACATAAAAATAAAATTTATGACCTAAATGTCATAACCATGTGAATTATATCCTTCAACATAGATCCTAAATCCTCAAACTCACTTCTGTAATATGACCACTCAGAACTGCTTAAATGATCCAAAACCTAATCATGAACAATTAACCACAAAAATATATTCAAGAAAATTTAATGAAATATAAATGAAATAATATTAACCTAATAAAAAATAAAAATATATTAATATTTATTATACTCTTTAACTATGGATAAATCACCTCAAACTCATTTCTTCTAGATGACTACTCAAAACTGCCAATAAGCTAGACAACATAATCATGATGAATGTTGTTTTTAACTCATATAATGACACTTACAAGACTATATATTCATGTAAATAGTTTCTATGTTACCTATATAACATCCTCGAATATATATATCACAATATCTAGTGTCGACTATTGGTCTTACATGCCAATCTATTGACCTTCTGTCTTACAGTCCTTACATAGCTAGACAAGGCATTTTGGCTTTCATATTATAGTTTATTAAAATAAATATAAACATTATATAAATAATTTATAGATAATATATATTTAAAAAAACATCAAATTTTTCATTATATACATTAAATCATGATATAACATCTCAAACTCATCACTCCATCTTGCATACCTAGAACTTCCATTCTACCTTGAGGAGATGTCATGGTGATTATGACTTTCAACACATATGTGGACACTTTTATGGACTCATGATGCATGTGAATTATTATATGAAATAATTAGGTAATTCTCATAGAGAAATATATCATGATCTATTGACAATATTGGTCTTGAAGACTAATCTCTCAACTTTACATTATCATTATCTTGTCTTCGCTAGATAAGTCATCTTGTGAACAACATTTTCAACATTTTAATTGAAATAAAAAATATATAAAAAATATGTAAATGTGTTACAGGTTTTGAAAAATAACCTATTTTAATTGGATCTATCCCTAATCTATGTTAATGATTTTACTATTTTGGTAATATTGGAGTCTTGTTCATATTTTGGTTAAGGGTCTAAGCTAATTAAATCAGTAAATAATATTGTAAAAATTAAGCTACTAATTTTTAAAATTTAATTTTAATTTAAACCTTTCTATAAATAGTAATAAATGTGGAGAAAATAATACTTAGCTATAAATTAATTGAGATAGCTGAGATAGAGTTTGGAATTTACTTTAAAAGACTAGGATAGTGTCATAAATCAAGATTTGGCATTCATTTTATGAAAGGATAGGAGTGTCAAAATAGGAAACCCTAGGGTCTAGTGCTATAGTCTTCATCTATCATTATTGTCTAGGAAAACTAAGCTTTTTGGATTTTGTTCACTATGTCTATGTGAGCCTACCTCTAAAATTTTGACTGTTAGATGTCCATAGAACTCCTTGTAGAGTTGATTTAGTCTTCAAACCCTAAACTCCATTATGCTTTGAAATTTTTTTGGAAAGAGGGTGGGGGTTAGTGTGTGTAAGATACACTAAATGTGTATTTGCACACCTTATGTTGGTATGCTTCCTACATACCAATACTTTGAAGAGGGATTAAGCAATATGTAGTTCTCTCACTTGATGTGCTTTGTGCAATAGTGTGTATGAAGATGTAAATGATAAAACTAGGTGTGCTTAAAGTGGCTAGGGACTTGTGTAAGGGTTTGAAAAAGCTTGTGGTTGTATTAGGTGCTTGTATGTAGAGAATTGAGAAATATACCTGAGTAGTCTTGATTTTATTCTTGATTTCTATGTGATATTTTCCAACCCCTTCTGAATGAACTTTGAATGGGCTTTTATAGGGATATATTGGTCATGGTTTGAATGTATTTGCATTAGGACAACAAGGAGGATAAGAACTAAAAACAAATCACCATTAGTGGTAAAAATATACTTGGATAGGAGCAATAAAAATAAACACCCTAGGGTTTGGTGATATAGTCCAAGTTGGGCATTATTATCCTGAAGGAGCATTACCCAAGGGGGTGGAATCATCACAAGAAATTCTACTTGGATGAGGTAGAATCACTGTCTAGAAAGTTAAGGATGATTGGGAATCAATGAAAATATGTCTATGAGGGTCATAAGAGAAATCAAGAGGGACATATGGGTTGGGTATCATGAGCCACACTCAATTACCAATTTTCACATTTTATATGACTACGTTTTCTCCCCTTTATTTTAGTGATGTAGCAAAGTGAAATACTAGGACAAAGGAAAAATAGAAAGCATACCTAACATTACCTGTAAGGGTGAATCTCATCAAACTATGTAATGTTGGGTGTGTGTAGAGAGAGCACATCGTGAAGTGTAAATCTATAAGAGAAAACAAAGATTAGATCAATTATTAATAGATATGCTATATCTAAAATCCGAATGTAAAAATATGGGTAAGAGAAAGATGAAGAGAAAGGAATGGATACACCTCACTGGGTATGCAAACCAATACAAAAATTGTTGTGGTATTGAGTGATGTCAGATGATGTTGAGTAATGTTAGATATGTGTTGTACCAAAAGTAATATCATGAATGGAGCTGAGTGCTCAATTCCCTAGGAATGGATCAAAAATGCAAAGGCTAACCCTTTAGCTCCATCATCACTCACTAAGTGAAGCTATGTGATCATGCAAGTGTTAATAAATGTTTGGACTATGTGTCCAATCCCTCTAAGTAGGTGGCTCAAGAATTTAAAGGCTAGATAGTCCTTTGGATCCATCATTGCCCCATAAATTGAAGCTATAGACTGATACTGATATGAAATGTGTGTCATATGGGATGGCTGCTAAAGCTTATGAATGATCTGTAATCTAAAAATGTGACATGGATAGCTAAATGTTTACTAGAAACTAGGCCAATCTTAGCCAACTTAGAAAATGTGGAGATTAGGATTGTATGTATGAAAGCCACTCAAAAATTGGGATATAAGCTTATGTGGAAGCTAGTAAAAAATGATTTCAACCACCCACAGATGGATTAAGTCATGCAACTAATGAGAATGCCTAGGTAATATGTTAAACTTGGAAAGAAAAGAAGTCAAATTTACCACGTACATTGCCTCCAATCACTGGTGTCTAAAACATAGATTCTGATTTTGAAGTTATACCAACTACCTAATCTAAAAATAGAAATGAGAGTCATCATGCCACACTTGATTCCCCCTATATCTAGATTCTATAATAAAAACTATTCTAAAATTATTGAATATGAACTGGTCTATGTGTGCAAAATTGTAGTTGAGCTTACCTTTCTACCTATGTTTGGAAAATCTATTATTTTTTTATTTGGATAGGAGTACTAAAATCAAACACCCTATTATCTGACATTGTAGTCCAATCTTGGTGCTATTATCTTGAGTTAATTTTGATGATTGTTCTATAATTTTCACTATCTGCCTGGTCTATTCTACCTAGTTTGAAGTTTAGTTATTGTTCTGGGTGTGAACACTATAGCTGGAAGCTATCTAGAATTTTGAAACTATGGCTTCTCTAAAAGAGACCTCCATGGAAGTGTATGAACTATTTGTGTTGGTGATGGAAGCCTCAACTATGTCTAAATCTAAATTGGAGGAAGAATTGAAACTGGTGGAGAAACTAAAATTGGTGGTTGAATTGAAATTGTTGATATCAAAGTAGAAGATGGCTCTAAAGTGGGGATTGTTAACTCATATGGAGCTCCACCAATTATAAAAACTTATTTATCATGAATAAATTTCACATATCTATGAATTATATAAGGTACTACTTGAATTTTTTGAATCCATGGTCGACCAAATAACATATCAAAAACTCTTACACTAGGAACAATAGTAAATGGTGTGGCCATATGTGTTGGACCAACCTATAGAGAAAGTACAATCTCACCCAATGAACTTTGTATGTGCCCACTAAATTCACTAATAACTATGTTTGTTGGTGCAATATCTTTCTCTAAATATCCCAAATTCTGAAATAATGTTGTAGTGCACATGTTCACATTGGATCCATTATTTATAAGAATAACATGAATGGGATGATTATGAATTTAAGCTCTTATAAAGAGTGCATGGTAATCTAAATAATCTTCAACTATCTCATATTTTGAGAAGTAGATCAAATGTCTAGCTAGAACTCTAGAATTGTATACACCAATCATATTACTCAAAGGATGTGACTCAACTAAAAGTTCCTGATATGTAGCTGGTGGAGGATGTGCATGATATACATGATGAACACTTGATGACTCCCCTGTCTCTTGTTTAAAATTTTGTGGGAAATGATTTGAGAATTTCAAAGCTTTATCTTGTGTTTGATTTACATGAGGAGGCTCAACTAAAGTGCCAAGATCAATAATGTTTCCATCTATCAAGTCTTGTATCTTATGTTTCAAACTAATGCATCTATTTTTTGTATGGCTTGGTGCCCTATGAAAATAAAAAAATGCATTCTAATCATATCCCTATGGAAGAGGCTTTATTTGATCAACTTCTTGAATAATAGGGAGAGATATGATATTACATTCCAAAAACTATTGTAAAACTTTGGCTAGAGATACTAGTAGATTGGAGAAAGTTCACTTAGGAGGTGTTGATAAAACCACTCACTAAGGGGGATCTAAAGCCACATTGATTGTAGGTTGATTCTAACTCTTTTTATCATTGACCTTTACTTTGTATGAGAATTTGTTGTTAGTCTTGTTTATTGTTTCTAATATACTTGTGTGTTTGAGTTTGCCCATTGGAAATTAGTGTGACTTCCCTTTCCTTTAGTGTATGACATAATTCAATGAAAGAAGATAAGCTTTTGAAAATTATTGATTCATGTAAAGCTGGTAGAAGACTTTTTGAAGAGATTTTGTAACTATTTATCAGCCATGGGACTAGTCATCTTAACCAAGATAGTCTTATATCGAAGAACATAATATGTGAGATGCTCATTTGACCTTTTTTTCTATTGTGTAGCTTGGATATATGAAACCTTATCACTAATGTTAATGTTGAAATGAGCTAGGAACATGTCAGCTAAAGGATTGAATGCATTGATCGACTAATTTGGTAGACTATAGAACCATTATAAAGCATAATCCTTTAAACTCCATGGAAATAACTTGGTTATTAGCTAGTCATTTGGCACATAATCCAATAATGCTACATGAATATATCTCAAGTGTGTTTTTATATCACCCTTTCCATCATATAGAGTGATCTTGGGTTGAACAAAGCCTTCTGGCAAGGGTGATGAAGCAATATGATGTGCCAATGGTATATGAAGTAGAGCAACATAATTCAAGGGTTGTGTAGGTCTAAAATCACCTTGCTCAAGATGTATCACCTTGGATTGAAGAGATTTTATCTCTTGCACAAGGGTTTCTAAATCAAGAGACAAAGATGTACTAGCTATAGCTGGTGGTATCATAGAGGTAGGTTGAGCTGCTATAGGGGGTTGTTGAGACATAGTTACCCCTGTAGTGTCATGTGAAACTAGTTGCTCTGTGGTTTGAGAAGACTAACCATTGTTCACTTTTTATTTTTATTCTTATTGTATTTTAAGCATGTCATATTGCATGTTCGGTTTTTTATTTAAGAGTTCTTGAAGTTCCTTTTTATCAATTTCATCAAAATTGGTGTATTGGGCCATAGTTAAGGTAGGAAAATAATTTGAAAATTGATTGGAATTTTTGTAATAAGAAAGGTGCTATAGAAGGAAAGTATTGAATATAGGAGATGTAAAGGCCTAAAAATATCAAATTGGAAAGTGCATAAAAGGATACGAATCTCACAAACATGTAAGGTGATACCTCAAAAGCAATGGGACCTAGTATATGCAACTAGAGTTTTGAAAATTGATATTTGTAAAATTACTATAGAATTGTAAAATTTGATGCTAATTTTTAATTTAAATATGCAATTAAAAAATCATAAATTCATTAGAAAAATTGTGATTTAAAGGGACCTAGTGTATGAAACTAGGGTTTGGAAAACATAATTTTAAAAACTACTAAGGTAAATTTAAATGTAAATTTTTGATTTAAATATTTAGGAAAAAGTCAAAAAAAATGCTATAAAAATTAGAGGAATTTTCCCTAGGGTTTTTAGGGGTTTTAAAAATGAAGTAAGTCAGGTTCATCAAATGATTTAACTATTTTGGGAATATTGGAGTCCTATACCTATTTTAGTTAAGGACCTAATCTAATTAAATTAGTAAATAATATTTTAAAAATTAAGCTACTAATTTATATAATTTAATTACAATTTAAACCTTTCTATAAATTGTAATAAATGTGGAGAAAATAAGACTTAGCTATAAATGGACCGAGATGGTTGAGACATAGTCTAGAATTCATTGTGCAGGAATGGAATAGTGTCATAAATCAATATATGGCATTAATTTTATGAAAGGATAGGAGCACTGAAATATGACACCTTGGGGTCCCACATTATAGTCCTCTTCTAATGTTATTATCTAGGAGACCTGATCTTTTTGGGTTTTGTTCGTTATGTCTGTGTGAGCCTACTTGTGAAATTTCAATTATTAGATGTCCAAAAAAATCCTTGTAGAGCTGATTTAGTATTTAAACCCTGAACTCCATTATGCTTTGATAAATTTTGGGAAAGAGGGTGGAGGATAGTGTGTGTAAGATGCACTGAATATGTATCCACATCCCTTGTATGGGCATGTTTCCTACATATCAATACTTCAAAGAGGTATCAAGCCATATGTAGTTCTCCCACTTGATGTGATTTGTTTAATAGTGTATATAAATATGCAAATGCTAAAATTGAGTGTTCTTGATGTGGCTAGGGATTGGTGTAAGGGTTTGAACAAGCATGTGGTTGTATTGGATGATTGTATATAGATAATAAGGAAATATGTTTGAGTAGTCTTTATTTTATTCTTGTTTGCTTTTTGATATTTTCTAACCCCTTCTAAATTAACTTTAAAAGGGATTTTATAAGGATTGATTGGTCATGGGTTTAATGTATTCATGTTAGGCTGACAAGGAGGATAATAAATGGAAGGAAATGATCATTGGTAGTAGAAATACACTTGGATATGAGTGTTATAAATGGACATCCTAGGGTCTGATGATATATTTCAAGTTGGGTGATTTTTTCGAGAAGGAATGGGACCTAGGGGGATGGAATCATCATTAGAAATGCTGCCTAAAAGAGATGGAATCACTATCTAGAAGGTTATAGATGATTGGGAATCAGTGAAAAGATGAATATGAAGGTCATGAGAATAAGAAAGAGGGACCTATGGGTTAGGTGTCACAAATCAAACTCAAGTTACCAATTTTCAAATTTTATATGACTACATCTAAAATATCCCTAATCTCATTTTCACTTATGCCTGGTTTTTCTCACTATCTTCTTCACTAGGCTTTTAGTGATAGGTCAACTTTCATGAATAGTTTAACATATTTGAAGTCTATAACCTAATAAAAACTATCATTAACATGAATTAAAAGTCACAAACTTTAACCTCCATCTATTTTACAACTTTGACTCAGTCAACCTTCCCTGTTATATCCAAAATCTAAGAAACAAGAGATTTATTATAGTTTCCACTCACTCTTCTAATAAACCAATGCCACTTAGTGGTACCTTAGAGAGTTATATACATGTTTAAATAATCAAAATAGGTCATCCAATCCATTTTGATCCATTTACATCAAGATCTTCCATATCAGGTCACTATGAGGATTTTGGGAAGGTTTTAGACCAGTTTCCGTTCTTAACATTTGTTCATAAAGCTATGACCCTAAAACCAACTCTAAGTTATTTTAAATAATTTATAGGACCCTTTTACATCTTTAACTAAGAGATCATATTCTCATGAAATAGTAACATGTTCCAACAAACATGAGAAAATCCTTCTCAGATCTTTATCTCTTTATTTTGCACATACAAGAGACCTTCAAACTCATTTTTATGATTTCTCCTTTAACTCGGGACCTAAAACTTCATGATAACTCTTGAAAAAACATTTTACACCTTTGGTAAATCTCACATGAGTTATATAACCTTGTAAACTAAACTTGACCCCTCATTAGGCCATATTAGGTATCTTTACACACTAGGCCTATAACTGAAAGCCATACTTAAACCTTGAACACACCTTAAAAACATCTTGAAATTATCTCAAAACCTCATACTCATGTCATGAAACCTCATACCATTACCACATATTTCTAATATTCTTCTCATAAGCTTCATACTACTCATGATACCTCATTCTGCCACTTACAGTCTTAAGACTAAGTCTATGAGAAGACCACTAAAGAAGAATTTACCATTTTGTTTCACTCTAAGATTCATGTGATTGAATAAAAACCTTTCTCACATGATATAGCACTAACTTTCATAACATCAATCTCATACACATCTATATCACCACCATCATGCCTCTATAATCCATATCCATACTTATGAACTAGTCTATCAAACAAACCTACTAGGAACTATACCATTTTAACATCTTCAAGACACCTTCTGAAGCTTAATACTCACCTATAGACATCTCATATGGGATACACAATATCTCCCATTATTCCCCTTTTACCAATTTTCCTTAAACCATATATGTTACTACCCAAGATTGAACTAGCCTTCTTGAACATATAAGACATGAATACAATCTCTTTATGAACTCATGAAGATATGAAGATCTTCACCAAAGACATGAAACTTACATTACCTCAAACATTTTTTGAAATTAATGACCTTAGGCATATGCTATCAAAGACAAATCTCACCTTACTGATCTTTATTGACATCAATGAAAATACACAAAAATATGACATCAATGATAACTTTCAACACTCCCACGCCCATACCTATAATAGTTTGGATGGGACATGCTAGATCTTCCCTTATACACAAAAAAATTAAAGTGTTATTAAAAGTGATCCAACACACATGGTATCAATGTGCATTATATCAAACTCTCCAACATTCCTTTAATCACATCTAATAATCCAACAAGAAATAATATCCCATGCTTATCTGGTAGTATCATCACACCAAAAAGAGCTATCAACACCAGTGTCAACCCATCACTTTCCTCCAATGCCATGTAACCATATAAATGTATCATGCATTATATCTTTAGGATAATTTTCTCCCCAAACACACTAGCTAATGAAAGTTACTAAACAATATACCTCCATTATAGCTTCACACCCCATGTCAAGATGTGAATTATCCTTCACACATCATCTAGTGTGATAGTCATCTCCCTTATTTAGAACTAGAATGTACTCTTATTTGAGTGATAGTGATCTACCAATGTTGTTAGTAATACCTTATAAACATGAATCCTTGACATCCATGCAATGTAGGATAACCCCACCACCTCTAACACACCCACCTCATATTTAGTGTGTATGCAATGAGTTAGGATTAACCTACAACTTATCATATCTAAGATATCTAGACTTAGATTAGTTAAATTAAATATGTGAACATAGGAATCTGATAAGGACAGATTAGTATCATGTTAGTATAGGAAATCAAATCCAAAAACAAAACACACTAATGAACTACCACCTTATGCCTACATATTAGGGGGAGCTTAGTGAGGAAAAACCATTGATAAAGCACAACTAGAATGTAAGAAAACAAAAATTTTCACCTTCCTTGAAATCTCCAAAGGATCTCCTTGTTGGCTTTCTCAGCTTGTGCTTCAAAGGTCTTTATCAATGGAGCTTTGGCTATATCCAACTCCTCTTGGCATCATTGGCTTGGTGAATTTGACTTGTGAAGCTTCACTCAATAATTTGGAATAATAAAAATATAACAAAATCAATTTTTAAATCATTTGAGCATGGTAACTTTGGCTTGAGAGAGATTAAAATTATGAGTGTGAGGCCTTCTATTTATAGATTTTCCCATTTAATTAGAATGGATTTGAACCATCCATCTCAAGATGAAGATGTGTGGCTAGTAATCCATTAAATTTTGGAAGCTAAAATCAATAAATGCCCTCATAAATATTTAGGATAGAGAGGCATTAAAGAGGCATGGAAGGGCTTAATTAGATATTTGTTGCAATTATGGCTTATGGATGCCACCCCATATATGATGTCATTAAGTGATGCAAATATATCATAATCAATTTCCATTAATGAATTAATCAATAACCTCCATGGAAAATCCATTTAATATCTTGATTCAAATTAATTATCTTTAAACATGATTAATCAATTTATGTGTAATTCTTTGGAAATTAGTGCTCAAATAATCAAACTGGTCAAAATCTCCTATTATTAGATCAAAATTTTACTAGAGTGGAATTGGAAGGTGATGTTATATGTGTTGGAACCGTTATGTCATTTAGGATGTTGCCAACACAAAATAACAAAGGCAAGTGCCTCGTAAAATATAATTGGTAGAAAAGAGAAATTCAAAATACCCAGATGAGAAATCATCATTTTGACTCAAAATGAATTGATCAAAGTTAGGTATCTCATAAAATTCATTACCCCATTTAGGGATACATTGGCTAAAATTGGCATTTGTATATGAAAAATTCATACCATTTAATGTGTTTTAGTGATTTTGGCCTAAATTGTGCATCTTGGGTAGAAATTGGTCTAAAGCTTGGTCAGAGGTCATTGGTGGCTAGTTTTAGGTGTCTACAACTTTCCCCTATTTGGAAAAGTTTTATAATTTATAGGCATAGTAACATCTTCTCAAAGAATGAAAAAGGTCTTATTTTCCTACAACTTCAATGAAAATGGATGAACTGTATGTTCCCCCTCAAGGAAATGGCTAGCAAAGGGGTTGAAAATTGATCCCTCAAAAAGAGGAAATGATTAGACCAAAAAGATGAAAATGATGGGATGAAAACGTTCCCAAATTTTGAAAATGTCACTAAAAATTCAAGTGGAATGGTGTACAATGGTTTTCCCAAAGGTGGTTATAATCATTATACTTTGATAGTGGCAATGTGGTATGATAACACAATGATTTTTCCAAAGGCAATTATAATCATTAAGAATATGGAGTTTCCTAGTGAGGATAGAAAATAGGATAAAAACATGCCCCATTTAGGTAAAAGAAAGTAAATGATTTTCCCAAAGGTGGTTATAATCATTTACCCTCAAATTGTTGAGAACATAAATATTTGCCCAAAGGTAGTTAGAATCATTAAGAATGGTTATAGTATGGTGTACAATGACTTACCCATAGGTGGTTATAATAATTGGACATTAATTATGGAAAACATGATTGATTGGTTGATTATTTAAGATGTGATGATGACAATGTGATACAAAGGATAAAGATGAATTTTCTAGTAGGGAGATGCTCGTCTAAACTAACAAAGGTTGAAATTATTTCATTATTTAATTACTCTATTTGAAATATTATTAGGATTGGATTGAAATTTTGTTAATGTTTATTCTAAGAAGATGATGTTGATTCTATTGATTTATAGACTTATTTAAGATAATTTTTTCTATAACATGTGATGGTAGGCATTATGATAGAACACCATGAGGACTTGGCTGAAATATGTAAAAGGAATGACTCCCAATATCCAATATTTAATGGGAAAAAATGCACCAATGATAAAAACCATGATGATAATTTATACATATGAATAGGGATTTATTCAAGTATAAATTCGTACAGAATCACCTAATTAATGCACATAGATTGAATTAAGGCAACAATGCTGAAAGCAAATAAACAAGCACATAAACAAAAAACAAATAAGAAAACAAGTAAAGAAACAAATAGCATTAGTACTAATGTTAGTATAGATAATGTGATAAACATTTACCTTAGAAAGTAGGTGATAATTTAAAAAACAAACATGAAGGGCGAATAGAATAAATGGAAGGGGGTGGCCAAGCTATCTCCGTATGCACTAGGAAAATAGATGCTACCTACATAGTTCCATAGACATGATGATCTAATAAAAACTTTAGGTCAAATGTAGTTCTCCCGAGAAATGAGAATAAAATAATAACTAATAGAAAAAACATGATCGATGTGATATAAGAATAGGAATTGTCTTGGAAAATGTCAAGTGCATGGGATAAAAGGGATAAAAATGAAGGGGAAACTAAGAAACAAGTGATTTTCTTGTAACCTAGTAAGGGTTCCAAAAATCCTTATTGAAAATAAGTGGTCAATGTTTTTGGTTTTTCTAAATGATTTTCTAATGTTTTTGGAATTTCTGAGTATCTCAACTCAATTGAGAATGATGAGACACTAAACATTCCAATCTCACAAAACAATGATAGCATGGATTAGGATGCTTATAAAATGATGAAAGTGTGGCTTAGGTTGCTCATAAAATGGTGAGAGTGTGGATTAGGTTACTCTAAAAATGATAAGATCATGACTTAGGTTGTTTTCAAAATGGTGAGAGTGTGGCTTAGGTTGCTCACAAAATGCAGGAGTGTGGCTTAGGTTGCTTACAAAATGGAAAGAGTATGGTATAAGGGGGAGTGAGATGACCTCAACATGAATCAAATATGAATCACATAGTCCCAAAATAGGCCTAGGTCATAATAGTTTCACATTATAATAGAGATTATAACTAGTTTAGTAACCAATTCAAAAAGGCAAAGATGGAAAATGGCACAATACATCATAGGAATGGCAAGGTGGTACTTCAAGGCATGATAAACAAGTGTTGTCCCTAAATTTCCCATAAATAATCATAATTATGAAACAATGGAATAGGACAATGATACCGATTTTCCCATATGAAGTTATAATTAGTAGCATGAAAATGAGAAAAAATGAAACAATAAGTAAAGGATGAAACTAACAAACTTCTATGGAATGGAACAAGGTCAAAGGGCTAGGTAGGGAGGTAGAAAAAAGATTTGTTGAGGGGAAAGGTATGGTATAATGAATACACAATAAGATAATGATAGGCTAGTAGGATGGTAGGAAGGATGATAGAATGGTATGGTATAAAGAAAAATATTGATAATATGGTACAACATGAAATGGTCCTCATAGACAATATATCATGTCACTCAAGAATTGTAATTCTTGAGGTGTATAATGTTCATTGTCTCATCAATTTCCTCTCCATATAAATTAATGAGCCTATATGCTTCAGTGCCAAAATTTTCAACAATAATGAAAGGGCCTATCTAGTTTGGTTCGAACTTGACTTTATGTTTCTTTTTGGCTATGGTATTATTTTAGTTATCTTTAAGGACAATATCACCAAGTTAAAATTATCTATACTTGACACATCAATTGTACTATCCATGGAGGTAGTTTTGATATGTTTGTATATTATTGAGTATGATCATGCATTTCTCATCAAGTAGTTATAAATCTTGTATGTGAGCCACTCGACAATATTCATCATCTAGTAAATGTTTCAAGGAGATGCATATAGAAGGTAACTTGACCTCAATGGTAAGAATGGCCTTAGTGCCATAAAAAAGGAATATGGAGTGGCTCTTGTGGGGGTACAATGATTAGTATAGTATGCTCAGAGGGTGAAAAATATTTTGAGGTGCCAATCATGACCAACATAATTGATAATATTTTTAAGGATGTTGACAATGATTTTATTAGATGCTTCTACTTAGCCATTACCTTATGGGTAATATGCTGTGGAAAAATGTTGAGTAATATTGTACTTAGCACATAGTGATGTGACATATTTATTTTTAAATGATCCACCATTATCAAATATAATGTTAGAGGGGATACCATAACATCAGATGAGATGATTAAAAATGAACTTGGACATTTGCTTTCCAATCATGTAAGTGAGGTGTATAGCTTTGACCCACTTAGTGAAATATTCTATGGTAATAAGAATATGTTTATGTCCATTAAATGATGTGGGGTTTATCTTCCCAATGAGGTCAAGGCCCCATGTATCAAATGGCCATGGTGTAAGCATTGGTTTTAGAGTCTCATCTAGGGCATGAATCAGATTAGCATGTCATTTTCATTTTTCACACTTCTTCATATATGTATCTACATCTAGATTTATTATAGGATAATATTACTCGATATGCAATATATTTTTGTAGAGGATAATACCACTAGTGTGGGATCCAAATACTCTTTCATGAACTTCACATAATGCTATAGTAGATTCTACCAAAATTAAACAACAAAGTGGAGTTTAATCAAAACTATGATGGTAAAGGGTTGATCCAAGTAAGGTATAAAGAGTGGTTTGGTGAATGAAGGATTTATATTTCTTATAGGATAAATTAGGTGGAAAAACATGGTCATGTATATAGGCATATAGATCAAAATACTAAATAGAGTTGGGACGAACAATATCATAGATCATCATAATGGTCGAAGGTACATGAGTTGGCACTAGCAAATTCTTAACGAGGAACTAATACTCTTTAGCCATGTCTATTTGGCAAATTAGAGATCAAATAGTAGCCATAACATCTATGGTTTTGTTACTTGCCCTTAGTATATGTTTAAATTGGACATCAACAATTTGTCTTTTGAGAGTGTTAACCATGGCCTTGTATGGCACCAACTTATCATCTTTGGTCTAAAAGTGGTCTATAACCTAATTGATTATTAATTGAGAATCACCATAAAAATTAAGATGTATGTTCCATTATATTTCTTGTAAAATCCCTATAATAATTGATTCATATTTGGCCATGTTGTTAATATAAGGAAAGCTGATCTAGAATGATTTAGGGATTGAATCCCCATGTGGTGTAATAAATAAAAGGCCTACCCCTGATCCATGTGTTGTAATGATCCATCAAAATATAGCTTCCAATTATCCTCTTTAAAAGGTTTTTCAATGATGGTCATTATTGATTCATCAAGAAATTGGAATGTGAATAGTTATATATTGGCAAGGGATGCTTCAACAAGTTGATCTACAAGAACTTGCCACTTAATGGCTTTTTGGTTGACATACTTGATATCAAACTCACTGAAAAGCATGATCCATTTGACCGTGTGGCCTTGTAAAGATATTTTAGATAGTAGATACTTTAGTGGATCTATTTTTGAAATTGCCATGGTCTTATTATTTAACATATAATGGCATAGCTTATGAGCTGTGAAGACTATAGCTAAACAAGCTTTTTTAATGGGCATATAATTATGTTCATACATGACCAGTGTATGATTTAAGTAGTACACAAAATACTCCTTTCCATTATCATCATGTTGAGGTAAAGGTGCCCCCAAGGTATTTTTTGTAGCTGATAGATACAATAAGAATGACTTTCTCCATATAGGAGGCAACAAAACATGTGGATTCACTAGATAGTTCTTTAATTGCTAAAAATCTATCTGACAGTGATCATCTTAGTGAAATGTGACTCCCTTCTTTAGAATATACATAAAAGGGTGGCATTTATTATCAAACTATGATATGAATCATTGGATAAATTGGATCTTGCCCTGCAAGCTATAAAGTTACTTTAAATCACTTAGTGGTGGCATTTGAGTTATGGCTTGTACTTTGGCTAGATCAACTTAAATGCCTCAATGAGACATAATGAATCCAATAAATTTTCCTAAAGTAAGTCCAAAGACACACTTCTTAAGATTTATCCTAACTTTTTACTCTTGCATTCTTTCAAATATTATGCATATCACTACTAGATGATCAGCCCTAGTCTTTGACTTGTCAAGAATGTCATCGACGTAGTCTTCAACAATGTCATACATCATATCATGAAATATGATGGTCATGGCTCTTTGGTATGTGGCTCTAGAATTTTTAAGACCAAATGTCATAAATTGATAATTGAATGTTCCCCATAGAGTGGTGAATATTATCTTATGTTGGTCTTCTAGTGTTATTTTGATATGCTTATACATTGAAAATCCATCCATTAATGAAAGAATTTCATAACATGTGGATTAGATGATCATGTCAATGTTTGGAAATATAAAATCATCTTTAGGGAAAACTTTATTTATATCTCTAAAATTAGTGTAGATGTTAATTCCTTATGGATATTTGATGACTGACACAACATTTAAAATCCATTCTAAATAATTGATCGAATGAATACATCCTACTTATAAGATTTTTCCCAACTCTTTCTTTACTAATATAGTAATGTGAGGATGCATCTTATGCAACTTTTATTTCATTGGTTAGGCATTAGGTAATGTACCACAAGGTGGTGCATAACCAAGGTGGGGTCCAAATCTAGTATGTCAAAATAGGCCCATGTAAATATGTCAAAAAATTCCATCAAAAGGACTATAAAGACTTCACATTTCCTCTTAGTAAAGGATATGCCTAGCTTGATCCATTTTGGGTCATCTGGAGTCTCGATGTTGACCTATGTTGTGTCCTCCACTAGAAGTGTTGAACCATCTTCAAGGATAGTGGGTAATGATTTGAGCTAATTGGTCATGTTAGAGTCCTCTATTAGGACATGTTCTTTGAGTTCTCCTAGGCATGATGAATAAAAATACCCCTTGGGAGATATGGCCATGTGAAAAAGGTAGTTGGAAACTCTTGAATGATTCGATCAAAATCTTATTGTTCTTCAAAATTGAACTTATACTCATAAACAAGTTCTTTATTGGTGGTCTCCTGAGCTATGCTTGAAGAAGATTGAACACCCTTGTCTAGTGGCATCTAAAACAAATTTTCACCACTAGATTGGCCTTTTTCTTTACTTTTTACCTAGTCAAAAAGTGCCTTGAAGAGGTTTTCACTTTGGGACCTCAATGTTTTATTTATTTTATTTTGTCTAAGGT
Source organism: Torreya grandis (assembly GCA_037957365.1). Lineage (NCBI taxonomy): Eukaryota > Viridiplantae > Streptophyta > Pinopsida > Cupressales > Taxaceae > Torreya > Torreya grandis. Next base: position 822,458 of record JARHVA010001027.1, read on the forward strand.
GTTCACCTATTATTCAAAAGAGGATTTAGGATCTAATTTGATTGAGAACCCTAATTTATGGTCCCACAATGGAAAATTATCCCTAAGACCTAGAAAATCATAGAAAGCCTCATCATTTTGAAACTCATTAATTAACACATTGGATCCTTCTTAGTCTTAGTCTATCAGTTGGGGATAATACAATGGAAGTGGGTTGTGATGAATGACTAGTTTAAGGGTACAAATGGAATGAGTGTCAAAAAAATTGGTCCCATCTAGGTCATCAAAAAGGCTATGATTAGACTCTAATTCATTGTTAGCATAATCATCACTATTCATAAGCATCAAAGCATAATTAAGGTACATGGGGTCACCCCCAGGTGGTTTAAATCCAAGTTTATAGGGTCTTTTGTACTTAGTCATAGAATTTGGTTCAAGTGTTCCCTATTGATTTGTTTCAAGGCCTCCTCCTTCATAATATTGGTTTTTAATGATCCTATTAGGAATAGGATATTTTGCATTTTCATAATAATTTATCTATTTCTTATTGTATAACCATGATTAATCACCTTCGAGAGGGTCTTATTCTAGGCCAGAGGCTAGTATAAACATGATGGGTATTAAACTACAAGTTTTTCCTTTACCCTTCTATTACTATTCTAGATGAAGTGGTTTAGATTTTGGTCTTCCAAAGGACTTGGGGTTATATTGAAAGTTTTCAATGTGAAAGGTGTCATGGGCTAAATATTCTCTTGGGACATTAGCTAAGATGGTATAATGATTGGATATTTCAAGAGGTGGCATGTGGGAAAGTGAATCAAGGGTATTAAGATAAATGCAGTTGTCCTCTGGTAAATCAAATAGAATTACCTTTCCCTTGTCTTATTTGGTAACTAGATTCATGCCAAAATGGTAATTATAGCTCTTTAAATTAGTCTCTATATGTTTACAATGCTCGTATGGATGCAAGTCTATTGGTACACAAACCTCCATTCCTGAATGGGATAACATGATACATTGGTGCAACATTGATGAGACTGTATAAATTTCATGTAAAAAAGGTCTACCCAAAAGCATATTATATAACATTTCAAGATCTAGCACATGGCAAAGAGTATCATGGGTCAAGGGCCCAAGGATAATTGATAAATAAATTATACCTTGTGATTCTCATTCTTCATTATTGTAGGCTTTAATGGTTACTATTTATATTAGGATATTTGTTGTCATATACCCAAGAAGCTTGATGAGCTTTCGAGGCACTATGTTTGTACTTGATCTATTATTTATAAGGAGACATTTCACTTTGTTCCTCTTTATGTAAATGTTGGCTAAATTTTGCCCATATACAAATATTCTACCTGGATAGATTGATTGGGTAGAGTTCTTGACTAACCAAATGATCAAATTAATTGAGAAAATGAAGATGAGTCAGACCATCAACACACATCATGTATAAATAAATATGTTAGTCTAGTTACAAATTTTATATATGCACTTGGGAGGTCAACCAAAGCCAAATGAATAAATGGACATGATGATTTTGGTCCCATAAACATTATTTGCAAATTTCCTGACTTGATGAGTTATCTATCTCAAGTTATAAGTGTCAAATTTGAATAATTAGAATGAGATGTGCATGTAGACGTCAAGTTTAAGCCTTATAAAATAGCCATTTAGATTAAAATGTTCTAAATATGAACACATGGATGACAAGTGGCAAGATCTTAGGTACCCATACAAATATCCAATGACACATGTTTACTGACAAGGCCAATGGGTTTAAGATGATCAATAGTGTATGATTCATTATATAAAAATAGATCAATGGTGAGTGAAAATTCAACAAATCAACAAATCTTGAAGACAAATGCATAGTTACCGAGTGTCACAACCATGGTAACTGCTAGGCAAATTAATGAAGTGCATTCACTTATACAAATTAGGTTTGATGGTGATTGGTGGGTCAAAAGGTCAATGGATCTTAAGAGTAAATGCATGGTGACAAGTGTCTTAAGCACATTAAATTGGTAAATGATATATGGAACACATTCATTCATATAGAGAAAAATCAATAGTGAAAGTAAGGTCAATAAGTCAATAAATTTCAAATCAAGTGTGAGGCCACCAAGTGTCTAACTTTGATATCCCTGAATCAATAAGGCAATGGCCAATGGATAAAAGCAAGCCCAAGAGAATTCTAGTAGAGGTTGACGAAGTTGTTTTTGACCCAAGAAAGAAAATGCATAAGAGCCAAGTTTAAAGATGATCTAGGTTGAACTAAAATAGATATTTTAAGTTTCAAAGATACCATTGAATCTCTATGAATTCATAATAGGTCTTTTTAGGCCTAATAGAGATCAAAGATGGCTAGCTAGTTATTGATATGAGATCAAGCAACCTATGTATCTCCATTATAATTATGGATATAGGAAAACTAATAAATGAGATTGGTTTTCCATCTATAGTAAATCTATATTCAGGTTGGAGTAAATGTAGACATAAATGAGATATGGAGAAATGTCTCATCTTCTGATGTAGTCATAGCTCTGACAAACAACTAGCTAAAATAGATACAGTCATGGATTTGTTAGGTTCAAGATATGAGGATTTTTTCCTCATATGCAAGTCAAGTGGAAGATGGTGTAGATTCCCAGGATGGAGATCTGGTAGTTAGAGAAAATAGATGGGGCATTTAATAGATTTTTAAGGGTTTCTCTTCATAACAAGATCATGACTCATCACCTTTGATAAACTCTTGTCCTCTAGTGTGTTTCTCAATCAATGAAATAATTTAGAGGCTATTAGGATAAAATAAAGATTGTTTGTTAATAGATAACTAGTATTGATTTGATGAAAAGGTGGTGGTAGCTCATTTAATGATCTTGGATGGTGTACTCCCTCACTCTTTGTCCTTTTTTTGTATCTTCCATTTTCTTCATCTCTCTCTCTCTCTCAAATTTTAGACTCTCAAAAGGACTCTTTGATCTTGAAGAGTAATGGAATATTTGAGATATTTCAAGATATTTTCCTCTTAATTAGGCAAAACCTTGTCAAACATTTGTAATAACTACATATTGATATAATAAAGGACTTTATTTACCTATATCTTGCCTTGGATCAATGTTGAGTGAGTTGTACATTATTTCATAGTGAAGGAGAATATTCCTCACCCATTGTCCTTTTTTTTTGACCTCCTTTAGGGTGTTTTCAAGCTATTACAGGTCTGGATTAGTGTTCTACCTAAACCTAGTCCATGAAACACTTATGCATTATCTAGATTGTGAGATTGTGTGAGCTAGCATTATCTTTTGCTAATCTAGTGTGGGTTCAAGCTTATAGGAGTTTCCCATTTTTATTTGGTGTATCACCTTTTAGCATTCTTAGGATCCATTTTCCTCTATCTAATTCTTTTCCCTAATACAAAATTAGTTTAGGTGATCTATCAAGAGGAATATGGCCTTTTCTGAAGGTTCAACCCCATCATAGGTTACCCATAGCCTAGGTTTGTTCCCATATTGTGACTAGGAGTGGGGGAGCCTGAATAACTCCTTTAAAAGGGTGTAATTCCACATCACAATAGTTTTTGTCATATCTAGTGGGATCAATATCCAAAAGAGTGGAAATATTATTGGTGTGTCTTTCCTCTAATTAGATTTTGGAAGCAATAAATTTAACACCAATGGCAACTCCAAATCAAAGCTTCTGGTTCTAAGAATCCCAGGTATGTCTCATTGAATATTTTGATCACATTTTCATCTCATTTGACATATGAGGTTGATATAAATAGCTATGGTGAATACCCTTATCATTCGCATCCTTATCAATGATTCCAACATGATCCCATGATCCATATGAGCCTAATCATCCTTACCAAGAGTTCTATAAAATCTATGATCAACCTTATCAATTTTCTAATGATACTTATTATCAAGAACATGGATCTTACCTTCCGCATGACCCATACCATCCCTACCATGATTTATATTATCATTATGGTGAGCACTACCAACCATGTATAGAGCCTTACCAATAGTATGTGACCCATATCAAACCTATGATAACCCTCATGAATCTTATTGTCTTCCTGATCAGCCTAATCAATCCCCAAAGCAATCCATCTCAAGCTTCAAACAAACCTTGTTTGGATATGAGAAATATATGATAAGCATAGATACTCAAAAGATCTATGGATAGGATATTTCTAACCATGAAATTCAGAACATGAGAGCTAATTTATAGTAGGCTAAAGATGTAGGTGCATCATTCATAAGGTAAGGCCACTCAAATTTAAATGTTAATATTCCAGACATAAGTGGTCTAATAGTAAACATTAAAGAGAGGCTAATAGTTTATGAGTAACCCTAGGGTCATCATAATCATCATCATGTTCTTATAGATCTACCCTTTTCCCTTCATCAATGCCAAATTAATGTTTACCATAACCCTCAAGAGTCTATTCAAACCTTGCCTAACTTTCCTACCTAGAAGTCTATCCAAGAGAAGCCTCAAAAGGTTGAATAAGTATGTATTGAAGAGAATAATATCCATGTTTCTCAGTAAATCATATAGGAGACTTAATTATCAATTTTATAGGGAGACATCTCTAACCAATTGGTCAATGAATTTGAGGCTAATTTATCCCAAAAAATTAAGTTTGTAAATCAGCATCACCAACATTCAATAGCAGTTACAAAGGCAACTCAACATCAAATTTCTTATTTCCCACCCATTAAAATAATAAATATATAAGTAGAGGTTTTTAAACCTAAGGTTATGACTTGGAATCAGATTCAACAATCAAGAAAGAAGGAAGAACAATCAGACATAAGCCAAGATGATGAAGTCAAGATCAACTAGGAGATCGTTCAACCTCTACTTCTTTCCCCTAAAAATCCCAAAGCCTTTTCTTCATGGAGATCCATTCAAGAAGTAAAGCAATAAAGAGAGGAGGTGAAGGTGATCCAAGAAGAGCAGTTTTATGAGAAAAATAAGGTATCTATGGTAACTTCTCTAGACCTTTCTCATGTTACTAAATATTTTCAAGGGTCTACTATGCCACTCTTTGAGAAAGAGCCTCTCCTTTATGAGGCAAATCAAGAATATGTAGCTAAGGAAATAGAAAATGAAGGTGACTTAAATGACCAGGAAGAAGAAATCATGATTAGGACACCTCTTGGTAAAAATAAACATGTTTCAATCTTTCATAATTATGTAAATATGAAACAAGTGTAAGAGAAAGTTGAGGTAAAGGCTGAGATGCAAGTGCAAAAACAAGTACATGAAGAAGAGGTTGTTTATGTACAAGAGAAATATGTCTCAATTGGACAAGTTGGTGATGTTCTACGTGAGTTATTTGATAACATAGAAGTTGGCATTCATCATGAAGGACAAGATCTTATAGAAGTAATAGAAAATAAATACCAATCAACAAAATAAGGTGAAGAATAAGCTAACTTTGAGAGTATGCTCAATCATCATCTTGCTCTTGAAGATGAAGATGAAGTAATTTTTATTGACCAATTTGAGATATCAAAAGAAGACTTGTAGATATGCTTGCTTATAACATTCATATTGAAGAAGCTCCAATTTAATTATAGCTTCATGAGAACAAATATTTAGATTTTTTTGATGTCTTTCATTCAAGTTATTCTTTACTTGAAGGTGGTCTATTACAAGCTGAGGAAAGTGCTTTCATCAAGAAAGAAGTTTTTTACTTAGGAGATGACATGTTTGAACTTTTCAAACATAGTTATCAACTTTTGTCTTCAAATTTAGACATCTCTCTACTTTGGGAAGCTAAGAATGAGCTTAATTAGCCTTAAGAAGTCCTAAGATTAGGTCCATCTTCCTTAGAGTTTAGCCTTGCAAATTTGACAAATGGGACACATCAAGCTACCCAACATGATCATAATTAGTAGTTCATGAATGAAGAAGAGTTGAATATATTCTTACAAAGTATAATAATATGGGAATATAATGATTGGATCTTGGATCCATACCTTCAATCAATGTGCCTAAGAATGAAGGTTGGAATCCCAGCTACCTCATCAAGAGGTCATGAACATCCAATTTTTCTAATCTGCAAGAAGATCCATCAAGATATGGCAATCATGTTTCAAAGTTACAAGATGGACAATCCAATTTTATTTTTGATCTAGGAAGAAAGTATATATGTGAGTTTTAGTAGTACATATTAAAGTAGATCTTATTGTTTTTCTCCAAGTGCTATCCTAACACATTTGTTTATTTCATTTTGATTTGTTTAGGTTAGTTACCCTTTTATTCTATGTTTCCCTTCAAAATAGGTGCCTTGGTAACTTTATTTTATTTTTTTCCTTTTAGTCCTTATTTGTTTCAAGAGAAATTTTTAGAAAGGGTTAGCCTTGAGCTAATTTCACATTAGTTGAGAGGAAAGACTATGACTCCATGCCCAATAAATCAAATAAGGTAACTAGTCTAGGTTCTCAAGTATAGTAGGCATGCCTCCTTATGAGTCACCAAATATGATGGCCAATTTTGGCCCACATACCAAATTTTCTTCTTGGATAGAGAGGATGAGCAGAGTTCTTGATGGAGTAAATGATCAAATAGATTAGAAATAGGTCTAGAGTTGTAAGGGAAGAAGATCCAACAGGTTTCCATAGTCTTCATGACATTTAGAGTGCATAGAGTAGGCTGGAATGAGGTTTAAAAATTTCTTCAAAGCTTTAATATATCAAAAGATGACATGATAAAGTCTAAAGGACTAGGACATCATCAAATTTCACAAAGAAATGAACATACCAATTTGTTTGTGCATTTTATGAGTATGCTCAGGAAGATTCTCAAGCCCAAATGATCCCATGGAAATGATTCATTTAGTTCCAATATCATCCTTTGAAAATTTGGTATCTTTATGAGCTTGTTACCTCAAGATATAAGCCTTTAAAGTTAAACTTGCAGAGTGAAATGTGCATGCCAACATCAAGTTTAAGCCTTGAAAAATAGTTGTTTGGATTCAAAAAATGAATGCATGACTTACAAGTGACAAGATATTAGGTACCCATATGAATATATAACAACATAAGATGAATGACAAAGCTAATAGGTCTAAGTAGATTGATGGAGCATATAGAATCGTACAAGGCAGATCTAATGGCACATGGGCAAAGATCGAGTTAGTGGGTCCAAGTAGATCAATGAAGTACATTCAATTATACAAATTAAATATAATGACAAGAGGTGGTTAAATTTTTTATGGATCTTAAGATTAAATGCATGGGTGACAAGTGTCTTAAGCATGTAAAACTAGCAAAATATCTATGGCTCACATTCATTCATACAAAGAAAGATCAATGGTGTGAGAAAGGTCAATAAGTCAATAGAACTTAGACGAAGAATAAATCCACCAATTGTCTAAATTTGATAGTACTAAATAGATAAGTGGATTGTAAATGAATAAAGGTGATCCTAGGAGATTTCCAATAGAAGTTGATGTAGTTTTTTTCAACCTAAGAAAGTAAATGCATAAGAGTCGAGTTTGAAGATGATCTAAGTTAAACTAGAATGGATATTTTATGGATTGAGCATCACTATTATATATACATGGATTTAAATAGGTATTTTATACCTAATATAGGAAAAAGGGTGGAAACTATTATTAAAATGAGATCAAACACCCGATGAGCTTCATTTCATCGACATTAAGACTATATGAAAACCAATAATTGGGATTGGTTTTCATCTATAGTACATATGTGTCTAGGTTTTGTATTAAAGATCATTCCAAGGTATAAATATGATAGTCATATCACCCATAATTTATTAGGAACATTCAACCTCTTAAAGCAAACATGGTTATAGCTCTATCCGGTTTAAAGTTATGGGGATTTGGTCCTCATGGTCAAATTAACTATAAGATGGCATAGAGTCCCAAGATGGAGATCTAGTGGTTAGAGAAATTAGTATTAGAATTAAATATATTATTAATGTCTCTAAGTATTTTTTATTCATAGTAGGATCATGACCCATCATCTTAGACACATTCTTGTCCTCTAATATATTGCTCAACCAATGAGAAGATTCAGAGGCTATTGGGACAAGTAAAGGATATTTTGTCTATGATGTATTAATATTAATATGATTAAAATGTGGTGACATCTCAATTAATTGTCTAGGATGGTGTGTTCCCCCTCTCTCTCCCCTTTCTCCCATATCTCTTATTTTCTTTCACATTGTAGCTCTCTTTCACTTTTGATAAGAATTTATCTCTCAATTTTGGAAGAGCAGAGACCCTCATTTGATAGGGTTAGATCCTATAAAAATTTATAAGAACTACCTCTTGATGATATAAAGGAATTTTCCCCCCTATCTCTCCCCTTTGAATTGTGTGCAGCAAAGCTTGTGCATGATGGCATTATGACGGAGAATCTTCCATGCCCATTGTCCTACTTTCTTGCTCATTTCTAAGGTGTATTCAAGTTAGTTACAGATCTAAGTTAGTGTTTTTTATGTCACTGATGTGAGATATCAATGAGTCTTAGAACTCCTCTTTTCATTCATTCATTGCTTCCTAAACGTAGTTTATGAAATAATTATGCAACTAGTTAGTTTTATGAGATTGTGTGAGCTAGTATTATCTTATGTAGATCTAGTGTGGGTTCAAGCATATGAGAGACTCATTTAAATTTGATGCATCACCTTGTTTTTTTCTTTGGATAAATATTTCCACCTTTATAACCCTTTTTCTAGAAATGATAATAGTTTAGGTGATCCATCAAGAGTAAGTCAGCCTTCTCTGGAGGTCCAACCCCACCATAGGTGACCCATAACCTAGGGTTGTTCCCATAGTGTAGATCAATTGCAAAGAGCCTAAATAACCCTATCCAAGGGTGAAAATTTATGCTACAATAATAAAATTCAATGTATAATGGATTATTTTATAGCAAGCCAAGGGATGACATATCACTTTGGTTGAAGGTTACTTGTTGGGCTGAAGTGAGGTGTCCAACCAAAGCTTGAAATTTGTTAGGGGATATGTAAATTGAAATTTTGGATTAGATAAGGAAATCATTTACAATTTTTTTTTAGATTATTGATTTATGAAAAAAACCTAAAATGGATATTTATGTTAGCATCTTTTACAATTATTTCACAATATCAAACATCTTTTCTTGACCAGTGTTAAATGGCTTATTTCAAGGTAGAACACATGGTTGGATGATGGGTGAATTTGTAGATGGATAAGGTCTCGGGATGGTAATATTTGACTATAGAGTTATGATTACACAATTAGGTTAATATATAAAACCATAGTTGCTAACAAATGATGGTGGTGGTGTGGTATTAGATAGGACAAGGCATGGTTACTGGTGCACTTTTGTATGGTCATGAAGTAAAGATGAGTTATCAATATTGGATCCAAAATTAGTAATCTATGCTTATTAATACACTTATATGTGGTCTCAAGTCAAGGAAGGATTATCAATGTGAGTTGGCTAGTTCACATTGTTTATAAAAGGTCTTGATTGATTGGTATTTGGTCTTAAATTGATGGAGATGGTATAAATGTGAACTCCTATAATATGACCTAAAATATTATTATAGTCATGTGAAACTACATGGTAGGTCTATTGGTTATTGTCATTCTAACCTTGGTCCCATCTATTAGGTTGAAATTATTGGTTTTTCTATTGTTGATTTAGTTAATTCTATTGGTTTGGCCTTGGTTGTTGATACTATTGTTGTTGATGTTGTACTAGTTATTATTTTGGATGATTTTTATATTATGTAAAGGGGTTTTGGTAGATTCCAAGGATTTGATTAGAAGTATAAGTACCACCATCCAATGGTATCTCCATATTCTCCAACATATTTTGAATCAAATGTTTGATTTGCATAAAATGTCATAAATTGTGTTCATTAACCCAATGATATTCAAAAAATTCATCTTATCGATACTAGTCAGGATAAGGAATGCCCTAAGGATAATATTTTAGTATAGACTCATTAATAAAATTAGTGTTAATAAGCTTGTGAAACAAAATTCAATAGGTTATCTAAGGTCACTAAGAATATGATGATTTAGGCATTATTTTCCTTAGAGGAAGGGTTTATAATGGAAAAGGTTGTTGCATTTATTGCATAGGTTTGGGTTGTTATGCTTGCTGCGTTTGCTAAAAAGGTTGTAGCTTTGGAGTAATTTGTATATATTTCATGGGATGAGTAGATGGTTTTTATATTGTTTTTACATGTCATGACTTAATTACTCCATTTACCACAACATACTTGTGATTTAATGGCTTAGTTTTTTCATAGTTATTGTCATGTGTCAATTGTGATGCTTATGTTTGGACCTAGTTTTGGTTTTGATTCTATCCATTTCTTTGATTAGTAGCTTGATTTTGATTTGATGAATTAATCTTGATGACCCCTTTATTAATAAGGGCTTAATTGATCAAAAAACCTTTGTCAATGATCTCTTTAAAAGTATGCACACACTATAGTTACAGATGATAAGATATATCACTATGCAAATTTTTGGTAAACTATGGGTGAATAAGATTGCAAGGGCTCTACATAATTATAGATAACTTGCAAAACTTTCACTAGCCTTTTGCTTGGATTGTGTTAAGTTGACTAATGAAATCTCATGCTCGAGATTATGTGAAAAGTGTTGCACAAACTTGTCTAAAAGATCATCAAAATTTGATATTAAATTCGTAGGCAAATTTAAAAACCACTCCAAGGCTTGTCCTACCAGACTCCTTGGAAACAACAATAATAAGTATATGTCATTATATGCCACTGACTGGCATGTAATGAAGAACTCTATTAGATGTGATTTAGGGTCACCTTTCCCCTTCTATTTTTCAAAGTTCAATGGTTCATATACTAGAAGAAATGGTATCTACAATTACTCCATGTTAAAATGATAAGAACACCTGTCATCCAACTTGAATTTTTTTTAATCTATTTCCCATATTGGATGGTGGCAATGGAATCCTTCATTTGTTTCAGTTCTTAAGCTAAGAAACCAGAAGGAACATTGGTTTGAGGTGAAGGTTGGGTAGTCACAAGTGGATCACTTTGACCAGGATAGGATGGAGGTATAGTTTTCTATGGAATTTTGGTTTGGTTAGGGAATGGACCAAGAATACACATGCATGGATTAGGGTGTGATTATTGAAATTTCCCTTGTGGTGTGTGATATCATGGTTGGAGTTGGGTATGTAGGTTTGATTTTGAGGATTTTGAGGTTGGGATGGAAGAATACTATTGTACTATGCCTTTTGAAGTTGAATAGCAACATGTTGCTAACTAATTAAACCTTGATATTGAGGGTAGACTTGTGAACTAAAATCTTATCTCTGAACTTGTGGCACATTCTACATGAAAGACAAAAATTGCCTAATAGGTACTTGAGGAATAATGGAACCTCTTTGTTTCATGAATCTTGGTTAGGAAATGGATGTATGTTAGAGATTTAACATCTATCATTGACCAATATTTATACATTGTTGATTAGACATCATTTGGTTTTGAATTAGCATATTAGTCTGTGAGGAAAGAGGTATGTTTACTATTACTTGATGAGGTGGAAAATTAATTTTCCCCTATTGAGGTGGAAATATTGTATACCTATGTTGTTTATGTTGATTGGATGATGCTTGCTATTGTGGAATATTACTCATTTCTTATTAGGGAGGAGTAAGATTCATCACATTCAGTTATGGCATTACACTGCTCATAGGTTGACTACCTAACCATATTGGTTGAGGATTAGTGGTAGTTATTTGAGATTAGGATGTAGGAACTCCTACTCCCTAATTTTTAAAACCACTTATGGTGTTAATTAAAGGCACATTTGATTACAGCTATGTGTTTGTGCATTAACACTACTTTGGTTTCGATTAGACATTGTTTGTGCATTGTCCACTATGTTTTACTTAGTGTTATATATAGAAGTAGAAGACCCTTATTTGATGGTTGGGATATGGAACATGTTATTCACTGAAGTGTTTTGTGTAAATGGGTCTAAACCCTAATTTTATTAACCAGTTAATTCCATTAAAAATCCTATTAAAGGAGCTAAATCAATAAGAGGCCTATTCGACATGGTCATATCATTAAAATTATGCACTAGGTTAAAATAAGTTTAGTATGTTGTTTGCATTTGTATGAAGTGATCCTCCATGAGGCCTTTTCTTTTGACAAGCATACTAGGGTCCTGATATGTTTTAAGGACTAGAACATATGTTTTATACAAGAATCTTGTTGACTATATAGTATGTTATGAAGCATTCTTACTAGACTTGACAAATTCCCATGGGAGAAGTATATCAAAAACTTGGCCCCTACTTCTATAGTTCTGACCAAAATCTCATCCTTATTTTCCAATAAGTGATGCTCAGATAGATAGGATCATATGTGGATGGTGTAGTAACATAGTATGGTTATTGAAGAAATGGTTCTTCAACTAAAGGTATTGTAACTAGTTATTGATCTATTTGTCTTGATCTTGCTTTGAGTACGGTGGCATGTTAACCAAATAGTGAGCCAATGGGTCTTGGTTTTATGCCCTTATTTGATTGTTATAAGATGGATAAGTATCTATCTCATAAAAAACATATTCTGCATAGGGGTCTTGAACCATCTCTTCTTGTTTGACTACATTACTAAGCCTTGGATTATACATGATGCCACTATGAGTGTAGGAAGACATGTTGGGATCCATAGTAAATGTTTCACTACTAATAAGGAATAGATTTATATAAATTCTAAAAGGCAATGCCTAAAAAAATACAAAAGGTTCAAACTTTGTCTAACTTAGTCAAAAGGATGGATATGTATATCCAAAAAGGTTTATGTAATGACTTGTGATAAAACAAGCTAACATCAAATGTCTAACATTACACGTCTCACATAAAAAGGTCAAATAAATGGACTGAAGATCAAAATGCCAATTTTTAAGATCAAAGTGTTTAAAATGAGTATAATCTAGGAAAAACAAAGGTTGTTAGGTCTTTTGACCAAACATAGTGTCAAAATCTAGGCTCAAACAGGTTGTACTAGGAATTTTGGCTAAACGGCATCAAAATATAGACTTGAAACAAAGATGAGATATTTAATCTAATAGATTTGAAACACTTTTAAAAAAAACTAGGTATTTGACTCTTGGACATAAACATGACCAATGGATATGAGGAATGAAATGAATGCACTTGGAGATAGTTTATTTTCTCCCAAATAATGGCATAAACTATACTCTTTTGACCAATAGACTAGATAAAAGTGAACATAACTACACTAGACAAAGACTCATAAAGTACACTCAGATTAATTTAAAATGTGTAAAATTAGACTCTTTGAAAATAGGTCTATGAAACAAATTGAGTATCATAACAATGCTAAAATAATCAAAAAGTGTGACAAATGTTTGTTTTAAGACTCTAAGACAAAATGGTTTGACATGTTTTTTAGCAGCATAATGTTACTTTCCCTAATTATAATGACACACACACACAAAGTTTGATAAATTTCTAAGGCAAAAGTGTTGTATCAAATGGACTCAAGGATTGCTTCACCATGGCACAAAAAGAATGGAAATGGGAATGATAGTATAGAATGTGGTTTAGGACTCAAATCATGAGAGATACGTGAGATGACATGAGTCCACCAATGATGATAATGATATTGAGTCTATAAATATCCTTCAATCTAAATTGGAAATTGAACCCACGTTCTCCCAAGTTTAGTGTAAATGGAAGAACCACTTAACACATCAACCTTATGAACTTATAAAGGTGCAATTTAAAATTTAAATTATAAATGGACTTAATAAAAATTTGGCAAATGGTATGGACTCAAATGGGTAGCATAACTGCACCAATTGGATGATATGACACAATGTTTTAAGATAACAAATTTGAATAAGGAAAAAGATGGTTTTCAATTGGATAGCATAAGGCCTCCTTGTTCAAGAAATTTGGTGTACAATGTCTTTGGTTATGTCTTTTGTTAACAAGCAAGTTTTGACTCAAAACAAGACCAAGTAATCTAAGATAAAGACAAAAATAACTAAGTAATCATCCTAAGCCCTAAACTAACAAGTTTGCATGATATTGTTGAAGTTTGTATTTATACATGCACTTGAGAGGATATTAAGTATTCATAAAAAATAAAAGAGTATTAAATATTAGGGTTTTTAACACCCCCTTTTCTCAAGTGACAATATAATGGCATGGACCTTGAGGTGCACCTCACATCAATAATATTTCTATGGTAAGTGAGGTTTGTCTAAAACTCTACAATTTTTGACCAACTAGATAAATCCCATGTGTACCAAATTTCACGTTAGTACACAAGAGAAGCAACATGTCAATTAAGTTCACATCAAATGGTTTATTGTGAAAAAGTATATTCCTTTTCATAACCACTACATCCATCACTTGCTCAATGTATTGTTATGTCCAAAATGATCATACATCCTGGGCTTAGCCTCTACTAATAGATATGGTTTAACTTCTCAAACCACCATCCCCATGGGGGGATCCTAATTTATATACCCCCTATAGAGAGGAGTTAAAGATGATGCTGAGAGGTGAAGTCCCAAGTCAAAGCTTCCCTATAGAACTTATGGGAGGTAATGAAGTCCCCCTCATAATCCAAGATGCACGAAATGAAAAAAACTAAGTAAAAAGGATTTATGGTTGTTTATAGATCACATAATCCATGTGGGTCTTGGGGAGAGCCTTCACAACATATTTTTTACACCTTTGGACTAAGGCACAATTTGTAATGAAGATGGCATTTTTGATCCCACAAGTTCTCTATAGGGGATGGGGGGAGAGCATACATGTACAACTTCCTTTTTTCTCAAATAAATTTAATTAAACAAAAAAAAACTTAACTTTGAAGTGAGTTCAATTTTAAAGAACTAAAATTAAATATTTAGTGGTGTTCTTGGGCCCTTTGACCTTAACTTGAAAAATCTTTGAAAAACATCTACAAAACATTTAACATAAACATCCTAGTTTTTCCTTAAACACCAAATGTAAATTCCTAATTCTTTTTAATCACCCAAAAGAGGTTTAAAAATAATTAATTAAGATTTATTTGATCACTTTACAAGTAGGTTATATAATAAAATTGTTAGATTTTTGTTTATCTTTGAATCTCTTTTTCAAATGAGACAAACAAAATTGAAAAGTGTGCCTTAGATTTGCACAGTGTAACACTGCATATAAACTATCCAAAACCACAACTCTAAAAAATTAAAATTGGTTAAGACAATATCATAACTCATGGGTTAGATAGAAAAAATGACAAAATTGCTACTCTAATAGAAAAACCAAAAGTCACAGTACAAAACCACAACTTCAAGAGTTGTGATTTTGTCACTTAACCCCTAATGGCTATGTCAATTGATAGAAGTTTAGCCATAAAATTGTGACTGTAATTAATGATATCATAAATTATGAAATCATAGTATTACAATATTATGATTGTGGTGTCACAATATTTCAATATCACAAATTGACTTGTAGACAGAGAACACATTAGTCCAAAAATCTAGTTAAAATACAAAATCACAACTAAAAGACAAAACTATGACTATTAGCTGTAGTTTTGTGGTCTAGAGGACAAAATCACAAGTCCATAGTGACAAAATAGTTACTTCCAAAAAAAATATTTTTGCTCAAAATTTTCACTCACTTTGGCCTTAAACTCCAAGGTTTTGCATGAAAATGGAAGTAGTATGATTGGAGGTGCTATTTAAGAAAATTTGTGGGGTGTAGTATCATAGACATGCCATTTATGAACACATGAATCCAATAAGGGGAGATTAGTATCATGTTAGTATAGGAAATAAAATCCAAAAACAAAACACACTAATGGACTAACACCTTATGCCTAGATCTTAGGGGGAGCCTAGTGAGGAAAAACCATTGATAAAGCACAACTATAATGCAAGAAAACAAACTTTCTCACCTTCCTCAAATGCTCTAAAGGATCTCCTTGTTGGATTTTTCAAATTATACTTCCAAGGTGTTTTTCAATGGAGTTTTGGCTATTTATACCTCCTCTTGGCATCATTGGCTTCGTGACTTTGGATTTTGTTGGGAATCTTGTTAAAGGCTCATAAAAACAATTAAGTCCCCTCCTTTTAGAATAATTGTGGATCAACTTAATTAAGATCCACCCCTTCAATATGAGGTCATACACATGAAGAGAAATGATTTTTATAACTTGAATTGGTACCTTTAGATCATATGGTATTAAGGACACTAGCAGGGATGCTACTTTCATTATTATAGTTAGTTAAAAGGTAGATTTTAAATCTAATGCTAGCGAGGAGGTCAACCACCTAGTTTCCTTCCCTATAGGTGTGTATGAGTTGAAAATGAGACATTCCATTTAAGATATGATTTGTGTCATCAGTGATGTCTTTGATGGTGTGGGAGGGTGTATTTTTTCCTTCCAAATCATTTAGAATATTCAATGAGTCTCCCTCCATAATGCTCCTATTAAGGTTGAAGCTCGATGCCAATTGTAAACCCTAGAGGGATACCTTAGCCTCAATTAGGTGTTTTGTTTCGATTCCCATGGGAACCACATATGCATCCAACATATCCCCTTTATAATTAATTATTATTAATCCTCCCCCTATAGGACCCGAGTTTCCCTTAGAGGCACCATCAAAATTTAGTTTCACCCAACCTTCTAGAGGAGCCTTTTATTTAGTATGCTTTTAGATTAAATATTTTGAGGGAGAACATAAAACTTGTGTGATGTTCTAATTTTTGAGAATAAGCAAGGTTGGGGGGGGATATGATCTTTGTCTTTTAGAGGGAAATATTTCTAGTTTTCCAAAATAGTCTGGCAGAGGTGGGGGAAGATGCCTTTCAGTTGGTATTTTCTGTTGAGAAAAAGACCATCATTGTGAATTTTCAATACACACTAGAACCAATGGGGGAGCGAAAGATGCCAAAGGAAGACAAGGTAAGGGATATTCTAGGGGCAATTCCATTACACAATGATATCTAGGACATTATTTGGTTATACCTATGCCATGTTAAGTCGATTTAGTAACCAATTAAATAGAGTCAAGTTGAAAGGGCATTGAAGGAAAAGATGGTGAACAAAATATTTTGAACTCTAACAAATTGGGCACCTATTAGGGACAATCAACCCCTTATTGTCTAAGTTTTCCATTGTTAGAATTTTATTTTGTACCATAAGCCAAAAGAATAAATTAACTTTGGGGGTTAGATGTTTTACCCAAAAGTTTTTCCAT
Organism: Torreya grandis; assembly: GCA_037957365.1. Classification (NCBI taxonomy): domain Eukaryota; kingdom Viridiplantae; phylum Streptophyta; class Pinopsida; order Cupressales; family Taxaceae; genus Torreya; species Torreya grandis. The sequence continues at coordinate 839,718 of JARHVA010001027.1, forward strand.
AGACTCTATTCACTTTCCAAATTGAGGTCAATGGTATAACCAAGGCTATTGAGTAGGATCCTTTATCTTTTTCCCACCAAATAAAGTGACCTTATTTCTAGAAAGAGGGGATGTGGACTTGACTTAATGTTAGGTTAAGGTTCTGAATAGCTTGAGATTCTTCTAGTGGTAGATCATCACTAGGTAGGACTTTCCAACACTTTTTTCCATCCTTGATTTCCTAGTAATATTTGATCTTGGATCCCCATCATTACTTAAAATGTCTATACCACCTAGTCCAAATCCCTTGAGTAGAGAGGGGGGTGGGAGATAACTAGGCATCTTCCTAGAACTCAATTTTCTCACCATTACCAATTTTACATAAGATGCCTTTCTTCAATAGGTCCTTACATCTAGTTATGGATTTTCATAAGGTGGATCCATCAGTAGGTCCTTCTTCCCTTAGAAAGTCATCCTCTTATACACCTTCTAGGTTTTATATTTTAGGGTTCTTACCCATTCCCCATTTTATTTCATTAGGCTCCAGCCTATTTTTTCCAATAGGGCTCTGTATATAGATTTGATGCTTATCAAGCCAAGACCTCTATTAGCTTTTGGAAGATAGACTTTTTCCCATGTAATGAGATTGAATTTGAATCTTTCTTTAGTGCCTCTCAATAGGAATTTCTTTTGGATTTGTTCAATTTTAGAGGTAATATTAGATGTCATTATGAAAATAGACATTTGGTATACGGGAATGCTCTGAATTAAGTCCTTTAGGAGTTGGTATTTCCTTACCTAGGTAAGAAGGTGTCCTTTCCATCCCACTAATTTTATTTGGATGCAATCAATTAAGGTGTTTTAAAGTTGAGAGTCCATTTTTCCTACAAAAAGAGGCCCTATGTGACTTGTTGGTAGTTTTCCCACTTAACAGTGTAGGATTTTGGTGATTCTTTTCTACTATAGGGGTAGGGTGATCTTCTAAAATTTGATACATCAGTTGGACACCTTTTCATAGTTAATTAAGATGCATTTTAGATGTTTCACTTCCTCCACAGAAGCATCACCTAAGTGAGTGATAGGATTTATATTATAGGCCATCAAGATTCCCTTTATAAATCCCTAAGTGCAGGATCTCCTCCAACTTCTTCTTAAGGTTTTTGTTAAAATGATAAAAAGGTAGGGGGAGAGGGGGTATCCCTACCTTAGGCCTCTTGAGGAAGAAAAAAAACCTTTTGGGACACTATTTACAATAATAGAAAACTTAGGGGTGGAAATACAATTCCAAATAATTTTACTAGTATCATAATTCAATCCCAACTTTTCCATAATCTGCATCAAGAAATGCCAAGAAACCTGATCATAAGCTTTTGACATGTCTAGTTTGAGTATCATGTCCTACCTTGAGGATTTGAAAATGGAATGCATAGCTTCATGAATTAGGATGATAATGTATGTGATTTTTCTACCATCCAAAAAATCCCCTTGTTACTCCCAAATGACTTATCAAGGAGAGAGTACATGCATTTCACCAAAATAAAGGAGCAAATTTTATAGGTGGTATTATAAATGTCGATAGGCCTAAAGTCATAAATGTTAGTGGTGCCTTATTTATTTGGGATTAGGACCAGGAAGGTGTTGTTGATTTTTTTTAAGATAGATTTATAATAAGAAAATTATCTAGTAGCATCTTCAACCTCTAGGTGGACAATGTCCTAGAAATTTTGGAAGAAAAAGGTTGGGAACCCATTAGCTTCAAGATCCTCGAAACCTTCCATGGATAATACTACACTTTTAGTTTCCTTATTTGAAGGAATAGGTAAGAATTTTTAGTATACAAGAAGACTTTATCAAAATTTGAGAGGGAAAAAGAGATTAGATAATCCTCTATAGCTCCATCATTTGAGAGAAGGTTCCTATAAAAATTTATAATATGGTGGGATATGTCATCTTCATTTATGTTGATGGTCCCATATTCTATTTACATTTGGGATATTATGTTGATATTTTTGTGTCTCAAGGTTAAATGGTGAAAATAAAATGTGTTCCTATCACATTTATTTAGCCATAAACATATATATTTTTTCTTCTAGAAGGCCTCTTCTTTTGCTTCCAAGTCATGAAATTGATATAGGAGGTCTTTTTCCTTTGAAACCACAAGCTCATTATAATTCCTAAAGGCATTGATCTCTTCAATAATGTAAAGTTCCACTTCAAGATCCTTTTTATAAATAAAAATATCTCCAAAAATGTCCTTGCTATAGATTTTTAACTTGGTTTTAAAAAAGTTGAGCTTTTCTATGAGGATAAACATGGCAGAACCCAAGATGGGTTCTTTCCACTAATCTTTTAGGAAGTCTATTAAATTGGGATGATGAAGCCACTTATTTTCATATCTTAAGGGGTTGGATTTGGGTTTATAGATTTTATCAGCTTCAAACACCAAGGGATTATGGTCAGACCCAATCCTGGGTAGAGAAGAGAGTCTATTGGAAAAAATAATGTCCCAATTTAAAGAGATCAAAAACCTGTCAAGGTAGAATTGTATTATACTTTCTCCTAATATTCTATTGGACCATTGTAAATGGAATTACATTAAGGTACATATCCACTAAACCTATGTTATAAATGAAGTCATTAAACGCCAACATGATATCCATGAGGTTAATGAGTCTACCTTTTTTATCTTTAGGAGTGAGGGGAGTATTGAAGTCACCTACCACAATCCAATTCCAATTAGCACAGGGCTTCTAAAATTTTGATAAATTTTTTCATAGAATATTTCTAGTATGTTTAGAGTTATGAGCATAAACATTGGTTAGAATCCATCTGTCATTGATACCAAGATCAGTGAACAAGATTGAAATTTGGTTGTTGGATTTCCACAAAAGGTCACCTCCCAAAACATTTGGGTTCTAGAAGACTGCCAAACCACTTGAAGAACCTATGGACTCCAAGGAAAGGGCTTAGGCATTGTTTTATATTTGTACCACACTATCTTTGAGGATGGAATTAGACATTTTTGTTTCTTAAATGAGTAGAATGGAAGGATTGAACCTTTTTATAGTATTATAGAGGGTCCTTTATTTCTTGAGGTTATTTAGGCCCCTAAGGTTCCATGAAAGAACTTTCATTTCTTATCACATTAGATAGTAAGAATTTTTTGAGAACCTTTAACAATATCTTTTATAGTTTCTAATTTCCTTGTAATCTTTCTTAGGGATCTACCTGTAGGTTTAGGGGCAAAGCCGATATTGGCCTTTTTTCTACCCCTTTTATTTTTTGAACAAGTCACAAACCCATCATCTAGGGGGAGGTCTTGGGAGGGAAAGAGAGGCTTAAAACATTTCCCCACTTCTTTACCAATCATTAGTGATTATGAGGAGGGGGAGAGTGGGGGTGCCTCAAGGGGAGGGGGAAGGGATTTATCTAAACCAAAAAAGAGAGGGCTCTTCTGGGCAAGGGCTTGGATAGACTTTGAAAGTAGGGAGGAGAGGTAATAAATATAGTGAAAGTGGGGGAGGAGGGGGAAGGGGTAGGTTATGCAGAGGAGAAATGGAACGGGGCCTATCTCCTTAAGGGGGAGCTAGGGGAGGAAGGAGTGGTTGAGAGCTTGAGGATAGGGAAGGGGGTAGTGAGCTCAAGGGGGACAGAAGGACCAGGGGGATATACACTTGGGAGGGGAGGAAGGGATCTATAGAGTGAGTAGGGAGGAATGGAAGTCAAAGAGAAGTAGGGGAAAGGGCTATTAGGTAGGAATGAGGATAAGGAGGGAAGGGGAGAGGAAATCCTAGGAAGGAGGTGAAGGGAAGGGATATGGAGAGGCATCCCTAGGGGGCTTGACTCACACACTAGATTAGAGCCAAAAATTGAAATAAGAAGAGAAAAGGAGTTAGAATAAAGATTACATTTGAAACTACTAGAAGGAGAAGCATTCAGGTCGGGTTGGGATGGGCCACACTTGAGAGGGTTTTCTAACCTTGAAACTAAATTTGGAACTTATTTTTATAGTTCTTTGATAAGAGAAGGTAATAGAGTCCCTTTTGCAGCTATCAGGGGGAGGAGCTTAAAATTTTCTATAAGGGGAAGTACTCAAGAGGGCTCGAGGGAGTCAATCCTGAGTAGATGTACCATCTATGAATCCATCTTTGATGAATCAACTCTAATATTTTACTAAGAGGAGTCCACTAAATATTGGCCTTTTGGGGGGAAATTGCATAACATATGACTTGGGACATCACACTGAGGGCAAATAATTGCATTTTTTTCATAGATGATGTTCTGAACCTAAACACTATACTTTGACTTGATCTTGATTTCAAGAAAAAAGGTATTTTTGGATAGTAAGAAGACATGGACATGATCAATGACCATCCTCTAAAGAGAGAGGATGACTAGGTCAATTTTATTGAGTTGGCCTAGGGCCCTAGTAATCCTATTAATGACTTCTAGATGCTAGTATTCCAATGGGAGTTTAGGTAGGAGTACCCACATAGGAACATCATCCTTGGTTGTGTTTTTGATACTTGACTTGGCCTTCCATCTTTTGATAGATACACTTTCATTTTCCATAAAATAGAGGCCTTTTGAGAGAGCCTTTATGTAATATTTTTATAAGACAAAATTTAATCAGGAAGAAACCCCTGGCCATAACAACCACCTCCAAGTATCCTTTGGGTTTCTATCTTTATTTGGCCTATTTTTAGAAAGCATAAATGTTTTTTTGGTAGTCATTGACCCTAAAAAGACTATATTTGGCAAGATCCATGTTGACCTATTCCATAATGGGGTCTAGAGTAGGGATGAATAGTTTGTTGTCCACTTCTTTTAGGAAAATTTGGGGGCCTGAGTGGACCTAGCCCACCAGATTTGAGCCTTTGACCATGTCAACACATGATGATTTTAATCCATATGGGTCTAGTTTTTTTAGGGAAGGAGCCACATTATTTGCATGATTTAGGTTTTAACCCAATACTTTTGAAATATTCTCCATTAGGCCAAAAGACTAGTGAGTCCCATGAGAGTAGTCATGTGGGGCCTTATTGACCTCAGGTAGCACATTGTCAAATCCATCCTATGACTAGGCACTACAAATGTGACCATTTTGTGTTTCCCACCTAAATAGGAATTCAAATTATTGAAGATCCTTTACAACATCCATAAGTCTATTTTTTTATGTTTTAAATAGAACTGATATTATGTAAATATAAATAATACAATAAAGAATAATGACATTGAGGTATTTATACATCTTTAGATTGATAAAATCTAATTAAAAATGGGTAATATAATGAATATCCATTTTCATAATCAAGGGTATGAAGATTAATAGTACAAGCGTCAATTATTTTATCAGTTGATGAAGGATGAGGAATGGGTTATTTTGGCTTCACTTTAGAAGTAGGAATTTCATCCATTGTATTTTGATGAGACCTAAGTCATAAAGAACGAGGTAATTGAGTAATTATGTGTAAAGGGATATCAAAAGTTTTTATTTAATTGATCTCCTTAGGTTCATCATCATCATCATCATAATATAATAGGCTATGTGGTATATTGCCTATAAGTTTAAGGTGTTCATTATAATCTCTATTAGAATTAATGGGATAATTAAATCATTGATATTTATGAAAAGTAATACTAGGTAAAGGTTCAAGGGTGGGTAATCTGAAAACACAAAATTCTTAGAATTGTTCAAAATGTCATATGTTTGTGTCTCCTTGAATCTTATATATAACACCATTATGAGAAAATTTATTACATTGACATGTTAATGAAGCTATAGATATCATGTGGTGTGTCCAAGGTTGATTGAGTAAAATATTAAATGTTAATAAGAAATTAAAGATCATTAATTTAATATAAAATGTGAAAGGAGGAACCATGATAGGAAGCCAAATACAACTTAGAGGAGGTATTTGTCTTCTATCATGTCCTTGACATATACTTTGGGTAGATTTAAATATACATTATAAGTATCCAAACATTTTAGTGAAGTCAAGGGATGTAATGCAAATGCCCAAACCTTCATCAGTTAAAACATGATTAATTTGGTTATTACCACTGAACATTAATAAATAACATAAGATCATCTATGTGAAGTAATATTTCAATAGTAATTATTGAAGTAATGGGAAATTTAAGCAGTATAAAGGTATATATAATTTCATCAATGTGTATATACATCTCACATTATTTAAGAATATTATCCTTAGACCTAGAAAAAATAAATTCTTACCCCATTGGTGGAGCTTGATGGATGTTCATTTCAAATAAGATTTGTAATGATGAGGGGAAGTTATCTTGAGTTATAAAAAATGAATTTTATATGGGAGGAAATAAATTTCAGTTATAGGATCCCGTTTATCATGTCCAATTAGAACTATATTAGATAAAGGGGTGTAATATTGAAGTAAGTCCACTAAAGTAGAAGTGGAAGTAGACTTAAATTGATGATGATTAGAAGATTTTTTTTTATACTTAGCTAGTATAGGTTTGCCTAGTGAGTCAAATAACATTGAGATGGTTGATGCCATTTGTGGTATGTTTGGGTTAAGAACTTACTCCCTTGAGGTGGTTGATGTGATGAGTGATGATATAGGTATAGGAGTAGATTGATTCATGATATTAAAAGTAACTAGTTTTGAGTGAGAAGAGTCTAAATGTATCAGATTAGTATATGACATAAAAATGAAATAAAGATGAATATCAAGTTGTATCTTTGTATTTGATATATTTTGGAAAAATGGTAAGGGAGTAGAGTGTTTTTATATATGTTTGATATTCATAAAGTGAAATACATACATATATTGAACAATGTGGAAATTAGGAAAGTTTTTATAGTTATAATGTGGATAAATATCAATATATGATACTATGCACCTCATGTTATTCATGTTGACTACATTTTCATCATTTTTAGAGAGTTTGGATCAATTAAAGTCTCCACAACATTGGAGGTAAGAGGTTGAGTAGTATTAGATTAGAGATTAAGATTATATCTTTATAGATAATTGGGTGAGCATTAACTTAATCAAGAGCTTCATTCTTTAATTTGGAATCATGGGCTTTAACTACCTTTTCATATGTTTGTTGACATTTACAAATCATAATATCATGATCAAAGTTGGGACCAAGGCAAAATTTAAGAGAAAAGTTCCTAAGTTGCCTATAGGTTTTATGAGAATGTCCCCAATGTGCATGATACCAAAAAAATTTGTGTTAATCATACCAATATTTGGTAGGGATAGCAGGATTAAGTTTTCATACTAAAGGTCTAAGAATATGTTTTTATATTTCCACCATAGAAAGAGTTTGGTGAGCATCCACATTATTCATGTAGGAAGATGTGGAAGAATAAGGATGAAAGGGAGTATTTGTGATGGTGGAAAAATAGTTGCATTATCAGATCCACTTGGAAGAATAACATGAATCATGTGTATAGAATCATGGGTAGCTTTAACATCATCATTGGTATCATGTTTGTTTTTATATCCCATAAGCATACAAGTTTCCACTAGAGGATAGGAAGGATAATATTTATCTTATTAGGAAGACCTAATGTTTAGCCTGATCAAGGGATTATTCTAAATATTTTGCAGACAAAGTCCTTACACAATATTGAAATTTGGGATGAAGAGAATTAGTGAACAAATGGAAGAGGTTATCTTCTGACACATTGTGCTCAACTTTGTTATATAAGACTTCATATTTTAATGAAAACTTGCACAGTCTAAGTTCTACCTATTTACAATTAATAAAATGCTTTAATCTATTTTTAGGTAGACTAATGGTTTGAAATTTCTAAACTAATGCATTGACTAAGTCTTACAAACTAGAGATAGTGTTAGACTTGAGTTGATTATACCTATCTAGGGCATCACCTAAAAGGTTTTAGCTATAAATTTGGTAGCAATAAATGTATTTAGCTTAATCTAATATTTATACCTTTACTTAGTTTAATATTTAAAAAGGTTTCCAAAGGCTTTTTAATGCAACATAGGATCAGTATATCCATTGTAGGTTATAGTAGTAGTAATACCACCCATGTTTATGTTTGTAATTTGAGGGATTAATGTTTCACTTTGAATATGTTTGATGACTTTTTTAAGGAGTGGTGGTTAATAAATAATATTTACTTATACATATCTAGGGGAATTTAGGGAGCCTTTGAATTTTTCACTCCCCTTTGAATAGTTTGAGGGTGAATTTGCAATTTCAAAAGCTGATTTTGTATTTGCATCATTTGATTAACATTATTGATTCAATAGGTAGTCATTTGTTTCATGTCTTGATATAAGATTTGATTCATGTTGATGGCTTGTTAGGTGGTAGTAGCAGCATGATATGCACTAGTAGTAGTATTGATTTGAGTATTAATGTGAATGTTTTGAGTGGACCTAATAAAGGAAATACCTACCATAGTAGTGGATATACTAGATAGGGTAGAAGAGGAAGGAATTAAAAAAATTATAGATTAATTTACCCCAAATCAGTGAAGAAGGAAATACTATGTGGATTCCCATCATGAGTTTATAGATTATAGTGGAATCCTTACCCCTATGTTGGCAATTTTCATTGATGAAAATAATCATTTTAGTTGTATATGTAGACACCAAAAAAGTGTCTACCCCTTGGTCAACTCCCCCTTGATCCCCTTGGTCCACTTCCAAACATTCCTAACCCACAAAATTATTAATTTAAAATAAATTAACTATTTTAAATTAATAACACCCTTGACACATCACCCATGACACCTCACCCCACCTTGGATACCTCTCTTTGGATGCCTCCCATCACCCTATGACCAATTTATGACCTATTTCAACCCTCTCGCACTTATTTAATCCACCTTCGACCATTTTCCAAATGGCAATTAAACTTGGTAGTTGGAAGAATGGGTAAAAGGCTAATTTTAGCCTCTTTTCCCATTCTTCAGCCACTGATGTCAGTCATTATCGGCCGATGCCAGTGGTATCGCCAACATTGGTTTCTTCAAAACCATAATTTGACCACTGTTTTGCCCCCGTGAACATGAATTCTCTTGCTTCAGATTTCAAGCTCTCTCACTCCTTGACTTCTTGCAGGAATCAACATTTCAACAACACTCTCCAGGCTCGAAGGTTCTGCACTAGTCATTCCACACCAAATTGAAGGTTGCACGACATCTCCAGCATCAGCCACAATGGAAACAAACCTCTTGCACTTCTGCCTCTCCACTTACAGCTAAGTATTTCTACTTGTTTACATTTTAGTGTCCTTTTTAAATACATTAGCAATCAGTCCATTATCCATTTCCAAGCATTCTTGACACAACCCAGTCTATTCTCCCCAGAGAGGCTAAGAAGCCTTCTCTCACCCTTATCTCCCTTTTGCCCCTGTCCTCCATCTGATCTCTCATTCAGGTCATACTTTCTACCCTGTAAACCCAGCACAAGCCACTAAAACTCTAGCAGACACCCCAAGCCATTCTGTTGACCATAGAATAGACCTGAAACTTGTCCAAAGCCTTATTGCCCCGACTGACACCGGCCTCTAGGCTCATTGCCCCTATCAACGTCGACAGGACTAATCGACGTCGACAACCTTAGACGAACCGATGATGGTGAACTAATCGATGTCGACGACTGTGGAAGATAGATTGTTGCATATAGGTACACATTTGTTTCTATTTCTTTTGTTCAGTCCTTTATCATTTCTTTTTCTAGCAACATTCTAATTTTTTTATCAATCAGTGGACTGTCACCCTTCCAGGAAGCCTTTGCACTTCTGGGATTAAGCATTGCTTGGCAGTCCACTACCTACCTATCTAACATTTTTCTTGTTTAAGTCTCTCTCATCTATAGGCATCATCCTCCACAGCTAAAGAGGAGTCCCTTCAATGTCTAGATAATGGTGCGCAAACTTCATCTGAGTACGTACAAACCCCTGACCCTTTATCTTAGTTTCTCACTTCCTTTGAATGTAGAAAAGTGAAAATAGTTTGAAACATTCTGGCACACCCGGTGGGACCCTAGGAGTTTTCCTTGGGTTCATCATTCTTTTTCTTCTAAAAGCAAACTTTTCATATAGGTGCATTAGGTCTCTTCTTGCATCTTTTTCCTCTATCTCTTCGAAAAGACATCATAAGCAAGTTAAAAAGAATCTTTCTTTTTCTTCTTGTCACCTTTCCTTCTTGCATCTTAGAGTAGTAAAGTTCATACTCTTAACCCTTTCTCAACTTGTCTTCATCCAAACACACATTTCAATTTGGGCTTAAAATCTATTGCATTTCATTTCTGCCTGAATGCATACTTAGCTCTCACACCTAGTAACTTAAAACACATTATGAATAAATCTTAGTGCACTTATGTTACACGACCTGACCACTATCACAAACTAAACACCAAAACATACTTGAGACAAGGTCCGGCTAGGATTTCATCACCTAGTGGATACCTTACCCTTCCTGGCAATCCTACTTAGACTTCACTACTAAGAGGAAAGCCCACTCTGTTCTCTGGTAGAGTATAAACTCTAGGGGAAGTATATACTGGCTAAGCAACCTAGCTTATCTCTGGGCTCGTGAAGTGAGGGGAGCTTCCTCCTTAGCACCAGGCCACGTACGGAACCTAACACAGACTCTTGAGCATCGAAACTAACCCAAAACCAACCTTAGACTACTTCTTCTAGGACGCATTCTACAAGCCAACTTTCCAAACACACTCTTTTAAGGCATAAGCCAACAAGACTCTAAAAATGTATTCCTAGGAATTAACGTTTAGGGTCTGCTTGTCTTCATCCATTTTTTGTCTGTATCTAATTTTTTGAGTTAGTGAGGTCATATTCTGAGATCTAAAAATAACTCAGACCTTCTTATTTATTCCAAAAACTTTTAGTTTTTGAGTTTTTGGAAACACACAGTCACTGACATCAATTTTTTCCACCGACATCGGCAACTTTTTTCACCAGCATCAGTTTTTCTATCGACGTCGGTCACTGTCAACAACTTTTTTTCTAAAATAGCCTTAAAACCCAACTATTTTTCTACTAAAACCACATTCTGAGTTTCTAAAATTGAAAAACATAGTTTCTAAAACCTAACCCTTTTTTTGCCTTGGATGGTTTTAACACGCAGCCAAACCAAGACTCTTATTGACCACGCAAGGCAACAACCACTCCCACCTTCACCTTCCATAACCAGTCCTCTAATGGAGTATCATTCAGAGACTGAATGAACTCCTACCCAACCAACCCCGACTCAGCCCCCTATTATCCCTGAAGGGGACCAAGACTTCGAAAGGTTCCTTGACCTCAATGTCAGGGCCCTTCAACACTATCTCGCACACAGTCGAACATGAGACTCTTTAAGCAACCCAATTTATGGGATGCCAACTACCTTGTTTGAGACGACAACTATATCAACCACCTCTGTCATTCAACCCATAGAGACCCAGGCTATTGCCTCAACTAATAACTAGACCATGACTAATATTCTAAGTGTGGCCTCTCCTTCTATCTTTAGGCCCACTTCCATTGGGGTTTTGGCCCCCCATCAACTGCAGACTATTCAAAAAACCTCTACCCCTTTCCAAAATATAGTTGTCTTTATCTTGCCTACTCTTGCCCCCATCAACACCAGGGTGGCTACGCTTTCATTGGCTAGTGTTGCCACAATCCAACCACCTCTAGTGACATCAAGCCTAGTCATGCCTTCTACCTTCATGACACAACCACCCTTGGTCTCCACTTCTATCCTTATGGCTAGTTATCAGTATGTTGCACCCATACAAGTGCAACTGACTACTTCATACGCCCCTTCTAGCACCTTCCAAGTGCCTCAAAACCTAGGGAGTGCCCCACCCACAAATCCATTAGCTGATCTAATCAAAATGCTGATGGACAAAATGGCTAATCTTGAGACTTCAGTTTTGGGTTCAAAAAATGTCCTTTTATATGACCAAATTTGTAATGAACCCATCCATCCCTCTGTCCCAATCCAACTGTATCCCAGTCAGTGGGAACTTCCTAAGTTTACTCACTTCTAGAGTAAGGAAGACCCATAGTAGCATCTATGAACATTCAGACATGCTTGTTACCTAATAGCACATGATGATGCATTACTGCTATGCACATTCCTTATGTCTCTTTCTGGTGCTACCCTCAATTGGCATAGCTCTCTCACCAGACACTCTCTTTTCACATTCACCCAGCTGGCTCAACTTTTCCTTGACCACTTCTTGATCAATATCACCAAAAAGGTCTCCATCACAGACCTATACTCTATTAGACAATTTGACGATGAATCCATAGCCGATTTTGTTTCCCGTTAGAGAGGCTTAATCAACCAAGCTCTCTTTTTCTTTGCCTCAACCTGAGCTCATCAAGCTCTTTTCACAGGCATGTGCCAAACATATTTCATCTACTCTTTGGGTCTAAACATTCCACACCTTTGACGAAGCTTTCACGATGGCTAAGAAGATTGAACTACGTGCCATTGAGGAAAACAAAGTCAAATTACGGAGTAAGAACCCTAACACCAAGTCAAATGACTTTTCCTCTAAACCTTCTTCTTCTAATTCCAAATCTAAGGCATCAACAAATGCTGTAGTCATTAGACCATCATCTTCTTCAAAAACCAACCAATCTAAACCTTCTACATCCCAAAGTATCACACGACAATTCCAACAAAGATATGTGCAGCATGAGTATACTCCAATAGGAGAATCATACGCATCTATGTTGGATAAACTTGTCAAACAGGGAGTTCTCAATCTCTCCCAAATTTGACTGCCCCCTCAATTTGATCCCTCACATGCTATCCCTATGTGGTATAGGGAAAATGACTTCTACAATTACCATCATGTCAAAGGCCATGACACAGTCAACTGTAAGACTCTCAAGAACATCATTCAAGACATGCTAGACAAAGGTGATCTCATCTTGGACAACCCAAATGCACCACCCAATCAAAGCATAGACATCTTTAAATAACCCTTTCCTAATCATTCCCTAGCCAAAACAACGTGCAGACCATGGCTGATGACTCCCAAGAACATAATATATGCACAGTCAACACGGTCTCACCTCTCATGCCTGACCAACCTCTCTCACAATCCCAAGAGGTTAGTCAATCCATCAGTCCATCAGACATGGACGAACCCTCTTCTCCCATTAGTTCTCTATCGACTTCCCTTATATTGGAGGATGCCTTGACTATACCAACACTGCTAGCCCTGCCTTCCTCCTTCTTTCTACCAATGGAGGACCCTACCCTTCCTAATCCTCAACCACATGTAGAAGGCACAATCATCCCTACCCTCTATCCTCTTGAGGAGCCACATTCTTCGATTCCTTCTCCACCAAGAGAAGAACCTGTCTCTCCACCTTCTTCGACCAAAGATGATCCAGTCATGGCTCCCCCACACCTTGAGTCTGAGATCACCACATCTAACACATTTTTGGCCTCACAACCATCCACATCTTTTGAAAGACCAAAGCTTCATCCGACATCTTCCCAACCATTCTCTCAATTGGTGGAGAAACTAGGACTTCTCCATTCAATGAAATTAGAGCATGAGGCATTATGGGAGCAACTCAAAACCCCTCACATTTCCTGTCTCGTCTCATCTCCTACTGTTGACCCTCCTGTGACAAAATCTCCAAAATTTTCCAACAAAGACCAGACTTCTACTTCTAAACCTTCAAAACCTCAACCATCCACATCAGAACCTAAATCCACCATATCAAAACTGATCAAATCTCTCAGTGTTCACCCCATACCTAACCTCACTCACCCCCAAGTGAAGGTAGACTTGAACTTTGCCTCACCTAATAGTAGTCCTCAAACCAAACCAAAGAAGACTGCTAAACCATGGCAGTGAACCCCTCCTCCACCATCATCATTGCCCTCCATTTTGGGCCCTCATCCTTCTACCATAATAGGAGTGCTCCCTACTCCAACCCCTAACCAAAACAAGTTACCTCCACTACTCCCTTTACCCACCACAATCCTACCACCTCTAAAAAATTTGGCACCTCTCACAAAGAAAGTGTCATCTACGCACATGGCTGCACCACCAACCCAAAAGGTGGTATGGAAGACTCCTTCAACACCTCCCAAGCAAGATTCATCAAACCCTCATGCATCAACAAGCACAGACCCCTTAGTGGGATCATACACTTTGATATTGCGTCAACTTTTGCAAACCTCTAGCATAACCCTTCCACCTATTAAGCCATTCCAACCACTCGGGTCGAAACCTTCCTGGTTTGATGATACAAAAATTTGCCTATATCATTGCACACTGGGGCATGATACTGAGAATTGTTGCGCCCTCAAGGTGGTCATTCACTAATACATAGAAAAGGACACCCTTCTCCTTGAGGACACTATTGATAGACCTCTGACACCTTCCCATATCTCGCAAACCCCTTCATCATCATCGACATCTCATCAATAGACTATAATCCCTTCACCTCTTTTTCCCTCTCTTTGAAATTAACACCATCCACGTAACCACTAGGTCACAAAAGGATAAAGTAAAAGAAAAAGCTACTATTCCTTGGACCTACCCTTTTATCAAGCCACCTCAACCATCAAAACCCAAAATTTCTATCCTAGGTGCATCCCAACCCTCTTCTTTAGGGGCAATCCATGACTCTATGTTAAAACAGCTTCACCAAACGCCCGTGAAGATGACCTTGTATGACCTCATCCAAAGCTCACCCAAACATCGTCAAGCTCTAATCAGAGCCTTATAAGCAACGGAGGTCCAACCCGAAGACCCCCAACCACTCACTACCCTAGTCCATTCTTTATCCCCTGTTGCCTCTATTACTTTCAGCAATTCCAAAATTCCTACCTCTAACTCAGAAGATCAGGACGCTGCTCTTTTCATCACAGCCTACATTGATCAAACCCACATTAAGCAAGTTATGATTGATGGGGGCACCATTATTAATATCATTTCTACCCATACCTTTGATCAATTAGCCCTCCCCAAGAATTGTGTATCAAAAACTGATGCAATCCTTCGATCCTTTAATGACACCACTGCTACCACCATTGGCACCGTCATCCTCCATATTCATGTTGGCCCGTGCACAGTCCTAGAGCTCTTCTACATCATTGAGGGAGAGTTCCAATATAACATGTTATTAGGATGACCCTGGATCCATGCCATGGCTTGCGTCCCTTTTACACTACACCATTGTGTCAAATTTGAACACGATGGGCAAGTCCATGTCATTCCCGCTGACCCATCCCATTTCAAGACTTATAACATGACCTATCAACCAAATGATGTTCTCATTCCTCTCAAGACACCAACCCAAACACCACCTCCATCTGCGAAAGCTTCAACCAATATACAAATGGTGGTTGCACTCACATCACCTTCTCAAGCAACAACCAAGGACCCCATGGAAGATATCCTCCAATGACTTTCACTTGGGGAATATCACTTACTTACCCTAGACATGTTCAAGACTCTACAAGAGTATGGACAACTTCATCACAGTCCTAGCTATGACCATTAGATCAGAATGGTCATCCCTTATGGTCCTCCTGACCTTCGAACCAACCTCATCTATGGGGGGCTAGATCGAGCTCCTACTTATGGGAATCCTCTCTCCTCACCTCAACCATTCACATCCAACTTCTCTTTTCTTGGCAACCCTGCCTTCACTCACACCTACCTTTATAGGTGTGCATGGAAGGGATTTGGCTTCAGGCACTATGAACAAGGCTCCCATCAGCCCATCAAACCACCCAATGATGACAATACCAAGAAACAATTTGGCTTGGGTTTCCAAGAACATACCGAGGCTTCTAAAGACCTTTGCCCCAAACCCACCATTGACCAATCTCCTCCAAGCTCGCCTATTCTCCCCTCTTCACCTACGAAGTCGGTGGTATCCATCCCTCCTAGTTTTTTTTTCATAAACACCATCCGCTTGGAACCCCTAACCTATTAACTCAGTGGGGTGTCCAGGTCTCTCCCTCTCATTTATCCCAACATGATAGATGATGACTCGGAAACCATCAACACTTTCCACTGCATAGATGATGATGCCATTCTCACCTACATGGGTGTCAACCACTCTTCCATTTAATGCTCCCTTCCTTCTAAAACTCAGGTTATGTTAAATGAATTGACCATTGACATTAACCTTCCATCTTCTGATGTTCCTCACATCTTAAAGATTGGTCAATCTTTGGACACCTAGGAGCAGATCGACTACACTAAATTTCTTTCAGACCATAGCAAGGCCTTCACCTAGACCTATAGTGACATGCTCGGCATCAACCCTAACATTGCCATTCACAACATCGTCATAAACCCAGAGGCTAAGCCTGTCAGGCAAAAGCTTCAAAAGATGCATCCTCGCATTGCACTCCTTATCAAAGAGGAGCTTTAGCATCTTCTCTCTGTCTCTTTCATCTAGCCCATTGATTATCTGTAGTGGGTGTCTAACATCATCCCTATCACCAAAGCAACTAGGGGGATCCAAATCTGCATTGACTATCACGGCCTTAACCTGGTTTGTCCCAAAGATGATTTTCCTCTTCCCAACATTGACCAACTTGTTGATCTCACAACCGGTCATGAGATGATATCACTCATGGATGGGTTTTCAAGATATAACCAAATCTTGATTGCATCGAAAGATCAGCACAAGACTACCTTCATCACCCCATGGGGATGTTCTGCTATAGGGTCATGCCTTTTGGCCTCAAGAACATAGGTGCCACATATCAACATGCCATGACTTACATTTTTCATGATCTCCTCCATAAAATAATGGAAGACTACGTGGATGACCTGTTAGGCAAATCCAAGCTTCTTCACGACCATTTAACCATCCTCAAGATCATCTTCACTCACCTTCCTCAATACAATGTCTACCTTAACCCAAAGAAATGCATCTTTGGGGTCCTCTCAGGATAACTCCTGGGTTTCATTGTTTCTCTCTGTGGCATTGAGATATATCCTGCTAAAATACGATCTATACTCGAGATGCCACCTCTGACCAATCTCAAGCAACTTTGCAGCCTACAAGGGAAGCTCCAATCCATCCATCGCTTCATCTCATAGCTTTCCAACTGATGCCAACCCTTCCATCACCTCCTCAAGAATGACGTCTCCTTTAATTGGGATAAGGACTACCAAGAGGCTTTTGAAGCCCTTAAACACTATTTGGTCTCTCTACCAGTCCTCATTCCACCTAAAGATGACCAACCCTTCTACCTCTACAACTCAGTGACAAACCATTCATTAGGTGCCATAATTGTGCACCGAGATGAGCAACACTGTGAGCAAGCGGTCTATTACATAAACCAAACACTTGTCGACTATGAAACTCGGTATACTCATACCGAGAAACTCTATTTGGCATTAGTCTTTGCTGCTACCAAGCTCCATCATTATCTCCTCAATCATAAAACCTTTGTCATCACTCACACTAACCCTCTTAAATACATGCATTCCAAGCCATACCAAAACCAGCGTATGGCTTGTTGGCTCATGCTTCTTACTGAGTTCAACTTGGAATTCATCTAGCAAAAATCCATAAAGGGGCAAACAATCACTGACCAACTGGTAGATGCCCCTCTACCTGACAATAAACCTTCTCATTGTGAATTCCCCAATGAATCTATCACTGCATTATCCACTGATGACACATTCTATCAAATGACAATGTTCTTCAATGATCCAAATGTCAACTCGGTGAGGGTGCGGGGGTCATTCTCATCCCACACGAGGGTGAGCCCATGCCCCTATCTTTCAAACTCAACTTTGAATGTACCAATAATATGGCTAAATATGAAGCCTTAATTTTGGGACTTCAAACCGCCCTTTCTTTAAGTGTCAAGACCATCAACATCGTCAATGACTCACAACTTGTCATCAATCAAATCAATGATTCATATCTTTGTAAAAATGAAATTTTGCAAAGATACAAACATCGTGTTCATACCCTTCTAGCATCTTTCAACCATTACCTCTTGCAAACTATTCCTCACTCTACGAATAAGTTTGTCGATACTATGGCTTCTCTCGCCTCTCATATTCCATCTTCATCATCTTCATCAAGAATTTTTGTCATGGTGCATCATGTGTCGTTGCCTTCATACATTTCCACTAACATCAACCTCATCAACACCATAGACTCTAATCCATGAGATGTTTGGTATAAATAATTTTTGGACTACTTGGCCCATTCTATCATTCCTTTCGATCTCTCTAGCAATGCACAATGAGCTTTTATCAAATGCACGGCTCGATATACTATGATAGGGGGTCTTCTCTATAAAAGAGGTTTTGACAACCTCCTTCTTCACTGTCTAACCTCCACTAAAGCATCTCATGCCATTAAACAAGTCCATGATGGGATTTGTGGTGGACACTTCAGTGGTAAGTCAGTTTCTAAGCGCATCCTTCACCTAGGCTATTATTGGCCCACTCTTCATCAAGAATGTAGTGACTATGTTCGACATTGCATCAAGTGCCAGTAGCATGCTAACTTACTTCACCTCCCTAGCCACAGCTTACAAGTTGCTTAATATTTCTAGCCTTTTTCCCAATGGGGCTTAGATCTCATCGACGAGATTAACCCCCATTCATCTCTTCGTCATCAGTCCATCATCACCACCACTGAATACTTCACTAAGTGGGTGGAAGTTATTCCCCTCGTCTCCATAAAAGCTGACAAAATTATCGACTTCATCAACACCCACATCATCTGTCATTTTGGTGTCCCTCAAAAAATCATCACCGATAACGGTAAGTCATTCAAAAATAAAACTGTCCAGAAACTTTGTGACTCATTTGGCATCAAGCTCGGCTTTTATTCACCTTACTACCCGCAAGAAAACGGGCAGGCTGAGGCTTCCAAAAAAATCTTAACCAAAATTCTCATGAAGGTGGTCAACAACACTAGAAGGGATTAGCACATTCACATTCCCTTCATTTTGTGGGCCTACCACACTAGCATCTGAACCCCTACAGGTGTTACACCTTTCTCTCTAGTGTACAAAATAGAGGCTGTCCTACCTCTTGAAGTATAGATACCATCTCTACACATCTCTTTGCATGACATTCTTTCTAATGATGACTTTCATCAATATCACTTAGCTCAACTTGAGTTACTTGATGAACGTCATCTTGCTGCCCTCAACCATCTCCATGTTTATCAAAATTGCATCAAACGAACCTATGACAAAAATTTGAGAGAATGAGATTTCAAAATCAGAGACCTCGTCCTCAAAGAAAATCAACATGTGACCAATATGGAATGAAGTAAATGAGGCAAATTAACTCCTAATTGGCTCAGACCTTACATCATCATGCACAAGTATGGATCAGGGACATATCATCTATCTTCTCTCGATGGTTGACCAAAACCAGAGCATCTTAATGCCTTGCATCTACGGCCATTGTACTGTTAGTCAAGTATTCATTCACTTGACATTTAACTTAAGCTCATCCTTTGAGTAACCCTTGTCATTTTAATCCTCATTCCTTTCAACCCCCTAAGCAAACCTCTGTAACCCTTTTATAAAGTATGGATGCTTTGTCCTAATAAAAGGGAGCCCTCAAACTTCTATAGTCTTGTCCATGACTAAATTTTTTTTCAAAAATAAATACATTGATGTCAAAATATCAAAAGGTCATAAACTCTAAAGACAGACTACTCCCTCGAAGGATAGCTGTACTATCATTGCTATAGCTAATAGACTGCTCCCTCGAAGGACAGCTATTCAAAGCCCTCAAATATATATAAAGCAAAAATATAGACCACTCCCTCGAAGGATGGCTATGCCTAAACATATTGCTACAAACAACACTCTCTTAGAAGCTTCCCACATCGATCAGCTGCACAAATGACCACAAAACAAAATGACATCTCTATGTAGACTTCCCGCATTGATCAGTCTACTCAAAAAAAAAAAAGGGTCATGGACTTGACTTGTAGTCATTTTTTGGGTCTCTTATAAAAAGGGGCAAAGTTATCCCTACTAAAAAGGGTTACCCTCTCCTCACATATCACATCACCTACTCAAGGGATTTTGAGCTCATTTTAATGTCAAAGTGATTTGATTACTTCTCTAACACAACCAATGGTCAACGACGTAATGCATGAATGGGGCTTTTGGTTTGAAAAACCCCCTATCTATGTTATCATTATGGCCCTTGTCAATGAAAGAGCAAAATGCCTTTCACTTCCTCCAGACACTTTGGTCACATTCAACCACATCAATTCCAACCACATCCAAACCAACCAAACCTTTTTTTTCAAACCACTAACGTTCTCATAGCCTATTCACACTAGTTTCTATGGAAACCAATACACATGGAAGCTATCGACCACACAATTTATGTCAAGCATAAACCATTACTTGTTGAAGCATAAATAGACTCATTTCATTTTTAGCATACACCATCACCAATATGGAAAATTGCTAGGGATGCAAAACCTCAACCAAATGTTATAGAATGCACCATCACCCAATATGGAAAAGACTGTAACATCATCTTCCCCTCATCATTTAACCATGACCAAACCCAATAATCAACCACTTTGACCCTTCCTCCCTTTTGGGAGAACTACATTGGCCTGAGGCCCTTCAAACAAGGGCTATGTAGGCAGCACTCAGTTGACATGGGGTCTTCTGAGGTTAGCTCGGCCATTTTCTTCATCACATTCCTTCGTCACCTGCCAATCACATCACAAACAATCACATATAGCAACAACCATTAACATTATCATACACCAATCACATTAGTTTCTATGAAAAATAATACACATGGAAACTAACAACCAAGACACAAACCAATGTTGTGGTGTACATCATTACACCATAATGAAAAAGTTGTGACATAATCATCAACATCATCATAACATACATTATTCACATCATGATCATCAAACATCATCATCATAGCATAATCATTCACATCATAAACATCATCACATTAAGCATATATCATTAAAACATATGAGAAATGCTAAAAACATCCTTAACATCCATAACATCCATAACACATCAATGAACCAAAATCTCATCATTTATATCTGTATATCAAAGTTTATAATGGTACAATCTATCTCTCTCTCTCAAAAAAAATCAAGTACATCTCATATCAATGGCTCGCAGGCTGGTATATGCATAATATCAAAAATGGCCTCAAAGCTGTGGCTATGGTGGTGGTGGTGGTCATGACAACGTTGTATCATCCCCACCCTCTGATCATCACCATCTGTGGAAACCCAAAGTAGTCGCACGTGACATAGATCTTTGCCAACTCTCCTTAGCTCTCATATCTAAATACCACTGTATTTGAGGGAACCCCCTGATAGCCCTCTCATAATACACAATCTCATCTAAATCATTGTTGTACCTAGATATAGGTACAGTCTATGGTGGACCCATCAATCCTGACACTGTGCCCTGAACTAAACCCTATGGCTGTGGCTATGCTGGCTCTTGAGCTAACTACTGAATAGGGCCCTACCCTTTAATCACCTATCTTGCCAAAACTTGTGCCTGAGTTGTGTCTAACTACCCCTATAAAATGGTGATCTACCCTGTCAAAGCGGCCACCTGACCTATCAAAACTGTAACCTACCCCTGTAGTCCTATGACTTGGCCCTCCAAAATGGTCACTCGTCCTCATGTTGTATCCCTCTCTTGGATGGCAGCATCCCTCTCCTATCTGGAAGCATCCCTCTCTTGCCTTACCTTGGTCACTATTTATAGATTAGGCTATGGTCCTGCCTGAATCCCTATGTACTCTCCTACCCACCATGCTGAGTAGGCCTCTGTGCACCCTGGATCAACTATCATAGGCCCTGCCAGTAACTCCTCAAAATTAGGCCCCTCTGTCTCCTCTAGCAGTGGGAGTAGCACCTCAATATCATCCTGCCTATACTTTAGGAAGGTGAGTGGTACATCCTGTAGCAACCCATACTGGCACTGCACTCTCTCCACTGGCACCCTCTCAAGCTTGCCGGCTCATCTTCCCCTAACCCATCTCAAACTCTTCACCCCAACCAACTGCTCTGCCTAGTCTCTAAAATCTAGATATACCAAGTATGGTCTCTAGATGATATCTGTTGGGATCAGGGCCTCTAATACCCCTCTATAGTAGTCGATGTCCCTAACTACTCCATCCCTCTGAGTCTGTGCCATGACCTTGCACCATCACCTGAAGCCAACCCTGAAGCTGGCCTAAATCGCAACCAGAAGGCCGAGAGGTCAGGTGACCACAATGTGCTCATATGACCAGCAGTGTAAGAGATGGCCCACACATAGACTGTATCATTGCTATCGACTGATACCCCAGAGCTCTCTGTATAACTGAGCCAAAAAGATCAGTGCCCAGGCAAACATTATCTGTGTCTCCAACATCTCTGTCAAAACTCTAGTCATGGCAACTAGAAATCTACCTCCCTCTGCATCTGGTAGCATGTAAATTGTGATTCTGATCATCATCAGGATGGCTAGTCAATGTGCATCCTTGTCAGCAGCATACAATGGCTCATATGCAAAACTAGCTGAGTGGTACCTCACCTCAGTCGTGTGCTCTCCAAATAGTGTAACCATCTAAATATCATGCACCTCTCTTGAGCATGCATATACATTTTCTCCATGTATTGGTAGCTACAAAATTTGGTACACATCCTCCATGGTCACAGTCAGCTCGCTAGTGGGCAAATGAAAGGTGTTGGTGGAGTGGTCCCACCACTTGATCAATGCCACCATGAGACTGACATCCCTGGCCACTTAGCAGTATCACCATAGCCCACCTAATCCCACTATAGTCATATGTGTCCACTCCCCTCCAGTGATGTTCTGATGCATCCATGTTAGCAATGACAAGAGATGATCCCGCAACATCAGTGTCTGCCTCACCTGCATCTAACCAGCACACATAGAACCCACGTTAACAAATGACTACCAACCTTTATAAATCTTCTTCCCTTTTAGGAGAACTACATCATCTTGAGGCCCTTAACAACTAGGGCTATGTAGGCAGCACTCAGTTGACATGGGGTCTCCTGAGGTTAGCTCAGCCATTCGCCCATTCATCTACCCATTTGACCATCTTCCTGTACTCATATACCTATCTCGACATTCAAGAAGCCCTCATCATGGATTTGACCCTTTGACTTGATAATTTTCAACATCTTTTCTGACCAAATAGCTACCAACATCGGTTATCGTATTGATGTCAGTATTTGGTCAGCCAACGTCAATAGCTGGTCGGCTGACGTCGATGACTAGTTTGGCCCTGGGGCCAAAAGGGGCAAGCCTTAAAATTATGGCTTCCCCATTTCTTCTCCTTTTCCCTACCCAAACCCTCCTAAACCTACCTAAAGAGACCTACTTAGCCTGCCCATCCTTCTAACTACCCCTCCCCCTCAATTTTAAGCTAAAAACACTGAAAATTCCAAAAACAAATCAAATTCAAAACAAAACCAAAAACTCTAAATGCACTTCCTACCTCATCCTATTGCCATCACTGTGGTGGTATGATAGGTGCCACGGGTGGTGGTCCTCCTACGGGGCCTCCTCCACCCTCTGCCATCTCTTATGCCTTGGTTTCTCCATGCACTCTCACTGGCCCACAATTGCCCCTACAACCTCCAACTCACTCCCTCTCTCCACCAATCACACTTTGACACCTCACACTGCTATCCCAGTCACTCTAAGTCACTTTCAATCACTCAAATCTAGAGCTCCCTTTTTCACTTGGTCAAATGTCACAAATGACTTTTGGTGGGCCACCAATTCAATTTTGTCACATTCGGCAGTCCACCGACATCGGCAGTAGCATGCCCTAGGCAGCCGATGTCAGCCAATTTCTATCGACGTCGGTCACTTTTATCCATTGACATCAGTTTTATAACTGACGTCGGCATCATTAAATCCTCCATCCTCTTCAAAATGCCCAAAATCATGCCCACAATCACCAGTTCTCATAGCCTCCTCATGGGGCACACTTGAGATCCCTTTTACCTCGACCATAGACCTTGGAGATCACAACTATCTCCTCTGACCCTGACCACTTCCGAGACAACTTTGCCTTAGTTTTTTTGGTTGCATATAGGCTACTTCATGAATAGTTAGCCAAATTATCTGCACATCCACATCACAACCCTCACAAGTATTAGATCATGAGCAAGTTGATCCCCACTACTTGTGACATTTTCGTGTTTCCAAGAGCACTTCCTGAGCTTGGGATACTTGGAACATGACAACCATTGGAGCTATAGCTTGGATCGAATAGCCCAATCAGCTACGACTAAATGCTGGGGACCGGTTATTTTGATTTTGGCACTCCTTGACCTTGACCTACAAAAATTTGACCTGACCATCTTGTGAAGTGGTATACATGCAATCCCACCCTTTACAGTGTTCACACTCAAGCCTTCACCATTTCCATCCACTATTTATCAAATCAGCACCCAATTCCAGGTTCCCTTCCCTTGACTCTTGCTTTGAGGGGGAATACCTCATCCCATAATCAGGGTAATCAACTCCTATTTTTGTCTTGCAGTTCATTAGAACAACCAATAGGACAAAAATGACCTTATCCATACCTAGGGAAATTTACTCCTATTTTTGTCTTGCAGTTCGTCAGAATAACCAACAAGACAAAAAGGGGCAAATGTAGACACTGAAAAAGTGTCTACCCCTTGGTCAACTCCCCCTTGATCCCCTTGGTCCACTTCCAAACATTCCTAACCCACACAATTATTAATTTAAAATAAATTAACTATTTTAAATTAATAACATCCTTGACACATCACCCATGACACCTCACCCCACCTTGGATACCTCTCCTTGGATGCCTCCCATCACCCTATGACCAATTTATGACCTATTTCAACCCTCTCACACTTATTTAATCCACCTTCGACTATTTTCCAAATGGAAATTAGACCTGGTAGTTGGAAGAATGGGTAAAAGGCTAATTTTAGCCTCTTTTCCCATTCTTCAGCTGCCGATGTCAGTCATTATCGACCGACGCCGGTGGTATCATCGATGTCAGTTTATTTAAAACCATAATCCAACCACTGTTTCACCCCCATGAACATGAATTCTCTTGATCCAAGTTTCAAGCTCTCTCACTCCTTGACTTCTTGTAGGCATCAACATTTCAACAGCACTCTCCAAGCTCAGAGGTTCTACACCAGTCATTCCACACCAGATTAAAGGTTGCACGACATCTCCAGCATCAGCCACAATGGAAATAGACCTCCTTCACTTCTGCCTCTCCACTTATAGCTAAGTATTTCTATTGGTTTACATTTTAGTGTCCTTTTTAAATACATTAGTAATCAGTCCATTGTCCATTTCCAAGCATTCTTGACACAACCCAATATGTTCTCCTCGGAGAGGCTGAGAAGCCTTCTCTCACCCTTATCTCCCTTTTGCCCCTATCCTCCATCTGATCTCTCATTTAGGTCATACTTTCTGCCCTATAAACCCAGCACAAGCCACTAAAACTCCTATAGACACCCCAAGCCATTCTATTGACCACAGAACAGACCTGAAACTCATCCAAAGCCTTATTGCCCTGACCGACGCTGGCCTCCAGGCTCATTGCCCCTACCAACGTCAGCAAGACTAACTAACGTTAGCAACCTTAGACCAACCGATGATGGTGAACTAACTGTTGTCGGTGACTATGGAAGACAAATTGCTACATACAGGTACACATTTGTTTCTATTTCTTTTGTTCAGTCCTTTATCATTTCTTTTTCTAGAAACATTCTGCTTTTTTATCAATCAGTGGACTATCACCCTTCTAGGAAGCCTTTGCACTTCTGGGATCAAGCATTACTTGGTAGTCCACTACCTACCTATCTAACAGTTTTTTTGTTTAAGTCTCTCTCATCTGCAGGTGTCATCCTCCATAGCCAAAGAGGATTCCCTTCAACATCTAGATAACGGTGTGCAAACTTCATCCAGGTACGTACAAACCCCTGACCCTTTATCTTAGTTTCTCACTTCCTTTGAATGTAGAAAAGTGAAAATAGTTTGAAACAGTATATTCAAGATCACCTTCATCCTCTACAATAGGCATTTATGGAGGATAATTAAATGGATCAAGGGTTTTAAAAGGGGGTGGACCATAGATTTTGGTTCTAATGTCCAAATGAATGTTCTTTCCATCTGTATTTCTTATAGAAGTATAATGAAATTGAGATTTTGGAAGTTTAGGGGGATTAGTCAAATCCATCATATCATGTTGTGTTCTTTGTTTACAATCATCAAAAATATACTACATGATGGAGATTGTGAAGTGAGAATTGAATTGAACAAATCAGTAAGCAAAAATTGTACCATATCGACTATGGTTGATGTAGTTACGTATATAGAAATGTAAGGATAAAAATATATTGAGTCTAGTTATAGTTAGTAAATGGGTGCAATGATCACAAAAAGTGACCATAAAATGTATTATATCAACTATGATTGATGTAGTTACACAGACATAAATGCAAGGATAAAACTAATCAAGCTTAGTCAATCTAGTAAAATCTAATTTTTTAAAGAACATCAGTAATAGGAAACTTACTATATCAATCTTGGTCGATGAAACTACACATACTAATAGGTAATAATAAAACTATATCAAGTTTGGTTGATGTAGTAAAATTTGGAAACAATTTAATAGTATCAGTAATAGGAAATGTACTATATTGATCCTAGTCCATGTAGTTATACAAACTTAACAAGGATAAATCCATATCAATCTTGGTTGATGTAGTATAATATGGAAAAATTTTAACAATATTAGTAATAGGAAATGTACTATATTGAGCCTGGTTGATGTAGTAAAATCTAAAAAAATTAACATTATAATGAATAAACTATCTATCCAGGTTGATAAACTCTGATAAATAGAGGTATAATCCATGATAACATAGTAGACAATATCAAACTTGGTTGATGTAGTCTATTCACACATAGATAACTTGCTAAACATTGGTTGATGTAGTTGGAACATGCAATGCATAATCATATCAACATTGGCTAGTACATCATACAACACATAATACATTAATAAGAATTAAAGTATAAATTTAACTATTTATGTAAGTTATTTATTCAAAATGAATATTAGGTAGATGTAATAAAATAATGTGGCTAATTTGTAGACTCTCAAATATACTTGCCTGTATATCAAATAGTGACAACCCAATATTTTAGAGCACTGACCATGAAGGAAGTATTGTTCCCATAGCCACTAAACCCATTCTCAAGGGTAATTTGAGATTAACTTACCAACACTAACTACTAGCTGGTGCACTATAGAATTAGATAAATTATTGGTTTCCTAAGGTTTAATAAAAAGGGGAATCCTAGGTGTTTTTTAGCTACCATAAGTATGTAGAAACTAAAGTCCATGTTTGGCTCTATATTATGGCTATGATTATTTTGGAAATCCCCTCATGTTATGATGTCTATAAAAATAAAATAAAAATTGTAAATATAACACCATGTAACCCTTGACAACAATAACTAAGTAGTTTGAAACTACTAGAACATAGTTTCTAGGGAAATCCAAACAACAAGAAAAGAAAATTTAAAAATCAATGTCTAAATTCAATTTTTAGGTTTTAGAGAATGGAAATAAACATGCGTTCAAATTGAAATTAAATTTTTGAATAATTACTAAAAGGGAAGGTTAATTTTCCTTAATTGTGTTGAAAATGAAAGGACAAAAACTATATCTATGCATAATAATATAGTTCTTAGATAGTGTAAAGTGGATTAGATAGAGTTGATATAGTTTATTATCAAAAAATACAAGCATATAACTATATAAACCAAGGTTAATATAGTATAATATGGAAGAAAATGAGTTTCTAACTATATCAGACTAGTCGATATAGTTTTGTGTGTAAAATTAATTTTGATAGAATGCAAAATTTGCTTAATTGAATTGATTGTAAAACAAAACTATATCAGACTAGGTTGACATAATATGGTATAAAATTACATGTAATATAAAAATAGATCAATTACGGTCAATGTAGCTGGTTCACTAAAAAATATTCAGATTTGAGTGCAAAAATTGGATTATCCTACATCATAGTAGTTTGTTCGAAAAACATAGAATTACATTGCATCAATTTTTATTGATGTAGTTTCAGAAAAAATGAATAAAAATTAGACTGGATTAACCTACATCAATGTAGTTTCTTAGAAAATTCACAAAAAATAGATTGGATTCACTTGAATCTATATAGTTTTGAGAAAATAATGAAAAATAAACTAGATAAATAAGACTAGGTTAAGCTTGGTTATATAGTTGGCTGACTAAAAAATATATACATTAATTAAACTAAATCAATATACATTAAAAATTACAATTTACTAGTCTCTTAGTGCCGACACTCTAACAATGCCATCAATAATTCCCTATCAACATATATCTTAGGCATATCTACAATGTAGGACAACCCCCCCCCCCCCCCCCCCCCCCCCCCCCCCCCCCCCACCACCACCAACACACCTACCTCATAGTTTTTATTAATGGTAAAAGTGAGTTTTTTTGGAAATAGTGACTCTAACCTTTACAAAATAAACTATAAACATGGTATTAAAACCCATATATCATATTAAAAAAATTGTAGAGAAGCAACTGACAAAAAAAAAACACTACAAAAATAGTAGATAAGCAACAACTTCCACTTCAGCTACACAAACCAAATATGTATCAGGATCCTTCAAAAATATTTTTCCTTTGCAATCTGAGAGCCATGCTAAGAGATTCTAATTTCTTCTTTTCTTTGCCTTTTTTTATATTTCTCACTAATGTCCAAACTCCTCCTCCTAAATTTGGTACAACAGGGATGGAGTCTCCAAGAGTGTACATTAGTTTTCAATTTAAAAAAGATTCCCTTGCTAAAAGATCTTCTTTAGAACCCAGGCAATAAATATTTTCATCTAATTCTTCCTTCTGCAAGTCTACATTTCTTTGGTCTAGAAACTTAATCTTTTTATCCATTAAGATACCAACAAAACATGGAACTAATTCTTCATATTTACTTTCCACTTATCTTGGAATGTCCTCATCTTTGTTATCAAAAACAAACATCGTGATATGGTCAGGAAGAACATCCTTCCACTAAGATGTCCCTTTCTTTGTTTTGGATGTTTGAGATAAACTTACCAAATATCCTATAGTAAAACATTCTGTACATCTAAATGGTACTCCTTCATAGTCAAGAACTTGGAATCAAATCTGGTTCTTAACCTTTAAATCAATAGACTCAAGGATCTCAAATACATCCATACAAAATAGGATTCAATCATAGGTGGTATAGAGATAATCTGATGTAGTTTCATCCACTTCCGAGAATTCTCCCAAAATTGTGCCTATAGTTGATAATGCAGATTTAGACCAAAACTAAAGGGGCAAGTAAAGAATACACACCCAAACTAGCATAATATTGAAAGATTCAGTTAATGGGTTGAAGGAAGGAAACCAAGGCTTTATCAAGAGTAGATGTTTATCTATATACCATATTCTATTCTTTCATGATCGACTTTCAATCTTTAGGAAGATTAAAAATTGCTATAAAGAAACCTCTAGCACCAAGATAAATCTTTGAGGTATCTTTCATGAAGGGTCACCAATCTTCCAAAATCCACTTATGGAGCATTGGAAGGCTTGGTTAGAGCTAGTTAAATTGGCATATTATCCCTTTATCATCAAACCATTTTTCATTTCCATCACATCTTCAAGAAATTTCTCCTCAAAATAAATAGAGATGATTTTCTTGGTAGGTGCCATAGGCTTGTAATCTCTCTCGGACACCACTTATGTAAAGGAATTTTTTTTGTAGTAGGTTGATTCACCATTATTGAAGGTGCCTTCCTTGTTTCCTTAGAAATATAAATTTGCTCTACCTTTTTAGGTAATATATCACTCACCTCATAGTGAATCTTTGAATCAGTCATAACATGACAGATCACATATTTTACATAATAAGTATAGGTGATATCTCCTACACACATCAAAATGACACAATGTTAGTCTTTCCATGTCATAAATCCATTTATCAAAATCATCGTTTACACTACTATCCACATTTGATGACAATTTTATGTCACGTTTCTTATTCCATGCTAACAATGACAAATCCACTACAACATTATATAAATATACTAAATCTTAGACAAATTTGTTACACCCTTAATAAATTCACGATTATGACAAATTACTAGTATGCTAAAACAAAATTGCTATTGGTTTTAATGAATTCACCATTACTTTTAATGAAACTACTAATCTATCAAATTTGTTAAACTATTTCAAAAACTATCATTTCCCCAACAAAATTGTTGAAGTTGACTTCAAAACCTCCATTTGTAATATAATGGGTTCATTCAACTTGACTTTACATAGCATTTATGAAATTCAAATTAAAAAACATGAATGCAAAAAATGTCACTTATCAAATCCCTACTCCTTGCTCCCATCTGGTCTTTGATACACTCAGAGTCACTTGATGTGATGCCTATCCATTGTAATATTCTCTATTTTCTTCTCCAACCTCTTGAAACCTAGAGAAAATATAAAAAATAGATATAAAATCAACCAAATGAATTTCAAACAATGAAAATCATATTACCCTAACCCCTTATACATTCACCCATCCTAGTCGCATTTTTCAATCAACCTTATGCATTTTCAACTATTGCCCCCCCTAAAAACATAAATTTTAATTCCATATCATTTCACCAATGAATTAGATTACACAATATTTGTGTTTCTTCTTACAAAATCAATTTTGTAAATTTCTTCACAAAATCCTTGGAAAATATATTTCTCTTTTTATGGTTTGTAGCTTACCAACAAGAATATCATTCCCAATTTACTTCCATGTAGCAATATTCATGGGGAAAAATCTAAGTGTGCATCTTATCTTGAAAAATATTATTTCTCCAATCAACTGTCTAACACCTATCCACTTGGGGCACATCATTTTACATATGCCTATAAATATTACAAGCATTTTATTGATAATGGTAATTTCATTTAATACCATATCAACTACATCATTCATTTCAAGCACTTATTTACATCCCTTTTCCCTATAAGACCACTTCATTAATCATTCATTACTAGTTGGGGCATATTTTTCACATATATTTTAACTTTAATTTTTATTTTATTTTTGAAAAGGCATTTCTTCTTCTAGTCATAACACCCTTTCAAAGAGGGGCAAATGTTGACACCTAAATTTTTCCACATTCAATGTTGTAACTAACTTTACTTAATATTAACATACTAACTCAACCACCACCCTAAATTCAAATTTTATCCTAAGGTTTACTAATATCATTTCTTTCTCTTTTTCAAATAATCTATTAATCCATATTAATTAATTGATCATGTATGCATAATTACATATAACTAATAAATTTATCTAGAATTTTCAAGTTACCAAACATATTCCATGTCTCTCAACCAAACATTGAGTCATCTAACCACTTCCTTAATGTACTCAACCAATCATTGATTCATCATTGAATCCTTTAGCTAACTTGGAAAGTCATCTAGCTACCTTTAATCATTCATGATACATTTTAAACTACCAACTAGCTTTCCCCTTTTCTCTCAAACACATGAAGAATTCATCTATTCCATATGGATGAGGACTCAAATCTGACTATCCAAAATTAACATAATTTAATAAATCTATATTTACCCCAACCATTCATCTTCTCACTTTAAAGCCCATAAATTTAAGTTCCATCCTCCATTTTAAACATCCATCATCAAATTATAGAATCATTACCAAAATCATCTTATGAATTTATAAGAAAATCAATAAATTGTGTCCATGTGTTATTGATATTCCCTTTGCCCTAGAGAATGAATTGAGCATCCACATATCACTTTTTCCAAGATAAAATCAAGGTTCATCAATGGATAAAGTTGATTTACATTATTGGTAAGATGATACATTTTAAGTATGCTTATTTTGTTTTCTTTGATTGAATATTTTTGACCAAGATTTTAGTTTAGTATTATAATAGGAAATTAATTATTCATTTGATTTCATAGCTCACATAAATTCTAAAATTATAGATATCATAGTTTACATTCATCATGTCAAAAAATACAAAAACATAGTGTATACTATTAATTTACTAATTTCATTTGATAAAACTATAATTTTTTATTAGACATTGGTAAATGTTGTTGTAATTAATATTTTTGTTATATCTTATCTTTCACTAGAAAGAAAAGTAGTTTCATTTGAGTTATTTGTTTTACTCTTTAATTTGTAAATTAGTAGAGTTAATAAACATACTCTTAGATTCTTTCACCTTTCATCCCGTTAAATATTTGATGACAATACAATGTCACATCTTTCCCTACCATTTTATATCCTTCTCTATAGTAGTCATTCCCAACCTTGATATATCTCTCCAAGATGGCATCAATCAAGAGATTCTTTGTATTATATTTATATGTAGTCATTTTCCTCATCAACTTCTCCCTGTGATTGACACCATCAACAATCATTTGTAAGTTATTGATGAATATTAGGATTAACATGCTCAATCCCCTATAACAAATCAACCCAAACCTACTCAATTCCCAAACCAACATCAACTACCTAATCACAACCCTGGATCTCTCATCTTTTTGCTTCCCTTTTCCTTATCTTGACTAGACCTCAAGAAGTCAAGTGATTAGGGATGATGTGTCAATTAACCTATGTATAAAGTCTAATGAATAAAAAATAAAGGGTTTTTTATTTAATTTTAATTTTAATTCTTCCATCCTTCTCTTTTTCCATTTGTTTCTTGGGTGTTTCTACACCTAACAAACATGTTAGGAGTAGAAAAACCCTTAGGCCTAGTTGCTTTCTCTAAATTCAGGTGAGATCTTTATAGATTATTTCAAGAGGATTAGACTCATGAAACTCTCAAGCTAAGGTTCATCTTCAAGTTTTGTGGATTAATATCCCATCCTCTATTACCTTCTTCCATGGAGGCAACATCTTAGAGGATATCCTTACCTCGATTAGTGATCCATTTACTCCACTAGTCAACATTGTTTTAATGATATGAACTTCAAAATTGTTGTTATGGTGTATATACACATAATATTTTCACTTTATAATTTACCAACACTTTCTCTTATATTGTATTTTCAACACATCAATATCCCTATGTGTATGTCTTAAAGGGTACACTAGGAATGGGGTGGGAATGACTCATGGTAATTTACAAGAGATGTTAGAATTATATCAAGTTATACCAATATTATTATAAATTCCTCCAAATATATATCCATTTATCATTTCTATCTAATTCTTGTCTAGATTTTATAGCTTCCCTATATACTATGGTATCAATCTATACAATACCATCTATTATATCCCTTTATCCTTCTTGTATTGTATCAAACAACCTAACACAATTTTGAGAATATATTTTAACATTTATGTTGTTCATAGACTTAGATTTTAGGGTTCGTTTTGGGTATTATAAAATATATACAAAGCTCATATTTCATTCTAAACATATTATATCACATTCATATTCTCTGTTTGTGCATGCACTTCTACCCTAAGGAAGTATTTAGGAGAGTTAATGGATTAGAACCTTATCTTGTAAGTATTGTCGTGTGATGTCATTAAATCTCAATAGGATGAGTCATTTTTAGATTCTAATTAAGGATTTATATTTATTCATCCAACTATTTGAGGTATTCAACCTTAAACATTCTCTTACAAATCCCCACTTGATCTAAGGGGAGATTTAAGTGCTAAAGGGTCTACCCCAAGGTAATTATTTATATCCTTATATAATTTCCTTTATTTCCTTACTATATTAGACATCCTTTTGTTTATTGATTTGTTTATTTATGTGTGTGTCCTTGTTTAGGCTCTTTCTTATATTGAATAAGATGGTGTAGATATAGGATTGTTTAGGCTTTCCATTAATCACCTTAGGTTGCATAGACCCACATTTGATTGACCATTACATCTTACCCAATTAAAATCATCTAACCCATAATTTAATTTAGTTTTTACCTCTTTAAAACCATTTACTTTACTTCCATCTTTACAACCAGAGTTTACAACCATTTACCTTTGTTGAGGTTTAGTGAGAGCTATATCCTTATGTCATAGGATTAGGCTTTCAAACCCTTTGCTTTTTTATATTTTATTCTATAATAGATCTAAAAATATCATTTGTCTTTATACAATCATCCAAGTATATATAGGCTCTATTTGATTGACCTTATTCTAGTCCTTGTCTATTGAGAGAAACATGATAGTTGTAGGTCATCCTAGCCTGTGCATAAATTCTAGTGAACCCAATGTGAATATTATCACTCTTTTTTGAGATAAATTTCATGTTTATACTTCTATATTCTTATAGAATATTCCAAACCATCATACATTTTCTAATCTAACTTTATCATCCAACCCAATACCATTTCGTATTTATCTACCAATGGTATCGACCAACATGATACCATTATGTATTTGTCTAGACCATATGGACCACCTTGATATATTTATTTGCTTGTTTACAATTGTATTAGATAGTGTGATACAATTCTATTTGATCACTTTCAATTTTTGACTATATCAACTAACCTGATACCATTCTATTTATATATTTAATTTATTTCATGCTACAAATTTAAATTTTGACATATACCATTTTCAATATTATTTTTTTCTTCATATAAAATATGTTCTAATAATTTTAAAACACATTGAATTTGTCATTTTAGGCCAAGCAGATGTCAATTTTTCATTTGCCATGGTGTGAGGGGTATTGACCCAATACTTAAGACATTATATAACACTATATATAGAATTTAGTTTCCAAATACCTCATAGTATATCATAAATTCATATGATTTTTTTATTCATCCTTTAATAATCCTTCCAACTATTTGGTTTCATAGTGCATTGGTAAACGATTAGCCCCAAAAAGTTACTCTTAATGTACATTAAAGACATGAAAGTGTACACAAAAAAATGGTGTAATCCATTATGTTCAGTGGATTCATGACCATGTTCACTATTTAAAATTGGTATTATTATATATAAGAGCTTACAAGTCAAATACACCCTTGTCTAGTTACCTTAGTTTGATTTTTGTAAATAGTTAGTTAATTTTTAGTCTAGTTGTCTCATAGAATGTATTGACCTACCTAATA
Source organism: Torreya grandis (assembly GCA_037957365.1). Taxonomy (NCBI): domain Eukaryota; kingdom Viridiplantae; phylum Streptophyta; class Pinopsida; order Cupressales; family Taxaceae; genus Torreya; species Torreya grandis. Next base: position 874,910 of record JARHVA010001027.1, read on the forward strand.
CCATTTTATGTTGTGAATAAAATTTATTAGTTAGATAGATATAGTTATGTGTGATTTATTAACTTGTATACCAACCTAATATTTTATTAAATTTTTATCCAACTAAATCAACCAATTTATCTAGTTTATTCTTCACTATACTAGTTGACCTGATACCATCATTTTATCTAGCTATTAGTAGTGTCATATTTTTATAAGAATGTATTGGCCACATTGATATAATATATTTCTAACACAAAAATGTATTGGAATACTAAATAATATCATTATACAAACCTTATAATAAAACTATTTTTTTATCAAACTGTATCGCCCAACCTGATATAGTCTATTCCTAACACTAAACTATACTAGCTAGCTAGATAAATTTTCTTATTTTAATTTATAAACTAACCATAGAATCATACATGATACTATTATTCTCCTATGACCAACATTTTTCTTCCAAATTATATTTACAACCCATTTATCACCATGATGTCACCTCTTATAATCTTTCTTGCACGCCTCGACTCATTTAGATTTTACATGGGTTGTTATTTTCTCCCATATTGTACACTACTAAGGAAAACTCCTCATGGTGAAATTTATCTTAACATAACTCTAAATCTATTGAATTACAAGTATTTTAAGTCAACCAAACCAACTATCTAGAGGATCCCACCTAGCTAATCAATAATCTTCATCATAATACTAGCTACACCCCAAATAAGAATGGAGATAGTAATAAGTTCCTCTCATCCCTTACAGTAGTTTATAAAAAAACACCAACATATAGAATATTCCTTTCAAGACTAATGTTTTTAACTCCCCATTTAATCCTCCATCATCTTCCAATCCTCATCCAACCAATTCTAGTGAAAATCTCAATTCAAATCCTCCTCTAGATCCTTCACAAGTCCTTGTAAAATGATCTAACAAATGACTCTTATGCAAGCTTCTAGTATTAATAAAATGCTCCAAATGAAAAACCACATGTTAAAAATGGGCAATCAACCTCATCAAATCATAAAAAACTAACTAAATTAGAATTACATCCCCTCTTCTTACATATGCCAATGTAAAAATCATTACTCAACCACTAAGTTATAATAAGATGCTTTAAAACCTTTAAAATGAACTTTTATCTTCCTTCATAGTGTACACAGACATTGGGAATATTTATTAAATTGTCACATATGATGAGACTATAGATCCTACCTTGCCTATCAAATCCTTTGGCAATCTCAATAAATAATGGGTTCAACCAACACTCATGCTACCACTAATATTTAGCCAAAACTTTGTTGGAGAAGTGATAGAATGTTATAATCAACTTCCTTAACATTCCATTACACAACTAGAGGATTTATGAAATTCTCTAGCTAAGTAATTCCAAAATAATGAACTTCCTAAAATGGCCTTAGAAAATTTGTTAATGCTAAGCTACTACCTATGAACCTACCCATACTTTCATCAAGTGATGTAAGTAATTAGCACATAAAGTGGATCATAACATAAGTTATGATAATATTTTAAAAGTCTTTTTTATCACTCTTAAAACCCCTCTTCAATACAAGGTTGGAATATTTTCCCCTAAAACCTTATAAGAGGCTTTCAACAAAGGAAAAAAATATCTCCTTATGGTTCAATTTGAACCATCTCAAAATACTAAAACATACTCTTTCCAAACTACAACCAACATAATCAACACTAATCCTTCCAAAATAAGCCTTCCCAACCCAAATTCAAAGAATCTAAAGTAAATAACTAACTTCCTTATTGTCTTTCCTTTAGTATGCAAGATATTAATAATTTTTTATCTCCACCCAAACCATACATATACACTACTAGCCCTCCATCATGGTGTGACGCCAAAAATTTTCATTGGTTCCACTATGATATTGGTTATTCTAATGAGGCATGTCATGCACTCAAAAAAATTACACTATATACCATCTTATGGAAAAAAATCAATCATAAACTTATCATTAAATAAAACCATAATGAATAACTTAAAGCATATAATAACTAAACTTATAATCCAAAATCTACAAATCCAAAACCATAAAAGTCATCTTAACTAGCTAATCCTAATACACAACATTCAAATGAATTTTCTTATGCTATTGATGCTATCTATGATCATTATTACACTGATTCTCAATTTATGAATGTGACCAAGGTTAAATACCATCATAATCCCACTCACAAAGATCCAGTCACCAAACCTAAGAAGCCTTCTCTTGAAGAATAGATTCTTAAGGATATTACTAACATAACTACATCATCTTAAAATCCAAAATTTAGTGACAAATATTCTCCACCATCAAAACCTCAGTATAGTGATCCCAATCCTTCTACTACCATCCCTCATAAATTTAGTCACTAATAAAAATTGTCCTTGTTATGGAACTAACTCTGAATCATAATGGAATTTACTAGATTAAGTTAATTCCATGTCTTGAAAAATTCCCTCATGAAACTTGTAACATCACCTTATCATAGGAAGTTACTGATGAAAAAATTCCAATACATTAATTAATCCCCATCTAGTGAAACTAAACTACCTCCCCAACATTTTGAAGGTCTTGCACCTATGGAAGACCATGCCATTGAAACCATTTATCAACCTTCTTTTTCCAAGAAACCCCCCATATAATTTATATAAGAAGACATGATTAATGATGAAACCTTGTTTCAAGTTGATGACCCACCTCTCTTCATTAAGATTGTAATCAACAATAGTTTAATTAGAAAAGTTCTGGTGAATGAAGGTTTATACATTAATATTACCTCCCTTTGGTTAATCCAACAACTAGGATATTCCAAAGATGATCATAAACAAAAATAACTCACATGTTGTGGATTTGACAAAACAATCAAAAACCTCTTGGTTGAATTTTGATCCTCATTATTGGACCCAAAATAATAAATACCAAGATGATGGTTTTATATCTTCCACTCTCTATAATACCATTTTAGGCTACCCTTAAACTCATCACAAGAGAGTTATCTCATCTTCTGGTAGCCAATGCATTAAGTCCTTTCACAATGGTAAACATTAAAACATGAAGCATATCCCAACCCATGGAGCCTTAAATTATATAATCATAAAACATAGTATCACATCCCCACCATTTCTCATATCAATAGTCCTCATATTCTTGATTTTATCAAAATGCATCCTGATCTAAAAGTTACTCTTGAAAATTCTAATGATGACATACCTAATGAATTACAAACTATTTACAATACCACTAGATTACTTCCTTACATAGTTGAGTGTCTCACTCAATCTCTATAATCACAAGATAGGAGCAATTCTTTTTTATTGATAATGATATTTAAATTCCTCCCCCATGTAATTATAATGAAGCTTATTATATAGAAGATGACTTTTTCTACAATGATTTTTGGGTAGCCAAATTATTTCAAGATCCTCTATCATTATTCCCTCACACTTTAGTAACATTGGTGTATCAACCTAAGATACTTATACTAAGACTTCTCAACCATCTAATAATTAATGTAACATCTATCCATCATATGATGATGATTACATAAGTTCCTAAGAACCCTTACTAAAATAGTTTCTTTCATATGAGATATTCATTAGTTCATATATCCTTTGATCATAGTGATGATGAGAATGATCTCTAACCTAAAGGTTATGTTCTTCCTATCAACCCATCATTAGAAAACACTCCATGGGTTGTCTAATAACTTTATGAATTTCTCATCATACCTAACAACATCAGCCACCTTGATACCATTCATAACATTTCCAATAATAACACTATTGGTAAACCTGATATTATTAAGCCTAATACTTAGATTTAAAACTATACCAGCCAACCTAATATAGTATAATTTTCCATTCATGACTATGCCAACCAATAATTATCAAGTTCCAATATAGACCCATTATCATCCCCAATTTTAGGTCATTAACTAGCTAAGTTGATATTCTCAAAATTAATATTAATTCTACTAACTATACCATGCATTCCAATACAATTGAACCTCATTATCCTATACTAGACTATATCATTTAGGATGATATTATACAAAAATAATAATCCACTTCTACTCCAGATCCATAAATCAATTTAGATTCTAAAGCCACTGATTTAAGAAAAATACATTCAAATTTTGGAAGCAAAGATAATAAGATTGTGGATCCTAAAGTAAATGTTGAATATTACATCCCATTACCTATGCTTCCTAGTGATAAATTTATCCTAGTATTACCCCATTCTAAAGAGCTTCAACTTCCCTACCAACATCATAAGCTTGGAATTTTTTTTTAAAAGGATTTATTTTCTAGAATCGACCCTAAAATTGACCTTATTTACAAACTTCCTTCAATTCCATATCATTTTAAAGATGGAAACACCATGCCTATTTAAAAAACTCAAGTAGTTAACTTTGGTACAACTACCAATTATAAATCAATTCTTATATATAAGTAACTTCCTTATGAATATAATGATAATTATAACATGTTTTTAGATAAATATTATGAAGTATTCACATGGTCATATGAAGACATTACTAGCATTGACCCTATCGTAGTTGTCCAAAACATAATGAACTATCTAGATGTGAAACATGCATGCCAACAATAATTTTTTTTTTTTACTAAGGTTTCCACTTATGTCATAAAGACTTTATCAATCTCCTAGATACTAAGTTCATTATCCCTATAGATTACTCAAAGTGGGCAAGAAATTCATCACGTTTATTCATATTTGTATCAACTTTCTTAATCTCAACTAAACATGTTCGAAGGATAAATTTACATTATTTTCAATCAATTCCATTGTTGATTCTTCAGTCATATATGAGTTACTTACATTCATGGATGGTTTCTCAAGGTATAATTAGATTAATATTTCCTTCAAAAATCAACATAAAATCACTTTCACTTCTGAGTAGGGAACCTATTGTTATGTTAAGGTTCCCTTCAGCCTAAAAAATACCTAAGCAACCTATAAAAATGCAATGACTCACTTATATCATGACCTCATCCATGAAATAGTTGAAATTTACATGAATTATCATATAGTGAAATCAAAGAATCATGAGAACCATCTTCATGACTTACTATCATATCCAACCATCATATCAAATACAAAGTCAAGTTAAATCATCACTAGTGTGTTTTTGATGTTACCTTTGAAAATTTCTTAGGATTTTTGGTCTCATTATGAGGGATTGACACAAATCCATGTAAGATCATTATTATTCTCAATATGCATATTCCTAGGTCCATTCCTAACATTTTTACTTACCTTGGGAAGCTTGAAGAAATTCAATAATTTTCTCTTGAGTTATTTTACAATGTATTTTCATTAAACTCCCTACTCAAAAAAGGCATTTCACTTGAATGGATTAATGTTTTTCATTAGCCTTTGATAACATGAAGAAACAATTTCTTTATCCTCAAACTCTAAAATGAACTTAAAATTATTACCCTCACATATTATATACCTCATCTACCCCCATATCCATTGGTGTAATGCTTTCAAAATAAGATGAATCAGGAAACGAGTACAATATTTTAATATATTATCCATGCCTTGATATATTATGAGACCCACTATAAGATGATATAACATGAATATCTATTAATCTACTTCTTATCCAAAAACATTGACACTAAATGTTTTACTATACCATTTATGTCATTTTTTATTTTCATCCCCATCACCATTTCTTCTCCAAATATTTTTTGACTAGGGAACATATTGGAAAATGGAAGGTTTTCTTAATGAATTTGGACCTAATAATCATTACATAAAAATCATTCAAAGTCCAAGTTATCACCAATAAACTTGTTGACTCTCCCATACTAGCTATGAAACCTTTTTGATATACTCTTATTGACAAAGGTGTCCTCTTAATCGAAGGTATTGATTAAGATATTTCACTTAAAGACTACTTCCATAATTTCATGATAAATCTCAAGGAATATACCCTTGAAGAAAAAACAATAATAGTACCTAAACCTAAGTCATCTATAAAATCTACTTTATAATAATCACCTAAAGTTACCATTATCCTACATAAGTAAACCTAGACATTCCACTTTGATGGAGCTAAGTGTCTTTAAGGAGTTGGGGTAGGACATGTCTTGATTAACCCTTAAAACACAATTATACATCTATATTTTTTAATAAAATTATATGTTATTAATAACATGGTTGAATTAAAATCTCTCATCCTTAGGATGGAAGTAACCATAGATCTAGACATTCCCTACTTACATGTATTAGGATATTCACGACTCATATGTCAATAAATTAATGGTGCATCTCAATTCAAAAGTGAATATCTTATTGGATATCATCATATCACCTATTCCATTACCATAGAGTTTATGTCTTTCACAATATAATCAATTACAAGAGATAAAAACACCATTGTAGACTCTCTCACTTCCTCAACCTATATTTTTCATCCTCATTAGGTACTCATGATTCATAGTTTTTTATCCACATGAGTAAATATCCATCAACTATAGAATTTAAAGATGAAAATAATATTTTAAAAATTGAATTAATCCCCACTCAAAAAATATTATGATGCAAATATATCATCCAATTCATTGAACATAATACATATCTTACCAAGGCCGATTCTCATGAAAAGACTAGATTTTGCAAGTAATCTTAAAAAAAAAATCCTTGGATAAAAAATTATTTATTATCATAATGACAAAGGTAACCTACATTGATGTTTCACTCAAGAATAAGTTCCTTTTGTCCTTGATCAATCACATGGGGTAATTTTTGGTGGTCATTATAGTGGACATGCTACAACCTAAAAATGCCTATAGATGGGATAATACTGGCCAAATATTGAAAAAGATGCCATCACATTTACAAATAAATGTAGTCCTTCTAGACATCATGATGATATTATCCATTATACCTTATTGTGCTTCCTACTCTTGAATCTCAGTGGTCATTCTCTATGTGGGTATTATATCTCATAGGTAAATTAACTCAATTGTAAGATGGCTAGGTTTTCATCACTACTACCACATAATATTTACCAAGTGGCTTGAATCTATGCCCCTTGTCAATTTCACTAGTGCAACTATATTCAAACTCATCCTCATTCAAATCATTTATTACTTTGGTATTCCTCACATCACCATATATAAAACTGGTGGGAATTCTAAAAATAAATACATTAATGAATTTTTTGAAAAATTCAAAATTACATACAAAATTTTGGCACCCTATTACCCTCAGTGAAATGGCCAAGTAGAAGCTACCAAAAAAATCCTTAACAAGATTTTTTAAAAGATTACTATGGATTATATTTTTTATTTTAATATCAATCTATATCTTTCACTTTGGGTGTATTGTACTAGCATCCTTAATACTACTAGGGCAACTCCATTCTCCTTAGTTTATGGCTGAAAATCAATTTTACCATTGGAAGTTAAATTATGATCTTTGAACATATGTATTCATGGCATCATTCCTGATAAATATATTCATAAATATTTAATTCACACTAAATATATTCATAAATATTTAATTCACACTATATATATATATATATATATATATATATATATATATATATATATATATATATATATATATATATATATATATATATATATATATATAAATAATTAGTGATGTATGAGTGCTTTGAATATCATTATTACAAAAACTGCATATCCAAAAAACATAACAATAAATTTAAAGTTCATAATTTTGATGTTGGAGACCTAGTGTTGAAACTGGATTACACCCATGATAAAGAAGAAAAATACACACAAATGTGGTGGTCACCTTACCTATTAAAATACATCCTTAGACCTAAAATTTACATATTGTAAAAAAGAAACATACATACATTATAAAAATTTACCAACCCTTTGTTATTAAAGAAATAAATTGTTTAAATTAATGTTCTTAGTTTCATTTTATATGTACTTTTCCATTTCCTATAAAGTTTTATTGAATGCTTATAATTAGTTTATATATGTTTTTGAGCTAACTTTTCTTTTAGGTTCTATTTTTATGCTCTTATATTTCATCTTGTCATTGATTTCTCTACATACCTACAAATTATCTTTCATAATAGCCCTAATATTTATCTTTGGTCCTTACGTATTTTGTCATTTTTACACCTCTTGGTTTTTGAATTTGTGACTTGCATTACAACACTTATATAATACAACTAGTCCTTACTCACAAGCACCAATCCTTTTTTTCATTCTTTAGTCAACCATTATTTCTTATGTGATTCTTTGGTCACTTTTATACACCCTTCAAGTGTTTAGTATCATATATTTACTTGCACCTCTTAGATTTTTAGGACATATGGAATCAAGGAATACTTACTCATTAATTCCCATCATTTTTAATTTTCCTTAATACATTTATGTTTCTCCTTACCTTAGCTAAGATTATTTTTTTATAGATAAGACAATAGTTGAGAGTAGTGTTTTCCCTCACTTAGAATCAATCACATTCTCTTGTGATAAAATTATAAGTAATATATCTTCATGTTTTCGATCTACATTTTACCTTCTCTTATGATTATTTTTCATACCTAATTGTCATTGTACCATGTTATTTTCACATTTTTTGATTAGGGAAATTCAATCATTATATTATCATTTCCATGACTTCCCATTTTTCATTTTCTTTTGGGATCACCAAGGTTGGTTTCAATATCACACTCTTCTCTAAGTTGTAAGCTTAAGAGTATTTATACACCATGGTAAAGAATTTATCTTTTTTAGTGACTAAGTGTAAACTCTCCTATGATAGTCATCATTAACACTGATGGTTAGTTTTCTAAATCTATACAAAGGAGGAAATTAGAAAAATCCAAGAGTTAAAATCCATATCATAATAAAAGGTAAAACATATATTAAAATCAAATCACACCAAAAAACATGATATATTTGTCACATTTCCTATTATATTCAAAGCTCAAGCTCCATAATTGGCCCCATTATAGAGCTAAGGTCCATTGGGATGTGATAAATTAGTATACTAGGGTAGGAGGTCTCATTATTTCATTTTATATCTTTGTATATTATAGTGCCACCTAATTTCTCACATAAGTAACCATTCTTCATAGTAGACTAACAAATTTACAATGGATCCTAAGGAGTGGGGAAAACATTATGGGAAGGTGGAATCCTTTTATTTTTCATGCATCCTATCCTTCATGGAATGATATATATACTTCACTTATTAGCCCAAGTTCATGTTTGCTATGTATATCTCCTTCGGGCCATTGATGTTAAAAACTCTTAGTCTTTCCAATTTTATTTGAGTGTCTTATTTCTATTAAATACCATTTTTTCACCTTGTTGATGCCCTTATTTTACCTCCCTCCATTTCCCCCATTGATAGACAAGTTTATTTTTAAATATTTTTAATCTTTTTCACTTCCTATTCTCCATCTCTTTCAGACATGGTAGTAATATGGAATTTTTAGCTTTTCCATCTCTAAAATATAATTTAAATATTTGATTTGTTATGAGATGTTATCTTGGTCATTGACTTATATTACTAGGATCTCTCTTAGTTATGTTGGGACCTTGATTTTTTTGTTCTTTTATTTTACAAGCCATCTAGTGCCATTTTACTTTTTCATGTTTCAGATATTAATTTTACTTTGGTTTGTTACTTATCTTACATTTATGTTTTAATCATAAATTATTTATATGAATCCTTATTTGATTTGGATTTTTACTTATCTTACTTTAGATAAATTTGGCTTACCAATCTTCCTTTTTTAATCTACTTCTTTAGATGTTTTGGTTCTAGCTTAACCTTATCGATCTTGACTTGAATATTTCTCCAAGTTTTTCAAATAATTTATGATATTTTTCATTTACATCCATTTATTGACCATCCTAAATTTACATGCATTTTTTTATCCATTTCTATCCTTTTACTCTTAGGGTTTCTTAAATGTAGTTACCCTACCCTCCACAATCAATACAATAGTATTTTCATGTAGCAGTTCAATGAAAAGGTAAGTCAAGATATGTATATGGTACTTTCAATCACTCATTTATCAACAATTATTTCAACATTTATTTATTTTTTGCTATGTATTTATCCAAAAGCATCATCCGATGTTACACTATTGTGATGAGTGATGATATTTGGGTGGGCTATATGTATACACATAATATTTTCACTTTATCATTTAATGATGCTTTCTCTTACATCAGCCTATCAACACATCAATATCGTTGAGTGAAAAACTTAAATAATGCACTAGGAATGGGGTTGGAATGACTTGTGTTATTTTGTGAGATATGTTGGCATTCTATCTTATTATATTATCACTACTATCAATAGGATTTCCTCCAATTTTTTTATCCATCTATCCTTTCCATAGAATTATTTGAATTTTCTAGTGTCCCTATATTCTATAGTATTGACATGGCCAATACCATCTATTTGTACCTTTATCCTTCATGTACTATATTAGTCAACCTAATAAAGTTATGAATCTATCTTATAATGTTTGTATTGTATAAGCCTAGCTGATACCATATTATGCTAGCTAACATATCCCAATTATATAAATTGTTATATTAGAGTTTAGGTTTGGTTTTGGGTATTGGAAAAGTATATATGGGTCATATTTCATTCCAAACATATCATATCACATTCATACATTATATTTATGCTTACACTTATTCCCTATGTAATAATTAGGGAGAGTCAATGGAATAGAACCTTATCTTGGAAGTCTTGTCTTATGGTGTCATTTAAGATCAATAGGAAGAATCATTGGGATTTACAAAGAATATATAGGTCTTGAACAAACCATTTGAGGTCTTCAACCTAAAACTATCTCTAGAAAATATCCACTTGAGTCAATGGGGGAATTTAAGCGTTGACGGGTCCATTCCAAGGTAAGTATTTCTATCTCTATAATATTTACTTTATTTAATTAGTATATTAGGCATGGATTTATTTATTACATTATGGATGTTTGTGTTTGTATCCTTGTTTAGGATCTTTCCTATACCCAATAAGCTGGTGTAGATGTAGGATTACTTAGACTTGTCATTAATCACGTTAGGTTACATAGACCACCATTTAGTTTACCATTGCACTTTACCCATTTACAATCATCTAAGATTTTGCCTCAATCTCAAAAATAATGAAAACACCTAATGTGGTAAGAGATATGGATGTTATTACTATAGTGTTAGTTTTATATCCTCTAACCAAGATTCCACCTCTTTCCTCTTTGAGATATAAAGTGGAACTAGATGAAGGTTTGAGTTAAATTTATCAATCCAACAAACTCCACTTGTCTCTCCTTCACCTCCAATGAGGAAGAGATGAGTAAGGAAAAAAATGTTAAAGAGGTTGTGGATGGAGGAACTGGATGCTATTGGGGATGGATCCCAATCAAATTTAGAAAATGTGTTATCTATTAGGGGTAGGAGAATCTTAATATTTTAGTGTTAAAAATATTTGGCTAGAGGGCCCATTGTTGTTTTCTATTTTTTGATATTCTTAGCTCTAATGGTTGGTTGTGTTTTGAGTTCCCTAGTGGACTTGTGTTTTTTGGGTCTACTTCCATTCATTTTGTGGTTGTCACTAGCTTTTTATAGTTGTTTAATTTATATTGATCTTCTTTGATTTTAATAAGATAGGTTGATTATAACACACACACATTATTTTTGTCCCTTTTATTATCACTTAGTTTAGATGTAAATCATTCAATGAATGTTTACAAATATTTTTACACTAAAGGCATTTACATTATGAGAAAACTAGTAGATTTTCATCTAAAGATAGAGATTTATATAATTTAGTATATATTATTATAGCATAGTATAATAAATATTATATACACTATACACTATAATAATATATTATAGTAAATATAAAATTTATATGATATATTATAATAGATATAATATTTTATATTTTATAATATAATATTTTAACTAATATAATACATTATGAAAATATTATGTTAATATTATGCTATATATTTTTTATGATATGTGGGTGAGATGGTAAAATAGATTGGTTGTTTTAAGCCCCACCTAATTTAAAATCTCACTAAAGCATGTGAGGCCGGTTGTGGCTGTTGGTGGTTAATCACTTGAGGATCTAGCCCATGTTGTGTCTAAAAAAATGATTACCAATAAAAAAATATTATATTGTATATATATATATATACTACAATATAATATTTTTTTATTGGTAATCATTTTTTTAGACACAACATGGGCTAGATCCTCAAGTGATTAACACACACACACACACACACACACACACACACACACACACACACACACACACACACACACACACACACACATATAAAGCATTCCAATAATGATATCAGGAGTGCTAGAAAGTTATAATGGCATGAGTGTGTTCACATTTCATTATTAGAGAGACACATCATAAAAACCAAAATAAAACTATAACATCAAAATATTTAAAAAATAATTAAAATTATAAATATAAACCAAATCAAACAAAAAAAATTAAAAAAACATAAATTAAACCTAGAGGAAGATAACGAGTGGAAAAAATATTTAAAATTTTAAAAAAAAAATAAAAAAATGCCATTTTTAAAACTTCATCACTTCAAATGTAAACCTTATTCCTTGATACTTCATTAGTTAAAATTTAACACCTAGGTGCAACCTACATAATCAAAAGAAACCCTTTAGGTACACCTAATTGTAATTTTTCAAAAACACTAAAATCGAACACCTACCAACATAGTCCATATACAATTTGTGAATCAAACACAAAACCTTTCAGTCTTCATTACACAACTTATATTGATTTTATGGACCAAACCATTATAGGGGAAGAGCTAAATTTAGTGGCATTAAGAGGAAACTGAGACACCACTCTTATATTGTATTAGTGATTTTTCAATTATGTATGTAGCTACCATTATTATCATTTATTTTGAATCTTCCAAATCAGTTAAAACCCTAAGGAGATTTATATAGAAACAAGAGTGACATAGAAGAAAATCCTACGATTTTGGACGTTAGTGAAATGAATTTTTTTATGTTTTTTGAAAAAGATATACTCATTTTAGTATCAACATAATATTCCTACAATGTAATTTCAAATAATTTATAAAAAAAAAAATGAAACATTACACTGAATATTGTATGTATACCTTCAATGTAATATAAATATAATTGTGAGCTACAAAGTCAAATAAAATATATTTTATCTAAAATGTGTTTACAATTGAGGAATCAATGTATTTCAAAAATAAATAATTAAAAAATATTTTAATCATATAAAGATGATTGTTTTAAATGTTTTGTCCTCATTGCATGCATGCATGGGGAATAGGCAATGATTTACCATGATCCATATCAAATTTAGACACATCTACTACTAACAAAGAAAACTCATGTCATCTATTCATACAATTTAAAAAAAATTATATTCATTTGGTTAAAGATCATAAATTCCTTTCATTTTATTTTAACTCATTTTGATTATTTAAGATACAATTAAAAAATGGTAAAATGTTTGTTAAAATGATTATTGAAAAACAAAAATTGCAAAAAGACATGGAAAGACAAATTTCAATTAAAGATGAATTGATGGTCAACAATGGTTATATAAAAGTATGCAAAGGTTTAACATTGACTTTATTTTTTATATGCATTTTTAAATTATAAAATAATGGTTCAATCATATACTATAGGGTGGATATTTTCTTAATAATATATAAAGGGTCTTCATTAAATTTTTTAAGTTTTTTCAAATTTAAAAAATTAAAAAAATTGGTTCACTTATTTACCAATAATTTTGTATATTTGAAATGAGTTTTAATTTACCTGTGTGATAAGACAATTGTCACATATCAATTTTTTCTATAGACCTAATAATCTATTGATTCATGGATTTTTAAGGTTATTGATTGGTTAATTATTATTTTGGTTAAGCTAGATTTCATATGTTGATTTATGTATAGTTATATATTGCTTAATTTACATGATTTTTAACTATGGAGTTAGCTATACTTGCATATTATGGACATGATGATCATGTTTGTTTAGTTTATTACATTAGTATATTATGGATTTTAAATTATTTTGGGATAATTACCTTCATTTTTGTGAGGTGTATTCAGGATAGATCTATCCCTCAAAGTGTGATGGACATAGGGCATCATCAGAGAGGATGGCATTTATGGAGGCATTGGAGGATGATAGACTGGAACTAAGAACCCACACACACCACATAGTATAATATGTTATGATCATTGTTTGATTTTATGTCTTCATATGATTTTAGTTGTTACTATGTTTATTGCAATTGAATTTTTCTTGTTTTTCATTCATACTATGATCTGGTTTTGTGTTTGTAATTATATTACTTACACTCGTACTTAGAAATTTTAAGAGTGTCCTTGTTGTTGATTTTATATATGTGTGTGTATGTTTTTATAATAGTATATTACTTATTAATTCATGGCTATAGAGGTAAAAAGGACATAATTTTTTGTGTTAATTGATTGTTAATATCATGTTGAGTCATTGATAATAGTTATATTATTTTAATGTGCAATGGTGATAAGCCAATATTAATTGGAGTTGAAATATTGATATGATCCTCATATTAAGGCAATGTTATAATATTCATATAATTCATATTTCTAACAATAGTTATATTGTTTAATTACTAAGGGTTAAGTCATTGCATTTAGTCAATGTGTTAATGACTAGTGTGAAGGTTGATTTCATTGATAATAATTATAATGTTTAGAGGATTTGGTGGAAGTCATTGGTATCATGCATAAGGTTTTAATTATTATTTTGTTTATAAATATTAAAAAGAGATTATAATAATGAATAAGGTTTGATATTAAGTTTTTTAGTGGCTGTTTACTTATGATAACAAACTATTCAACAAAACAATCACTCTACTGAGATTTTTTGCATGGTAACTATTGGTCTTACCTTAGACTTCTGTAAGTTAGTTTCATGCAAATATTTCTTCATCGAGTTCATTAATATCACTAGGATTTGGAAGAGAAAGATCAGTGCTTTTTTGCATGAAAATAACATGAAGAAGGTTAAATGATGGAAGAGAAGATATGCTAAGGAGGACATGACAAAGATAGAGAGGGAAAAAGAGAAGGTTTAGAGTAAGTTTACAGAAGGAAAGTTTGGAAATTAGAAAGGTTGTAACCATTTACCAAGTAGGTTTTGTCATTTATATTCATACACATGATATATGGAATTATAATGATGAATTATATTAAATAATTTATGGGTTTTCATTTCTCTTATATTTGGAAAATCTAGAGTTATATACCTAGTACTATGAATGGCTCGGCCATCCCCATACCTAGGTATATGATTCCCTAAAACCTAGTTCAAGATGGTTGAATATGTGAATCCCTTTGTCAAATACATAAAATATATAGAGTTTTTAAGAAGAATTTTTTGTGTATTTTATTAAGGATGAATTGAGACCCTAGGATGATTTAGAGGTGGTTGGTGTGTTAGTTGAGTATTTTGATATAGCTTCTGGTTAGGGCTAAACCTAGCTCTTAAAAACCTAGTATTGTTTCCTTTTTATTATTATTCAAACATTGGCTTATCTGATGATAAATTAATTTGAGTTTATTTTAACCCAAATTAGGGTTCGACTGAGTGTGGAATTAGTATTGAGTTGGAAATTATTTTTAAAAATTAGAAAAACTCAAAACACTAGTATTTTTTGGTGCTTTCTTTAAAAAGCTTTAGTTGAAAGGGAATTCCATTTTGGGTTGAGTAACTTGTGAATGTTTGGGTTCTATTTGTGAAATTTAGAAATAAATAGAACTATATATATATATATATATATATATATATATATATATATATATATATATAAACTACAAGTTAAGAGAAATATAAATGGGGACTTATAGATATGCATATATATAAGTCCCCATTTATATTTCTCTTAACTTGGAGTTTATATGATATATATATATATATATATATATATATATATATATATATATATATATAAAGTGTTCAGGTTGGGTGAACTAATTATAAACAAATATCATTGAATCAATATTATTGACTAAGCCATAAAAAGGTAATTATAATTCGATGGATTTTACTGTGAGTTTTATGTTGTATGGTGTTTTAAAACTTAAATGAGATTCAAAGAATGATATTAGTTGACTAGTATTTCACTATATACTTACCAAAGGGTTTTATTTAAGTGAAATGGGGAAAATATATAAATCATATAGTATAGATATTGTCATGTAAGTCTGTAACATGCATTAACATTTATATTAAACTTGAAAATTAATTCTTGAAAGCCATAGAAGTGAAAAAGTATATATCTATTATAGATGTGATTAATATATCTTTATAAATAAATGGATATGGGTTAGACTTATCCAATTAGTAGGAGTATAAATATTCACCATAAATTTAACTATAATTATCTATAGTTGGTTGAGTCTATATTTAAGACTATGTGAATTTGGATCATATTTTATTTTATATAGAAGTTAGTTTATTTATAAACACGTCTGAGTTTATATATTTAGGACTGAGTAAATATTGATATGCAATTTTAGATTGTTAGATATAATGATTTTTAAACTCAGTTTGAAATACCATACTTAGATGTCTACATATAATATACAAAATTTACTAAACCATAACCCTGAGTAAATAGTTATATGAGATACCTCTAGATAATGGATAGAGATTTTATCTATTTAGTGTATATTGTATACTTACTCATTGTTGTTTTATTTAGCTATAATATTTAGCTTGAGTAGTTGAGATGTGTAGTTATATTTATGGTATAAAATTGTGATTTGTTGACTTCGTACAAATCTAGATATAAGTATACCATATATAGATATAAATATATGGTTAAATGCTTATAAACCTTAAATGTTATCATAAACAAATATGATAATATATGTTACTTAGGCTGAATGGAAAGGAGTGAGATTATTTGTTTGAAGTAACTTCCATTAAGTGGTATTAAAAACTAATATAGATTATATTACATTCTGTTAATATTCAAAATAGCTTATAGTAGTAGTTTTGGTAAATGGAATTAAAGTATCAAGATAGAAATTTATGTTATATGTTTGAATAACAAGATTTTGAATTACAAATTAATATTTTAGAACTTGATGTCATGATTTCTAGTCTTACTTGAATGGTTTGATCTTATTAATGATTGTATAATAATATGTTTATTATGTAGTAATAAATTAGATGTTTTGGATTCATTACATTGCATTTAATAGACAAAATAAATGTATTTGATATTTTATTGTTTAGTAAATAATTATTAACTTATAGGGAATATTTTGAATGAATCTATTGATTTTATATTTTATATATAAAAACCAAATCTCACATTAATGACCCTAAATAAGTAGTGTGATGGATTCCACTCACTTATTTAGTGTCACTAATGCATAAATAAGATATAATCTAACTGAGTGGTGTGTATGAAATTGATTGATCTTCACGATCAATAACTATATAAAAACTTTGGCCAAAGTAGTATTTATAGTTAAAAATTATCATTTTATCTATCTAATTCACATTACATGTTTGTATGATGTTATATTACAATGGGTTTCTTTATGATATACATCATGTATTAGTTATCTTACAACACACAAGTTCTTATTTGTCACTCTAGATTCCCACACCATCATTATCTACCTATCTACGAAGGGAGGGTTATTCCCTAGTTGAGAGATTGTGCAGGGTATCGATGGTCTATGGTTAGTGCGTAAAATCACTCGAATGATGCTCTCCCTCCCTTAAGTAGTACTACACTAGAGACTACACATGATATTACTTATGGATATTATGAGTTTATTGAGACTCGTATGTTCTATGGAGTTTTGTATTATTGTATATTATTATTAAGACATTTAGTATACTAAAAGTATTATTTTTATTCATATGTATAATTATAGTAATTGGTTGTAATATTTTATCAACTATATCTCAAATTTTAATAATATTTTTATCAATTAAATGTAATCTTTATTTTTGAAATCAACATTGTACTTATTCTTGATATTGATAATATGATTGTGATAATTAGCTAAATAGATTAGTGATATACCTTTATATGGTTAGTTGAAACTAATGTATTTATTTAAAAATCGCTCTTGTGTGTTTTTTCATGATGGAATATGTTAGTTGAATTCATGTAATTATTTTAAAACAATACCCTATGTTAGTATAACCTAGTAGGGTTGTTACATTATGGTATCAGAAATGAGGTTCAAACTCTAGGACTTAATGAGTCTAATAATGCAAATTTATTCTCTTATTAAATAGGTTTAATAATGATGCAGGATAAACTTGGAGGTGAGGGTACCTAAAATACCAATCTTTTAGTGGATCCAAATCAGTTATCCATTGAGCAAGCTATGAAGTTGGATTAGATCATCACAGCCATGCAAAAAGCTATGGATGGAATCATAGACATAGAGTAGGAAGTGAATGTGCATGTTGATAAGAATGTTTAGGAATAACCTGAAGAGAATTCTATTGAGTAATAAAATCCTCAAGATCAAAGGCATGAGGAAGTTCCAAAAGATTCAAGAGCTCAAGTAGTTATAGATTTGGTATGGGATATGAAAAAAGTGAATCCATATAAGTTTGATGGAACCATTTTTGGATATGGAGATGAAGCATCTGAAAGAGATGGATAAATATTTTGAGATTCAAAATTAATATGAAGTCACTAAAATATTTTGGGGAGCATATCAACTTGCTAGAGAAGCAACAAATTGGTGGGCAAAGAAGAAGCTTGAGACAAACCTTGAATTTACCACCACCACTTGGGAATAGTTTGTGACATTAGATCATGGTGGCTTCTTTAGTTGTATCTCAATCATAATTTGACAAATTTTTATAACCTTAAGAAAGAAGAATTTTTTTTGAATAAATACTAGGAGCAATTCATCAAGATCCTAAAGTATATACCTCAATATTAGGTGGATGAGAGGTTCAAAATAAAGAAATTCATTATGGGATTAAAACCTCAAATTGGTTGTGAAGTGGATGTGCATGGGCCATCTACCATGGATTAGGTGTTTGAGAAGGAAGTTAAGTAGGAATATAAGATGAAATATCTTGCCCAAGTTAGAGATAAATTCAGGAAAGTATTTGGAAGTTCATAAAAAAATTTCAAAAAGAAGAACTAGAAGAGGAGAGTGCAGACTCTAAGAGCCAGTTTAAGAGCTAGAATCATAAGTTCAATAGTATCATAGGGAAAAAGAAAATTGGGAATGGTTTTAAGAGAGGTTTCAATGGAAACCAATAGTTTGATAAGAAAGGACCACCTATAGGTTACTTCATTTATGGAGGTGACCATTATGCTAGAGAGTGTACTCAGGGTAAATCAGATGGAAAGAATAAGGCGTTTACTTCTCAATAGTGAATTTTTTAGTAGTGGATACATATAGATATTAAAAATTATCAAGTTAAATTCTAAGATTCTCTTATTGAATTTTTAGGTATTTTTTTGATCATCTAGTTTCTATTTTTATTAAAATTTGGGATACAAATTTTTTTATCACTTCTAAAATGCTTAATAAGTTGTCTAGAAAAGTTGGAGTTAAGGAAAATGCATGGTTAGTATAGTATGGGAATGAGTGAAAGGTCAAGGTTGTTAAGTTTCCTGAATTCACTATAGTAGTGGATCTATATGTTGCACCATTAGGATCACATGATGTGATCTTAGGATTTAATTGTCTTATGAAGCATAAAGCTAAGGTTGATTTCTATTTGAATAAGGTTGAGTGTCAAGATGATTTTGGAAATCAGACATAACTTCAAGGTGAGAAAAGAGAGTTGAAGCTTAGGCAAATTTTTGAAATTTAACTCAAGAAGGCTCAGAGGAAAGGATTCCAAGTATATTTGTTAAAATAAATGAGATGGAGGAATCTAAGAAACCATCCATAGAGGGTTATCCTTTTCTTAGGAAAATTTAGGATGTGTTTCCAAAGGAATTTCTTGGATTACCACCCAAACATGAGTTTAATTTCTCAATCGACATCATACCTAAATTTGAATTGCAATCTAAGGCACCATACAAGATGAAAACTACTGAATTAGTCTAGTTAAAAGCTAACTTTAGGAGTTATTATCAAAAGGGTTGATTCAACCAAGTGTGTCACCTTTGGGTATACCAAGTAGTTTTCATCAAGAAGAAGGATGGTACTTTTTGACTGTGTATTGATTATAGGATGTTAAACAAGGATACAATCAAGAATATATATTTGCTACCTCACATTGATGATCTCTTTGATTAGATGTGAGGGGAAATAGTATTTTCAAAAATTTATGTTAGAGTAAGGGATCATTAGTTGAGACTATGAGATGAGAATATTTTGAAAACAACATTTAGAACTTGATATCGGCACTATGAGTTCATGGTGTTACCTTTCGGGTTAACAAATGCTCTGGTAGCATTTATGAATCTCATAAATAGTGTTTTTAGGGATTATTTGGACCATTTTGTGTTTGTTTTTATGGATGACATCCTCATATATTATAAGGATGAGGAAGAACATCTTCAACATCTAAAACTAGTTTTGTAATAGTTGTGAAAGCACAAATTATATGGAAAGTTGTCCAAGTATGTATTTTTTTAAAGAAAGTGCAATATTTCAAACACATTATCTCCACAGACATAATTTTTGTGGATCTATCAAAGATAAGAGCCATAATGGGGACATCACCTAAGAATGTGCATGAAGTAAGGAGTTTTATGGGATTAGTATACTATTACAAGAAATTTGTCTCAAATTTCTCAAAGATGGCTAATCCAATCACCTCTTTTGCATATAAAAATTAGAGTTTTGTTTGGTTAGATAAGTGTGAGAGAGCCTTTAAGGAGATACAAAGGAGTCATAATTCACCACTTGTGATAAGAGTTCCTGATCCTAATGGTTAGTTCTTAGTGACTACAGATGCATTTGAGGATGGACTAGGAGGAGTTCTTATATAGGATGGTTTAATAGTAGCATATGAGTCCATAAAACTAAAACCATATGACGTAAATTATTCCCCTCATGATCTATAACTTTATGCAATAGTGTATGCCTTAGAATTTTAGAGGCATTATCAATTGGGGAACCATTTGAGATCAATATTGATAATTTGAGATTCAAGTACATCTTTATCCAACCAAATCTAAATGCATGCTAGAGACTTTAATTATAATTCTTATCTAATTATAATTTTGATAATAACTATATCAAGGGTAAGGAAAATAGAGTTACAAATGCCTTAAGTCATAGAAGGTACATAGCAACCTTGGCTACTATAAGGAGTAATTTCTATGATCAGATAGTTAAATTCTCATTAGGAGATGAATTTGAAGATTGGTTCAAGAAAGCATTGTTAGAGAATGCTCAAAATCCTAAGTAAAAAGGATTAAAATTAGAGAGTGATGGTTTTTTGAGGCATAATGGCAGGATGTATGTGCCTGATAGAGAGAATCTGAGGAGCATGTTGCTAAAGGAATTACACAAATCCCCATATTCAGGACATCTTAGTGTAACTAAGCTTATGGTTAAGCTAAGACCTCTCTATTTTTGGAAAGGGATAAAAAAATATATAGTAGATTTTGTGTCTCATTATTTGTAATGTTAGCATGTAAAAGCTAAACATGTGTATCGAATAGGATTATTATATCCTCGTGATATACCTGAATGGAAGTGGTAGGTGATTAGTATGGACTTTATCAAAGGTTTCTCATTATCATGAAACTAACATGATATGATCTATGTTATAGTTAGTAAACTAACCAAGGTAGCTCACTTCATACTAGGCAACTTGACAGATGATGCAACCATTCTTGCAAAGAGATTCATGAAATAGGTGTACTAATTGCATGGATTTCCAAAAAATATCATTTATGATCGAGATCTAAGAATGAAATCTAGATTTTTGTTGACTTTGAATTTAGCTCTAGGTACATAGTTAAATTTTAGTAGCGCATATTGCCTAAAAATAGATGGATAGATAGAGAGAGTCAACCAAGTTTTATAAGATATCCTTCTAATGTATTACATGGATAACAAATACAAGTGGGAAGAGTAACTTCTATTGGTTGAGTTACAACAACTCATACCAATCAATGTTGAAAATGGATCTATTTGAGGAATTATATGGAAGGAGGTGTATAACACCAATCACTTGGGACAAGTTAGATAAAATTGTAGTCTTTGGACCTAAGATTCTTTTGGAAATGGAATACCAAGTTAGAACAATCAGGAAAAAGGTTGGCTGAGGATAATGATAGATAGAAAATTTATGTTGATCTGAAGAGAACAATAAGGTAATTTTCTATTGTTGATAAAGTATTTATATGAGTTAAGCCTTAGAAAAACTTGATTAAATTTAGAAAATGAATGAATCTTTCACCAAGATATGTAGGACCTTTTAAGGTTCTAGAAGTGATCAATCCTATAGCATATAGGCTTTCATTACCACCAACACTATCTCTTTTGCATAATTTTTTCCATGTGTCCTATCTTAAAATGTATGTTGTTGATTCTTCATATGTGTCATAATGCAAAATAATTGACACTCATAACTTAGTTTACGTAATAGAGAAGTGTCATAATGCAAGGTCTAGTGGGACCAACATTATGAAGATAATTCCATTTGGGAGGATTATGGTGATTTTTATAGGATATTTTTTTAGAGAGGATTACAAAGCAAGTTATTCAAACATTAGTCCTTAAATCATGAAAAATACACAAAGAACTAACTAACTAAGCCTATCTATTCCTATGGGAATTATAAAGAATAGAAAGAAATAAATGAAATAAAGAGAACATCATATTACATTCCCAAATGGATTCACCATACCCATGTGGCTCAAAATCATGTTCTACCTTGATCAAGCATCCTTGTATTTATCAACAAAGGTGGAAAACTCCTCTAATGTCTCTAGAACACTCAATAAAACTTAGGCTCATGATTTCAAATCACTAAACTAGCCTATCAATAGAGCTTGCAAATAAAGTCAAATATCAAATGTAAAGGATTGTGGAAACAATTTAACATTATAACTTTGCAATATTCAAGATTAAAATTCATGTCCATGGCCTCTCTATTTATAGATTTTTGAGATTGGTTAGGATCAACCATGATCATCTATCTCAATATTGAGATGTGTGGCCATGGATAATCCTAATATTTATAATTAAACTCATAAATATCCTTAGATAAATAAGCATTAAAGAGGCATGGGAGGCATTAACTAGGCATGGGTGACCCATAATCCTAATATTTTATGCACTTATGGCTTGATGGATGCCACCCTATAGATGATGTCACTAGGTGATGCAGATATTCAAAATTAATTTCCAATAATGAGAAATTTAAAAAGATATATGTAATTATTACTTAAGATCTTAAATTTAATTAATTATCTTAAGTAATTTTAATCAAGTTTAGTGCAATTCTTTGGAAATTGGTGCACAATTAATCAAAATGGTAAGAAAGTCATATTATTGGGTTATAATTTGATTAGAGAGGAACTAAAATGTGATGTTAGATGTGTTGGAGCTATATTCCCATTTAGGATGTTTCTAATATCAAATAACAAAGGTACATGATGTGTACCAATAAATTAGAAGACAAGAGTGATCTGGAACACTAAATGGCAATTGTCATTTTGACTTGAAATGATCTGATCAAAGTTAGCTGGCCCATAAAATGCATTTCCCTATTTAGGGATAATTTGACCTAAATTGGCACTTATAAGTGACAAGTTTGAACCATTTAAGGTGTTTTATGGATTTTAATCTAAAATGTGTATTTGAGTGCAATTTGAGTAAGATTGACAATTTTAACATAAATGGTGTTAGGAATTGGATGTCTACATTTTACCCCTATTTGGGAAGGCATAGTGAGACATTGAAGTGAAGCAACATATTTTAAAAGAAAAGAGTTGTCAAGAATAAATTGTAATATACCCATGATTCCCCCTCGAGAGGACATACTAGGATGGAAGAAAAGGATGGACTCTCAAAAAGAGAGAGAAAGTGAGAGATTAACCCATGGAATAGATCACATCCAAAGGAGATAATGCTTGCACATGTGATTACCATAAATGATCAAGATATAATTAGAGGTAAAATATGCCCCATAAATAATGAGAATAAGAAAGATACAATCCATAAATGTAAGGGACACACTTTAAATGTACCCAATTTGAGAGTATAAGCTATATGCTTATGGTATTGATCAATCTTGAGACAAGTTGTACACTAGAATATTTCCATCATGGGAATTAGTATGGAGAGATTAGAATTAGAAGAAAAGAGAGTATTATTATTTAGGAAGGGAAACACCACTAGAATATGGTCTCCAAAGAGAAGATAATAAGAAGTACTCCAGTATAGCAAATATGATCATGATAAAATAGTTTTTCCCTAGTAGGGTAACTTTTGATCATTGATAAAGAATAAATAATGATTTTGCCCATGTAGAGCTGATTTGATTCAGATGTGGTTCAGATGTTGGGCCCCAACATGGGTAATTGGTAAGCAAAATATCTCAAGGATATAACCCAAAATATAGGTTAAAATGAGTGAGCACAAACATACATGTGATGGTGTAATGGCTTAGAAATCCATATAAAACCAAGCATATGAGAATGCACATAGTGATGAGAGAGATGAAAATAAAAATGAGGATAGCTGAGTTAACCTCAATAGAAATTAAGTACTGCCTACATAGTTCTATGGACTCATGTTCCAACATGAACTTCATGCCAATTTAGTTCACCCAAGTTTGGGAGAGAATGGAATGAGGAATGATGAAAAAGACCAAGAATTGATTAGACTTACAATGTATGCAAAGATATGCACATATAAGCATAGAGAAAGAAGCCTAAAATTCATGTTACCTATAATCCTAATTCCATATCATGAGCCTAAGTGTTGTAAAGTGTTCTTGAGAATCATTCATTAGAGTTGATGTTGATGTTAAGATTATGAGACCTGAGCACAAAGTGCTTGCTATAGCAAAATAAATTATTCATCATAAGTATGAATAATTTAGAATGACATAAGATTCCAATTTCACTGAGCTAGTTCAAATGGTAATACCTATAACTAAGGATAATGGTAAAACAATGACCAAAACCATAGTTACAATGATTTACATTTAAACAAAAAATCAAAAACAAAAAAAAAGATAAACATAAACATAAATGAACCTAACTTAAAATCAATATATGATCTTAATTAGGAACAAAAATGTTTTAAAAAAAATTCAATAATTTCATAATGACATGAGACCAAGATATGAATAATCAAGATCCATGTGGACCATTAAGGCATTCTTGAACACAAAAGAGAAAAGAAAAATCAAATAGAAAAACAAGACACCAACAATAATCAAATAAACAAAATGGTCCAAGAAAAATGTAATAACATAGGATCAAGATATAAACAATCAAGATCCATGTAGATCATTAAGATCTAAAACATAAAAGAGATCAACAAAAAACAATTAAGGAAACACAAGACCAAGATGAGACAAGAAGTAATAAAAAGAGAAAAGGAAGAGAAATAAAAGGAGAGGTGCAAAAGCACAACAAAACACCAAGAAAACTCAAATAAATACACACAAACAAAAACCAAGTTAGTGTGGTTTAAATATAAATGTTCATGCATGCATGGTAGAGGTGTTACTTTCTACCACATCATAACAAAGAACAATGACACAACAATTGTTCCCTAATTAAAGAGGAACAATGACAAAAGAAATGGGGGAAGAGAAGACAAGGAAGGGGTTAGCCGAGCTGACTCCAGATGTATAAGACAAGTGGATGCTACCTACATAGTTCCATGGATGCATATTCTAACATGAACTTTAGGCCAAATGTATTTCTCCCAGGAAATGGGATAAAAGAAAAATGATGATCAGACCAACATGATTAATGTTATAGAAGAAATGGAAGATACGATAAAAAAAAGAGAATGGTCTAGAAAATAAAAAGTTGATGAGATGATAAAGAATGATCTAGTAAATAGTGAGTGTGTGGGACAAGATGAAATGAATTGATATTTTTGTGCTTGCAAAATGGCAAAAGCATAGCATAGTGGAATGGGAATGTACAAATGTATATAAGCATGAGATAATGTTTTTGTTCTTTTATGGATCATGTTCTAATGTTTTTGGTATTTTCAAAGTATTTCTAATAGTTTTGGTGTTTTTGGGATAAAATATGCACAATTTGGGACCATCTAGTCAAGGAAATGCATGTCCTAAGAGTAGAGGTTCGAATAAGATAGCTAATCTAACTAAAATAGCCATGCTCACAAATCAGTTAGAACAAGGATCTTGATTAAAATAATAAAGAGTAGAAAATGTGATATATAATAATGTGCAACCTGAAATAAAAAAGAAGTATCTACATTCACCTATCTATAATAGTGTAGCAATAGTCTAGAATTGAGAAGATGTTTTTGTTCACTTGTCTGAAGCTACATAATAATGTCCTAGTTGAACTGCTTTGTATAACTACTACTGAGGATGTTCATAATGTTCATGAGACATAATCAAGATCATAATTTGTCAAGGGATAAAAAGTGTTCAAGATTATAACATGCCTTAGACATAAAAAAATATGCTTCTCAAAGAGAGCAATCTAGAATGGGATGAAGAATATATTCAGAGTACCAAAGATTCAAAGCCTTTACTATTAGGAATCATGAAAAGTGGACTAGGGTAGTATAAAATGTGTTTAAGGTAAGATATAAGGGTGGGATAAAATAATGATAGCATAAGTTACCCCCAAGTCAAGGTTCTTGTAGACAATGGTTCAAAGTTATTCATGTGTAGAACCTCTTAAGGTGTATAATGTTCATGGGCTATGAAATTTATTCACCATTAGGTTTAGCCAATCGATATGCTCCTGATCCATAGTTTGATGTGACAATATATGGTCCTAACCAATTAGGTTGAAACTTACCTTTATTTTTGGGTTCAACATTCATATTCTTCTAGTTCTCTTTCAAAAATAAGTCACTAATCTCAAATTCTTAAGGGAGAATGTGTTTGTTGTAGCTTTTCTATAATATATTCTGATAGGCCTACAATTTTTCTAGGGTAGCCAAATGCTTACCATCAAGAAGATCTAGTTCATGTAGTTGTGAGGATTTATAGTCTTCATTATCTTCAATGTGCTCCAGTGATATTCTTAATGATGGGATTGTTTCTCTATATTTTTCACTAATTGATTTAAAGAAGAAACTAAAGGTAAAAGGTTGAGGGTTTGACGTTACCTGGATTTAGTGCACACCGTATCCAAGTACTATGGGAGCTCTTCTTTGGTTGTGGAGGAAACACCTGTAGTAAGAAAGAAACTCAAACAAATAAAATGTTAGAAGAGGATATGGTGGAATGCCAAGCTATGCGCTCAGTCCCGAAAGCGTGAAGCTCTTTGAGGGATGACAGTCTACTATTTAAAGAAAATATTTTTGTATAAAAAGAAATGATAAAAGACTTAAATAAATGGAAAGGTAGAATGTGTGTACCTATTCCTTGATTGTAATCTGAGTGTCTTTGAATGTTAAATAAAGCTGGCCGAAGGTTTTGTCTAGTCTATGGGCTGTTTGGATAGGTTTTTGATTAACATAGTCGTTGACATCAGTTATTCTACTGAGGTCAGTCTGGAATGCTATCAACGTTGGTTGTATTGTCGATGTCAAAAGGGGTAGTGGGCTTTGGATGGGTTTTGGAGTATTTTTATGATGCACAGAAGAGTTTCTAGGAATTTAGAGGTTGGTGCATGGTTGTGGGAAAGTGAATAAGGTCTGAGGAAGGGTAATGGTAGAGGATAGGTGTGAAAAGAAGGTAAGAATAAGGGGAAGGCCTTTTAGCCCCTCCATGGAAGAAATCAGGCCTCTCAATAGTATTTATAAATATCAAATAGAAACTAATTAATAGTATATTCTAAAACTTTGAAATGGAGACTAGAATACTTAGCTTTGTTAGGTGAAGAACCAAAGGTGTCAGAATGCTTATTCTCATTATGGCTGATGTTGAAGTCCTCATACAATGTTTTAATCCAATCTCTAGAATGACTCGTGTAGAGTTTTAGTAGCTAGGATAACAATCTTCGAGTGCTTGCACTTGAAATCTTAGAGTGTGGTGTCAATCTGTGAGAAGGTGGGGGGCAGCTCAATGTTAGAGCTTGGCTTATGTAACTGATGTCGATGATCCCGCTGGTGTCAGCCGTGGGTTGACCGATGTTAGCCGAGAGTTGATTGATGTTGGCGGACAGAGAATAGGTAAAAGGGCTATTTTTAGCCCTCCACCTATTTCTCCACCCATCAAGTGCCTTTTTCATTGGAGAATGATCAAAATAATGGCTTATGAGGCATGGAAGTTAGCTAAGGAGTTAAGAGGGGGTGAGAATAGGTCATGGGTAGTTAGGATTTAGAGGACCTAGTCTTAGGGTGACTCATAGGGTAAGAAATGGTCTTAGGGTGAGGTGTCTAGGTAAGGTGTATAGGTGAGGTGTCTAGGTGAGGTGTCCAAGGTGAGGTAATTAATTTAAAAGTAGTTATTTTTTAAATTAATAAGGTGTGGGTTAGGAGTGTTAATGTTTAGAAGGGGACCAAGGGGGGTTGACATGATATTGGTGTCTACAGGGATATCAATATTGACTAAGATGATAGCTTCAGTGCCAAAAATAAGGGAGTATGGAGTAGCTCCAATTGGGGTGTGATGATTGGTTTGATAAGCCCAAAGGGCAGGAAAGAGTTGTAAGTGCCAATTATGGCTAGCATCATTGACAATCTTCTTTAAGATGGATATAATGGTTTTATTTGATGCCTCAACTTGTCCATTTCCTTGAAAGTTATATGGAGTGGATTTCTTATGCTTGATCTTGAATTTTTCATAAAGAGATTTCACATCTTGGTTCATAAAGGATCTGCCATTATCGACAAATGATATGGTAATGAATGAATTTGGCTATTTATTTCTTAATAACATAAGTGAGAGGAATGGCCTCAATCCACTTGGTAAAGTACTCATTTTTAGTCAAAATGTGCTTATGGCCATCTAAAGATGTCAGGTTAATTTTCCCAATAAGATCAAGACCCCATGTTGATAATGGCCATGGTGTTGTAATCATCTGCAATGGTAAGGAAGGTGCATGTATCAATTTTCCATGCTACTGACAAGAAACACACTTGTTTACATAATTAAAAGCATCTATCTCCATTTTAGGCCAATAATAGCCTATTTTGAGGAGTTTCTTTTCTTGGAATACACCATTGGTATGGGGCCCACACATTTTTTCATGAACCTCCTTTAGTACCATCTTGGATTCTCCCAAAGATAAACAATAAAGAAGTATTCCATCATAGCCTTTATGATAAATCATGTTTCCAAGGAGGATATAACATGTTAAGGAATGAAGGAATAATTTTTTTGGTTGTTGGAAAGGTTGGCGGGAAATACATGACTATGGAAATAGTTATAAAAATCTTCATAATATGGTAGCTCAGGTGATGGATTAGGATTAACAACAATGCATATCCTCTCTGAACCTGATAGAATATGTGTCAACTAAAGAAAATTTTCAATTAGGAATTGATACTCTTTATCACTATCATGCATTTGAATCATGGAACCAATTATTTCCATGGCATCAGCAGATCTATTGTTGGCTCATAGAACTTACTCAAACTATAGAGATTTAAAATGTGTTTTGAGGTTATTGATAATTTTCTTGTAAGGAATAAGCTTATCATCCCTTTTTTGATACTAGTCATTTATTTGATTTATGATTAGCTACAATCTCCATATCCCTTTAAGCTTTTAATATCCCACTATATAGCAAGATAGAGCCCTGCAACCAATGCCTCATATTCAGCCATATTGTTTATACAATGAAATTATATATAGAATGCTTTGAGGATCAGATCCCCCTGTAGAATGATCAACAATATGCTAGATCTAGACCCTTAGGATGTGAAGGATCCATCAAAATAGAACATCCACTTTTTAGGTTCTTGTGTTGCTTGTTCTATCATCATGATAGAATCATCTGGAAGGTCAAAGTTGAGAGGTTAAGTGGCCATAATAGGAGCTTCTATAAGTTGGTCAGCAAGAACTTATCCTTTGATTGCATTTTGATTCTGATACTCAATATTAAACTCATTGAGGATCATAATCCATTTATCCATGCATCTTTAAAGAGCTAATTTAGATAAGAGGAACTTGAGAGAATATACCTTCGTGATAACAATATTTTTGTTATTTAGCATATAATATTGTAATTTATGGGTGGTAAACACCATAGCTAAACATGCCTTCTCAATAGGCATATAATTATGTTCATAGGCTATGAATGTGCAGCTTAAATAATAAATATTGTGTTCCTTACCATTATCATCATGCTAAGCCAAAAGTGCACCTAGTGCATGTTTCATGGTTGATATATAAAGAAGCAGTGGTTTTCCTTGTGTTGGAGGTTGTAAGACTAGTAGATTGGCCAAGTACATTTTGATCTTTACAAATGCTATCTACCAATATTGATCCCACTAAAATGTTATTCCTTTCTTTAAGAGATGGGTAAATGGGTGGCACTTATCTACCAATTGATAAATGAACCTATGTATCTTTCCTTGTAGACCTTGCAATTGTTTAAGATTGTTTGGTGGAGGCATTTATATAATAGTGTTGACCTTTGTAGGGTTGACTTTGATCCCTCATTGTGATATAATGAACCCTAGAAATTTTATTGATATGACTCCAAAGACACATTTCTTAGGATTTAAGTAGACTTTATATTCATGAAGCCTCTCAAATATTCTTCATAGAATGTTAGGATGTCCAGCTCTTGTTCTTAATTTTGCTAGTATACCATCAACATAGTCCTCGACAATGCCATGCATCATGTCATGGAAAATGATAGTCTTTGCATGCTAATATGTGGCTCTAGCATTCTTCAAACCAAATGTCATGACTTGGTAATATAATGTCCCCCATAGAGTGGTGAATGTGATCTTATGCTGATCTTCAAGGGCTATCTTGATCTGATTGTAAATAGAAAATCCATCTATTAAGGATAACAGCTCATACCTAGTAGTTGAGTTGATGATCATGTTGATGTTGGGTAGAGGAAAATCATCTTTAGGGTATGTTTTTTTGATATCATGGAAATCAGTATAAATATGTATTCCTAGGGTCTTTTTACTCACTGGTAACATGTTAAAAACCCATTCAGAGTAGTCTAGTGGTTTGATAAAATTGGCTTCTAACAACTTTTCCAACTTGGCCTTAACCAAAAGGGCAATGCATGGATGCATATTTCTTAATTTTTACTTGATTTGTTTAGCACCAAGGTGAACAACAAGATGATGTAAAACTAAATTTGGGTCTAATATTGGCATGTCAAAGTATGCCCATGCAAATATATCTATATAATCCTTAAGAATGGATATTATATGTTCACATTCTGCTTCAGTAAGGGAAGATCCAAGATAAATAATTTTGGGATCCTCATGGGTTCCCAAATTCACTTCTATTGTGTTATCTATAAGGAGTGTGGATCTATCTTCTAGAATTATAGTAAATATATGGTCGTGATCATTTTCCTCTATTATATATTCTTGTTGTTCCTCCCAAAGATCTAGATAATATGAAGAATCAAAATCTGACTTAGGTAAAGGCCAATTAGTAAGAACCTCTAAAAACTCAAGAATAAGATGCTCAAATATTTGATTTTATTCTGAAGAGATTCTTGTACTAGCTATGGAACTTGGTCTAGATGGAATTTCTATGTCTTGAGGGGATGAGCAAACTTTCCCACCTAAGAGTGCCTGAAACAGGTTTTCACTCAAAGGCTTGTCTTTTTATTTACTTTTTTCCTAATCAATAAATGCCTCAAAGAGGTTTGCACTTGAATATCTCAATGTTTATTATTTATTATGACAAATAACTTTTGCTTGCTCTCTAAAGTAGGTAGAAGGATCTAATGAAAAATCAAAACCCTGCTTATGATCACCAATGGGAAATACATCTCATAGGCCCATGTATTCTACAATGGATTCTTCATTTTGGAACTCATCGAGGCATATGATCAAATTTTGTTGATCCCAATATATGAGTATAGGATGGAAAAGGCATAGGTTAAAGTGAGGCTTTGCTTCAAGATGGGAAGCACCAATGGTAAATATATAATGTCTTACTTTATGAAGGGAAGCACCACTAGGATAGTTTTTTGCTTTGGGATGGGAAGCTCCAATAGGTATTATGGTTAATATGGCATTTGAATCAAACAAATTTGAGTTAGTAAGCTCATCAAAAAGGCCATAATGGGACATTGTGTCACTGTTAAGAGTCTAATTACTAGTCACTTCAGAAGAGTCACTATCAAATTTGATGAGATCATCCTTTGGTGGTTTAAATCCAAGACCATGATTCCAATTAATAACTCCAATTGATAAGGGTTCTAAAATTTCTTACACCTATGGGCCAAGGTATTTCCCTATATAATCAAGATGATCCATTATCCTGTTAGGGATAGCATACTTTGAATTCTAAAAATAATTAGCAAGTCCTTCAAAACATAACCAATCTCCCTTGATAAAAGCCTCACAATCTTTCTTTGGTGCAATTGTAGGTACAAAAACTATAGGAGGTTTTGGTTATTTCTTCTTTGGTTTCCAAATCTAATTGATTTTTTTAGGAATCTAGGAAATTTTAAGCTTACCAAATGTTTTAGGGGATTTTGGTAATTTTTCAATATGGAGGATGTCCTTTAGATGGTACATGGAAATGCTTACATCTTTACTAATAACCTACTTGGCCAGAGTTGTAGGAAATGAATCAACTAAAGTGGAGGCTAGATCAACAGGGTATATAAAATTATATGGAGATGGATGACACATGATGGCTTTATTCTTCTTTGCAATGAATTCAGAACATGGGCAATGGTTATAGTTATGAAACTCTACTTTAAGATGTTTGTAGTATTGATATGACTGTTGATCAATGGAAATAGTAACCTCGATCCCATCATGGAAAAACTTAAAGCATTGGTGAAGAGTAGATGGAACTACCTATAATACATGGATCCAAGGATGATCAAGAAGTATGTTATAAGGAAGCTCAATATCCACAATATGGAATAATGTGTGATGAGAAATAGACCCAACCATGATTGGTAACCAAATTGTACCAGATGACTTCCTCTTGGCATTATCATAAGCCTTGATTGTAGTAGTTCTTGGTTGAATGTCTTTATCCATATAGCCTAATTATCATACCAATTTAAGAGATATGATGTTCATCCCTGAACTATTATCTATAAAAACCTACTTGATCTTATGATCTGAAATGATTATCTCAATGTATAGTGGGTTATTATGATTTAGGCTGAGGGTGGACATGTATTTTTGATCAAATGTGATTTACTAAAATGAAGACAAGTGTCTAACTAGGTTTTGGAACTGATCAAGGTTTATATCATTAGCCATAATAGACTCTTGAAAAAGTTTGTTGAAGACTATTATATGGATATCAGATGTCTGCAAGAGTTCTAATATGGAAATTTGTGTAGGGGTTTTATCTAATTGATCTATTAGACTATAAGGCCTTTAAATTGTGGATTGAAATATTTTAGTCTTTGTTGGGATAATATTCAACTATAGAACCATTGGCACAATGTTCTCATTAGGTTTTATGGAAGAAGTGGGTGAAAAGCCTTGGATGGTAACTCATGGCATCTAGTTATGATTGCACAACCTAGAGGTGGCAAGGAGTTAGTATAATTAAAATAAGAAGGTGAAGGACCTTGGATGGTGACTTGTGTGTGACTAACTATATTGCTATAATTTTGGGTCAATGAGGAGCCTTTATAATTATAAAAAAGGTGGCATTGTTTAGGATTAGTAACCTATGTAAATGGAGAAGCAACATGATGATGTGAACCTAACATGGCATTACTATTTGGAAAGGGTGCTGACCCTATAATGATGTGTCTCATGTTACAAAGAACTCGAGATTGGCCATGTGCTTTTGCAGTAATAGTGGTAATGTGGTTTATAAAAGTGTATCCCATAATATTATTATAGTTGTAAGGTACATTGTTACAAGCCACATTATTAGAATGGGTTTTATGATCTTGATTATGCTCATTACAATTTTGACCTTGTTGTTGATCCTGATTCTACCTCTAGCCTTGATTGTGACCATTTTGATTATTTCTTGGTGGTGATGGATCATGTCAAGGGGTCTTTGTATATTCCCATATCCTAATTTGTGTCTTGATTAGGGACCAACTTAATTTCTAGTTCACCACTTTCAATAAAGTCCTCAATAATATATCATAATTGAACACAATGATATGCACCATGACCAACAACATGATGAAAGTTACACCATTTGTTCTCTTTGTACCAATCTGGTTTTGGTTGATCTTGAGGAAATGGCCTTGATATTGGCCATACAATTAAATTAGATACAACGAGCTTTTGTAATACTATTTCAACTGATTCTACTAGCTTGCTAAAGACTCTAAAATTATTATGAAATGTCCTCATGGAGGTTGTCTCTGTAAATTAGGAAGTGAATTTGGGGGAGTTAATTATATATTTGGAGGAGGCATAGCTTGTATTGTTTGTACATGTCTTGTTTCTTTCACACCATTTCCAACCATGTTCTTATTTTTTCTAAAGCCTTTTTAGGATTATCCTACATAATTATTTGAAAAAATGATTTAGTTTGTTTATACACTTGACCTTGCAAAAAAATATTAACAAGGCCCTTAACAATAAGAGCCTTCTCAATCTACACTCCTTTATAAATAATTTCTTCAAATGAGTTATCATAAGATAACCATAGATTATGCGCAACTTCAAGATGCAAATTATGTGCAAAGACATCAGCCAACTGTTTATCTATCAAATTATGTTGAAAGCAACCTACCAATTCTCTCCACCTTTGTAGATATGTGGAAAAACTTTCACCATCATTCTTATTGGCTTTGCATAAGTCAAAAATAATTAATTCATGTTCTATGTTATATAATAAATGGTTAACAAACTTTTCTCATAAGTCATTCCAATCTGCAAATAATCCTTTGGGTAGTTTAAGTATCCAATCAAGATATTGGCATGCTAAACTTCATGAAAATAGTCATAGGAAGTACTCACTACTATAATAAACCTCTTGACATAAGACAAAGAATGCATGTATGTGTTCACATGGATCTCCTTTTCCTTTGTACTTGTCAAATTTGGGTGCCTCAAAATGAAGTGGAAAGGGGTTTTGGAGAATAGATAAATCAAAAGGATAAGGGCATATCTCATCAAATTTGTAATTTTTGACTCTATTAGTCATATCCAATCTTTGAACAATTTCCTTCATAGAATTCCATTATCGCATGTTTGGTGCATTTTTAGATTAAATAAGATGTTATTGGGGTGGAATGTGCCCCTAGTTTTTTTGTTGTTGGGGTGGAGTGTGCCCCTAGTTTTGTGTGGATCTATAGGGAGAGTATACCTTTTGATCCATGACTTGGTTCTAATTTGCTCATTGATTTGAGAATATAGGCCATTGATCCTTGGATTGTAAAACATTCCCTAAATTTATCTATTTCATACTTTGTTGATTTTTAAAATTTCTATGTTTATTTACCAATTTTTATGTTGGTTGAAAAGAACTAGCTAGATTGTCTTGAGGGTCCTCAATTCAAACTGAATGTTTGGGTTTTTGAGTTTGTAAAGTAATAAGAGGTTCTTGATGATTGAAGAATGTATGTTCCGTGTCAAATGGAACACTTTGTTTGGTCTCTTATGACTTTAACTATTCATTTAGATTACCTTGATCCACTATGGTAATGTCCTCATTTAATATTTGGTGCATACTTTCAACCACATTTCCTTGTTCTTTCAAAGCATCATTGTGAATTGAAGTGGCAACTAAGGAGTCAGTTAAGTTTGTGACAAGCTGATTTGCATATCATTGACTTATTATCTTGATCTTATCTAGAAGATCTAGATTAATAGATTTTGACTCTGTTTGTATTTATTTTCCTTTTTTAGAGGAAGAAGGTATGTATACTCATGCAAAATCTTGCTCTTGTTGCCTTATTCTCTTTCTCTAGCTAAGTTATGAAATTATTCAATAGGAAAGTTAGAAGGTAGTCTAGCACATGATTCTATCAATCTAAGATGGGCTTCATCTTGATCTTCTTGGGGTTGATATTCATTGTAATCATCTTTATATCCTAATATTATGGGGATATCATTGAAAAAAAATGGGGTTATCTTGACCATCATAAAATTTATCATCTTCATAACTAAGGTTAGAAGAGGCCCCACTACGAGTGAACCTTTGAGTCATGTCTAAAAGAACTGTTTTATGTTTTTTACTAACTTTGGACCAATGCTTGGTAACCAAACAAAGTATGCTTTGGTTCTATTTTAAACAAATAACCAATGTACCAATGAGGCTATAAGGGAGGGTGGTTTGAAACCATGCACAATTTAGAAGATTTGGTTCACGAGTTTACTCAACCTTTGGTAAGGTTGAAATCATATAGATTAGATGAGGGTAAGGTAAATCAAAGACCCTGTAGACACCAAAATCATGTCGACTCCCCTGGTCATCCCTCATGTTATTCTCCCTCACCTATTTAACCCTTGTCGACCACTTTCCCACTAGCCTTAACCCTGGCAGCTTGTCAAAATGAGCAAAAGGCTAAAGTTAGTCTCTACCCCCATTCTGCATCTACCGACCACGGTCACCACCCGACCGACATCGCTGACATCGGTCACTTCTCGGCCGACGTCGGCGGTCCTACTGGCGTCGGTTCTCCTTAGCACTGCGTTCTTGATCCGAATGCAGGAATCGTTATTTTGTTATTCGTTATCAATCCAGTTACCAATCCGTTTCCCGAATCCATTATCGAACCATCCCTCACCTTCATCAGCAAAACCATTCAAAACTCTTATCATTCGAACAGACTTTGGCAATCATCAAACCAACTCTGACAATCACCCTGAATGGTTATGATCAATCAACTTTGGCATCCAACCAATCTGCATTCGCTTTCTCGAGCTCTGTTTCTACTTCGATCAACTTCTGCGGCACATCAATGACTTCAATCATGTCTTCAGTGTGTAACAGGTAAGTATCTTGCTCTGTGTTTTTGTTTCTCTCTAGTTATTATTTGTTTATTACTACTATCACTCTATTTAGACTCAGACTACAGACCCGAGACCTTACTCCTTTCCTTTACACCTCTGTCTACCATTCCAAAATATATATTCACTCTGCCTAGATCTCTGTAAAAACCCCCTGACTCTTAAATTGACTCCCAAACCCCAAACGAACCCTCAGACACCATTCTGCAACCCGACCAGACCCGCCTAGACTCTATCCAGAACTGTTGCCCTGACCGACGCTGGTCATTACCCCGATCGACACCGGCATCTTAATCGACGTTGG
Source organism: Torreya grandis (assembly GCA_037957365.1). NCBI lineage: Eukaryota > Viridiplantae > Streptophyta > Pinopsida > Cupressales > Taxaceae > Torreya > Torreya grandis. Next base: position 912,423 of record JARHVA010001027.1, read on the forward strand.
CACCTTCCCCTGACCGACGCTGGCATAGAGACCGACACCGGTGACTGTGCAGAACAGTTCACTGAATATCAGGTATGCATTTTATTTTTTGTCTTTTATTTTTTGTCATTCTATCTTTTATTATATCTACTTCTGTCAAATATTCTATTTTAAACTAGTGGGTTGATATCCTTCTAGGAAGTCTTCATACTTTTGGGATCAGGCTTTTGCCTGATAGCCCACCATATCCTTGACTAACATTTTTTTCATGTTTAGTCTCTTTTTCTTCGCAGGTGTCATTCCTCCACAGCCAAAGAGGAGTACCTTCCAACGTCTGATTACAGTGCGCACGACCATATCCAGGTATCTTCTAGCTTTGACCATTTCTTTCAGTTTCTTAATTTCTTCTTTGAATGTAGAAAGCAATTTAGCATAGAAACATTCTGGCACGCCCGGTGGGACCCTTAGGGCCTTTCTTGGGTTCTTTCTTTCTTTCATTCATATAGGTGCATTAGGTTCCTTCCTTTTTCGCCTCTTTTGTCTCTTCTAAATGACATCATAAGCAGGAATAAAAAGAACTTTTCTTTTCTTTCTTGCACTTCTAGACTAGTCATAACTCATATTCTTCGACTCTTTCTCCATTCGTCTTCATACGAACACACATTTCAACTTGGGCATTAAAACACTTTGCATTCATTTCTGCTTGCTTTCATCTCTTAGACCACACATAGTAATTAAAACGCATATTGAATTAATCTAGTCCACTTAATGTTACACAACCAAACCACTTGCACAAAACAAACATCATAACTTACCTGAGACAAGGCCAGATTGGGATTTCATCCCCCAGCAGATACCTTACCCATCCTGGTGATCTTACTTGGATTTCATCACCAAGGAGAAAGCCCACTCCATTCTTTGGCGGAGCCTAATCTCTAGGGGAAGTATATTTTGGCTAAGCGGGCCCAGTTTATCACTGGACTCGTGAAGTGAGGGGAGCTTGCTCCTTAGCACCAGGCCTTGTACAAAACCTAATACAGACTTCTTGAGCACCATAACTAACCCGAAACCATCCATAGACTACTTCTTCTAGGACCTGACTCAAAAGCCAATCTTCCTCTACACACATTCTAAGGCATAAGCCACTATAATCCTAATAATTTACTCCTAGGGTTTTAGGATCTACTTGTGTTCTTCATCTTTTTAGTTCTTATCTGCTTGTTTGAGCTTATGAGGATGTTCTTCCTTGCCTTGAATGGTTCTGACTCGTAGCCAAGCCAAGGCTCTAGTCTATCACGCGAGGCATCATCTGCTTTCGTCTACCCCGACCATAACTAGCCTTATAATGGAGTTTCATTCAGAGACTAAAAGAACTCCTACTAGACCATCCCCGACCCAAATGCCTATTGTCCTAGAAGGGGACCAATATTTTGCAAGACTCTTGGACCTCAATATCACAGCCCTCCAAAACTATCTCGCGAGGAACCCAACGCGAGACCTTTCGGGCGAAGCGGCGATGACATCGACACCATTCGCCACCCAACCTTTTACCTCAACCATTAACCCGACCATGGCCTATATGCAAAGTTTGGCCTCCCCGTCTATTTTTAAACCGACCTCCATCGAGGTTCCATTACCCCCTCAACCACCTGCAATTCAACCAAGTTCTACATCATACCAGAACTTGATTGTCTTGACCCCTCACATTCTTGCACCCACAAATGCAGGAGTGCCAACCTATCCTTCTACCAGTGCCATCACACAACCACCTTTAGCGGTATCTACTCAGCTTATGCCTTCTACCTTCATAACCCAACCATCTTTGGCCTCCACTTCTGTCCCTACGACTAGTCATCCGTACATTGCGCCCTTACTGGTACAACTGACTACGTCGTATGCCTCCTCTAACCTCTTACAAGTGCCTTACAACCTAGGGGGCACCTCGTCTACCAATCTGTCAGTAGATCTCATCAAAATGCTGATGGATAAAATGTCCAGACTCGAGACCTCTATCTCCGGCTCACACAATGCTCTCTCGTATGAGCAAATTTGCAACGAGCCCATCCATCCTTATGTGCCCTTCCGACCATACCCCAACCAGTGGGAACTTCCTAATTTTTCTCATTTTCAAAGCAAGGAAGACCCACAACAGCACTTACGGGCATTCAAACATGCCTGTTACCTTATCGCCCACGACGATGCGTTACTTCTACGCATGTTTCCTATGTCTCTTTCTGGCTCTACCCTTGACTGGTATAACTCTCTTGCCAGACATTCTATCTTTTCATTCATTCAACTCGCCCAATTATTCGTTGACCATTTCTCAATCAATATCACTAAACAAGTTTCAATCACAGACCTCTACTCCATTAGGTAATTTGAAGACGAATCAATAGTCGATTTTGTCACCCATTAGAGAGGCCTGATTAACCAGCTCTCCTTCTCCTTGCCTCAACCTGAGCTCATTGAGATCTTTTCTTGAGCATGTGTCAGCCATATCTCCTCCACCTTGCGAATTCAGACATTTTTCACTTTCGACAAGGCTTTCACCATGGCCTGAAAACTTGAACTTCATGCCATTGAAGAAGATAAGTTCAAATTGCATAATACTAATGCAAGAACCAATGACCATTCTTCTTCCAGACCTTCTTCTTTTGCCAATTCTAAATCCAAAGGAGTGGCCAACACTGTGGTTGTCAGACCACCATCTTCGACAACAACTAATCAACCTCAACCTTCAACATCTCAAAGCATCACAAAAAAATTCCAACAATGATACATACAACCCTTTCCTAACCGTCCTCCTAGCCACAACAACATTCAGACCATGACCAATGACTCTCATGACCATCATATACACACAGTCAACACAGTTTCACCTCTTGTCCCTAACCAACCTCCATCACAGGTAGAATAGCCATCTTCTCCTATTTGTCTTCCATAGGTAGAAGAATCTTCTTCTCCTATTAGTCCTCCATCGACCTCTCCCATATTGGAGGACGCTTTGACCACATCAACACCAGCTGCCTCACCTTCATCCTTCTTATCATCCATAGATGATCATACCTTTTTGACTCCTCAACCACACGCAGAAGTCATGACTACTCCAGCGCTCTTTCCACTTAAAGAGCCCACATCTTCAATCCCTTCTCCATCGAGAGAAGAACCGTCCACATCTAAGTCCAAACCTATGCAGGCATCCATCATGCCCAAAGAGATTAAACCTCTTGGTGTTCACCCCATATCTAACCTCGCCTCACACAACAGTGGCCCTCAACCCAAACCAAAGAAGGCTACTAAACCACACCGGAGGCCTCCTCCCCCACCTTCGTCATTACCTTCAATCTTGGGCCCACATCCGTCCACTTTACTCGAAGTGCTTCCCACTCCCATACTTCACAGAGGCAAGTCGCCTCCATTACTCTATCAACCCGTCAGACTTATATCTCCTCCAAACCATCAACCTATACATCTTATGCCTCCTAAACCAAAGTCATCAACCCTCACTGCAACAACACATCCAGACCCATTAGTAGGTTCTTATGCCTTGTTGTTACGGCAATTATTGCAGTCCTCTCACATCTATCTCTCGCCTCTTAAACCATATCAATCTCTCGGACCAAAACCACCCTGGTTCAACGACACTCGCATTTGTGTGTATCATCACACGCTGGGGCACGATATTGAGCATTGTTGTGCCCTCAAGGTTGCCATTCACCAATGTCTGGGGAATGACACCCTTCTTCTCAACCACATCATCAATAAACCTTCAATACCGTCCCACTCATCAACTCTCAGATCAAGGCCATCTTGGTTTGACAACTCTAAATTCTATCATTATCACCACACTCTGAGACATGACACTGAGCATTGTTGTGCTCTCAAAGCTATCATTCATCAACAATGGAGAAAGGATTCCCTTCTCATCAAGGATCCTCCTGACCACCCCTCCGACAAATCATCAACACCGACCCATACTTCTCCAACCTCATCACCTAAATCAGGATCTCCACGCCAGACTATGGTCCCTTTGCTGCCTTTGACTCCTTTTTTTGACATTAACACAGTCCATCTGACCACTAAACCTCAACCGACAATAACCAATCCATCAAACATTCTCCCTAGCCACTGGGGGAATTCAACCTTCATCCAAACCTCGACCAATTTTTCAACCCAATCTCAATCAAATATCAATCGCTCCTTTAATCCTAAACCTTGACCAAGTGTCCATCGACCCTACCTTCGATCAAACATTTGACCAGTCTCGACCAATCAACAATCAAATATCAATCAACCAAACATTCAACCCAAACATTCAACCAACCTTTTTATCAAAACATTCAACCAATCTCGACCAATCAGCGACCATATCAACCAACTTCACATCCACTCATCAATCAACACCTGACCAATCTAGAAAGAGGCAAATGGGGCAAATTTGCTCCTAATTAGCTTGGACCTTTCATTATCATGCACAAGCATGGACCAGGGACTTATCAAAACTTGAGTCTTTTTATGCCTTTCATCTGCGACCGTTCTACTGCTAGTCGAGTACTCGTCCACTTGACACTTAACTTGAGCTTGTCCCTTGAGCAATCCCTATCCTCTTCGTCCTAATTCCTTTCATCCCTATTCCTCTTAACAATTCCTCTATAACCATTTTATGATATATGGATGCTTTGTCCTAATAAAAGGGAGCCCTTGACCTTCTATAATCTTGTCCATGACTCACATTTCTGTCAAAAAAATCAAGATGTCAAAATATCCACGGTCACCATATCAATATCAAATCAAAAGGTAGACTGCTCCCTCGAAGGATAGATGTACTATCATTACTGTAATTAATAGACTGCTCCCTTGAAGGATAGCTATTCAAAAGCCCTTATATTAAGCAAAAATTCTAGACCACTCCCTCAAAGGATGGCTATGACTAATCTGGCAATAAATAGCACTATCTTCGAAGCTTCCCGCATTGATCAGCTTCACAACTGACCACCAAGCAAATGACATCTATCTGCAGGCTTCCCGCATTGATCAGTCTTCACAAAAAAAAAAAAAAAAAAACGAGTCATGGACTTGACTTACAGTTGTCTCAGGGTCTCCTATAAAAAGGGGCAAAGTTATCTCTGCTCTTAAAACGGGTTACCCTATTTCCTCCTCCTATCACCTACTCAAGGGACTTCGAGCTCACTTTAATGTCAAAGTGATTTGATTACCATTCTAACACAACATCTGGTCAATGACGTCATGCATGAATGGGGCTCTTGGTTCTAATAACCCCTATCTATGCTGTCATTTTGGTCCTTGTCAATGAAAGAGCAATATGCTTTTCACTTCTTCTGTACTTTGGTCACTTTCAACTTTATCACTTGTCACTCCTAATCAACTCAACTCAACTCTCTTTTTCAGGCCACTCCCATAGCCTATTCACACTCATTTCTATGAACACCAATACACATGGAAACTATCGACCGTACGCAATTTATGTTAAGCATAAACCAATACTTGCTAAAGCATAAATAGACCTCAATTCATTTTTAGCATACATTCATCATGACTATGGAAAATTGCTAGGGATGAAAGACTTCTCAACCAATGTTGCAGAATACACCATTTGGAAAAGGCTGCAACATCATCTCTTCTCCTCATCATTTCATCATGACCAAGACCAATCTATCGACCATTTTGACCACCTATCTACCACTCGGACCCTCTTGTCTGAACTACATTAGTCTGAGGCCCTATGACTGGGGCTATGTAGGCAGCACTTAGATGATACGACATCATCTGGGGTTAGCTCGACCACCCTCATTTGTTTGTCTCCCTGATGGACAAACCTTCTTTCCTCCTTTTGACCATGACCTTGCCCTCAACCAAGACCAATTTCCTCCCTCTAACCCTTCCTCCCTTCTAGGGAGAACTACATTGGCCTGAGGCCCTTTCCACCGGGGCTATGTAGGCAGCACTCAATTGACATAGGGTCATCTGAGGTTAGCTTGGCCACATCCTTTCATCCATTCCTCCACCTTGACCAATGACCATTGGAGATCATGCCTATTTCCTCCGACCTCGACCACTTCCAAGACAATGTTGCCTTGGTTGTTTTTGCATGTATGCTACCTCATGACTGGTTAGCAGAATTGTGCGCAAACTTTTTGGACCCTCACAAGTATAGGATCGCAAGCCGGTTGATCCACACTACTTGTGACTTTTTCATGTTTCTAGGAGCACTTCCTGAGCCCGAGATACCTAGAACACGATGACCCATTGGAGCTTTAGCTTAGATTGAATAACCCGATCAGCAGACGACTAAATGTTGGGGCCCAGTTATTTCAATTTTATCACTCCTTGACCCTTGACCTGTGACACTTTGGCTTGACCATCTCGTGTAGTGGTATGCGCACAATCACAACTTTTGCAGTGTTCACCCTCACCCCTTCTTCATCCACTCTTTATCAAATCAGCACCCGATTCCTGGTTCCCTTCCCTCGACTCTTGCTTTGAGGGGGAATACCTCATCCATCATCGGGGCAACCAACCTCTTCCTATTTTTGTCTTGTAGTTCACTTGAATAACCAACAAGATGAAATCGACCTTATCCACACCTGGGGCCATCACTCCTATTTTTGTCTTGCAGTTCGTCTAGAACAACCAACAATACAAAAAGGGGCAAATGTAGACACTGAAATCATGTTGACTCCCCTGGTCATCCCTCATGTTATTCTCCCTCGCCTATTTAACCCTTATCGACCACTTTCCCACTAGCCTTAACCCTGGCAGCTTGTCAAAATGAGCGAAAGGCTAAAGTTAGTCTCTACCCCCATTCTGCATCTGCCGACCACGGTCACCACCCGACCGACGTCGCCAACGTCGGTCACTTCTCGGCCGACATCGGCGGTCCTACCAGCGTCGGTTCTCCTTAGCACTGCATTCTCAATCCAAATGCAGGAACCGTTATTCTGTTATTCGTTATTAATCTAGTTACCAATCCATTTCCTGAATCCGTTATCGAACTGTCCCTTGCCTTCATCAGTAAAACCATTTGAAACTCTTATCATTTGAACAGACTCTAGCAATCATCAAACCAACTCTGACAATCACCCCGAACGGTTACGATCAATCAACTCTAGCATCCAACTAATCTGTATTCACTTTCTCGAGCTCTATTTCTACTTCAATCAACTTCTGCGGCACATCAACGACTTCAATCATGTCTTCAATGTGTAACAGGTAAGTATCTTGCTCTGTGTTTTTGTTTCTCTCTGGTTATTATTTGTTTATTACTACTATCACTCTATTTAGACTCAGACTACAAACCCGAGACCTTACTCCTTTCCTTTACACCTCTGTCTACCATTCCAAAATATACAGTCACTCTGCCCACACCACCCGATCGACGTCGCCGACGTCAGTCACTTCTTGGCTGACGTCGGCGGTCCTACCGGCATCGGTTCTCCTTAGCACTACGTTCTCGATCCGAATGCAGGAATCGTTATTCCGTTATTTGTTATCAATCTAGTTACCAATCCATTTCCCGAATCTGTTATCAAACCATCCCTCGCCTTCATCAGCAAAACCATTTGAAACTCTTATCATTCGAATAGACTCTGGCAATCATCAAACCAACTCTGACAATCACCCCGAACGGTTACAATCAATCAACTCTGGCATCCAACCAATCTGCATTCACTTTCTCGAGCTCTATTTCTACTTCGATCAACTTATGCGGCACATCAATGACTTCAATCATGTCTTTAGTGTGTAACAGGTAATTATCTTGCTCTGTGTTTTTGTTTCTCTCTGGTTATTATTTGTTTATTACTACTATCACTCTATTTAGATTTTGACTACAGACCCGAGACCTTACTCCTTTCCTTTACACCTCTGTCTACCATTCCAAAATATACAGTCACTCTACCCAGATCTCTGTAAAACCCCTGACTCCTAAACCGACTCCCAAACCCCAAACAAACCCTTAGACACCATTCTGCAACCCGACCAGACCCACCCAGACTCTGTCCAGAACTGTTGCCCCGACCAATGCCGGTCATTACCCCGACCGACGCCAGCATCTTAACCAACATCGACACCTTCCCCTGACCGATGCCAGCATAGAGACTGACACCGGAGACTGTGCAGAACAGTTCGCTAAATATCAGGTACACATTTTATTTTTTGTCTTTTATTTTTTGTCATTCTGTCTTTTATTATATCTACTTCCGTCAAATATTTTGTTTTAAACTAGTGGGTTGATATCCTTCTAGGAAGTCTTCATACTTCCGAGATCAGGCTTTTGCTTGATAGCCCACCATATCCTTGACTAACATTTTTTTCATGTTTAGTCTCTTTTTCTTCATAGGTGTCATTCCTCCATAGCCAAAGAGGAGTACCTTCCAACGTCTGATTACGGTGCGCATGACCATATCCAGGTATCTTCTAGCCTTGACCATTTCTTTCAATTTCTTAATTTCTTCTTTGAATGTAGAAAGCGATTTAGCATAGAAATAGACCCAAGGTGAAAACTAGTAAACCAAAACCTAGCTCTTTTGATACACCTATACTATAAAAGTTAGTTTTAACTTTGACAAGTTGACCCTAGAAGTTTAGAGGAAAGCTCTCTAGATTACAAAGAAGACAAAATAGACTAAGAAACTCAAGATGTAAAAATATATGTGAATCACTAAGTATAAATCTAGGACCAAATAGGTAGCACAACATCACCACATGATTCCAATAGGATAAAATATGTTCTAGGACTCAAAGCATGAGAGATATGCAAGATGACTTGATTCCACCAAGATGATAATGTGATTTTGATTCTTAAAAAATGACCTTCAATCCAAATGGAAAATTTAAACCAAGTTAAAACAATCTTAGTGCAAAAATGGTGAACCCACTTTGACACACTAACCCTTAGAACTTAGAAAGGTTCAATTTTGAATGTGGATTATAAATTGAGAATTTAAATAAATTGGGTGAAAGATCTAGACTCAATTGGGTAGCATTACTATGCCAAAGTAGATGACATGACACAAAGTTTTTTATAACAATTTGAACAAGGAAAAAATGAATTTTCCAATTTGGACAACATAATGCCTCCCTTGCTCAAAAATATTGAGGATAATGTGTTTTGGTTAAGTTCAATGAGTTAACAAGTAGTTTTAGACACAAATCAAGACCAAGTAAGCTAATGACAAAAAACAAATGTATTAAGTCTAAATTTATAAGGTATGGCAAAGTGGGGTCTACTAAACTAGCAAGTTTTTGTTCATTCTAGGGGAATCAATTGCAAAATGACTTTCACATCAAACGATGCAAAATATAAGCATAAAAATTGGGTGACCACAACATTATCTAGTTATAAAAAGGTCTAGTCTTTTTTACCACCACTACATCTTGTTGTTTACTTAGTGTAGTGCAATGTCCAAATGCAGATACATCTCATGTGCAACTCTCATTAAGAGCCAAATGAAGTCAATGCTGGGAGATGAAACCTTGGGTCAAAGTTTCCCTAAATAACTTGTGGGAGGTAATGAATTTCCCCTCACAAGCCAAGTTTGCATAAAAACAAAGAAATCATAAAATTCGAAAGACTTTAGCATCATTTTCAAGACCACCCAAACTTTGTTGAGTTTTTAGGGAGTGTTTAGACAACTTTATTTCTAAGCCTTGGACTAGGATATTTGCAATAGGAATGGAAATTTTGATTCTAAGGGTTCCCTGAAGGGGATATATGGAAGAGTATACATGCAACATCCCTCTTTTTTCCAAACAAAAATTTAATCTAAATAACTAAGTGAATACAAAAACTTGGAAAGGTGAGTTCATTTTTTAAGCCCAAATGGAAAATGAGGTGGTGTTCATTTGAGCCCTTGGTCTTAGTTGTAACTTTGAAAATATTCACCATAAACATCTAAATTTTTTGTTAAACACCAAAACAAGGTTCCTAATTAAATTTTAAGCATGTAAAAGGTGATCTAAAACATGTTTTTTAGCAAATGTCAAGCTTGGTACTATAACAAAAAATTTAGCATGTATTTTAGCCTTGAAGCTCTTTTGGGTTTACAAAAATGAATTTTATAAAAAAGAGATCTCAAGTTTGTGTTTTAAGAAAAAACACAGTGACCGACATCGGTTATATAACTGATGATAGTTACATTTACTAACCGATGACAGTTATCCAACTGACATCGATTATACCAATGTGACTGATGACAACTATCTAACTGATGTCAGTTTTACTAACCAACATTAGTTACTGTGTAAACCCATGGAAAATTTAAAAAAATGGTAAAACAAAGTTAGAAAATCAATTTTCAAGAGTTTTAAAGATCCAAATAAATATTGTATGACTGTAAAATGATCTTCTTCATGTATGGGATGCATCTTGTCCCACTAGGTGTGTCAAGATGTAGAAAGGATTACAAATCAAGTTAGTCAAACATTAGTCCATAAATCATGAAAAATACATAAATAACTAACTAACTAAGCCTATATATTCCTATAGGAATTACAAAGGATAGCAAGAAACAAATGAAAGAAAGAAAACATCATATTACCTTCTCAAATGGATTCACCATACCCATGTGGCTCAAAATCATGTTCCCCCTTGATCAAGCATCCTTGTCTTTGTCAACAAAGGTGGAAAACTCCTCTAATGTCTCAAGAACACTCCATAAAACCTAGGATCATGATTCCAAATCACTAAACTAGCCTATCAATGAAGCTTGCAAATAAAATCAATGATCAAATGCAAAGGATTGTGGGAATAATTTAACATTACAACTTTACAATATTCAAGCTTAAAATTCATGTCCATGACCTCTCTATTTATAGATTTTTGAGATTGGTCAGGATCAACCATGACCATCCATCTCAAAATTGAGATGTGTGGCCATGGATAATCCTAATATTTGGAATTAAACTCATAAATATTTTCAAAATAAATAAGCTTTAAAGAGGCATGGGAGGCATTAACTAGGCATGGGTGACCCATAATCCTAATATTTTTTGCACTTATAGCTTGATGAATGCCACCCTATAGATGATGTCACTAGGTGATAAAAATATTTGAAATTAATTTCCAATAATGAGACATTTCAAAAGATCTATGGAAATCTTACTTAAGCTCTTAAATTAAATTAATTAGATTAAGTTTAATCAAGTTTAGTGCAATTCATTAGAAATTGGTGCATAATTAATCAAAATGGTCAGAAAGTCATATTAATGGGTCATAATTTGACTGAAGAGGAATTGGAATGTGATGTTAGATGCGTTGGAACTATATTCCCATTTAGGATGTTGCCAAAAACAAATAACAAAGGTACGTGATGTGTACCAATGAATTAGAAGAAAAGAGTGATCCAACGCACTAAATGGCAAAATTATCATTTTGACTTGAAATGATCTGATCAAAGTTAGTTGGACCATAAAATGTATTGCCTTATTTAGGGATACTTTGACCTAAACTGTCATTTATAAGTGACAAGTTTGAACCATTTAGGGTGTTTTATGGATTTTGACCTAAAATGTGCATTTGAGTACAATTCGAGTAAGATTGACAATTGCAACACAAATGGTGATAGGAATTGGATGTCTACAATTTCCACATTTGTTTATTTAATATGTTGTTTGATATTATTTATTTTCTATTGAATAATATTTAATTTTAGAACTTATGTTTTGAATAAGTGTCATCGAGATGATGACCAGCTTTAAGAGAGAAGGATGTCACATCATGATTTCCTTTCTAGACCTAATAACTTATTAATTCATGGATTTTTATGGTTATTTACTGGTTAGTTTCTATTTTGGTTAAGATAGATTTCATATGTTCATTTATGGATAGTTATATGTTTCTTAATTTACATGATTGTTAACTATGGAGATGGCTATACTTACATAATATGTACATGATGATCATGTTTATTTATTTTATTACAATAGTATATTATGGATTTTATATTATTTTAGGATAACTACCTTCATTATTTTGAGATGGATACAGGACATGTCCATCCCTCAAAGTGTGATAGAGGGAGAGCATCATCAAAGAGGGTGGTATAGATGGAGGTATTGGAAGATGACATACTAAAAATAAGAACCAGCACACACCACATAGTATGATATGCTATAATAATTATTTGATTTGATGGATTATAATATGATTTTATTCATTATTATATTTATTGTAGTTGAATTATGCTTATTTTACATTCATACTATAATATGGTTTTATGTTTACAAATATATTACTTACACTCATACATAGAAATATGAATAGTGTCCTTGTTGTTGCTTTTTTATGTGTGTGTATGTTTTTATAATAGTATGTTGCTTATTAATGCATGGATATAGAGGTAAAAAGGAATTAATATTTTTTTAGTTGACTTTAAATATCATGTTGAATCATTGATAATATCTATATTATTTTAATGCATAATGGTGATAGTCCAATATTACTTAGAGTTGAAATATTGATATGATCCTCATATTAAGGCTATGTTATAATATTCATATCATTCATATTGATAAGAATAGTTATGTTGTTTAATGAATAAGGGTGAAATCATTATTTTTAGTCAATGTGATAATGGATAGTATGAAGGTCAATTTCATTGATAATAATTATAATGTTTAGAGGATTCAGTGGAAGTCATTGTTATCATGCATGAGGTTTTAATTATTATTTTGTTTATAATTCTTAAAAAGAGATTATAATAATGAAGAAGGTTAGAGATTAGGTTTTTTAGTGGGCATTTACTTGTGATAACAAATTATTAGGTGAAATAATCACTCTGCTTGGATTTTTGGCATGGTAGTTGTTGGTCTTACCTCGGTCTTTCGTAAGTTAGTTTCATGTAAAGATTTGTTTATCGCTTTCATTAATATCATTAGGATTTGGTGGAGAAAGAGTAGTTATATTTTTTATGAAAATGGGATGCATAAAGTTAAATGATAGAAGAGAGGAGATGCTTGGAAATGATAGAGATAGAGAGGGAAAAAGAGAAAGTTTAGAGCAAGTTTGGAGAAAGAAAGTTTTGAAATTGGCAAGGCCACAACCCTTTAGTAGGTAGGTTTTTTCATTTAAATTCATACACATAATATATGGAATTACAATGATGAATTATGGTAAATAATTTATGGGTTTTAATTTCTCTTATACTTGGAAAATCTAGGATTATATACCTGGTACTATAGATGGCTCATCCATCTATAAAATCAGGTATATGATTCCCTAAAACCTAGTTCACAATGGTTGAATGTGTGAATCCCTTTGTCAAATATATAAAATATATAGAGTTTTGAAGAATAAATTTATATGTATTTTATTAGGGATGAATTAAGACCTTAGGATGATTGAGAGGTGGTTGGTGTGTTAGTTGATTATTTTGATATAGGTGATTTGTTGACTTTGTAAAAGTCTAGATATAAGTATACCATAAATAAATATACATATATGGTTAAATGCTTATAAAAATTAAATTTTATAACAAATAAATATGAGATTATTTGTTACTCAGGCTAAATGGAAATGAGTGAGTTTATTGGTTTGAAGGAACTTCCATTAAGTGATATTAAAAATTAATATAGATTATATTAAGTTCTATTAATATTCAAAATAGCTTATAGTAGTACTTTTTTTAAATGGAATTGAAGTATCAAGTTGAAAATTTATGTTATATGGATGAATAACATAATGTTGAATTACAAGTTAATATTTTAGAACTTGATGTCATGATCTATAGTCTTACCCAAATGGTTTAATCTATTAGTGAAGGTTTTTGTTTTTCCCTATTATTTAATTAGGGAATATTATATATTTGTGCATACATGGATTTTTCTTACATTTGTGGGATAGGCTAGCTTATGTAGAGATGTATGTCATAGATGTGTCATAAGTAACTCCTTTGACCAGCTATTCTGGGTATGAGAGTTACTTCTCTATTCTTAGCACCTTGTCACCACCTTTCATAGAGGAGTTATAGTGTATTCTTGGGGTGCTTTGACCACCTTTTGTGTAAGAGTTAAAGTCTATTCTTTGGGTGCTTTGACCACCATTTGTGGAGGAGTTACTTACTAGCTCTCCTATATGTATTCTTCATTATGGCCATCTCATGTTAATGGAATATTGGCTTTTCTCCAAATTGTCTATGCAATTGTCTCTTGTTTGATTTCATTTACTTCAGCATTTTGTGGTATTCACTTGCTTCGTCCCGTGCAACCACGACACGTGCATCCTCATTATTCAGACCTTGGCAAATCCTCCGATATGGTATCAGAGCCACCCTGGTAACTGGTTGTCTATTTTGATATTGCTTTCATTGAAATCTAGAGCTTTGTTAAGGCATTTTTTTTGTGAAATTTAAAAATTTCTGGGAGATATTGCTAGTTCACCATGCTATTGTTCCTTCCATGGCTTGTTTGGTCTCTCCATATACATGCAAGCCTGTGATCATGATCCTCTCAATGCGGTGTTAAAAGTCTCACAGTGTTCAATATCTACATAAGAGTTTGTCTCAGATCTGAGTGTAAACATCTAAGGCGTAGCTGTTGGAGAAGTGGCGCCATTTTTTGACAGCTCTGCACTTGGCATTGGTTTATGCTACTCTGTCATTGTCTGGCAAAGGGAGGCATTGATGCTTTTTCTGCTCTCTTTCATTGAGATCTGATCAGTTATACTTGGCATCCTTTTCTAGCGACCTGGCATTTTCTCCAATGGCTTGGCACTTCCTTTAGTAGCAAAACATCCTTTCCTTGCAAGTTGGCATCACATTTCTACTCGCATCAAATCTGCTCATTCTGAGCAACTTGGGGAATCTTTAACCCACCTTGGCATCATCTTTTTTTCTGAAAAAGTGTGTTTTTTCTAGACTACAGCTAGAAATTTGGCATTGGCATCCCTTTTTTGGTGTTTTTTTTTCCTTGGTGGGACCATGCCCAGCCTCCATCTCCATTGGTATTTGCCTTTTTAATATTTTTAGTTGTTATTGACTTTATCAAATTACTACAGCATCATTTAGTATGCTAAAAATCAAATTCATTTGAAATATTTTAAAAAAGAGCAATATTTGAGTTTTTTTAAAGCTTGTATATTCGATTGTCGAAGACAAAAGGTGAGGCCTGGGTTGGTAGGAGGCCAATTCCCCCTCACAAAGACCTCCTTTAGATTCCTCGCTCTATTTCGAGTCTAATAATTGGTTGGAAGGCCACTTTCTCTCTTAAAACAGGCATTTTTAAAATGTTTTAGTACTATTTTTTTCAAAATTACTAGTTTACAGGAAATTGAAACTTTAAAATCTTGTAAATGGTAGCTCGGATTCGAGTGCCATCTTTTGCAAAAGTTCTTAGATTTCAATTTTCCACAACTTAGGCTAGATAATTGTTAAAAATGTACTAATTTATAAAGTGCCAAAAATTTAGGTCTCTCAAGACGCATTTTCAGCTGAGTCCAACGTCCTTTTTGCTTAAAGTCTTGCACTAATTGCTCTAAGACGCATTCTCAGCTGAGCTCAACGTATTTTGAGCATTCACTTGCATATTTGGGGGGGCTCAACATTTTTGGGGAGTGCGATTGCTTTTCAGCACTTGCAATCTTTGCTTTCATTATTCTTTCTGTATAATTTCACAACTTGCAATAAACACAACTTCACCTAAATTCAGCTTAAAATAGATTATTTTCAATTTAAACTCCTAACACCCTTCAACTATCATGAATGGAAGGTTAAAATGTCAATCATTCTTAGAAGTAAAGGGTTGTATAGGATCACCATGGGTACTGAAGTAGAACCCATCACTGATGCTGAAAATGTCAAGTGCTACAACCGTAGTGATGAAGCCTATGGATTACTAAGCTTGTCCATGTCTCCAAAACTTCTCTTCCATTTAGAAACCTCCAAGACTCCAAAATACATATGGGACACCCTAGAAACCTTATTTGGGAAGCTTGATGAGATAAGAGGTCATGAGCTTAAAAATGAACTCATAAGTCTAAGTCTTAGCAAATTTGACACCCTAAAGGACTTTTTCACTAAGTTTAAGGCCCTTATATTGCAATTGAAATAATGCAAGATAGAGAAGAAATATGATCAACTCATCCTTTCTATTCTCGTAGATTTAGGTCCAAGCTATTCAGTCTTTGTCTCCACTTTCTATGCCACAAAAAGTGCCCTTGGCACTACATGGACAATGCCTTCTTTGGATTCATTCATTGCCGACCTGAATAGGGAGCAAGATAAGCTAATTCAAATGGTCACAATGAAGTCTACTCGACCCCAAGCTTTGATAGCTGGAAATGGTAAGGATAAGACCTCAACAAAAGAGAAGAAGAAAAAAAATAAGGACCAGGAGAAGAAGAAATAAAACAACAATCCTGCCAAAAACAACACTGAGTCTTCCTCCTCCAATGCTAAACCTAAGAAGGAGAAGGTTAAGTGTGCCTATTTTAAGAAGATAAGGCATGATGAACACAAATGCATGAAGAAAAAAATAGATCACCTAACTCATATTATTTTGAAGGACAACATAGGTGTTCCTGAGTCCATCAAGCATAATTCATCTACCCAAAATTCTACTAAGGAAAAAGCAAGGGTAAGGAGAAAGAAAAGGGAAAGGCCCTTATAGCTATAGTAGCTTCTACATCTTCATGGGTCGTTGAATCGGGTGCTTCTCACCACATGGGCTCTTTCCTAGTTGAGTTTTCATCTTTAGAGCCTTGTAGCATGACTTTAATTAGTTTGAGTGATGACACATCAGTTTCTATTACAGGGAGAGGGTTAGTTGAAATGGAAGGAGGAACATTCAATAATGTTCTAAGTGTTCCTTCTCTTTCAACCAATCTCCTATCAGTGTACCAAATCACTCACATTGGTCAGGGTATGAGAGTTAAGTTTTCACTAGATTCAGTGGCTATCAGGGAGTTGCATAGTGATACTACAGTGGCAGTGGGTAGGGTAGAGCACCAAGCAAGGTTATACACCTTCTCACATTTTGCACCTAATTCTTCTCCAACAACATTGCTAACTCATTTAGATGGAGTTATCAAATTATGGCATGAGCGGTTTGGCCACCTTAACTACTGCTACCTTGAGTAAATTTGTAAACATGACATGGTCATTGGCTTGCCTCGTGTCTAATTCTCAAAAGGACTTTGCAAGGGGTGCTCCCTTGGGAAGCATCCTAAAGCAAAATTTGACAAAGGCAAAGCTTGGAGGGCTTCAAAACCTTTGGAGTTAGTCCACAGTGATGTATAAAGACCCTTTCCCAAACCATATTTCATAAGGGCCAAGTACATCTTCACTTGCATTGATGATTTTTTTAGGTACACTTGGATATATTTTCTCAAACAAAAGTCTGAAGTGTTTGAAAATTTTCTAAACTTCAAGGCTCTTGTTGAGAAATAGAGTGAGAAATCCATCAAGGTTCTTCAAACTAATAATGGAGGGGAGTATGTCAGCAACCAGTTTGAGTAGTTTTGCACCATAGTGGGGATTGATTTGTAGTGCATAGTCACTTATAGTCCTTCACATAATGGGGTTGTAGAACATAAAAATAGGCACTTGAAAGAAATGGGTAACTGTATGATTCACTCCAAATCCTTAACACCATAGTACTGGGCTAAAGCCATCAATTATACTTGCTACATTCAAAATAGGGTTCCTCACAAATCTTTGAAAGGGATAACACCCTTTGAAGCTTGGCATAAAAGAAAACTTGATGTTGAGCACCTTAAGGTTTTTGGATCCCCAGCTATGGCCCACATACTGAAGAAGAAATGCAAAGCTATGGAATGTCAGTCCAAGCCTTACATCTTTTTAGGATATCCAAATGGTGTTAAGGGGTATCACCTTCTAGATCTAAACACTCATGAGTTGTTCATTGAGAAAAGTGTCCACTTTCAAGAGAGTCCTAGAGACTCAACACTTGGCACTTCTTCTCCCTCATCATATCTACTTCTTCATGATGATTCCTCAGATTTAGAGTAGCCACAATAGGTTCCTGAGCTAGAAACATCTTCTTCTTCTTCAAGTTTAGACATCAAGGATAGTGATGCAGAGTCATCCACCTCTAGTCAATCAGAGGATGAGGAGTTAGCACCTGACTCACCCACTTCTGGGCCACTTTGGGCCAAACAGACACTTGAGAGTGTTGGCACTTGGGTAGGAGATCATGTAGATGACAGACGAACTAGGGGCAATTTTTAGAGAGATCCACATGCCTTCTTTGCTTTAATTTTGGATCCACAGACTTTTTAAGAGGTATCAAGGGTACCTGAGTGGGATAGTGCTATGGAGGAAGAATATTATTTGTTAATCCAAAATCACACTTGGGATTTGACTTCACTTCCTAAGGGAAGGAAGATGGTTCAATGTAGGTGGATATATCGGACCAAGTTTGCAGCAGATGGGTTAGTTGATAAGTACAAGGCATGATTGGTTGCTAAGGGTTTCTCACAGGTGGTAGGCATTGACTACTCAGAGACCTTTGCACCCATTACAAAGATGACTTATATCTAACTCACCTTAGCTATTGCTGTAGCACATGGTTGGGATGTGCACTAGATGCATGTGAAGAGTGCCTTTCTTCATGGAGACCTAGAGGAGGAGATCTACATGGAGCAGTTTCCAAGATTTGTTTAGGATTATTCCTTAGCATGTAGACTTAGGAAATCTATCTATGGCCTCAAATAGGCCCCTCAAGCATGGTACACCAAGATGGATTCCTTCCTTCTCATAGCAGGTTTCACTAGGTGCCATTCTGATCCTAATGTCTACTTTTTGTGATAGGATGACTTGCTCTTGATTCTAGTTCTTTATGTTGATGACCTTTTGATCACTAGGAGTTATTCATCAGCTATTGTAGTGGTGAAGGCATCTCTCTAGAATAGATTTAACATGATAGACTTGGGGTTTATTGTACTACTTCCTTGGCATTAAGATCTCATAGTCAGATTCTGGGATTTCTCTTGCACAGCCTAAGTATGCTCTTGACTTATTAGCTCAGTTTCACATGGTTTATTGCAAGCCATCTCTAACTCCCTTTCTATCAGGAGTCAAGCTTGAGGCTAACTGTTCTTCACCATTGGTTGATGCCACTCGATATCGACAAATTTTTGGTAGTCTCATCTACTTGACTCACACCAGGCCTAACATATCATATGCAATGGGACTTGTCTCCAAATTTATGCAAGAACCTCATGAGATACATTGGAAAGTAGATAAGAGGATCTTGCATTACATACAGGGTTCACATAGATATAGGATTCATTACAGATTTGGCATAGAGGTTGACTTACTTGGATATACAGATTCAAACTGGGTTGGCGATTCATAGACTCACAAGTCCACTTTTGGTTACAGTTTCTCTCTAAGTTCTGGTCCTATCAGTTGGTCTAGCAAGAAGCAGAATGCTATTGCTATATCATCCACAAAAATAGAGTACAAGGGAGCTATTAATATAGCTACTGAGGCTATTTGGCTTCAAGGGATTCTTTCTGAGTTTGGCATTCCTATCAGGTAGCCCACCATCATTTATTGTGACAACTAGAGTACCATTCAAATTCACAAGAATCTGGTTCAGCACCAGTAGACCAAGCACATAGAGATTCACATGCATTTCATTTTGGAGCTTATTCATAGTCAGGTCATTGACTTAATCTTTTACCAGTCTTCAGAGTAGGTTGCAGACATCTTCACCAAACCTTTCACTGAGAGCAAGTTCATTCATTTATGAGCTCTTCTTGGGGTGCGGTCTACATCTGTAGCAACATCATCTTCAGGGGGGGCTTCTACCCTTCTCATTTATTTATGTCTCTCTTTTGGGGGGAGTTTTTTCCTATGGGTTTTCTCCTTTTCTCTATCTTATGGGAGATTGCTTTTTTACATGGGTACCTCATCAGGCCTAGTTGCTAGGACCCATTTTATATTTCCACACTGCCCACCTAAGCTACGCTTATGGGGGGGTGTTACTGTAGGTTTTTATTTTTCCCTATTATTTAATTAGGGAATATTATATATTTATGCATACATGGAGTTTTCTTATATTCGTGTGATAGGCTAGCTTATGTGGAGATGTGTGTCATAGGTGTCATAAGAATGTCATAAGTAACTCCTTTGACTGGCTATTCTGGGTATAGGAGTTACTTCTCTATTCTTAGCACCTTGTCACCACCTTTTATGGAGGAGTTATAGTCTATTCTTAGGGTAATTTGACCACCTTTTGTGGAGGAGTTACAGTCTATTTTTAGGGTGCTTTGACCACCATTTGTGGAGGAGTTACTTACTAGCTCTCCTATATGTATTCTTCATTATGGTCATCTCATGTTAATGGAATATTGGATTTTCTCCAAATTGTCTATGCAATTGTCTCTTGTTTGATTTCATTTACTTTAGAATTTTGTGGTATTCACTTGCTTCATCCTATGCAACATGATTCATGCATCCTCATTATTTGAACCTTGACGAATCCTCTGATATAATATTATTAATGATTGTATAATAATTTTTTTATTATGTAGTAATAGATTAGATGTTTTGGATTCATTACATTGCATTTGATGAATAAAATGAATGTATTTTATATTTCCTTGTTTATTACATAATTATTTGCTTATAGGGAATATTCTAAATGAATCCATTGGTTTTTATATTTTATATATACACCAAATCTCACATTAATGACCCTAAATAAGTAGTGTGATGGATTCCACTCACTTAATTAGTGTCACTAATATGTAGATAAGGTATAATTTGATTTAATGATGTGTATGAAATTGATTGATCCTCATGATCAATAACTATATGAAAATTTTAGCCAAAGTAGTTTTTATAGTTAAAAAAATATACTTCATCTATTTGATTCAATTTACATGTTTTTAAGATGTCATGTTAGAATGAGTTTATTTATGATATACGTCATGTATTAGTTATCTTATAGTACACAAGTTCTAATTTGCCATTCTATATTCTTGTAGCATCATTATCTACCCATCTGTGAAGGGAGGGTCATTCCCTAATTGGGCATTTATGCGAGGGATCGATGGTTCATGGTTGGTGTGGATAAGAACTCAAATGATGCTCTCCGTCCCCTTAACAGTACTACACTTGAGATTACTTATGGATATTATGAGTTTGTTGGGACTTGTATGCTCTATAGATCTTTGTATCATTATATATTATTATTAAGACATTTATTATGCTAAAACTATACTTTTTATTCATATCTACAATTACATAAATTTTCTATAATATTGTATTAGCTACGGTTGAAATTCTAATTATACTTTTATGAATTAAATACAGTCTTTATTTCTAAAATCAGAATTATACCTATTTTTTATATTGATAATATGATTTTGATCATTATCAAAGTAGATTAGATATATACCTTTGTATGGTTAGTTGAAACTAATGCATTTAGTTAAAGATCACTCTTATGGGTTTCATCATGATGGAATCTATTAGTTGAATTTGTGTAATTTTTTTTTTTTTTTTTTAATTTAATAAAATTCAGTTGGATTGTTACAAGAGTAGCTTTGAAGTGGAGTGACATGGAATAAAAATTCAGAGTGTAATTTAGAAACATTGTGGGTAATATTTCATAGTGAAATGTGAAGGGAAAGGGGCATGGGTTACCCATCAGTGATGGACATTTTTTTTTAAATTTGTTTGTTAGTTCAAATATAAGGGGAAAAAGTGGGGTGTCCAAAAACACATGAAAATGAAGCTAGAATGTAATTTTTTTATATTTTAAAAAGGTACAACTAAGTTTAGATATATTAATAATACTAATCACTAATCTTAAGCTATTCAAGTTGACATTAAATTATGTCCTCATAAATAAATAATGTCATCCTAGGCCACATGTTACTCTTATAACCAACTTCCATCTTCCAAGCATGTATGCAATGGAGCCTTTTTAGGGTGGTGTTAGGAAAGGATCCCTTTTATCCATAGTTTAAGAAAATAAAATTTATTTTAATTAACCTAGGCACTTCCCTTTTCTGACAAGGTGCCATTATCTCTATCGTGTGATATTCAACATGTCTCTACCTTTCTCTTCTGACCTAAAGGGAAATAATGTTTGTTGAAAGAATTTCCTTTTGGAAAAAATTTAAGATGTATAATTGATGCATTGTACCTTTATTATTTGTAGAATAATCAAGCTTATTTTATAAAAGGATGGTATCCTCTTTGTAATAGGCATGTCTCTTGCTCTGATAATATTTCCTGACATATAATCTAGATATTAAATTATTTTCCATTGAATTTTACATTACACTTGGATAATAATCTGGGTTATTTGGATTTGGTCATCTAGTTTCATTAAAATTAAAAACCAAGTGTTATGAAATATATGTTGTTCAAGAGTATGGCCATAGGATGCACAAATTATTCATTTGGTCAATGTCATATCTAAGTTTATAAGTGTGTATTTATCCATTTGTCTAGTTTCATAAATCATATGGGAATTATTGTATTTTTAAGTAATAATTTATTTTTCTTTTAGATGACATATCTTTGCCCACATTTACAGGCTTGCCAATTCCCCATAAAATGCATTTAATAAATGATAACTATTTTGGCTAGTTTAGTGAAGCCTATTTTTTTATATTTTTTAGCATTACAATATTGAAATAATTGTGTTCATTTCACACATCTAGACATGCATTGTGGCCATTATTTGATAGGCATGTAACTAATCCATTATATAAGAGGTGGTTTTATGCCTCATTTTCATTAAGGGACAAACAATATTATTGATTTATATCTTTAAAACATATATTTTGGTGATGAATTTGTAACACATTTTGAGATATTTGGAATATTTTGCAAGCCAAGATGTCTTTCTCTATTCCATTTTCTATTGCATAGGAATTTTTCCTTTTCTTCTATTAGTAGGAGGAGGCATTACTAAATAAATATATTGAAAACAAATGTGTGCGTGTGTGGGTATAGTTACATGCCTGCTTGTACATGAGTATTCATGAATGGGTGTATTTATTGATGTAAATCTATTGAAATGTAAAATACTATGAAATTGAACCCAATGTCAAACTTTTTCTTTGGAAATTTAAGATTATAGACATTACTATGGTAAATACTAGCATGGGATAATAACTTTGTAACATTTGAGATAACCTTTTTTGAAGGGAGAATCAAATCACAATATCAACTCACAAATAACCTTTGACATAATGAAGAATAAGTCCTCAGTGTGTTGCTCTCTTATTCTAACACTTCAAATTTTATCAAATATATATTTTTATTTGACATTAAAGAGTTTTTTCAATGTCATATGTTTGATTTTGTTCAGCATAATCTAGTTCTTGGTTACATATAAAATCAAAAATTACACAAAGTAATAAAATTTAGAATAGTCTAGTTCTTGGTTAAAGATAAAATTCAAAAAAGCTATAGATTAATCAAATTTAGCTTCCACAAGAAGTTGGGCTCATTTATTGAACTAACCCTTTCATTATTTTTATTTTCACATGTGATTGAACAAGGAGAAGGTGACCTAGAATAGAGATGCAATTATTGACTATTGTATCCACCAAAAAATAAAAATACACATTTATTGGCCATATGCATCCAAAAAGAACAGTACAAACTACCATTATAGGAATGTGTATGTGTAGAATTTCTAATTGGCTATTACAATTTTATGTATTTATGCTTATTGGAAATTTTTGAGTTTACATTTACTTGAGCAAGCAATGTTGTATGTGATTGAAATAACAAACGTAGACTCTTATTACTCGTATGCATCCAAAAATTGTAACAAATGTGTTGGTTGTGTTGTTTTTTGGTAGTTCTATGAAATATTCATCATTTTCCCATATTTTATTATACGTAGTCTAACCCAATTAATAAAAATTTAATGCAAGGGAGAGAAAAAAATTTTAAAAAAATATTGACATTGAGAACTCATAATTTTTTCATGCAATAGGTTATTTTGATTAGTTGGCACACTTTCCTAGTAATAGTAATTACCTACTATGAAAATTATATTACCAGATTAAAATGCTAATAAAATATACAATTTAATGTATGCTAGATAAATATAGAGACAAATTCATGCATATCTTCAATGTTGTTTGATCAATCTTTAAAGGATACATACATATATAAAATATGTTGAGAGATATCATTCTCAAGGTGTTAATATCACATTGAATTTGTGACATAAATAAAATAGGCACCTAGAGAATGATATATCTCGATGTATTTTACATAGATTTATCTATGATATGTATGTTAGCTATATTATATGTATATAATAATATAAATATAAAACATTATAATTATTTAATAATATTATTAAAATATTATATATTATAATTATAATATATAATATTTATATACACTATATAATTAATATATGATATATAAGATTATTATATTATTATATATGATTATTATATAGTAATATAATATATTTATATACTAATAATTATAAGGAGACATAATTCAAATGTTGATAGAGTGAAATAAGGTAAAAAAAACCCTCAACACATCCATGATAAGGCCAACAATTCAGTCAATGTGGCCATCGAGCCTAAACAAAATATTCTTATGGTTCCTCACGGGACCAACCATTACTTCCAACTCTGACAACCACCTACACATATCTTCTATCCTTGGCCCAATTTCTCTAACACTAACATAAATCCCTTGACCTCTCCAAACTTTTATACAAATACTTCTTCATCACCAATAACAATTCAATCTTACGATCTTCACTATCACTCTTCAGCAACATCATGATTTTTTGGCATATGTCGGTGATCCTCTATTTTTACAATTCCTAAAAATTAAATGACATTATTCATTTCAATGTTGAAAGGATCCATGGGGTGTATATCTTGAATGAAATCCAAAAAAATTTACAAATTTTGTTATTTTATATGTTTTTTGGCTGTCGCGTTCATTCATATCAATTTCTAAAATTTTAATTTTTTTTCTTCTCACCCATTATATTGTAATTTATAAAAATACTAGTTTTAATGTCACAGGGTATTCATAAAATAAAAATCAGCATTCACCCATTTAAGAAATCAACATATCATTTCTTGCATTATAATATGCCCCTTGTACAAGAAATTTAGTAATTATTTACATTTAACATGCCCTAATTTTTATTAGTTTGTGAAAATATTTTAAATGTTCTTTGAGAGGATTTTGATGATTTTTGGCAAGAAATAAAAAAAAATTAAACCTTTAAAAACATATAAATACCTCTATACAATTTGTAGTAGATAGTAAATTTATCCAATAGGAAGGTATGACTATAACGATTAACTACATCCATAGCCAATCATACATAAAGAATAGGGAATGGCTCTTAATAAGAAAAACAATTATAATGGCAACATCAATCATCAAGCCTTGACCTTCACTTTAGTATCAAGATAACACTAATTGTATTATATATACATCTCCCTTACATTTACCTTCGACTGCTATGAAATAATGAAGGATGGTAAATATTTGCATTCCTAAAAGAATATGAAACAAGATTATTATGACCTAACACACACACCCCATTTGAATTTTATAATGGGGACCCACTATGATTCAATATCCGTATTCGAGGATTTATGAACCTTAGAATTCTATGACATTGATTTTGAAAAGCATAAGCTTTAGGTTATTTTTGAAGTCTACAGTATGTTTCAAAGTTACTAGAAGAGGAATAAAAGTTGTGAATAATTTATATACATGATTTATATTTATATTTTATTTTTGTAGACACCTAAAACAGGCCATCGATAACCTCCAACTAGGATTTTGACTGATTTCCACCAAAATGCATAATTTGGCCTAAAAATAGTAAAACACATTAAAATATTTAAAACTAAAATATTCAAGTGCCAATTTTGGCCAAAGTATCATTAAATGGGGAAATTAAATTTATGGGCCAGTTAACTTTGATCAGATCATTTCGAGTCAAAATGCCAAGTTTGCACTTGGGTGCTTTGGATTGCTCTTTTCTATCAAATTTCTTGTACAATACATGTGTCCTTGTTATTTGGTGTTGACATCATCCTAAATGATATAATGGATCTAAATCATCTAAAATCAACTTCTAATTCCAATCTAAACAAATTTTAGGCCAATAACAAGACATTCTGACCAATTTGAGTAATTTATGCACAAAGAGCCAAGGTTTGCATCAAAGTGCTTAATCATGATTAAGAGCTAATTAAACAAAATAATGAGCCTAATCAAGATTTCCATGGAACTTATTGAATAATTTATTTTTGGAAATGAATTTTGAATATATGCATAATCAGGTGACATCATTTATTGGGAAGACATCCCTAGGGCATAAATGCATAAAATATCAAGGTTAACCCCTCTTATGCCTCATCAAAGCCCTTTCATGCCTATTTAATGCCCTTATATCATAAATATTAATGGGTATATTTGTATAATTAATTTCATATTTGGATTTATTAATGGCCACACATCTCCATCTTGAGATGGAAAATCATGGTTGATCCTCAAGCCATTCCAAAAATCTATAAATAGGAGGCCTTGCCTATTGAAGTTTATGCTCTTTCATGCCAAACTTATAATTCCCAAATGCATTCAAAAATACATTGAAATTAGTGTTATAATTTCAAAATACTGAGCCAATCCAAGCCAAATTAAAGCCAAACAAGGTGCCAAGGAGAGATGGAGGTAGCCACACTTCATTGATGCAGACTTCATGAGCATAAACTGAGCAAGCCACTTCAACAAACTATTTGGAACATCCAAGGAAGGTGAAACAAGGTTTATTTTGCATTTTAGTTATGATTTCCATTCTATTTCTGTTAACTATGCTCCTCCTTTGAGATAGGCTTAAGGTGTTATTTTAGTGTGTTTTTGATTAATTTAT
This sequence comes from Torreya grandis, assembly GCA_037957365.1. NCBI lineage: Eukaryota > Viridiplantae > Streptophyta > Pinopsida > Cupressales > Taxaceae > Torreya > Torreya grandis. The sequence continues at coordinate 939,288 of JARHVA010001027.1, forward strand.
TTTATTCACTAACACAAAAAATCTCCCCCTATTACAATCCTATGTTCACAAATGGCACACCCAATGGGAATCTAGCCTCACAAATTTAGTCATAAGTCTCCTATAAGCAAACTACTAACTTTTTCTATGCAAAATCTTGGAGTGGGAGGCCCAAAAGAGTGAAAAAATTAAGTAAAACATGTTTTTCTAGAAGTCACATGCTTGCTTGGACATAGTCACAGGATTGTCATTCAAAGTCACAATATTGTGTTTAACTAATGTTTTAGACCAAATTTGTCTTTCTATGTAAGTTTGACAATATCTCTACTCACTTAGTCGTGGGATTATCCTAAAACTCATGGGGTTGCCTAACCAAGTCACAATATTATCTAACCACTAGTAGTTAAGCGATAATATCACTACTCATGAAGTCACGGGATTGCCTTGCAACTCACAGTATTATTTATTTGAGTCATGGTATTTTAACTAAACCATGATCAATTAAATTACAATACCACAACTCACCAAGTTATGAGACTACCTTGAAACTCATGGGATTTATCTATGAAGTTATGGGATTGTACTGTGTAAACTCGAGACTTCATTTTTTAAAGTTTATTTTCCAATCTTTAAATAGCTTTAAGGATAAAGGACACTAACTTTTTTAGTGTATGGCTAGCTTGAAATTTTTTAAATCATTATTTTTAAACCTCTTTTGAAAGATTACAATGGATTAGTAACCTTGTTTTGGTGCTTAATGAAAAATTTAGATGCTTAGGTGAATGTTTTGAAAAACAAAATTGTGCTTTCAAAGTTACAACTTAAGACCAAGGGGTTAAGAATAACATCACAAAAAATTTAATTTAAGTTATTAAAAATGAATATATTTGTGAAAATTTTGTCTTCAATAGTTTTTTAATCTAGTTTTTATTTGGTAAAGAGAAGGTTTGCGCATGTATGGTCTTCTATTTTTCCCCTTTAGTGAACTCTTGGAATCAAAAACACCATTCTTGTTGCAAACATGCCTAGTCCAAGGCATAGAAAGAATGTCATCTAAAGCACTCCCAAAAACTTGAAATATTTTGGGTGACCTTAAAATTGACCCTAAAGTCTTTGTATTAGTCATAAATTTAATGCAAACTTGGCTTGCGAGGGGGACTTCATTACCTCTCACAAGTTCTATAGGGAGTATTTGACCTAGGGTTTCATATCCCAACACTAATTTCAAACACTCCCACTAGGATCAAAGGTTTGAGTGGTTAAACCACCTTCTAGTGTTAGAGTTTCACATGAGACATATCTACACTTGGACATTTCACTACACTTAGCAAGTGATGGATGTAGTGGTTATAAAAAGGACAAGTCATTTTTAAAACAAGTGAAGTGCCATGGACACCCAATTGCATGCTTTTATTTTTCATCATGATGTGAAATTAATTATTTAATTTAATCCCCTAGATATGTTTGAAAACTTTTAGATCTTATACAAATCCCCACTTGTTGTGGAAGTGTTGTTGGTGAAAGGTACACCTCAAGGTCCATGTCTTAGTATTATCATTTGAGAGAAGAAGGGGAAAAACATACTATATAATGTGAATTTTATTTTGGATGAACACTAAAATCCTCTCAAATGATGTATATTGATAGATTCTAATAATACCAAGCAACCTTGTCAGTTTAGGATCTAAGAGTGATTAATTAGTTGGTTTTGTCCTAGATTAAAGTCTTATTTGGAGTCAAAACTTGGTGTGAACAAATGATACAAACCAAACACATGGCCCTAATTTTCCTTTGAACAAAGAGGCATTATTTTTCCTATGTGAATCATCAATTTTCCTTGTTCAAAGTTCATCAAAACTTGGAGTAATGTCATCCACTTTGGTGTAGTTATGTTGTCTAATTGAGTCTAGACTTTTACCAAAATTATTTAAAGTCCTTCATTTATAACTTAAATTCAAAATCGCACCTTCATAAGTTAATAGGTTTTATGTGTTAAGTGGGTTTCAAAATTTCACTAAACTTGAGGGAACTTAGGTTCAATTTCCAATTTGAGTTTAGGGTCGTTTAAGACTAAATCATTATCACCACTTGATAGACTTAAGTCATTTTATGTTAGACACTTGCACTTTGAGTCTATACACCAAACATTTTTTTGTGTTACCATCCTATTCTCATTAAGATCATTTGAATACATACTTTTTGCCTTATATATATTTTCAAAACTTTGAAGGTATGTATGTCATTTGAATTAAGAAAGGTAGTGTTACGCTGCCAAATATAATTTTTTGAAGAAAACTTTTTGTCACATATTTTGAGTAGTCTAGCATTGTTACACTATCCAAAACATTTCAAACATTGTTTTATAGACCTTTTTTCATAGAGTTCAAGTTTGTATGCATTTTTCAAGCCAATTCGAGTATACCTTTGTAAATCTTTGTCTACCATAGTTACACTATTCACATTTAACTAGCCTATTTGTCAAAAGAACCAAGTTTTATACCATTATTTGTGAGAAAAAAAACTATCCCTAAAGTACCTTGTTTTGCATACCTTATACCTATTTGATTGAATTTGTGTCCAAGAGTCTAATGCCTATTTTTTGTTAGAAGTGTTTCAAATCCATTAGATTAAAATCTCATCTTTTTCAAAGTCTAAATTTTGATGCCATTTGGCCAAGAGTCCTAGCACATGCCTTATTTGAGCCTAGATTTTGATGTCGCATTTGGCCAAAAGACCTAGCAAAGGTTTATTTCTTATATTCAATTGATTTAAAACACTTCAACCTTAGAGTTTGGTATTTTTATTTTTGGTTCATTTTATTAATATTTTTTGTATAAAATGTGTAACATTAGATACTTAATGTTAGATTGTTTTATCACAAATCATTACATAAACCTTTCCATCTTTTTTATGAATATAGACCAAGTTTGAACATCATATTTTATACATTGTCTTTGAAGAGTTTGTATAACTCTCTTCCATTTCTATCGCAAAACATTCACTATGGATCCCAACTTGTATTCCTACACTCGTAGTGGACTCACGTACAATTCAAGGATTACTAATGTGGTTGCACAAGAATAAATGGTGGAAGACCCTTATGTAGATAATATTTCTTATGATATGGATCCTTATCCCTCTTATAATACTCAAATAGGGGCACAAATCCAAGATCTATTGGCTAATTATTTGGCTAATATGTCACCTTATTCAAGACTAAGAACAAACCATACAGTACCTAGCTACGATACCCACAGTTGACGAACCAGTTCCTCAACAATCATATTATGTTAATACACCTTCCACATATGATCCATTTTTATTTGAGTGTCATTTTTTGGAGATAAAATATGAGATTAGATTCATATAACGAGGGGCTAAGTTTATAGCGGACTTACCTCATGAAATTTTGTCAAGCCTAGTAAGAATGCCTCACAACATGTTGTATAGTCAACAAGATTCTTATATAAATCCTTTAACTCTAGTTGAAATGATGTATTAGGACCTTAATATGCATAATAAATGAAATAACCTCATGGAAAACCACTTTAACTAAATGAAAGCAACATATCAAACCTACCTAAATCTAGCATGCAATTTCAATCAGATGACCATGGTGAGTAAACCTCTTATTGAATTAGTTCCTTCAATAGGAGTTTTGATAGAGTTAATTGGTTAATACAATTAGATTTTAGACCCATTTATGCAAAACACTCTATTAGATAAATTTTTACATATGCCAATTATCAAAGAAGTGTCTTCTACTTCTACATAGAATAATGAGCAAAACATAGTGGATAATGCATAAGCAACGTCCAATACAAATCAAAGTGGTACTAATACAAAAAAACTAGTCAAAAAAATGTGCCTTTATTTATTACCATGATTTTATATACAAACCTAAAAATGGGAGATTATTCACCCCAACCTCAACCAGCTACTCCTAATCCTCAACTAGTTACTTCATCAAGCATACAACCAACAGGATCAGATAGTCAACCAATAACTAATGCCATTCCCCAAAAATAGAATGTGATGATTACTATTCCTCCTCAATATGTGATGATTATAATTCCATAATAATAGGCACATATGAGTATGCCAATGCATTAGAGGCCAGAAATATTACCACCTCAATAAGGGACAACTAATGTTCCACCTCATCAAGTAATGGCAAACACACCTTCTTCCTCGCATACCAACATGCCAATTCAAAACCAAATGATGTTTAATAAATAGTGAATTTATGTTTTTCAGTGAAAGGTGTCAAATCTCCAACGTGCATCCACTTCTTAGTTTGGATTCACATAATAAGGGGGTTTTAATGTTTATCAAATACCTGCTAGGAGCAATTGCCTTTTGTGTAGAGCATACCACAAGTTCATAGACAAGGTCTTGGATCACAAGTTACTACCCAAAAAAAAGATTATAGTAGTCATAAATAGGTCCCTATTCAATTATAATATACATATTATCATTATATCCCTCCATCCCAACCTCAAAATCCTCCAAGTCAAACTTTCATTGCCAACCCAAACTAGAATATCGCACAACTAAATGTGAAATTTCAACAAGTACATCCTAATCCATGTATGTGTATTCCTGATTCATTTCTCAATAAATACAACATATACAAAATACCCCATCATACCCTAGTCAAATTGATTCACTTGTGACCATCCAACCATCTACCCAAGCTAATATTCCCATAAGTTTCCTATAGCAAGAATTACAACAAATGAAGGATGCAATCACTGCCATCTAAGCAGGGAAGTAGATTACAATTTTAATTTGGATGATGTGTGTTCCTATCCTTTCAATATGGATTACTTATAGATTCCATTTCATTTTGGATATGATCCACCAAAATTTAATAAATACAAGGGGAAAGGTGACCCCAAAGCCCATTTAACTGAGTTTTTTGTCATATGCCAGCTAGTAGCATATAACAATATATACCTTTTGTTGTTGTTTCCAAGGAGCTTAGATGGACAAGCCTTGGAGTGGTTCTTGAAGTTACCTAAGAATTTAGTAACTTATTTTGATGATCTTTTAGATAAGTTTGTGCAACACTTTTCCTATAATCTCAAGCATGAGATTTCATTGGTTGATTTGATGCAAGCTAAACAAAAATCTAGTGAGAGTTTTGTAAGCTGTCTACAATAATGGAATGCACTTTCAAACCAATTCACTCATATTTTACCATATAAATAATTATCCATTGTATTCACTAAAAACTTGCATAGTGAGATAGCATATCATCTGGAACTACAGTGTGCACATACCTTTAAAGAAATCATTGATAAAATTTTGTTGATCAAGCTAGTGCTCATTAATAAAGGAGTCATCAAACTTAACTAAACTAATCATAACCAAGGTACCAATCAAGGAAATGACTGAAACCAACATCCAATCTAAGTGCAAGCATCACAATTATCATAGGCCAATAACCAAGTTATACCTAATCAACTCAACCATAATAAGAATGTTTTGGGAAATGGATTAACCAAGTCACGTCATATCCAAATGGGGTAAACATTGTATGCTCAATTTACACCACCTTTTCAACATACTCCTACCTGAAAATCTCTTTAACCAATGTCGTAAGCATAATAACCATGACCCATGCAACAAATGCCACAACCCTTGCCATTGCAAAACCCTCCTCTAAGGATAATTGTGCCTACACATCATGTTTTTAGTGACCTTGGAGAGCGTATTGAGTCTATATTTTATAAAATTTCCACCACTAATTTGATTAATTAGCTTATACCAAAGCATTATCCTCAAGGCATCCCTTATCCTGATTGATACCATGAAAATGAATTCTATGAGTATCATCGAGTAAATGGGCACAATATATGAAGATTTGTGAAAATCAAGAATTTAATTGAAAATGTGTTAGAGAATGGGGAGATCACATTGGATGGTGGTGCTTCCACCTCTAATAAAAATCTTGGCATCTATCAAAACCCTTTTCCATAGCATAATCAGTAATAACAACAATAATAGCCATGATCGGTACAACAAAAAAATAAAAAGTACTAAAGGCCAAATCAGAACCAACAACATTAGAACAATGGACAAAACCAAGGTCAGAATGGTAACAACCAAAAAACCTACCATGTATTTACACATGAATATAATAGGGTTGAAGGTCATAGTGTAGGGGGTAGCATTAATACCATATCCATTAATACTAGATTGAGCACCAATCAATCTTGACTATTGCTAAACAATACCACTAGCACAATTACATGAATATTCCTTCTTTGACCTAAGATCGCACACAGGTGAACCAAGAAATTGAGATTTTCACTTTTGGACCTTATACCAATAATTCATCCTTACCTTGTGACCATATACAAGTGCACTAGTAATCGAGACTTGTCATATCTAGTCCCACACCATTACCATCATTTGTTAACAACTATGGTCTTGTACATAATCCCAACTGTGTAAACACAACTCAGAGGTCAAATATTACCATTCTAGGCCCATATCCATCTACCACTTCACCCATTATCTAACCAATTATTCAACCTCAAAACAAGCCATTTAACATTGTCTGAGACAAGAACTTTGATATTGTGGAAATATTGTAGAAGACACCAACTCAAATCTCCATTTTAGATTTATTACAAACATCAACAATCCACAAGAACATTTTGAATTAGTTCTTAACCAAACCACTATCGTTAGTGACATTTCCCCTAAAATTTCAAGCCTTGGTTGGACACCTAGCTCCCACCCAACAAGTCACTTTCAACCAAAGTGAAATGCCTTCCCTTGGTCTACTCTATAATAATCCATTATCTAGAGAAGTTTATACAAAGCAGTATAAAGTGAAACATGTCCTTATATACAATGGATTAGGCATCAACATAGTGTCTCTAAAGCTCATCAAGCTTCTTGGGTACATAATGGTAGATCTCCAACTAAAAATGATAACTATCAAAGCCTATGATAATCAAGAGAGAGAATCATAAGGCACCATTAGCCTACCAGTTATCATTGGGAATTTGACCCATGATACACTTTTCCATGTGCTTGATCTTGAGTTGTCATAAAATAAGCTTCTAGGTAGGCCTTGGTTATATGAGATTCATGCAATCCCATCAATGCTACACCAATGTAACAATTTCTCCCACTCGGGGATGGAAGTAAATATTCTAAGAGATTTACACCCATATTAACATTGCAAACATCTTGAGGTCAAGTTTCAAAGCTACAATTACCAATATGGCATGAATCCAAGTTCCAAGAAGTTTAAAGGAAATGTCATACTTATTGATTCTCTAAAATATAATTTCATAGATCCTAATACCTTGGATTCTCTTTCCCACATGCCACTTGCTAAAGCTTCCAATTATTACACCATTTCAGTTAATGGCCTAGGAGAATATCTAATGCATGATACCTTTCATATTTCCAATCTTCCTCAAAATATAAAGACCTTTGGAAGACCTAAAGTTACCCCACACATGCATTGGCAACAAAAGAGCAAAAATAAAGGACCTATCATATTTGTACCAACATCTAGCCTAGAACTAGACCCTCTTGAGGGAGATGAATGATGGTCATAAAATTACAACCAAGTTGATTGTTATAAGAGTGCAAAGTATCCTATTCCAAATAAGATCATCAATAATTAAGAATATGAAGGAAGGTGCCTTAGACTAAATCAACAAGGAACCATTGAGCCAATTTCCATGATCAAATATAAAAAACCCTATGGACTTAGATTTAAATCATCTAGGGGTGACCCCACATATCTTATTCATGTTCCATCAAGAGTGACTAGTGATGATGATGCTGATAGTGAAGCAGAGTCTGATCATAGCCTTATCTTTGATGACCTAGTTAAGACTAACCTATTTGATAATAATTCCATATGTACCCTTATTCCAATCATTTGTACTAACTCATTACCATTATACTATCTCCAACTGATAGATTGGGACCAACAAGAATCCAGTTAATCAATTGATGAGTTTTATAATGATAAGGCATTCTATGATTTTCTAGGCCTTGGAGACAACATTTTGTTAGAAGATTATAAATTAGGATTCTCAATCACATTAGATCTTAAAGCTTATTTTGGAGAGTGGGTGAACACCCTTAGCCAAAAATAAATAAATAAAACATTGAGTTCCTAAAGTGAAAACCTCTTTGAGGTACTTTTTGACCAAGGAAAAAGTAAAGATAAAGGTCAGTCTAGTGGTGAAAACCTATTTCAAGCACCATTAGATGGTGGTGTTCATTCTTCTTTAAATTTAGACCAGAAGACCACCGACAATGAACTTGTTGATGGATATAAATTCAATTTTAATAAACAAGTTTTTGATCAAATTCTTCAAGAATTTTTGATTGTATTAGGGTCCTCTACTAGATGTCCCATTAGAGGACTCAAATTCATCATGCCTATGAGAAGTTAAAGAGAAAGTCCTAACAGAGGACCCTAATATAGTCCAATAGTTCAAGTCTTTGCCTACTATTCTAAAAAATGCCTCAACCCTCCTAGTTGAATATACAATAGAGGTAAACATCAAGACTCCATCAGACCTAAAATGGATAAAATTAGGCATGTCCCTCATTGAGGAGGAATGTGAAGTCATTATAGCTCTATTGAGAGAATTTGTAGATATCTTTGTATGGGCTTATTCTAACATACCAAGTTTGGACCCCACCTTGGTTTTACATCACCTTGTGGTAAATCTTGATGCCAAACTAGTTATGCAAGATGCATCCTTACATTATTGTATTAATAAAGAAAGAGTTAGAAAAACTCTTAAAAACAGGATTTATTTGATCCATTGACTACTCAAAAAGGATATCTAATGTTATACCTGTTAGCAAAAATCCTAAATAAATTATAATTTGTACTAATTTTTGAGACATTAACAAAGCTTAAGCTAAATATGATTTTTTATTGCCTAATATTGACATGATCATTGACTCCATGGTAGGTTATGAGATGCTTTCACTCTTGGATGGCTTTTCAAGATACAACCAGATCATAATAGCACTAAAAGACCAACACAAGACAACATTCACCACTCCATGGGGCACATTATGTTATCAAGTAATGTCATTTGGTCTTAAGAATTTTAGAGCTACGTATCAAATATCCATGACCATCATATTCCATGATATGATGTATGATATTGTTGAAGACTATGTCGATGACATACTAGGAAAATAAAAAACTAGGGCTAACCATCCAGCAATGCTACATAGAATATTTGAAAGACTGCAAAAGTACAAAGTCTAACTAAATCCAAAGAAATTTGTATTTGGAGTAACATCCAACAAATTACTTAGATTAATTATGTCTCACAAAGGCATTAAAGTTGATTTGGCCAAAGTCCAAGCTATAACAGAGATGCCACCACAAACCAATTTGAAGTAGCTCCACAGTTTATAGGGCAAGATCTAGTCAATCTAATGCTTCATATCTTAGTTAGTAGAAAAGTGTCATCCATTTACACATCTTATGAAAAAAAGAGTTACATTCCATTGGGATAATCACTACCAAATAGATTTTTAGTATCTAAAAGATTACCTAACATATCTACCTATTTTTTTACTCCATATGCTAGGAAAACCATTTTTATTGTACCTATCAGCTATAGATATTGCCTTGGGAGAACTTATAGCTCAACATGATGACAATGGAAAAGAGCATGCAGTATACTACTTAAGTTGTACATTGGTTATGTATGAACATAACTATATGCCTATTGAAAAAGTCTGTCTAGCCATAATATTCATAGCTCAAAAATTATGACACTACATGTTAAACAATAAGACCATGTTCATTTCAAAAGTAGATCCACTCAAATATATACTATTTAAAACAACTTTACAAGGCATAATATCCAAGTGGATCATGATTCTTAGTGAGTTTGACATAGAGTATGTTAATTAAAAGGCACTCAAGGGATATATCATTACAAATCAACTTGTTGAAACACCACTTTTAGATATATAGCCACTCACATTCCAATTTCCTAATGAATCCATAATGACCATCATTGACATACCTCTTAAAGATCATTAGTGGAAGTTGTATTTTTATGGATCATTTACTACACATGGATCATGGGTAGGCCTCTTATTTATTACACCATAGGGGGATCTAATTCTTAAGTCTTTCAGAATTAGTTTTCCTTATACAAACAACATGCCCAAGTATGAAGCACTTGTTGTAGGACTTTGACAAGTAGTACAGTGTAAAATATCTCATCTCAAGGTTTATGGTGATTCTTAGTTAATCATCAATCAAGTCATAGACCATTTCCAAACTAAAGATGACAAGCTGGTTCTTTATAAAGCCATGGTTGATAATCTAAAATAGCAAATTACAAATATCCAATTTGAGCATATACCAAGGGCTAGTAATAGAACTGTAGATGCCATGGCTACTATTGGCTCTCTGATTTGACAAATAGACAAAGCTAGAGAGTATCAATTCTTCATCAAGAATTTGGTCAAAATAGCTCATGAAACTTTAGTTGTGGCAATGATTTGTGATATTATTGGTCCTAATTCTATCTAGTTTTTAGACCTTTATAACTATCTTCATGACCAAGTTATACCACCTGACCTATCCCAAAATAAAACCATAGCCTTCATCCACCAAACCAGTCATTATACCTTACTTGGATCAACCCTCTACCATCATAGTTTTGATGGAATTCTTCTTCATTGTTTAACTTTGGTAGAATCTACAATAAAATTATGATAAGTTCACAAAGGGGTATGTGGATCCCACTCTAGTGGGGTAGTCTTATCCAAAAATCTCTTGAATATTGGTTGTTATTGGCCCATAATAGACACATATGTAGTTTCATATGTGAAAAAGTGTGACAAATGTCAATGGCATGCCAATTTGATTCATGCTCTAGCAAAGACTCTGAAACCAATGTTGACACCATGGCCATTTGCTACATGGGGCTTTGACCTCATTGAGAAAACCAATCCTATATCTTCAAATAGCCATAAACATATCGTTATTGCCACCAAATATTTCACTAAGTGGGTCAAAGCTATACCCCTCACTTATGTCACTAGAAAGCCAACCATCTCATTTGCCACTATGGTATCCCCTTTGATATTATATATGATAATGGAGGATCATTCAAGAACAAAGATGTCAATAAGATATGTGCCAAATATAAAATTACACAACATTTTTATATAGTATATTACCCTCAAGGTAATGGCCAAGCTGAAGTATCCAACAAAATAATTGTTAACATTCTCAAAAATATTGTCAATGATGTTAGTCATAATTGGCACCTTCAAATATTCTATGCCCATTGGGAATATAGTACCAATCATCATATCCCCATAAGATCCACTCCATATTCCCTTGTTTATGGTATAGAATCTATCCTTCCCATTAAGATTGAGTTACCATACCTACGTATATCTTTTAAGCATGTCTTAGATGATCACAACTATCGAGTAGCTTGCCTATAAGAGTTAGATATATTTAATGAAAAATGCATAGCAGCACTCAACAATCTTTAGGCATATCAAAATTGACTCAAAGGCCACTACAATCAACATGTCAAGTATAGAGAATTTGAACTTGGTGATCTTGTACTTAAATAAAACTAAAATAATGCCCAAACTAAGAAGAATCATAAAGGTAAATTCAAACCAAATTAGATAGGGCCTTTCATCATTACTATAGATTATGGATCATGAGTATACAATCTAACCACACTAGATGGAGATAAACTTCTTGAGCTGATGAATATTAATCACCTCAAGCAATACTATGCTTGAGCACTATGGTGTATTGTCTATAAGGACTATTTTAGTTGTGCCTCTTTATCACTTTTCTTCTTTCTATGGATGTCATTATCATCATTCTTCTTAGCCTATTAATTGTCCATTTTACCATTCCATTCTATCAACTAAGCATGTTTTGAATCATATCTACCTAGCCCATTTGATCTTAGTTTTACCATTAGTTGCACATTTTTAGCACCAATGAATTTGATCAATTTCAGTAGTTGTTTCAAGTATTTTAGATAGAGATAGTATTTTGGAGTAGTATGATAGAAGTTTTAGTAGTTTCATCCTTCATTTTTTGTTCATTTCTTATCACCAATCTTGCCACTAATTATAACTACCTATGGGTAAATTAGTACCATTGATTTATTTCATTGTATCCTAGTTATAACTACCTATGGGAAAACTAGGGGCAACATTTGTTTATTGAGCTTTGACCTACCAACTTTCCATTTCCTATGTTGTACTATGCCTTTATCCCAAATGTGCCTATTTTACTTGAATTGATTGCTACACTAGTTAGATTCCTCTATTTTAGGGTGAAAATACAGTGATTTGAGGTCCTAATCTAAGAATATGTAGGTATCACTTGATACTTTTTGAGGTCAGCTCAGTCACCCTAAGCCATGCTCTCACCATTTTTCAAAGAACCTAAGCCATTCTCTCACCATTTTGTGAGCAACCTAAGCCATGTTCTCACTACTTTGCGAGTAACCTAAGCAATGCTCTCACCATTTTGTGATCTTGAACCATTTAGTGTCTTGTCATTCTTGATCAAGTTGAGATACTCCAAAAATTCCAAAAATATTTGTAAAATAATTGGAAAATACCAAAAAAATTAACAACTTATTTTCCTTAAGGATTTTGGGAACCCTTACTAATTTTTAAGCAAATAAATTGTCACTGAGTTTCCCCATATTTTTTGGCCTTTTCTCCCATGCACTTATCATTTTTCAAGACCATTCCTATTCTTATATTGCATCTACTCTATTTGTTTTCATTAGCTATCAATTTCATCCCATTCCCTATGAGAACTAAATTTGACCTAAATTTTTTGTTGGATATTACTTCTATGGAATTATGTAGGTAGCATCCACTTGCCTAGTGCATATGGAGATAGCTCAGCCACCCCCTTCCTTTTCTTCTATTCCCCCATTCTATTTATTTGTTAAGTTGCCACCTATTTTCTAGGGGCAATGTTTGTGTGGCTTAAATTAAATTGTTTGTTTCTTTGATTATTTTTTTTGTGTGCCTATTTGTTTACTTTCTATATTGATGCCTTGATTTAGTCTATGTTCATTCATTAGGTGATTCCTTACCTGCACTTACACTTGAATCCATCCATATTCATGTTTTTATATTGTCATCATGGTTTCTATCATTGGTGCATTATTTTTTATTGAGTATTGGATTATGGGAGTCAGTCCTTATGCATATTTTGGTTAAGTCCTCATGATGTTATACCATGATGTCTATCAACACGTGTTACAACAAACCTTAGCTTTAAAATTTTTATTCAACAATGGTGGCATTGACATCTCTTCGACACTAACATTCCAATTCAATCCCAATAATATCTCAACACAACATAATTAAACAAAAAATGAATTTTAACCTTTGTTATTTCAAATGAGCATCTCCCTACTAGCAAGTTTTCCCAATTGATCTCTATCCTCTGTATCAGATTATCATCATCATCATCATCCAAATTAGTCATGTTTTCCATAATCAGGGTCCAATGATTATAACTACCTATGGGAAAATCATTGTACATTGTCCCACCTGCATTTCTCAATGATTATAACTGCCTTTAGGAAAATCATTATGTTCTCACCAATTTACTTTCTTTTTACCTAAACAGGGGCATGCTATTATTATTTTTGTCTTCCCTAATTAAGTAGCTCCATCTTCTCAATGATTATAACCACCTTTAGGAAAATAATTGTGTTTACATGTCACATTGCCACTATTGGGGTACAATGTTTATAAATACCTTTGGACAAAACATTGTACACCATCCCACTTTTATTATCAATTATTTTGGACTATTTTTTCAAACTCATTGTGTTTTCACCCCATCATCTTCCTTTTTTTGGTTCTTTTATTTTTCCTTTTTTTTAGGGACTGTTTGCCGACCTACTTATGTTAATCATTCCCTTAAGTGGGCATCATACAGTTCATCAATTTCTATTGAATTTTTAAGTATATAAGACATTTTAATTATTTGAGAAGATGTTAATATGCTTATATCTTGAAATGCCTTCCCAAAAAGGGGTAAATTGTAGACACCTAAAACTGGCCATCAATAACCTCCAACCAGGGTTTTGACCAATTTCCACCAAAATGCATAATTTGGCCTAAAGACACTCAAACACATTAAAAACTTTGAAACTAACATATTCAAGTTCCAATTTTGGCCAAAGTATCATTAAATGAGGCAATGTAATTTATGGGCCAGCTAACTTTGATTAGATCATTTTGAGTCAAAATGCAAATTTTACACTTGGGTGTTCTAGATTGCTTTTTTATCAAATTTATTATACAATAAATTTTCCCTTGTTATTTTGTGTTGACATCATCCTAAATGGGATAATATATCCAATGCATATAACATTAACTTCCAATTCCAATCTAGTCAAATTTTGGGCCAATAACAAGACATTCTAACTAATTTAAGTAATTTGGGCATAAAGATCCAAAGGTTTGCATCAAAGTGCTTAATCATGCTTAAGATCTAATTAAACCAAATCATGATCCTAATCAATAATTCCATGGAAATTATTGAATAATTTATTTTTGGAAATGAGTATTGAATATCTGCATCATTAGGTGACATCATTTCCTAGGAAGACATCCCTAAGCCATAATGAATAAAATATCAAGGTTAATCCCTCCCATGCCTCATCAAAACCCTTCCATGCCTAGTCCCCTCTATCCCAAATATTAATGGGGATATTTTTAAAATTAATTTCATATTTGTATTTATTCATGGCCACATATCTCAATCTTGAGATGGATGGTCATGGTTGATCCTCAAACCATTCCAAAAATATATAAATAGGAGGCCTTGCCTGTTGATTTTTAAGATCTTTTATGCCAAATTTATAATGCCTAAATTCATTCCAAAATCCATTGAAATTAGTGTTATAATGTCAAAATATTGAGCCAAGTCAAAGCCAAACAAGGTGCTAAGGAGAGATGGAGGTAGCCATACTTCATTGATGTAGAATTTATGAGCACAAACTGAGCAAGCCACTTCAATAAAATATTTGGAACATCCAATTAAGGTGAAAGAAGGTTTCTTTTTCATTTTAGTTATGTTTTCCATTCTATTTTTGGTAACTAAGCTCCTCCTTTGAGATAGGCTTAGGGTGTTAGTTTAGTGTGTTTTTTTATTGATTTGTCATATTCACTAACACAATACTAATCTCCCCCTATTGCAATCCTATGTTCAAAATTTCAATTTAAAATAAATCTATATACATGTCATATTTTTTATTTAAAAACTAACCAGGATGGCATGTTTTTTTCTAGTTTATTTTTTGCCTATTATGTGCCTTGGATAAGTTATTCCATGCTTAAGTGTTCCATGGGAAACCTCTAGGCTCATCTAATTTTTCCATGTGGCATCATTATGATTACCCAAATCCTAAGTTAAGTTCATAATAAATGTGAACATGTGGATTTCTCGGATCCTACCAGATGTCATCATCCTACTAACCTAGAAGCTCTTGTTAGTAAAGGTTCTTGTGATTTCCTCATAACATGTTAATTATGGGAAAAGATTGAAATTCACAAAAAATAAAGTGAAGAAAAAATGTCATAATGAGAATACAAATAATAAGGCTTATGAAAATACTTGAACATATATGAACTACCAATTACAACTAATAATAATTAAATCAGATCTATGTTTTCAAAGAAAACTATAACATAAAACATATTAAAAACACAACTCTTCAAAGATATAAAATACATATAAATATATCATAATGTGTTTATGATCCTACACTCATATACAAATTATCCATTTCTTACTTTCAATTCACACATTATAATAAGAACCTTAATTACAAACATACTCTAGAACAAGTTTTACATGACAAGTGCAATAATCTCTCTACAAACATCACAACATGAATTACTTTGATGAAAAACATGCTTAACACAACTACAATAGAAATTAAAAACTCTTCCAATCCAAAAGTGGAAAAATTGTATTATTTTCATAGTTTTTTGTAACCTTCAAACATTTTATCTCATAACCTATTGTCAGTACATCATCCAAGTTGTTGCAACAACATGTATCTAGTGTTAAGCCATGAATAGTTTAACAAGAAACAAACTACAACCAACTATAACACATATGACATGTCACCTATACTCCATGTGATGTGATGCTCACATAATCTCCCACTAACACTCTCCTAGACTTAAAATGTTAGATAATCCCTAGACAATTTCACCAATGTGAAGAATCTAGTACACAGAGAGAATGAACCCAAAATAAGATACAGTTGAGCAAGAGTCACAAAAATCACATGAAGAGTCATTTACCAATTTTCACTCCATGTACACCACTTAACTACCCTTGTCATTTTTTAACTAAATGGTATGCTAGGGAGACACCCTTTATAGGTTTTGAACCATCTTAGTCCTATGAAACTTGAGAACATATCCCTTAACAAAAGTGTAAAGTTGGAGCCAAATTTTCAAAACTAACAATTAGCATTACCTAACTAGTAACTAGGTGATGATGGTGAGGCTTGAGGAGTAAAAGGAGAAGATGGAGTAGAGGAAGAGGTGCACTCTTCTATTACTCAGTATTGACCAAATTTTGATTGGCTAGAATGAATAAGGACCTATTAAGCAAGGGAATGATCAAATAATAAAATGTAGTAAGATCAACATTGAGTTCCTGTTAGTCCAACAAAAACTCCTAAATGATGTGCAGTAGAGCACATAGGGGAGACTAAGAAAAAAGTATATAGAATAGGTAATCATCATTAGTGATGTAAAACTTGGCCTTAGTAATTGACACCTTCATAATAATATCCTATTGTATATCATGGAATTCATTCACCTATCACTACATGTGTACTCCATTAAAGGTGTTGTGCAATAGTTGGTTTTTCCAAGTCTAAAGCTATTAAATAATAGTATCACAAGTGATACTAAAACATTTTAAAGACACATCCATCTAGTAAAAATTAGTTGCATTTATCTACCATAATAGTGTGGGCTAAAGAGGCCTACATGAACTTTGGTTGTGTGTTTCTCCATGTGTCATCCAATTGTTACTTCTAATCTAGTAGGAAATGGATAACTTGTCATGTTTGAGTGGCAACCTCAGAAACATATTACTGATAAAATACAAGTAAGTCAAATAAATTCTCAGTCTCAGCCTTATTATCTAGATATTGCACCCAAATTTGGTCAACCTTATCAATATATAGCCATTCATCAACTAAGTGAGTGAGTAAAAGTGGTAGCAGTTGATGATTAAAGAGATGATGATCACCAATGGCATTTTTGACCAATCTTGGTAGTTATCTTCAATTATATCATTAGCCTTGCATATTTTTTAGCACATTATGGTATTTTCTAGGCTTTGCACTTGTTCCAAGGTCATATCTTGCTAGGAAATAGACCCATGATATGTCATTACCCCTTCAATTTGCTTTGTTAGTGGGATTTGTGATACATCTAGAGAAGAATATATAGTCAATGTCATAAGTGCCAAAGTAAAAGTAGCCATTTTTGTTCAAATATTATTGTAATGGAGCAATGGGCAAGGATAAAATGGTGTGCTAGGATGAGGAGGCTAAAACATCACACATATAGATACTTAACATGAGTAGTGATGAAAAAAGAACCTGTGGTGGGGGTATAGTGCTTGTAGTTAATGTGACTTTCTAGGCACCCACTACCACTTTATTTTTTGGCTCTTGTTGCATACCCACCAATATTATCATCTCCTATGTATCTTCCTCCACTATCCTTTATTATGTTTCTTATTCATTCTTGTAGGTTTATTTAGTGGTAACCTTGCACTTAACCTCTTCTTTATTGACCTACCTCTTTTGTTCTACATCGATGGCTTGTTTCTTCATACTATCTTCTTTTCACTGCTTCTACTCTTGCTCCTCTTGATTTTTATTTTCTACATCAACTTTCCTCTCCTTTTCCTCTTCTTATTTTTACTTCCTTTCCTCTTCCTCTTTCTATTTCTTGAATTCATCTACTTTCTTTTGTTTTGTTTCATCTTCTTTCTTATTCCATATTTTTCTTAGCTATAATAGTAGTAGCTTGCCTTTTGTTTTACTCCTTTGTAGCCTATTGCTTGGATGCCTCATTGGTGGTTTGCTTCATTTTGGATTCTTCATCCTCACCAACCTTATTTTGAAAATGCTCCTCCTACTTATATTGGAATTTTGGCACCTATACCTCTTTGGGTAATGCATATACATATTTTTCTCATTTTAGAGCCTCAACTTCCTCCAATGATGGTTGCACTATAACTTGTTTTTGTTATTATTTAGTAGCCTCCTTTTATCAATCTTCTTTTTTCTTCTACCTCTTCTCCTATTTCCTTCATTAGTGCTCTATATCCCTAACTACCTCTTATCATGTAGACTATTATTCCTTTGGTTTTAGTGAATCCAACATGACTACTTTAGTTTCCATTAGTAGATCATCATACCATGCCAGAGAAGGTGTATGTGTAGACTCTTGGACCATTATCTTTAACACCCCTATCTTTAGGTGTGTTGGCTACTTTAGAATCATTTCTTTACATTTTGACACTATTTCTATTGATGAGAGATCAGTGAAACATATTTATGTGTTTCTTGTGCATGGTCATCCAATGTTTCCATTTCTTCTTCATATATTGCCTACATATATCTTCTTTACATGCACTTCCTCCAATGAAGTGATTTTAGAGGAATTTTGGGTAGAGGATCCAATGACTATGGATGAGAAGAGATTCCAAGTACTCCCCCTATAGTGAAGTATTTTTTTATCTCCCATAAATGGTGTTCTTTTGTAATAGTAGCCATAATAATTAATAGTGGGAAAATAGGTAGCTCCACCCAAAGGTGTTCAAGAATTTTTTTGCATATATACTCAATATACACTAATTTATAAAATAAATATTAATTTTATTGCTATTTTTCATACAAATTTCTAGCCATGTCAACCTTATTCATTTGATAGACATATTTCTCATCTATCTAAATCTCATCCCAATGATATCAGCTTGTATTTTAGGGTATAGCCAGGTCTTCTAGCCATGCTTTGTTCTACATGCATCATCTGGAAGGTGAAGGAGATTTGTAACCTTCAAGTACCTTTCTCTTTCCATGATCCAATGGTGCTATAGTTGGTAACATGGATTCTATAGTGAAAAAAGTGACTATAGGTTCTTCTAGGTTAACTTTTTATAAAGGCATTTCTCTGCATGTAGCCAATTCTTTTTGGTACATGATCTCATGTTGTGTAGTCATCATATCAACAAAGAAGAGCAATGTTGCATCAGGTACTATGGATAGCTCATGGATGTGTACAAAAATTTTATGTGGGAGATTAAAGATAATTTCATGTTGACCAAAGTCTTTCATCACATTGGGTGGGAAGTGAGGGTGAGAGGTCACCAATTCAACAAGCTCTTTCCACTCGGCACTAAATAGTTACTTATGCATAAAATATCTACTCTTCACTCTCTTATAGATGAGATTCTAAAAGTGAATATGGGCTAGTTATCAACATCCATATGTATAATAGCTTCTAAGGATTTCCATTATGTGAAGACTAGAAGAAATATTAGAAATTGATACTAGAAGATCTACTTTGCAATTCTCTATGCTCTCCTAATGTTCATTTCCTTTGTGGCTATATGTCAGAACTACCTTGTAATGCATTTTGCATGAATGTTAATAGGTACATATTCAATGTATTTCAATCGGACTCCTCTTGTGATTTTAGCATATGTCTCTTTGATTTCTAGTATAATAGATGGATTCTTTGATTTATAAGACATAAATGGCTTCCCTTGTGCCTCCAGTCCCATTAATCTTACCATGACAGCTTCATTGATTTAAATAGTAACATCCAGGACTAAATAGATCTTACCCTCATTGTATCACCCCATCAATAATTGCATGATGTCACTAAAATTGACAAAATTAAGAAGGATCAATATTTTGACATATATGTTTCACAATTTACTATGTTAAGCGAGTGTTAGGGCTTGTGCATCTTGTGGTTTTCTCTACTTGAATAAATGTTCTTCTACTAATTTTATGAAATCATATGCCTCTGAGTCTATAAAGTTGGTCTATTATAAATTAGCCCCAATTCTAATGTCTTCCATTTTATCCATTGTAAGTCCCTTAATTTCATCACATTCAACCATCGTCGATGTTAGCATTATGTGTAGTTGCATTCATCATAGTGTGGATATTGAGAATACTTCTAATCACACAAAGTTATTCAAAATCTAATAAACCACTAGGATCAAACTTGGTGAATCTTCTAATGTCAAATAATCAACATTAATCACCTATTTATAGGTGTAAACATGCCTATGTACCTCCCTACTCTTTGAATGCACCAAGCTATCATTGGGTCATATACATGGGACCATTTATTTCAAGATTGATTATTTTTTATTTGGCATCCATCATCTTCAGCCGATACTTGTTTGAATTTTATATGATGTTTAATTAGAATCATCGTCGCTCCTATCTTCCTCTATACCTATTCACTTGGTGATGTCAATGTACAATCTCTTTTTGGGATCTATCTTGATTTTCCCACTTGCTTCATCATTAACATCCATAAAAAGAACCATTAGGAATTTTATTATTAGATCTCATCTCACATATCATCTCCCAAAACTAATAGTTATCAACCATCACCTTTTTAGTTATGCCACATGTCTCTACCAACCCCTTCATTACTGCATCTACTTTTTTATGATATAGTTCCTTATTTTATGCAGTATGAATGCAACCAAAATTTCATAACACCCTAATCAAATATAATAAAAATTAACAAACCCAAATGCACACAACAACAAGAATAAAAACCCTAAACTAAAATGGTGCATCATAACACCTCCTCAATTTTACAAATCAAACTTATTGGTAGTAAGGCTTCAACATATAACCATTCACTCAACCTAGTAGAATATTACCTTGTAGATCCTTCAAAATAATAGTCCTAAAATATGATACTTCATGGATTATATATGGGATTTTCCATCTGATATTGAGTTTACTTAAAAATACATGGAATTGGATTGCATACAACAAGATTAGTTGTTCCACCTGAAATTCCTTAGTGTATATTTTTTTGTCATGCCAAGATTTCTTGCTACATTTACAAATTTCTTATGTCCAAATTTCTCTACTACACTATTCCTTCATCTTATTTAACTTTATGAGTCTATTTATCAATGACTCCTAGTCATCCAAATGCATGATATAAATGATGAACAGCCTAGGGACCACATATTCCAAAGGTATTACTTCCTCCATTCCATAAGTAGGTTGTAATGGTGTAAATCCTATTATACATTTTAAATTTTTGTGATATGCCCATAAAACTATAGGAATTTGGTCCTCTTAGTAATCCTGATGTATATCACAAATTTTGATAAGCATTTTCCTAATTACTTTATTCATCACTTCCACCTGGAAGTTTGATTGTGGATGATAATTTTTTATATTATTGTAAATAAAAAGGAATTAATTAGTGAGGGTTTTGATTATTTTGTTTAGGAAGTGGGTACCCCTGTCACTTACAAGTTTCATCAGATAACCAAACCTAATAATGATGTTTTCATATAGAAATTTTGTAGTGTATTTTACACCCAAACTAGTTATCACAGTATATTCTACCCACTTCATAAAGTAATTCAGCATTGTAATGATGTATCACACACACCTACATTTACTGGGAAAATTAATTGGGCTGACAAAATCTATCCCCCACTATTCAAATTATTGATGTACAAGCATAGGTTGTATTGACATTTTATCCCTATGATTTGGATTCCCATGCACTAACATACATCACACTATTATGCAATTTAGATCACATCCTAGAATAAATATGGCCACTATAACCTGCTCTATGGAATCTTCTTAGCAGTAGCATCTTTGTAAAATGACCCCCAACTACTCTTTGGTGTGCTTCTTTGAGTAGGTGTGTTTTCTCATGTTCTAGGAATACTCTTTAAATAACCTCATCCTTGATGAGATGATAAATAAATCAATTTATAATGGTATATTTTAAGGCTCTGGTGATTAACTACTTCTTTTCTCTCTCTTGAAAGTGTGATTGGAAAATTCCTACTCTAAAAACTATGTAATTTCTCATAAATGTTTTGGGATTGTAGTTACTCAAAAAATATGTGTGCCTAGAGACTCATCTTGGATTTCCTCTAGTTCCTCACCATTTTAGATGATCAAGTCCTACATTCTCCCTTCCAAGTTTAACATTTATGTGAAACTATTTTTTTTAAAGCATCAACCACCAAGAAATTCTTCCTTTAAGCATAGGCTTATTAACCAAATGTTGTATTGCTTCATGATATATAAATAACTCAAATGGTGTCACCAATAATTATTTTCAAAACATTTTCAGTGAAAATACCATTACTAAATCCTCCCTCTACTTTGTAGTGTCAATTTTTTTTATGGTGGTTAGTTTTCTCTTTGTGAATTAGATAGGGTAGTCTACTCCTCCTTCTCCTATCTGCACTAAAATGGATCCCACTACTATCCCTAATGTGTCTAATTTTTTTTTGAATGGCTTACTCCAATATATAAAAATTGGTATTGGTACAATCACCAATCATTGTTTTAAATATTTGAATACCTCTTAACAGGCTTCTATCCATATGAACTATGTTCCTTTATGCAAGAGATTTTCCAAGGGTGCATATATAACTACATATCCTTTTATAAATTTACTATAATATCTAGTTTGGTCTAGAAAATATATTATCTCTGTGGAACTAGTTGGTGGTGGAATCCCAACAATTATTGTGATCTTATCCTAGTCGACCACGATTCCTTTGATACATACTACGTAACCTGAAAAAACCCTGAAGGGTGTAAAAATAAAAATTTCTTTAAATTCAAGGCAATTCAAGTGCCCTACACCTTTCTAAAATCATTATACGTTTGGATAGGTGATTCCTAAATAATGAAAACACTACCCAATCATCCAAATAGACTTCTAAGAAGTCATGGAAAAAATCTTTGAATGCAATCACTATGGCTCTAGAGAAAATTATAGGTGCATTTTTTAATATTAAAAGGTATTACCTTATGGGAAAATGAGCCCCATTCTATGGAAAATTTAGACTTGACTCGATCCTCTTATATGATTGGTTTATGATGGTAATCATTGAATCCATATGTGAATGAATAGACCTCTTGTCCTATGATAGGTTCAAGCAGTTCATCTATGAAAGGTATGGGGAAGGGATCATTCATGAAAGCATGATTTATACTTTTATAATCTATATAGACTTGAATTTCACCTATTTTATTTGTTTGTACTATCATTTGACTTAACCAATTGAATTTTTCTCCAAGAAAGATGAATCCTAAATCTTGCTTATGATCAATTTCAACTATGACCTTTAGCTTCATTGTTGGGATTCAGGTGGTATAGTCTTTTCTCGATCATCAATGTACAGTCCTTCAATTCAATGTGCATTTCCCTTATGGAAATATCTACACCTTTGACTTATATAAACTTTTAGGGAATACATCTTGATAATCCTTTAAGAGCTACATGAATTTTGAGATGCCTATTTAAGTCCAGTAATCCCAAATGTGTGTTATTTTTGGAGTGTTCTTTATGTCAATGTTTCCAATATATTCCTTCAAAGGTTTTTGATATATATTATGTTCCTCTTTAGGAATTGGATCTTTTATTACTCATTGTCCATCCCTCTCTGGTACGTTAATGTGTTAAATTCTATCCTTTTCAGTTTGTCCTATGATCAACTCTACTAACTATTCAACTTCTCTTTTTAGTTTAAATAATTTTGTGATATCCATATCTTCAATTTATGAGTCTAATATTGACTCATATTATTCTTGTATTATATTACATGGCTGGTTTCTACTACATTCTTAAATTTTCTCCTTTTAGTAGGTTTGTAAGGCATTGTTCAAGTTGTAGGTTGCATTTTGCTATGATGTCAACTCCATCAAGTTATATATGTATTCAATCCATCCATGACATAGAAACAGTCTCAATTTTTTAATTCTTGATGTTATATCAAGTTTTCACTCTCAAGTATGAATGTTTGGATAAAATCATGTTAAACCTATGTCTAGTACTTTATTTCCCTGCAACACTCTTGGTGTATGTACCATGTTGTTGTAAAAACTCATAGGGTATACGTAAAATTATGTACCCAATATTTGGAAGCCACTCCCTCTAAATTCTAAACTCTAATGCTCTTATATATATGGAATATAGATAGTCCCCTTCTTGAAATATCGATAGTATTCTCTCACACCCTTTGTCAATTGAAACCATGTAATCATCATTTTTCACACTTCTTCCCAATCTAGTTTTTCATCTTGATGCACTCACCACCATTTCATAGAAATTCCTTTTAGTGCATATTTGAGCATGTTAAAACTTTGATTAATGTATGGCACATATTATTGAAATTCTATAATGAACTGATTGATGTCCTCAATTGTAAAGTATTGAGGTTTTTTACGCTCAGTTGTAAAGACCATGTGTAGATGTCTTATTTCATGGTCCCATTTTGACCAATTCAATAGATGAGTATCTAAATCACCAATGATTTTTGTATCCCAATGTAGAATACCTTTTGGTGTAGGATCGATATAGTCCTTATCTATGTAACCTATTTGATATATAAAATATACTTTAGAATTGGGGAAGATCTTACTTGACTTAGATCATGCATTAGTTTATCTAGTTACAACATGTCTGTATGGTTTAATATTTACTTATATGTTGGTTGCACAGTCCTATATAGTATTTTTTCACTTTTAAGAGCTTGGACTGAATTTTTGGAGTTATGGTATAAAAATTTGCATATTTTACCTTGTATTTCCTATGTTTCCATCTATGCATTATCTTTCATCTAGATATTCCCTGTAGGACAATATAGAGAGTTTGTTTCCTTGGGGATTATGCATGGTTTCACCTCTGATTTTTTCAATAGGATTATGATGACCTTATCATCTTGGTGATATTTTAGATAGTCCAAGACCATGTTTATTTTCATATGACCATCATAGGCTCATATATTTCTAATCATCACAAGTTAGTGTGTAGCCTCTATCTTCACGTTGATGACTTCAAAATCTCCACATATACTAAGGTCTTTGATTTTTATCTCCACAATTTCTCAACATCTAATGGGTTTCACTTATCCTTAATCTATAAGGTTAAGTGTGACTAGACTGTAGTTTAATGGTAGTTTGCCAATACTTACCATGTTAACTTGGGAATCATATTTACTGTGTTGCCTAAGTTAAAGATTGCATTAGGTATTTTTTACCATGTTACCTCTATGTCCATCCTCACATCTATGTCCCACAATTTATTTATCTTTACATAACCACACCATTTTATCCATTTTCTATTGTCCTTTGTTCACACATTCTAATAAATTAAGGATTTAGTTGGATTTTATGATGTCTTCATTTTTATGGGTACTCAATAGTTTGATAAAATATGTCAACATATTTACAACTCCACCTTAGCATATAATGTTCATTATTTGTCCATATATCTATGCATCAGTGGTAGAATCATCAATCTCTGTAGTCCCTTGTTATTTTAAGGTTTTTAGAATATGCATAGCTTCTTTCATTATTCCTTCTTAGTAGTAGGTTCAAGATATTTATCTACACAATTTTTTTTTTGTCATAGCCATGTGACATTTCAATAGAAGATAGTCCTTGCTCTGCATATTGTCTTCATATTATCACCTACATAAAAACATCTTCCCAAGGCTCTATGTTGATTAAGTTAACATTTCACACTATTTTGTATGTGCATTATTTCTCCAAGACTAAGTAATCCTTAGTGTCATGATTATCTAACATATGATAATAAGTGCAATAAGCTTTCCATTGGGGATTCAAGGGATAATTCCTCTATACATGGTTGAATTCTTTACATAGATAACACTGAATAGGTTATCTTTGAGACCCATTTCCCTTGCCTCTCTTAACACCTCCTTGATATACTTTTCTATATCCACCTCTTCCTCTATTAGCCTAAAATCCCTAATTATAGGACTGTTATGGTCCAAAGTCCATAGGATTTGGTTAGGCATTCCAAGGTTGAGTTTTTTTTATGCCTACATATCCACCATATTGGGTTATGATGATTGCAATACCCACATAGGTTATTGTGACTATAAAATTACAAGATTCTAATAATTCTAATTCTAAATAGGTGTCCAATTCTACATAGTTTGATTTTACCAAGGCATTTTTATAGGCGAATAAACTAGTATCTTTGGTGCCCAAGGTGAAACATCAAGATTAGTACCTTGTCTATTGGCTACAACAATCAAAATCAAGGGATAATTCCTTTGTACATAGATAACACTAAATAGGTTGTCTTTGAGACCCATTTGCCCTGCCTCTCTCATCATCTCCTTGATAGCCTCCCCTATATCCACCTCTTCCTCTATTAGCCTAAAATCCCCAATTATAGGATTATTATGGTCCAAAGTCCATAGGATTTAGTTGGTCATTCCATGGTTGAGTTTTTTTTACACCTACATATTCACCATATTGGGGTTATGATGACTACAATTCCCACATAGGTTGTTATGACTATAGAATTATTAGATTCTAATAATTCTAATTATAAATAGGAGGTGCCCAATTATATATACATTGATTTCAATAAGGCATTTTTTTAGGATGATAAGCTAGTATCTTTGGTGCCCAAGGTGCAACATCAGGGTTGGTACCTTATCTATTGGATTTAATAATCATATTAGTTTGATTCGTAGAAGTAATTTATTAAGAAATGACCACAAAAACATTTTTAGTGATCTCTTATTTTAATTCTTGAAGGGATCTATAGTTATTTTCATTATGATTATGATATTTGTATAAGTTAAAGTATAATCTATTAGATTCTTTACATACTATTGTAGAAGATGACATTGAGATGTTTCTTGTCACACAATTATATATATATATATATATATATATATATATATATATATATATATATATATATATACACACACACACACACACATATATATATATATATATATACATATATATATACATATATACATATATATATACATATATACATATATATATACATATATACATATATATATATATATACATATATACATATATATATATACATATATACATATATATATATATATACACATATATACATATATATATACATATATATATATACATATATACATATATATATATACATATATACATATATATATACATATATACATATATATATATACATATATACATATATATATATATACATATATATATATATACATATATATATATACATATATATATATACATATATATATATATATATATATAATTGTATATATCACAAAAATCCATTTTTTACTCTGAGACATTATTTTTGTGGTGTACTTATTTGCCACACTCCATGCACCAGAGACCAAATCTTTGGCCTTTATGCTACATCATGTTGTTGTTTTAACCTTTTTATAAGAAATTGTAATGAATTCTCCATCTATAAACTTGGATTTGAATCTTCTTTATAATCTTTAATATGTGCTACATAGATCATAGTTGTCCTTGACTCTACTTTTATAAGATAAATTGTTTGCATAATGGTAAACCTTATTCTTAGTTTTAGGCCTTCTATGAACTAGGAAGCCTTATCCTTGTATTCGAAGATAAATTTAACTATGTTCATTACATTATAAAATATGCATTCATAGTCATTAACAGTCTCTTTTACTCCTTATCGAATTTGCTTAAGGTCTTGGATGGTCTAGCTGGAACTTCTCTTTATTTTGAATTATATTATAATATAATTCTTCACATCCTATATACTTTCAAGGGCCATTTATTTATGAAGTATAAATTTGGAGGCTCATCCTAATAAAGTACAAATAAATTCACATTTCTTTATTGCCTCATCAGTGACTCTTTTGTCTTGCCACTTCATATCACAAGTTTGTACATATTATTTAGGATCCATACACCCATCATAATATGGAATATGGATAAATACACCCAAATATAATTCCAAATTAGGATTTTTCATAACTATGAAACTATGCGGTTGGATTAGAGGTGTATGTGAAATAATAGGAATCATCGGTGCCTTCGATGTTACTTTAAGCACAGACTTTGCTATCTACTATATCTAATTTAGATTTGATGATAATTAAGTGACTAAGTTATTTATTTATTTTTATTATTATATAATTTGTATTTTTTAATGCACTCATTTAGTTGTTCAAGAATTTACATATTGGTATGAGTCAATACTAAGGCTTTTATGCCTCTCTTTTGTTCTCTTGTGAACCCTTGATTTACCTAGTTATATTTTTTCTCTAAAACTATATTTATTTATTTATTAACTTCTTCAATCATTATTCCTTTCCACTCATCATATTTTAAACCTTTTATGAGACTAGATATGTAAGAGCAAGCTAGCCCATATGGGGAAGCAAATGTTGAATTAGAGTTTATACTACCCATACACATTCAGTTATTGTTCCTTTTTCTCAATAGACAACATGCATAAAGGATAAATATACAAGTCTTAGTAGAGTATCTATATTATTCTCCATGTTACTTTTACCTCCACTAACTATATCACAACTAGTAAATCTTCTTACTTTCCTCTCTCAAGTTTCTATTGTTCCTCCTCTTGGGTCATTGCTTATTGTAACAACATTACCAAGGGTAGTGCCCCAATCTCCTGAGAAGCCATATTTACTTCCCATAATTACCCCAATGGTAAATTCCACTTCATTACCACCTTATACCACTATAATTCATTCATCTCCTACTCCACCTTATATAGGGATATCCCTTATTACTTTTAAACCTCTAATCACCTATAAGAAAAGGCCCAAGACTCCTCTAGTCTCACCCTAGAATGTGGAGGTAAAGTAAAGACTTGAAAAAGTCCCTAGGGGGAAATAAGATAAAATAAAAGGTCAACAAATATAAACTCTAGTTGAAATACATGATAGTGAAGATGAGGATAATAAAAGGGCAACCAAAGAAGAATGGGTGTCAAAAATAGATACTGGGGAAACTAAATCATTTATACAAATAATAGAAGAAGATGAATAAGATGAGTGGGTGAATGAATAATATATTCAATCCAGAGGGACTAAGATACTAGGGTAATTTGAAGAAGTAGATCAAGGAAACATTAGCTCAAGAGCCACCAAGTTGTTTCTAGACAAAGAAGGAGACATAGAAAGTTAAGTAAAGACAAAACTAAAAACCTCATATCAAGGGACATCATCAACTTCACCCCCATAATCTCCATCTCAAACTACGACCATGACAACTATAAAAATAATTTCTCCAGCCATTTCCTCCCAAAATGTAAGTACACAAATTCCCCATTCTTTGGATAATTCTTCAATTATAGCTACTATAATTGATTTGTTAGCAACTACCCATTCTTTATATTCTTTAATCCCAATAAATAATCCCCAAGTAGCTATAATGCAAAATTTTCCATCCATAGTTCATTTTCCTATGAGTCTTCTAACTAATATTATTTCTACTAGGGTTTCATATATGTCAATTAGATTATTTGCAAAATTTAATTAACACCCCAATGACATATTCATTCTTTATTGGAGATAGTACCTAGTCTCCTAAGACATCAAAGGTATATTTTAAAATCCTAGTATCCACCTCCATTTGATACATAGAACACACTCTAAATATTGTCTACATAGTTGGGTTTGCCCATTGGCCAAGTTACTCAAATAGATTCTCCCATGGTTTTAGTTCATAAATCATAAGGGAAGACTAAGTACATCATCAAAACACTAGTACAAAATTAAGTCACTGTATGGATGAAGGCTATAGCTCCTTTCCCTACATTACGTACATATTTCCCTACATTAGTTTACCCTTTAAGACAATACCATTTTACTCTTTTAGTTACAAAACAAGTTAAGTAGGAAGTTGCATTCAATGTTCTTTCATGGATACAACAGTTGTAACAAAAGATGTCAGGAAGGCAAGACCTAGTAATTATTGAGAAAATAATATTCAAGTTCCATTTTGATACACAAATAAATACCTTGAGGAAGGTCAAGAAGAACATTATGATTGTAGAGGGAGAATAGGTTGAATTAGAGTATAGATAACATTGATTTTAGCTAACAAAAAGGAGAAAAATAAATCCCTCATAATTGGATCAATATAGGGAAGATCCTTATAGTTTTTTAGATGCTATTGGGGGAGTAATAAAATAGATGTTCAAAATATACGACCAATCTATGAAAAATTCACAATAGAGGAGCACTATTAGAGCTCTAAAAGAGATTATAAACAATGTAAATGGTCTAACTAATAAGTTATATGACACCATTCAATTAATAAGGTCTGTAAAGGCTATATCTTAGCTTAAGTGGGGGGATATAAGTCAATTATTTAATAAAATTAAGGATATGGATGGTATTTCATCATCCAAACAATAAAGAATAAGGTGTATGCCCATTTAAACCTAATAACAATACCATAGGATGCATAGGCCCAGAATTATGTGGCCATTAAGAGGGATAGCTTACTTGACTAACATTGAGAGATGCAAACTTTAATACTACATTTTTTTAAGTCAATAAAGATATGTTATTTCCATTTTGAAAGAGATGAGGGTCATTTATGTGAGCACTCCTCTTGGGTATTTAATTCCTAAACCCATTTTTATAATCTTCTTCAAGCTAAAGATGATAAATTTTGAGCTAAAATTAAAGTAATCATTTACAGAACCAATGAATAAATCATGCAACTAGTGAATTTTTCCATGGATAGAATTATAGGCACATAGACACTTCATGTAGAGGTCAAAATTGAATTGAACATACATAATAATTTGATGGATAAGCTTTTGTAGTTGTTTAAAATATCTTCATTGGATTTTAAAACTATTGATATGGATTTCCAGGCTAGCCATGCCTTGTATTTATAAATTAAGGTAGAAAAGTAATCAACTTCAACACTAGGGGAACCACTGACACCTCCTCATGACATGTAATGTCCCCAAAATTTTGAGAAAGTGATTTAATTAATTTAAGTTGTCCAAAATTAATACTGCTTCAAAAGGATGACTTTAATTAATTAATATGGAAATAAATAAAATAACATATTAAATAAAGTTGACTTCTTCTAGAAGTTTCCTGGGAGCCTTTAAAATAAGTTGAGGGTAAAGCATTTGTAATATCTATTGTTGCTAAAATATTCTGAGTATTTTGAAGTTTGAATCTGTGATTCAGCTAAAATCTATGAGGATGCAAACCTTCAACAGATTGGAGAAGAGTTGGATGAAAACCCAACGCTTTTCATGGGTGGATTCGTGACAGAATTTAGATTGTGCTTATTGATCAGATCTGGGGCTTCAGAGGTCATTCACTGGGTATATCAGGTGTTCAGCATATGCAAAGGTTTCTAGGTATTTATTCATTAGATTTTATTTAAGATATATATATATATATATATATATATATATATATATATATATATATATATATATATATCTTCAGATCAGGTGTTGTACGGAATCTGCACAGATCAGTACCAGGCCATACCAGTGGATTCAAAAAAGGGAAGAAGGGCACAATTTACAGTTGCAGGCCATAGGGTATTGCAGAGGCCGACATCGGTAGATCAGTGACCAACAGCGGTAGGAAGACCGACATCAGCCGATCAATGACCGACATTGGTAGGCAGACAGTCATAGGTAGTCAGAGATCAGACACAGGAAACTGACAACAACAGTGTATCAACTGACGTCAGTAGAATAACTGATGTTGGTGACTATGTTTTTTGGACACAGTAGCTCGAGCCACACAGATCCAAGTTTTTTTATTCCAGTTTGCTAGTTTGCTAGAATAATTTGGTTTTGAGACCACATCTATATTATTTTATGATATCTGGACTATATTATCAATTGCATTCAGATTTATATCATTGTCCATTTGATTGAATGCCTGCAAGTAGTTGAAATCAGTTTTGAAAGAAATTTGCATCTAAATTTAGTTTGGGATCTTTCAGTGGTATCAGAGCTATGCATCCTACCAGCCTGTGAGGTTTTGTGTTGTGGAATTCCTAGTGAAATTATTTTGTTATCAGATTGTTTCAAAATGGGAAAACTCTACAAGATGTTTGGGCTTACACCACCCAACATCCCTC
This sequence comes from Torreya grandis, assembly GCA_037957365.1. Taxonomy (NCBI): domain Eukaryota; kingdom Viridiplantae; phylum Streptophyta; class Pinopsida; order Cupressales; family Taxaceae; genus Torreya; species Torreya grandis. The sequence goes on from JARHVA010001027.1 coordinate 971,540, forward strand.
CAAAAGAGAAATCAAAGTGGACCCAGCCTAATGAAGAGATAGAAATGATGAAAACTCTCATAACTACTCAGCCCATGATTGTTCAGGCCTTAGACCAATTACAGGATACCTTAGAGCGCTTGGAGGTGGATATACACAGAGGCAGATAGAGCAGACCAGTATTTGTGGTGGGAAGTCAGCGTAGCCATCAGTCATTTGTAGGGTATGCAAAAGAAAGGTATGAAGATGTGTTATCATTTGAGTTATAGCCTAGGAAAAACAAAAATTAGTCATCATATGAGAATCCTAAAGAAGAAATAACTCTAGAACAGAAAGAGACCCATAGCACACCATTGATTCATCAATTTGATCATAAAATGGAAGAGATTACAATCATGAGGGATGTTGACAGCATATCTCCAAGGTCTGGTACCTATTCTAATTTTTGTAACAGCATTTCTAGTCATGTGGTATCATCCATTTCACATGAAGGTAATGAGGTTGTTGAGTCTTCCTATGGTGGTACTCAAGTTAAGTGTGTTGCACATGAGATCTATATTGTGGATTCAAACCACAAAGGTTTTGATTTTGTATATTTTGGCATAGAAGAGATAAAGAAGTCTGAAAAACTTAATGAAGAATGGTTGCAAAAAGCCAAAGAGGCTAGATTAGTGGCTGCCAATGCAAGACATCATCTTCAAAAAGTGAAACCAGTACAGGGAGACATTAACACATTTTTAGGTAATGATTTGTCTGCATCATCACCACAGGTAGAAGTGGTTAAAGATGTTGTGCAGGTTGAGCCAGTTGCATCAGAAGGTGATATCATAGGCACACTAGATTGCATGATTGACGCAGATAGTGATTCCAGTACAATTGGTCTGGATGAAGTTACAATAGTTGAGAATACTGTCATGTTTGAGGATAGTACAGTTGATCAAAAAGTGAGCATTCAGGACTTTGCAAAAAATGAGTATCAGGCACAGTTGGATGCTTCTTCACATGAGATAGAGGCTAGTAGTTCTTCCCGTGGTTTGGTGAGCCAGCTGAAGATGAGGGGAACTCATTTTATGAGTGATGAGGTAAATAATTCTATATGTTGCATGACATTTTCACTTCTAATTATGAGTCATCATCCTTATGGGGATTTGGAGAGTATGATAATCAAAGTAGCGTAATGGTCTTTTGCGAAGACTAAGGTATGTGATGGTGAATTTGCTAATTACATGTTGAGAATTATCACACTACTCTCTAGGAGAAATAAGGAGAATTTATTCACAGATATTTTACAGCATGGTGTTTCTGATAGAAGAGTTTGCAAATTTTTGAGAATAATATGGAATCCAGGAAGTTGGTGTTGGGTATCAGGAGTGAATTGCTTGAGGACAAGCAATCTCCAGGAAGGGAGGACTGTAATGTCCCCAAATTTCTGTTAAAATGGTTTAATTAATTTAATTAATTTAAGTTGTCCAAAAATTAAGATTTCTTCAAAAGGATAACTTTAATTAATTAATTTAATTATTATGGAAATAAATAAAATAACATATTAAATAAAGTTGACTTCTTCTAGAAGTTTCCTGAGAGCCTTTAAAATAAGTTGAGGGCAAAGCATTTGGAATATATTTTGTTGCTAAAATATTTTGAGTATTGTGAAGCTTGAATCTGTGATTCAGCTAAAATCTCTGAGGACGCAAACCTTCAGCAGATTGGAGAAGAGTTGGATGAAAACCTAGCACTTTTTAGGGGTGGATTTGTGATGGAATTCAGATTGTGCTTATTGATCAGATCTGGGGCTTCAGAGGTCATTCACTGGGTATATCAGGTGTTCAGCATATGCAGAGGTTTTCAGGTATTTATTCATTAGATTTGATTTAAGATATATATATATATATATATATATATATATATATCTTTAGATCAGGTACTGTACAGAATCTGTACAAATCAGTACCAGGCTATACTAATGGATTCAAAAAAGGGAAGAAGGGCACAGTTTGTAGTTGCAAGCCGCAGGGTATTACAGAGGCCGACATCGGCAGATCAGTGATTGACAGTGGTAGGAAGACCGACATTGGCTGATCAATGACTGACATCGACAGGCAGACAGTCATAGGTAGTCAGAGATCAGACACAGGAAACTGATGATGGTAGTGTATCAATCGACGTCAGCAAAATAACCGACGTCAGTGATTGTGTTTTTTGGACACAGCAACCCGAGCCACACAGATCTAGGTTTTTTTAATTCTAGTTTGCTAGTTTACTAGAATAATTTGGTTTTGAGACCACATCTATATTATTTTATGATATCTAGACTATATTATCAATTGCATTCAGATTTATATCATTGTCCATTTGATTGAATGCCTGCAAGTAGTTGAAATTAGTTTTGAAAGAAATTTGCATCCAAATTTAGTTTGGGATCTTTCATGACACTTAGTCTTAATCTCTAAAGTATACACTAGTACAAACATAAAAAGGACCTGCATATGTGCCACTTATGATATTCACTACTACAACTACATAAACAACTTCTTTCATGAATCCAATAGGCATATCTACTATAATGTTTCCAGCTCAAGTTATAACTCAAGTCACAACTATAGTTCCATGTACATCAACGAACATGTAAATTCCACCTCCTAGTATTTTCACATCAATGTCATTATATATATGAATATGTATTTGCATATTTTAGTTATGTTGAAACTATTGGTTCTTTTTTCTGGCATCTATATATTGAATTTTAGTCAAAGAATTCTATTATGGGTTAAAAAATTTGTGCATGCATGATTTGTATGGTGTTGAAACATAACTCTATTTTTGAAAATATGATATTAGACTTCACTTTGATAATGAGGCCTTATCCTTCCCAATTCTATATGTATTTGTATCCTCCCTCTTGCAAAGGGAAGAGAATTTTGACTAATAAGATTAATAAGAAATTATATGAACTATTCTATAATTAACCTTGATGTAAAGATCTGATTCTTCTCCAAACCTATAAATCTTGTAATAATTTCTATCATTCTAGTATCTTATTATTTTGGTTATGTATAATTTGTATTTTCAATACTATTATTCATAATGTGTTATTAATAGTTTAAATGTCTTTAGCATATTAATCATAATCACTCCTTGTAGATGTGAAAACACAATCTTGTAAACATAACAACCTTTTATTATATATGCTTAAGTTTACTTTATTCTTATTTCCTTGGACTCTTAACTATGTTTGATTATTGGTGTGCTTATAGTAACTTATGAAAAACATTGGTTCCTGATTGCTTTTCCAACCCCTATTTCAAGAGCCAGCTTAGAAAGGTTTCATCTTGTTTGGTCCACATGCCTTCTTTTTATACCTTACCTTTCCCTCTTTTTCAGTTTATTTTGGTCAGACCCACCTTAGGTTATATCCATCACCTATCCACCCATATCAAGTAGATTTAGATTCATCCATATCCAAACCATTTTGAGAAACAAATATTCCACTCAGTGATAATCTACTAACATGTTGTTTACAAAACCCAATACCTTACAACTCATTCCTTGGATTGAATTTATTTCACTAATCCTAAAATTTTAGAATCTACCTCATAAATTTCCTTGGTCTACATAAAACCCACATCAATAGGAATTTATCTTATGCTAGAAAGAGGGCCTAAACCTCTACCTCTATTTATTTAAAAATAATCACTTGTGTTGCATTAGATATACTCAAAAGATTAATAAGGTCTACCTTAGACACTAACTTGATATACCCACATTTGGTAATCCATATAGAAGTTAGGTTTTATAAAGGTATCAAGAGAGGACCCCAAGTTCAATCATATTATAAAAATAGATGGCCCCATTTTCCTCTATATTCAATGGCCCAAACTTGGCTAACTAGTTCTATTATCAATGTCATTGGAGGTGTGCATGATCTACCTAGAAACCCTAATAAGTATTTTACTTCATTTTCTCCCTCGATTGGTAGGACTATTGAAAAGAGCATATCAAGATTTTTAAAATTACTTTGGGAATATTGAATAAATCCCATGAAAACATGGTATGCATAATCTCTCCATTTACATTTCAATATGTTGCCTATGACTTGTTTCCTAATGTCCTTGAAGATTCAATTACATCTTAGTAATAATGCCAAAACACTTTTTTGGCATAGTTTGGCCAAATCACTAGTGGAAGTGTTATTTACCAACACTTTATAAGCATCAAAAGAGAGCAACGATTGAACCAATCTGAGCCTTCAATGTTAGGTTCCAAAAGATGTACAACCAACTTGAGACTACTTAAAAAGCTACTGATGCATTGCCTCTTGAAATGTATAATAATGTCTTAGACCCCATGACGATTGTCTATCTCTATAGAGATTTTGATGTTGATATGATACCTTTGGATTACACTAAAGTTATCAACATTCATAAATAATTTAATCCTCAATTATAATTATTGGATCCACTTAATCTTGTTTCTATATTTTTGGACTTTAGTGAAATTCTAAATCCAACTCAGAATATTATGGCCCAAAACTAGAACCATGTGTATACCCATTTATCTTTAGCCCATTCTCCACCTAACTAACACCTTAGTTTCTTGAATAATTTTATTCCTACATCTAAAAATAAAATTTAGATTTAGTTTTTGATATTAGTTAATACTACTACTACACAAGGTATTACTTTTGATTCCACAAAAATAGAACCAAAAGTTATTTAACAGATGGTGCAAAAATTAAGAAATGAGTTTCTAAGCATGTAGAAGTGCAGTGGGAACACTAGTGGATAAAATAATAACTACAACTTCATATTCTAGAGGTAAAATCGGCTTATAAATAATCCAAAGTACTAACCACCTAATAGGATGCCAAAGATAAATATAATGGAAGTAACTCTTCCTAATTAGTGCCAAGTTCATAACATAACACATCATGGTGAGCTAGACTATATACAGTTTTGTACTACCTTTGATATATTTCATATAATACTCTAAGACATCCTATTACAATAATTATCTTTGAGACTAAGGAAGAGGATAATACTAATGAGTTCCATGTTTTTTAATAGTTCTAAAAGAATAATTACTAATTGAGGAACAAATAACCTACTACTACTTCTATGCCTCTAAAAAATAGTGATACCACTCCTCCAAATCCAAAGGCCAAAAATAATCCACCTCCTCTAAGAAGGGATGATCAGTTATAGAGTGTAGAACCATAAATTAGAGGAGGAGGGTACAATATTATTGAGGATATGAAGATGATCAAGGATAAAATTAGTCTTCACTAAGTATCCCATATCACTGAACAAAGAGAATTTTTTCTTAAAGCCTTAACTATAAGGTCATCTAAAGACAAGTCAAAAGTGGTGCATGCAAATGTGGTATTTTATAAGGATAATCCTAAGGCATTACTTGTTCTATTAACTATCAAAATGTTTAAAAATAATGTGCATAATTTTTTAGTTGATTTAGGTGCCTTAGCCAATGTGATGCCTACAACTATGTGTAATAAATTGGGATCGACTCTAGATAAGTCAAAAATATTGGTCCTAAAATTGGGTAAGTCTTATATCCCATGTGTTAGAGAGTTAAACAATATGCACATACAACATGCATCTAATCCACGTGTACAATAATACATATATATTCTATTCATAGACATTCTAGAAGCCTACAATTTTATACTCGATTATGATTGATTAAAGACACTAAATGGGTGCATGGTGACATATTTATCACATGTGGCTACCTTATAAAGGAGTATCCAACCAAATCTAAGTAGACAAATAACTAAAATGAATTACCTGATCATTGAGTACAATACCAGTAATGAGAAGGTTGACTTTACATCTTTTCATGCATGAATGTATATGTTCATCACAAATCAAGAACCTGATGAAAAATAATATGAAGGTCCTTTTCAATTATGGACTCTCCATTTTAATGGATCAAGATCAAAATAATTTTCAAGTGTCGGTGTGGTCCTAATCGATCTAGATGGGAAGCAATATTTGGTTACCTACAGGCTATAGTTCCCCTACACTAATAATCGAGTTGAGTATGAAGTTCTAATCTTTGGCCTACAATTTACATTGAAGCATAACATCAAAAAGTTTCAAATATTTAGTGATTCATAGCTAGTTTTTAACTAGATAAAAAATAAGTATCAAGGCAAGCTCATCTACCTAAATAAGTTAAAACATCAATCATTTTACCTGATTAAATCATTTGAGGCATTCAACATGAGGACCATCCCCAAAATAAAACCATATGATATATTCACTAGAATCTTTAGATACCAATCTAGAATTGATCTGAGAATCTAAAAAGAATAAATTATCTATGGAGTTGGTTCCTTATCCCTTTATTCTAGAAAATGTGAATAATTTCCAAGTATTTGAGGATGATCAATTGGTTGTACAATTTATGACTAGTTATGGAGCCTTCAAATCTCAGTTAAGATATGATAATGAAGTTGATCCCATGCATATTAAATATATAGGATAAGATGGTGTCCTATAGCTGAAAGAGAACCACATCCCTCTAGGGATGGTTTCCCTAGAGTGGGATTTTGACATAGATCTATAAGCTCAAAATTAGAAGAAACTTAAAATAACTAAATATGATTTCATCATGGAGAATATGGGAACTGACTATAATGAACATTTTTTAAGTTAAAATGAAAGTGAGAAATAAAATATGAAGAGTCTACTAATAGAATACAAATATGTGACAACCTAGACATATAAATATTTAAAATTATTTGACCCTAGGTTCATCACACATACCATCCCACTGAATCTAGAACATGAGCCCTTTATGCAGAGATAGAGGCCAAAAATCCAATATTAGAACCTTTCATCCAAAATAAAGTATAGAAGATACTATATGATAAGATTATCTTTACAATTGGGCAGGGGGCTTAGCTCGGTTGGCTTGGTACTTCCAGTATGGCTCTGCCGGTCACGAGTTCAAGTTCGCCTCGTCCCCGTGGTACCGGTGGGTGTACCGACTCACCTGCATCGCCAGACACGTAAACAGTTTACCCCGGTGGGCATCGGGGGGGTTTGTAGGTACTCCGTCAAGTCCAAATTGGTGGCGGCTCAGGCTGAGTTCCCCTCCGGCTTCCAAAAAAAAAAAAAAGATTATCTTTACAATTAAGAATTCTACCTGAATAACCAATCTAGTACCAATCAAGAAGAAGAATTGAGAAATTGGGCTCTATATAGACATTAAGAATCTGAATTTAGCATCAAAATAAGATAACTATCCTTTTCTTTTTGTGGATGAGGTAATTCAAATGATTAGTGGGTATAATATGATTTCCTTCTTAGATAGATTATTAGGCTATAATCAAGTGTTAGTGGAATAAATAGACATAATGAAAACTTCCTTTACCACTAAGTGGGGAAATTTGCATACAAAGGGATGCCTTTTTGCCTAATCAATATAGGAGCAACCTTCTAGAGAGCCATGGACTTTTCCTTTTATGGAATTGTTGGAAAATACATCAAAATTTATATAGATGATTTGACATTATATTCCAAAGATAAATCTAACCATGTAGACCATATGCAAAGGGTATTTAACATGTGTATAAGGTATGGGGTGTCACTCAATCCAAATAAGAATATCTTGGAGTTATTTAAGGAAAACTGCTAGGCCATGTCAATACCAAAGATGGGATATCCATTGATCCAAAATAATTATAGGCCATTAACAAGCTAATGTCTCCCAATAACAATAAATAATTAAATTATTTCTTTGGTAAAATAAACTTTGTAAAGAAATTAATTTCTAGATTTTTAGAGATTGCCAAACCATTGATTACTATGCTGAAGAAATATTCCAAGATATGGTGGATAACAAAGGATAGGAGAGATTTAGAGGACATGAAGACTATCATTTATCAATATTTAGTTATACTTAACCCAAACTTTGATAAATATGTCTACCTTTATTAAATTTCCTTAGAGAACACTATAATAGTTATACACATGCAAAACATAGATTAAAATGAGTCTGATTGCCTTCATGAACACTAATTTGAAGGATGAAAATTTGAAATACTTAATTATAGATAAACATATATGTTCTGATCAAATTTTTGAAAACATTCAAACATTATATTCTGAGGAACAAGATGTATGCCATCATCTAGACCTAGTTTTCAAGCTCCCACTGAGCCAAAAAAATTAGGAGAAGGAAGATGTAAGTGGATGGCCAAGTTATAAAAGTTTTGTCTTGAAATTATAATATCCAAGATGGTAAGGGTCCAAGTAATCATTCATCTGATAACTAAGAATAATCCACACATTTTTATTGAGTAAATTAATGAGACTCGAGTAGCTAGTGGTGAATGGCATAACTAAATCATCCATTATATGATCACTGATATATGTCCCCCTAAGATAAATAGAGAGCATAAATGAGCCCTCAGGCTCAAATTAGTCCATTTTATGATCAAGAACGGGATCCTATATATAAATAACTTTGAGGGCATATACTTGAGGTGTGTCTCAAAATAATAAACTACAAACATCCTAGACAATCTACACTAGAATATAAGCAATCGACATCCCTTGGGAAACACAACATCTCATAGGATTTTTAGAATGGGATACTACTAGCCTACAATATTCAAATATACCCACAACTATGTTAGGACTTCCCATGAGTTCTAGGTGTTTGGGAAAATGGAAGTGAATGTTACCATGCCTTTGTAAATAGTTATTGAAGGATGCCATTTTTCCCAATGAGGTCTTGAATTCATTGGGGTGATCAACCCAAACTCTTCATCAAGACATAAATTTATCCTAAAAACTATTGACTATTGTACAACATGGACATATGATGTGGCCACAAGAAATTATAGAGCACTAGATGTCATCAAATTTCTAAAAGAGAACGTCCTAACTAGGTTTGGTACTCTAATTTATTTAGTTAATGGTAATGGTCTAGCTTTAAAATATATTAAATTTATAGAATGGGCTTACAACAACCAAATCACCATTAAGTTCTCTTCAAATTATTACCTTGAAGGGAGTGGAGTGGCTAAAAGTATAAACAAGAACCTAATAGATGCCATAAAAAATTCAACACAAGATAAACCTTGAGAATAAAATTTGCTATTAAAGTATACACTATGGATATATTGAACAAGACATAAGAAAACCCTCAAGGCTTCACCTTTTCTGATAGTGTAAGGGTAGAAACTAGTCTTACCCATTACTCTTAAAACCTCATCATACCAATTTATGCAAGAGTACATGGGGGAATAAGAGAGAATCCAATCCATACTACCTGCCATAGTCTAAATTGAAGATACAAAAACTGAAGCACTACATAGCTTCAATAAAAACTAAGATAGTCAAAAAGTGGGTTGACAAGAGATCCAAAATCAAAGCTTTTAGTATTTAAAACCTAGTTATTATATGGGATAAAGCACATGAGAAGAAAGGAAAATATGACAAGTTCACTCCTTGATGGATTGGGCCATATCAAATATCTAAGATATTAGATAATAATTCCTTCCATTTGAAGGAACTCTAAGGTAATAACATCACTTTTCTAGTCAATGGATAATTTATAAAACATTATTTCATGGTTTCTCCAAATGGAGATGGTTTTTAGTGACAGTAAGTGGAGATGTAGATGTAGGAGTAGATTAGATTTTCTAATTTTTAATTTAGTCTTCCCTAAATTATTCAATTAGTATTTCTTTCCTTATTCATTTAATTTGGGTAGATTAGATGTTATGCTTTATGGATTAGTTTTCTAAAACTGTAGAACAATTGAACTGATTTCCTATGCTAAAGTTACAAAAGACTTGAAAAAAAAGGGGGATGATATAAAAGGAAGAAAAATTGGCAATAAGTATTTGTTTTAATAGTGCTTGAGTTTTTGGGATTCAGATATTTTTATGATTGAATTAGGTTTATCTTGGAATAGATGAGTTTAATGTACCTTTGGGGTTTACTTTGATATACTCATGTAAATTTTAGAAAAAAAAATCCATTTCTAAAAATCAACTACACTGTTACATACTAAAACTTGGATGAGAGATAATAAACATAGAAATAGATGCAATATAATATGGAAATCTTGATTAAAATAAATTTTATTATACATACACCCAACCAATAGTGGTTTCCAACCATTCTTCTATCTGCGTTTCAAAAAAGAAAATCTTACAAATTATAGAAGATGGTTGATTCAATTAAACTCTATTAAGGCTACAGATGCCTGGTTGGTAGTAGAAAAAGGCTTGGAATGGAATCTAAGGTATCTCTACTAGGTATATAGATGCATAGATAGAATTATATAGAGGCTTAGAGTGTAATTATATGTATCTTTTATAGGGCTATAAATGTCTAGATAGTAGTAGAGCAATGCCCAAGCTTCCCTTACTATTTGGTTATAAAATATAAAGTCAAAATAAAACCTATAGTGTCTATCCAAGACTTTTTAAAATTATCAGAACAAGGGTAAATAAATTTCATAATATGTTTCATGAGGAAGGAAGAGTCATTTTCTAAGGAATGGCTTGCTTATTCTTTTCTTGTTAGGACTGAAATTCTATTATGATGCATTTCTAAGATTATGGGTTCTCAAATAAATATGATAATATTTCCCACTAAGTCATCATTAACACACACATGCACCATTTTAATTTTAAAAATGGGGACCCACTATTATTCAATACCCTTATTTGAGGTAGTATGAACCTTAGAAATCTATAAAATTGATTTTAAAAAGCATAATCTTGAGGTTATTTTTGAAGTCTACAATATGTTTCAAAGTTAAAAGAAGAGGAATCAAAGATAATAATAAGTCATATACATGGTTTATCTTTTGTCTTTGATTTTATTTCAACTCATAAAACTTCTATATACATGTATTTTTGATTTAAAGGCTAACCACCGTAATGTGTTTTTTCTAGTTTATTATTTGCCTATGATGTTTCTTGGATAGGTTATTTCATACTTAAGTATTTCCTTGGTACACCTGAAGTATCATATAATTTATCCATGTGGCATCATTTCACTTACCTAAACCCCAAGTCAAGAGCATACGTCACCCAAGAAAGCAAATTATCGAGATCTTTCCAAATGGCATCATCCCATTATCCCAAAAGCTCTCGATATTTGCACAATATTCAAAACCTAATTATCAATCAGATCACTAAGATGTTTACACATGTCACCATCCCTCTAAATTGGATTTGACATATGAAGAGTTTTTTGTAGAATCATCCCATGTAAGTGGAATAACAAGAGCCATCCACATGTCACCATCTTACTAACCTAGAGGTGACATAAATAGGGTTTTTTGTATGATCATATTGATCAAGCAAAGAAATGATATCCTTCCACATGTCATCATACCACTAACCTAGAGGTGGCACATTTATTTATAATAACTTTTACACTCTAGACAAGAAGATCATTGAGATCTTACCACATGTCACCCTCCTACCATATGTCACCATCCCATTAACCTTTGACTAGAAGAATGAAGTAAATTAGGCTAGAGCTAAATTACAAGAGGGGTGATTATACTTATACATGTGTCACTTAGCCACCTAATAAAATAACAAACACATGAATAGCTTAAAATCATGTAAAATAAACATTTGTCATATTATGCTAACTAGGCACCCATGAGCAAGTAAAAGAAGCCACATAGTAATAAAATCTATGGAAATTGGAATTATGAAATTCAAATGAGAAAATTATATAGAGAATGGATTGAAATCCATTGTTAACATTAATTCTCATGAATTGGTGTCTTAATGCATTCAATTCATGAATCTAACGAATATAAAGCAATAAAATTTGAGTATCAATACTCAATATGATCACATTACCTCATAGATACCAAGTGAAAACTATGAATTCAAATCACCACAATGACTAAGATATTTCAAGATATTTAGAGAACAAACATGTTCCTAATTGAGTTTCAATGGCTTCATCATCTCACACTCCTCATTTTACATATTCAATTTCAGGACCAACTAAGTATAAAGACACAATATTTGATTCAACAAATCTTAACCATGATTTTAAAAACTACATAACTATTTGGGATGAGGTTGATGTTATGGAGACATATAAGTTGGAAGACTAACTTTATATTTTCACACAATATAAGGATGACTTTCTATCAATAAAATTAGTTAGCCTACACAATGTTGTTTCCAAGGATGAGGTAATGCCCTACCTTGATTTATTTGTGAATGGAAAAAACTCTATAAAAATATTGAATTTCTAACTTAGTAAGATTCATGTAGCATATATAAGTGGAAATACATTCAAAAGGTACTACAGGATCCCTTTTCTATAGATGACCTATAGGTAGGACATGGGGAATTATTGACTCCTTACAAAAAAATGTCCATATAAAATTATGAGAATGGGATGGAAACCCAAGCAACTTATAATTCAAGGACTTGATTTTATTATTCATATATCTACCTTAAAACCATGGGTAAGGATTGTCACGGATTTATTAAATAGAGTATATATTTTCCTAGACATTTCTTATGTTAATGATATATGGGTGCCATTTTTGGATATCATCCTAACTTTAAACAAAATCATCACCCTTGGGGAGATAATCAACTCCAATTTGATTCAATGAATCACCAATCCAAGGAGGTTACTAGATGGTAACTTTTATATGATGTCTTATCTAGTAGATGTTATGACTACAATAGTGCATTCAACTTATGAAGAACCCTGCCAACCATCTATAAAATATCCAAAGACCATGTTTTGTGATGAGTTCAACATCTTCCATGTTTATAGTTTAGGAAGAAAATAAAAAGGTTGATAGAGACCTTTTATATTATGGTGTACCATGCCATATATGAGAATAACATGCCTAAGTTATCAAACCCCATAAAGAAGACTATCCATAAAATGAGTAAATATTGGTTCTATCCATAGTGCATCATAATCAGGATAGAGGGCACCAAGGCACACCCTCTATATTTACCATGAATCATTCCTAAAAAATTGGTTGAGTAGGATATTGTTTCTCAATTGGTTGATAGTGTTAATATTGAGTTACAGAGAGATATATAAGTAACTATCTACCCAACCCCTCTTAGCATTGGATGAATATAATACACAATGTGGGAACACTTTCAATCTATGGGGAAGATCAATGTGCACTATGGATTGAAATGGGAACCATTTAGACATTGGGACCCTAGAAAAATTATTAGGGAACATATAAATAAATATGAGAGGAAGGTGAAAATAAACTATGGGCACCAATCCTATAGTAATGATAATATATTCATGAATGTAGAAGATGACACTAAGGTAGTTATAAGGATGTGTAGGGTAAACATGTCAAATATTTTAGTAAAAATCATCCAATATGACACCATAATTAATAACATAGATTCCAAGAAGATAAAAAATGAATAATGGGTCTCTATACCTATTCATGGTCCTCCCCCTCACATAAAACTAGCTATGCAAGATCAAACTAGACCATATAGGGAAATAAATGTTGAAGATAGAGTTGAGACTACCCCTACACATTTATTTGTTTCTCCTTCTCCACAACATACAATAGGCATAAAGGAGTATTTGGAATTGAGGTGTCTCAACCTTGACAAGTCAAGATACTATTTAGGATACACTATTCATGAGACACTATTCACAATCATTATTCATATGAGGAGGTGGTAGTGATGAGTTGTCAATGAATGTGAAAGTGATGTGATATGTGATGTATGTTTTGATGTGTCTTGTGATGATTTGGCATGGCCCATGTAGGAATCTACATGATGTAAGTGCAAGTGAGTGGAAGTGGGGTGTAACTTTCCACTAAGGAGACAAGTAGTTATCGTTTGTGATGTACATGATTTCACTTTTTGTGAAAAATGACAATATAATGAATATTGTTCGAATTTATAAGTTTCCTCATGATTTTTAGTGGAAGGAAAAGTCAAAAGTTGATGGAGAGTCTCTTGGAAGCATGTGGAGTCATATGGGATAGAGGGAAATAAGTTATTATTCCATTTTGGAGGCACATGTGAGAGTGGGGCACAATTTTTTAGGCTTGTAAGAGTGTAGGATGATGTGTCATTAGTGGAAGATCCATTTTTTACTAAATAACAAGCCTAAAAGCTTGTTACTATTTCTAAATAGTGGTTTCACTAAAGGGTGCCGAATTTCTTGCCTTGCCCATTAAGTTTCTTCATTATGTAATCTACTTAGTAATTTATATAAGTAGAAACCATTCTCCTTTGTAATTATAATAAGAATGAATCTTGTGTGAATCTTGTATGTAAGTAACTAAAAATTTTAATCTTGCAAGTTATATATTTGTGTAAAGGTACTAAAGCTCTATGTAACTAGTTCTTCTCCTAGGTGTAGTATGTTGGTGATGCTCCTAAAAGGTTGCTCTTGAAGTGTATGGTGTATTATTTTTGATTGAATAATACATTGGGCTGATTTTTATTGTGTATTTTTTCTCCCATAAGGGTTTTCCCCATGTAATCACTTGTTATGCTATTCTATTACTTTAAGTTGTATGTGTTTCTTTTAATTTTGTAACAAGAATCAAATTTGTTTGCATATTCTGCTCTCTTGGTTAGTGTAAATAAATATTTATTCTATCTTTATATTCCTTTTAAGGATAAATCTAAAATTCAATTTGGAGTATTTTTATTATTCTCCATGTCACCTATACCTCCACTAACTATAAAACAACAAGTCCTCCTACTCTATTCTCTCAAGTTCCTATTATTCATCCTCCTAGGTCATCACTTATTGTAATATCACTACCAATGTTAGTTCCCCAATCTCCTAGGCAACCATCTTCACCTCAGATAATTCCCCCAATGGTCACTCTCACTTCATTACCACCTATTACCACTATAATCTCTCCATCTCCCACTCCACCTTCTATAGGGCCAACCATATATTGTTAAACATTCAATCTCCTATAAGAGAAGTCTCAAGACTCCTATAGTCTCACCCCAGAAGGTAGAAGAAAAGGAGAGACTTGTATAAGTCCCTAGGAGATAAGGAGATAAAATAAGAGGTTGAAAAAGATTAGATCCAGTTGAAATATATGATAGTGAATAAAAGGATAAGAAATAGGTAACTGAAGAGAAATGGGTATCTAATACAAATACTAAGAAAAAAATCATTTATAAAATTAATAAAGGAAGATGAAGAATATGAGTGGGTGATTGAATAAGATAATCAATCCATAAGATTGAGATACTAGGATAATATGAATATGCTGATCAGGGAAAAAATAATTTAGTGGCACATGAGTTATTATCAGACAAAGAGGGAGACATGGAATGTGAAACTACGTCAAAACTATAAACCTTAGAGTAGGTGACATCATCAACTACACCCCCATACTCTCCATCTCAAACTACCACCATGATAGCTATAACAATAATTGCCCTTTTTATTTCCTCCTAAAGTGTAAGTATACGAATTCCCCATTCTGTGGTTACTTATTCAATTTTTTCTACTACAATTGATGTGGAAATAACTACATGTTCTTTGTATTCTTCAATGCCAATGAGTAAGCCTTGATTAGCTATAATGCCAATTTTTATAACCATAGTTCATTTTCCTAGGAGTTATTTTATTATTGATGTTACTACTAGGGGTTCATATACATCAATCATATATTATTTACAAAATGTACTTAACACCCCAATGACATATTCATTCGTTAGTGGAGCTAGTCCCTAGTCTCTTAGGGTATCAAAGGTACATTTTGAAACCCTAGTATCCACTAACATTTTTATACATAGGCCACACCCCCCAAATTATCTACACAATTTGAAATACACATTAGATAAGTTTCTAAAATAGATTCCCCTATGGTTTCAATGCATAAAACTACTAGTAGGAAGACTAAGTACATCATTGATACACTAGCACACAAAAAAGTCACTAGATGAAGGAAAGTTATTCCTCCTTTCTTTACATTTGGGGCACCTTCTCCTACAACAATGTACCCTCCAAGACAATCTCCTTCTTCTATTCCTATAGTTACATTGAGTGTTCCTTCATGGATCTAGTAGTTAAAACAAGAGGAGGCAGGAAGGCAAGACCTAGTGATTGTTGATCAACCAATGGTCAATTTATATTTTGATAGACATAAATAACTTAAGCAAGATCAAGAGGAATATTGTGATTGTAGAGGAAGTAGAGCAGAGAGAAGATATATTATCTCTAACAAAAAGTATAAAAATGAATCTGTCAGACCTAGATTGATACATGGAACATCCCTATAATTTTTTAGATGCTACTGGGGGAGTAATAAAGTAGATGTTCAAAATTTATGACTATTCTATGTAAAATTCATAAGAGAGGAACACTATTCAACATCCAAGAGATATTATATATAATATATAGGGTATAACTAAGAAGCTATATGACACCATTAAAGTTATAAGGTCTATAAAGGATACATCCAAGTCTAATTGGGGGATATAATTCAATTTAAAATAAAATGAAGGATATGGATGGTAAGCTCTTTTTACTTAGTCAAGAAATAAGGAAAAAGTGTATTCCCATTTGAACATAATAATAGCTAGAATATGCATGGACCTATAATTATGTGCCCATTAAGAGGGATAACTTACTTGACTAGCATTGAGAGATCAAAATTTAGTGTTATAGTTTATAAGTTTAGAAAAAGAGTTTGTCTCCATTTTTAAAGATATGAGGGTCACTAATGTGATCACTTTTCTTAGGTAGTTAGTTCATAAGCCTATCTTTGATAATCTTCTTCGATCTACAAATGATAGGTTTTGGGATGAAATTGAAGGAATGGTTTACATAACCAATGAATAAATCATGTAGATAGTGAATTTTTCTAGGGATAAAATTATTGGCATAGAGACACTTCATGTAGAAGTCAAATCTAAATTGACCATGCATAAGAATATGATAGACAAGCTTATTTAGTTATTCAAAATATCTTTGAAAGATTTTTAAACTATTAATATGGATTTCCAAGCCATACATGCCTTGTATTTACAAATGGAGGCAACAACAAAATAAACTTCAATACCAAGGGCACCACTGGCACCTCTTCAAGGCACTTAATCTTAGTCCCTAAAGTATACACTGGTACAAACACAAATGAGACATGTATATGTGCAACTTATGATATTCACTACTATAAATACATTAGTAAATCTTGTCATAACTCCAACAACATATCTACTAAAATGGTGTTAGCTTAAGTTTTAACTCAAGTCACAACTATAGCTCCATCTACAATAACAAATGTAAATTCCACCTCCAAGTATTTCCTTATCAACACTGCTATAGATATAAATATTTATTTTCATGTATTAGTTAAGTTTTATCTATTACTTACTAATTTATTTAGCATATCTATTGTATTTTAGTCAAATAATTTTATTCAAGGTAAATAGTTTTGAACATGCATGTTTTGCATGGTTTTGACACATAACTCTATTTATAGAAATGTAAATTTAGACTTCACTTGGATGATGAGGCCTTCCCCTCCCTAAGATTATATATATGTGTGTCCTCCCTATCCAAAAAGGAGGAAAATTTTGGTTATTAAGATTAATAGGAAATTATACAAAATGTTTTGTAATTAACCTTGATGTACAAATATGATTCTTATCCAAACCTATGAATCTTGTAAGAAGTTATATCATTCTAGTATCTTATTCTATTATTTGTGTATAAATTTTAATTTAAATGTAGTTATTCATATTGTGTTATTGCTAATTTCAAGGTCTTTGGTGTATTAATCATAATCTCCCTTTGCAGATGCAACCTTACAAATGAAAAAATATTTGTTTATATATTATTAAGTTTACTATAATCTTATTTATTTGGACTCTTAATAGTTCTTGATTATTGATTTGCTTACAGTAACTTGTAATAAACATCGGTTCCTAATTACTTGTCCAACCCATAGTTCAAGAGATGGATTAGAAAGGTTTCATCTTGTTTGGTCCATATGTCTTATTTTCTACCTTACCTTTCTCTACTTTTTAATTTATTTTGGTCATAATCACCTTAAGTTAGATCCATTAAATATCCACCCATTTCAAGTAGATCTATATTCATCCATAGTCGAACCACCCTAGTAAATAACTATTTAGCTCATAGTTATTCCACCAACATGTTGTTTACAAAAATCAGCACCCTACAACTTGTGCCTTGGAGTGAATTTCTTTCACTAATTCTAAAATGTTAGAGGCTACCTCTTAAGTTTACTTGGTATGTATAAAACCCACATCAATAAAGACTTGGTGAAAAACCTCTTCCACTACATTTAAAAGCAATGTAATTTTTATCTATAATTATAATAAGAGTATTCACCACATTTGGCCTCATTCATCCATAAGAGTACACCACTTTACCCACATTTTTATTTAGAAACTTCACTTTATCAAAACATAATGACATCCCTCATGACATAATCACACACAACATGCAAAAACATAATTGAAAATAATTTTTGAAACTCTTTTACCTAATAAAACACTCTAGAATATATGTTGGAAATGATAATACGTGGTTGACAAAATACCTCAAAGAGACACCTATTTTAATTGAGATGACACTTATTTCAATAATTTATTGCATAACTATAATATATCAATGGAATATAAATATTACATTATCATATGTGATGCATCATTGAAATTTATACATGTATTTAGTAGGGTTTCTTTGATTCCATCCTATGAAGTATCCTATCATTACCCCTCACCATCACTACCGAACTCACCTTGAAATCTTTCATTTATTTCACGTTATATAGGTATTTTCGCTTCCCCACCATTAAATTTCTCAAGCTCACTATTATTGTCTCAATTTTTGAAAACGTTAAAAACACATTGGAGTAATTTGCATGATCAACTTATGAGTATATATTTCCATTTTTAATTTCATCATTTTTCATAAATAAGAATATTTTCTACAAGTATTCCAAGTTGTCAGTTTTCTTGTAAAATTTATGTCTTTGTCTCCTACTCTATAAAAGGTGATTTTGAGTAAAGATAAAGAAATCATGAGGTATCAATTTCAAGGCATGATACTTACTTCACCAATGGAGTCCAATGTTAGAAATATTACTGACACCAATCTAGGTCACATCAACTTAGATGAGTTTTGGGAAAGAATGAACACAATGCATAAGATAGATTTTGGTCAAAGTATTTATGATAGTGGATTGGCATAGGTAGTAGTGTGTCTAATGTCTTTACAGTCTCCAAAGTTAGTTTTGATTGTGTAAAATAAATATAACTCAGAGATAAGGGAGGTAAGATATCCACAAGGGGATTTGGTAGTGAGTTTTATTCTTGAACAAATTGATAATTTTTTTCACATTCCAAATCATGAATATTTTATGCATCTAACCCTCGAGTCCTCACAAATATTTTGAGATGAAAATAGTATGGATTATGCTAAACAAGTCAATAATTCATGGTTAACTAAGCCAAAATATTCCTCCACTCAACTTCCAAAAAATATTGCAAAATCTAATTTCAAAAATGAGATAAATTATATTATTATAGTGTTGCACAAGATAGTGGGAAATAAAATGATAAAGAACTTTTAGACATAGATGTACAGGTTCATTTGGATCATCATCATAAATAAGCAATATAGTAATTAGGGGTAGTTGATTAGTGATGCCATTCATAAGAAGATCATGGAGGTAAAAGTCATGTCAAAATTCTATATGACTATGCATCTCATTTAAGTTGTAGCAATTCAAAGATATTTTGATAGATTGCATATAGTTGGTGATTTCAAAAAAGTAATGGTGTATGAATTATATCCCCATTTAGCATTGAAAGAGAATGTTCATCACTTCAGAAGGGTAAATGATCATTTTTTTCAATTTTTATTCAATTATTTGAAAAGGAACTCTTTAACATGATAATATCAGTTGTAGCTACTATAGAGATAACAAGATGGGGAACTTGGTTTATACATTTCTCAACCTTCATTTATTTGAGAATCAATGGTTATGAATTTGCTCCTTATATGATCCCATGATACATAAGTGATAAGTGCGCATTGATGGAATTGGTGAAACAACTTATTGAAGCACATAATTTCCTAACAAGTCAATACAAAATAGGGATCAAATTTCCAATATCAATTTGCAAGTATACTTACCCTTCACTAGTAAAGGCCAAGATAGTTAAATGATACGTGTCTCATGATAACCACAAGATGTTTGAAATTAGGTTTTCATTTGATAATAAGGGCCTAATTGAGCATAATATTGGACCTTAGTATCAACATCCTTCATATTTTGAAGATTATTGGATGGATTGTGACAATGAGAAATTAGTTAGAATCAAGGACTACTCGTGGATTATCATGAGAAAATAGTCAAATTTGGCATAATAAAAGTGCCAAAGCATTTGATGAATGATGAGGTCACATTGGACCCCATCTTTGAAAAATAAAGCATCATGATAAATCTATTGCCTATAGTACATTGAGACAAAAGGGAATCTACTTCTCTCAAAAGTACAACAAGAGAAGTACTTGATAGAACCCTTATGTGGTTTAAGATTAAGGCAATGGATGTTGTGAATTTTTATTTCCCTGCACCTCCAATGGAAGATGAATTTGGTAGTTTCTACAAGCAATAGAATGAACCAAAAAAGACAAATGAATTAGGTCCTAGTAGAGAACCCTTGATGATAGAAGAGGCACATAAACCTAAATATATTCAATAAGTCATTCAACCATGAAAAAATATCAAGCTAAAAATAAAGAGGTTAGGAAAAAATGTCTCTTTTTCTCCTAAAATTTCAATTCTTCAAGAGGTTCCAGTTGATAGTTTTCCATTTTCTCAATAACTAGTAGAAAAGATAACTCAACAATTCTTTTCTTCAAATGATACAATTTTTCCTTTGTCACCTACTTTCCCATTACAATAGGTTACTAATATCTCTTCATCTTCTCCCTCCAATCCTAAATTTCCTCTCGTTCAATCTCTAATAGTTCATTTTAATACAATCAATACACAAGAACAAATATAAATATCTTTCCAAAGTGATCCAACTAAGAAAACACCTTATTTGACTCTAGCCACACTTGTTTCACTAGTTTTAACTTTTTTCCCATTGCCTTCCCCCAAGCACAACAAATTTATATTGGTTTTCCACCGTACTGAAGAAAATAATAAAAAATTTTGAACTTGAGGATATAGATTTTGGAACTTTGATAGTTCCTTTCTCAAAGATGTTGAAGAAAGTGAGAAAAGTTTCATGAATAGTAATAGATTAAAAGGGAGAAAAAATATGCATAAGTGGCCATTCATGTATTTGAAATGAATAATTCATAAATCATGATTAAAGACTACTAAGTATATAGGGTTCATTTGGGGAAATCAACTAGAGAAGGGATGAAAGGGGATGTATAGTACCATTTTTGAAAAAATGGATAAAGACAAGGTGATGAAGGATGAAATAAAAGATAAAGTAGAACAATTGAACCTAATAATATAGAGATCAATTAGGCCAATTTAACTAGTTATCTCTCCATTGAGTCTTCATGCTGAGACACTAGAAAATCTAAGAGAGGTGGGCCAAATGGGAAATGCAATGAAAGATTAGATTGAAAAGGTTATTGGTTAGGAAACCTCAAAAATTCTTGCCATTATAATGATTTTATTTAAAATTAAATCATAATATGAATATCAAGTGACAAAGGGTAGTGGATATGATAAAGAGAAACAAAATTAGGAGGAATTAATTCCCAAGTTGGTTAAATTCTTGAAAATTATTTTTGTTGACCTTATTAAAAAGGAGTGATTAATAAGGAAGAAGTTGTCTATCAAATTGAATTTATTTGGGCCAATAAATCTAGAATCCAATCTCTTCAAGAGTGTCTTCAACAATTCAATAATGCAAGGTCACTTGGAAGTGACAAAATGATGTAAATTGATATTGAGGTCAAGAAATCAAACTATTATTTTGTCAATGACAAAGATCAACATGGGAATATGATTTCAATTGAGACCATTATTAGACATTCCAAAGAGTGAATTCAGGCCATTTTCCATCCCACATCTACATTTGGTCATGAATAACTTCACTATTTAGCCAAATTCCAAGTAAATGTTGATAATTTTAATATGAAAATAAAGTCTTCAAAGCAACCTTCAGGAAATGAAAGAGTTAGACTACTAAGTAGACATTACCTATAGGTGCATAGATGGACCAAATGAAGACTTGATCAAGGCATTTCTCTATAATTTGATGACTTCCTAAAAGGGAAATAATTATCAATACAATAGTAAGAAGAATGAATAATTATTTTTAGTATTTTTGCATTCTCTTATCTTGTTTATTTATGCCTAACTTGTGTTGTTGCTGTTAAGCACAGAATATATTGAGAGGGGGGGTGAATCAGTATATTATATATCTTATAAAACTTTCCCTTTATCAAATTCCACTTAATCAAACATTCAATATATGCCATAAAACTCAAACAATAAACATCACACAAGATAGAGAGAGACACCAGATATAACGTGGAAACCCAATGTGGGAAAAACCATGGAGAATAATCTCAAGTATATTCATGAAAAAAAACCCATAAGAGCACCATACCCCTTTGCCGAGTACCAACCTAATTACAATTCATGAGCACCAACCCACAGGAGCTTCAAACCCCTTTGTCGAGCACCAACCCAAAAACTATTCATGAGCACCAACCCACAGGAGCACCAACCCCTTTGTCGAGCACCAACCCTAGCAACAATTCATGAGCACCAACCCATAGGAGCACCAACCCCTTTATGTATATCACACACCTATCTCTCAATGTCTCTATCTCAATAAATGATAGTTCAATACAACATCTCTTTCCTCTCTCTCACCTTTGCTCTTCTAAGCTAGATATAACAAATACTATTCATCTCTCACAATTGTTCTTCTAAGCTAGATATTACAATATCAAATCAACCTCTCTCAACCATATTTACAAATGGCTTCTCAAGCCTTTATTTATAACTTTCTAAATGACCTTTGGCCTTCCCCCTTTGTGACCCTTCAATCCTCATGGAAAATGGTGCCAATCTTGGATGACCCTTCATATTCAAGCCTTTGAAAAGTCATGTGATGACCCTTCATGACCAAAAACGTCCTTTCCACTTTTGTCCTTATCTTTGGTGACTTTTCGTATTCCTCAAAGTGTCCCTTCATGAGAAATTGCGCCCTTACTCTTTTATCTTCACCTCGTGGCTCTTCGACTTCTCCATGGGCCCTTCTTTTGTCTCATATGCAACCAAAAATATATTCATTAATATTAAATAAATACTAACTCATATTAGCCAATATATATTTATTACAAACAACATCAAATGCAATGGGGCCTTTATCACCAATAATACTAGACCTTTGACATCAATGACAATATTTCCAACAATCTCCCCCTTTGTCATTGATGGCAACCTCAATCTTGAAACTGCCACATCCTATCACTTACACATACCATCATTTGAAAACATATAGTAACTCCACCTTATTGTAGCAACTTGTACCTATTCCATGTACCTATTTCTACACCTATACCTGTACCTGTTATTCTCCCCCTTTAACATCAATGGCAAAGGGCCTACCTGGAGCTAAAACTTAGCTCCCCCTCACTTGATGTTGAACATCAATGGCAAGAAGTAATAGAAATTACTCCCAACTCCTCTCACCGATCTTTGAATGTATCCTTTGATCGTGCCTTTGAGAAGATATCTGACAATACATATACATTGTTCCCTATCCTTTGAGCATCTACAATCAACTCATTTGAATCTTTTATTCTAATCTCACAACCTTCCACATGAAACTTTAAGGTGTATCCTTGAACACATATTTAACTTACACTCAAAAGATTATGCTTACAAAACATTCTTATCTTTGGTTCTACTAATATCCAAACTTAAAATACCTTTTTTGGCTATCTTGGCAGTGGTTTTATCTTTGAATTTCATTATGCCACCATTGATCTTCTTTACTCTTATCTCCTGTCATATGCTTCGAACATCCGCTATCAAAAAACCATGGCTGATCTTTATTTCTTACATGCAAAGTTATTTGCACCAACATAGAATCTTCAGGTTGTTTCTTCTGCCATGAACATGTCTGAACCTTCTTCCTGATGAATGGAACTTTGAAACTCTAATCCTTCTTCATTGAATCTACATGAGTATCATTTTCCTTCTTTCTAAAATTGTTAGCTCTTTTTCAACATTCTAATATCTTATGACCATAATCATTTGAAACACTACATATTCAAGAATCATTCTAATAGCCTCAAACCATAATACTGATGCAAAATTTTCTTCAAAAATATATTCCCTCAAAAGATATACAAATTAATCTTCCAACTCACCTTCTTGTCATGCAACATAGCCAAGACCCAAAATCATCCACCATGCTTCAATTTTTCTTAAAAGTGTCTCCTTGAAGCCTAGAAGAGACACCCTACACAAAAGGGTCCTAAAAACAAATCTCAGGAGATTCCCACATCTCCTCTATTTCTTCCTTGATCTTCTTGTGTTTTTATTTTAGAATTTGTTTAAGCATGTCTAACCTTTTTGACTTATTAACCTTGACATTTATGATGTTTTTCATCTTCTCAACTTTTGCAATTATCTTATCCTGACAAAGTTCATGCTCAAGTGCAACAAGAGATTCTACACAATCTTTCTTATCTAATTCTTTATCTACTATAGCAAGTAATTCATTTTCATTCTTGAACTCAACCTGATCAACCTTTACTATTTTAGGTCTCCAAACCTTAATTTGACTCTTATCATATCTTTTGGGGGCTCTGTAACCTTTGACATACTTTGAAGATCTCTTTACTTGTTTTGGACATAATTTAGAAATATGGCCAACCTTATGACAACAAAAGCAAAAAATATTTCTCATACCTTTTTCTTGAATGTGACTAAGATCTCCCTTTGACTGATTGCTTCTCCTCATACAGTCTCTTGCCCTATGACCAACATGATGAAAAACAAAACAACGGCCATGAAAAGAATTTGAAAACTTAAAATCATTGGGCTGCTTGATTGACTTCTTTGATTTGCCTTCAAAACCTACATCCTTCTTTCCTTGGACCAATATTTCATGATCTTTCTCAACCTTGATTATAAGCTTCTCATGATTATCCTTTAAAGAACATAACTCATCCTTTAAATGATTACACTCTTCTTCTTTTGATGTTAAAATTGAATTTGCAACCTCTAACTGATTCTTAAGATCCTGAATAAATATCTTATTTTCTTTTCCTTTTATAGCCAACTTAGAATACAAGATACACACCTTTTCCTTAAGAGCCTCAACCACAGATTTAAACTCTTGATTCTCCTTCTTTAGCTACTTGGCCATCTTATGCTTTTCTTTGATCTACCTTCAATTTGTTAAACCCTTTCTAAAGGAACCTGCTCTGATACCAATTGTTAAGCATGAAATATACTGAGATGGGGGGGTGAATCAGTATATTATATATCTTATAAAACTTTCCCTTTATCAAATTCCACTTAATCAAACATTCAAGATATACAATAAAACTCAAACAATAAACATCACACAAGATAGAGAGAGACACCAAATATAACGTGGAAGCCCAATGTGGGAAAAACCATGGAGAACAATCTCAAGTATATTCATGAAAAACAACCCACAGGAGCACCATACCCCTTTACCGAGTACCAACCCAGCTACAATTTGTGAGCACCAACCCACATGAGCTTCAAACCCCTTTGTCGAGCACCAACCTAGCAACTATTCATGAGCACCAACCCATTTGCCAAGCACCAACCCAACAACAATTCGTGAGCACCAACCCATAGGACCACCAACCCCTTTGTGTATACCACACACCTATCTCTCAATGTTGCTATTTCAACAAATGATATCTCAATACAACATCTCTTTCCTCTCTCTCACCTTTTCTCTTCTAAGCTAGATATAACAAATATTATTCATCTCTCACAATTGCTCTTCTAAGCTAGATATTACAATATCAAATCAACCTCTCTCAACCATATTTACAAATGGCTTCTCAAGCCTTTATTTATATCTTATCAAATGACCTTTGGCATTCCCCCTTTGTGACCCTTCAATCCTCATGGAAAATGGCACCAATATTGGATGACCCTTCATATTCAAGCCTTTGAAATTTCATGTCGTGACCCTTCATGACCAAAAATGTCCTTCCCACTTTTGTCCTTATCTTTGGTGACTTTTTGTATTCCTCAAAGTGTCCCTTCATGAGAAATTGTGCCCTTACTCTTTTGTCTTCACCCCGTGGCTCTTCAACTTCTCCATGGGCCCTTTTTTTGTCTCATATGCAACCAAAAATATATTCATTAATATTAAATAAATATTAACTCATATTAGCCAAGATATATTTATTACAAAGAACATTAAATGCAATGGGGCCTTTATCACCAATAATACTAGACCTTTGACATCAATGACAATATTTCCAAAAGTTGCACTCTTTTTCCACTTATAAATGTCTATTGTCATTCTATAAATTGTCTTTTTAATTTTTCTATCTTATTTTTTCAAGTTGTACAAATTGATATGTGCTTTTGTAATCAATGCAAAAACCACAAATGTTAAAAATGTTTTTGTACCATTTTGAGTTGTAATTTCTCATTGTTTTTTTTCAAACTTTATAAAAGGAAAAATAGATGGTTTTGCACCATAACTACCCATTTTAGCCTATAAATATAAGTTAGAGCTTCATAATAAGGGTACAAAATAGATAGAATTTTTTCAAAGCATTGTAAAGGGAGATCAGACATTATACTCATCAGAAATCAATAGAAATAGGTGTTCCTAAACTTTGTGTTAGTAATATATTTTGAATTATGTCTTTTTCTTAGCTCAACATATTTGGTTTTCATTACCATTTTTAAAAATTTCAAACTATTAAGAATAATAAATTAGATTACAAATTTTCTATCTAGATTTTTAATTTACATTTCAAATGCATGTGAAAATCTTGATGGGAATAGAGACAATTTCTTTATTATGTCTATTAGAAAATAATAAGGGTTATTAATTTCTATTATCAGAGTTAAATAGTCTTATGGTGTATGTTTCATATCCCTAAGGATATGATCATGTCTTTTTGACCCATTGAATGAGAGATATTTTCTCCTTATGAAAGTCAAATTTTCTCTCAACACTTTCATCTAGTTTCATTTTCTAACTTGGCAAATTTGTTGCCTGAAACTTATCCCTTCTCTCTCTCTTCCTCTCTACATATTCCTTTCTAAAAACTCCTTTTCATTATTTTAGGTTAAAAGTACTACTATGTAATTTAAATTCCTTTGTTTGTAAATATTTCTTGCTTTCCTATTTTAGATTTTTAAAAAGGTAGCTTTACTTAATAATAAGAGGACTTTGTTCCCCATATTATTGATGCAAAGTCATCGATTTGTCCTCCTAACAAATTTTCATGCCAATAGTTTTTGGTGCCCATCATGGGGCATGATTTTTTAGCTTTCATGCCACCCATATTATACTAATCCATATGACTCTATCATCATCTCAAAGACCACTCCAATAGCCTAAGTTATACTTGAAATAATCTACTTAGTTAGATATTATGCTAAACCTCAAAAAAAAAATTTGGGATTCTGATGAAATATTTTTAACTCAATTTCAAGTTATCCTAACCATCCTAAATCAAGAGTTAGAGCATGTTGAAAGATTAAAAAAACCCATGCATGAAGATAAGCTTGTAGATTTTGTCTAGTAGCTTAGAATCAGTAAACTTACATATGACCATTTTAGGCCTTCAAAATCTAAATAATCAACCTAGCTTAAATTGAGACAAAGCTTTAGAGGAAGACCTAGTTGTAAGTTTTCAATTGTTCACTTTTGATAATACAACAAGCAATGTTTAATTTAATATTGTTATTTTATAACTAGATATAAAGGAAACACGTGTTGTCATTGCCTAGAGAAATTTTGATATTGTTTCAAGAAGAAAAGTGAGGAGATAGACATAAAGAGTAGTTCGTATAGATAATCAAATACTTTATGTAGCCAAAGCTTCTTCTCATGACAATTTAGGTACCTCAAGCTCTAGTTCTTCAACCTAATCTTGACTGGATAACGTAAACTTAGGAAGATATTTCATCAGATTTGAGAATTTTTGCTTGGGATAATAAGATGAATTTAACACATTTTTATAGAGCAGTTAGAATCTTAAAAGAAGAAGATCAGGTAGTTTTAGCATAGAGAGCAGAATCATTAGTTTCATATAGAATATAACAAAAAAGTATATGTCAAAGAGGTATTCAACTTCAACCTACACCTCAATGCTATTAAATTTCTTCCAAAGTGGTAGAAAAGAGATTCATTATATCTAGTAAGTTAAAAGGTGAATTTGACCCTTTTTATCAATTACAAGAACATTATAGCTTCAAGTTGACCCCTGAATGTTAGAAAAAAATTCAAAATTACTATTCTTCCCTCAACCTTTAATAAAAAAAAACAACCTGAAGGAGGAACTTTGATAGTTTTATATATTGTCTTATCAAGAACCTTAATTCCCCTACAAGTAGTTTTTCAAACTATGGTATTACCATGGGGAAATATGATTGGTCCATTATCTCTAGGATAATTATAAGAAATTTTAAAAGGGTCAAGAAATAACTTTCCAAAATTTTATGAAGATGGAAAACAACATCTAGATGAACATCTTATAGTTTTCAATGTTGCATGTGGAATTTTAGGTGTCAAGCATGAATATATCATTGTCAGAATATTCATCAAAACACTACATGATGGGGATGCAGATTGGTTTTACCACCTCACTCCAAGATCTATTACTAATTAGAATACCATGAAGACCAAATTTGTGAATAGTTTTAAATCAGCCAAAGATGCCCTTGTTTTGCTTACTTAGATTACAAAAATTAAAAAAGAGGTTTATGAACTTATGAGAGAGTTTGTTTCCAAATTCAATAGGTTCCTAAATAAGATAGCAACTACTATGTGATATATAGACAAAAATAAAAATGCTTCTTTATCAACTCTTAGTTAGTTGAAGTAAGTTATCAATTGAGGAAGGCTAGGGTAGCAAATTTAGAACTAGATCAAGAATTGGTTATTGACATTAAAGATGACATGATAATGTCTAGAAAAATTTAAAAAGAGAATTCAAAAAATAAGGCTCAAATTTAAAGATAATATTTAATATAAAAAATATTATAGAAAGTGGCTAATGATATAATGACCCTCAAAAATCAAATACCTTAGAAGACCATTATAGCTTCATACCAAGATATTCCAAGGAGGAACTAAGTTCCTTTTCAAAGAGATCATCCTAGATTGCAAGCCCATCAACCAAAACTCATGCTTGAATCTCCTCCTTGATAAAACACTAATGCATCGGTGAATGCAATCTTGAAAACCAAGGAAATATTTGGATACAAAGAAGTAGAAGAAGAAAACGAATCAAAAATCTATAGATTCAAGAATTTAAAATTGAAGAACCAGATGGTGACTTCGTAAACACATTCCTAGAATATAATTCAGATGGAGATGACTATAAAGAGAGTATTGGGGATATGAATACTTAATCCTTTGTAATTTTCACTAGAACCCACAATCATAAAAATAAGTCCAGTGATTCACAAGAGGAAACTACAAAGGTTATCTTCCCATGAGTAACTACCCCACTAGTACAAACAAAAGGAAATCAACCACTTATAGGAAGTTCATCTAATGTCAATATTTCTCAACTTGTTGAGGTACCTTCTAGAAATATAATTAATTTGGACATAATTGATCATGTTAATAAAACTAAGATTTATATGTCATAAGTTGAGTACTTGAGAACATATCCAGAGTAGTTGGAAAGGTTAGTTGATTTTATTAATGGTAAAAATCCAAATCTTAAAAAGGCCAATTTCAAGGTAATCCTAACTAATCCTATTGCTTCTAATCAAATCAACTTGATGGTCATAACCACTTCTAAATCTAATAAATTTGACCCTTTCTACATTTCCCTATTCTTCTAGTGATGCAAAGTCAATAATTATATTATTGACATAGGAACCTCAATCAATGTCATGCCTACCTAAGTTACTCATGCTCTTGGCCTAACCTGTACTAAGACCTTTAGGAATTATTATTCCATGGAAGCAAAATAAGTTACTCTCATTGGACATATTAAGGATGTACAAGTGGTTTTTGGCATATTTTCCCCAAAAGTGAATAAAATAAATATTTTGGTTGTAGATATTTCAGTAGCTTATGACATTCTTTTGGGTAGAAATTTTTGCAAAGAATTGGGAGGAGAAATCCAACTGGATTTATCACATGCTATGATTCTATTCAAAGGATTCAAATAACATCTAGAACCTGAATTGAAAATAAAGTTCATAGTGTAAAAATTTGATGATCCCAGAGTAGATATTTTGTATGAAGATATAGTAATTAGTAACTATCTTTTAATGATAGAGAAAGATATCTAGTTACTAAAAATCATGCAATCAAATCCGAATGACATTTGGATGATGGATTTTGATGGAAATTTTTCATAAACAAGTTCTAAAGTAGGAGTAATCTTGATATCTCTATCTAAGTAATTTTTTCCTTTTTCCTATAAGTTTAAATTTGGTTGTATTGATAATACAATCAAATATTTAGCCTTTTCTAAGTTTTATAGGTAGTAAAAGAGATGGGAATAAATAATTTGAAATTTTTGGGTGATGTTGAACTCATTATGAAGTAAGTAAAAGGTCAATACCAAGTGAAAATGATCATTTAAGGCATTATAGGAATAAAGTCTCAAATAGCATTGAGATATTTGATGTTTTCTATATCAATACAATTCCTTGAGAACATAACTCTAAAGTTAATATTTTAGTGGTATCAACTTATTTGATGATTCCCCATGTATATATTAGTACAAAAAATACATAATTGAACTAATATACAAACTAAGTATCCTAGACAATGCACATAATTAGCAAGTTTTCAATGATGATAAATAGATTATAGCTTTCCTTGAGAAAATAGGCATTCTCAAAAAAATTTACTTTGAAGGTAGTGATTCCTTATATAGAGAATCTTCAATTCATATGTTGAAAGAGGGAATCATAGATGAATAGGATGAAGGTGTCATCAAGTTGAAAGGAAACAAAAATCCTAAAGTTCTAGTGTCTTTAGAATAATTATTTGATAAACATAATATATTTTTAAAAATTAAAATGCAAAATGGAAATCTTGATTCTTCCAACTATGAAAAAGTAAACTCTTGTTCAGAGGAACATCCTAGGTTTGTCGATATTAGAAAATATTGCTCACCTAAAGAAAAATGAAAGCTTGTTAGCCTTCTCTATAAGTGTTGATATACTTGAAAATTCATATGTAGACCTTAAGTATTTTCATCCCAAATAGATGAAATATATGGTTCCTCTAAATCCTAATGCAAAACCTTTTAGATAAAAATTGAGACAACACATCCTAAAATTTCAAGAACAATTCTTGATGAAGTTCAAAAGATTCTAGATGCTTGCATTATTTTTCCTATCCATCATTCAACTTGGTACCTAACATAGTACCAATTCATAATAAGAATAATGAGATCAAAATCTAAGTCAATTTTAGGAACCTTAGCCAAACATCCCTCAAAGATAATTATCCACTACCAGTCATGGATCAAGTTTTGCATGTGGTAATAGGCCTTAAGGTGCTTTTGATGCTTGATGGTTTTTTGGGATACAACAAAATTGAGGTTAATAGGGAAGATCAATATAAAATTACTTTCACAACACCTTGAGGAAATTTTTCATATAGGTGAATGTTATTCGGATTGATTAATGTAAGAGCTACTTTTTAGAGGGCAATGGAATAATGAAGTCATTATAGTGTATTTTGATGAATTGAAAATTTTATCAAAAAAGTGAGAAGATCACTATGTGCATTTAGAGAGAGTATTTGAAAAGTGTCATTTACATGGAATTTCTCTTAACCCTAAGAATTATATCTTTGGAATGACTAAAGGTAAACTCCTAGGTTATTATGTTTCAAAATAAGGAATAGGGATTGATCCAAGAAGGGTTCAATCAATTCAAAAAAAATTCCTTACCTACCAGTAAATCATGAGTGCATTCCTTTTTTAGGAAAGCTGACTTTTTGAGAAGATTTATTCTTGATTTTGTTGATATTGAAGACATGATGAAAGGAAAACCTTCTTTCAAGTGGAATAATGAAGGTAAAAAAGTAATTTGAAAGATAAAGACTGATATTGCTCGTACACCAACATTAGTTTATCTTAATTTTAAGAAAGAATTCATTATTTATTATTATGCTTTAAAACATACACTCTTAACAATATTAATATAGAAAAATAATGAGGGTATCAGATCCCCAATTGCCTTCATGATTTGTAATCTCAAAGATTATGAATTGAAGTATTCTCTTGATAAAAAAACATGCTTATGTAGTAGTGAAAGTAGTCAAAAAATTAAGGCATTACATATTGCATGTAAATTATGTGGTAATAATACCAAGTATAATAGTTAAATCCATTTTAAATCGACAAGAACCTAGTTCTAAATACAGGAATTGGATAACTAAAGTACAAGAAAATGATCTAGAAATAAAACCTAAAAAACTAATTCAAGGAAAAAGAATATGTCAAATCATGGTATAACAAGGAGATATTCAATCTAGGTCTTTGATAATTTCAAGAAAGTAAGATGATCAAGAGCTTCATTTGGTATTTTTTATCGATTCTACTAATGAATGGTTTTTTGACATTGTTGTCTACCTAATATACAGAGAATGTCCTTCACACTTAGATGTTAAATAATGCAGAATGGTCAAACTATAGGCTAATAAATATATCATATGGGATGGAAATATTTTCATGAAAAGCATTGATGGATTTTTCTTAAAGTGTATTGATAAGGAACATCCAAATAAATTATAGCAATCTTTTCATGATCAAGCCTATGGAGAGAAATTTTTTGCCAGGGTAATAACATGTAAAATTATCAGATCCCATTATTATTGGCCAACTCTTTTAAAAGATTCATATTAATGGGTGAGAAAGTGTGAGGCATGTTAGAAATTTATAAGCAAACCGAGGTTAGTAGCACTTCCTCTTCAACTAGTAATAATTAAAGAACATTTTTAGCAATGGGGACTATATTTCATTAACACATTAAACCCTCATTTGAGTGCAGGTCATATTCACATTATCATAGAAACATATTGCTTCACCAAGTGGTTATAAGTAATTCTTATTAAGCAAACAACTTTAGAAGTCATTTGTAACTTCATCAAAGAAAATATTTTGATATGACATGGAATCCCACAAAACTTATTATAGATAATGCCTCTAACTTTTATTCTTTAGAGATCATTTCATTTTTCTATAGATATGGCATTTATATATCTCATTCATTTAACTATCATATAAAAGGTAATGGTCAAGCCAAGTCGAGCAGTAAAAATTTATTCACAATCATGCACAAGGTAGTAGATAAGAATCAAAAAAATTGACACAAAAAGGTATATGGTGTTCTTTAGGCAAACTGTATAACTTAAAAAAAGGCTATTAGTATGTCTTCATTCCATTTATTATATCGAATATATGCTTTGATTCCCATAACTCTTGAGTTACCTACCCTATAATTGTCTAGAGTAGTTGAGAATCTAAATTTTGAAATCTCACTAGATAAAATAATCTTCTACCTATAACAACTAGAATAAAAAAGGATATTGGTGGTTGACAAGATCAAATAACATCATGCTCATGTCAAATTTCTCTTTGAAAAAATGCAAATAAAAGAGAATTCCAAGTAGGAGACCTGGTTCTACTTTGGGATAATCATAGAGAGATGAAAGGGAGTCATAGGAAGTTTAATTCACTTTAGATAGGTCCATTGAAGATTAGGCACTTTTACAATAATAATAATTTTTTCTTGGTATATCATGATGGAACTCATCTACCATTTTCCTTTAGTAGGCAATATTTGGAACACTATTTCTAGTAAGAACTAGGTGGCCCTCTTTTCTACATATGTGAATATAATTTTGGTTATGTTTATTTCTTGGTATTCATTTTTGGTATGCGTGTTATTTTTCAATAAATGCAATAATCTATTTATTTCTCTCCTCTATGTTTTGGTTTTTCTATCTGCATTTATTTGTAGTTATGATCTTTATCTGGTAAATATCATGGGCAATCACATGATTTTCTAAGTTAATAGAATAGATTAGTTTTTCATGAATCTCTTTAGTAAATAAGTGATCAATGTAAAAATTTTTAGAATAGGTGATATAGCTTAGTAGCACATGTTCATTTCTCTTATGATTAAGATGGACGAACTAGCTTTCAGTTAGTCAGATCAATATATGTAAATGTGAGATATATAAGTTTTTAGAAGCCACAAGGTTCATTAATTTTGAGTATATGAAATAAATTCACTTCTCTCTTCGCATTTTAGTTTTTCGTAAAAATACATAATTAAAATGACCTTGAATACACTATCATTTTTGGCTATTTGAAAGCACATATTAGGCTGAGTACCTAACCCAAGCTTACATTATCTTTTTACATGTGAAATCTCTTTGATGGCTTCAGCACCCATCCCTTTATTGAAGATTATAGATTCAGAGATTTATCAAATCCATCAAAGTTGATGCTAAATACTCCATTTCCCAATGGATAATGCATCAGCCTATGAAACCATAGAATTCAAGTTATTTTCATTCCTTGCAGTTTGAAATCCTAATTAGAGCTATCCATTATCATAGTTTTTGAAATTGTTAAAAACACACTAGATTAATTTTCATGATCAACTTATGAGAACAAACTTCCATTTATAATTTCATCATTGTTTGCAAATAATAAGGTTTCCCACAAATATTTTAAATTGTCAATTTTCTTGTAAAATTGATGGCTTTGTTTCCTACTCCATAAAACATAATTCTAAGTAAAGATAAAGAAATCATGAAGTATTAATTTCAAGGCATGACACTTCCTTCACCACTAGATTCCATTGTTGGAAATATTAATATTGTCAGTTGGATTTGTACCCCTTGAGGAGATGTCTATCTCTCTTCATCCAAGTGGAAGAATGGAAACATTTTTCTTTTTGTGGGTAACAATTTGATGAGATGAATATCTAGAAGGGTTAGTTCCCTTGATGCACTCTTTGAATTACTTTCTTGCTTATCAAATTTGCATGAAAAGGGTTAATAAAACAACAAAGAAAGCTAAAAAAGGTGATGTACCAATATTTTATTTCCCTCTATTGAATTAAATTATACTACTTAGATTAAACAAAGCTTATCTTATACAAAACTCACATCATAAGACAAATTGTCACATCAATGTTTTATAAGCTAGGTTCAAGAAGGTATTTGATGCTTAAAATGGAAATGAATGATTATTTGAAAGAATACAATCCTAAACCATTTTTAATACACTTATACAATTGAAATATTTACTAATAAATACCTTAAACAATTACTCTTCTGCACACTTATTGGATAATCAAGGATAACATGCTATAAAAGATCTTCTACTAGTCAAGACCAACAAGATTGTAAAAACACTAAATTATGCAACATGTAAGTAGGAAAATTCACATGTTTTATTTATTCGAGAGACATTCAAGTACAAAATTGGCCAGGGTTTCACCATCAACCAATGGAGGTTTCTCAAAAGAGCCAAAAGAGTCAATATTTATAGCCTTTGAGAGAAGAGCAAGACAAGGGAAATCCAAAAGTCACTTAGACATTTGTAAATATAATAAAAAAGGTTAAATTTTCATGATAAATATATATTAAATTAACCATGCAATGTCAATAGGTCCAAATGTCCATAAAAGTCATGAAATTCAAGAAAAGTGGCACAAAACACCTAGTCTTGGTTCAAAAAATTACCTTCATAATTAGAACCTATTTGAATGTCTCATAACTTATTATGGATAGGTTTTATGATTGGGATGAGAGGGAGGGATTTCATGCATGCATATATATGCATTGGTTATGTTCCTAATCATTTAGAATCATCTAAGAGGAAGCCATCACTACCTGTAGTCTAAAAAACTCCTCTTTTCTATCACCCCTCACACTTGGCCTCAAAAATAGCATCATTTTTACATGAAAATCTATGGGAGGGATTGAATGACACTTTAAAAAACTATCCATGGCCTTAAAATACTTAGGCACACCTTAAAAAGGCTCACTCTTGGAGTTTTCACCCTTCTCACCCTTATGTCCACTATGCCAGTTTTGATTGGCTAAGATGAGAGCTCTAGTTTAGAGACTTATTATTTTTTCATTAGAATAAAATGGCCATATGGAGTTATTAAAAGTCCTGAGATTCCACTCAAACTTGATTGTATCCCATGAAAACTCCTAGAACTGATAAAACACAAAAAAACTGGTCAAAAATACCCTATTTTGCATGTTTTTGTACAATTTTGTATAGCTCATCTTGGTGGGAGATATCCTAATGGATTAATCTACATGATATAATAGATTTCATTTCCAAACTATGTCATTTAGATATCTTTCCAAGCTTGTTTTCTCCATTTGGTCTTGATTGAGGGTTTAGTAGGGTTTTAGGTAGTTTTTGTTCTTAAGCTTTGTTCATAAATATTTGATGTTGGACCTACCACTAAATTCCACAAACTTTATGCCAAGGTACCCTAATAATCCCTCTCAATTCCTTTAATTCCCATTAAAATTCTTAGAAAATATATGAGCACTTGAAGTCACCCCATTGAGATAGTTTCTACCTTTCTTTCATGTTTAAACTATCTTAGAGTTATAATTATATTTCATGTAGATTAATCTACAAATAAAAATATCATACATTTTATTTGAATCCCCTTAACATTCTCCAATCATATATATGGTTCACCAAGAGTTAGAAATGAAGATGGACCCCTAATTGGTTTTAGTCCCATCAAAGCCTAATAGGTCTAATAGGCACCTTGATAGCTTTGGCTATTATGAATGAAGCTTCATGGAAAGGTTTATATATTATTAATTTTCACATAATCCTCCAAGCACTCTTCTTCATCTTCTTCTATCATTCACCAACTAGGCCTAGTGAGAGTTTGCCTAATTAGACTATGTGCATGGGTAATGTAATCACCTTGAGGGATCTGAGATTGACATAGTGATTCTATATCATCTAATTTACTTACATACACCTCATTATATGTTTCTTGAGTATCCTAAATCTCCATATCAATCCCTTTGCTCATTTTGCACTCACTAGCTCACTTTACCAAAGCTTGATTTTCCTAGACTAGCTGACCTCTGAGATGAAATAGTGAGGTATAGCCTTCATTTCCAGGAAAAATTGAGTATTTTTGGATTTTTTCCAAGTTATAATTATGATTTTTACCATATTTTTTATTTTTATTATTTTATTTAGGTTCTTAACCATCTCCAAATTCTTAAAAAAGGCCTCAAAAACCCCTGTTTTCCTCATTTTCATCAAACCCTCCTAAGATTAACCCTTCCATGTTATACCAATGCTTCCATGCTTCTTAAAAAAAAATCCATATCGAATGAATGCTACTGAATCTTTGAATTCATCCAAAAACACTCTTTTCCTTGGATTCCTCATACTTGACTATTTAGCAAACATGGTTTCCTAGTCCACAGTACATATTATTGCCTTTTGGCCAATTAGGGAAGGAAGATGATCACCTTGGTATAAATTTGGGATTATGTAAACACTATATTACCTATAATTAACCACTTTTTATTTATTATAACCTTTCCTTCTCTCATTCACAAGTTCATTTCTTTATCTCACCTTCATGTTCAAAACTGCAACATGGTGGCTGTAGGTGAACACAAAGGTTTAAGATACCCTTTATAGGTTATTTTAATCATGTTTTTAGTTAATGAAGTTACCATGACCTTCCTTGAGGTGGAAACATTTTTTTATTATCACCCAAACTCCTTTTGGATTTCATATGCACTTTTGGTCAAAACTAGGGACTACATTGCCTATTGACTAAGACACCTTTATATAGGTGTGTATGGGCTTCAACTGAGCTCATCATGGTGTTTAGAGGTCTATCCTTTAATCCATATAGATCATAAATATCACTTTTGAATTATTAATCTATTTTAATATCCTAAAACATCACTTAGCATCAACCTAGGGCCATTGTCCTAACTGAGATACTTTACCCTGTTACAGGTCCTGCCTATAGGTTATTGTTCTTTACCTAGAGCTTATGAAGATAATAATAGATTATGAATAAAGTTTTTATAGGTTTAAATCATCATTTTTACCCTCAAATCATTCTAAATGCACTTTGGAACTCACTTGATTGAGTTTTCTTAGAGGACTGAGAATCTCTGCCTGTAGACTGTTGTAGGTGTCTATTGGGCTTCAACTGAGCTCAAACATGATGTGAAAAGATCTGAATTGAATCCATATTAGGGCCACCTAACACATATATCACCTTTAACTTACTTTATATGGGTTATACACCATCAAAACCCATTTATTAAGTAATTATTTTCTTTTTTTTACCTATTTTGACCCCTATAGGTGTCTATTTTCATAGTGTAGAGACTGGGAGTGTGCATGGGGAACAAAATAGTAGTCTATAATTTTCCTTTTATGATCCCTTGAGTCATGAGTGCCACTTGGAACCACTATAAAAAAATTTAATTATCTATAATGGTCAACCTATGGTACAAGTTCACTTTTGGATCCAAGTTCTATAGATATCAATGCCTAATTTTAGTGGTTTTGTAAGTAATGTTAAGGTGTTAAAATTCCACATTACATTAAATTTATGATTCAAATCTTTGGAATATATCTTATCTACATTATAAGATATAAAATTTAATTATTTATATTATTTTAAACCCTATGTAACATCATTATAGGAGGTTTACAAGAACCCTTTGGACCTCTATTTTGAAACTTTTGGGAAGAATTCAACCTCTTGTCTCTTCAAGATAATCACACACCTTTTAGTCTCTTTGAAAATTAAAAAAGGTTTAAAAGTTCAAATTTCATATTAAAAACCAATATTAGGCTTCCTCCATGCTTTAATCCCTCGTACAATAATCCCCAAAGCTCTGTCGGTATACCTGTATGTGAGTATTCTTACATACATATAGTAAAGCTTATCTACTTGTCATGGAATGAGTTAAATGCATTGTCAATTGATTTAAATGGTCAAATTCCTCTCTCCATACCCTCAAATGAACCTTTCACCTCTTTAAAATTATTTAAACCAATACTAAGGCTCTAATGATGTCATCATGAAATGCCTATAGGTGAGAATGAGTTGGATATGGATAGTGAGTGTGAAATAGAAGAAAAAGATGGATAAAAAGGCCTCATGGGAATATCAAACCTGCTATCAAAATTACACATGATTGAAAATAATGACCTCTTGAAACAAGCTTTAAACATTCCTTTCAATGTGGAAATCATTTACAAAGACCTGGAATGAGGTAGGAAACATATTTGATGACTATTTTAGCATAGTGAATGAGTTTGTGAACAAATTTGCACCCTTTCCAAGCATCTACATGAACTCTTTACAGATCTTGGTGGCTTGGAAAACTAATATACCTTGATTTCCATTCCATGAACAAGTTGAACAAGCTTATACAAGTAACTACAACTAAAGTTAGGCAAAAAGCTGACAATGGAGAAAGACAAGGTGGGAAATTGCTCCAAAGTATGATGTGATGAAACCAAACATGGGAAGGGGTGATAATTTAGATATTATTCATGTGTAAAATCATATTCTATTCACATAAAACCTCTATAAAATCCCAACATTCTAAAACAAGACAAAAATGACTGTAAATTCACTCCTTCATTCCTCCTTACAAACTAAGTTTGTTGGCTCATAAAATCAAATCCAAGTGTGAAACAAATCATGGATAACATGATATAAGATATTCAACCTCCTTAGTAACCAATCTCATCAAGTTAATTATATGGACTTTCACAAACAAGAGCAAAAATTTTAGGGTGCATAGATTAGTAAGTAGATTTTAAGGGTCAACTTCTTAGGAATGATTCATAAATCTCAGACCACCATTCCTCTAAAACCAAACATAAAATGGAATCTGAATAAATTTAAAATACACCCCAAGATCATTTTTCCTAAAATCTCTTGTGCTGACCATACCAAGTACAAACTTGTAGGTCACTTTTGCTTGCCAAGAAAGGTGAAAAAGAATAGACTGATTTTGGGCCAAAAATGACAATTTCAGATCATTTCAAATGTGTAAATTAGCATGGGGAAGTTGAAGAGGCATTGTATGATCTTTTCCCATGTGGTACACTTCCCCATGGGCTGTACAGGTGCCATTTTCTTCTCCTTTCTCGATAAAACTACCTTTTCTTCTGCATAACCTACCACTTTTCAGTTATATCAGTTGATTAAGACTTAAGTGGACACATGGGGCATGACATCATCTTTTTTAACTTTCACACTTCCCAATAAATCTATATAACTCACTAAATGTAGCCTTTTTTACCTCAAAATGACCCAAAATGACTAAAGCAACGAAGGACCAAGGCTATGATAACATTAAATGGCATTAACTAACCTATAAAACACCTTTTTATATAATTTTTTACCCTCTATAACACATAAAGGTCAAATATTTACTTATGGGTGCCCTAATTTGACCTAAATGTCAAATTTGGTCAACAAATTGGTGACTCGTAGGGGTAGTATGCATGTTATACTAACTATACCAATAGCCTTATCCTATCATAGACCAAGGGAGTCAATTATTATTGAATACAAGTATCAATTAATTGCCTAAAACACATAAAAAATCACCCACAACACACCAAACAAACACAAGACAATGTAAGACAAACAAGACTCACATATGTGCATAAGCACTTAGGGAAAGCAAGGAAAACAATAACTATGTACAAGGGGAGAGGAGAAACTTAGTAGAGATTTTTGAGATATATCCCATTGACTAGGATATGAATCTCCTCTCCATCTAACTTTGAGAGTTGGAAAGTATTGTGTTGCTTGTATCGGGTGATAACATAAGGGCCACTCCATAAAGCATCTAACTTTGTGTGTAATATAATTTTAGACCTATCTTCATCCCACTTTATAATAATTTATCCTTATTGTAAACTTATTGGCATGGCCTTCTTATCAAATTATCTCTTTGTTTGATCTTGGTGAGCTCTCATATCTTACATAGCTTGATCTCTTTTCTCCTCAAGCTCCATCAACTCACACAACCTAACTTCCATGCTTTCATTCTCCACAAAATCTAGATAATAAGTGATATCCAAGGGTTTTATCTCAAGTGAAATAGGTATTTTAGATTCTCTCGCATAAACAAGTGTATATGGTGAGTTTCCAATGGCTTTTTTTGGGGTGATCCTATCAGCGCAAAGAGCTATCTTCAACTTGGAATGCCAAGTCCTTTGGTACTCCTCCATTGTCCTCTTTATGATTCAGATTAGATTGTTGTTGGTAGACTCAGCTAGTCTATTTCCTTTTGGATAATAGTTAAGGGAATTACTAAGATAGATGCCATGTTCCAAAGCCCATTCACTTATCTTCATTCTAAGGAAAACCAATGCATTGTCTAAAATTATTATTGAAGAAGCCCCAAACCTTGTCACTATGCCTTCATAGAAGTCTAAAACTAAACTTTAATTTTCTTCCTTGAGAGATATATCCTCCACCCATATTTTAAATTAATCTATAGCAGTCAATACCCACTTGTGATGAGCACTAGAAGGTGGGTTGATTAGGCCTATGAAATCTAGACCCCATTGCATAAAAGGTTGTTATACTTGTATTGGATGAAGAGGAAAGGTAGAAATATTTTTTTTACCATCAAAGATATCAAATTTTTTATAGTTCCTTACCTAATCATGGGTGTCTTTGAATAAACTAACCAAAAGTATCCAGCTTTCATAATCTTAGTAGTTGTGGTTCTTGGAGCAAAGTGACCACTAGTTGTTTCATCATGAAACTCAACCAATATTTTCTCAACCTAATCTGATTCAAAAAACCTTAATAACATACCTATTAAATCATTTATAAATAAAACTCCATCAATAATCACATAAGGAATAGATTGTAATCTAAAGCACCTTTGTTTAGCTCTATCTAAGCCTTGTGAATACTCACCGATTTGAAGGAAATGGATCATATCTTGTGTCCAACTCCTCATGGATGAAGATGAAATTGTAATAGGGTCATAATTAAGTGATAAAAAAACACCTTTTTATTCCTTCAAGTCTAAATTAAGATTTTCACAAAACCTCTTCCCTTCTATTAGCTTGGTTGTCTTGATTTCTACATCATACTCCATCACCTTTGTGATCCAACCAGCCCTTTTTCATTCAAATATTTGATCAAAAATAAGTATTTGACACTAAGATGAGGTACCAATATTTTAATCTTTTTTTAGATAACATTTTCTTAAACTTCTTTAGACTTATAACAATTGAAATTACTCACTTCTCAACATAGATATATCTTACCTCATATCATTATAATCCTTGACTAAAGAAGGCAATAGGTTGCTCTAAGTTTTATTCATTCTATTGAGTTATCATGGTAGAGATTACCTCCTCATTTCCAAAATTATAAAATTTAAATTCCTTTGAGAAATTAATAAGTGCAAGAGTTGTAGCTTGGGCAATGGCTTATTTAATCTCTTCAAAACTCTCCTTCCTTCTTCTTGTTCAAGTTAAGATTTCATCCTTCCTTAACATATAGGTTAGAGTCTTGACTAAATTATAAAAATCATGAATGAACCTCCTTATGAAATTAATTTTCCCAAATAAAATTTATAAACATTTCTTGTGTTTGGTCCAATCCAATGCCAAGATTGCACTCACCTTTTTAGTATGTCTTTAAGACAATTTGTCTTAAATGTTTGCCTTCATGTATAACAAACACACACTTCT
This sequence comes from Torreya grandis, assembly GCA_037957365.1. Lineage (NCBI taxonomy): Eukaryota > Viridiplantae > Streptophyta > Pinopsida > Cupressales > Taxaceae > Torreya > Torreya grandis. The sequence continues at coordinate 1,014,508 of JARHVA010001027.1, forward strand.
TTGGATAAATAGATATTACAAACTCTCTACATCTCTCAAAAATATTGCTAAGTTGATTCAAGTGATCCTTTGCATCCTTATAAAAAATTGTGATATCACCAAGATACACCAACACAATGTCATTTATTAGTCCTTAAAAATCCATATCCATTACACATTGAAATTTAGCTCCATAATTAGACAAACCAAAATACATTTTCATATAATCATATGTACCCTATTTATTAGTAAATTTTGTCTTATATTGATCACTTTCTTTCACAAAAATCTGATTATACTTGGAGTATCCATCAAGGAGAGAAAACCTTTCACTACTTACCACAACTTGTAAAAATTGCTCCATGGAAGGAAGAGGGTAATGGTCCTTCAAGGAAACTCTATTAAAGTCCCTAAAATAATCATATAACCTTATTTCCCCATTCCTCTTCCTAATAGGGACTAAGTTTTCCAACCAAGATGAATGTTTGATAGGAAAAATGATTTTGGACTCAATCAACTTAGTAAGTTCCTTCTTCATGAGAGGTTCAATCTTAGGATTGATTAGCCTTTGTCTTTGCTTGATAGTCTTGGAATTATCATCTATTTCTATGGTATTTTGAGGCAATTTTGGGTCAAACCAATTTATATCACTATATTCCCATGCAAAGACATCAGAAAACTCCTTGCATAACTTAATGAAAACATGTTTCTCTTCACTAGTACATACCTTCCCAAATGTAAGAAATTTATCTTTGAAGATTCGTACTCTCTCATAGTTTTCTTGCTTAGTATACATGATTACCTTCTCTTTTTTCAATTGATCATCATCATTAATGATACTCTCAAGTGTGACTAAGCCTTTAGGGAGCTTGTTTGACTTCAATTGTATAATTTACCCTCTGTATTGTTGTTATAGTTTGGACTAATTATTGGAATAAAACTCATCCTCATCTTATATGAAAAGTGATATTTTTTTGTCACTATCAAATAATTTCCAGTTAGTGACAATATCAGGTATGGAGGGACTTACAATCACCTTGAGATGTGGCTAGTTCTTGTCTTCTCTTATTCCTTTTGGACATCAAACTGATCTCCAATTATTTCCAACCTATTATCATGTTTGTTGTCTTCTCTTGGGATAGATGTGATGTTGAAGGCTTGTAAATCCTCCACAATATCCTACTCTCTATTCTTGTAGGACTTAAGCAAAGATTTATTAGTCACATTTTGGCCTCTTACTTGATTAATAATCAACTCACTATCACCATACACTTGTAACTCTTCCACCTCTTTTCCTATCCCACTCAAGGCCATGAATGAGGGCCTCATATTCTACCACATTAAAATTAAAATATAATTTAAATATAAAAGTGGAATAGTACCTTTCCTTGGATGGAGAAACTTGCCCCAACTTTGCTTATATATCCATTAAATAATAGTTATCATAAACCACCCATGTTTTCACTTGGACTCATTAAATTTGGCATGAAAGAGTCCTCCTCATGAATTAAATATATTCCAAGACCAGATTACTCTATTAATTTTTAAGGATCATGCTCAGAATGTTCATTTGCCCATTCATCTAAATACAAATCAAAAACTCCTTCAAGAGAAGATGTTGAAGATTGATCTATATGAAGTTCTTCCTCATCAATAATGGCATAATTGAAATTTTCCACTTTAGTCATGTGAGGCTCTAAGTGATTATTATGGATATGTTCTATTTCAATATTCACCTTGGTAACATAATTTATCCTAATAACCATATAAGACCAATTGGCTACCAAGTATCTACCTATCTTAGCTGTAAATTCTCTTGACAAACAAAGAGCAAAGTATGGGGGTAAATCTACAACAACCACATCATGAGGAATAGAAAAATTAGGGCAATCATGAAAAATTAAGTTCAAATCCTTGACTACTCCAAAGTTATTTTCTAGTGATCCAACCAATTTTAGGACTCCTTTAGCCATTGGTTCATACTTGAGACCTAGTTTATCCGCTATACATTTGGGCATAATTGAAGTACTAACCCCACTATATATTATAAAATTTTGAACTAAGAAATCATAAATGATTAAATATAGGTAAAAATTATGAGTCTTATCAATTTTATTCACTTTTTCATCAATAGGCTGAGTTCCATTCACAAAGATAATATTTTCATTCCTAGTTGATCCAACTTGCTTACCTAATCCTTGAAATTCCTTATGAATCATATATTTTTATCCTATTATTGTCAATGAATCCCATAATTATATATTCATATGTAACTTCTTCATCTATTCCAAAACATTGATATAAGGATTGTTCACCTTGGAAGGTTCTTTGGAAGCACTAGTACCTTATGGTGTAGCTTCTGAAGGTGGATGTGTAGGACTAGGCCTTACATTCTAAAACTTTTAATTTTATTGCACCTTATGGAATAAGTTATCATTGGATATGAGGTAGGAGTCAAAAAACCTCCTTTATTATCCCCTTGTGTCTCTTAAATATCCCTCTTCTTAGACCTAGTGTTAGAGGACACACTAACATTCATAATGCTTGAATTCCCCAAATGATTGATGACATAAAAATATCCCTTAAAATGATTTATGAGATTAGAATCTGATTGTGTTTTTCCATTATCCATTCCAATTTTCATTCCAATTTACATTGGTAACATAAAATTATAAACTTGAGATGCTTGATTACCTTGCATTGTCATATCTTGTCTAGGCATTTCATTAGCATATACAACTTGGCCTTGATTTTGGTTATAGGAGGGATAATATGGTTTTTCTTGAACAAATATGTTTTGAGTGGGAACAAGAGATTTGGAATATGATGGGGTGTTAGGATTATAACTTTGGTAAGGTATCACTTGAATGATTTGACCTTGTCCTTAATTATTACCTTGAAAAGGAGACATATTTGTTTGCCCAAAATGATTTTAGGACTAATATGGCCTATAACTTTTATTTTGTTACATTTTGAGGGAAAATAATTCATTATTAAAACTTTAGACCAAAATATTTACTTCATGGATCTCATTGGTGTGGGAAACAACAAAATTTTCTTGACTAAGCAAAGTAACCAAGGTAGGTAATGCAACTTGACTAGGAGGCTATAAATCAGGAAACAATGCCATTGGTAGTCTAGGAGCAATCTTCCCTAATTTAACAAGAAAATTCTCATTCTCAACATTAATGGCTATCTCATAGGTATAAATTAGTGTATTCCCACCCATGGATTGAATCATCATGGATACATCACTATTTAATGCTTTTAGATAGTACAAGAAGGCATAATTTGGAGTATGTCTCACAAAGGCTAGGATCTTATCCCATGTTTTTCTAAATATAGTGTTAAAATATTGTATCAAATCTTTTGGTTCCATATTGATAGTAATAAATTGCTCAGCTAGTGATAGATGATTACTCTTCTCTCCAAACCTCTTAGTCAATAGATCTCCTAGTTCATCCAACGAAACAATATAATTTTCAGGTAGAGTCCCATACAAATCCAAAGCTTCACCTTTAAAATACAATGATAATAATAGACACATTATCTTGGGTGATATTATAGGTTAAACTTATTAGGAACTTAGACTTCTTAAACACCAACTCTCTTGAATAAGGATGAGTATTCACAAACCTAAATCTTTTGATAGAATACAAAGGCAATTACACAAAATCAAAGGGTATACCTTTATAAGTATACCTAGTGGTCACCTTTGGAATGGAAAATAGGGACTAATCAGAAAATAAAGATTTAAAAACATTATTAAATTCATCAGGTACTAAATGTAGATGTTCTTATATATATAACTACGCTAAGACTAGCACAAATCTTAGATAATCGTCTAGGACTTAGAGTCCCATCAAGCATGCCAAAAACTATTGTCACTTAGATTTTCACCCCTTTAGGATATGTTTAACTCTCCATATCTAGTGGTACAATGTAAAAATCTCTCTTATTTTGGGTAATAATTTGATGAGATGAATATCTAGAAGGGTTAGTTCCCTTGATGCACTCTTTGAAGTACTTTCTTGCCTATCAACTTTGGATAAAAAGGGTTAATAAAACAACTAAGAAAGCTAAAAAAGTTGATGAAACAATATTTTATTTCCTCCTATTGACTTAAATTATATTACTTAGATAAAAATAAAGCTACTCTTACACAAAACTCACAACACAAGACAAACTATTACATCAATGTTTCATTAGCTAGGTTAAATAAGGTATTTGATGCTTAAGAGGGAAATGAATGATTATTTTAGAGAATAAATTAATAAAAAACTTATAATAAACTTATACACTATAAATATAACACTAACAAATACCTCTAATAATTACTCTTCCGCACACTTGGTGGACAATCAAGGATAATATGCTAGAAAAGATCATCTTATACTAGACAAGACCAACAAGATTGAAACAACACTCAATTGTAAATCATGTAAGTATAAAAATTAACTTATTTTATTTCTTAAAGAGACATTAAAGTATAAAATTTTCTAGGGTTTCACCATCAATCAATGGAGACTACTCAAAAGAGCCAAAAGAGTCAATATTTATAGCCTTTTAGATAAGAGCAAGACATGGGAAGTCCAAAGGTCACTTGGATACTTATAAATCTAAGAAAATAGGTAAAATTTTCATTATAAATATATATTAAATGAACCATGCAATTTTAGGAGATCCAAATGTCCATACAAGTCATGAAATTCATGAAAATTGGCACAAAACTCCCAGTCTTGGCTTTAAAAACTACCTTCATAATTTGGATATGTTTGAACATCCAAAACTAATTAGGGATAGATATTATTATTGGTATGAGATGTATGTATTTAATACATGCCTATCCATACATTGGTTCAAGTCCTAATCATCTAGAATCATCTAAGAGGAAGCCATCACTACCTACAGTCTAAAAAACTCCTCTTTTATGTCACTCCTCACACTTGGCCTCAAAAATAGCATTAATTTTCCATTTAAATACATGGTAAGGAGTTAATTATACCTTAAAATACTATCCATTTCCTTATACTACTCAATTACACCTTAAAAAGGCTCACACTTGGATTTTTCACCCTTTTCACCCTTGTGTCCACTATGCCAATTTTGACTGGTTGAGATGAGATCTATAGTTTGTAAATTTATGAGTTTTCCCTTGGATTAAAATTTCCATAATTAGTTACTAAATTTCATTATATTCACCCAAACTTTATTGCATCCCTTAAAACCTCTTATAACTTGCAAAATATAAAAAATGGTCAAAGATGCCATGTTTAGCATGTTGTCTATACAATTTAATACAACTCATCTTGTTGGGATATATCTTGATGAGTCTTCTACATGTTCCAATATATTTCATTTCCAAACTATGTCATTTAGATATCTTTCCAAGCTTGTTTTCTCCATCAGGTCTTAACTAAGGGTTTAGTAGGGTTTTACGTAGTTTTTGGTCTTAAGATTTGTTCATAAATATTTGAAATTATAACTCCCACTAAATGCCATAAAATTTATTCCAAGGAACCCTAATAACCCCTCTCAATTCCTTTGATTCCCATGAAAATCCTTAGTAAAGATATGAGCACTTGAAGTCACCCCATTGAGCTAGTTTCTACCTTTCTTAAATTCTTGAACTATATTAGAGTTAAAATTAGATTTATTATAGGTTATTATACATATAAAAATATAATTCATGTATATTTTCATCCCCTTAACATTCCAAAATCATCTATATATTTCACCAAGAGTTGGAAATCAAGATGGACCCCTAATCGGTTCTAGGTTTCTCAAAGCCTAATAGGTCTAATAGGCACCTTGCTAGCTTTGGCTGTTAGGACAGATCCTTCATGGATAGACTGGTGTATTATTTATTTTCACATCCCATTTGAGCTTAAAAATCCACTACATAACCCTCCAATCATTCTTATTCATCTTCTTCTATCATTCACCAACTAGGCCTAGTGAGAGTTTGTCTAATTAGACTATGTGCATGGGTAATTTAATTACCTTGAGGTGTCTAATCTTGACCTAGTGCTTATATATAATATAATTTACTTCCATACACCTCATTATATATTTATTTATATTTTCAAATCTGCATATCAATCCCTTTACTTATTTTGCACTCACTAGCTCACTTTGCCATAGCTTGATTTTCCTAGACTAGCTAACCTCTAAGACAAAATAGTGAGGTAAGACAAAATAGTGAGGCATATATTTCATTTACAAGGAAAATTGAGTATTTTTTAATTTTTTAAAAGTATTTATTATGATTTATACCATATTATTTAGTTTGATTATTTTATTTAGGTGCCTAACCATCACCAAATGCTCAAAAAAGCCTATTTTCCTACATTTTCCTCAAACCCTCCTAAGTGTAACCCTTTCATGATAAATTAATGATTATATGCTTCTTCAACATTTTTAACATATCCAATTCATGATAATGAAGCTTTTAATTCATCTAAAAACACTATTTTCCTTAGATTCCTCATACTTGGCTATTTAGCAAACATGGTTTCCTAGTCCACAGTATGGATTATTGCCTTTTGGCCAAGTAGGGAAGGAATATGATCACCTCAGTATAATTTTGGGATTATTTAAAATCTATATTACCTATCATGAACCACTTTGTATTTTTTATAACCTTCCCTTCTCTCATTCACAAGTTTGTCTCTTTATTTCACCTTGATGTTCAAGACTGCAACACGGTGGCTATAGGTGAACACAGAGGTTTAAGAGACCCTTTTTAGGTTATTTTCATCATTTTTGTATTTAATGAAGTTACCATGACCTTAATTTATGTTACCACATGTTTTTATTATCACCTAAACTCCTTTTAGATTTCACATGTAATTTTGGGCAAAATTGGGGACTACACTACCTATTGATTAAGACACATTTCTATAGGTGTGTGTGGGATTCAATTGAGCTCATCATGGTGTTTATAGGTCTCTCCTTTAATCCATATATGTTACAAAGATAATTTTTGAATCAGTGATCTCTTTGAAGGTCCTAAAGCATCACTTAGCATCAACCTAGGGCTACTGTCCTAACTGAGATACTTACCCTAATGTAGGTCCTATGTATAGGTTATTATGCTTTACCTAGAGCTCCTGAAGCTCATCATAGATTATGGAGAAAGTATTTATAGGTTTAAATAATAATTTTTACGCTCCAATAATTATACATTCACTTTGGAACTCACTTGATTAAGTTTTCTAAGAGGACTGAGAAACTCTGCCTATAGACTATTTATTGTAGGTGTCTATTGGGCTTCAACTAAGCTCAAACATGATGTGAAAATATCTTAAATCAATGCACATTGGGTCCACTTAACATATATATAACCTTTAACTTACTTTATATGGGATAAAAACCATCAAATCCCATTTCTTAAGTCACTGTTTACTTTTCTTACTTATCTAACCCTTGTAGGTGTCTATTTCCATAGTGTAAAGACTAGGAGTGTGCTGGGGAGCAAAATAATAGTCTATCCTTCTCATTTTATGATAAATTGAGTCAATAGTGATAATTGAAACACTTAGAACCACTATAAAATATTTTCATGATCTATAATGGTCAACCTATGGTACAAGGTCACTTTTGGATCCAAGTTCTGTAGATATCAATGCTTTATTTTAGTGGTTTTGTAGGCAACTTTAAGGTATTAAATTTCCATGTTACATTGACTTTATGATTCCTACCTTTGGTATATATCTTATCTAAATTATAGGATACGCCCTTGACATATTTATATGATTTGAGACCCTATGTAACATCATTATAAGAGGTCTACAAGAACCCTTTGGATCTTTGTTTTGTTACTTTAGGGAAGGTTTCCCATATTTCAACCTCTTGTCTCTTCAAGATAATTACACACCTTTTGGTCTCTTTGATAGTTAAAACAAGTTTGAAATGGTAAAATTTCATATTATAAACCAAGATTAGGCTTCCTCAATGCTTTAATCCTTCACACAAGAATCCCCAAAGCTCTGTCGGTACACCTATAGGTGAGTATTCTTACATACATATAGTAAAGCTTCTTTACTTGTCATGGAATGAGCTAAATGCATTGTCAATTGATTTTAATGGTCCAAGGCCTCTCTCCATACCCTAAAATGAACCTTTATCCTATTTAAAAGGATTTAAACCAATACTAAGGCTCTGATGATGTCATCATGAAATGCATGTAGGTGAGAATGAGTTGGATATGGACAGTGAGTGTGAAATAAAGGAACAAGATGGACAAAAAGGCCTCATGGGAATATCAAACCTATTATCAACCATCCACACACACAATTGACAAAAAGGACATCTTGAAATAATCTTCAAACATTCCTTTCAATGTGGAAATCATATGTAAACAGCTAGAATGAGGCAAGTAACATATTTTATGACTATTTTAGCATAGTGAATGAGCTTATGAACACAATTGCACCCTTTCCAAGCATCTATATTAACTCTTTCCAACTCTTGATGGATTGGAAAACTAATATACCTTGATTTCCCTTCCATGAACAAGTTGAACAAGCTTATACAAGTGACTACAACTAAAGTTGGGCAAAGAGCTGATAATGGAGAAAGATAAGGTGGTAAATTGCTCCAAAGTATGATGTGATGAAACCAAACATGTGAATGGGTGATCATATGGATCTAAGGAATGTGTAACATCATATTTTATTAACATAAAAACTCTAAAAAAACCCAACATTTTGGAACAAGGTAGAAATGACTGTAACTTCACTCTTTCATTCTTCCTTGCATACTGAGTTTGTTGGCTCATCAAATCAAATCCAAATGTGAAACCAATCATGGATAAAATGAGATAAGATAGTAAACCTCATATGGAACCAATATTATTAAGTGAATTGTATGTAATTTCATAAACAAGATCAAAAACTTTAGGGTGCATAGATTAGTAAGCAGATTTAAAGGGTCAACTTCTTAGGAATGGTTCATAAAGCTTAGACCACTATTCCTCTATAACCAAACATAAAATGAAATATAAATGATTTTATAATACACCCCCAATATAATTTTACCTGAAACCTCTTGTAATGATCATATCAAGTACAAACCTATAGGTCACTTTTGCTTGCCAAGAAAGGTGAAAAAGAACAAAAAAGTTTTAGGATAAAAATGACACTTATAGATCATTTAAAATGTGGAACTAAGCATGGTGAATCTGAATATGCATTTTATGATCTTTTTCCATGTGGCACACTTCCCCATGGGCCATACAAGTGTCATTTTCTTCTCCTTTCTCAAGAAAATTGCCTATTCTTCTATACAACCTACCACTTTTTAGTTATGTTAGTTGATTAATAATTAAATGGACACATGGGGCATGAAATCATCTTTTTTAACATTTAAAATTCCCAATAAATTTGTACAACTCATTAAATGTACCCTTTTTACCTCAAAATGACCCAAAATGACTAAAATAACTAAGGACCAAGGCTAGTATAACATTAAATGACATTAATTAACCTATAAAACACATTTTAAAATAATTTTTGATCCCTTAGAACACCTAAAGGTCAAATTTTTACTTAGGGGTGCCCCAATTTGACCCAAAAGTCAAATTTGGTCAACAATTACTAACACCAATCTAGGTCACATCAACTTAGATGAATTTTGGGAAAGAATGAACATAGTACATAAGACATATTTTCGTCAAAGTATTTTTGATAGTGGATTAGCATAGGAGGTTGCATTCATAATGTCTTTATAGTATCTTGAGTTAGTTTTGATTGTGTCAAATAATTATAACTCAAAGACAAGGGAGGTAAGAGATCCATAAAGGGAGTTGGTAGTGAGATTTTTTCCTGAGCAAATTAATAATGTTTTTTGCCTAATAGATAATGAATCCTTTGTGAATATAAATTTTGAGTCCTCCTAAATATTTTGGGATGATAATAGTATGGAGTGTGCTAAACAATTCAATAATACATGGTTGACTAAGCCAAAACTTTTCTCCATTCTACTTCCAAAAAATCTTGCAAGATCTGATTTCAAAAATGAGATAAGTGATATTATTACATCATTGCATAGGATAGTAGTAAATCAAATGGTAAATAAATTTTAGACATGGATGTAAAAGTTCATTTGGATCATCCTCAAAAATAAGCAATATATCAATTTGGGGGTAGTTGATCAGCGATGCCATTCACAAAAAGCTCATGGAGGTAAGAGTCACGTCAAAATTTTATATGACTTTGTATCTTGTTTACACTATAATAAGTTGAATATATTTTGATGAATTACATATAGTACATGATTTTGAGAAAGCAATTGTCTATGACTTATATCCCCAACTAGCATTGAAGGAGAATGCTCATCACTTCCAGAAGGTTAAATGATTACTTTGTTCATTTTATCATTTAATTATTTAAGGAAATATTCAACATGAGAATATTAATTGTATCCACTATAGAGATAACAAGATGAGAAACTTGGTTCATGCAGTTATAAACCTTTAGTTATTTGAGAATTGGTGGTTGTGAAGTTACTCTTTATATGCCCCAATGATATGTCAGTGATAAGTGGGCATTTATGGAATTAGAGAGACAATGTGATAAAACACACAAGTTCTTAATAAACTAATATAAAATAGGGATCAAATTTCTAATCTTAATTGGAAGGTATACTTTCCCTTCATTGGTAAAGGCTAAGGTAGTTGAACAAACATGTCTTGTTATAACCTTAGGAATTTTGAAAGCAAGTTTTCATTTGATAATAAGGGCCTAATTGAGCACAATATTGGACCTTTGTATCAATATCTTCCACATTTTGAAGACTACTAGATGAATTGTGATAATGAGAAAGAAATGAGTTTCAAGGACTTTTCATGGTTTATTGTGAGATAAATAGTCAAAATTGGTATAATTAAAGTGCCAAAGTAGTTGGTGGATGATGAGGTCACATTAGACCCCATATTTGAAAAAGAAAACATCATGACAAAGTCATTTCTTATAGTACATTGGGACAAAAGGAAATCTAATTCTCGTAGAAGTAGAATAAAAGTGGTACTTGATAGAACTCTTAGGTGGTTGAAGAGTAAGGGAGTGGATGTTACAAACCTTGATTTCCCTATAACTCCTAAGGAAGATGAATTTGGTAGATTCTAAAATCAATAAAATGAACCAAAAAAGATAGATGAAGCAGGTCCTAGTGGAGGACCCCTGATGATAGGAGAGGCACATGAATCTAAAGCTATACAACAAGACATTCAACCACAAAAGACTATCAAGATAAAAATAAATAGGTTAGGTGAAAATGTCTCTTCTCCTAAAATTCCAATTCTTTGAAAGGTTCCACTTGATAGTTTTTCATTTTCTCAAGAACTAGTAGAAAACACAACTTAGTAATTCTTGGCTTTAGATGATACAATGTTCCCTATGTTACATACTTTCCTATGATGAGTAACCTATTGTAATATTTCAATGCTGGATTGATTGATTTCTTATATTTTTTATATTATCGATCATCATCGATCATCATCTATGTTATATTTCAATGCTGGATTGATTGATTTCTTATATTATCGATCATCATCTATAGTTGTGGAAAAAATCATGTGTGCTTGTGAATAATCTAACTAGTTAGAATCTACATATAATCATCATCTTCAGCCATAATGGCATAGTTAAAGGCATGTGATGCCCTTGAATAAAAATGGAACATAAAATAATTTAAACAAATTCCAAACAATTTTGATGTGGAAAATTTCTTATTTTGATTATAAGAATATTAAATTATAAAATAATTTGAACTAAATAACATAATAAATCATCTCTTATAGGTCAATGGAGATCCAATAGACACACCATATATCTTTGACTCATATGACCACCAATGTATAAATCATTTAGCTAGTGAATTTTTTTATGGATAGAATTGAAGGCACAAAGACACTTCATGTATAGGTCAAAACTACATTGACCACACATAAGAATATGATGGACAAGCTTCCATAGTTGTTCAAAAGATCTTTGCTAGATTTTGAAATTATTAATATGGATTTATAGGCTATCCATGCCTTGTATTTATATATGGATGCAAAAAATCAATCAACTTCAACACTAAGGGAACCACTAACACCTCCTTAGGGCACTCGATCTTAGTCTTTGAAGTATGCACTAGTATAAACACAAATGAGACCTGTTTATGTGCCACTTTTGATATTCACTACTACAACTACATTAGTAGTTTTTGTCATGACTCCAACAACGTATCTACTACAATGGTTCCATCTTAAGTTATAACTCAAGTCACAACTACAATTCCATCTACTACAACAAGCTGTAAAGTCCACCTCCTAGTATTACCTTATCATTACTACTATAGATATAAATATGTATTTTCATGTTTTAGTTAAGTTATAACTATTAGTTCATGTTTTATTTTGCATATATATAATGTATTTTAGCTGAATAATTTTATTCTAGGTAAATACATTTGAACATGCATGTTTTTCATGGTTTTGACACACAACTATATTTCTAGATATGTAAATTTAGAATTCGCTTAGAGGATGAGGCCTTCCCTTCTCCAAGATTATATGTATTTGTATCCTCCCTATCCCAAAGGGAGGATAATTTTGTTTATTAATATTAACAGGAAATTATATAAAATGTTCTATAATTAACCTTGATGTGCAAATCTGATTCTTCTCCAAACCTATGAATATTTTAATAAGTTCTATCATTCTGATATCTTAGTCTTTTGGTTGTGTATAATTTTTATGTTCAATACAATTATTCATATTGAGATATTGTTAATTCAAAGGTCTTTGGTGTATTAATCATAATCTCCCCATGCAAATGCAATCATACAAATGCAACAATGTTTGATTATATATTATTTAGTTTACTATATTCTTGTTTCCTTGGAATACTAATTGTGATTTATTATTGGTGTGCTTACAGTAACTTGTAATAAACATTGGTCCCTTATTGCTTTTCCAACCCATAGTTCAAGATATGGATTAGAAAGGTTTCATCTTATTTGGTCCACATGCCTTCTTTTTTGCCTTACATTTCTCTCTTTTTGAGTTTACTTTGGTCAAAACCCCATTAGGTTATATCCATCACCTATCAACCCATATCAAGTATATTCAGATTCATCCATAGTCAAACCATCCTAGTAAACAACTACTTAGCTCATCGCTATTACACCAACATGTTGTTTGCAAAACTCAGTACCTCACAAATTGTGTCTAAAAGTGAACTTATTTCATTGATCCTAAAATGTTAGAGGCTTCCTCTTAAGTTTACCAAGTGTGCATAAAACCCACATTAATAAATACTCAGTGTAAAGCCTCTTTCACTACATTTATAAGCAATGTAATTTTTATCTAGAATTATAATAAGAGTATTCACCACATTAGGTCTCCTTAATTCGTACTAGTACACCAATTTACCCACATTTTCATTTAGAAACTTCACTTTATCAAAACATAATGACATCCCTCATGACATAATCACACACAATGTGCAAAAAAATAATTTGAAAATAATTTCTCAATCTCTTTTATCTAACAAAACACTCTAGAAAATATGTTGGTAATGACAATGTATGGTTGACAAAATACCTTAAAGACACACATATTTTAATTGAAATCACACTTATTTCAATAATTTATTGGGTAACAATAATATTTTTATGGAATCTAAATATTCCATTGTCATATGTGATGTGTCATTGAACTTTATACATGTATCTAGTGAAGCTTCTTTGATTCCATCTCGTGAAGTATCTCATCATAGCCCCTCCAATACCTAACTCAACTTGAAATATTTTATTTCTTTCATGTTATAGATGGATTTTCCATTCTCCACCACTACTCCATTTCTTAATTTCACTATGAAACAAAATGTCTCCTCCCACACAAATCATTGCCATACCATATGAAGGAACACACCACCTTATTTTGAATCATCACCTCCATGAGAAATATCATATTATTTTTTATTAATGTCATGTTCCCAAAAGATGAAATAAGTTTAGTGGTAATGGGTTTTTTTTTAGGCGTAAATGATGATTTACACTCTTTCTATTTATAAAATCTTGTTTCACCAAAATACCAAATCACACTACGCCCTATGTAACTTGCATCTTTAGTGTAATTACTAGTGTTAGTATTATTTTTTAGTAATAAAACCCCTTATAGAGTAGAAACAAGTGACCAAAACATGACATCCACATGGAAAATATGAATATTTTATTAACTTCCCAAGTATATATTATTAATGTTTTTCCATGTTCATAACAAAGTATCTAAATCAAATTGATTTATTTTGTGTTTTTATTTATTTTTAAATGCTCAATGCCATTCTAAGTTTAATTATTTTTAAATCAAAAATACATATGTCACATATTACACTAAATAAATAAATAGAGATGATGTTTTCCATGTTTCCCAACTTAAAATGTGTCTCTTATTTTTTGTTGGCTCTTAGAATTACTATAATGGACTTCCTATTTATTTATATGTTTTGATACTACAAATGGGACAATGAAATTATTTTATTATAATTAATAGGTTGTTATATAAACATGTTTGAATTTTTTGTACATATTAATGCAATTTTAAGGGCATATTTATGTTTATTCATAATATCAAAAGATTTATTTCATAGTCAAAGGTTTCAAAAACAATTAGTAGTGGTTTGGTGTTTGATTGGGCAGTGATGATGTATGATATCATCATAAAGGAATTTTCATTACCCCTCACCATCATTGCTCATATTAACTTGAAATATTTCACTATTTACATGTTATAGAAGATATACATGAAAAGTTTAGTGATGTCAATTCTGTCAATGTAATTTGGAGCTTCTACCAAACTATTTTAATTACCCAATAAATGCTTGAAACATGTGTCACCTAAATTAAAATAGGATTTGAATATTAAGCAGCTCCTATAAAAATATAGATAATTCATGACATGTCAATTTTGAAGATTTTAAAACTATTAGACAAAAACTTTGACTACTTAAACTATTTAAAACCTAATTAGACAACTCTAAAACCAATTAGATGAAAAATGGAAAAGGTTCCTTCAATGTAACCACTAGTGCTACCAATTTTAGGTAGTCTATTGGACTTAGGTATAAATCCACACTAGTTTTTGCATACTCTCTACATGTGCTTTGGTGGTTTGATAAAACTCAAATTAGGCACCACCTCTATTATGATAAATTCATATGTGAAGGTTGAAACTATCATACTAAATAATATAAGTTACATCGAAAGGGATATGAGCTTATATCTTAGTAAGATAGGTTTTTTAAAGCGAAAGAGTGTAAATTGATAATTGTGCCTAACTTAAAACCCATGACTGTTGACTCTATCTCACCTTTTATGCACAAAGTGTAAATATATATAATAGTATAATATTTTTATATATTAAATGTTAATTATTATATAATATTTTTTGAACATTAAAAATTAATTATATAATATATATGAATATTATGTATAAATAGTATCATATATAATATACATTATTATATATATATATAGGAATAGTGACAGAGGAAATTATAAAGGACTAATGGTCCTGATACTTAAACCCTAGTGGTGGTATTACATGCTCAGCCATGGAATGAACACAATCATTTAGTAAAATGTGAATGGCCTTAGGCCTTCTCTCCTTGCTTTCGACCATGATTGGTGAGTTGGACTTTTGAATAACTTAGATGCTAGTCTTCCTTTGGTAGACATGGTGCTTTTGGTGGCTGTGTGACATTAAAAATAACTCGACCAAGTCATGTATTTGCACAAAAATTTTATAAAAAGGTATTTATTCTAGTCAAATCCATTATATTTTTGATTTGATAAACCTTATTCAATGCATTAAATATTTTAGTGCTACAGTGATTGATTTATTATATAATCAATCATCAGCTATAGTTGTGGCAAAAATCATGTGTGCTTGTGAATAAGTTATCCATCTATAATCTACATATAATCATCATCTTCAGCCATAGGGGTAGATATAGAGGCATGTGATTCCTTTGAATAAAAACCTGACACAAAATAATGTAAACAACTTTCAAACAAGTTTAATTTATATATATATTTTTTTTAGATATAAGAATATTAAATTAGAAAATAATTTGAACTAAATAATATAATAAATCATCTCTTATAGGTTAATTGAGATCTAAAAAAGACACTATATATTTATGGCTCGTATGACCACCCACTAAAGGAGTTCAATTATTGATGGTTGCCTGTGCATCCACTACTTATTTCAATTCATCAAACTTAAAACCAAGAATAAAAGGGGCACTACATAGACAATATTGTTGGGTTTCAAAATTATATATAGAGGTAAACATGGTAGTTGAATAAATCCATAGTAAATTATGTATGGTACATATCTTATTTATTTGAGTGTAAGATGGATATTTTACTCATAGGACGTGATCACAATGGAATCTATAAGAATTAATGGGTAGATAGATGTCAAGATTATGCCACCAAGTCTCAATCAGATTAAAATATATTTTACCAATTGTGAATTACTCAAAAATAGTCTATCAATCATCAACCCAACATTACAAATATGTAGAAAACAATATGTGAAATGTGATAAAAATCTATGGTTTGTTTGTTTCAATAAAAATGTTTTTGGTGTAATGATTCTTTGGATATTTAATAATAAAATATATTAAAGTGTGTACAAATGTTGTTATAACATAATTTTAATTTTAGAGTAATATGGATATGTTAGTTGGTAGTCTTATTCAATACACTAATAATTAGAATATAAGGATATAAGAATCACAACTATGTAAGAACAATCAATTAAATTTATATACATCTTTTCCAACTAATAAAACTATTTGAATTGGAAATGAATAAAATAGCTAATATTTAGAAGGAATTAGTGAAATTCCACTCTAATTATTTAATTTATTTTAAACTTAGGTTGGAATCAGTAATTCTTTATGAAAACTTATGGTTATAGACACCTAATTTTGGTTTTAGGGTAGTTTTAATTGTCAAATAACATAATTTTAGAGTACTTGTGGGTTCATATTGATATGTGGTTCATATGTGGCTTTGTTTGATCCCATTTATTTGGGTTTTTATCTCTTCTATGATTTCTCTTTCTTATCATTTTTTATGTTGTCTTCTAACATTTTTCCAAGACCATACTAGTACGGTCTTAGATGGATTGGAATGTACCACTACATTAGTCAAATAATGTAGTATGATTATGGATCTTTACATTATGGGCCCTTATATCCTTCCATTTCGGTCTTGCATACTTTGGGTTCATATTTTATTAAATTTTTCTGCATGTTGTGTGTTGGCTTGCATACTATAAGGTCCTCATTTGAATTTTATAATTTAATACATAAACAACTGCATTAGTGCATATAGGATAAACATCATGGTGATATAAATTGAATGCAAAAGGTCAAGAGTGATAATTATAAATCTATATTTCATTTAAGATAATAAATTAGTTTACTTAGAGTAGGATTTGATTTGAAGTCTTCATATTACATTATCCCATTTGTTCATTCTGATTGAGAAGTCATATATGATGAGGGCTTGCACCCATGAATTCATGTTGAATTGTATCGGGTGATAATTTATAACTTGACTAATAATAGGTTTCTAATAATAATGGAGGAATAACATAGATCCCTCAATGAATCCCTCATTTTAAGGTATTTCAAGGTGTCATGAGAAGATCAGGCTTTGAGAAAGAAGATCAATTTCATGGGGATCTGTGTGTAATTATAGAAAATTGAGTGAAGCCTATGAGTAAGGGATCAAGGCCATTATTTTTTTTTAATGAATTATACAATTACTAGGAACATAGTAGTATAATTTTGGTAGTTCTAAGATAGGAGCTACATGGACCTTGTTAAAATATGAAATTTATCTACTTGTCAAAATAATTATGTTTTGTTCTTCTTATTCCTTGGTGTAATATGGTAAAGTGGTTTTGAATCAACAATGCACCATATGAAGCAATCAAAAATATGAAATTCATAATGAAAAAAATAATAATAAATAGTAAAAATAAACCTAGATGTAATAAATGAAGGTTATAGAATAATTAAAATTGTTAAAGCTAGGGTTATAATAAGAATAATAAATTATTTAAATTTATTATACTTTACAAAGCTAAAAAATAGGGTCAAGAATCAAGGCAGTCAAAAATTTAAAAAAAATAAAGAAACTGATAAATTTGAAAATTTGACTAGGATTTGAATGCTACACACCTTAGTTAACCATGTGTAGACTAGTACACTCTTATAAGTTGTGTCCTTTATTGAAATAAAATTGATGACTCCAAACCTATACTCATTGGCTCCAAAAATCTCACTTAGTTTGTTATAATTTGTACATGTCTCTTGGAAATACACCTCATAGCTTGAAACCCTATTCATCTCATGAAACCTTGCAAGATTTTTAAAACAAGATTAAAAATTTGGGGTGTTGGAATAGTTTGAAAACAACACTCTATGCAATTCAAAAAGTAATATGATACAAACCCTAACCTTCATATGACTTTTCACTACATGAATAATTGGCAATTCTAAAATATAAATATTCCAAAGGAAATTTTTTATTTCAAATAAAATTTTAGACTTATACTTATCACTTGAAATTTTATTGGAACTCTTTATTTAAAATTACTTCATCAATATATACTAACAAAATTAATAAAAAAACACATGAGAAATAAGGGAAGGGTGAAATAGACACACAAAAACAAGGTACCAAGTGTAGAGTAGTAAGTTCCTGTCAAACCAAGAGCATAGATATACACTCATAGTTCAGCCAAGATAATATTTCTATGATCTAACTCAAATAATATTATAATAATATTCTCTTGACAAAAGTGAAAAAATAGGAAACTTTGGGGTAAACTAGGAGAAAAAGGGGGAAAAAGAAAATAAGAGGCAAGGAAAATTCACTAATAAGAGCCTAATTTGGGTTGATAATTGGCATCTAAAAAATCATGCTAAATCAAAGTAAACTAACACCTAAAAATACCTTGGACCAAAATTAGAAGTGTACATATTTCCCCACTTTGATGCATGTGCATACATATATATCAAAGTAAAATAAACAAGTGTACCTGGGAGGGATCATAGAAGATATTGCATATAAAACCTATATGATTTATTGAATTCAATATAGGAAATGATAATTATTTTAAATTCAAAATGAGGAGAGAGGTTACCTTATATTAATGTTAGTTTTTTAAAAATTAAAAATACAAAGAAAATCCTATGATCCTTGAAATCTAGTATGATCACCATGATGACCACTATGGAAATCCATAAATATATTGGAACAAACATCCATGCTTCTATGAATGGACCATAAAATATGTGTACTTGTAGACACATAAATTTGGTATCATAAAATTGGTAATATCTATTTTGATCTATCTTTGAAATTGTATATGATATTTATGAACTATATTGCACCTCAATCTTGTACACTTGGCAAACTCACACCTTGGTTGTTTCTCTTAGTTATATACCTTTTATAATTATACATTTTCACATCTACTTTATCTTATGCCCTTTATCCTATATTTTAGTCAAAATAGTCTTATGTTGATGACTCAAGCCTTTCATCTTGCCTAGAATGCTTAAAACCTACTCATCTTGCACATCTACAAGTTTTGGACATATACCTACTTTTATACTTCCCAAACACTTACATCCTAGTCAAACACCTATATCAATGCAAGTGTCTTATTTTGACATAAGTGTCTAATGCCCTAAATACATCTAATTTTTAAATTAAATTTATCTTAAGGCTTGTCTAAAGTGTTATTATGTGAGATATTCTCCAAAGGGATTGGTATAAATATGAGATCAACCCTAATTCATTCCTCATCTAGCACAAACCTAGATTCATACCAAAGAGCATGAAATTGAGAAAATATTCCATATTTTATGTTATTTACATATCATTCATAGGTATAACACATCTGTAGGTTTGAATTATTGAAGGAGTATCCCAAGAGATATATTTTCAAAATTACAAATTAGGTCACTATTGTACTTGCTTATCACACATTACATGATTCACACACAACACAACAAATAGGGGAGAAATACATAAGTATGAGGCCCTCTTCAAATTATTTTATATGTAGAGAAAAATCATTGATATATGGGTCTTTAAGGAATCTTAGCACCATGTTCCCACTATCCCATTTTTCCCATACCCACTATGAAGAATTAGGGTTTGATCATTTGACAAGGAGAAACAATCCATGACCTAGATCTGAATACACTAGAGTGAAGGTGATGACAAACCTAGAAACATATAAGTGATCACATCCTATTTTATTATGTATCCCATAATAAACAGTTACATCTAATCTAGACACTAGTATTGATACAACCATCTCAGGCTAATGCATGTGTCCATGGCTATAGATACATTTTATCTAGAATTTGGTGATTATTCCATAACATTCTTCTAATCTGATTCCTACATATTCCAAATCTATATATGTAATATCATCATAACCAATTAAGTATCTTATTTTCATTATCATTAAAATATATATCATAGTTGTATTTTCCATTTTTAGCACATCTCAACATAATAAATTTAGTATATGTTATATCTAACTTTTGTAATTAATTATCATGCTATAGATCTATTTATCACTCTTATGTTTATTCATTCTTTATTCTTAACCCTATCTATCTATAGTAGGATACATATCTAATTTAGGGTTAAACATTTGGTGAACCTGATCTTTGATCTCAAAACCCTATTTATCTTAGGGTTTTCTTATTTATGAAAAAATCTAATTTTTTATCTTCCATAACAAAAATTTTCTATAAAGAATCATTTTTTATTTTCCTAAAAATCATGTTTATTATGGATATCCATGTTAATTATTTCATGTTTTAATACCTTATGGTGGTTGTTACTTTTTATTCCTCATGCATTATTAAATCAATTCAATCTATTAGGGGTTTCCAAATCTACTTATTACAAATCCACTATAGTTTTATATACCCCTTCTTGTTCTAATGTTTACAATGAGCTTTTACATGTTACTATAAAATGCCAAAAGGAATGAATGAAATAACCACCCTTCATGCCTTATTTCCACCTAATATAATAATATTACTGATAAAAATACACTCTTAGACTTGCTCTACCATTCATCCCATTACAAGGATGTCATTTTGGATGCATTGCATATGACCATAATAACTTGTAATGTGGAACCACCATATGTGTCTTCTATTTTAAATTCCATCAAATAGACTTTGCATAATATATCCTTTAAAAAGGAAGATTTACCACCTCAACATATTATAAATATTTGTTTGTCACTCTGTATCCAAGTGTTTGTTTGTAATAAAATAATAAAATGAGTTCTTGTGGACAATAGTTTAGGGCTCAACATTTGCAACATATTTTTTATCTCCTTAATTGGAATTTGGCCTTTAAATTTGGAACCAAATAATATGAGTATCAAGGGTTTTGATGATATTTCATGAAAATTATTGGGATGAATAACATTGAATATTACCATTAGTCCCTGCACATTACCTACTCTGTGCCAAGTTATGCCAAATGATTTGAATTATAACATTGTTTTGGGATGGCCTTGGATACAAGAGATGTATGCATTTCCATCTAATTTACACACATGCTTAAAATTACATCATCATGGATTCATTTACACCTATATAATGGATAATAATCCCTTAAAACATTGTATAATGGTCCAAAAATAGATAATCCTACCCCATAATCCTATAATCCTAACTTTGCTTCTCAATATTTACTCAAATTGGGTACAAAGGATGAGGTTTGGATAAAAATGAGCAAATAATTGCTCAGCCTATCTCTCCTATAAATAATACAAACCATCAAGGCTTGGGTTTTTTACAAAAATTTAAAAGTCACAAGCACAATTCTCATAATACAACTTGTTTTCAAGAGGCCAAAATATAATGTATGCATAATTATAAAACTAAGATCCAATTGGTCAACCCTCATGTGATCAATCAGAATGATTCCTCAAAAAAATTTAGAGTGGATGGATTCTCCAATGATTAAGCATTACTAGAGTACTTAGGGGCATATGGATATCTCCCTTCCTTCTACCATAAGAATAGGTTTCCTCATGCCACCTCTGTTCATGCTTACTTGGGTGAGGGTGATGATACTAATGTCCAACATGATGCATTGAACACTATTCAATACACTATTTATCACATAGATATCTAATTTTCTAAATTAATAAATAAAAAAATATAACTACAAAATAGACAAAGATCCTCAATTGGTTCTACTTATTGCAATGATGTAAGATGATGAAGGAAAATCCTATTGACAAGTCCATGATTTTTCTAAATTTTTTACTTGGGATTATTCATATATTCCTAGGATTTAGCCATCAATGTTAATTCATAGTATATTATTGTAACCACAAGTAAAGCCAATTAAACAAAATATTCATAATATGCATCCTAAAGTGGCATTATTGGTAAAAGATAAAATTTAGAAACTGTTAGATGTGGAATTTATAAAATCTATTTCACATTCTGATTGGGTGTCCAACATTTACCTATTACAAAACCTAATGGTGATATTCATTATTACATCAATTAACATGATTTAAAGAAGACTTGTCTAAAATATGATTTTCCATTACCTAATATTGACATGACTATCTATTCTACAGCTAAATATGAGACATTTTCATTTATGGATGGCTTTTTCAGATATAACCAAATTAAAATTAACCCTACAAATCAATAAAAGACAACATTTGTCACACTATGTGGCACATTTTTTCTATGGTAATGCCTTTAAACTAAAAAATATAGGAGCCACATATCAAAGGGCCATGACTCATGTTTCATGATTTTACTCACAAAATTATTGAGGATTATGTCGATGATTTAATTAAAAAATCCAAACATCACCAAGACCACACTACTAATTTATGAAAAATATCTGAATGCTTACAAAATTTTAATGTTCAATTAAATCCCCAAAAATGTGTTTTAGGAGTATGTTTAGGAAAACTCCTTGGGTATGTTATTTCTCAGTGAGACATCAAAGTTAATCCAAAATATATAAAATCAATTATTTAAATTCCACAACCAACCAATTTAAAGTAGTTACGATGTTTATAGGGAATAATTTAGGCTATTTGGTGCTTCATCGCTTAGTTGGTTGATAAAATGATTTGTTTCATGTGTTTGCTAAAAAAGATAAAATTTATATGGGATGATATTTGTCAACAAAGTTTTGATAAAATTAAATAATATTTATCAAACCCACCAGTAATCATGCCTCTTATTCTGGATATATAATTACTTCTTTATATCTCAGCACTCATGAGGCCACTAGGGCCCTATTAGCACAATATGATGATCACAAAGAGTGTGTAATATATTATAGCATTCATTATTTGTTGATTATGAATGTAAATATACAATAATGTAAAAATTATGTTTATCTTTAATTTTTATACCCAAAAGGTATGAAATAATTTTCTAAATAATGAGGTTCGTGTTATAATTAAAGAAGATCCTTTAAATTTCTTTATGAACAAAATATATCTAACCAGTCGTATTACAAAATAGGTGATGCAACTTATAGAGTTTGATCATAAATTTGTATCCCAAAATTTAATAAAAGGTCAAGTTGTAACTAATAGATTAGCTAAAACTCACTTAAAAAATCCTTTTTTGCTCACAAAATCTTTCTATGATGAGTTTGGGACATTAATATATATTCCAATCCATGGACAATGTTCTTTGATGGATCCAGATGTAGAATAGGAGTAGGTGATGGCATTGTATTTTGTACCCCTGAGGGTGAATACATGATTTTTCCTATAAATTAGCCTTTTTGTACACCAACAATATATCTGAATATGAGGCCTTGATAATAGGGCTATTTATAACACACAAGCTTCATATAAAGGACATTAAAGTTTTTGGTGATTCTCAATTGGTTGTTAATCAAGTTACTAATCATTATTAGGCCAAAAAAGATCATATTATACCATGTAAATAAATGGTGGATAAACTCATAAATGCACTTGATACATTTTCTATTGATAATATTCCCTATAAATATAACCACCATGCAGATGCCATGGCAAATATGGAATCATTGATGCCTTTTGATATCAATGATGATCACATAGACTTTACTATATGAAAGTTATAATAACCTTCCATTTCTTCTAATAAAATGGATGTTTTAGTTTTTCTTGTTATTACTCATAGTTATACAAACACAAAATGGTACAATGATATTTATAATTTCCTCTATAGATATTATATACCAAAACACTTTACACATAATTATAAGCATAAAATATAACATAAAATACTTCATCAAGTTATTATTGTAAATGATTTTTTCAAATGATGTTTTAAGGGATAATTACTTTGATGTTTAAATAAAGAGGAAGCCCACACTGCACTCTTAGAAATGCATGATAATGGCTATGGTGGGCATTTCAATAAATAGTCCATGTCTCAAAATCTATTATGCCAAGGTTATTATTGGCCCACCATTGAACAAAAATCTATAAAACATGAATGATTGTGTTTATAATGCCATAAATATAGTAATTAAAATCATTCACCTATACATGAGTTACAACCAATTATTTTATCAAAGATTTTTTCCTTATGGTGTTTTGAATTTATTGGAAAGATAAATAGGAGATAATATAGTGGACACAAGTTCATAATAATAACTACATAATATTTTACAAAATGGGTGGAAGCAATTCCACTTGAGTTTACCATAGGGGATGACATATGAAGGTTTTTTATGACCAATATTATTTCCTATTTTATCATACCTTCAATAATTATTTATGATATTAGAACATCATTTAAAAATAAGACAATAAAACACTTTTGTAGTAAATACAAAATTAAACATACCTTTTCTACACCTTATTACCCTCAGGGTAATGGATAGGTAGAGGCAACTGATAAGATTATTTTCAATATACTTGGTAAGACATTTAAACAATATAGTATTGATTAGCATTAGTAGATGGTGTATGCTTTATGGGTATACTACACTAATGTTTGTACACATATCTAGGTTACACCTTATTATTTGGTATATGATAAAGAGATAATTTTACTAATTGAGTTTGAGATATAGTCCTTGCATGTTTCTCTCAAAGACATCATGATGTATAATCAATATTGTGAAAATAAATTTCATTAATTAAAACAATTGAGTGAAAAACAAATATAAGTTGTTGAACACATACGATTTTATCAAGATCAGGTTAAATGAGCATATAATAAAAGGCTTATCCATGTGAATTTATTATGGGTGACATGGTACAAAAATAAAATCAAAATAATACCAATGTAGAAAAAGAAAATAAATTAAAGTTCAAACCAAATTTGTTTGGACCATTTATAGTTACAAATAAATTGAGAAAATGTGTACACCACCTTGTTACACTTGAAGAAAAAACTCTAAAAATCCCAATGAACATCATGCACTTGTGTAAATATATTACATGAGATTCTTACAATATTCCAAATATATACCAAACAAATAAATAAAATGGCATCTACATATTCTATTTGCTCCTTGACATCTATGTGTTAGCTCCATGTTGATGGATAGCATCTCAATTACTTATACATACATATGGTTCACACTTCTATTTTAGTTTTATATAAACATACACAGATACATGATCTATGCACTTTTAGATGTTGGGCTTTCCCTCTACTCATGTAATTAGGAAATTAGGGGTATCCAACTCTATGATTATGATACATCTAGGTTATATCATTTTATGGTCTCTCTACATTATTATCTTTGAGATAAAATGTACTTACATGTGCCTTTATCCATGCTTATATCTTATACAATGTACTTGATATTTTATTTACTTGAAATTTTTTGTTAACAAATGTGAGCATGGGCTACTATGATATGTTTATATTGGTTGCTTATATTTTCATTTATGTAGTTCCTTGAGCATCTTGCCTTGTTATTATCTTATTTTTTGAGCATTTGAATATGATCCATTATTCATTCCCCCATTCCTTTGTTTTGATATTTGACATTAAATATGTCATTGCTTGTTTTATATACATTTGAATATGTTATTCTTGTCTCTATGGACATTTGACTAAGTCTTATCCATTTGATTGTGCAATAATTGAACATGCCCTTTATTTTTATTTTCAGTATCTTTAGACCATTTTATTTTGATTTTATTTTGAGTTCCCTTATGTGTGTGCTTAATTGCTTCTTAATATTGTATTTTTACTATCTAGATGTTTCCATGATCTTTATCATGCATATTAGGCCTTGATATGATCACACTCTATGCACTTCAATGATACACTTACCTACACATGTTCACATATATACTACATGGTTCATTCATAGTTATATAGTTATCTTATTCTTTTAAGGTGAGGTAGCTCTAAGTTTCTATCTTACCTCACTTCAAATCAGGGAATATTAGTGGGGGCATATAATAGAGTTATGGCTTCCACACATTTATAGTTTCAAATTTGGTGGGGGCATTATTTGGAAACATGTTCTTCACACTTAGTATGCAACATACCTAGATTACAGTGGGGGCATGTCTTAGAAACATGTCCTCTACATTAGAAATTATATCACTTTTTAGTTTAAGATTATAGTGGGGTCATGCTTTGTAATCATGTTCTCCACACTTACATAGTTTCAAATTGGCCAAATTGCATAGTTATATGATTTATATACACATTTGTGGCAGAATTCTATACATTACTATTGTTATTATACACAGTTTCAGCATAAGACATATCTAAGGTGTATATGATATGAAATGTGTGCCTAATATTGTAAAATTAAAATATTTTTAGATTCAAAACACTTTTCAGGACTATCACCACCCACCAAGTTGGAATTTTATAGAGTATATTGAGCCAATCTTTTGTAGTATTTAGTTCTATTTTTGGTATGGTTTAGGTGATTAAATCACTCAATCTTCCCAAGTTTGTAGGTTTTAATTGATTGTACCATCCAACCTCACTAGTTTGATAGTGTGAGTTGACTTGTTTCACTCACACTCACTAGGTTATAAGTATGATTGGGTTGCATGGTTGAGCTAGTTTCAATTGCTAGGTAGAAATCCACCTTTTCTCCCTGGTTGGGGGCATTGTCCCTCCTATACCTCTTTATCTATCCTTATATATATGCACTTTCAATATTTATATTTATCATAATTTAAATTTTATTGATTCATAATGATACATTTTTCAAATGAAATTGATAAAAGGAAAGATAATGGGATTGATGCACATGTGTGATCTTAAAACCTTGCTCTCTTTCTATTTCAATCATTTTAGTACTTTCAATTTTAGATTATATACTATGATTATATAATCTACCATGATCTTGGTTATAGATTAGTTACCAACAAAGCACTCAAGTTGGACTCAAAAAAAGGTAAGGTGTGTTATACACACCCAGGTACACATTCCTTTCTTTTAAACTAGTAATTTCATTATTAGATTGGGGGGGATGTAGATTATATTTATGAATTATATAACACCTCAATATTTCACACTTGGAAAACTTAGACCTTGGCTAATCCTATCAATTATACACTTTTCCCACTTCAACAAGTCTTGCATCTGCTCTCTTATACCCCTTATCCTATTTGTTAGTCCAAAAAGTATTATGTTGATGACTTAGGCATTATATATTTCCTAGAATGCTTAAAACCTACTTATCTTCCACCTCTACAAGTTTTAAATTTGTACCTAATATTTTGCTTCTTACACACTTATGTCCTAGTCAGATGTTAATGTTCATGCAAGTGTCTAGTTCCCTAAATCCATCTAATTTGTAAATAAAACATATCTTAATGGTCAATTTAAGTGATATTATGTGAGATATTATCCAAATGGATTGGTATAAATATAAGATCAACCTTAATTCATTCCTCACCTAGCACACACCTAGATTCATACCAAAGAGAATTCAATTAAGCAAAGCTTCCCTATTTTTTCATGTTTACATAATAGTCATAGGGAAAAAACATCTATAGGTATAAAGTACTAAAGGAGCATCCCAAGAGATATATTTTTAAAATTACATGATGGGTCATTATTGTTCACTTTTTGGTATGGTTGAGGTGATTAAATCACTCAATCTTGCCAAGTTTATAGGTTGGACTTGATTGTATCATTAAACCTCACCATTTTTATAGTGTGAATTGACTTGGTTCACTTACACTCACCAGGTTATAATCATGATTGGGTTATATGGTTGTGTTAATATCAAATGTAAGGTGGAAATTCACATTTTTTCCATGGTTGTGGGCATCCCTTAGATATATGAATTTTTTATATTTATATTTTTAATAATATAAATTTTCATGATTTATAATGATACATATTTCAAATGAAATTTCCAAAAGGTAAGACAATGGTATTAAAACATAGGAGTAATCTTGAAACCTTGCTTTCTTTCAATTTCAATCATTTTAATACTTTCACTCTTGGTTACAAATCAATCACTAGAAAATCACTCATGTTAGATTCAAGTAAAGGCAAGGTGTGTTATACACACCTAGGTACACATTTATTTTCTTTCAACTAGTAATTTCATTACTATATTAGGGGGAAAATATAGATGATATTTATGAACTATAAAACATCTCAATCTTGTACACTTTGAAAACTCAAACCTTGGATATTCCTCTTAGTTATAGACATTTCTTTCTTCCATAAGTCTTATATCTACTCTCTTATTCCCCTTGACCTAGCTCTTAGTCTAATCAGTCTTATGTTGATGATTTAAACCTTAATTTTTTTCCAAAATGCTTAAAACCTATTTATCTTGTACCTAATTTTCTACATCCTAGACACTTGTGTCTCAGTCAAATGCCTACATTGACATAAGTGTTTTATTCTATTGCAAGTGATCAATGCCCTAAATTCATTTAATTTGAAAATGAAATGTATCATAATGGTTAGACTAAGTGTTATTATTGAGATATTCTCCAAAGAGATTGGTATAAATATAAGATCAACCCTCATTCATTCCTCACCTAATACCATCCTAGATTCATACCAAAGAGAATTCATCTAAGCAAATATTCCCTAATTTATCCTACTTCCATATCATTCATAGGGACATCGCATATATATGTCTAAAGTACTAAAGGATTAGTCTAAGAGATATATTTTCCAAGTTATAAGCTTGGTCACTATTATAATTATTTATCACATATTGTATGATTCACACATAAAACAACATGTAGGGGAGAACTACATAGGTTTGAGGCCATATTCAAAGTATTGTCTAAATAGCTAGTGCTCATTAATAGAGGGATCTTTAGGGAAACTTGATACCATGTTCCCATTAACCCATTTTTCCCACAACAACTATGAAGATGAAGACCTAGGATTTGATCATTTGATAAGGAGTAAAAGTCCATGACCCAGATCTAAATTCACTAAATTGAAGGCAAAAATCAAGCCAAAAACATTCAAGTAGTTTCATCTTGTTTTATAAGTTATTTTATATTAGACACCTACATCCAATCCAAACACTAGTGTTGACATAATTGTCCCAAGATGATACAAGTTTCAATGAAAATAGGGGCATTTAATCCAAAAATTTGTGACTATTCCAAAACATTATTCTAGTTTTATTCCTATCTATTCCAGATCTAGATCTATATTAGCATCAAAACCAGATAAGTATATTATTTTCATTATCATTACAATATCTAGCATAATTATACTTTATATTTTTAGCATATCTCAGCATAATATATTTAGTATGTGTTTTAACTAAGTTTTATAATTAATTGGCATTCTATAGATATATTTATCACCCTTGTGCTTGTTCATTTATATATTCTTAACCTTATCTACCCATAGTAGGATCTCTATCTAATTTAGGTTTAAACAAACATACATGACTTGTACATACACATTTGGATCTTTCTCACATTCTCTCCTAACCATTTATTTATCTATGGACTTGGCAAACCTAATTTACTATATTTCATCTACATTATATTAATATTATGTGATTTAATGATCTATTATCCTAAGACTATTTTTTCCATAGTCTATATCATTATTTATTCCTTCCTAGATAGTGTTAGCATCATTCGTACACTACCAGTTATCAATATTGTATGCCTTCATTGATAGTTTCAAAGGTTACTTAAATATATATTTTAAAATTAAAATAACTCCCTTAAGTTACCCCACATGTTCCACATGTTTTTTATGGAGGGAAATTACCCAAAGAGTCTTGTGTTTTGTGTGTGTGTGTGTGTGTGTGTGTGTGTGTGTGTGTGTGTGTGTGTGTGTGTGTGTGTGTGTGTGTGTGTGTGTGTGTGTGTGTGTGTGTGTGTGTGTACATATGTACACACACACACATAAAGTTTAAGACCATTCCTATCTAGAACTCATTTGGCATTGCACTTTCACTTTTAAAAATATACTTACACATCCTTAAGAAACACTAATAAAACATATAAATCTAAAAAACATGAAAGGAATAGTCCCTAAGACAAGTATAAACACATAAATCAAGGTCAAAGTTACGTATTTTCAAGTGTCAAAAACTAAAGCTTTGTATTGCATTCTATCAAAACACTATTTATCACACATAAACATAGGTAGGAGAAATATGTTAAGTTTGAGTCTTATTTAGATTATTAAATATATGAAACACTCAACCAATTAGTGGGGTGTGGTTGGAGTCATCCAATTCATATTTCTAACCCAATTTTATAGGTCAAACAAGTGTGAAAATTGGAATAAGGTTTTTAATTCAAAGGAGGAAAAAAATCTAAATTTACATAGAGATCGAGTGCCGACAATTACTTAAAAAAATCTTGGCATGCAAGCATAATGATCTATGGTAGAAAAACACGCAAAAAAATTTAGAGATGGTTTCAAAATAAAATATAGAAATCTCATCATAGTAGGTGTTTGGGACTTATCGGTAGTGTCCTATTAAATTTTGATACTATATTTCCTGATCCATGTGATTTTAGATCCATTTCAGACTATTTATTATGACTTTGCATAGAAGGAGAGCATAAAAAAAATAAGCTAAGTAATTTGTATTTTTGTCATTTTTAGAAATATAAATCTCAATATCAATTTGTGTTTAATTTTAAATCTATGTAGTTTATGTATTATATTATGCAATATAAATATTCATAGTTTTATGTTTGTTTAGATCACCCAAATAAAAAATGAGCTAAAATATTCTAGTGAATCAAATCATTATTTTAAACATATAAAACCTAGGTTTTCCTTATGGTTTCATCCTTCCTTCTTAGAGTTTTAGACCTCTTTTGCATTAGGGTTCTAGATCTAATTTCTATATATCCTTATAAATCAATAATCTATCTATATTGGATCTAGCCTTCTTGATGTTTCCATGATCATATTATATGCCATCTAAAAAGGTTAGCTCCCTTATATCTAGAATTTTAATTGTTCGGTTAATTTTTGTTAAAATTGAGCATAATAAGTTCCCTTTGGCCCAACCTCGTGTGTGTGTATGCAATCTCAAATGGATAAAATAGATGAGATGTAAATCTATTTTTATTTTACTAATGCAAGTAGAGGAATGTGTTTCTAATGATGATATTCCTAAACATTAAATTACTTGTGAAGATGATAATGAACATAATAATGAATATCATGATAGAATACATCTTGATGAGCTTAATGGTATAGATTCTACACAAGTTACAATACTATCTAATTTTTCAATTCTAATTCATGTGTAAACTAATGACTTAGATATGGTATTAAATATAATCCTAGAGGATAAAAATGCAAAAAATGATAAGGTTTCACATTTGAGGATTAAAATTTAGAGCTCTTTAATGAAACTAATGTACCTTTTAGAGGCATATATTTTATAATAAATTTTCATACCACTAATCCTATTATTGTTATCACTACATCTACACTTATGGTTACACACGTGATGCCCAGTCATAGTGTGGGGGAAAAAAGCTATTCCTCATATTTATATGTCTATCTCATCCCAACATAATTTTGTACCTTATATGATGGTTATTCATGTTAAATCATCTACCTATTACATAATTTACTATGTGTATTACTAAATCATGTTCATAATATTCAAGCTAAGGTCTTATAATTGGAACAAGGTTCATCTAGATCGAGCCATTCAAATGATTCTCAAGCATTATTACATAACCCATTGGCCCTAAAGATTCCAAATTTTCCCTTACCTACATGATTTATGGAACCTAAATGTACATATATGATGGTAAAGGTGATCTAAGATAACATCTTAGAGCCTTTAATACAACATGTTTGAATTATGCATCCAATGGTAAGTTATTGATCAAGTTGTTTCCAAAGGGTCTTCAGGTGATCAGGGCAAAGGAGGAGATCCAATGGACAATCTTATTAATGTGGATTAAATGGGTTATATGTGTAATCAATTTACTAAATTAAATATAATATGAAAGGCATAGTTATAAATAAATAATAAAGAAAGAACAAACTGTATATAGATATAGAACTATAATAGCAAAGTTATATTATGGTAAGGGAAGAGTGTGTTTGTTGTGGGATTGTGAGTGGTTTGGATAGGGTGATGGGTGGGGTAATTTTTAGGGTCTAGTGTGGGTGGAGAGGAGAAATCATGTAGCTAGCTAGAGGATAATCATAGGTTAGAGGGCAAGCTATGGTCAAGAGGCAAGTGCCACCATAGAGACAGACACGAGATGAGGTAGGTTTTATTGTGGTTTTTCTTTTTTGAAATTTTTTTGGTATTTTAATATTTTGGGATAGATCTAGTACATAGGTTAGGGGGAGAGTTAGAGGTGTATTGGTAGGTAAAAGGTGCTTGGAAAAATAAATTAGGTGGGATTTGGGGAAATTAGGGTTTGATTATTTGGCCCTAAAGTCACAGTGATAGATGTCAGTCAAGTTCAATGGACATCACTCAATAGATAATTGGTGTGGGTCAACATGTGACCAATGTCGATCAAAGGGTGAATGTTAGGGGGTAAAAAAATTAAAATATTTAGAGTGTTTTGGAATGTTTAGGTGAGGATTTTGGAAGGTGTATGGGTTAGAAAAGGGTGTATGGGTGTGTGTGATGGGTTTAGATAATTAGGTGGTTATGCTAAGGTATAAAGAGTACAAGTCTTAGTATGGGTAGAGTGGAAGACTTATCAAAGGTTTTGTGTAAGAAAAATGAGCCTTGAGATAGTCAAATAGGGTTTTTTGGTGTGGGTAAGTGTGGGAAGTAGTGAACTTAGTCAACAGTATATGTAGAGTGACTATGGTAGATTAGGTTTGAATGTTTGTTGGTTATTTAAGGTATAAATTGAACTAAGTTGAAAATCTAACCTTGTAGGCAAGGTCTTTATTGACAATGTAGGATCAAGTGTCATAGATACTTGATGAGTTATGTAAAGATATGATTGGGGATGAGTGGGCTCACATGACAGCTATGTGTATAAGTGGTATGCAATACTATCGATGTGTGCCCCATGATACATGTATGTTGGTGGCACTCATCGAGAGATAGGATCCATCCACCAACATGTTCTAGCTACTAGCATGACAGATGAAAATCACTTTGGAGGAAGTACACATGATCCTAAGGTTACCTATATAGGGTTGAATAGTTAAGTTGATTCATGGTGATGAGTTCAACTCATAAATGGACCTATTATATGGGGAGGATGTAGTAGAGGCTTGGTACCATCGTGGGGGTTTCTAATTCAAGGATATATATCGATTGGACATAGAGAGGAAGATAATGATGATGATGTTGATGATAGAAATTGCATGCCATGCATTGCTAGATTTGAGTGGTGAGAGGTATCCCTGGGCTTTACTAGTGTATTAGTTGAGATGCACAATAATCATAAAGTGTATGCATGGACACCAACACTTTTGGTATAGGTTTATCAAGAGATTTGGGGCTATTGAGTGCATAAGTAGTATGGGATGAGTTTATTATTATTACTCCATTATTGAGCTTATGATCATATCACCATTTTTAAGCCATTTGGATTGTCATGGTTTACATGACATAGGCATGATTCAAATTTGGGTTCATGAGGTGGAGGTCAAATATAGATCTTTTATGGGTAGATGGTATGGTACAAGATATAGCATGGTTTAGACAATGATTTGATGCTTTGGTGGATGGTGAAGTCATCTAGAGATAATACATGGGTTTCCCATCATGGAAGTGTTGTGTGCATATACATTTTCCTTATAGAGTTTTAGATGGATATATGGGAGGAGGGAGCATGAGATGGAGTTGATACATTTTGACCACATGCAATGATAGTATGGCTTGGTTTAAGGTGATCCAAGAGTGTTTTTGAGATATAAATGAGAGGATGTAGAGGCACCACTTCCTATACTATAGCCATCAGAGGAGGAGATACAAGCCTTTATAGTAGTTGACGTTGCTAGGGTGACTCCAAAGTATGTTGCTTGGTGGCAGAAATTGAACCATATGAGTACCAATGGAGATGGAGGATAGGGTCCTAAGGTTGGAAGGGGTGATGGACAAGGTGAGGATCTAGGTGAGGAATAGGGTGAGGATGCATAGTTGGATAAGGATGTACCTAATCTATAAACAATAATTACAGAGAGGGATACTTTGAGAGCAACATAGGCTAACTTATAGGCATCACTTACCTCTATGACATAGAAGAGATATGTGGCATAGGGATAGTCAGTGATTAAGACACAAGAGAGGGGTAACTTAGAAGTACATCTATCCACCATAACCAAATAGAGAAACATTTCATATGGATAATTGACCATTGTGACTCAGGAGAGGGATGGTCTATAGGTGTGGTTGACTTTGGTTATAGCTGAGAGGGATGCTTTTAGGTAGGAAGGAGGGTGGCCATTATAGAGTGGACCTTATTTAAGTGGGATGAGAGCTATCATGGGACCACCTTATTCTGATAATGAGATATACTATTATAGTGGAGGTTCTAAGATACTATGAGGAACATGTTACTATTAAGATTCTATATGTGCCCTGGTATATAGAGTATCTTAGTGTAGTGGGTTATGTTAAGGAGCCCTAGTATTGTTGCACCTAGTGGTGGTATAACACCTATATGTGCATAGACAAGTCATATGGATGGAGAGGCTCTGGGGGATAGTAGTGCCCCTACACCATAGATTACTAGCTACCATGATTATATTATGATTTTGATTCTAGCCTACGAGTCGATGTAGCAAGATGTACATATCATTTTAAGAGTGACATGGACATGGACATATATATATATATATATATATATATATATATATATATATATATATATATATATATATATATATATATATATCACTTCATTTGAGTTATGATGTTATTGATGACGATATTATGGCGTTATTCATGATTCTTTATGGGATGCTTATGTGATGATTCATTTTTATGATGCTATGTTTGGGTTATGGTTATATTTTAGCATTTTACTGTTAGTAGGTGTATATTGATGTAATTTATCAAACATTGATATCTATGATATGAGTTAATGATTCCATGTGATCCCATATTTAGATGCATATGTGATTTGGATAACATATTTTGTTGATTCATTTATCTAGTTTAGAAAAAATGATTAAGCGTGTTGTGGTTCATACACGATAAAAATTTGTTATGATTTTTATGTGATAAATTAATTTGAGTTATACTTGATGATAAGAAATATTGATTGGATTCTAATGGAAACTAATGTGAGATGTTTGTTTGATTCATGCACCATAAATAATTTATGATAATATTTATATGATGAATAATTTAGTTGACTTAGTATTGTTTATGAGATTATTGATGTCATTTAGTTGTGTTGATGATAATGACTATGATTTGGGAAATAAAATGTTTTCATGATAATAAAAAAACCTAAATAAATGATGTGTATGAGTGATAAAATAGAATGTGACATAATAAAACACATAAGTGTAATAGAATATTTGGTCTATTTATAATGGTAAAATAAAATGTATATAACACACTTAAGTGAATTATAATTTTATTTTTAATAGTTTGCATTATAGATGGTTAAATATGTTTAAAACCACTTTAACATATAGATTAATTTGGGTAAAAATGTTTATGTAAAAAGAGGAAATAAATGAGAATAATGTTTAATCAATCATAAGACAAATTCCTTGTTGAATATTTGAAAAAGTAGACATGATGAAGAAGAAGGAGACGTGGTGCTCTTTCATTAGGAAGGACCAACATAGAAAGAGGGATTAGCTTATGAACATAATCCCCTTTCATGCTTTTCCTTAGAATTTTTCCGTTTGTTTAAGAAGTATCATGATCATGTAGTGTCAAGTAAGCTCAAAATCCCTTAATTTTTAAAAGGGAAAAATGGGGGTAGGTGATAGGTAGATGGATGATAGTGTAACCTTCTTGTGGGGATGGCTTGTCCCTTTTGTAGGTGACCTTGGAACCATTATAAAAAAGTCCATGTCTTATTTTGGTGTAGACTAATAAATGTGAGAAGTCTACTATTTATTTTATGAAATCTAATTAAAGCTTTCTTTGGGATACATATATTTTATTTTATTTACTTTTTTAAATTTTGACTATGGGTATTTTTTCTGATTTTTATGGTTGATATGTTGGGGAAGATGATCAAAGTAGGAAGCTTACATGTGATTGCTTATATGACAAATTTTTGACTTAGCCATATTTCAAGAGAGTGGTCTATGTTTTGGATTTATGTGATTTTGATAACTATCCTTCAAGGGAGCAGTCTATCTTTTTAAACAATTCTAAATTGTTTTGGTAGTTTTCCTTCAAGGGAGTAGTTTGTAAGAGTAGATATGACCCATTTTGTGTGTGTGTGTGTGTGTGTGTGTGTGTGTGTGTGTGTGTGTGTGTGTGTGTGTGTGTGTGTGTGTGTGTGTGTGTGTGTGTGTGTGTGTGTGTGTGCACTTTTTTAGACATGGACTTGCTTATATAGGCCTAAGTTTTTCCTTTATGAGGGAAAAACCATAGCACAATAAGATTAAGTGATGGGTGATAGATTGCTTAAGAGGTAATGACCATGGGGATCCATCTTATAAGGGCTGAAAAGTATCCATGAGAAACATGCCATGGGTAAAGCCATGGTACCTAACGAGTGTCATCTAACTCTTCATTTAACCAATATTCAATTGGTGTCTTATCAACCAGTGCTGGTGTCAAAAGCTATTTGTAGTAAGGTATGGGATGGTAGATCTAGAAGTCTGCTTATGGGGGTGCTTGTTGATCCTATTCTAACTTTGACTAAACTACTTGATTCATGCTTTTGCTAAAAAATAAAGAAATAAAATCAATCCACTCTTTTGCTGGAAGTAAAAGATCACACTCCTATTTTATGTTTTCAGGGAAAGTAAATTCACACTTCTACTTACAAAATGAAATTTGCTTCACACTTCTGTTGTAAAAGAAAGCATAGAAAAGAAATGAAATAAGATAATGCTCTTTTTAAACTATGAATTTGTTTTGATGTTTTTATAAATAAATGAAAATAGTAAAAAGATTCTAACTAATAAAATAGAACATAAATATTGTACACATTTCTTGATTCCAAGGAGAGTGGGCCCTTGCTCCTCTCAGACTCAGGAACAAATATTAATCAGTGCTAGAAACTTAAAGTATTAATTCATAGAAATGAAATAATTATAGTCTAATTGAAACTTGTATGATTCTAAAAATATATCTAGTTCTTGATTCTCTATTTTTTTAATCTTCTCTCTCCTCTCTTTTCATATTCAAAAGTCTTACACTTT
This sequence comes from Torreya grandis, assembly GCA_037957365.1. Taxonomy (NCBI): domain Eukaryota; kingdom Viridiplantae; phylum Streptophyta; class Pinopsida; order Cupressales; family Taxaceae; genus Torreya; species Torreya grandis. The sequence continues at coordinate 1,052,331 of JARHVA010001027.1, forward strand.
ATACTAATACAATAAACTCAAAATAGGATGCAAAAGAATAGGACTTCTGGTTGATTCCTTCATCCAAAGATAGGAGATTGGATTTCCAAGAGATCCATTTATTTTGATGAAATAAATATTCTATCCTATAATAGTCCTAAAATCTAATTATAAACAAATCTATTAAAAGTAACTCCTTTAAAATAGCAGGCAATTATTTTCCTTATTTGATTCTAGCTGGAATGGTTCTTTCTTATCCTATCTAGTCTCCAGTTTCCCATTGTCCTTATAGAATTCTCTAAATTGACCCTATGGAGTCCATAGAAATGAGCCTATGGAGTCCATAGAAACAAGCCTATAGAGTCTGTAGAAACAAGCCTATAGAGTTCATAGAAACAAGCCTACATATTCCATAGAAACAAGCCTGCAGAGTCCATAAAAACAAGCCTACAGATTCTGTATTTCTGCTAGATGGAGATCAAAATGGAATGTTCACTATACGTCACTTGTGTCTTCTTCTTGAGAATTTTTCACACAAAATATCACTAAAACATGCCATGTATTAGACATTAATGACAAAGTAAAGGTTCAGTCTTTGGTTTAATATAAATAAGACAAATATCTATTTTCAATGTAATAGCTATCTAAGAATCTCATATTTGTATAATATAATATCCTTCGAGAGATGATTTGAAGGAAATAACATGTCAATAATTAGCCATATTTTGAGCTCATCATCTCCCCCAAGCTTTACCTTTTTCAAGTCCCATTTTAAACATTTAGTGGCATTCATAGCTCTAGCTTCTGCTTTCTACACTCTGACTCAAATCATATTCATCAAATTCATCTGTTATGTGTCTATCTGAATTGCTGGTAAATTCCTAATGTGTTTAAATCATTTATTTCCATATACTAAATTTCTCTTCTAATTACAGAGCCCAACTCTGCCATCCTAGAATAGGTATGATTGGCAAAGGGGGTCTATATCTCATGCCAATCCATTTATGTTCTCCCCCAGAGTTGATTACCTCTATTAAAATTTATAGAATTAAGGATGCTCTCCTCATACTCCATCTTAATTTATTTTGGGACATGACCTCTCACCTTTTAAGAGGCACTAAAAGTTGGTCCCATCTATTTACACTTACAGCCATTACTAAATCAAAATTCTATCTTGAAAACAAATCAAAAGAAATAGTACAATCATATAGAGCTTGTAAATAATGTGTTTTAACCTCAACATTTAACAAAGCATAGTTAAAATTTTGTTTGATTAATCTGGGAATAGGAAAGGCTACTCTAACACATAATTATGTAGTCTTAACATGATTTGTATATTATTTAAATCTGCCTTTCCATGTTATCTAATTTTTAAATGTAGAATGTAATGCTCTCAGTTGAACTTCTCCTACATGAAGATTTATTAAAAACTTATTGTGTTCATGATCTCCTAGAATCAAGTCATGCAAATAAAATTCACAAAGAAAATATTGTTGATCAGGTTTAGCACTATAAAAAATTTCCAAAAATGTTGTTGGCTACAAAATTTTGTAAGGAAGATGATAGGAGATCTGCAGAAGCTGCCATCTATAAAATTATTCAAATAAAAACAAACTCTATGCAGGAAAAGGATTCCTACATGCTAAAAGAGTTTCTCCTAATTTTCATGCATCCTACAAATTTTCTTCTAACTCTTGGACTTTAGCCTCTAACTCTTTCTTTTCATTTTCCAAGAGTTTTTTTGAAGAAGTTATATCTTTGTTTTTTTTTTTTAAGTACAGAATATTCTTCTTCAATTTGATGTAGTATTTTCAAGGAAGGAATACCTGGATTCATTGTTTGACAACCATGGTCAACAAATACTTTGGGAGGAGGAAGTGCAATAGTAGGTGCTTCGAAAGAGTTTATCAAATTATGCATTCTCCTATTTTCCTTCTTCAAACTTTGTACATATATCCAAAGGCCAATCTGTTCATCTTCATGTTCTTTTATGATTTCCTCTAATCTTTAAATTTTTACTACATGATCAGTAGATACTATTTCTAATTTCTGCACCAAAGATGAGTTGTGATGATCCTTGTTTTGCAATTAACTGATCAAGTCAACAATGTCAACTATTTGTTGTTGTTCAAGAGCTTGAACTTGAGAAAGATTCAAAGTTAGATACATAATAAGATCATTTAGATTTGATGATTTGCCTTTCACATTGGTACATACAATTTTCTCTTTATCCATTATAGTTTCAATTGGAATAGGTGGTTGTTCCACCATACTTAATTCCTCTATTGTGTGTGGCCTTCCTCTAGATTTGGCTCCTCCATTATGATTGGAGAGTTCCTTTCGAAAGGAATTTCTTCAATATCTGTAGGTGTAGGAATATTCTGATGTATGGGGGAATGAGACACCATTTTAAGACTATCTAAAATATCTGCAGCTTCTTTTTCATCTTCTATTAAAATGAGCCTTCTCCTTCTTTTAGTTACTCTTTGAGCTACACTTGGTTGACTTTTCTTCTCAACCACCAAACCCTTGGTTGTCTCAAGTTCTGTAGCAACCCTCCATCTTAATTTTCTTCTTCCTTTCAAATAAATTGGTTATACTAAAGACTCATGAGGTTCTTTTAGAGACCTTGAAATTTTAGGGTTTTGAGACCTTGTGATTCTTCTTGAAGAAGAAGAAGGGATTTCTATAGAGATTATAGTCTAAGATTATTTTCTTGGTGTTGTTTTCTCAGCTGATGTGGTAGGTAGAGATGACTGTTCCTGTGGTACATTTGGGGTTTCTTATGTAGGCAAATCTAGAATTTGTTGTGCTATATTTTTCTAAAATTCCTCCTAGACATCTTGACCTTGCTAAAGGAAATGATGTTGGATAATAAGTTGAATAAGGCCATGATGCCTAAGAGCAGTAGTAGGGTTTGTAAACATAACTTGAAAAGCACCATATAAGAAAGATGGGAGGTTAATTTTGTACTGAGGGTTTTTTCTCCCATGCTTAAGATGTATTAACATTTTCATGGTGTCTCCCCCTAAAAGACTGTGTTTCCCTTCACAAATGATATATTTAAGTACCCATTTGGCCATAGATTTCCAAGGTTCAAGAAGTGAATTTATTTTAATCCCTTTTGATTTTCCCTTAGAATCTACTAGACATGAAGTTCCAGTCTGCTTATTACCATTAAACTAAATAATTAAATCACTAAATGAAACTTTTCTTGTAGCTCTCATTCCTTCTTTTGGATCTTGTATAATTTAGCTTATGATTTGAGTTGTAACAGGAATAACAATGACTTTTACAATTAGAAATTTAGGGGTGAGATTGGTAATGAATTCACTTACCATTGTTTCATTGAAACCCTAGAGCTTTTCAATGAAAGGTAGCCATCCATTGGCTCTAAACACTGCTACAGAAGCCTTGTCTTTATAAAACTTTGTTGGATCCTTCGGCTCTGATCTTGTCTTTTGTCCCATTTATATGCAGAGTCACAGTTAGCTCAGTTCCTTTAGCTCTAATTAAGGTGTAGACTAGTCTTTTGTTGAATTCAGTAGGCAATAGGCCCTAAGGATTATCTTCTATTAAAGTCCATAGAAATGAAATTGTTCATTTGAATTGCTATAGCTGCATGAGTCCGTAGTGTGGTATGATGATTTGATACAGTTAGGTGCCACACATTTCTATAGAGTGTGCCAACCATTTTATCTCATTAATACAAGTTATGTAAAATGATGACACGTTACATTAACAGTGATAGTGATTCATTACTTCATTTAAAACCCCTTTTTATGATGTCCCATCATTTTGATACTTGATGACTCAATTGATGATATAAAAGTTGCACACTTATCCATACACCTTTTGCGACTCAGTTGCATGTTCTTTCATTATAGCATGTGTCATTTTATTTTAGAAGATTAAAATTTAGGTCATCTCTAGAGAATAGAGTCTTAATCAAATTGAAGATAATTAGTTAACTTAAACATAGATAAATAAAATATATGTCTTACTTACTTTAACCTTAGACGTTATCCTTTGCTCGCCACATGGCCTGCACAAATAGGTTTGCATGGATTAGTTTGTTGCATGGAGATGACCAATCATAGTGTCATGATGAGATTTTCTTATAAATTTTTGTTTTTACCCTTTGGCCAACCATTATTGGTTTTCTAGCCAAAGCCCTTTTTTGCAATGCATAGGCAGCCAGCAAGCTAGTTTTCTGGGTGTGCATTGTCAATAGTGTCCCTAGAAAGATTTTCACTATTGATTGATTTTATTATTATTATTATTATTACTTTTTTGCTGGAGGACTATCAAGGAGCATGTTCCCTAGAAGAAGTAGAGATTTCCAAAATAGCTACTTGATCCTTTAATTTTTGAATAAATTTGTCTTTATTGAGAGGCTTTTGATAGAGCTTCAATCTATATCTATTGACTAACAGAGCTCTTCTACTGTCATCAATAGGTATCAGCTTAACAGAACCATTTTCATAGACCTCTTCAATCTCATAAGGTCCCAACCACCTTGTTTGTAGTTTTCCTTTGAATTTTTGAAATTTAGAATCAAACAATAGTGCCCAATCTCCTTTTTGAAACTTTTGTTTCTTGATTTGTGCATCATGCCAAACTTTTCTTTGATGTTTTACCATTTTATTTATTTGTAGTACCTCCATCCTCATTTTATCAAGTTGATTAAGTTGTAGGAGTCTTTCTTTTTGTAGTTCTTCTAATTGAATTCCTACTTCTATAGTTGTTTTCAAAGTTTGTAATTCAAATTTAATAGAGAATAAAGGCTTCTTACCATAAACCAATTCATAAGGAGAAAATATAGTTATTATTTTCCAAGTAGTATTATAGGCCCAAACAGCTTCTGGTACCTTATCTGTTGAATCTTTTTTGCTGGAATTAACAACTTTAGTTAAAATGGTTTCCAATTCTTTGTTGGTGACTTCAATTTGCCCATTTACTTATGGATGGTATGGAGATGTTTTTATGTGCTGAGTTGGATACACTTGCATGAAATGCTTTATCATATTTGACATGAACTGTGGTCCTTGATCAGAGACTATCTCTCTTGGAGCACCAAATCATTGCATGATTTTAAAATATATGAAATCAGCTACCATCTCCTCTTTTACATGAGTTAATGCTTCCACTTCTACCCACTTGGTCACGTAGTCTGTACATACTAAGAGATATTCTTTTCCTCTGGAAGGAGGATCCACTGGACTGATAAAATCAATTTTACATTTCTCAAATGGTTCTAAAATCAATTGAGGATGAGGGTGTAGAGGCATCTCAGTTGAAAGAGCAGGCTGTCCAATTCACTGGCAAGCATCACAGTGTCTGACATATCTTTTTACTTATTGATGAAGATGATGCCAATAATATCTTGCTCCCAAGATTTTATATATGGTTCTTTGAGCTGAGTAATGTCCTCCTCTTGGTTCATCATGACAATCTCAAATGATATCATAAGCTTCACCATTTGTCACACACCTATGAAACACATGATCATATCTAAGTTAAATAACATTCCATTAATCCATTTAAAAAAATAACTTTCTTTGATTAAATGTTTCTTTTCTTTTTGTGAAAAGTGTAGAGGAAACTTCCATGTGGCAAGGTAATTGGCTATATCAGCAAACTACAGAGATTGTGCTAAAATAGTAAATAATTGTTCATCTAGAAAGTCATCTTCCACTAGTTCTTATTCACCCGTAGTGTTCATTCTTGACAAAAAATCAGAAACCATGTTAGAATTCCCAAGTTTGTCTATAATAGTAACATCAAATTCTTGTAAGAGCAATAGCCATCTAATAATCATACCTCCCACAATTGGTTTGTTGGTAAGATATCTAATATCTGAATGGTCTATATAGACAAATACCTTATAGCCTATTATGTAGTGTCTAAATTTGTTGATCGCATAAATTACAACTAAGAATTCTTTCTCAATTGTGGTGTAATTTCTTTCAGCAGGTGTCATTTTTTTACTAATATAATATATAGCATACATGTTACCCTCTACATCCTTTTATCCAAGAACTGCTCCTAGTGTTGTATTGAAAGCATCTATGTATATATGGAATGGCTTAGTTCAATCTGGTCCTCTCAATACTAGAGCAGTAACAAGTTTAGCTTTGATGGTCTCAAAGGCCTATTGGTAACTATCACTCCATTCGAATGTATTGTCTTTTGTAAGCAAGGCAAATATACGGGTAGCTATTTGACTAAACTTATCTATGAAGTGTCTATAGTAACCAGCATGTCTCAAAAAACTCTTAACTTTAGTTTGTGTTTTTGGAATGGGTAAGTTGGAAATTATTTCAACTTTCTTTAGATCTACTTGAATGCCTTTTACAGAAATATGGTGCCCTAAGACTATTCCTTCATCCATCATCAATAAATATTTCTCATGGCTCAAAGATAATTGATGTTCCTCACATCTGATCAATACTCTTTCCAATTTGGTAAGAGCTTCTTCATAAGTTTCACCATAAATAGTGAAATCATCCATATATACCTGAACACAATCATTTATAATGTCAGAGAATATTGCCAAAACTACTCTTTGGAAGGTTGTTGGAGCATTACAGAGTCCAAATGGAAATACTCAGTAAGCAAAATTTCTCCAAGGGTAGGTAAATGTGGTTTTATCTTGATCTTTAGCTACTACCGTTATCTGGTTATACCCATTGAACCCATCCAAGAAATAAAAATATTTCTTTCCTACAAAGTTATCAAGAACTTAATTGATGAAAGGTAAAGGAAAGTAATCTCTTAATGTTACTTTGTTTAGTTCTCTATAATCCACACATACTCTTAAATTTATATTTTTCTTGGGCACAATTACCAGAGGTGACACCCACTAGGTGTCTGAGATGGGGTAAATAAGCCCAACTTCCAGCAACTTTTGAATTTCTACTTTGACTATTTCTTTTAATGATGGGTTTATTCTTCTTTGTAGTTGTCTAACTGGTTTGACAGATTTTGTGTAAATGTGATGAGTGTATATGCTCAAGTGAATTCCTTTTATGTCATTATAATCCCAAGCAAAAGCCTTGGTATGTCTTTCCAATACTTCAAAGAGTTGATCTTCCTCTTCATTTGTCAACCAACTATTGATGTTCAAAAAAAATTCAGGTAATACCATGATTGGTTTTGTACCTAGGTAGTTGGATTATATTTGATTAAACTCACTAATTAATGAGTTTAGAGGACATGGATGAGGAAGTAGCTTATGAAACATAGTTACATTATCAACAAACTCTTTTCTAGGAGGAATCAGTCTTGCTAACGAATAATGAAATGCATATAAGAAATGAGTTTGATATTGTTCTGCCAATTTCCACACACTTTCTTAAATAAACCTATGATCATATGATGAAGAAGTAATAAAAAAAGTAAAAGTGGAGGTTTCAAAGTTTTCCATCTGACCTAAGAATCTGAAACTAAGGTAGTTTGTAGCTTTTAGACTGGCAAAGTCCATAGTTTCTAGACTGGCATAGTCCATAGTTTCTAGACTGGCAGAGTCCATAGATTCTGGGTATATGTCTCCATTAAATTATTCCCAAGTGTTTTTTAACTATGATCATGGATAAGGAAGAAATTTTATTTAATGTGTTGTCTAATTCATCCACCCAAAGTTTGTGTATGAAATTTATTGATGGTTTTACAGGGGGATACAAGCAGATGCATTTGAATTTTAACCCATTGCAAATGGTCATGTCTCCTGACCTGAAATCAATTAATTTTGCTATAGTAGCCAACCATGGTCTACCTAGGATTATCATATATCTTATATTCTTTTTTTTGGGTTGCAAGACTATAAAATCTATTAGATATTCCCAAGATTCTATTAACACTTCAACATTTTCTATAGTTCTCTCTGATTTTGTTATCGATTGGTCCGTTATTTGTAGAATAGTAGTTGTAGGTTATATTTTCATAAGGGATAATGCATGGAGAGTATCAATTTTCATGACATTTATTGTTGCTCCCAAATCTACTAAGATGTTAGGAATTTCTTTTCCTCTGATTATGACTGTGATCACAGGGCTTCCTAGATCTGCATATTTTGGAACTAATAGTTTTCCTGCTAATAAATCAACAACTTTTATATCAACATGAATGGTTCCAAGATATTTTTCCTTCCTCTCAGGTGTCTTAATATAGAGGTTTTTGATGATATTATCAAATTCAAGTATATCCCTAATAGCTTGTAGAAGGGGTACCTCAATATTGATCTTTTGCAACTCATGGACCAAGTTTGAGTTTGATTTAATATCAGTGTCTCTTAATCTTTTAGGAAAAGGAACTACTAGTGTAGTAGTGTTTCTTTTGTTTACTTCAAGGCTCATTTTTATTTTAGTTTTTCTAGTGCTTAATTGAGATGATTCTATCTTTTCATTTTCATCAAGTATCTCATAAATGAGTATTGGAGGTTTTTGTATAGTTTTTTCCTGATCTCAAATATATGTTTGAACACCCAATAGCTCCAACATTGATTGTTTCTTCCTGTTCATTAACATAAACAGGTGTTGGTTGTTTATTTTTTAGATTTTCTATTGGTTGTGTAGGCATTGAGGGCTAATTGATTTGTCCTTGTTATTGAATAACTAGGGGTGGCATAATGGTTTGTTATTCAAGTGGTCTTTTTGATTGATTGAATTGTGACTGTGGGTTCCACTACTGATTCCATTGTTGATATGGCTATGGCATCTAATGATGCTTTGGTACCCATTATTGTTGTGGCTGTGGCACCATCCATAGAGGTGTTGGCATCCAATCTTGTCCTGCCCATGGATTTTGAATTGATGGAATTTGGGGTTGATTCCAAAATTGTGAAGGAACTGAAACATTCCATGGTGCCATCCACAGATTAACTAGATTTCTTGCATTAAACTATCCTTGAGCTTAGTTTTGTGGGGCAAAGTTTTGTCTTTGAATATAATTTACTTCCTCAGTGGACTGGACTTGGGTTTTCATTTGATTCTTTAAAATAGATAGAAGGGTGCAATATTTGGTATCATGATCTGTTGCATCACAAATCCCACATGATGAAATATTGGTTCTATCTAGGGGCAGTCTCTAAGGGCATGTTTCTATCTACACTTAGGACATTAGATTGATAAAGGCTCTGTTGCATTTTCTTTATCTTAAAGGCCATCCAAAGTACTATTTAGTGTAACCAAAATATCTATTTTGAGATTAACAAATTCTTCCATTAATTTACCCACTTCATTAGATTTCCCCAACTTTCCTTTCCTAATTCCAGGTTTTGTTTGAGAGTAATTGGTACAAAGCTCAAAAATTTGATCAAAATCCAACTTATTTATATCTCCTCCACCCATCAAATTTAAGGCATCTCTAGTGTCTTCATCCAATCCTTTCAAGAAAACCAATTTTTTAATGTCTTCATTGAGTGGATAATTGCTTCTTTTATGAGTGAACATGAATCTATCCAAATAATCCTCTAAAGATTCATCCTCATTCTGTTTGATTTTGAAGAAATTCTCTTTTCTTTCTCACACTCAGTAGTAATCTTGGTATTTATTTAAAAATTCTATTTCCATGTCATCCCATGTTCTAATAGAATTGCCAAGTAAACCCATGAACCATCTCATAGCTGCATCTTTAAGTGTAGAGGGAAATAGTATTAATATTTGGATATCAATTGTATAATCATAGTTTTGACATAGCACCTTAAACTCAAACAAGAATTAATTAGGATCTTCTTTAGATCATCTCCAAAAATTTGGGAGATAAGCTGGTGAAATATTTTTCATGGGGGCTTGATCATTAGGATTTCAATAATAAGAAAGGAGACAGTCCTTCCTAGTTGTGTGAATTGTTGATTTTGTTGGAGAGCCATTTCATCTTTTGATGATATTTCAAATCTGGGATGATCTTCCCACTAGCTGTTTGTGGTCTCAGCTCTAGGTTGTTCCAAGTTCTCAAAATTTTCTTCAGCTATGGATCTCTAAAATGCTTCTTCTAAGTCTTTGGCAATCTCTAAATAATGTCTTCCTATTAGAGATTGATCTTGAGGAATTTTTCCTATGGGGTTTGCATGTGGCAATGGCATGGTTCCTATCCGAATTTCAGAAGATTCTTGCAAATAGATTTCACTTGTATCTTTTGGTTCACTACTCAGAGATGTTGAAGGAGTGTCCACTTGTGTTCTTTGTGGAAACTTTGGAATAAATTTTCCTTTAGAATCTCTAGGATGGTACATCAATTTATTATTATTTTTTGGGATTTTTATGATTTTTACAATTTTTTTGTTTTTACTCTAGATCAATAATTATTACCTTACTAACACCTTGTCTTCCCTGAAAATGGTGCCAAAAATGATGAGTGTCATCTAAATCCTCATTTAACAAGTATTCCATTGGTGTCTTATCAACCAAGGCTATTGTCCAAAGCTATCTGTAGTAAGGTATGGGATGGTAGATCTAGAAGTCTGCTTATGGGGGTGCTTGTTGATCTTATTCTAACTTTAACTAAACTAATTGATTCACACTTTTACTGAAAAAGAAAGAAATAAAATCAATCCACTCTTTTTCTGGAGGTAAAAGATCACACTCTTATTTTATTTTTGCAGGGAAAGTAAATTCACACTTCTACTTATAAAAATAAATTTGCTTCACACTTTTGTTGTAAAAGAAAGCATAGAAAAGAAATGAAATAAGAAAATGGTCTTTTTAAACTATGAATTTGTTTTGATGTTTTTATAAATAAATGCAAATAGTAACATGATTCTAACTAATAAAATAGAACATAAATACCGTACATAGTTCTTGGTTCCAAGGAGAGTGGGCCCTTACTCCTCTCGGACTCAGGAACAAAGATTAATCAATGCTAGAAACTTGAAGTATTAATTCATAGAAATGAAATAATTATAGTCTGATTGAAACCTATATGCTTTTTAAAAAAATCTAGTTCTTGATTCTCTATTTTTTTTAATCTTCTCTCTCCTCTCTTTTTATACTCAAAATTCTTACACTTTATACTAATACAATCAACTCAAAACAGGATGCAAAAGAATAGGACTCCTAGTCGATTCCTTCATCCAAAGATAGGAGATTGGATTTCCAAGAGATCCAATTATTTTGATGAAATAAATATCCTATCTTATAATAGTCCTAAAATTTGATTATATACAAACCTATCAAAATCAAGTCCTTCAAAATAGCATGTGGTTATTTTCCTTATTTGATTCTAATTGGAATGGTTCTTTCTTATCCTATCTGGTCTCCAATTTCCTATTGTCCTTACAAAATTCTTGGAATTGACCCTATGGAGTCCATAGAAATGAGCCTGCAGAGTCCATAGAAACAAGCCTATAGAGTCTATAGAAACAAGCATGCAGAGTTCATAGAAACAAGCCTACAAAGTCCATAGAAACAAGCTTGTAGAGTCCATAGAAACAACCCTGTAGAGTTCGTAGAAACAAGCCTGCAGAGTCTATAGTTCTATTGGATGGAGATCAAAATGGAATGTTCACTATACATCACCTGTGTCTTCTTCCTAAGCATTATTCACACAAAAGATCACTAAAATATGCTATGTATTAGACATTAATGACAAAGTAAAGGTTCATTCTTTGGTTTAATATAAACAAGACAAATATCTATTTACCATGTAATAGCTATCTAAAAATATCATATTTGTATAAGATAATATCCTTCGAGAGATAATTTGAAGGAAATAATATGTAAATAATGAGCCATATTTTGAGCTCATCAGTACCCATGTTTAGGATTTAGGCTAAAATTATGACGGATAATCACACAATTATTTTCTTTAATTGATTCTCCTTAAAGTAAGGAGATGAAGGTGATAATTTTGTAAAATAAGGGATGGGCTTAAGTTAGACATAAGGTGATTTAGAACTTGTTTTAATAAAAGAACGGATGTAGATTCAAAGCATTGAGGGGATCAGTTTCTATTTTTAATTCAAGGGATGATAACCGGTAAACTCCCAACCCATACTTATGGATGATGGTAAATGGTCCAAGCTGATTGGGAGCAAACTTGTCCCACTATTCTTTCCATGTTATTTACGTGTTGATTTTCCTTTAATACAAGGTCATTGATATTGAATTATTAATCTCTTAGGTGTTTGTTATAAGCATTCTTGATTTTCTCTTAATAGACATGAATATGGTTAATCATGGCCAAATGATGCTCATAAAGTAGCTAAAGTTGGGTTAAACATTCTTGACAATAGTTTTCTTCCAAGATGATATCCTTTAGGGATATATGAAGGAAGGGATTTTTTACTTCGATAGGTAATATAGTCTTTGTACCATAAACAAATGAGAAAGGGGTTGCACCCTTAGGGGTTTGAACGTTGGTTCAATATGACCATAAGGCAAAAGGAATGTGTAAGTGCCAATCCCTATTAGATTCATTGACCACTTTGGTGAGCATTTTATTAAGTGTTTTGTTAGAGGCTTTAGTGTTTCCATTAGCTTGTGGATAGTATGGAGACAAGAATTTTAACTTAATGTTAAAGGTGTCACAAATATTGCTTACTTTCTTTTTTTTAAATGATTTGCCATTGTTGTCAATGATTTTTTTAGGAACACCAAAGAGACATATGATATGATGATTGATAAAGTCAACATTTTTATCAGCTTTGGTTGATATGAGGGGAATAGTTTCCACCCATTTGGTGAATTATTCTATCTTGGTGATGATAGAGTGATGTCTCTATGAAGAATGAGGGTTAATTTCACCAATGCTAATCCCCACTAAGAGAAGGGCCAAAAATCCTTAGCAAATTTAAGGCCATGACTAGAAACATGATGCAAGCATATTGTTGACACTTGACACACTTATTGACATAATCACAATAGTCATATTTAATGGTAGGACAATAGTATCCAAGGCAAATGATGTGCTTATGGATAAATAAACCACTAAAGTGTCCTCCAAAAATCCCATCATGAGTTTTTTTTATTGTATGAGGGATTTAGGACTATGTAGGCATTTTAAAAGGAGACCATCAAAGCCTCATTTGTAAATAATTCACCCTAGTATGGTATAGTGAGAATTACTCTATATAAAATCTCATCTACCATTCCTAGAGAGGTGGGAAGTGATGATGGCTAAGGTAAGGTAGTCAAAAAGTTACTTATACCAAATATTTGGTTGGGTTTCCTCCACTTTGCATATGGAAGGGAGGTCTAATTTGGTGTAAGAGGGTTGATTAAGTCTTTGAATGGTGACAAATATTTTATAATCTGAAGGTGAAATTGAGATTTGAGAAGCAATAGAATCTATGGTGTCATCAAACTTATTTATCGAACATGGAATGGCTTGGATGAGGTAGTGATCAAATGATATCAATAATATATTATACTAGTTATTTATATTTTTGGAGAAAATCATTTTTACACTAGTAGGAACCATTGATCTAGTTGACCACAAGTTGGGAATCGCTAAAAATGTTGATCAATTTCACTCCTAAGGACAAATATTTTTGGAGACCTAGAACTAGGGCCTCGTATTCAGCCATGATGTTGGTGTAATCAAAGTCAAGTTTGAAGGATAAGGGAAAAGGCTCATCTTCAATAGGTATAAGGATGATTCTTTCACCCCCAACATGTTGACATTTTGATTCATCAAATAACATGGTCATTTGATAAGCAATTTTTGCTTAAGAGAGAGTTGCGATGGACTTATTGGGAAACTCAAGGCTAGAAGGTTAGTTTTCAATTAAAGGGGATCTGGCCAATTGATCAATAATTATTTTCCCTTTGACTAACTTTTATTTAAGGAACTCAATATTGAACTCAGCTAAAAGCATGAGCCATCTATGCTAATTTTGATGTCTTAGAATGCATGTACTTGAGGAGGTCGATATCTGTGATGACAAAGGTTTTGTGGTTGAGGAGGCAATGATGAAGTTTAGAATCCATGAAAGCTAAGGAGAGGCATAGCTTATCTATATGGGTATAATGAGTCTCATAATCTACAAGTGTTGAACTTATATAGTATACTTCATGTTCCTTATGTTGATCATTATTATGTGTGAGTATGGCACCTAAGGAATGGTCAATGGTAGAGATGTAAAGATAAAAGGTGGTCCTCTTTTGGAGGGACAATAATTGGTGGAGAAAGAAGGTATCCTTTGAGTGATTCCAAGGCCTTTTGAAAATATTTATTCCACTTAAATGAGATGTCCTTCTTAAGGAAGTGATGAAAGGGATGACATCTATTAGATAATTGAGAGATGAAATTATGAATGGATTGAAGCTTACCCTACAAACTACGGAGTTACTTGAGGTTAGTTCAAGGAGGCATGTCTAGGATTACTTTGACTTTAGTGGGATAAACTTCTATTCCATGAAGATAAATGATAAACCCAAGGAGTTTACTTGACAAGACCCAAAAGATGCAATTCTTTGGGTTGAGTCAAACATGGAATTGGATAAGTCATTTGATGATGACTTTAAGGATTGCCAAATGGTTTATATGACATTTGTAATTACCAAGGAGGTCATCTACATAGTCTTCCATAGTTTTGTGGATTAGGTCATGAAATATGTAGGTCATAGCACACTAATAGGTTACACTAATGTTCTTCAAACCAAAAGGCATGACCCTATATCAAAATATGCCCCATGGGATGATGAATCCAATCTTGTGTTGATCTTATGGGGTAATTAATATTTGGTTATATCCCAAGAATCCATCTAGAAGAGATAACATTTCATGGCCAAAAATTAGATCAATAAGTTGTTCAATACTTGGAAAAGGAAATTCATATTCTGGATAATCAAGATTGAGGTCACAAAATAATGTACAAATACAAATTCCACTGATTGTTTTAGTGATAGGAATGACATTTGAGACCCATTTTGGATAGTCAATGGGTTGGATGGAGTTAACAAATAAGAGGCATTGAAGATCATCTTTAACAAGAAGGGCAATGTGAGGGTGCATCCTTCAAGATTTTGCCTAACAGGCTTAGAATTAAGGCTGATGATGATGTTTTGAATTACTATTTAAGGGCTGATTCTCATTATATCACTATAATACCAAGTAAATGTTATGCTATGGTCACATAAAAAAGAAGATAAATCTTGATGCTTCGAGGAATCTAAAGATTGGCCAATTTGGATTATGCGAGGGTTATCCTAAGTGCCCAAGTTGATATCAATGGTATATTAATTAAATGTGGTTGATGTCTCAAGAGGAAGGGATTTGTGAATGGAGGAGTCCTTAGCACCAAGATAAGTAAGAAGGGAATCATCATCTTGACACTGGATAGTATTGATGGTAGGAGAATCATCTTTAACCATCTTAGGATGAGTCAGAGGAATGTTTTTGGTTTCCCTATAAATTTTATAGGTTAGGCGTCCCAAACTAATTATATTTATCAAAAAACATTAGGAGGGATGGAATTGAGATCATTAGATTTTGAAAAATAAGAGGTTGGTGAGGACGGGGTTTCTTCCTCAATGATTGTGATGAAACGTGGGTCAGTTGGTTCTTCTGGTTGGATAAATCCAAGGCCATGTCATTCATGAGGATTTTAAGTTTTACATGCGATAAGCTTGTGTCATCCATTCTCATAATTTCCTAAACTAAATCCTTTCCAATCACACTGATGAAGGTATGTTTGGGAAAAATCTAGTTTATCCAAGAAAGAAAAATTAGAGGTGAATGGTTTGACAAAAGATGAGGCATTCGAAGCTAGATATGGTTGATTGATTCTACCATAGATAAAGTTGGTTTAGTATTTGGGAGGACCAAAAGGGATGATGATTCCAATGTTAGAATCATAGTTAGGATTTTGATCAAGATTTTTGTATTACTAAGGAGTAGGAAGGGTATCTAGAGTCAATAGGTGATATAATTTGAGGTAAAGACATTGGATTTTGGATTCTAAGGGATTTTTCATAGGGACTTGGGAAGAAGGTATGGTCAAGCTTGTAGAAGATTTGTTGATGGAGGATGAAGGGGATGCATCCTTTAATGGAATGATAACATCATTGGGGTCTTAAGTCATGTTACATGACTTAAATGGACTAGGGTTAGATGGAATGACATGAACTTAACCCTCATGTTCAAATCTGAGGAACCTATGCAAATTTTATAGTACACAACCCATGGTTTGGATCCAAGGGCATCCAAGTAATACATTGTATTCAAACTCCTCTTATATAATGTAGAAGAGCTCAAGGAGAGTTTGAGGGCCTAAACATATATGAAGAACAACTATTCCCAAGGTAGTTATCATTATGTCATTAAAAGATCACAGTATGGTAGTGGTTTCAGATATGATGTTCTCAAGAGTATTAAGTTGATCGTAAGTATGGGATGAGATGATATTGATGCTAGCTCCCCCATGAATCATAACATTTTTGATCTAGGTTTTATTGTTGTGGGAAGTGATGAATAAGGGAGGATATATATCATTAGGGTGGATAGGAGGTATCTTAGAATCCTAGAATGTTAAAAGGGTTGATACCTTTAGGGCTCTAACAAGGGTTGCTATAGGTTGAGGATTTTGAGTTAAATCTTAATTGATTACAAAGCCTCCATCATATATTGATGGTGTTGTGGTGAGTTTTGGACTGATTTATTCAAAGTCATCTTCACCGAGGTTTGGAAAATTTTATTAAGACTGACATATGTATTAGTATAGATGGATTGGATTGAGGTGTACCCAAAATAAAAATCTTGGGTTTTGGCGAAGTTGATTATGGTACTTTTGGAGAAGAAGGATATGTCAAAGGGATGGAAAATTTGGCCTTCCCTTTATCCTTTTGACTTTATGAATGAGTGACTACATGGATGGTGTCAATTTGGAAAGTATGTGGTCTAGTAGGTTGATTTGGTTCATCTATAGTCTTTGATGAGAGCTTGGAGGTAGGTTTATGTGGGGTGGTAGTTTTAGGTTTTTGGCTTAGAGGTGGGATAAGAGGAATTTCCTCTATCAAAATATCATCTTCATCACATAGTTATTGGATTATGTCTTGAAGAGATTTACAATTCTTAGTGTCATGTCCTAATATACTATGGTATGCACAAATTAAGTTATCATTGAAACAAGCTAGTTTTGCGATAAGAGGGTTTAATGGATTGATGGGAGGTAGGGTTATGTACCATTTTTTTATCAACCTTTATAAGATGCTAAAATGGGATTCTAGAAATGGTGGTAAAGAAGTGGAAGTATTTGTTTTGATTTTTGGGGTTGGTACCTTTTTAGGGGTAAGTTTAATGAGTGGAGCCATGGTTTGTGTAATGATTTTGGTAGATGGTTTTTGGGTTGAGGGTTTGGTAAGGATGGGTGGAGGTGTGGTAAGAAGAGGAGGTTGAGTTTTAAATCTATTTTTTGGAGGGCTTGGCTTTTTCAACAAGGTGGAAGGGTGAGGACCTAAAATGGATAATGGCTATGGCCTTAGGATGGAGGGTGAAGTTGAAATGGGAGGTGAAATGGTTTTAGGTTTCTAAATCCTAAGTGGTTTAATCTTTATTATTGGTTCAAATTATGGATTTTTAGGTGGGATTGGTGGTGTCGACTCTATTTTCAAGGGTGGATGAGTGAGGATTTGAGTTTGAAAGACACCTAAGTTTTTGATAGGTTTTAATGGGATAGTGGAGTTTATTTTGCTTATTTTTGAAGGATTTTGGTTGGTTCATTTGTTCTAAGTTTGAGATGCAGATGAGCTTATTGGTTTGGTTGAGGTAGTGATGATTACGTATGTTCAAGTTAAAGGTTGGGTGGATGATTGTTTTTTTGGTGACTCCTTTTTGTTAGGGTAAGGAAGCCCAAGATGATGCCAAAATGTATCTCGGTCAAGGTTTGGTTGTGATAAATATTTGAGATTTTGGACCAACCTTGAAAATTGTTTATAGGTAGACTTGGCTTTCTCAGTGGTGATTTCCAAGGAGAGACCAAGTGGCTAAAAAAGTGGGATGTTCATGGTTTCCTCTTCTTTTAAAAAGATCTCTAAAGAAATGATGGGTGATTCCACTATGGAATGAGTAGGTGAGATGATATCTTCCTTAGATATGTTTTTTTAAGGAAGGATAGATAGTTATCATATAGAATAAAATGGCATAGGAGTGGTGGTTTCTTCATTCATTATTCTTTCTAAAGGAATGATGGGTAATTCCACTATGGAAGTAAGTGGAGTAGGAGTGGTGGTTTCTTCCTTTGTTATGATTTTTGAAGGATGGGTGATTCCACTATGGAAGTAAGTGGATTATGAGTGGTGGTTTCTTCCTTTTTATGCTTTCTAAAGGAAAGATGGGTGATTCGAATATGGAAGTAAGTGGAGTAGGAGTGGTGGTTTGGGTTATGGCTTCATCAATTGTGAGCTCATTAACGATAACATTTACCATATGAACCTCATGTTTATGGGATGTTTTTGCATTATATGGTCATTATTTGTGGAAGGTGGCTAGTTTGTAAATGGTTGATGGAAGATATCAAGAGCTTGATTTGGAGGTGCATTTAGGTTATCCATTACAAGCTCACCCTTATTGATCAAGTTTTGAACTATGTTTATAAATGTTTTGAACCTATCAAAATTATTCCCAATGGCATACTGGTAGTTGCATATCTCGTTCTCCTTATACCAACTTGGTATAGGATGGGATGAATCAAATTATTGATGGGTTTTAATTAGAGGAAGTTAGATTATGGATGCTTTCAATAATTTATCCAAAATTGAAGCATATGATTCCCCTAATAGAGTATATTGCTTTTGCATAAAGTAGTTTTGGGATTTTTGATTTGGTTGAACACCAAAGGAGGAGCATTTTAATGAAATGACATTGGCTGATCCTTTGACTTTGGCATGGTTTGAAGGTTTAGAGGAAGCTTCGATATATTTAAAACTAGCATTCTTATTCCTAAGCTTAAGTTTTCCTTCATCAATTACTCGAATTTATAATTTCCTAGCCATGGTAAGCATTTCTTCAAAGGTCCAGAATGTTTGAACTTGTAGGTTGGATGAAATGTGTTTAGCACATACTTCAAAGAAAAATTCAATTAATTTGGGTTAGGGTAAGGAGAAGAAAAGTTGGTTGATTAATCCTCTCCATCAAGAAACAAAATCAGCAATCAATTCATCCTCAAATTTTTGAATAGAATATAACTTAGTTATGGATACTTTCTTGGAAATGTTGATGGAGAAGTGATCCAAGAAATTTTGAGCAAGTTGGATGAAGTAAAAGAGGGAGTGCCTAGTGATGGAACTATACCAATCCAACATGGGTCCCGTTAAGGACATGGGGAAGGTCTAGAGTAGAAGAGAATCATCATAGGTAATAAGATAGCACACATGCCTAAATGTTCTGAAGTTTTATTAGGGATCATTCTTACTTTGGAATTTGTAAAATTTGGGAAGTTCCCATTGAGTGGGATAAGTATAGATTGGTATAGAAGGGTGAATGGGTTCATTACAAATCTGATCATAAGACAAAAGATTATGTGCTCCAAAAAATGTAGTCTCTAGAGTTGTCATTTTGTCCATTAACATTTTGATGAGATCAATTTATGGTGTACCCATATAGTTATATGGTATGTCTTGTTGGGGTTGTGAGGGTAAAATATATTACATGTTATAAGGTTAGGTGGAGGCCACATATTGGTAATTATCTATGAAAGGTTGGGAATATATGGAAGACATATATTCTTATGGATTTGGGATATATCCTAGATTATGTGAAATAGGTATTTATTGAGATATGGGCATGGTTGGGTTAGTTGGTTAGATATTTGTAGTCACCTTTGTACTTATGGGTCAGAGAGTGGATGGTATGGAAACCACTAAGTTTTGTAATGGTGTATATGATATTGGGTTTTGGGTGGAAAGAGGTAAGTAAACTATACTAGTGGAGGGTATCCCAATGGTAAGTGGTGCTTGAGTTGCCATGGGTTAAGATATCCCTACATTTGAAGGGTTAGTGATGGGGTTGGTAGAAGTAGAAGGTGATTGGGTATTGGTTGGTGGTGGAAGATAAGCTTAGTTTTTGGTAATAGTGGTTGAAGGTTTGTTTATGGAAGAGGAAGCTTTCATCACCATGGATTGGGTAGTAGATATGGTGGTAACCATTGTCTCACCCATAAGGTAAGTGGTCATGCCATAAGGTGGTTTAATGGAAGGAATAAAAGTAAGGGCATGGTTAGTAATTATGGAAAGATAATGTTCAAGGGTAATAGGGTTATTATCAAGGAGTTTGGTAAAGTCCATATTCCCTCAGGAAAAATATTAGGGTATATCGGGACTCATAAAATGGTCAAGAGAGGTTTACACATTGGGAGTATGCTCCATGGATGAACAAGAGGAAGAAGGCTGGTGGTAAGGTTGGTTTTGGTTAGCTTGGCCTCTAGATTATTTTTATATCAAGACCATGCAATGAAATGGGATAAGTTTTATAATTTTTATGGAAACAAACTCACTAAATTGAAAAGAGAGAAAAGAATAAAAATTGAAGATCACACACACACTAAAAAGTATGTTAGATCTTAGAGTTATTTTTATCTCATTTTAGGCTTATGCTTTAATTTATAATTTGTGAGACTCCACTTGGTTTTTGAAATGGGTACTAGAATAAGTAGTCTATGGATGGATTTGGGTTTGTTTAAGATAGAAATATCTCTATACTAGAATTGGTACATGGCTTGGTATTGGGGCCTACCCCCTCACTTCACACATTACAGTGTAAGGGTGTTGGGTGCTTTTCCAGTATATACCAAATTATTAGAGGTTATAATTAGTCAGTGTACTAAGTTGGTTCTCCCCTTGGTGGTGAAATCCAAGTAGGATAGTTGGGATGAAGCTTTCTGCTAGGTGATGAAATCTTAGTCATTTCCTTTATGTCAATGTTTGGTGAATTGATTATGTAAGTGGTTTGGTATGTGTGTGAAATAAGTGATTGCTATGATTGATTTACTAATTAATTAAGCTATGTGACTTAATCATTCAAGAAATCAATGGATGAAGGATGATTTTAAACCCAAAAGTAAATTTCAATTTCTTTGAATGAGTACAAAATAACTAGAATGCACTAAATGTAGGATGAGAATGCAAGTCCTATCCTAGGATGAATGACTTTTCACTTTTTATAAATAAAGGAAAATAAATGATTTTTCCTTTTATAATAAATTAAATAAAATAAGTACTTGATTTTGATTTTAAAAGTAATAAATTAAAAATTATGATTTTCAATTTAGAAATGAAGAAAATATCATTTTAGTTTTAGAAATAGAGAAGTGTAGTGAATGATTCTTTCACTAATGAAACTAGAATGTCCTAAAACAATTATGAACCCAAGAAAACTCTACTATCTCATCAAGCATTCCAAGATGTTTCACTATGTTTTTGTATTATTTTATTTTTCTTTTGAAAACAAGTAAAACTCAAATAAAGGGAGAAGGTATAGATGAACTTGGATGTGGTTGTGCACTCCATGATCTATGCAATATGAATTACTATTATTTGGATTGGAAGGAATGACCTACAATAAGAATAAGACTAGAAATAGGATTGATTATTAATATTGGAGGATGGATTGCCTAGTAAGTTCTAGATCTAATAAGTACAAGACTTTTGTGGAAGACTGTTAATCCACTCATTTTAACAAATCAAGTTCTAAAGAATGCTAATAATAAATGTTCACATAAAGTAATTATTATCACAAAATTTTAGACCCTAGAGTAAGGTTTTCAAGCCTCCTCCATATTTTGGAAACATGGGAATAAGTATAGGTATGTGGATTTACCTATATCATAAGTAAACCTCTAAGTTTAAGGGCTAGCTCCGTAAATATTCCTTGAAATGCTTATCACCTACTTAACTAATTACTTATGGGAAAAGAGATATAAGTTTGCATGAAATGAAACTAATATAATGGGGTGATACACTAGGATTATTTCCACAAGACCATCATACTTATTTCACAAAGAAACAAGACCTAAAAACTAGCTTCAAAGTCTTAATAGGTTCTAACAAAAGTGTTTCAATAAAGAGGTGATATGCAAGAGGAAACACAAGGTAAGTGAACCAAAGGGTATATTTCACACTCTAAGGTTAATTTTACACTTGAAAGGAGCCTAAAAAACTAGCTACACTCTATATTACTTGTTAGAGTAGGAAATCTTGCATAAATATGAGAGGATAAGGAAAACCAAGGATAGAATATTACCACTTAACATCACTTTGCACACTTAGATAAATGTTCATGAACTTAAAAATAGACTTAAATTTATTGTTCAAAGGCAAAGTACAATTTAAAACTAGGAGGAATTCACCTTACATGCTATGGTACTAATTTTGGAAAGCCAAAATGGCTATTACTTATAGAATTTGAGAGAGAAGAAAAGAGAATGAAGTCCAAGAGTCAATAAAACATGTGTCAAGATAAGGAAATGGAGTTAGACATTTAGGAGAGAGCAATTTGGAATAGAAAATGAAAGGTATTCTAGGACAAATGTCCCTCAAAACATGAAACTCTTGAAATGTGGCATAGGACTCTTTAATTACTTGCTCAGAGAATTGTCTTCATCATTTGACCTTCTTGGAACATCCCAAAATATACTAAGGATAGTTGAGATGATTACACTAAGATTTAGGGGTTAAAAATAATCCCCAACATGCATTGGTTGCATCCCTAATCACTAATATTCTTCTGAACATGAGTTATCACTACCTACAGTCCAAATAACTCCTCTTTCACTCACCTTTCACACTTGGAAATCAAATTTGTCTTCAATTTTCCAATCCAATCCAATATAAGGAGTGTATGACACTTTTAAACAATCCTCATTGCCTTATATTCCTCAAATATACCTTAAAAGGTCTCCAGCTTAGAGCTTTCACCTTCTCACTTGCTTGTTCACTATGTCAGTTTGGACTAGCTGAGATGAAAGCACTTATAAAGGAATTTATAATATTTTATGATGCATTAAATAGACATAATGGGTTATCTCAGGTCCCAACCTATCTCCCAAAGTGACTTGAATCTTTTGACTCTCCCTTGAACCTATAAAACACCAAAAATTATCAAAAAAACTCGTTATGTGCCATGTATGTACAAGTAGGGTACAATCCAAATGAGTGGGAAGGAGCCTTAGAGATTCCTATCCAAATTAAAATCATTTACCAAGACATTATATCATAACTTGATGCATCTCCTTCGTTTTCTCAATTAGGTCCTTACCAAGGGTTTTGGAGGGTTTAGAGTACTTCTGACCCATAAGGTTTATTCATAAATATATCCCTTTCAATTTGTAGAAAAATTATACAAAGTCTTTGTTAAATACATACTTAAACATCTCACAACTCCTCATACCCCCATGCTAAGCCTCCAAGTAGATGTGAGCATCTCAAATTAGCCTCTCAAGCTTTTTCATTCATTTTACATACCCTGTGGTGGTCTTAAGCCAAAAAATGGCTTATCTATGGTCTCACTTTCACTCCAATAGCTCAAACACACTTTATAAATACAATGAATTTTTTTTAATGAATTATAATGTCCATATAGTTTTCAAAGTTATAGCAGACCCCCATAAGGGCTTTAGGCCTAGACTAGACCTAATGGGTCTAATTGCATACTTGTGAACTTAGACCGCCTTATTGTGTTTCTAACATCTGTGAAGGTTAACCTATGTTCAGTCATGTATAACATATCTATTATAATCTCCCTAAATAGCCTAGATAAATCTTCAACTCACCCTTTTATCTTTTCATGTTGAACCTGTAGGGTTTCATATTTTCGGAGTGCCCTCTATCTGAGATAGAACAAAGGGAATCTCCATTATTATCTAAAGAAAAATGGTAGTATTAGGGGATTATCAAAGTGGTAATTACCATTTATACCAATTTCCATGCCAAAATAACCTCAATAACTCTCTCAAATCCTTCAAAACCTAAGATAGACTTTCTAAACCTTGATTGTGCAGGCTTATGCATATAGGTTGTAGGTTGTTTGTATAAGAACCCTTCCATGCCTTGTGTCTACTATATGAAGATATAAAAATACTATTACAAACATGATGAATGTGTTTAAAACCTCATTACCACCCTAACCTTTCCAAACACTTCCACATACACCTTATTCTTGATTGAATACAAGTGTCAATTATGTTTTCTTGCTTTGAAAGGGACACCTATAGGTGCATATTGCATGTTTCAACCTTTGTATCATTTTCCCACCATATTCTCAAATTACTTAGGCCATATTCATGGTTATACTTTAATACACTATTCCTTGAGGTTAGACCATCATCAAGATTGGTTAGGCTCTATATCATTGTCATGCTACAGTCAGCTATAGTTGATTGTTTTGGAGTAAAATGGGATATTTTAGGTGCATCTAAACACATAAAACCTATTCTTAATACCTTTGGGTCCTTTTTAAACTCTTTATAATCATTTCCCAATGGAAAATTTTGTGTTTGTAGTCCTATTAGTTCTCCAAGGTGTATATCATGGTTTCTGAGTACCTACAATTAGGTTATAGGTAGTTAGTTTAAAGGTAAGGCACCTGTAGGTGTTGATGGAAGTCAATACCTTGATCTATAACCCTTTGTTAATTTGTGGTGCTAAAAGCTTCACTGATGAGCTAGATTGAGGTTGTTGAGTTTACTAATAACCAGCATCGATAGTATTGCCAACATCAGTCAGGCATGGATCAAAACTGACTGACATCGGTCAAGGCTCAGTCGACTTCGGTCATATGCAGACCGACAGTGACCGGCATCGGTCACCTGTGTGTGTGTGTGTGTGTGTTTACATGCACTTCCAAAATTAGATTTATTCTAATTTTAAGAGAACATTTGGTTTGCATGTAAAGACTAATTTTAGTCTTGAGTCTATTTTTCTAATTATTGTTTGCCTTGGATCCTATTTAAGAGACCCATGGGGTAGTATTGTAATTAAGAAAAAAGAAAAGAGGGAATAATAACTTGGTTATTGAGTTGATTTTAATTGATTGATTGAGAGAGAGAGAGAGAGAGAGAGAGAGAGAGAGAGAGAAATCTTGAGAGAGAAATACTGTACACCCAAGAGGTGTGGGAAGAGTGAGATTTCTTCATTGTATTCTAGAAGAGTTTAATGCAAGATTGGTTATTTCTTGTATCTCTTATTATTTGTTGTTTCTGATTTCTAGTTACTTATTACTTTTGGTTCAATTCCATGTTTAGTTGCTTATACAAAAGTAATAAATTATACTCCAAGTTCCTAACAAGTAGTATCAGAGCGTGTTAGTGTTTGTTGATTATAGAATTCACTCACAAGGGTTTTTGATTGAGTGGGAGTAAAGTAATGGCAAAAAAAAGTAAATTAAGAATGGAGAAATTCAATGGCAAGAATTATCAATTATGGAGGATGTAGATAGAAGATTATCTATATCAGAAAGATATGTACTTACCATTGGGTGGGGTTGCAAGCAAGCCCATAGATATGGAAGATGAAGAATGGAATGTCCTTGATAGAAAGGCTCTTGGAGCTATAAGGCTGAGCCTAGCAGCTTCTGTGTTTTCAAACTTATAATAGGCAAAGACAACAGTAGAGCTAATGGATACTTTGGAAAATTTATATGAAAAACCCTCAGCTTCAAATCAGGTATATCTTATGAAGCAATTATTTAATTTGCAAATACAGAAAGGTGGATCTGTATCTAATCATCTTAATGATTTCCATGGAATTGTAAATCAGTTAAATTTAGTCAAAATAGTTTTTGATGATGAAATTAAGGCTCTCTTATTCTTATGCTCTTTACCTAAAAGTTGGGATAGCTTGGTAATGGCAGTTAGTAATACTGTGTTTGCTTCAAATATCTTGAAAGTTGATGTTGTTGTTAGTGTAATCTTGAATGAAGAAATTTGTAAGAAAAGCACAAGGAAAATATCAGGTAATGCTTTAAGTTTTGAAAGTAGGGGAAGGCAAAGAGAGAAGGAAAAGCAAGGGAAATCAAGGTCAAAGATGGGAAGAAGATCCAAATCTAGAAATGGAAGAATAACCTGCTGGAATTGTGGAAAGAAAGGGCATACAAAGAAAGATTGTTGGTTGATGGATAATAAAAAAAATCAGCATGAAGGTGATAAAGAAGCAAAAGTTGCTGGTATTGTTGCACAAGATGCTCTTATATTTTCTTTAGATAATAAAATAGAATCTTGAGTTTTAGATTCTGGTGCCTCTTTCCATGCAACCCTAAATAGAGAATTTTTCAATGATTATGTCCATAGAGATTTTGAAAAAGTTTATTTATGGGATGATGAGCCTTGTCAAATTGTTGGCAAAGGAAAAGTGCAGCTGAAATTGTAGAATAGCAACACATGCGTGTTGAAGGATGTCATACATGTACCCATCCTGAAGAGGAATCTAATTTCTACAGGAAAGTTGAGTGATGAGGGTTGCATAGTAACTCTCACAACTGAATCTTGTAAAGTTTCTAAGGGTGCACTTGTATTAGCTAGAGGTAAGAGAGTAGGTACACTTTATCTATCTACTTGTATTACTAATTATTCTTCTTCTATTTTATCTATGTTAGATGTAGATGCAAAGTTGTGGCATTACAAGCTTGGTCACATGAGTGAGAAGGGAATGGATATTCTTAAGTCAAAAAGTAAGCTTTCAGATTTAAAAATCATAGATCTAGATTTTTGTGAGCATTGTATTTTTGAGAAATAGAAGAAAGTGAAGTTTCTCAAAACTGGGTCAACAAATAAGAAGCACAAGTTGGAGCTTGTTCACATAGATGTGTGGGGACCAGCTCAGGTAGCTTCTATTAGAAGATCATGGTATTATGTTTCTTTCATTGATGATGATACAAGAAAGGTATGGGTTTATTGCATAAAGAGAAAATCTGATGTTTTTGACACATTTAAGAAATGAAAAGCTTTGGTTGAGAATGAAATAGGTTTGAGATTAAAGTGCCTTAGATCTGACAATGGTGGTGAGTACTGCAGTAATAAATTCAATAGTTATTGTTCTATGAGTGGAATATGCAAAGAAAGGATGGTTCCAAGGACACCTCAGAAAAATAGAGTTGTTGAAAGGATGAATAGAACAATAATGGAGTGTGCATGGAGTATGAGGTTGCATGCTAGTTTGTCCTTACATTTTTGGGTAGAAGTTGTAGATACTATAGTTTACCTAATTAACAAAAGACCTTCTACTGCACTAGATGGTGGAATTCTAAAAGAGACGTGGACATGTAAAAATATAGATCTTTCATTTCTCAGAGTTTTTGGTTCTGAAGCTTTTGTGCATGTTGATAAAGAAAATAGAAAGAAGCTGGATGCTAAATCTATGCGGTGCACTTTCATTGGTTATGGTTTTAGAGATTTTGGATTCCGGTTGTGGAATTTAGAAACTAAAAAAATTATTAGATGTCAAGATGTAGCTTTTAATGAGAAGGTAATGTACAGTGATCAGCTCAAGAGGCTGAATAATTTTGAGCAGGGCAATCTTGATTTGGAAGAAGTTATGATCTAAAATGAGCTCGCAGGTAAAAATCATCACTCACAGGAAAACACAAAAACTAATGTCATTCAAGTGGAAACTAACATCAGTCAGGCAGAGATCGACATCAATCAGGAAACCAACATCGGTGACCAAGAGGAATTGACGTTGGTCAGGTGTAGACCGACATCAGCCAGAGATGACCGAGATCGGTCACTGATAGAAAGAAATTTGGGTGGACAGCAAGCTGTCAATGAGTCTCAAATGCCCATAAGGAGGTCTAAAAGGGTAAGTAAACCTCCAATTCAATATTCCCCTTCTTTATACTACTTGTTTCTCATTGATGGTGGAGAACCAAAAAGTTTTGATGAGGTAATGCAAGTAGAATTTAGGAAATAGTGGGAGCATGGCATGAATGAGGAAATTGATTCCTTGGAAAAGAACCATACATGGGATTTGATTGAGTTGCCAGTCAAAAAGAAAACACTAAAAAATAGATGGGTTTACAAGTTAAAAGAAGGAGAGAATGGACAAATGAGACATAAGGCCAGGTTGGTAGTAAAGGGATTTGCACAGAAACTAGGTATTGATTTTGGTAAAATTTTATCTTCTATAGTAAAGATGACTTCTATTCAGAGTGTATTGTCTTTAGTTGCTATTGAGGATTTGCATCTTGAGTAGCTTGATGTTAAGACAACATTTCTTCATGGAGATTTGGATGAAGAGATATATATGGATCAACCAGAAGGTTTTGAGGTCAAAGGTAAGGAGAAACTTGTGTGCAGGTTGAAGAAAAGCTTATATGGTCTTAAGCAAGCTCCAAGACAATGGTATTTAAGGTTTGACAGGTTTATGACAGAGCATGGCTTTAGTAAATGTCAATATGACTATTGTGTTTATTTTACCAAATTAGATAATGGTAGTTATATTATCTTGTTGTTGTATGTAGATGATATGCTTGTTGCAGGTTCACACATGCAGAAAATTACTGAGCTAAAGGTGAAATTAGCACACACATTTGCCATGAAGGATTTAGGATCAGCAAAGAAAATCCTTGGCATGAGTATTAAGAGAGACAGGAAAAATCATAGTTTAATTTTGTCTCAACAGGATTATCTGAATAAGGTGTTGGAGAGGTTTTATATGTAGGATGCAAAACTGATAAGCACACCTATGGCTGGACACTTCAAGCTGAGCAAAGAAAAGTGTCCTAAATCACATGATGAGGTTGAGTACATGAGAAAATTTCCATATGCTTCAGTAGCTAGGAGCTTGATGTATACCATGGTATGTACTATACCAGATATTGCCCAAGCAGTGGGAGTTGTCAGCACGTTTGTGGCCAATCCAGGAAAGGAGCACTGGAAAGCAGTTCAGTGGATTCTCAAATATCTGAGAGGGATCAGTAGTAGGCATTTATGCTATGGAGGGTCAAACACTTCTCTACATGGGTATGTAGATTCAGATATGGTAGGTGACTTGGATGGTAGGAGAAGCACCACAGGATATGTGTTCACTGTAGGTGGAATGGCGGTTAGCTAGATTTCAAAGTTGTAAAAGGTTGTTGCCTTGTCTACTACAGAGGCAGAATACATTGCAGTCACAGAGGCTAGCAAGGAAATGATTTTGATGACTCTATTCATGGAAGAGTTGGGAAAGGAGAAAGAGAGTTGTAGATTGTATAGTGATGGTTAGAGTGCAATTCATTTGGCAAATAATTCAGCCTTTCATTCAAGAACCAAACATATACATCTTAGATACCACTTCATTAGACAGGTATTGGAAGATGGACAGTTGAAGCTAAAAAAGATTCATATGGATAAGAACCCTACAGATATTTTAACAAAGCTAGTAACAAAGGAGAAGTTGAATCTTCATTCAACTTTTGTTGGTCTTCAAGATTGAACTTGAAGATGGAGAAACAAGCCAGAAACAAGTTAGAGGATGTTGTTGTATAGGTACAGGTGCAGCTATTCATCTCCAAGTGGGAGATTGTTGAGTTGTGGAGCTAAAAGCTTCACTGATGAGCTAGATTGAGGTTGTTGAGTTTACTAGTAACCAGCATCAGCAATATCATCGACATCGGTCAGGCATGGATCAAAACCAACTAACATCGGTCAGGGATCCGTTGATGTCAGTCATATGCAGACTGATAGCGACTAGCATCGGTCACCTCTATGTGTGTGTGTGTGCATTTGCATGCATTTCTAGATTTAGATTTGTTTTAATTTTAGGAGAACAGTTGGTTTACATGTAAAGACTAATTTTAGTCTTGAGTCTATTTTTCTAATTATTGTTTGCATTAGATCCTATTTAAGAGACCCATGGGGCAGTATTGTAATTAAGAAAAAAGAAGAGGGAATAACAACTCAGTTTTGAGTTGATTGTAATTGATTGAGAGAGAGAGAGAGAGAACTCTTGAGAGAGAAATATTGTACACCCAAGAGGTGTGGGAAGAGTGAGATTTCTTCATTGTATTCTGGAAGAGTTTAATGCAAGATTGGTTGTTTCTTGTATCTCCTATTATTTGTTGTTTCTGATTTCTAGTTACTTATTACTTTTGGTTTAATTCCATGTTTAGTTGCTTATATAAAAGTAATCAATTGTACTCCAAGTTCCTAATAAGTGGTATCAGAGCGTGTTAGTGTTTGTTGATTACAGAATTCACTCACAGGGGTTTTTGATTGAGTGGGAGCAAAGCAATGGTAGAAGAAACTAAACTAAGAATGAAGAAATTCAATGGCAAGAATTATTAATTATGGAGGATGTAAATAGAAGATTATCTGTATCAAAAAGATATATACTTATCATTGGGTGGGGTTGCAAGCAAGCCCATAGATATGGAAGATGAAGAATAGAATGTTCTTGATAGAAAGGCTATTGGAGCTATAAGGCTGAGCCTAGCAGCTTCTGTGTTTTCAAAATTATCACAGGCAAAGAC
Source organism: Torreya grandis (assembly GCA_037957365.1). Classification (NCBI taxonomy): domain Eukaryota; kingdom Viridiplantae; phylum Streptophyta; class Pinopsida; order Cupressales; family Taxaceae; genus Torreya; species Torreya grandis. The sequence goes on from JARHVA010001027.1 coordinate 1,082,688, forward strand.
AACGGTAGAGCTAATGGATACTTTGGCAAATTTATATGAAAAACCCTCATCTTCGAATAAGGTATAGCTTATGAAGTAATTATTTAATTTTCAAATGCAAGAAGGTGGATCTGTATCTAGTCATCTTAATGATTTCTATGGAATTGCAAATCAATTAAATTTAGTCAAAATAGTTTTTGATGATGAAATTAAGGCTCTCTTATTCTTATGCTCTTTACCTGAAAGCTGGGATAGCTTGGTAATGGTAGTCAGTAATATTGTGTCTGCTTCAAATATTTTAAAAGTTGATGGTTTTGTTAGAGTAATCTTGAATGAAGATATTCATAGAAAAAGCACAGGGGAAACATCAGGTAATGCTTTAAGTTTTGAAAGCAGGGGAAGGCAAAGAGAGAAGGGCAAGCAAGGGAAATTAAGTTCAAAGATGGGAAGAAGATCCAAATCCAAAAATGGAAGAATAACCTGCTAGAATTGTGGAAAGAAAGGGCATGCAAAGAAAGATTGTTGGTTGAAGGATAACAAAGAAAATCAACATGAAGGTGATAAAGAAGCAAAAGTTGTAGGTATTGTTGCACAAAATGCTCTTATATTTTCTTTGGATAATAAAATAGAATCTTGGGTTTTAGATTCTGGTGCCTCTTTCCATGCAACCCCAAATAGAGAATTTTTCAATGATTATGTCCATGGAGATTTTGAAAAAGTTTATTTAGGGGATGATGAGCCTTGTCAAATTGTTGGCAAAGGAAAAATGCAGCTAAAATTGCAGAATGGCAACACATGGGTGTTGAAGGATGTCATGCATGTACCCATCCTAAAGAAGAATCTGATTTTTGCAAGAAAGTTGAGTGATGAAGGTTGCACAGTAACTCTCACAGTTGAATCTTGAAAAGTTTTCAAGGGTGCACTTGTATTAGCTAGAGGTAAGAGAGTAAGTACACTTTATCTATCTAATTGTATTACTGATTATTCTCCTTCTATTTTATCTACTTCAGATGTAGATGCAAAGTTGTGGCACTATAGGCTTGGTCACATGAGTGAGAAGGGAATGGATATTCTTAAGTCAAAAGGTAAGCTTTCAGATTTGAAAAGCATAGATCTAGAATTCTATGAGCATTTTATTTTTGGAAAATAGAAGAAAGTGAGGTTTCTCAAAACTAGGTCAATAAAGAAGAAGCACAAGTTGGAGCTTGTTCACACAGACGTGTGGGGACCAGCTCAGGTAGCTTCTATTAGAGGATCATGATATTATATTTTTTTCATTGATGATGCTACAAGAAAGGTATGGGTTTATTGCATAAAGAGAAAATTTGATGTTTTTGACACATTTAAGAAATGGAAAGCTTTGGTTGAGAATGAAACAAGTTTGAGATTGAAGTGCCTTAGATCTGACAATGGTGGTGAGTACTGCAGCAATAAATTCAATAGTTACTATTCTATGAGTGGAATACGCAAGGAAAGTATGGTTCCAAGGACACCTCAGCAAAATGGAGTTGCTGAAAGGATGAATAGAATAATAATGGAGTGTTCACGGAGTATGAGGTTGCATGTTGGTTTGCCCTTACAGTTTTGGGTAGAAACTGTAGATATTATGGTTTACCTGATTAACAAAGGACCTTCTACTGCATTGGATGGTGGAATTTCAAAAGAGACATGGACAGGTAAAAAGGTAGATCTTTCATTTCTCAGAGTTTTTTGTTCTGAAGCTTTTGTGCACATTGATAAAGAAATAGAAAGAAGTTGGATGCTAAATCTATGTGGTGCACTTTCATTGGTTATGGTTTTGGAGATTTCGGATTCCGGTTGTGGAATTTAGAAACTAACAAAATTATTAGAAGATGGGATGTAGTTTTTAATGAGAAGATGATGTACAGTGATCAGCTCAAGAGGAAGAATAATTCTGAGCAGGGCAATATTGATTTGGAAAATGTTATGATCAAAAATGAGCTCACGGGTAAAAATCATCACTCATAGGAAAACACAAAAACTGACGTCGGTCAGGTGAAAACTGATGTCGATCAGGCAGAGATCGACGTTAGTCAAGAAACTGACATTGGTGACTAAGAGAAATTGATGTCGGTCAGGTACAAACTGACATCGGCCAGAGATGACCGAGATCGGTCACTGACAGAAAGAAATTTGGGCAGACAGCAAGCTATCAATGAGTCTCAAATGCCCATAAGGAGGTCTGAAAGGGTAAGTAAACCTCTAATTTGTTATTCCCCTTCTCTATACTACTTTTTGCTCACTGATGGTGGAGAACCAGAAAGTTTTGATGAGGCAATGCAGGTAGAATCCAAGAAACAGTGGGAGCATGGCATGAATGAAGAAATTGATTCCTTGGAAAAGAACCATACGTGGGATTTGGTTGAGTTGCTAGCTAGAAAGAAAACACTGAAAAATAGATGGATTTACAGGTTAAAAGAAGGAGAGAATAGACAAATGAGACATAAGGCCAAGTTGGTAGTAAATGGATTTGCACAGAAATTAGGTATTGATTTTGGTGAAATTTTTTCTCCTGTAGTAAAGATGACTTCTATTCAGACTGTATTGTCTATAGTTACCATTGAGAATTTGCATCTTGAGCAACTTGATGTTAAGACAGCATTTTTTCATGGAGATTTGGATGAAGATATATATATGGATCAGCTGGAAGGTTTTGAGATCAAAGGTAAGGAGAAACTTGTGTGCAGGTTGAAGAAAAGCTTATATGGTCTTAATCAAGCTCCAAGACAATGGTATTTAAGGTTTGACAGGTTTATGACAGAGCATGGCTTTATTAAATGTCAATCTGACCATTGTGTTTATTTTACTAGATTGGATAATGGTAGTTATATTATCTTGTTGCTATATGAAGATGATATGCTTGTTGTAGGTTCACACATGCAGGAAATTACTGAGCTAAAGGTGAAATTAGCTCACACATTTGCCATGAAGGATTTAGGAGTAGCAAAGAAAATCTTTGGTATGAGTATTAAGAGAGACAAAAAAAATCATAGTTTGATTTTGTCTCAAGAGGATTATGTGAATAAGGTGTTGGAGAGGTTCTATATGCAGGATTCAAAACTGGTAAGCACACCTATAGCTGGACACTTCAAGATGAGCAAAGAACAGTGTCCTAAATCACATGATGAGGTTGAGTACATGAGTAGTGTTCTATATGCTTCAGTAGTTGGGAGCTTGATGTATGTAATGGTATGTACCAGACTAGATATTGCCCAAGCAGTGGGAGTTGTCAGCAGGTTTATGGCCAATCCAGGAAAGGAGCACTAGAAAGCAGTTCAGTGGATTTTTAGATATCTGAGAGGGACCAGCAGTAGGCATTTATGCTATGGAGGGTCAAACACTTCTCTACATGGGTATGTATATTCAGATATGGTAGGTGACTTGGATGGCAGGAGAAGCACCACAGGATATGTGTTCACTGTCGGTGGAATGGCGGTTAGCTAGATTTCAAAGTTGCAAAAGGTTGTTGTCTTGTCTACTACAGAGGCAGAATACAGTGTAGTCATAGAGGCTAGCAAGGAAATGATTTGGATGACTCGGTTCATGGAAGAGTTGGGAAAGGAGCAAGAGAGTTACAGATTGTACAGTGATAGTCAAAGTGCAATTCATTTGGCAAAGAATTCAGCCTTTCATTCAAGAACCAAACATATACAGCTTAGGTACCACTTCATTAGATAGGTATTAGAGGATGGACAGTTGAATCTGGAAAAGATTCATATGGATAAGAACCCTGCAGATATGTTAACAAAGCCGATAACAAAGGAGAAGTTGAATCTTCATTCAACTTTTGTTGGTCTTCAAGATTGAACTTGAAGATGGAAAAATAAGCCAAAAACAAGTTAGAGGATGTTGTACAGGTACAGGTGCAGCTGTTTATCTCCAAGTGGGAGATTGTTGAGTTGTGGAGCTAAAAGCTTCACTGATGAGCTAGATTGAGGTTACTGAGTTTACCAGTAACTGGCATCAGTAGTATCACCAACATCGGTCAGGCATGGATCAGAACCGATTGACATTGGTCAGGGATCGGCCGACATCAATCATATGCAGACCGATAGGGACTGGCATTAGTCACTTGTGTGTGTGTGTGTGGGTTTGCATGCGTTTCCAAAATTAGATTTGTTCTAATTTTAGGAGAATAGTTGGTTTGCATGTAAAGACTAATTTTAGTCTTGAGTCTATTTTTCTAATTATTGTTTGCCTTGGATCTTATTTAAGAGACCCATGGGGCAGTATTGTAATTAAGAAAAAAGAAAAGAGGGAATAATAACTCAGTTATATAGTTGATTGTAATTGATTGAGAGAGAGAGAGAACTCTTGAGAGAGAAATACTGTACACCCAAGAGGTGTGGGAAGAGTGAGATTTCTTCATTGTATTCTAGAAGATTTTAATGCAAGATTGGTTGTTTCTTATATCTCCTATTATTTGTTGTTTCTGATTTCTAGTTACTTATTACTTTTGGTTCAATTCCTTGTTTAGTTGCTTATACAAAAGTAATCAATTGTACTCCAAGTTCTTAACACCCTTTTTATGACTTTTGAAACATTCGTGTGTTTTTCAACACAATAGGGACACTCAAACAATAATATATGCCTCTATACTACAACTTTGGGTTATTAAGGTCATTTGAGGTTTAAAACTATGGACAACACTGAATGTTTGCAATGAACAAATGTATAACTTTAAAGCCTCCATACATTATGTTCCTTTAGTCAAACATCCCCTTTCTTTTGTAGGTTTTTACCCCTTCATAAATGCTACAAGATATATGTAATTTGATTCATCAAGACTCCCTAAAAAAGTTTTATATGGCATCACAACAAGTTCGTAGGGCTTTATGTTGGAGCTTCTAGGGAACTTATCCCTAAATTTTAATTTTTTCACTTGGAGAGACCTCTCAAGTTTGTCTGCCTACCTATGACTTGAAAAATGATTCTCAAGTTGTCTCAAAATTCTTCAAACCTGATGAAGGTCTAAAAACATGTTTTAATCTCTTTATATTACACCTTTAGGTATCTGTGTAAGCCACATGTAGGTGGACATTGCAATATATAGGCAGTGAGGTTGAGATAACTAGTTTGTATGGTGTATGAACTTGAAACTAGTTAATAATTTATAAAAGGTGTTTAAATTAATGCTTAAAAACCTAACATGGTTCAAACAAGTTTAAATATCCATTTCAACATGATATCCTTCTACATGCACTTGTAGGTGCATATCAATGTATATGATTGTGTGTATAAATTGTATTGACTGACAGAGTCCCTTGTGTGCCATTTATAAGGTTTGGATTGATAATTAATGATATAATAAGATGTTAAACACCTTGAAACCTTCAATTATACCTCCATTAATGTTTTCATATATTCACATACCATGATTGCAAGTGGAAGTAAGTAGAAAGCTGACTATGTATTATGCTTTTGACTACAACTGCATGAATGATATATGTGTGAGACTGAGCTTGGAAATGAGGATATTATCATTAAATTTAATATGTATGTAACATCATATTAAATTTATTTAAATCCATTAAAAATAAATATACCTTTTAAAATTGATGAAAACTAACTGTAACCTCACTAGCATACTCCATCTGCAACCTAAAAGGTTTAAACTCATCAAATGACTTTCAAAAATGAAACCAACTATGGGAAACATGAGATAATGAATTCCACATGTTTTTTAATAAATTTCACAAACTAGATTGTACAGACATGCTCAAATAGAGACAAAACCTATAGGGTGTGGGGATTAGCTACCAAAACAAGATATTCAACCTAATAAGAATGGTTCATAAAGTATAGGTATCCATTATTCCTACTCCAAAAATAAAAATTAAGTATACAAATTTTAATATCCACCACCAAGAGAATTTGACTTAGAAGTCCTTGTATTGGTCATATCATCAAAACACTTGTTGATTAGTTTTGCTTGCCTAAAGGAATAATGGAGAGATAGAATGTTTATGGTCTAATTTTGACACTTCCAAAGTATATAAATCATGTAAATGGATTAAATAAATTTTAAATGTCACTCCATAAGCTTCTCCCACATGCCACTCTCTCCCATAGGCCGTACAACCTTCAAAACTCCTTTTTCATTTGTTTTATTGATTTTCAGTTAGGAACCTACAAGTTTTAGTTAGTCCTAAAATTATTAACAAGGAATATAACATATTGGATGTTTTAATAGATATTGGAACACTTTTACATATTATAAACCATACCACCTTCATTTATGACCCATTTATGACCCCTAAATGACATAAAATGATACAAGGACTAAATTGGATTATGACCAAGGCTAATAACATATTAAATCACATAAAATAAACAATAAAACACCCTATATCATGTTAATATACCCCTATGAAAGTTTTATACTATAGAGGGTTGACCCATTTTGACTTGTGGTCAAAATGGTCAACATTCTTAGTGATTTCCCAAGGGTGGTATGCTTGTTATGCCATGACCAGTAGCTTAATCTTATCCATTGAGCCATGAAGTCATCTATACAAAAAATTTAAACATAATCAACTTTTAAGTGACACTAAACATAAGTAAATACACACTCAAAATAAAAACACATGTGATCTACTGGAACACTTATGGAACACAACACAACTGAAAGAAAGACACACACACCTAATCTATTATTTACAAAACTTCACTCTTGAGGTGAAAATGTATTACCATACTTAAACCAAGGTCAAATATGGTTCCTCTTGCATATTTTTCACTCCATGAAGATAATCTAGTATGATATACATGCTCATTATCAACCACTTGCATATGTAGATGATCAAAAAACCTACCACCTTTATATCTTCTTACACTTGCAAGTGAACTATTTGGATCCTTCATGAATGCTTTTTATTGATATCTAAGAGCCTTGATTGATGATTCAAGTTGTTTTATATTTTTCATCTTTTATATGTCTCTCTCAAATTGAATATTATAATGTATGACAATTGCCTCAACTTTGTGCTTTTCTATGTCAGCATGTGTTTGATACATGGAGTCATCAAGCTCATATCCTTTATGTTCCACTACTTATGAATTTGGCTCAAAATTAGATAGAGTTTTTTTATTATATTTGAAACACAACCAATTGTTCCTTGTCTTCATTCTCCATGTATACAGCTTCTTAGGCAATAATTTCATCAATCTATTTCATGACTGTAGACTCTTGATTAGTAGAATGACATTCATTTTCATGTTTGAAATAACACTTAAAAACTTTCTCATTAGTCTCATTAGCAATTTTGATATCAGACATGCAATCTCTTGGAGAAAAATGAGTCTTACCCAACTTATTAAATTCTTTACATATAGCATTGAACCTTTGCCATAGTTTATCCACATTCATAACATGACACTCTTTTCCATGTTTGGTAAGACACTCAACATCATGTTTGTTAGAATCATTATCAAATGCATCAAATATAGGCCTTTTAGGAGGGGAAATAATATTACTTAATTGATCAAAATCTTGACATATGGCATTGAACCTTTGCCATAAGTCATCCTCCTCTCCCTCATGAGTGTCATCATCAAGGGAAGCTTCATCAATAGTATGTAGAAAGACATCATTCTTCCCACTATGGTGATCAATTAGGTTCTTCAACATATCATCATTATACTCATGAATCATTTAGTTACCTTTAGTATCTTATGACAAATAATTTTTGACACTTACCTCAACTCCCTCGAATGGCTCTTCATGCATGATATAAGTGCCAAGGTCAGTTTGTTCAAAGTATGCATAAGGATCATGCTCATAAGCATCTTCACCATATTCATCTAGGAACAAGTTGGCTATGACCTCAAGTTTAGAATCACCATCATCCACATTAGGCTCTTCTTTCTCATTGATCACATAATTCAAGTTAAAGCTTGTTTCAATATAGGGCTCAATATGTAACCTTACAAGATGCTAAGTTATTACGGTCACCTTGGTTCCATACCTTTTCCTAAAGGCTAAGAAGGACCAATAAGTTGAGATATAACCATATATCTAGGTTATAAATTATCTTGAAAATCAGATTGCAAAATGAGCAGGCAAGTCCACCACAATAATGTATTGGAGGATAGGTAAGTTAGAATAATCATGCAAAAAGATCTTCAAATTTTTGACCAACCCTATTGTCTTATCAGGTGTACCATATAACTATATCACTCCCTTACTATTAGGTTCATATTTTATGCCCAATTTATTAGATATAACCTTGGGCATGATTGATGTAGAAGCACCACTATCAACTATGTAATTGTATACTAGTTTATCACCCACTATGAGAGTGAATTAGAAGGGTGGAGGCTTCTCAGATCAAGTAGATGGTTCATCAATGGTTTTAGGGACATTTTAAAGAAAAACATAGCCATTAATTTGAATTAAATGTGAAGAACTAGTAGGAATAGTAGATAGCTATTTTTTTAAGAGCTCTTTTTGGCCAGGCATATGGAAGACATCCCACAAAAAAATGGATGATTTGGCATTATTCAATGAATCCACTATGTTTAGGGAAGTATTACTCACCTTCTCTTGAGTCCTTGGAGGAAAATAAGTTGTTGAAAATTGAGGAATCAAATCACCTTAATAAGACCTTACCACATTTTGAGTTTGAGAAGATCTAGGAGCATTTGGAGCTACCATGCTTGTAGTCACCTTTTGTTACCTTGTAGAAGGATTAGATGAACTTGTAGGCACATTATTATCACCTCATAAATCCTTCCTCTTGGCTCTAGTATTGTCTACAATAGATGTTCCTTGATTGAGTACAAAAGTATCTTCCATCAAGAAGTTAGTGAAGCTTTCTCCATGAGGCTACCAATCCTCACTTGCTTGCATCATGACTTCATCTTTAGATGATAGGAGAGGAGTGACCCCTCCTTGAGAAACTAGATCTTGCTCTTCACCCTTATTGGCATCCATGAATTTTCCTTGTTTACAATCTTCTCCTTGCACCAAGTCACTATGCACCAGTACCATTTATCTTGCTTTTGTGGTGGAATAAGGATTGCACACATTGGTAGGACTATTGAAGTTAGGATACCCTTGACCTCTTCCTCTCCCATATTTCTGACCATATTTTTGTTGATATGGATAGGGATTTTGATGATCACCTTGTGGTATATTGGCTTACATAAGTTGAGCTTATAACCATTGAATTATTGTATATGGATACATGGCATCATCTACCTTCTTAGGATAATTTATATGCTTGGTGTTAGCTTTAGGAACTTAGGACACACTTAGAGTACCAATAGGGGTATTAGGTAGCAAAGGAATAGACACTTTATGAGGTAACTTTCCTACTTGAATGAGGCCATTCTCAGCTCTAATTTCAAGTTCATATGCTTCAGTAAGAGTGAAACCACCCATGAACTGAAGCATGATAGCAATATCAATACCAATAGATATTAAGTATGTAGGGAATAGAAAGCTAGGAAGTGGTCTCATGGAAGGATGAAATCTATACCAAGACTTTTGAAACCTCTCATTGAAATCATGCATTATTTCCTTAGGGGATATTTTGATCACATTGAGTTGATGTATGAGATAATTATGGTCACTTTCATTATCAAGCCTTTAAGTTAACAACACCCCAAATTCATCCCATGACGTGATGTATCCACTGGATAAATTCCTATACCAATAAAGTGCTTTCCCTTTGAGGGACATGGTAAGGAGTCTAATGGAAATATGCTCTTTAGTGACATTGCGAAAACTAAAAAAAATAGAGATATCCCTGATGTACTCACTTGGTGTGACATGACCTTAACCATTAAAGGTAGGCACACTCTTTGTGGCATTAGGGGGAATGTCATCATATGCCTCAAGGTGAATTGGATTTTTAGTATTAAAGGTAGGAAAGGCATGTTTCCTAGCCATGTTTTCTTCAATATCTTCAATTTCTTCAATCTCTTCACTTTCTTGACTACCAAAATCTTCTTTCTCTTCAAAGGGAAGATTAGACTAAGGGTATTAAACTTTAAAAGGAAGTTCAAGCTACGTAGATGGATTGATAGGATTGAAAAATCTACTAGATGATGACATAGTAAAGACCATAAAGTATGATATCAAATTTTTGACAAAATAATGGCCTTGAACTATATTTTACCTTGAATGGTGTCACCAAATGCTGAGTAGCACACCAATTTACAGCTGATGTTGTTAAGACCAACATTCACCTTGATAAGTTGTCTTGAGGATAATGGGTCCCATCTAGCATTCTAGAACTATTGTCACCAAATATTTCACCCTATAGGAAGGTGTTCAAGCATTCTCTATATTTGGGAAACATTGGAATACTTTTAGGTATGTGGTTTTACCTCTAGTATAAGTAGACCTCTAGGTTTAAGGGCTAGCTCCCTAAATATACCTTGAAATTCTTATCACCTACTTAACTAATTGCTTGCAGGAAAAGAAATAGAAGTTTTCATGAAATGAAACTACTATAATGGGGTGATACACCAATATGATTTACACAAGACCATCATACTTATTTCACAAAGAAATAAGACCTACAAACTATCTTCAAAGTCCTAATAGGTTCTAATATAAGTGTTTCAATATATACGTGATATACATGAGGCAACACAAGGTAAGTGAACCAAAAGGTATATTTCACACTCTAAAGATATTTTTAAAATTTAAAGGATCCTAACATAGTATATACACTATATATGACCTGTTAGAATAGAAAATCTAGCATAAACATGAGAGGATAAGGAGAATCAAGGATAGAAGATTATCACTTAACATCACCATACATCACATCACACACTTATAAAAATGTTCATGAACTCAAAAATAGACTTAAATTTATTTTTAAAATGAAAATTACAATTTCAAAACTATTATGTATTTACCATATATGGTGTGGTATTAGTTTTCAAGAGCTAAAATGGTTACTACTTATAGAATTTGAGAGAGAAGAGAAAAGAATGAAGTCCAAGAGTCATTAAAAAATGTGTCAAGATAATAAAATGGAGTTACACATGTATTATATAGAAATTTTTAATATACCATGCAATTTATACTTTTATAAATTTCCTTCAAAACATGAAACTCCTAAAATCTGGCATAAGACTCCTCAATTACTTGCTCAAAAAATTGCCTTCATCATTTGGCCTTCTTAGAACATACCATAGTAGACTAGGGATAGGTAATATGATTAAAATAATATTATGTTTATAAATAATCCCAAACATGCATTTTTTCATCCCATAATCATTTATATTCTTCTTAACGTTAGTTATCACTACTTGTAGTCCAAATAACTCCTCTTTCACTCACCCTTCACACTTGACACCAAAGTTGTCTTTAGTTTTCCAATCCAATAAATATATAAGAATGTATGAAACTTTTAAATAAATATTATCACATTATATTCCTTAATTATACCTTAAAATTCCTCATACTTATAGCTTTCACCTTCTCACTTTTTTGTTCACTATGTCAGTTTGGACTGGCTGAGATGAAATTACTTACAGAGGCACTTGTGAGATTTTATGATTAATTAAATGGAAATTAGGGTTATTTCAGGTCCATAATATCTCAAAAATTTAATTTCGTCCTTTTATTCTCCCTTGAACCTAAAAAACACAAAAATTTGTCAAATAAACTAGTTATGTGCCATGTTCATACAAGTAAGGTACAATACAAATGGGTGGGGAAGAGCCTTGGAGAGTCCTCTAAAGCTTCCAATAATTTCCAAATCCATTTTATCCCAATTTTATGCATCTCCTTATTCATTTTATCAATCAATTCCTTAGCAAGTGTTTTCAATTGGATGCATCTCCTTGTTCAGTTTCTCAATCGGGTCCTTAGCAAGAGTTTTGGAGGGTTTAGAGTACTTTTGACCCTTAAGGTTTGTTCATAAAGATATGAAATTAAATTTGAAAATAAATTACACAAATTATTTTTTAAATACCTCATTAAAAATATACCAACTTCTCAAACCCCCATGTTAATCCTCCAAGTAGGTGTGAGCATCTCAAGTTAGCCTTCAAGATTTTTCATGCATTTTGCATATCCTATGGTAGTCTTAAGCCAAAAAAATGGCTTATTTGTGATCTCCATTTCACTTCAACATCTCAAAAACACATTATAAATCCCCATGAACATTTTTAAATTAATTATAATGTCCATCTAGTGTTCAAAGTGATAGCAGACCCCCTTGAGGGCTTTAGGCCTAGACTAAACCTAATGGGTCTACTTGCATACTTGTGAACTTAGACCACCCTATTTTGTTTCTAACATATTTGAATGTTCCAATGTATTAATTCATGTATAAAATATCTATTATTATCTCCCTGAGAGTCCTCAATCAATATTAAACTCACCCTTTTATCTTTTCATGTTGAATCTACAGGGTTTCACATTCTAAGAGTGCCCTTTGTCTGAGATAGAATAGAGGGCATACCCTTTGTTGTCTTAGGAAAAATTTTAGTATGATGGTATTATCCAAGTTTTAAGGACCCTCTATACCAATTTCCATGGTTATATTACCTCAATATCTCTCTCAACTCCTTTAAAACCTAAGATAGACTTTTTAAACCTTGACTGTGCAGGGTTTTACATATAGGCTATAGGATGCTTGTATGAGAACCCTTCCATGCATTGTTTATACTATATGATTATCTAAAAATAATATTAAAACCATGATGAAGCTGTTTCAAATATACTTACTTCCCCAACCTTGCCAAACACTTCCACATACACCTTGCTCTTGACTGAATACAAGTGTTGATTATGTTTTCTTACTTTAAAAGAGACACATGTAGGTGTATACTAAATTTTTGGATATTTGTATATTTTTCCCACCATATTATTTAATTATTTAGTCCATATTCATGGTTATACTTGTCCACACTCTACCTTGAGGTTAGACCATCATCAAGACTGGTCAGGCTCTATATCACTGGCATGCTACAGTCAGCTACAGTTGACTATTTTGGAGCAAAATAGGATCTTATAGGTGTGTCTCAACATATAAAACATGTTATTAATACCTATGGGGCATTTTTTAATTCTTTGTAATAATTTCCCAATGGAAAAGTTTATGTTTATAGGCCTAGTAGTTCTCCAAGGTGTATATCATGGTTTATGAATACCTATAGTCAAGCTATAGGTAGTTAGTTTGAACGTAAGGCACCTATAGATATTGATGGAATTCAATACCTTCTCTCCAACCCTTTTTATAAATTTTGAAACCCTAGTGTGTTTATCAACACAATATGACCACTCAAACATGAATATATGCCTCTATACTACAACTTTGGGTTTTGAAGGTCATTTGAGGTTCAAAACTATAGACAACACTAAATGTTTGCAGTGAACAAATGTATAACTTTGAAGCCTCCACTTTTATTCAAACATTCCCTCTCTTTTGTAGGGTTATACTCCATAAAATATACAATATAGATGTAATTTTATTCATCAAGACTCCCTACAACACTGATATATGGCATCACAAAAAGTGCATAGGTCTCTATTTTGGAGCTTTTAGGGAACTTGTCCCTAAAGTTTAATTCTTTCACTTGGAGAGACCTCTCAAGTTTTCTTGCCTACCTATGAATTCAAAAATTATTCTCAAGGTGCCTATAACTTCCTCAAACTTGATGAAGGTTTCAAAACATGTTTGAATATATTTATATTACACCTTCAGGTCTTTGTGTAAGCCACTTATAGGTGGACATTATAGTATACAAGTAGTGAGATTGAGATAACTATTTTGTATGGTGTATGATCTTGCAACTAGCTCACATTCTCAAAGTTGTTTAAATGAATTCTTACAACCCTAACATGATTCAAACAAGTTTAAATATCCATTTCAACATGATATCCTTTTCTAAGCACCTATAGGTGCATATCAATGTATATGATTGTGTGTATAAATTGTATTGACTATCACAGTCCCTTATGTGTCATTTAGAAGGTTTGGATTGATAATTCATGCTCTAAGAAGATGTTCAACACCTTTAAATATTACATTATACCTCCATGAATGTTCTAGGAGCTTCACATGCCATGATTGTAAGTGGAAGTAAGCAAAAAATTGATTATGTAATGTGCTTTTGACTATAATTCCATGAATGATATAGGTGTGAGACTGAACTTGCTCTCCAACCATTTTTATGACTTTTGAAACACTAGTGTGTTTCTCAACACAATAAGACCACTCAAACATGAATATATTCCTATATATTACAACTTTGGGTTGTGAAGGTCATTTAAGGTTAAAAACTATAGACAACATTGAATGTTTGCAGTGAAAATTTGTGTAACTTTGAAGCCTCCATACATTATGCTCCTTTAGTAAAACATCCCCTCTCTTTTGGAGGGTTATACTCCTTCATAAAATCTACATATATTGAATCACAAAAAGTTATTAGGGCTCTATTTTAGAGTTTTTAGGGAACTTGTCCCTAAAGTTTAATTCTTTCACTTGGAGAGACCTCTCAAGTTTGCTTACCTGCCTATGAATTCAAAAATGATTCTAAAGGTGCCTATAAATTCATCAAACTGGATGAAGGTTTAAAAAAATGTTTGAATATATTTATATTACACCTTCAGGTCTCTATGTAAGCCACCTATAGGTGGACATTGTAGTATACAAGTAGTGAGGTTGAAATAACCAGTTTGTATGGTGTATAAGCTTAAAACTAGTTCACATTCTTAAATGTGTTTAAATGAATGATTACAACCCTAAAATGCTTCAAAAAAATTTCAATATCCATTTGAACATGATATCTTTTTTTAGGAACCTGTAGGTGCATATCAATGTATATGACTATGTGTATAAATTGTATTGACTATCACAGTCCCTTGTGTGCCATTTAGAAGGTTTGGTTTGATAATTCATGCTCTAATAATATGTTAAACACCTTGAAATATTCCATTATAACTACATGAATGTTCTTATATATTCACATGCCATGATTGTAAGTGGAAGTAAGCAAAAAATTGACTATGTACTATGCTTTTGACTGCAATTCCATGAATGATATAGGTGTTAGACTAAACTTGCTCTCCAACCCTTTTTATGACTTTTGAAACACTAGTGTGTTTCTCAACACAATAAGACCACTCAAACATTAATATATGACTCTACACTACAACTTTGGGTTGTGAAGATCATTTGAGGTTCAAAACTATAGATAACATTGAATGTTTGTAGTGAACAAATGTGTAACTTTGAAGCCTCCATACATTATGTTCCTTTAGTCAAACATTTGCTCTCTTTCGTAGGGTTCTACTCCTTCATAAAAGCTACAGTTTAAATGTACTATGATTCATAAATACTTCCTAAAAAAATTTATATGGCATCATAAAAAGTGCCTAGGGCTCTATTTTGGAGCTTTTAGGG
The DNA here is from genome assembly GCA_037957365.1 of Torreya grandis. NCBI lineage: Eukaryota > Viridiplantae > Streptophyta > Pinopsida > Cupressales > Taxaceae > Torreya > Torreya grandis. Next base: position 1,098,065 of record JARHVA010001027.1, read on the forward strand.
AACTTGTCCCTAAAATTCAATTCTTTAACTTGGAAAGACCTCTCAAGTCTTCTTGTCTACCTATGAATTCAAAAATGATTCTCAAGGTGCCTATAAATTTTTAATACTTGATTAAGTTTAAAAACATGTTATAATGTCTTTATATTACACCTTTAGGTCTTTGTGTAAGCCACCTATAGGTAAACATTATAGTATATAGGCAATGAGGTTGAGATAACCAGTTTGTATGGTGTATGAGCTTGTAACTAATTCACATTCTCAAATGTGTTAAAATGAATTCTTAAAACCCTTACATGCTTCCAAAAAGTTTCAATATCCATTTCAACATGATATCCTTTTGCAGGCACCTATAGGTGCATATCAATGTATATGATTGTGTGTATAAATTATGTTGACTGTCACAGTCCCTTGTGTTCCATTTAGAAGGTTTGGCTTGAGAATTAATGCTCTAAGAAGATGTTCAACACATTAAAATATTCCATTATAACTCCATGAATGTTCTCAGAGCTTCACATTCCATGACTATAAGTGGAAGTAAGTAGAAAACTAAATGTGTATTATGCTTTTGACTGCAACTCCATGAACGATATAGGTGTGAGATTGAACTTGCTCTCCAACCATTTTGATGAATTTTGAAACACTAGTGTGTTTCTCAACATAATAGGACAACTCAAACATGAATATATGCCTCTATATTGAAACTTTGGGTTGTGAAGATCATTTGAGGTTAAAAACTATATACAACACTAAATGGTTGTAGTGAATAAATGTGTAACTTTGAAGCCTCCATGCATTATGTTCCTTTAGCCAAACATCCCCTCTCTTTTACAAGGTTATACTCCTTCACAAAATCTACAAGATAGATGTACTTTGATTCATCAAGACTCCCTAAAACACTACTATATGGAATCACAAAAAGTGTCTAGGGCTCTATTTTGGAGCTTTTAAGGAACTTGTCCCTAAAGTTTAATTCTTTCACTTGGAGAGACTTCTCAAGTTTGCTTGCTTGCCTATGAATTAAAAAATGATTCTCAAGGTGCCTATAACTTCCTAAAACTTGATGAAGGTTTCAAAAAATGTTTGAATATATTTATATTACACCTTCAGGTCTCTATGTAAACCACCTATAGGTGGACATTATAGTATACAGGCAGTGAGGTTTAGATAACTAGTTTGTATGGTGTATGAGCTTGCAACTAGTTCACATTCTCAAAGGTGTTGAAATTAATGCTTAAAAACCTGACATGATTCAAATAAGTTTCAATATCCATTTCAACTTGATATCCTTTTGTAGGCACCTGTAGGTGCATATCAATGTATATGACTATCTATATAAAGTATATTGACTATCACAGTCCCTTGTGTACCATTTAGAAGGTTTAGCTTGATAATTAAAGCTCCAAGAAGATGTTCAAAACCCTAAATATTCCATTATACCTCCATGAATTTTCTCAGAGCTTCACATGCCAGGACTGTAAGTGGAAGTAGAAAATTGACTGTGTATTGTGATTTTGACTGTAACTCCATGAATGATATAGGTGTGAGATTGAACTTGTAAATGAGGAGATTATCATGAAATTTAATATGAATGTAACATCATATTACATTTATTTTAAGACATTTTAAAGAAAGAGACCTTTTGATTTTGATGAAAACTAACTGCAACTTCACTAGCGTACTCCATCTATAACCTAAAAGGTTTAAACTCATCAAATGACTTCCAAACATGAAACAAAATATGGGAAACATGATATAAGAAAGTACACATCCTTTTGAATCCATTTCACCAACTTAATTGTATGTACATGCTCAAACAAAGGTAAAACATGTAGGGTATAGGGATTAGCTAACAAAATAAAATAGTCAACTTGTTAAGGATGGTTTATAAAGTATAGGAAACCATTATTCCAAATCCAAACATAAAAATAAATCAAACCAAGTTTAATATCCACCACTAATTTCATTTAACCTATAAGTCCTTCTACTGGTTATACCATCAAAAGACCTATTAACTAGTTTTACTTGCCTAGCGAAGTGATGGAGAGATAGAATGGTTTTAGTCTAATTTTGTCACACCCAAAGTAGATCAAGCATGGAAATGGCATTAGTGAAGTTGAAATGTGACTCCATAATCTTATTTCATGTGACACTCTCTCCCATAGGCTGAACAACCTTCAAAACTCCTTTTTCACTTGTTTTCTTGATTTTTAGTTAGGAAACTACAAGTTTTAGTTATTCCTAACACTAATGACAAGGAATATGACATATTGGATGTTGTAAGAGATTTTATAATGCTTGGACATCTTAAAAATTGTACCACCTTCATTTATGACCCATTTATGACATAAAATGACACAAGGACTAAATTGGACTATGACTAAGGCTAATAACATATTAAGTCACATAAAATAAACTATGACACACCCTATATCATGTTAATATACCCCTATGCAAGTTTTAGACTATAGGGGGTTGACCCATTTTGACTTGTGGTCAAAATGGTCAAGAGGAATGATAAGTACTTTAACACAATGTAATAAAATGCTTTTCAAGAAAAATTCTTGCTTTAAAATAATAGCATTATCTTATTAAAAATAAATGCTAAAGTGATAAAATGTGATTTAGATAATTGCTTTTGACTTTGTGTTGTGACTAAGATCAAAAAAATGATTATGGGTTAGGGATGATAGGTGATTTTAACTTGCTATTTTTAGAATATAGAATTACATAAAGACCAATGCCAGTCATTGGGTAACCAATGCCAATCAAGGGTAACCAATGCCATTCAAGGATGACTGATGTCAGTCATTGTGTGTTTGTGATAGTTTTGGCTTTGGGAAAAAATGGACTTTGGGCTAGTTGTAGAGGGGTTTTGTGGGCTATTTAGAGGTTGGTTGATGGTCGTAAAGGCATAATGAAGACTTAAGGATATCAAACACATAGGTTTAACACTCAAAATTCTAGGAATGGTTAGTGGGGATTTGGTGGAAAAAGGGTTATTTGGAGTTGTAGAACTCCAACACAAAAGATAATGTGAGGAGAATTGAAATGGGATGAAAGTAATAAACTACCAAAACCAAATACTTGAACTTATAAAAATCACATAATACTTAGTTTTTGTGAATTTTCTAGCCTAGAGAAGACTTGAAGTTGAGTTAGAGTTGATTAGAAGCCTAGAACAAAATGGGTAGAGTAACGGCACTTGAATCCTTAGTCTTGAGGTGATGAAGCACTTCTTGATCTCTGGAATGTTTCTCTGGTTCATTAGAAATCACTAATTCATACAAAATTTTGGTTGTTTCTCAAATGATTCAACCTCTTGAGCAAGGGTCATAGAGCATCCTTAAATAACTTATGTCAATCCTAGTCAACCAATGTCAGTCTAGGGATGACCGATGTCGATCAAGGTGGAAATGGGTTAACTTGCCAAAAATAGTGTTTTGCACTTAATTTTGGTAGTTAAGACCATTATAAATGGTTTGATCTCATTTAAGGAAGCATGGTCATGTAGGTAGAAATAGTCTAGGAGGTTAGGACTTTAAATGCTAAGGTAGGAAATGGTCTTAAGGAAAGGTGTCACTAATTTTGCCATAGGCTTGGTTAGGGTGAGGTGTAAATGGTGTTTTAATGGGGTTAAGAAATGTTCTAACCCAAGGGGGGCCAAGGGGATTGAAAAGGTATGCTTTCAACATTTATAACCATTGGTCTAGTTTTCTAGTGTCTACACAATGATTGGAGGATAATTTGAGTTGATGGATTTAATTAGATTTAATATGGAAAATCAAGAAAAAAGAATGAAACAAGAAAACACAATAAAAACATATGAATTTCAATTTTAAATGAGAGAAAAAGTGGGGGTTTTAACTATTTTTTTGTGTGCCATGATCGACATGAAAGGAGATGAGATAACCAACAATAAACCATGATAGCCTTTTAGTAGAAGCTTGTGAATGGACAATAGAAACATAATACTAAAGGAGTCATGAGGGGGATTTTTTTATTTTTTAAACAGGGAACATGAACACATTGTAATGCATACATGTTATAACTAGATGGTTGATGATTTTGTTTACTAAACATTAAAACATGTATCATGTATGTGTTATAATGTGTACATGTTATAATTGGCTTGGTAAATATTAAGGCATAAACCAAATACCTGTGTACCTATTTTTTAATATCACTTATGCATTTTATTCATAAATTCTTTTTCATCTAAAAAATATACTCTTTTTGGTCCCCATCTTCATACACTCATCGCATAATAAAAATTTTAAATGAACACTCCCAAAAACAACCTTGTGAAAAAATAATTTTTAACTTATGTGACTTAAAAATATAGAAAATGAAGCACACTTCCTTTACATGCTCAATATTTAATAATATTGGATGCATGATTAATTCATTGTTTGTAGTCACAAATATTGGTCAATAAAATACTATTAATCAAAACAATCAAATAAATCTTAGTGATTATATTTTGAATCTAAACACCTATCAAAAAATACATCTAAATAAATTAAAATCATAGTTTTGATTAACAATTTTTGGTCTAATGGGATGTTAAGGATTATTTATTCCCTATATTTACATATTTTATGTTTGTGTATATAATAATTTATTGTTTTTCTTATGATCTATTACTCATTTCTAGGAAAATTCAACTTTAAGGAGTCTAAAGAGGATGGCAAAAGTCATGTCAATGTTAAGAAAACAATTTTTGGCAAGGAATTATACACTCTGATAGATACTATAAACCAATTTGTTCTTAAAGACATTAAAAGTCATCATCATCTTGGACTTTATCAATACATGTTGACCATGAGAAATTCTTTTGAATATTATTAGGTATATGTTACTTTTTACTTTTTTTGTTTAACAATTTTCGTATTTGTGTGGGAAATACACAACCCCTTAACTAAGAGTGTTCATCACTTGGATAATTGGTACTTTCTAATTTTAACATCTTTTGTATTTATATTTTTGTCTCCTATTAATCCATAAAATACTTCAATTATTATAAGATAAATCTAGCTACATCTAAAGGCATAACCATAATAATAAAAGAGGGGGTGGGAAATACAAGTGTAATATTTTAAAATGTCAATAAAAATAGGTGACCTTAAATTTAGTCGTCATAGGGTATTTTTTATTCTTGTTTGGAGAAGGAGATCCAAAATTGTGATATCTTGAACACAAGAGGGAGTTTGGAGTGCCTTTTTCCCCTATAAATATTTTTTTTGGCATAACACACTGGTGTAGTTAAATTGAGGTAGTCAAGGATGAATTTACCTATAAGTTGATGGTGTCATTAATCAATGAAAACCCTTTAATGTGTAAAACTTTGTAACAAATCAAAGGTAGACATCTTGAGATTGATACATATCAATGTTTCTCGATAGATGTATTTAAAATATCTACACTAGTCAAATATTATAATGAATAAAAAGAATAAAATTTTCTTCCAAGTAAAATATGTAAAATTTACTGAAATTATATAGTGAAATATAATGTTTAAGCTTAACAATTATAAGATAAGGGGCCAACAAAGTATACAAACTTCTTCTACCAAATTTAGATATATCAGAAATAGTAAAAAGATGACATGATCTACAAAATGCACATGTATCTAATGAGACTTTATTTCAAAACTTAATTTGTGATAAAGGAACATATAAAGTTTATAAATTTTAATAAGTAAAGTTAGTATTAAAGACAAGAACAAATAATTCAAATAAATTTAATTGAATATTTTAATAAGTAAAGTTAGTTTCAAAGATAAAAATAGACAATTCAAATAAAAATGTTTCAATAAACACCTTTCATATTGGTGCATTATTATATATGCACTAATATTAAGTTAACATAGGTTATTTTTTCTATGTTAAGTGTGTTTAATCACACTTCTCTACATTTAGAATATGATAATTGAGCACCATTTATCAATTTCACCTTTAAGGGGGACAATCACATGTGCCACTTACGTGACTAATAGGGAAAGGGGAGCTTGATCTTGTACAAACTATACATACTCTCCTCTTATTTTATATATTGATTCAACCATGACCTCTTGATGTAGTTCTCTTGATATCTTGATTCATTCTAATGTATATTTAGATTTAATACTGAGTAATCTATTTCAATATTTTCCTTATCTATTTGTAGAGTGTTTTATATCTAATGGAGTGAGTACATTCTGAGGAGTTTCATGGCCTTCATGCTCTCAATTTTATTTTTCATGTGATGATCAGAGATATTTCTTTAATGGTACCAGAGCCATTCTCCTTTAAATGTTACTTGTATATTTATATAAGCTTTAAGTATGCTCAACATTTCCACACCAATTCTCTATTTCTTATCACAATTTTTAGCCTTCCATCCTTTGGGGTTTTTAAAAATACCCCGTATGCCATCTATATCTTTTTTTTAAACTTTGATCACTCAGAAGGAGATATATGTTAATTTATGAAGGATACAAATGTCTTTTTTTGTATGGATTCATGGTTCATTGTGTATATTTAGGTGGATTTTTTAATTTTTTATCTCTCTTTCTTTCTATAAAATGTAGGTTTTTCTAGAGTTTGTTGTATTTTTCTTGATTTCTAAACTTTCAAGGATCCATAACTTTTGATCCTATATCAGATTCACCCACTATTTTCTTGAAAGTGTAGGATTTTTCATGTTCTTTGCAATAGTTTCTTTAGATTTGTTCCTTTATGTATTAGATTATGATTTTCATAACTTTTTACCAATTTGTATTTGTAAAAATAACTATTTATAAAGTATCATCTATTTTTGTTGGGGGGTTATCATTTAGTGTATACTTATAATCAATTGGGGGTTTTCTCATCTTTTGAGTGTGCTTTATTTTAAGGTTCATTCAAAGTCATTTTTTTGCCTTATTGTAATGGTTTTGTGTCAAGACCTCCACACTCTCATACAGGCCAATAATAATCCACAATCAAAAAATAACATGATATTATTTAAAATATGTGCACTTTAGAAGGATATGGTTAAATTAGTTGATGAGAACATGAATATTAAAAAATAAATCTCTCTATGCCTCTCACTCATTTTTAGTAGAGATGCCCTCATTCACTCGTTATAAGACATAGTTGCATAGTTGAAATGTAAGATTAATGTTATGGACACCCCTTCCATTGAGTATAGTCCATCAAGTGACACATTAATTGTACCTAAGTTTGTTATACATCTTCTTGATGCATTTTTAGACCATGATCAATAAGATCATGAGTTGACCTTTGTAGCTAATGCCCCTATTGAAATCCACTCTTTAGATCTATCTATATATGTGTTTGGCTCATTTGAGAATCACACCACATGTTTTGGCTCCCATATACTCTGTTCCATGGGTCATCTTGGTATAGGTATTATTAAATACTGACATGCCACTATTTTCCCCCATCCAACTTACTAATTAGATTACTCTCCAAGGAATTGGATATCAAACATATGTTTCTTCATTGAGTCCACTTTGTGCATGCTCATATTCTTTTATTTTTCATTCACTCTTTGTGAGGATATAAAACGACACATGAGTTATTCTACACATTCTATTAGTCATGAGAGCCTTGATATTTATTTTGTTAGGCATGACCTGACACACTTTCAAGTTCACATATTTATTTGCATGCTTCATTTGTTCACAACACTAAATCACATGTAAGAATTTTCTTCTACCATTCATGTTCATTTAGGTTGTATTTTAGATAACTTGTGGTGAAATTATTAGCACTCTCTATGAGTATTTTACCATTGTGGTTCCTCCACCTTTAAATTGCATCATTTGTACATTGTCATACTACCTAGTGGTGATCTCTTGTTTGGAGCAAATATGATGGCCTTTTTTTTTATAGATAGACAATCTCCTTGTATGGAGCTATTTTGGTGCATATAGTGTCTTCTTTGTATTTTAGTATTTTTTGGGATGTATCTTGTACTCACACTAATTTATAAAGTGCCATGGATCTTTTTGGTTTCAACCTTGTCTACTTTCATCCATGTGTGTAGTTTGTCTTGTACTCTTTTAGGCATTTATCTCTCACATCAACATTAATGTCATCCATGATAGCTTTTAGCTATTTATGAGACCTTTTCTAAAATTTTGACATCTCCTTGGTGTTCAATTCATGCATTTAGACCACTCATATAATTATCTTGAAGTTTTTCACCATGTTTTTAGTCTTGTTTTGCACAACCATGTATGAATATGGACCAGTCCACCATGTACTCTATTGTAGCCCTCCATTTTTAGAGAAAACTTCACCTTTTTGATGGCCTTATTTGAAAGTAGTATGTAATGGCTTCCCCAACATCTCCTTTCTACTTTTTATTCTTTGTGATATATTTTCTATATTTTCAACACTTTACTTGATAGTGTTATTGTCTAGCATCCCCAACATTTGTCAGTTCTTTAGTGTTTGAATAGTGGAATCAAACCATTTATATAAATCCTTTCATCCACTCCACCCATTCAATGTTATGAGGTGGTTTGTGGTTATATCACTTTCTTCAGGTGTTATATCTCTCTTGAGTATCTTTATGGTGGCACATTTTAACATCTACTTATAACAATTTTAATTGATGGCATTCATTTGGTGAATTTTTTTATATTTTCGACACCTTATTCAACATATTGATAGCCTCATTATATTGAGCTATTCAAGTGCATCCAATGTCTTCTTTGTATTCTTCAATGATCGAGTAGTGAATATGAACCGCTCATGTCGTTTCAAGTTCTTAATCAGCTAGCATTTATTTGCACTTTATGTGGTGGATTAGCCCACCTAATGCATTATTCATTGATGGATCAATGTACTCATTGTACTTTGTCTGATAGATTTAGTAGTGTCATCCATGATAGATTTTAGCTATTTATGATACCTTTGAAAATTTGACATCTCCTTGGTGTTCAAGTCATGGATTTAGACCATTCACCATGTTTTTACTCTTGTTCTGCACAACCATGTCTGAGTATGGACCAATCCACCACATACTCTATTATAGCCCTCCATTTTTAGAGAAAAATTCACCTTTTTGATGGCCTTATTTGACAATACCATGTTATGGCTTCCCCAACATATCTTTTCTATTTTTTATTCTTTGTGATATATTTTCTATATTTTCAACACTTTACTTGAGAGTGTTATTATCTCTCATCCCCAACATTTGTCATGTCTTCAGTGTTTGAATAGTGAATTCAGACCACTTGTACAAATCCTTTCATCCACTCCACCCATTCAATGTTATGAGGTGGTTTATGGTTATATTGCTTTCTTCAGGTGTTGTATCTCTCTTGAGTATCCTTATGGTGGCACATTTTAACATCTACTTATAACAATTTTAGTTGATGGCATTTATTTAGTGAACTCTTTTGTATTTTTGACACCTTATTCGACATATTGATAGCCTCATTGTATTGAGATATTCAAGTGCATCCAATGTCTTCTTTGTATTCTTCAATTATCGAGTAGTGAATATGAACCGCTCATGTAGTTTTGAGTTCTTCATCAACTGGCCATTTATTTGCACTTTTGTGGTGGATTAGCCCACATAGTGCATTCTTAATTGGTGGATCAATGTACTCATTGTACTTTGTCTGATATGTTTAGGACTAAAGTGCACCTCTCTGTAGTGATGGATTCAACCCATTTAGTACATTTTCTTTAGTGATGGATCAACCCATCTAGTGTACTCTCTTTGGTGATAGATCAACACATCATTTTTAGGCATTTTGGTGCATTACTTATGTGTTGTACTACTTCTTGAGATGTCTTGCGACATATCTCAACACCTTCAGTCACTTGTGTTATTTTTTACTCATTTTTGTAGAAACCCTTGCAACATGTCTCATTTTTTCTAATGCATTTTATTATATATGAATACTTCATCAAGCCTAGTTGTTGGGACCCATTTTTAGAGGATTCTTAACATTCTTGTTATGTATAGGTCTCGATAAATTATACTTAAGGAAGGTGTTATGCATTAGTCTATATGCACTAATATCAAGTTAACGTAGGTTAGCCTATTTATACTACGTGTGTTTAGTCATACTTATCTAGACTTAGATTAAAATAAGTGAGCATTTGATACTCATACCATTTATCAATGCCACCTTTAAGTGGGTCAATCACACATGCCAGTTAACATTAAAGAAATGAGAGCTTGCTCTTGTACAAGTTATCTTATACCCCTCGTCTTCCTTTGTATATTGATTCGATCATGACTTCATGATATCTTGATTTATTCTGATGTAGATTTTAATGTGTTATGAAGTAATCTATTTATATCATTTCTTCATTTATTTGCATTGTTTTATGTCTAATTGAACAAGAGTCAGGTTGTGGCTTATGTCCCTGTTATTAGGAAGAATATGTAAAGTTGTATCAAAAAAGTATTTTTGTTTTAGTGGTTCCCGAACAATAAGCTTGTTGCATGTCGAATTTGATTTGTAACTCAAGGCAAAAGTGATATATAATTTATATATCTAATTTTAAAACCTCACTCAATAATAATGTGCGAGTATTACGAAAGAGCAAATGACACTTTGCAAATCGATTTAAATCCCCTAAATACCTTTATATATAGACATGCAAGTAACTAACTCTAATAAAACAAACTCTATTAGAATCGAAAATACCTCTGAATTTTTGTTTTATAAAAAAAAACGTAATTAACTTATTTAATAAAAATATCACTTTTTTATAAAAATCCTAAATCACTTAAATGTCAATATATTATTAACAAAAATCATTACAAAATAAATTCTCTCTAAATAAATTTAGAATGTAAGAATATCAAGATAAAAGATAAATTTTAGAGATAGGAACTTAAAACCTACTATTAAATTATCTTAAGTTGCTTTAGAAAAATTGAAACTCCTCCAAAATAAATTAATTAGAAAAAAAATCCAAAAGAAAAAATTTTACAAGTATACAAACATTTGAAAAATTAAGAGGAAGTGACATATCAAAGAAAAATGAAACATCAACCTATACTTTTAGACCGTACATTCAACAAGTACAGCCGCTGCTGATTTCTCTACCAATGACTTTCATATGCATTGGCAAGCTGCCGTCTTTTTTCACTTTCTTTCCTCTGTTGATTATATATACACTTAAAAATACTGTGGGATTTCTCACCTTTCAAATTCAGCTGATTTTTAATATACTAAGGGATTTCCTCAAAGTTAAGTTCATTAGAAGGGGGGAAAAAATGAAGATTGGCAAGAGAGAAGCACTTCTCTTCTGGTTGTTCATAGGAATTCATGGTTGTCTGCAATTAAATCTAGAAGATTGGAAGCAGGACGACTTGAGTAGAGATGATTTTCCTCCAGACTTCATATTTGGTGCAGGCACTTCTGCTTATCAGGTATAATCAATTGCCCTTATTACTACGGTACTACCCTCTTCTGTATTGCATCTTGTATTAGTGTAATAACTTTGGGGTGGGTGTGTACAGGTTGAAGGTGCAGCAGCACTTGATGGCCGGAAACCTAGCATTTGGGACACCTATACACACTCAGGTTACTCCACACTCTATTCTGGGCCACCTAGATTGTGATGTTGTCCACACCTTGTTTTCTTTGCATTACTCTCAGCTTTGGAACAGCATTGGGTGTTTGGAAAATAAAGATATAATTTTAATTTTTAAGACTAGAATAATTGGCTTCCCTTGCGCGGGGGTTTTATGGAGAGGGTAATGCAATTATAATTTAAGGTAGTGCAAATTTAATTAAACAGTAAAATATAGGATCTCTGCCACAAAAATAAGAGCAATGACTGAACATGAGGAAGGGCAACAATGGGGACAGATTTTGCTATTGCTACAATACATTATTTGATGTCCTGTGTTATGCTTCTAGAATTTCCAGGTCCATTCACCAATAATTCATATCCATTCATATATTTTCGTAAATGTTCTCAGCAGCACCTGTTAAAACCATTTCTGAAATATTGCTTTGCTTCTCCGTAGAACTCCTCTCTTACTCTCAACTATTTTCCTAATGACATTTTTGTTTGTTTGGCTTGAAAATGATGAAATCTTGAGTTGCCTTTTATAGCTCACAGGAGCCATTTTGAAGGATCCTTTGGTTTATTCCAAGTTAACTGTACTTTTACTGTCCATTAACATTTGTGGGCATTGGTATACCTTTTTTCCCTTGAATAATCCAACTTCAATAACTGAACCGAATGCCCATTGACAGGGAAAATGCAAGACGGAAACACTGGAGATGTTTCTGCAGACCAATATCACCATTATAAAGTAATTTCAATTCCCACACTTCGCTTGATTGATATTGTTGATAATAGATATGGGTAAGACGATGATACCTTGTTCACTACAAACATTTTTTCAGGAGGATGTCCATCTGATGTTTAAAATGGGGTTAGATGCATACAGATTTTCCATATCATGGTCTCGACTAATACCTGGTACTGCCAAATATTATTTTTCATCTATTAAAAGAAAACAATAGCAATCTATTTTTTTCTTATTCCTACAAACACTTCTTTGATGAGAGAAAAAAACAATCTTGTGTGTAATAACTCCTGTAATAATTTTTTGCAGATGGAACGGGTGACATCAATCCTATGGGATTGAAATACTACAATAATCTCATCAATGAACTCATCCTCCATGGTAATGAACTTGATTAAATGCAACAATGTGGAAATGAAAGGAAATTATATGATGAAAGTAGGTTAATGGAATTGGAAAGTACAACTGGCTACAATGAAACTGAAGAGAGCTTATAAAACTAAATGGAAAAAAAATGGATAAAACCCAAATTTATGTAGATTGTTCTCCAAGACAAGGATAACAGTTCTAAAAATTGCAGGTATTGAACCACATGTTACTTTATACCACTTCGATTTGCCTCAGAGTTTGGAGGATGCCTATGGAGGATGGCTCAGTCCCCAGAAAGCGTAATCTCATTGTCTATAGTTAATACTAAAAGTAAACATGCTACTGAATTGTAGGTTATATCTAATTCAAAAGTACAAAAAACAGTATCCTCAAAAAGTAGCAGTGGTAATTCATGAAAATATACTTCACACTATCATATGTCTAACAGTTTTTGATTGGCATGGTTTTAAACAGAGAAGATTTCAAAGCCTTTGCAGAAGTTTGCTTCAGAGAATTTGGGGACAGAGTGAAGTACTGGACAGCTTTCAACGAACCAAACGCATTTCCTGCTTTAAGTTATGACATTGGTTGGTGGCCACCTGAACGCTGTTCTTATCCATTTGGATTATTTGGCAACTGTAATGCAGGAAACTCAACAGTTGAACCATACATTTTTGGCCATCATGTTTTGTTATCACATGCCGAAACAGTCGAACTCTACAGAGAGAAATTTCAGGTTATAAGCATTTTAAAATATTATAATTATTATCCTTATAGGTTATGGGTTGAGTGGTTGGCTGATGCTCACTTCTGAAGTGGCTATGTTCTACTTCTCTCCCTTTGCTCAAGTCTTGAAGTGACTAAATAGAAAGGGCCTTAGGCTCTGAACCTGAGGAAGTCTAAAGGTAGTGTCAACGAACCATTCAATGGGCATTAGCTTTGGGGCTTGGCTATGGGGAAAGCACTTGGCCTTCTAAGGGACCAAGAGCTTGCAAAAAGTAATGGTTTAATAGCTCGATTAAAAAAAAAAATCTTTAATAGCTTGATTAAAAACAATTCCTGCAGGCCAAGCAAAAGGGTTTTATCAGCATGGCAATTATAGTAATGTGGGGTATTCCATTGACAAACTCGTCAAAGGACATAGCTGCAACTCAAAGGAGATTTGATTTTCAAAATGGCTGGTAAGTGTTTATTGAATTCAAATGGGAGATTGCTTCTAGATAACCTGTGATAGTATTTTTACATATATAACAATTTCTTTTGGGTAAAATTTATTGTAACCCTTCTCTCTTTTTTCATGCCCAACAGGTTCATAGATCCCCTTTTGTTTTGGGGACTATCCTTCAAGCATGAAGAGCATTGCAGGTTCCAGATTGCCTACTTTCACCAAACAACAATCTGAAAAGCTAAGGGGATCTTTCGATTTCATTGGAGTGAATTATTACAGCAGTTCGTATGTCTCCCATTTATCTTCTGAGTCGGTTACTGACAAAAGAGATTATTTAGAAGATTCAGGTTCAAATATCACAGGTACATAACAACTTTTAAAACATATTACAGAGCTTGAAATATCGGTAAGACATTCTAGATACTGATGTATGTATACACTTGTCTGTGCAAAGTACTGCGAGATGGTATCCCTATTGGTAAGGTAAGCCCAAAATTTATTTCTTCTCTGATTGTAGTCAAAATATTATGTATTAAATCAAACTTTGTAGGGTGGAAGAAGAAATATTATTGCTTAATTGGCAGATAGCACCATCTGGACTTCCAGTTGTTCCATGGGGGTTGCAAGCATTATTGGCATATTTCAGGCAGCACTATGACAATCCACCTATACAAATCTATGAGAATGGTACTATATTCTTGTGCCATGTGCCATGTTTTGTTTACTTGGAACAAATAAATTGTACAATGCTAGTTGCTACTCAATTGTATGTTGCTATTTAATTTAGAATCATCCTGTCTAGCCATCTTAGTTTTAGGCACTTCCCAATGAACATTATCAGGTTATACAGCTGTATTATAGATATTATGAGTAAGAGGATTTTTTTTTGAAAAACTGCATTGATCTGATTGATCCATCCATATTTCAGATCACAATATGCAATCCATGACATTGTACTCTTTATTTCAATTATCAACAATTAATGGTGACTCCTAAGTCTTCCTACTTAGAGATTTATTGTCTTAGTTATTTGTACTTAAAATTATTTTGTAAACCTCATATTTGGGCTATTGGGGAGATTTTATCTTCTTAAATATAGGTAGTTGAAATCGTCTTTCATTGGACTGTTTAAGGTTTCCCCCTTACTTCTTTAGCTGAATTTTGATTTTTAGGGCATATCTTTGGCTTTTAAGTTCCTTTAAACCTATTACCATTTAACTTGTACCATGATGTACTTTAAACTCTAAACTACCTAGTTTCTTCGCTTGTGAACATTAACATGCTTTGATTTCTTATGGTTTCATTTTTGAAATGTATTGCAGGATATGGTGACAATAACAACCAATTTTTTTCACTTTCAGAGGAATTAAATGATAGGCCGAGGATGGAGTATCTTCATGACCATCTTGAGAATTTGCTTGCAGCGATCAGGTATGCTTCATAAACTACACCCTTCAATTTTATATAGCTTATTGTTTTAAATTGTTTGGGTTACATTGAGCATGGTCATGTGGGTGTAGGAATGGATCCAATACTCGAGGGTACTTTGTGTGGACATTATTGGATGATTTTGAGTTTATGTTTGGCTACAAGATTCGTTATGGCCTTTTTTATGTAAATTTTAAAGATAAAGATTTGAAAAGATACCCAAATCTTTCTGCATGTTGGTATACCAAATTTTTGAAACGGAAGCAAACCATTGATTATTTGTGGAAGAGAAGAACAGTGTCCACAAATGCCAATTGACATCCTTTCTCCTCTCATTCTGAAACAAATTGCACATCATTGGCTAGTGGAAAGAGAGAAGCAGAAAATTATGCACAAGTGACTATAATATCTTTTCATTACTACAAACAATATTTCTCCTCTTTTCTTTTTTAAACAAAATAACATAATATTATTTAATAAAAAAATTTAATGTTTATTTTTAAAAAGCATGATTTAAGAGAAACAATAAAACAACAAAGTGGTCTATATAAGAGTAAGGAAGTTAGTAACAACTAGTTATTCGATTTTAATGTATTTTCGTTAGCTGCACACCCACAAATGTATGTTGGTCAAGGGCACACCCACGAAATTGGAACCTTGGTTTTTGTAATACGTGTCCCAATTTATTATAATAATATTTTTTTTATTATCATGTATATGGAGTAGGTGATGTCTTGACTAAATTTCTCGTAATAATGCTATAATATTTGTAGAGAAAATAATTGAACTTAGAACTGAGATTACATCAGCGTAATACAATTCAAAAAATTCAAAAAAACTTTTCAAGCTAAGGTTAAAGATGACAAAATATGGAATAGATGACATTGTAATGACAATACTCATGTTTTACAAAGGAAAAAATGAAATTGAAAATATGACTATTTAGCTATTGACTTTGTTATATTAGGCTTTGTGATGTCATAAATGATATTAAAGGCGAGTTAAATAACCTTTAGATAAATTGTTAGAGTAACATGGTTACTCATTTTTCATGTGGGTTGCAACATAAAAATAACATGTCTCTAAAATTTGAATTTTAATGTTTTATTTTTTTTTTGTTTTTTTTAATCATTAGAGGTGAGTTTAGTGTTTTTTCTACAATTTTTTTTTAAATTATTTTTATTATTTTAAAAAATTATGTTATGATATAGTTTGCTTAAAAAATTGTAAGTCATTATTACTACATCAAGAGGGGTTCTCGGGTTCTTATAGTGACATTGGAGAAGTGGTAAAGGCATATAATGTATGTGTTTGTATTCACTTTTAATGACTAACATAATAAAAAAATATAGATGTAATAAAATTAATATAATATATAAAAAATAAAATAAAAAGTTTAAATTCATGAACTCTTCATGTACATAAATTATATTTAACCCTATGGGTTTTACAAATAGTTGGTTGAGAAAGAAAAATAAAAGTGTTTTTTACACTTTGAATCGAAGAAAACTTGATGTTTCATGTCATTTTGTCTTGTCTTGTTTCCTTGTTTTCCATTGGTACCATACCACTTCTATGAGACTTTATAGGTTAAGTACACATTTATCTTTGTCCTTTGATAAGATCAGGGGGATAGCTTTAGTTTTAAATGGCCCTCAGCCATTCTATCACAACTATTGTTGTAGATAGTGGGAAGGATGGCATTGAATAGAGCCAGGAAGTTCATCCCAAAGGTATACATGAGGTATATCTTTTGAGAATCCCCCTCAACCTAATGTGCATTTACAATATGATGATGTTAATTTATTTTGCAAATGGTATGATAATAACCGCTTGATAACTTATAATGCAATCGTGTCCCCTCTGAGGATTACCTCAATGTTTGGATTTGTATTCACTAGGAACCCTTGCATTTCCAATGTACCAGTGTTTGGAATCTCACCAATGGCTTTTTTATTTTTTCCTTTAAGGAGCCCTCTCAAGTCCAAACCCTCCTTTCTAGGTTGCATCGTTGGTTCTCATGGAATACCCTTATGCTTGTGTCCCCTTGCACCTAAACTTTCAAAGTTTTAGACAATGCCTCCCTTAAGGTGCATGCCTAGATCAAAATTCCTAGCCTTTCACTTTCTATATGAGATTTTCTTGAAGAAATTGTTAAACCCTAGGGCGGGTGCTTTGCCATGAGAAAAGTAAATTTTACTTTGTATGCCCTAACAAATGTGTTTGTGTTGAGTTTGATTTGACTAAGGACTTGAAAGATCCCACAGATATTCAATTAGGGTCAAAATGTTGGGTGTAGAAAGTCACATAATTTAATTTACCAAACACTTGCTTTCGATGCCAATCGCCTAACCATGGGATTCATGATTGTCCTCTTATCCTCTTATAGGTTGGTCAAAACCCTATGTCAAACGGGTGCCATCTAAAAAAAAAATGTGTTAGAGAATATCGATGGTTGGACAATGGTGGCTAACCAAAAAATCATCGTGGGAAAAAAAAAGGTTCTAAGTTTAATTGTGTCCCCCTATTTCAAAATCCTCCTCTAAAGAGTGAAGGGATTATGTTGCCTGCCCCCTTCCTCCCTAACCCCAACCTTTCCCAGTCTCATAGTTCTATGATGACCTCTTAGAGCTGAATTTCTCATGTTTCTCAACCAAAGGTAAGTTTTTCCCATGCTAGGATGCCATTTACAAGCAATCCTTCCCTTGGTTGTCACACAATCCACCTCACGGTGGCATTGACTCTCCTTGAAAGGATAATGGGGCTAGACACATCTTGATTTCACTTTGGGAATTTTATGCCAAACTAACATTCTCTATTGGGAAATCGGTTTGTAGCACTTGAATATAGCGAGTACATAGAGGATGGTCAAGGATAACTACTCATAAAATACTCCCCTTAATGAATTTAATATCATGGAATGTTCAAGTTTAGTCCTCTCACAAATTATCTGTGCATGCTACCTATTAGCAATTGGGGGATTTTGATTTTATTTGTCTTCAGTAAGCTAAGATTCCAGGGTTTCTTTTGTAGACTACTCTAAAATGTATTTCATCTTCTATGTCTCACTTTTCATGTTGCATGAAGATGGATGTGGCATGACCAATATTTTGATTTTCAAGAAAATTTACCCCTTAGTTGTTGCCTCAAATGAAGATCTATCACATCGATTTATTTGGGTTTTGCTTGACATCAATGGTCATTCCTATACCAAATAAAATTTAATCAATAAATGCTTGATAATTCTTGTCCTTGACATATTTATCTTGCTTGGTCAATTCACCATTCTGATAACCCACAATATCTAAAAAAGCCTTCAAAGTCTAGCAATTATTGTGCATGTCTCTAAGACTTCCCTATTTTATCCCTATTCATCCCTACTCGGTGTATACTTCACTATCACTTTAGTTTCATAAGCCTATGTTCCTTCTGGATAAAAGTGCACTATTAGACAAGGACACACTGTATCTTTGTCTTGTAGTGTGACTTTTTCCACAATGCTCTTTTCAAAATGGCATGTTTCATAACGACTATCATGCACAAACCAATGGTTGGTTATCAAAAACATTCAAAATATTCACCTATAAAAACATATCAAGGCTCACACTTAAAACTTCTAGCTAATATATATAGCACTCACTTACAATAACAAGTTCAAAAGCATTTATCTATTCAACAAAGAGCCCTACTACAATTCTATTGTAGTATTACAGTCATTGGTCAAGTTAACATTGTTTTCTTGTAGGTTGAGGACATTCTTGTGTCAAGCATTTTAATCAAATTTTCTAGTTGTATCCATATGATCTTCCCTAAAGGGAGAAATATATCGGTGTGACATCCACTTGGACTATGTAGGAAATACTCAATCAACAAGGGGATTTCTGAGGATAACTCGATGATATCCCACTTCATTACTTTTTCCCCCTTTTGCATTTGATCCTATTTTCTATACTTGTGCAGGATAGGCCGACTCTAAAAAAAATCAAACAACATACAAATAGAGGCAAACAAGCTCATATTTTTAGATCCAATGCATAGTTTGTATGGACAAAGCCATATCAATAGACATCGATGCACTAAGACCTTGTTTGTATTCTACATCATTTTCTCTATATATAGTAGATATATCTTTTTAATTAAATCTATATTTTTAGGTTCTTATAGATAGTTATAGATATTTGATATAACTTTCTAGAGATTTAGAATGTAAAACCTTAATTTATTAAAGTGCTAAAATAATAAATCAGGGAATAAATATAACAAAAAATACAACCACTGATGTGTACAATAATTGACCTATCTAATTATTCCATAAATGGAAATGACCTAGAAAAGGAAGTACTTAGCTGCAAACTGACTAAGACAGATGAGTAATAGGCTAAAAGTTGGTACAGTAGTTGTGCAAAGTGTTATGAGCCAGAATCTAGAGTTAGAAACTCTCCTGGATAGCAATGTGGTCCTTTAGATAATATCACACTATAGTAGTGTCCTTAGGAGCATGGTAGTGTCCTTAAGAGCACAATAGTGTCTTCTTGCAATAGTGGTATTGAACTTCTAAGTATCTCTTCAGTTGGAGTTGAGATGCATGTGCCTATGCAAATGAATATTGGTTTGTTGCCTTTAATCTATTTTGATTAATTTATATGACAAAACCTAGGCCTCCATATTTTATTAGGGTATTTGAGAAGCACAAGTAGAAAAGAGTGGTGTTAGTAGGTTAGGCTAGGTGTGACCTCAACATCCCATGTGCTGAGAGTTGCCTACATACCAATACTCTAAGAATGGATCGAGCCTGATGTAGTTCTCTCACCTAAGTGCTTAATACAAGTGCAAGTGAATGCTAAAATGAGTGTCAGTTTGAGTGTTTTGAGTGTGACTTGAGACTGAAAATCTGAGTATTCTGAGCTCTAGGCTATTGTATATGGTTATGTGTAGAAGTACAGTATAATAGGGATCAATAACCTTTATTTTCACAACTATCTCTAATTTTGTTTGAGAATATTTGCATCTGATTTCAATCTAGTGGATAAGTAAATGAAACTGTTGTATTTATAGCATTATAGTGTTCATCAAGATACAAAATAGGTCTAGGATGACCCTAATAAAATTGGGGTATGGAAATGTATCTGTTGGAGTAAAGAATAGAGGGACACTATCATGGTCCCTAGGTCACTAATGTAGTGTGCTAGTGTCCAAAGGGTTGCACTACTATCCAGGGGGAAGAATCTGGTTAACATAGGGCCTAGGTGCCTAGGAGGTGGATGAATGCTACTTTTGGTAAGTCTAGGAGTGGATAATTTTATTGATAAAAAGAAGCCCTAAAATAGGTCTAGGGGTAAGTTAAGGCAAGGTGGTCTCAAGTGACACTCATTACACTAAAATAAAATTTTAGATGATTACATTTCCCCCCTTACTCTAGAAATGCATCAAAGAGAAATGACTATGATAAAGGAAAAGAAATGTACCTAGAGTTACCTAAGAGGCGAATCCCATGAATCTAGGTTTGATTCTACGAAGCCTGCTCTATTATGTGTCTTGTAAATGAAGCATGAATGAATCAATCCTTACTTAAGAGATATCAAAATCAAACACAAAACTAAGTAAAGAGAAAAGAGAAAGAAGAAAGGAACGAATACACTTTGTTGGGTATGTGAACCAATGCTAGAACCTAGTGATATCATGTGTGTGTGGCTAGTAATCAAACATTGAATAACTTGGAATAAGTTGATGGCTTGCTCAATCCTCATGTGTGGGTGGCTTAATAACTCAAGCAAGCTATGAATCCATCATTTCCCACCCCTGCATGGTGGATCATAATCTATGAATAATTTGGATTAGACTAATGGATTGCCCAACCCTCCTACCTATGTGTATTAAATGGATATAAAATTGAAATTACGCAATGTAACTGAAGCTGTGTGATATAATTAAAAATATGTAGGATGGCTCTGAGGCCACTCAAAAAATCTAAAATGTAAACCAACTTAGGGGCCATTCGAGCACTCAAGTATGTATCTCAGGGACTAAGCAATAATTCCAACTATTGTAGACAAAATAAGGCATCAATATGGTGCAAAATTGGTGAAAATGGTGTCTATAGTAATAATTTAGATAATGACATGCAATTTTCATTCCATTTGAGAGTACTGGTGTCAAACTGGACATATAGGAACAATGTGTTGTGCACATGCACCCAAATCTAATATTTGTGCATATGAATTATGGATTGAGTCATAATAATCTATGTCTGAGTATCTAAAACTAAAATAGGAGTGATCATGCCATGCATGATGCCCACAATATGAGCAAACCTATGTAATTATGCACAAAACTAAGCATTAACTTAGCATATCTGATAATCTATGACTAAAACTATGCAAACTTAAACTGTACATTTTGTACTTTTTTGGCAATTTTAAATTTTCATGTTTTTGGGGCTACTAGATAGTAGTGATGTCCCTTGGATAGTAACACATTGCGCTATTGTCACTATGCCTTAGTTGTGTCCAATTATAGTATTTTTATGCAAAACTAAGAGTGGTCTATGTATGACTATTTTTCACTATGTTTTCTTGATTTTGAGATCTGTAATTTGTGTCTGCATACTAAAAATTATGTTTTGAGTGCACTCAGATGGCATGATCTCTATGATAAATCCATGTGAATTCTTCCTCTTTTTAGGGGAGTTTTTGAGCCTATGCAATAACTATCCTCAAAAGAAAATCTCTACATCATGTGTGTTAGACTGAAAATATATGATATTTGCATGGTAAACCAATATAATGTGTATACATGACATTGGAATGTAAAATTGATTGAGCATAAGTTGTTAATGTAAGATGTGTGTTATGTCTAACATTCACTATGTTTGTCAAGATAGATACATCAATATAAGCATGTATATGAACAACAAATCTGAGTATAATCTAAGTAACTACCTAGGGGGATGGGGCATGATGTCCATCAAGGCACCCAAGGAGGAAGGGGAGATGAATGAGGTCCCACATGGCATTATAAACTACGTGAATATAATAATAAATAAACAAGTGTCATGGCCATGATGCATACATGAAAACATGCACACAAACACATGAGACACACAAAGTAGGCCAAGGGGCCATAATACAAGGGACATGAGCACATGTCACTAAGTATAATAAAGCAATACATATAAGGGCATGTTAAATGTCCACATATTCAAATAGAAATCAAAGTTGACTTAGATCCATATGGAAGGACATGTTCAAATCTCCACATACATGATCAAGAAATCACTCACAAGGACATGGGCACATGTCCAAACCATACACCCAATGAAAGAAGTGGTTTAGAGCTGTAGAATAATGGCATATTCAAATTCCATCAAATATATGTAGAATCAAATAGACACAATCAAATCTAAACTAGGAAAACTAGAAATAAAAGTATGCATAAACATGTGGTAAAAATCTGTATAAGAGCAAAGATGTACATAAGCTGAGTCTATAGTAGTGGTAGTCAGAAAAAAATCTGAGTAGTATAGGATGATCAATATCAAGATATAAGCAATTAAAAATATATGATATTAAGTATATAAAGATTTAACTTGACAAATCGGAAGTTATGTATAGGATGCCCCCAATGGACAAATGTATCAATGATGAATTAGTGTGTCTATGTGGAGGACCTGAGTCTTGTAAGAATCTGTGAACACTCAAAAATAATAAGTGAAGAATATATGTATGATAAAAAGAACTATACTAACATAGATAACATATGTATTATTTATCAAATAAAAGGAATGTAAACATGGAAATGCATACAATCTAAAATTTTATATTTTTTTAGCAATATTTGAATGTTTTTGTGTTTTTAACATGTTATATTGTTTTTGTGTTTTCGAAGTATAAGCTATGTATAAGTGATCATGAAAATGAAACTATATACAAGCAACAAGCTAAGATAAACTATGTACAAGAGGAGAGACACTACTAACTGATAAGTCTCATGAGAGAGACACTATCAAGGTGTCTTGTATGAAATAGTGGAAGAATGATTATGCGTGTTGGGTGAGGAGGTATCTGAGATCTAGGAAGTGGATGTGATAAAGACTCTGAAGTTTAAGCTGACTATGGAGTGGGGATAAGAATTTATGAAGATGACTAAACTAGCCTATGAACTGTGAGGTTCTTGGGGACCCATCTAGTTGAATAAGCTTTGACTGACATGGGTGATATATGTTGTAAAATTGATCTGGATGATAATGGGGTAGAGAGAGGCTCTCTAGACTTCACAACATGTCTCTAATGCATGGGTCTCTCTAATATAGGTCTCCATGGGATATTATGTGTATGTATTAATGTTATATGAGTAGACCTCACCTACACTAGTGGTTCAATTGATATCAGAGTTGTGTTAATAGAAGCTATATGTGAATTTGTAACTGGTGTCTATTGTGTAAATGATTGTGGAATAGTTAAAGGATACTCATATAGAAGGATCTTGACTATAACCACCTAATTATCATGTATATATTTAATACATATGTGTACATTGGATGGAATTGCTTGAAGCTATTATATCCAAGGCCTACTCAATAACATGTCAAATGTGTCAAAACTAGGTACCACTAAGAATTGGGTGGCCACATGTGAAAAACTAGCCTGTAATGGAGGTAATAACTTCTCAATGGGGCTCTGAACATGGCCATTAGAACCATGAAAAAATATACATGTATGAGAAATATCTTGCTCTAAATAACCTAAGTGCTGTAAAAGTGTGATAGTACACATGTTAATGTTTGACCCATTGTCAACCATGACACTCTGAATAAGATGATGATCAATGTAAGATCATACAAAGAGTGCATATAAATATGAGTCATCATTGATGATCTCTTGCTCAAAAAAAGTGACAAGATACCTATCTAGAACTATAGTATGATACACACCAATGACATTATTGAGAAGGGTGTGTGTCCATTGTATGAGTATGATAGGATGCTGATGGTAGATGTGCCTGATAAGTATAATGAACACTAGAAGACCATGTTGTATCATTAGCCATGTGATTTGGAAATGGATCTGAAAATATTTTCAATGCTTTTGCTTCTATTGGTTGTGGTCTAGGTGCCTTTGTAGGAGTGCCAACATCATTGATATTAACATCCATCAAATCTTTTAACTGGTCATAAATTGATGCATCTATTTATAGTATGTCCTAGTGCCCGATGATAGTCTTAAAATACATTGGCATCATAATTCCTTAGAAGAGGCTTAGTCGTATCAACATCTTTTATGGGAGAGAGAGATATGAAATTGCATTCCAAGAATTATTAGAGAACACATGTTGGTGGTTTCAGAAGAGTTGTAAAGGGTCTCCATAGCAAGGAGATGGATTTGAGGCTACATTAACTATTGCCTTTTGATCATTCTTATTTTTAGTGCGCCTCACCTTGTATGGAGGCTTGTTTGAACTCTTATTAGTTAAATATGATCTAGTTGTGTACTTTAAATTACCCATGGAGAGAAGCTTGACTTCCCTTTATTTCACTATATGGCGCATATATGTAAATAATAGACACTTCTTGAATAGTATAGCTTCATGTAATGTCGATAATATAATCTTATTGAATATGTCATGAAGTTTTCTATTTGCCTTGGGGCTTGTCATCTTTGCTAATATAGTTTTATATCTCAAGACATATTCAAATATTGACTCATTAGATTTTTGATTTAGTTACACAACTTGAGTGTATGAAACCTTGTCACTGATGTTGATTGAAAAGTGTGCCAAAAACATATCTACCAGTGGATTAAATGTTGTGATGGACTGATTAGGAATATCATAGAACCATTGTAATGCATAACCATTTAAAATAGGAGGGAATAACTTAGTCAAGATCCAATCATTGGACATGTAGTACAAACATGCTACACGAAAGGCATGTAAATGATGCTTTGAGTCACCCTTAACATCATACAATGTAAGCTTGGGTGCCATAAATCTAGATGGAAAAGGATTCACCATTGTATGTTGTGCTAGTGGTGTATGTAGGATAACATGAGAGTCCAATGTATGTGATGGTCGAGCAGCACCATGCTCAAGATGTAACACCTTGACATATATAAAATGGATCTCATGCATAAGGGATTGTAAATTTGGAGAGGAGGAATGTGTACTAGCCATAGGAGGTGTTGCCATTGTTGAAAGTTTCTGAGTTAGAATAAGTTGTTGTAGAATCTGAGTTGCCCCCATAATAGGTGTAGTAATATTAGCATCTGGGGGTTTAGAAGATTGACCAAGTGATGGGTTCTTTATTTTCATTATAGCTTGAAAAATATGTGTGATCATGGGGTTGATCCTGAATTCTATCTCTAAAAATTTGTAAGACCTCATCCTTATTGATTATAATATTATCTGTATCAGGGGGAGTGTGTCCCAAGTCCCATATTATGTATCATTATTATCTTGGTTGTATTGCTCATGTTTAGATGTATT
This sequence comes from Torreya grandis, assembly GCA_037957365.1. Taxonomy (NCBI): domain Eukaryota; kingdom Viridiplantae; phylum Streptophyta; class Pinopsida; order Cupressales; family Taxaceae; genus Torreya; species Torreya grandis. The sequence goes on from JARHVA010001027.1 coordinate 1,123,791, forward strand.
ATCATTGAAATACACATAATCAGGCTTTGAAATATCAATGAAAGGAGTTGTAATTAGTGCTTTATCCATAGTATAAGCTCAAAGGGAAGGAATTTGGGTATCCTCAATTCGATTACCACTAAGCCTAACACTTCTTCTTAAAGGAAGAGATATAATTTTTTTATATGGAATATAGAAAACAAAGTGAAAGAGGGTTGCTAAAATAGAATATATGAAATATGAAAATCCTAACATAGCTAATGGAAAGAGGAAAAAGAAGGATATAAACCTGAGCAACATTTAGGGCTAGGGTTTTGGGGACTATTCAAAGTAAGTCAAGTTCACCAAATGATTTAACTTTTTAGAGATTTATAATATAAAACCATAGTCTGGTAAAGTAATGGAATTATAAATTAGGGAATAAATATATCAATAAATACATCCACTAATTTTTACAATAATCAACCTTCATGATTATTCTATAAATGGAAATGACCTAAAAAGGGATGTCCTTATCAAGAAATTGACTGAGACGAATGAGTAACAATTTGAAACTTGGTACATGAGTTATGTAGAGTGTCATGAGTAGGAATAGAGAGTTAAAAACTCTCCTAGATAGAAAATTGGTTCTCTAAATAGTATCACATTGTGGTAGTGTCCTCTTGCAATAGGGGCAATAATCTTCTAGGTATATCTTCGATTGGACTTGAGATGCCTAAGCCTATGCAAATGAATGTCAGTTCACTAGTTGTAACCTAATTTGACTAATTCATATGCAAATCCCAGGGCTCCATGTTTTTTAGGTATTTGATAAGCACAATTAAAAAAGAGTGGCATTATTAGGGTAGGTTGGACGTGACCTCAACACTCCATATGTTGATCATTGCCTACATACCAATACTTCAAAAAGGATCAAGCCTAATGTAGTTCTCCCACCTAAGTGCTTAGTGCAAGTGCAAGTGAATGCTAGTATTCATGTTTTGAGTGTGATTTGAGACCTAAAAATTGAGTATTCTGAGCTCTATGATATTTTAGATGGTTGTATGCATAAGTAAGGCATAATAGGGATCAATAACCTTGATTTGCATAATTATTTTTGGGTTTATTTGAGAGTATTTTCATCTGATTTACATCCAGTGGATAAGTGAATGAAATTTTTGTATACATAATGTTATTATGTTCACCAATATGTGAAATAGGTCTAAAATAACCATAAATTACATTGGGGGACATAAATATATTTGTTGGAGGAGTAAAGAACAGAGAGACACTAGTGCGGTACTTAGGTCAATAGTGCAGTGTGTTAGTGTCCAAAGGACAACACTACTATTCAAGTGGTAAAATATGGTTAGCAGATGGCTTGAATACCTAAGGTGTGTCTTAATTTTTCTTTTGGTAAGTTTGGGAGTGGGATAGACTAGCATAAAAGTTGAAAGAGGATCAAAAGAGGCCCTAAGATAGGTCTAGGGTTAAGGCATGGTGGTCTCAAGTGAAACTCATTGCACTACAATGAGATTTTACATGTCTATAATATTCATATCCAACGAATGAATAACACAATTTGAAATAAATTATTTTGCATAGAGATCTCTCTAACCCTAATCCTATTTTTAATTTTTAACAATTTACAACTTCTATAAATTCTATAGATCTCTGTATTTACTGTATTTTATTTATTTAACTTCCTAAATCATATTTTAATAGTTTATATTTCTAATTAGAGTTAGTTGTTTTGTCTAATTAATTCTAATGTAAACATTTTGGTGAACCCACATTTCAGTTCGAACACTACTTGTTTATTATTGATTTTTGTCCTAGGATTTGAGTTTAATTATATAAATTATTGACATTAAAAGAGTATAGTCCTCAACCTTGGATATTATTTATAACATAATGAATCAAATTTTTTAACCTTGGAGTAATTTGACACTAATTGTTTTTTGTCTTTTCTTCTCAGAGAAATATTGACACAAAGGCCCCTTCTTTTAACCTTGGGTTGAATTTTGTTGTCTCCTATACACAAAAATATTTCACTTTTTTTCCTTTCACTTTATTTACTTCATTCATTATGTTACTTGGAATTATATTGTATGCCTCTAAGGCTTAGTTCTAAAGTAAGTGGTACTCCTTTTTCATATATGGATCTCCCTTTGGTTTCTTTTGTAATGGAAAGTCGTGACAAAAATGAAATCTACATTTAAACTGATAATGATAGTAATGATGAGCAATATGATAATGAGAGAGAAACACACCTTGATACAAATGAGCTTAATGAATTAGATTGAAAGCAAGTGAAATAATTATAAAGATTTCATCAAGGCCTCCAAAATAACCCACATGAGGTGAATAACATCATGCACATACTCCTTAAATCTAAATATGAGCATCAAGCTAATTTAGCTTCCTCTTAAGTTTTTCCCTTTCGCAATCACAAATCCCCTACTTCCATTTGTTACTTATACCATTGAACATATGCCTATTTTTACACCCTTAGTAACTTCTACAACTTTATCCCTTAACCTAGGAACATATCTTTCTCTCCCTCAATTATCCATGCCTATGCATACTCATACTACCTACACCCCTCCCATTACAATAAATAGTTTCTTTAGAATTGTTCCTATATGTATCAATACATGATTTTCATGATTTTTTACTAATTTGTATTTGTAAAAAGAACTATTTATAAATTATCACCTATTTTTGTTGGGGGTTTTTTAGTGGATAATTATAATCAATTAGGGTTTTTATCATATTTTGAGTGTGTTTTAGCTTGAGGTTCAAAGTTTTTTTATTTTATTGTAATGGTTTCATGCCAAGACCTCCACACTCTCATACATGTGAATATTAACCTCTAGTAAAAAAATAACATGATATATTTGAAGTATGTGTACTTCAAAAGGATATGGTTAAATTATATTAAGAGAACATGAAAATTAAAAAATAAATCTCCAAAAGTTTCTCTCTTAGTTTTGGTAAAGATGCCCTCATTCACTCATTATAAGACATATGCAATGTAAGATTAATTTTATGGATACCCCTTCCATTGAGCATATTCCATCAAGTGACACATTAAATGTCCCTAAGTTTGGTATGAATCTTCTTGATGCAGTTTTAGACAATTATCTATATGATCATGAGTTGACATTTGTATTTGATGCACCTATTGAAATCCCCACTTTAGATCCACCTCTATATGTGTTTGGATCATTTGATAAGCACACCACATGTTTTGGATCTTGTATACTCCATTACATATGTAATCTTGGTCTAGGTATTTTTAAATAATCATAGGAAACTATTTTCCCCCATCTAGATTGTTGATTGGATTGATCTCTAAGGCATTGGATATCAAACATATGTTTCTTCATTGGGACCACTTTGGGCATGCTCATCTCCTTTTTTTGTTCATTCACTCTTTGTGAGGATATAGAGTGACACATAAGTTATTATACACATTCTATTGTTTTTATTAGGCATGAGAGTCCTGACATACTTTCAAGTCCACATGCTTCCTTTCATTCTTTGTTTGTGAACATGACACCAAATCACATGCAATAATATTATTCTACCGTCCATGTTCATTTGGTTTTTACTTTAGATCACTTGTGATAATATCATTAACACTCTCTCTAAGGATTTTACCATCATGTTTCCTTCACCTTTGAGTTATATCATATGTACATTTTCATACTACCTAGTAGTGATCTCTTGTTTGGAGAAAATATGATGGCCTTTTTTTGACAAATAGACAATCTCCTTGCATGGAGATATTTTGGTACACACAATGTCTTCTATATTTTTAGTGTTTTTTGGGATATATCTTGTACTCACACTGATTTATAAAGTGCCATGGAGTTTTTTGGTTTTAAACTTGTCTAATTTCATGCATGTGTGTGTTTTATCTTACACTCATTTCCTATATCACTTGCTAGGCATTTATATTGCACATCAACATTAGTGCATCCATGATATATTTTATCTATTTGTCAAACCTTTTATATATTTTTGACATCTCCTTGGTATTCAAGTCATGGATTCAAACCACTCATATAGTTACCTTGAAGTTTTTCACCATGTTTTTAATCTCGTTCTACACAACCATGTCTGAGTATGGATCAGTCCATTATGTAGTCTAGTGTAGCCCTCCATTTTTAGAGCAAACTTCCTTTCAAATGGAATTATTTGACAATAGTATGTTATGGCTTCCCCAACATCATTTTTCCTACATTTTATTCTTTTTGATAAATATATTTTTTATTTTTGACATTTTACTTGAGAGTGTTACTATGTGGCATCCTGAACATTTGTCAGTTCTTCAATATTTGAGTAATGGATTCATACCACTTATACAAATCCTTTCATCAACTCCACCCATTTAATGTTTTTAGGTGGTGTGTGGTTATACTACTTTCTTAAAGTGTTGTGTGAACCTCCCTTTGGTATCTTTATGATGGCACATTTTAACATCTACTTGTAATAATTTCAGTAGATGGCACTCATTTGGTGAATAGTTTTGTATTTTCAACACCTTATTTGACATATTGATAGTCTCATTATATTGATATATTTTGGTGCATCCAATGTCTTATTTGTATTCTTTAGTGATCGAGTATTGAATATGAACCACTCATGTAGTTTTGAGTTCTTTACCAACTGTCCATTTATTTGCACTTTGTGTGGTGGATCAACCCACCTAATGCATTATTCATTGGTGTATTAACACACTCATTTTAATTTGTGTGATAGATTTATACCATCAAGTGCACCTCTCTTTGGTGAAAAATTCAACCCATTTAAGACACTTTATTTAGTGATGGATCAACCCATCCAGTTTACTCTCTTTAGTGATGGATCAATGCATCCTTTTTAGGTATTCTAGTTTATTACTTGTGTGTCATACTAATTCTTGGGATGTCTTATGGTATATCTCAACACCTTCAGTTAATTATGTTATTTTTTAATGATTTTTTGAGACTCTTGCAGTAGGGTTTTTTTTAAGGCTCCCTAAGAAAAATCCCTATGTAATTTTTTGGTAAATATTGAAGATCCAATTTTAAAATGGAGGCGAATTAAAGAGAAAGTAGTTTCATTGGGAAGGCAAATCATATGCACCATTTTATAGAGTTTAGAATCTAGAGTCTGAAGAGCATCTAATCCTTGTGGAGGATGTCCATGCCCTTTAGACACCATCCATGGGCTCTAAATGATTTCCATAGGCTCTAAATGTCATCCATGGGCTCTAGATGTTGTTCATGGGCTCTAGATGTTGTCCATGGGATTTGGATGCCATCCATGGTCTCTAAATGTCAACCATGGGCACTGGATGTCATCCATAATATTTTGAAACCATCCATGGGCTCTAGATGCCAACCACACCCTCTAGATGATGTCCATGAGTTTTGGATGCCATCAAGAGCATATGGATGACATTAAAAGTGTGTGGACATCATCTAGACTTGGTGGATGACATCTAGAGGGTGTGGTTGGTATCCAGAACTTGTGGACATCATCTAGAGATTGTGAATGATGTCTAGAGCTCGTCAACACCATCCATAGGGCATGGATGATGTCCAAAGGTCATATATTTTATCCATAAGCTCTAGACATTGTCCAAAACCCATGCACACCATCTAGAATGCATGGATAGTGTTCATACCTGATGGATACCATCTAGAGGGGGTGGATGGTGTCCAGAGCTCATGGACACCATTTAGAGCTTGTAGATGTCATCTAGAGTGAATAGATGGCATTCAGACCACATGGATAACATCTAGGTCTAGTAGACATCATCCAAAGGGGGTGGGAGGTGTTCACAACTCATAGACATCATCTAGAAGGCATAAACAGTGTCTAGATGGCATGGATAGTGTCAACAGCCTGTGGATGACATCCAAAACATGTGGACACTATCTAGAGGGCATGTATGTCACTGATAGCCCATGAATGACATCCAAAACATGTGAAAATTATCTAGAGGGCATGGATGGTGCTCGATATCTATAGGGGAGTGCTTGGGCCATATATATGTCCCTCATCCCTTGTATTTTATTCATTTATATCTTATGAATTTCCCAAACCTCTCTCATCCTCTAGACCTCTACCCTATAACTCATCCTTTATTCTCATTTCTCAATCCCAATGACTTTTAAACCCATATATTTTGCACCCATTCACAAGTTTATCTACCATAATCTTATTTGCCCAAAAATATTAAGGTTTATAGAAAATGAAAACATTTACATCAATTGGATCGACTAGTGTTTTTTGAGAGGCCTTATTTATGTTGTTCCCAAAATCTACCTCTCATTTTTTTGGGACAACATATGAACTATTTTGGTCCTCCAGACCAAAATTATATCTTCCATTCTCAAAAATTTGTTCTAAGCATTCAAATTCCTCATTTATCAAGCTTTTTCAGTAAAGGGACTAGCAGGTTCAATAGGTTCAAAGGCTTCAACAGGTGAATTCTTTCAAAGGATCAAGTTTTCAACACTTAGGCAATTTCAATTTTGGTTCAACGCCTTGGTTCAATAAAAAATGTTCATCGACAAGCTTTTAAAGAAGGATTGAACTATTGAACTGTTGAACCTTCAACCTTTTTGGTTCACAGGTTCAATGGGTTCAAAGGTTCAACATCATCGGCAAGAGTTAAACACATTGTCAAAGGTTCAAAGTACAACTGATTCAGTAAGTTCAATTCTTTCAAAAAACTTAGCAAAAAATGAAGGAATGAACCATTGAACCATTGAACCTTGAACCAAAATGGTTCAACAGGTTCAATGGTACAATGGGTTTAATAGGTTCAAAGAGATCAAAATACTTAGATAAAAATAAGGCTTCAAACACAAGATTGAGCTGTTGAACCGTTGAACCAAAGTTAGTTCAATCGGTCAATTCAAGGGACTGCCCCAAAGCTGAAGGAACAAGTGCCCTTGCAGAGGGCAATGAACTAAATGAAGGTACCATTGCGGAGGGCAAGAAACATTAGTTGAAATAATCAAATAAAAGGCTGAAAGAGAAGATTTCCCTCAAAATTTTTGTTCGAGGAAATGACTAAGTAAAGGGACTGAAAGAATTCCTTCAAAAATATTTTCTATGGAAAAATGACTAAGGCAAAAATCCGTCAGACAAAATGTCTGAAGGAATTTCTTTAGACTTTTGTTCGAAGGAATTCACCCAAAAGGAAAAACAAAAGCTTGATGGAAAAGTGCCTAAAGCAAAACAAATGAAGATTTTCTTCAGACATTTTGTCTAAAGGAAATGAAGGATCAAGTCCGCCGAAAGAATTGAAGCCCTAAGGCCGCCTGAAGGACCCCAAAGGGTAGGTGCCCTTGTGGGGGGCTCTCGACACCAAGAAAGTGGACCTTTTCCAAAGACTCGAAGGGGCACCTTCCCTTTGGGGTGTCTCAAAGAACAAAGGCCGAAGAAATTTCAAGGCATCAGAAGAACTTAGCCAAAAACAAAGGATTCTGGGAAAGACACTGAACTATTGAACCTTGAACTAAAATGGTTCACAGGTTCAAAGGTTTAAAGATTCAAAGACAGACCCAAGAAATGGAATGAATAATGAACCAATGAACCAACTGATCCTTAAAATGAAAGAGTTTAAAGTTTAATGGTTCACAGGTTTAATAGTTTAAAATAAGGAAGCAACAAACAGATGATTCCAGAGACCAGTTCAAAAGGGTGGTTCAACTAAGGAGCAGGAAAGCGATTGAACCAAGAAGCGAAGGAACAAAGGGACCAATAAAGATCACCTGAATCACTTGAACCATTAAACCAATGAAATTTAATAGGTTTAAAGGTTCATGGTTCAATTTGGTTCAACCAAACAGCAACCAGTGACGTCTCCACAAACGTCAATTTTAAGGTAATGGATTATCTGTTGAAATTCAAATATAGCATGAAACTTGAAGGATAAATCAAGCGACTAGCTAAAAAGAGAGCCTGAGAGCTCAAATTGCTACAAGGAAGAGAGAACAATATAGAAAGATCAGAAATATCTACAAGGGAGTTATTTCTAATAGGTGAAGTAGTAGACCAAGTAGACTTCTAAGCACAACAAATCAAGGATGCAGCCTATTTTTCTTTCATGAAGTAAATGCAAAATAGATAGCTGCACAGACATCAAGAAAAGGACTAGACATCTCATGCTAAAGAGGAGACATATAAGATGAATGGGCACACCATAGTTAAGGTAATGCATCATTCCTAGCATGGCCCCCTAGACAGAATTGAAAATGCATTTAAGGCATTGAATGCAGCATGGGTCATCCCATGGAAAAAAGTGCCAAACATTTCTTAGCTGATATACATTTTAATCTCTTGTATTATGCAAGAGAGATCTTTTTCATTATAGAAGCAAAACTCTGCTCAAATTGAAAGGCGAATACTAAGACTATGAGCTCAGATTGTTAATCATATTACTTTATCTGAATGAGAAAGCAAGTTACTTTCAGACTTTGTGATGTTATAGCTTGTGTTATTCTAGGAAATTGTTCTTATGTCCATTTTCTAGGAGCATTCTTATTTATTTAATTTAACAGGCAAAACTAGTGGGAGTAATCTAGAAGATGTCCTAAAATCAGTTACTCTTAGACTTTGTGTTGTTGCCAATTGCTTTTAGTATGTGTATCTTTATTTTCTTTATGTGTAAAGGATTATAGGATGACTTTGTGCCCCCATTATCCTTCGTATTTCACTATTTAGGTAGCTGAAGTGTAGACTTTGTGTTACACTTCATCCTGCTGGTCACTGTGCCTTTGTTACTAGTTACTTGTCACTACCTGAAAGAAACTCCTATTGTTTCTTGCAAGATCACTTTTGAAAGAAGAGAAGTGCATTCAATATTTTCTCCAAGATTTTTTCCTTTGTCTGTAAATATCATCTTTGAAAAAAAAAAGATGGTTGGTGTGGTACTACACCTGAGTGTTATTTTTTGCTTATATATATAGTATATAGCTCTTACATATTTATAGGGAACCTCCCCTTGATGAGAGGAGAGATTTGTCTACCTCTGATGTAGTATACCTACACATTTGGCTGACCAAACTCCCTTGCTATGGTGAAGAGACCTATTTTTCTCAATCAGTTAGTTGATTGACAAAATATTCATCTAACAGTCTTTTTGGCGACTCCGTTAGAGAAGAGCACGTAGTTTGAAGCCTCAAGCTTCAAGCTAAATCAAGACCAGTCCTTTCCCATTTTTACTATGCAATTTGATAACTCCACGCTATACTAGAATTTAGAGAGCTCAAGGCATTGTTGATCTTATTTTTGAATTGGTGTAGAAGGGTAATTCCAAATTTTTCCCTCTCGAACTTCAAGTTCAATGATCCAGGAGTGTTCCTCCTACCCATACTAGGACACCAACACAAGGCAAAGTTTCTTTTTCTACTATTAGTAGAGCTTTGCCTATACATACTCTACCCAGATTTGTTATCTTTATTTTTCATAATCCAATTATGGTAGTTCAAGGCCCCTGGGGTAACTCATTTAGCCCACTCAATTTGACTCCACCTCTGCATGAGCTACCACGTAGTTCAAAGAAAAATTTCTCTAAATTCTTTGGTGATGGGAGAGTTCATCTTGATGAACACATTGTAGCTTTCAACATAGCCTATGGCATGATAGGGGTGGAATTTGAAGACGTGGCAGTCAAACTTTTTGTAAAAACACTACAGGGCGCTACTACAGACTAGTTCTACCATCTATAGGCTTGGTCAGTGACTGACTGAGATACTCTTAAAGTCAAATTTAAAGCTAGGTTTAAGCCTGTAGAAGATGCACATGCTTTTTTGGCCCAACTCACTCAGATGAAGAAGGAACCTTATGAACCTATGAGAGATTTCATAGCCAAGTTTAACAAGTTGAGGAACTGAATTTCTACTATTACTCAGCCAACACCTAAGAATCTTAAATGCTTCTTCATCAACTCACAATTACATGAAGTGAGTTTTTTGCTGAGATAGGTTGGCCACATAGACCTTACTGTGACTCAAGATTTGGCTATTGAGGTAAAATATGACCTTATCTTGGCAGGAAAGATAAGGAGAGATCCTAATAGAGGTAAATCATTTTCATCTTCTGAATACTCACCTACAACCACCACTGATCTAATGGTGCAGAAGCTAGAAAATGAATTGATTTCTCTTAGAAAGCAAATGGCACAAGGGATGTCACTTGCTCCTTCATATAGAGATGTACCAAGGAGGACATTCTCCAATCAGTCATACCAAGGTAATAATGTTAGGAATCAAAGGCAAACAAATCATCTTTCTCCTCCATGGGAAAACCTTGCCATTGAAGCTCCTCCAACCAACTCAGCAGTTGGCTATCTTGAAGCTGAATCAGATTTCTCCTTCCAGTCTGAGTTAAATCTAGAAGATGACGCTAATCTCTTCACTAAAGAAGAAAAAGAATTAGCTGGCGACTCTAACATTAATTTTTTGAATTACCAGGATAAACCTATAAGTGAAGGAAAAGTAGATGAGGGATCATATACTATGTTCACCTAGTTTAAGAATCAGTCAGTCCAGCAAGCTGATAAAGAAAAAGTAGAGGAGCGACCTCAACCAACAATTTCAATTGCTAAGTGGGGAACCACTCTACCTTTTTAGCCAAAGGACCCAGTGATTGCAAGAAAAGTAAGTACATCAAACATCTCTACACTTTTTACTTCAAATTCACAAACCAATCCTCCCCCTCCCAAGAATCAAAAGGATGAACTCCCATCCTCTATAACTATTTCATTTCAAACATTTGATATAATTTACCATATAAAGAAAACCAAAATTTAAATGTCTGAATTTAAATTTTTGCAATCCAATCTTGAGCAATTAGATAAGTTGGTTCAATGTATAAATAACCAAGCCATCCATGTAGGACAAGCAATTATGAAGGTAACTCATGATTCCCCCAAGAATGCACCCACTAAGAATAACCTTGTCATTACTCCTCCTACTACTCCTGATAAGACTAAACATTTCTGTCTCTCTGCTGATAAATGGACATTAACTAAACAATTACATCATTGATTCTAGAGCTTCTAATAATGTCATGCATGCCAAAGTAACATAATATTTTGGTATCACACTGACCAAAATATTTGAGAGATGTTTCTCCATGAAAAATAAGCAAGTATCACTGCTGAGATAAATCAAGGACACCCAATTCGCATATACAATATTTTCAAACAAGAGAATCAAGATGATTGTCTTGGTGGTCGATGTCCCAGCATCATATCGTATCCTTTTTGGGTGAAACTTTGGCAAGGATGTTGGTGGTGAATTAAGCATGGACCTATCTAAGGCAAAGATTCCAATCAAAGGCATTATGCAAAGATTGCTCCCTAAGAAGAAATTAAAATATGTGGTCACCCAAACATCAATGCTTGAAGCTCAAATTTTGTTTGACTCTTCAGGCATGGGTAATTACTTCTTATCCATAGAAGAAGTTCATGAAGCATCTGATGAAGCTCCTGAAGGTGACAACTTGAAGATTAGTTCAGATGGAATAGTAAAAGAATTGGTGGAGCATAATGCAGGTGTGAAAGAATCTCCCCATCTAAATGAAGAAGAATCCAAATAAAAATTAGTGTCTAATGATGTATGGATTATAGAATTTGATGGCAGCTACTCTTCTATCGATTCAGGAGCTAGGGTTGTGCTGATATCTCTTTAAAGAGATATTTTTTCTTCATCATACAAATTACAGTTCATCAATACCAATAATATAGTTGAATATGAATCTATATTGCTTGGATTAAGGGCTGTTCGAGATAAAGGCATCAAACTCTTTCATGCCAAAGGAGATGATGAACTAGTGGTTTGTCAGGTAAGAAACCTATATCAAATAAAAAATAAGAGATTACGCCCTACCACAATCTAGTCTAGGACCAAATTGAAAGCTTTGATGCTTTCAACATCTCTACCATACCTAAGAAATTTAATGGCTGGGCTGATGCACTGGCTATTTTAACAACTCTATTGGTTCCTCACTATGATTTTAAGAGAGATAGGTACACTATTGAACTATTATTTTGACCAAGTGTGCCTGACAATGCCAATCATTGGCAAGTGTTCAATAGTGATAATCAATTAATTGCCTTCTTGAAACAAAAAGATAGCTTTCAACAACTTCATTTCGAAGGTAGTGAGCCTCAAAAGCTTGAATCGTTCCTTGAATCAAGTTCAAATGCAGGTGAAGAATTCTTATAGCTGAAAGGGAATAAAATTCTCAAAAGCTTGGTTTTCCTTGATAAGTTGTTTGAAAAACATGACAGGTTTATCAAACAGTAGCAAATGGATTTAAGCTCCTCCCTGGAGTTTGATCAAGTAAATTTGGGTACTAAAGAAAATCTCAAGTTGGTGAACATTGGGAAGTGCTGCACTCATGAAGAAAATTCTAAGTTCACTACTTTTCTCAGCCAGTATATGGATGTCTTAGCATACTCTTATGATGATCTGAAGTCACTCAGGCTTGAAGAAACTCACCATGAGATTCCTCTCAAGACTGATTCGATACCTTACAAACAAAAATCTAGGTAGTACAATTTGAAGATATCAGGTACTATTCTGTCTAAAATATAAAAAATATTAAATGCTAGAATAATTTTTCCAATCCATCATTCTACATGGATTGCCAATATAGTGCATGTGAGAAAAAAGAATAGAAAAATTTGCCTCTACATGGATTTTAAAAATTTGAATCAATCATCCTTAAAGGACAACTATCCTCTGCCCATCATGGATCAAGTCCTTCAGACAGTGACTGGGTCAAATATGTTATCAATACTAAATGGCTTTTCTGGATACAATCAAGTTGAAGTTGGTGAAGCAGACCAACACAAGACTGCCTTCACCATGCCTTGGGGCACATTTGCATACTGAAGAATGTTTTTTGGCATGATAAATGCTGGTGCCACTTTTCAAAGAGCAATGGACCTTACTTTAAAAGATGAAATGGGCAAGTTTATTGTAGTGTACCTGGATGATTTAACAGTCTTCTCTAAGCATCGCCCTGACTATGTGTGCCATTTGCAATAAGTGTTGAAATGTTGCTGCTAGAATGACATTTCTTTGAATCTCAAGAAGTCTATTTTTGGGGTAACAGAAAGAAAACTTTTCAAACACATTGTGTTCCAAAAAGGCATAGAGATTGACTTAGACAGAGTCAAGTCTATCCAAGAGCTTACCTTGCCTACAAGTAAGACTGCAGTTCACTTTTTCTTTAAAAAGGTGAATTTCTTACGAAAGTTCATCCCTGAGTTTGTTGAGAAGACTCTCCATATCGTAAACATGATGAAGGGAAAGGCCACTTTCATCTAGATTGAAGAAGGCAAATTGGCATTCTAAGATATTAAGATAGCTATTGCACACACCCCCATTCTAGTTTATCCAGATTATAACAAGGATTTCACAATGTATAGTTATGCTTCTAAGCACACACTTTCAACAATTTTGGTTCAACAGAACCAAAAAGGTGTATAATCTCCTATTTCTTTCATGAGTTGTCCTCTCAAAGCTCATGAGCTGAAGTACTCAAACATGAAGAAGCATGTTTATGCAGTGGTAAATGTAGTGAAGCATTTCTGCTTCTACATCTTGAATTCACACACTACTGCCCTAGTTCCTGACACCACAGTCAAATCTATATTAACTCAGCAAGAGTTTGGGATGAAAAGAGGTAATTGGATTGCTAAAATCTAAGAGTTTGATCTAGTCATCAAGCTAACAAAGCTGGTGTGAGGAAAGAGCCTATGCTAATTGATTGCTGACAATAAACCAAAATAAATAAGATATAAAAAATCAGAAGAAGAAGACACGGCAACAGTCCTCTTTGTCTCCACTATAAATGAGTGGTATTCAAGTATTGCTCATTTTCTTACTTATGATGAGTGTTCTGCTCACTTATTTTATAAAGAAATGAAGAATATCAAGTTGAAAGCTGTCAATTTTGTCCTTTAGGACAACAGCCTGTATAAGAGGAGCCTAGATGGAGTGTTCCTTCGCTGCGTGGATAAAGAGCAGATGAACTAACTGTTGAAGTCTTTCCATAATTTGGCTTGTGGAGAACATTTTTCTGCTCTTATAACTGCCCATAAAATTCTATGAGCCAGGTACTACTAGGCCACTCTATTTCAAGATACATACAAATGGGTAAGGAAATGTAAACTATGCCAGCAGTTTGTTGGAAGACCCAAGTTAGCTGCCCTACCTCTCAAGCTAGTGGTGATAAAAGATCCATTTCAGCAATGGAGAATAAATTTTATTGGTGTTGTAAATCCATCTTCAAGTGTTGGATATGATTATGTCCTCACAACCACAAATTATTTCACCAAGTGGGTGGAAGTTATTCCAACCAAGCATGCTACTTCAAAAGTAATGTGCAATTTCCTCAAGGAGAACATCATTTTCAAGTTTAAGGTCCCAACCAAGATTGTCATTGATAATGCAGCTTATTTCACCTCTCAAGAGATCACTCAGTTCTATTTTTATTATGGGATCACCCTCTCCCACTCTTCTGATTACTTTCTACAAGGGAATGGCCAAGATGAATCAAGCAACAAAAACCTAGTGACTATCATCAAGAAGCTGGTAGATGACAACCAACGAATATGGCATAAAGCATTGGTTGATGCTCTATGGGCAGACAAAATTACACTAAAGAGGTCAATTGGTATGTCTCCTTTCTAACTTCTTTATGGTCTCAATGCTGAGATACCAATCATCCTAGAATTGCTAGCATTGAAATTGGTTAAGGCAATTAAAGATCAGACATATGAAAGATCCATTGATAAGAGGATCATGTGCCTAATTGAGCTTGATGAGTAGTGGACTATGGTGGTGGACTGAATTGCTACGTATTAAAGTCTGGTGAAGAAGCTCTTCGACTGAAAGACAAAAAACCGTAATTTTTAGATTAAAAATCAAGTCCTGCTGTGGGACAAGAGAAGAGAACCAAAGAGAATGCATGGAAAATTTGACTCCCTTTAGAGGGGCCCTTTTACTATCCATCAACTCAATGGTGAAAATAGTTTCCTATTGAAGTATCAAGATGGCACTCCCTTTTTTCTACCTCACAATGGACATCATCTGAAGCACTTTAATTCTTGAAGTATCAGATAAGTTCACCAGTACATATGTATATTTGTATAGTCTTTGCTTCTATTATGTGTTGTTCATTTTTATTTTTGGTGCCTTTTTTTTTAGTAGCATGACTCTATAGCCCAATGGCATACTTCAAGGCACTGGAGATTCTAGTTTCTACTCCCCTCAGCTGTTCCAAGTTTTCAACTAAAGGAAGTTCCCCAATTGGAGCCAGCTATTGTTTCCAAAATCTACCTCTCATTTTTTTGGGACAATATATGAACTATTTTTGTCCTCTAGACCAAAATTATATCTTCCCTTCTCAAAAATTTGTTCTGAGCATTCAAATTCCTCATTTATCAAGCTTTTTTAGTAAAGGGACTAGTAGGTTCAATAGGTTCAAAGGCTTCAACAAGTGAATTCTTTCAAAAGAGCAAGTTTTCAACACTTCGACAATTTCAAGTTTGGTTCAACGCCTTGGTTCAATAAAAAATGTTCATCAACAAGCTTCTAAGGAATGATTGAACCATTGAACCATTGAACCTTGAACCTTTTTGGTTCACAGGTTCAATGGGTTAAAAGGTTCAACAATGTCGACAAGAGTTAAACACTTTGTCAAAGGTTCAAAGTACAACCACTTCAATAAGTTCAATTCTTTCAAAAGACTTAGTGAAAAATGAAAGAATGAACCATTGAACCTTGAATCAAAATGGTTCAACGGGTTCAATGGTTCAATGGGTTTAATAGGTTCAAAGAGATCAAAAGACTTAGACAAAAAGAAGGCTTCAAACGCAAGATTGAACCATTGAATCGTTGAACCAAAGTTGGTTCAAGGGACTGCCCCAAAGCTGAAGGAACAAGTGCCCTTACGGAGGGCAATGAACTAAAGGTAGGTACCCTTGTGGAAGGCAGGGAACATTAGTTGAAAGAATCAAAGAGAAAGTCGAAAGAGAAGATTTCCATTGGATTTTTTATCTGAGGAAATGACTAAGGGACCGAAAGAATTCCTTCGAAAATATTTTCCACGGGAAAATGATTAAGGCAAAAATCTGTCAGACAAAATGTCTAAAGGAATTCCTTTGGAATTTTGTTCGAAGAAATTCACCCAAAAGGAAAAATAAATGACCGATGAAAAAGCATTTAAAGCAAAGCAAAGGAATATTTCCTTCAGACATTTTGTCTAAAGGAAATGAAGGATCAAGTCTGTAGAAAGAATTGAAGCCCGAAGGCCACCTGCAAGACCCTAAAGGGTAGGTACCCTTGCGGGGGGCTCTCGGTACCAAGAAAGTGGACCTTTTCCAAAGACCCAAAGGGACACCTTCCCTTCAGGGTGTCCCAAAGACCAAAGGCTAAAGGAATTTCAAGGCATCAAAAGAACTTAGCCAAAAATAAAGGATTTTGGGAAAGACACTGAACCATTGAACCTTGAACCAAAATGGTTCACAGGTTTAAAGGTTCAAAGATTCAAAGACATCCCCAAGCAATGGAATGAAGAATGAACCAATGAACCAATTGAACCTTGAATCGAAAGAGTTCAAAGTTCAATGGTTCATAGGTTCAACAATTTAAAGGAAGGAAGCAACAAATAGAGGATTCTAGAGACCAGTTTAAAAGGATGGTTCAACTAAGGAGCAGGAAAGCGATTGAACCAAGAAGAAAAGGAACAAAGGGACTGATAAAGATCACCTAAATCACTTGAACCATTAAACCAATGAACTTTAATAGCTTTAAGTGTTCATGGTTCAATCTGGTTCAAAAAAATAGCAATCAGTGACGTCCCCACGGACGTCAAATTTAATGTAATGGATTATCCATTGAAATTCAAATATAGCGTGAAACTTGAAAGATAAATCAAGCGACTAGCTAAAAAGAGAGCCCAAGAGCTCAAATTGCTATAGGGAAGAGAGAACAATACAGAAAGATTAGAAATATCTACAAGGGAGTTATTTTCAGTAGGTGAAACAGTAGACCAAGTAGACTTCTGAGCACAACAAATCAATGATGCAGCCTGTTTTTCTTTCATGAAGTAAATGCAAAATGGACAGCAGTGTAGACATCAAGAAAAGGACCAGACAACTCATGCTAAAGAGGAGACATTAAGATGAATGGGCACGCCATAGTTAAGACAATGCACTGTTCCCAACATGGCCCCGTAAATAGAAATAAAAATGCATTCAAGGCATTGAATGTAGCGTGGGTCATCCCATAGGAAAAAGTTTCATGCTTTCCTTGGCTGATATACATTATAATCTCTTGTATTATGCAAGAGAGATCTTTTCCATTACAGAAGCAAAACTCTACCCAAATTGAAAGGTGAATACTGAGACTGAGCTCAGATTGTTAATCATATTACTTTATCTGAATGAGAAAGCAAGTTACTTTCAGACTTTGTGCTGTTATAGCTTGTGTTATTCCAAAAAATTGTTCTTATGTATTTTTCCTTGGAGCATTCTTGTTTATTTAATTTAATAGGCAAAACTAGTGGGAGTAATCTAGAAGATGTCCTGAAATCAGTTACTCTCAGACTTTGTGTTGTTTCCAATTGCTTTCAGTGTGTGTGTTTTTATTTTCTTTGTGTAAAAGATTCTGGGATGACTTTGTGCCTCCATTATCCCTCGTATTTCACTCTTTGGGCCGTTGAGGTGTAGACTTTGTGTTACACTTCATCCTGCTGGTCACTATGCCTTTGTTACTAATTACTTGTCACTACCTGAAAGAAACTATTGTTGTTTTCTGCAAGATCACTTCTGAAAGAAGAGAAGTGCCCTCAGTGTTTTCACCAATATTTTCTCCTTTGTCTGTAAACATCATCTCTGAAAAAAGAGAGATGGATGGTGTGGTACTACCCCTGAGTGTTATTTTTTGCTTATATATATAGTATATAGCTCCTACATATTTATAGGGAACCTTCCCTTGATGAGAGGAGACATTTGTCCACCTCTGATGTAGTATACCTACACATTTGGCTGACCATTCTCCCTTGCTGTGGTGAAGAGACCTATTTTTCTCAATTAGTTAGTTGATTGAAAAAATATTCGTCCAACAATTTACATGCCCCACTATGAGATGGACACAAATTTATTGAACATTCTCATGTCTAGTTATAAAACTTTTGCTGGATAATTTTATTTTAACCTCGACTCTTAGACTGTTACTTTTGGCACTGATCCTTCATATATCAAGCAATTGTTAGGACTATTGTAGACACCATAATCTCACACATTAGATTTCAAATGTTGAACCCATAAATAATTTCTTGGACCCTTTAAATGAACCAAAACCCATTTTTTTAACTAATCAATTAATCAGACTTAAAAGCACCCTTTTTGGCTACTTTTAGCTATTAGCCTCGACCATCGACGATCAGGCTAACCATCGACAATCAGGCACCACCACCTATAATTTTCTATGCAAACACTAGAAAACAACTACGTACCTTTTCTAAATATAAGTTTTGAAAATCCTCTCACAAGAACTTGCATGAGAAATTTATAATTAAAAGAACCTCTTAAACTTCCACTTGAGCCTCTGGCCCTTCCCTATAAGAAGAGGAGAGTAGCAAGAGATCAAGCCATCTGCAACTATTATCAAAAGCTCAAGTACTTGGATTTTTTCTTATTTTAGGTCATCATACATTATCAAACATCATCAACCATCTATTTGAGAGAGCCAATCTACCATTGCCTCTCAGATCATGTTTCCAAGAATCGTCATTTTATAAAAATTAAACTAGATTCCACTTACAAGTCAACGTCTACCAATTAACCAATATGCTTCTAGTAAGTCAAATACTTTATTACTACCATTTATCTATTTTTATCCCTTTCAAAATTAATAGACCCTTCACCAAAATCTTGAGATTTGTTTCTAAAATCCTATCACTAGATATTGATAAGTCTAGAATTAGATAGTCAACCGTCGATGGTTGCTTAACCGTCGATGGTTAGGCCTAACACCGACGATCACCCCAAAAATTGATGGTCACCTATAGAAGGTCAAAAAATAGCAAGCTAAAATTCCCTTTCTTTTCTAACTAGATCCTTCTTCTTGAGTTTTTGCCTATTTTCCAAACTTTGCCAGATTCCTTGAATCACACCTCCACCCACTATACTAAACAGTTTCTTACTAATTAGATCATTTCTAATCTATCTACTTTATCAAGAATATCCTTGTTATTCAGTTTCAAATATCTTTTGATTATTGATACAAGTACTTTCTATTCAGTTTTATAAGCTTAATTATTTTAAAAATGGTGGATTGATAGCCCCTAATGAAGCCCACACTTATGAGATCTAGCCAACACTAGGCAATCCACCTAACTACTTGTCTAACAAACAAATTTGCTTTAGTGCTATCTTATTTGTAGGTTTTCCTCTCCAACCAAAGAGGAGTTCTTCATAATCTTCTAATTTAACATACACATCTTTTATCAGGTATTTCTACCATAACCCATATTTCTAGTTTTACTACCTTCTTCTAAATGATAGCAAAATTTGAGTGAAACATTTTGGCACGCTCGATGGGACCCTGATCTTTACTTGAATTTTATTTTTATTTGCATCTATATCTTTTTATCTCTATCTAAGTGCTCATAATTGAAATTTGAAAATTTCATTTCAAATTAAAACTTACTACATCCATTGATTGCCTATTTATTATAAGCTCACCTAGTTTAATTAAACATAATTAGGATTAAGTGTAGTCCACTTATGTTACAAAACCAAATCATAAAATAAAACAAACATCATAACATATTTGAGACAAGGCCTGACTAAGATTTCACCACTTAGTAGATCACCTTATGCTACTCGGTGATCCTACTTGGATTTCATCACCAAGGGGAGGACCCACTTAGTTCTCTAGCTAAGTATAAGATCTAAATAAATGATATATATTGGCTAAGTGACCCAGCTTGATTTTGAGACCATGACGTGAGGGGAGTAAGTCCCAAGCACTAGGCCACGTACCCAATTCAACATAGATTATTTGAGCACCAATATTAACTTAAAACTATCTTTAGACTGCTTATCTAGTACTTGATCTATAAACTAATCTACTACACATTCTTCACATTAAGGCATAAGCCAAATAATGAGATAATTAATCAATCATAGGATTTTAATTACCTTAGTGTGTGTTGAATCTTCATTGGATTTTTATTTTGCTTTCTCTGTGTTAAATTTTGAAATCATCTATTGGTACTTCGCTTATAGCCTTATATGGTACTTACCCCACAACAACGAAGAGACTTAGTAAGTCAAGACCCATCTATAGACTACCTAGTTTCTTCCACCTCCTCTTACATGGATGACTATTGATCAGACGTAGAGAGTTCATCTCACCATTTTGAACCCTTCCATATCCTTGAGATTGTTCCTCAGGGGGATTCTAACTTTGCTTCCCTTTTGGATAACAACCCAATCCCTTACAACATTATATTAAAACTTTGCATCACAGAACCCGTATCTTAACCCCACCTATAGAGCCTCTTTATGGCATGCCATCCTACTTGATGTTAGATCCTTTGGTAGCCACTATTACTACCCAACCTTTAGTTACCCAAACATCTGTATCCACCAACCCCTTTGACACCATGGGGAAAAATAAACCCATCCACCCAACTATTACCCTTACACCTTCTACCCCTACCATTGACTCTTTTACCTTTGGAGTGCCTACCATTGGTAGGTCAAACCCTCCTTTTACCAACCCTGATCCGTTAATCACTACCCCTCTTTAGAATCTGACAATGACCATACCTACCACTAAACCTCCTACTAGTACCAAAGTCACTACCTCACCCTTAATTATTAACACAACCATGACTCCTACCTAACCTATAGTAACCTCTCAGTGATTACCAACCATATCCAAACTAGGTTATGTCCCTAACCTACAAGGGCATCTCCATATTACCCAACCACCAACCATCACTTACCCTTATATATCTTCCACCCAACCTATGATCACCTCTTCATAATTTCCATCCATACCCAATCTTTGATATGTCCCTAACCCACAAGGACATTCCCACATCACTCAACCAAAAACTATTACCTATCCTCATCTACCTTCAACCAAACCGTCTATACCTACCTATCAATATGGGGAAATCTCCCAACCACTAATGAATTATCCATATATTACCCCCTCTCAACCATAATTTGTGACCTATAATCCTCCAGGTCCACCACCACAAATAAATCTGATGAAAATGATCATGGACAAGATGACAAACCTAGATTCATCCATTTCTGGACCCCATAATCTCTTGTCTTATGATCAAATCTATAACAAACCAATTCATCCTTTTGTCCCTATTAGGCCATAATCGACCCAATGGGAACTTCCTAAATTTACTAAATTAAAAGTAAAGAACATCCCCAATAGCATTTAGGCATTCCTATTACGTGATTGCTTATGATGATGCTCTTCTTTTGCACACATTTCCTATGTCACTTTCTGGCCAGCATTAAATTGATATAGTGCCATTACCAAACATTCTATCTTTTATTTCAACCAATTAGCTAAGATGTTTTTAGACCATTTCTCCATCAACATATCCAAGAACGTCTTAATTACTAATATTTATGCCATCTACCAATTCAGAGATGAGTCTCTAGCTGATTTCATAGATCATTGGAGAAGTCTCATCAACCAATTATCATTTTCTTTACCTCAACTAGAAATGATCAAACTCTTTGCTTGTGCTTGTGCAAAGCACATCTCTTCCACCCTATGTGTCTAGAGCTTTAAATTTTTTGATGAAGCCTTTACCATGGCATGCAAATTGGAAAATAGAGCCATAAATTAAGGTAAATTGAAGTTATGTAACAAAAATTCCACCTTTAAAACCAATGAGACTTCTTCTGAACTTGGCAACCAAACTAATATGGTAACCAAGGGCAAGGCAATTGCAAATACAATTGTCCTTAAAATAGCTCCTCCACCAAATGTCAGTCAACAAAACTCTTCTAATCTTCCAAACCAAAACATGTGAAACCCAAACAAAAACAACCCAAAGCAATTTACCCCACTAGGAGAATCTTATGCCTCAATTTTGGACAAACTATTGAAAGCCAATCTCATACAACTTACACCAATTAAACCCCAAAAAAATTTGATTCTTCTCATCCTCCTCCAAACTGGTATAATGAGAATGATCTTTGTTCCTTCCATCGTGTAGTTGGGCATGATGTTAGTAGGTGCAATACCTTTAAAGGCATTGTCCAATCCCTTATTGATAAGGGGGAATTTGTCTTTGATAATCCTAATGCACCTCAAAACCAAGATCTTGATATCTTCAAGAAACCTTTTCCCAGTCACCCTCCATCAAAAGAAGAAAGTAGCCAAGTAGAATGCTCCCAAGACACTCATACAATTAGGATGGTTCTTGATATTCCAATTATATATGAACCAACTACCTTCCCAACAATTTCATCTTCTCCTTTGAGTGAGGCAAAACAACCACCTTCCCCAGAGTCAGAAATTGACATTAAGGAGCTACCATTTACCATGGCTTCATTCATGAAGGTCATGGCATCTTCAAAACCTCCATCAATATATTTACCTAATAATCCAATCATAACCACACCACCTCCCCCCAATCAACCAATCATCCCTCCTATGGATGTTGTGACTAGAGAATAAGCATCAACCCATGACCTTCTTCCACCAACCATCTCCCCTTTAGATGAAGAGAAGGATGAGGTTACCCCTCTTTCTTATCCTCCTCCTATCAGACTTTCTTTTAAACCAACTGCCCAAGGTAGAAAACCAATATATAAACCTTTTTCTTGATTAGTTAAAAAACTAGACTTTCTCTCTCAACCTAGCATGGATAGAGCCACCTCTTGGCATCATCTAGGTCTCCCTCACCAAAGCAAATCTCCATTATATCTATACCCATTGTAGATCCATCACCTTCCACTTTCAAAGAAGCCATGATAGGGCCATTTCACCCACCTCCACCCAAATCATCCCATGCCCTCCTCATGAAATCTACCCAAACCTTAGGAATCCTTCATATGCTTAGTATTAGACACCCACCTTTAAAAATGGATCTTTCTCCATCTACCTTGACTAAGAAATTACCAAAAAAATTAGCCATGAGCATAAAATTTCCCAAGACCAAACCATGCACTAGGTCTAGACAACTCCCATCCCAGTTTTTCTATATTTTGGGACCCCATCCCTCCACCCTCCTAGTTACCTATTCTTCATCTAGAAAACCTATCCCCTTTTCTATAACAACATCCACCAATACCTCTACCAAGCCCTCTTTCCTAAATAACCTCATTACTTTTACCCTCCCATCTATGCCCAAAGCTTCATCTTTTATACCTTCTACCTCTCAAAAATCTATCTCCAACAAAGCATCTACCCACCAACCTCACCTGAGACCAATTACCAAAATTAACCCAAAACCTAGTCCCCCCATGAGGAGGCCTACTTTTGTAAATCCTCCCCCTCTGAGATTTTCATCACCTTATGCCAAATCTTATTCAACCATTTTGAATAGGTTATTGTAAAAATCTACCTTAAGCCTTCCACCCATCATACCTTTCGGCCCCTCTCACCCCAAACTAGCTTGGTTTGATGACAACCAGATCTACTCCGACCATCGAACCCCAGGACATGACACAGAGAACTATAGGGCTCTCCAAAGTATTGTCCTTCAACTTTATTATGAAGATGATCTATTGTCAGATGAACTTCCAGTTACCCTTTTGTCACTTCAAAAACCAACCATATCCCAACTCTCATCCACCTCCTCACTCTCACCTAAAAGTGATGAGAAACCAAACCAATCATCTACCATCCCCCTTCCCACACTATTAATTTTATTACATGAGCACAACAAAAGGATAAGGGAAAAGCTAAAGTGTCTACTCCTTGGACATACCCATCTTCCACCTCTCAACCTAGATAAACCCATGCTTTTTTACCATCACCCCAACCTAAAATAACTATCTTGGGTACCACTAAATCAAACCCTTGTAAATAAATTAGGTGAGTTGTCCTTAAGCAATTGCACCAAAACCCTACCAAGATGAGTTTTTACGAACTCATTTCCACCTCACCTCATCATCACCAAGAACTAATTGAGGCCTTACAAGCCATTGAGGTTTGACCTAGTGGTACCCAACCTATTGAGGCTTTTGTTGGCACTCTGTAGCTCTCCACTCTTTTTACCTTTAAAGACTCGAAGATACCTTCTACCCATCCTAAGGACCTTGATCCTCCTCTCTTTATCACTACCTACATTGACCAAACCCACATTAAGTGAGTAATGATTGATGGTGGGTCCAATATCAATATCATCTCATCCCATGCCTATAACCAACTCAAGTTACTTACCAACATCATGTCCAATACCTTTGTTGTACTTCAGTCTTTCAATGAGAC
Source organism: Torreya grandis (assembly GCA_037957365.1). Classification (NCBI taxonomy): domain Eukaryota; kingdom Viridiplantae; phylum Streptophyta; class Pinopsida; order Cupressales; family Taxaceae; genus Torreya; species Torreya grandis. Next base: position 1,148,270 of record JARHVA010001027.1, read on the forward strand.
CATGGCCACTACACTAGGAACTATTATCCTCTACATTCATTTAGTACCATGTACACTCCCTAAAATTTTCTATGTGGTCGAGGGGGAATTTTAGTATAATGTCCTACTCATATGACTTTAGATCTGATCCATGGCTTGTGTCCCCTCTACCCTACATCATAGTGTTAAATTTGAACATGAGGGCCAAGTAATTACTATACAAGCTGACCCAACCCTTTTATGATATGTAACATGATATATCGACCTAATGACATTATTTTTCTGCCCTCTACCAAATCTTCATCCAAACTAGATCTGCTTCCATCACCTATTGAAGAAATAATTTCTTCCTCTTCTCATGAAACATCTACCATCACATCTCTCTCCTCTGATCAAATACCAATAATTGACTCCTTAAAATCAACCTTCCAGCATCTTTCTTTAGGATAATACCACCTCTTAGATCTTGATGCTCTCCCTACCCCTCATGAGTTTGGGCATCTTACCAACCAACCAGGGTATGATCTAAATTTGGGAGCAATCACATCTATTGGACCTCCCTCTTGTCAAACCAATTTTATCTATACGGGAGTTGACAAGCCTTTGACAAGCACCCATGAGCATGGCCCCCATGTGATAACCTCAATTGAAACTCGAAAACCACATGAGAAGCATGGGCTCATCTTTATCTTGCCAAAGAAGAAAACCATGTAATCTACCCTTACCATTGAGGGAGAAGCAATTTCTCCCCCATCTTATTTACCTCCACCTCCAAGAGAGGATGATGATATCATCCCACCTAACTTTTTTTTTCATCTCAATGATTAACCTAGGACCCTTGAGCTATTAAAAATCTAGGGATACCATAACTCTTCCTCTCACACATCCTAAACTCATTAAAAAGGACTCCCCTACCATTCACACCATCCAGTATCAGGATGATCATTCTATCCTCACCTACCTTGATGTGGAAGATCATTCCATCCATAAATCTATCCCTCCAAAAACTTTCACTATGCTAAATGAATCCACAATGGATATTAATTTGGGTACTGATGAGAGCCCATGTATCATCAAAATTGGGCAATCCTTAGATTCTATAGAAAAACAAGACTTTTCTACCTTTTTTCATGACCATAGCATTGCATTTTCTTGGTCATACACTGACATGCTTGGGATTGACCCTACCATCGCTACTCATGACATTGTCACTTATTACAATGTTAAGCCTATTCAATAGAAGATTTGATGAATGCACCCTCGTATAACTCTCCTTGTAAATGAGGAGCTTCAATGACTCCTCTCTGTCGATTTTACCCAACCTATCGATTATCCCCAATGGGTTTCCAATATTGTCCCAATTACCAAAGCCACTGGGGGACTTTGCATTTGTATTGACGTTCAAGATCTTAACCTTGTTTTCCCAAAGGATGACTATCCTCTACCTAGCATTGACCAGCTCATTGATCTTATAATTAGTCATGAAATGCTTTCACTCATGGCTAGATTCTTGGGCTATAACCAAATCTTGACTACCCCTGAAGATCAACTGAAAATAATTTTTATCATCCCTTGGGGAACTTTTTGCTATAAGGTTATGCCTTTTGGTCTGAAGAATGCTAGTGTAACCTACTAATGACCTACATATTTCATGACCTTATCCAAGAAATTATGGAAGAATATGTGGATGACCTTCTCAGCAAATCAAAGATTCAAAAGGATCACCTAACTATTCTTCAAATCATCTTTGAGCACCTTATCCACTACCATGTTTGCCCAAACCCCAAGAAGTATATCTTTGGGGTCATATCAGGTAAACTCCAAGGTTTTATCATCTCTCTTTATGGAATCGAAGTCAACCTGATCAAATTCAAAGCAATCTTAGAAATGCCTCCCCTTGTTAACCTTAAACAACTTCGTAGCCTTCAGAGGAAACTCCAATCCATTCGGCATTTCATTTCTCAACTATTAGACTATTGCCAACCTTTTCATCACCTTCTTAAGAAGGACACCTCTTTTAGGTGGGGTCAAGATTGTCAAAAGGCATTCAATTCACTTAATGACTATCTCTTCTCCCCACTAGTTCTTATTTATCCATGAGAGGATGAACCTATCTACCTCTATATATTAGCCACTGACCACTCAGGAGCAATGCTAGCACATCGGGATGACCAACATAAAGAGAAAGTCATTTATTATATCAAATGAACACTTATCAACTATGAAACTCAATATACCCATACTGAGAAACTTTGTCTTGCACTAGTCTTTGTGGCTACCAAGATTCATCATTACTTCCTTAACCACAAAACTTTCATCATTACTAATACCAATCCACTCAAGTATATGTACTCTAGGCCTTATCAAAACCAATGAATGGCTAAGTGGCTTATGATTTTGGCTGAATTTGATCTTGAATTTATTCAACAAAAATCAATAAAGGGGTAGGTGATAGCTGATCAACTGGTTGATGCCCCTATATCTGATACCCAGCCTCCTCCTTTGGAATTCCTTGATGAGAATATCACTACCCTCTCTCAGATAGTTTTACCTACCAAGTTACCATGTTCTTTGATGGATCCAAATGCCAACATGGTGGAGGGGTAGGAATTATCCTAATTCCATTTGACGGTGAGCTCTTACCTCTATCTTTTAATCTTGACTTTGAATGTACCAATAACATGGATGAATATGAAGACTTAGTAATAGGTATCTAAACTACCTTAGCCTTGGGAGTTAAAACAATCAATATCTTTGGTGATTCCCAACTTATGGTTAACTAAGTCAATGGCATATACCAGTACAAAAATGATGTTTTACAATAATATAAACACCTAGCTGATGTATTACTGATGTCATTTGAATACTACTTGATCCAAACTACTACTTGATCCATGAACAATTTTGCTAATATAATGGCTTCCCTTACTTCCTAGATCCCATCTCTGCACCTTCAGACTCTAAATTATCCATTATTTTCCACCACCTTACCAATCCATCCTCATCAAATCCAACTCTCCTACCATATTTAACGTAACAGATATCTTGGCCAACTGTTAGTACCAGAAAACTTTTGACTATCTTAACAGTGCCACCATTCTCCCTAATATTTCTATAAATGCTCATAGAGCATTTATTCAAGGCACCTCCCATTATACCATACTCAGGGGCATCCTTTACAAGTGTGGCTTTGATGGCCTTCTCTTTCATTTCCTACAAAGTCATGAGGCCTCTCATGCTATCAAAGAAACACATGATGGATTTTGTGGAGGGAAATTTAGTGGTCTTATTGTTGCTAAGCGTATCCTTCACCTCAGCTATTATTATCCTTCCCTCAACCAAGACTATTGTGATTATGTAAAAAAGTGTGTCAAATGTCAACAATATGCTAACCTTCATCATGAACCAAGCAATAGTCTTCAAGTGTCTAAGGACTTTTATCCTTTCTCATAATGGGGCTTGGACATTATTGGAGAAATTAATCCCCATTATTCTTAGTGGTATCAATCCATCATCATCACCATTGAATATTTTATAAGTGGATAAAATCAACCCCCCTTATCTCAACTAAAGTTGATAAAATCATTGATTTCATCAATCACCATATCATTTGTTTCTTGGGTGTTCCCCATAAAATTATCACTGATAATGATAAATCTTTCAAAAACAAGCAAATCTAAGTTCTTTGTGACTCCTTTGGAATCAAACTTAGTTTTTCATTACCTTATCATCCATAAGCAAATGGATAAGTTGAGGCCTCCAATAAAACCCTTAATAATTTTCTCACCAAAATGGTCAATGCCTCAGGACAGGATTGGTACTTGCATATTCCCTTCACTTTATGGGCTTTTCGTACCAACATTAGAACCCCTATGGGTGCTACACCTTTCTCTCTAGTCTTTGGAATAGAGGTTGTACTCCTCAAGGTCCAAATTTCATCTCTCTTCATATATCTATGAGACCTCATCTCTGAAGATGACTATCATCAAGAACGGTTAACTCAACTTGAACTATTGGATGAACGTTGTTTAGCTTCTCTCACCCATCTTCATGTCTATCAAGAGTGTGTTAAATGTGCTTATAACAAACACCTCAAAGCATAGGAATTTAATGTTGGTGATCTTGTCCTAAAGAAAAATCAACATATCACAAATATGGAGAAAAATAAGTGAGGCAAATTTGCTTTCAATTGGCTTAGACCCTACATCATAACCCATAAGTATGGATCAAGAGCTTACCAATTATCCTCTCTTGAAGGACACCTAGAACTTGAGCCTCTTAAAAATTTGCATATGCATCATTTCTATTATTTAACAAAAGAACTTTAGATCACTATTTGTCTAACTTAAGCTCATCCCTTACATACCACATACATCTCCCTCTTCTAGGGACAACCAACTAAAACTGAATCATGTGATTATCCATCACAAAAACATGCCATAATCTTAAACTCTAGGTACCACGACTCTACCCAAGGCATGATTTTCATGGTACTTCCTCTTCCTCTGAGGAGTGGTTCTTATGGTTATTATCTCTATAATCCTTTTACCAACTAAAATTTTATGCAAGCCTAATTTTTCCTTCATAAAAGTAATCCTTTTACCATGTGTAAACAAGTCTTTGTCAAAATATAATATCAAAAATCAAAATCATGAACAAGCAAAAGCAAAATCACTATATCATGGGTCAATCTATAACAACTATAGACTGCTCCCTTGAAGGAAAACTATTGGAAATTTTGATATTACAAACATAAGGTGGACTTCTCCCTTGAAGGATAGCTATCAAAAATCATTTTGGAATTATAAACATTAGACCACTCCCTCGAAGGATGGCTAAAACACAAAAACATTTGTCAAAATGATAGTAATTTTTAGAAGCTTCTCGCATCGATCAACTTCCTTAAAAGCATAAGCATACAAGCAAAATAACACAAGACCCGCAAGCAAAAGATATCTAAATTTTTTAAATCCATAATCAGCTCTCATGAAAAAGCAAAATAACATAGGGAAAGACGAAATCGGCCCTCCTTCATAGAATTTATGCATCGATCAGTCTATACTATGGCATAGACTTGTTTCCCCTACTTCTTGGGATAGTTATAGGAAAGACATACTATTCTTGCTTATAAGTTTCAGTATCATCCATTTTCCCCTTATCTATCATATATGCATGGGACTATGAGTTCACTCGATACATAGTGATCAGGATACCTACTTTCGACAACTAAAACATGCTAATGTGAGGTGTATTATAGGCTCATTTTCACTAATCCCAATCCATCCTTTGAATTTTATATCAGTCTTTTCCAATTAAAAAATCAAAATCAACATCAAACATAACAAACCATGAGCATCTGTATCAGCTATCTTCATCAAAATTACCAATAAAGAGCATCATATCACAAATCAAATACATCCCTCTAGTTTTCTATCATGTGAGACATCCTCCATGTACACCAATCAAATACAAAGCATTTTTCATATCCATATCCATTAATTGAAATCAAAATCACAACCCATTAGGATTCTTTCCAATCTACATCTATGCAAATATCATAAACTCCATCAATCTTATCATAATCATATCATTAACATCACATGAAATTAAACATCCATATACCATGTCAACATCAAATCACTCATGCATGAATGAAATAATTAATATCTACCCCTACATATCCATCATCATAAAAACACATCATCATCACATATCATTATAACAAATTACCGCTATCTCAACACATGACTAGCTAAATCAATCTACCATAAACATGCCAATTAAATAAGCATCATCACAATATGAATATAAATCATGCTATATATATGAAGTAGAATCTAGTTGGTCAATACGTAAATAAGTAGGTATCTCTCTCTCTCAAAACAATATACATATCACTACATCGACATGTAGGCTAAAATCAAAATCGTATCTAAATATCATATCTCATAAATATCAATCCCCTGGGGCACTTGAACCATTACCATTAGCACCATCAAGACTTCTACCTATTGATTCCCCCCTGAGAACCCTATATAACCATGGATGCCCACTAACCAGGAGTAGCTATTGATACTCCACCACCCAAGTTATCCCTATACTCTACAAATCTCATAGCATGGGGTAACGACTCCAGTACCATTACCTCATAATAGTGTAACTCTTAGATCATGGCCAAGTACCATGCCAAAGGTACTACATCTATTGACCCTCTTATAGCAACACTTGCTCCTCCAGTACCAATCTCCCCCTGAAGAACACCAATTTGACCTTGTAGTGTGTTGATACCAAAACCCCCCATCTTTCTTTTTTGAAAAGGGGACCCTATGATTGTTTTTAGAACCTCTATATTATGGAATAAGTGTGAAAGATTGTTTGATCTTGAATTTTAAAAGTAGGTCAATCTTTAAAAAAGACATGATCTTTGGTGTATCTGACTAATGATCATGTTTTATAGATTAATGTTTCTAAATAATCATCTTTAAGGTGATTAATTGCAGGTTCCATGGAATAAGTCAGGTTCCCAAATAGTAAACCCTAAGAGTTTGAATTTAAACATTCATAGGAAGATCTAACAGGAAATTTTATGCATGATCATGTTTTAACTTAAAGTTCATGTACTTTTTTAGATCTAACATTTGATGATTGTTCAATGGATTTAATCCAACAATGCATCAAGCTTGAAGTCTTTTAAAAAGGCATATAGTCAATGATTTGGGCCCCAGTAAGGAGCCAATGGTAATTGTTTGATCAATAATTTTAATTTTTGGTGTGAATTAAAGTTGAAGCATCAGGAACACTTGAGGACTTTCAATGTGGCATTTAGTTATTGGATCAATAAATTCTATTATCTTAAATTTGATAGGTTTGCTCCTATCATTTGACATTTGTTTGGACATATTTGATGTGATCGGACTCGTCAAATTTAACTTAGACAATCCCCAAAGCCTTGGGAACTCCCAAGGGCTTTACACATGGCATTCAATTATTGGATCAATAAATTCCATTATCTTAAATTTGACAAGTTCACTATTGTCATTTGACATCTATAAGGACGTATTTAACATGACTAAACTCGTCAAATTTAACTTAGACAATCCTTGAAGCCTTGGGAACCCATGAGGGCTTTACACATGGAATTTAATTATTAGATCAATAAATTCCATTGTCTTAAATTTGGCATGTTCGATCCCATCATTTGATGTATACAAGGACGTATTTTACATGATCAAACCCGTCAAATTTAACTTAGACAATTTTTAAATCCTAAACAAAGGGGGCATTTCTAGAAAACCTTTTAAGAAATTCTTAGCTTTTTACGAAGATAAATTTAGTATATAAAGATCTTAGCCTAAGTCATTTTGTGTTTTTTTAAACATAAAATTCTAAATGATGATTTTAAACTTAAGATTCATATAATCATGTAACTGATTAAAAGGTAAGCATCTTACAAGATCCAATGGTGATCGCTTGTTCACTAGATTTGATCCAATGGTGCGTCAAGCCCAAAGTCCTTTTAAAATAGTATGTGGTTAATCATTTCACCCTAGCCAAGATCTAATGGCGATCGCTTGCTCGTTGGATTTGATCCAATGGTGTGATGAATTTGAGGACTTTTCAAAGGCCTCACAAGCTTGACACATGGCATAATTAGTGAGCTTAAAGATCAAGAGAATAATGAAATGAAAGGACCTAGATTCAGTTTTTCAAAGCAAAATAAAGATGAATTTTAAAAGCTTATGGCTAGCCTTCAACTAGCATTTATGAAATTTTCTATGAATGACATGGAACCCTACCACATAAGTTCCACGTAAGTATGGAAGATCAAAATGAAATATATCCTATGCTCTATAATGTAGAAGACATGAGAATGAGGTCCCATCAAATTTGAGGCACGTATGAAATCAAGAGTTGGATATTTTCACCATTAAAGCTAAAAACCCTGAACCCTCTATAAAGGACTTAAGTTGGTTCAATTCATCACATAGCAATCAAAGTAAGTGCAAATTGAATTAAGAGCAAGTTCCTTAGTGAGATCTTTGTTTTCATCAACTATAATTTAGTGTTATCAATGGTGGCAGGTAGGCAATGTGATCTAGGAATTTGACTCAAGAGAGGATGGTTAGTATGGTGTTAGTTTCAAAATAAAAACAAAATGAAAGAAACATACTAGCTAGAATAACATCTCTAGGCTTAGATTCTAGGGAGAGCTTAGTCAACAAACATGAATAAAACACACAACTAAAATTCAAAATAAACTTTTTTTTACCTTTCTTCGATGCTCTAAAATGCTTGTTGTAGTGGCTTGCTCAGTTTGTGTTCATGAAGTCCTTGACAATGAAAGCTTTTCTAGCTCCATCTCTCCTTTCCACCTTTGGCTTATGGTTTGGCTTGGGTTAGAATCAATTTTTCAAGGTAACACTAGTTTCTTGAAGCTTTTAGAACCATTTGTGTATTATAACTTTGCATAATCAGGACTTAAAATTCATGTGGTGAGGCCTCTTATTTATAGATTTTATAGAATGTCTAGAATCAACCTGAATCATCCATCTTGAGATTGAGATGTGTGGTTGAAGATTAATTCATTTTTTGGAATTAAGTTTATAATTATCCTCATCATGAAACTAGAATAAGGGGAAATTAAGATGCATGAAGGGCATCATGGAAGGCATGGGAGGGTCTTAATGAGTCATAAGAGGCACAAATCCTAATATTTGTGGCATTTATGGCCTAGGGATGTCTTCCCAAGAAATGAGGTCACCTGATGATGCAAATATTCAATATTCATTTCTAAAAATAATTTTTCAACAAGTTTCCATGGAATTCTTGATTATGATCTAATTTGGGTTAATTAGTTCTTAAACATGTTTAAGCACTTTGTGCACAAATTACTCAAATTGATCAGAATGCCTTGTTATTAATCCAAAATCTGATTAGATTGTAATTAGAAGGTGATTTTAGATGAATTGGATCCATTATCTCATTTAGTATGTTACTAATAAAAAATAACAAACTCATACATCTTGTGTAAGAGATTTGATAGGAAAGATCAATCTAGAGCACTCAGGTGCAAAATTGACATTTTGACTTGAAATGATCTGATCAAAGTTAGCTAGCACATTAGTTTCATTGCCCCATTTAGGGATACCCTAGCCAAAATCATCACTTGAATATATAAATTTTAACTCATTTAGCATGTTTTAATGTTTTTAGGCTAAATTATGCATTTTAAGTGGAAATTGGTCAAAAGCCTAATTGGAGGTCATTGGTGGCCAGATTTAGGTGTCTCTAGTTTGCCTCTAATTAGAAAGGCATTGAAAGCTATAAGCATAGTAACATATTCTCAAATAATGAGAGATGACATGTATGCCAAAAAGAAGATGATAGTTAAAGAACAAAGCTTCAAATGGTTTTGGAAATCCTATGATGATTCCCCCTCGAGGGAGTAGCTATCACATTTGTTGATAGATGATCCCTCGAAAATAAATAAGAAGAAAGGTGGAATTAACCCATGGTTGAGATTATTCCAAATGAGAAAATGCTTGCATGTATTGATGTAAAAAAGATACTGGTTTGCGTAAAGGTGGTTATAATCAAGATTAAAAGTCAAAATAATGATTTGCCCATATGCGATTATAATCATTATGAGGACCTAGATTGGTTAAAGATGATTTTTCCCTAATTAGGGTTGATTACCAAGTATAACTCAAGGATATAACATAGAATACATATTAAAGATGAGTGGGCATAAAGTGATGAAAGAGATGGTTAGAGGAATGAGATTTAACAATAAAATGATTCAATTGTACCTATCAATGAGGAGATGCTCATCCTGATTAACAATTATACAACTAGAATGGTTAATCGGTTGATATTGATCAAGGGTGGGATGGAACGATTTACCAAGGTGCCAGGGAGAAATTTTTATGGATCCATCGATTGTAGACCTTCTTAAAACTGATTTTTACTATAGTATGTGATGGCAGACATCATGATAGAACACCATAAAGATTTAGCTAAAAAATGCATAAGGAATGAATCATGATATCCAATAAACACTTGAAAATAATGCACCAATGATAAAAAACCATGATGATAATGTTTACGTATGAATATGGATAGACTCATGAATAATGTGATTGAGGAATCACCCAATAAATGCATATAGACCGAGTTAAGGCAATGGGGCTGAAAGTAAACAAACATGCAAGAAAATTATTAAAAAAACAAACAAACAAAACAAAAATCCTTAAAACAAAAGCAAAATAAATCATCCTAACAATGACTGTGCCCTAGTAAGGCAGATTGAGGATAATTGACTAGTTTTAGATAGAAAAAATATTTTTAGATTTTTGAAATGTTATGAATGTTTTTTGGAATTTTGAGGTATCTTAACTCATTAGAGAATAATTAGATACCTACTCGCAAAATGGTGAGAGTGTTTGGCTTAGGTTTATCACAAAATGGTGAGAGATTATGAAAAGGGGAACTGAGGTCTCCTCAACATGAATTGAGCATAACCCACAGTCTTAAAATGACCTCAAGTCATAGTAATTCCATCCACATAAAAGGCAAGGAAAAACTAACTAGGTCCCAACAAGTTCTCAAATCTGACAAATGGCTAGTCAAATGTAAATAATAATGGCAAGCTGATGTGACAATGCATGATAAACAAGTGTTGCCCCTAATTTTCCCATAGGTAGTTATAACTAGGATTCAACGACATAGGTCAATGATACTAATTTGACCATAGGTGGTTATAACATTGATTTTCCCATAGACAGTTATAATCAAGCTCACATAAACAAACTTGATAGGATGAAAGATATCTTACCAGATTAACTGTCACGCTACTTTTATAGACTTTGGTTTATAGAGGGTAGGACAACCATGATCAAAATAGGATGGGGTAGGACAACAAAAAATAGGCTTTGGTCTAGATAGGAATGGAATGATAGGATGGATAAAATGGTAAGAGGGTTACCCCCAAGTGATGGGGTAAATGGTAGGAATATGTGATAATGGCAAAAGGATATGTAACAATGGTAATGGCATGGAAATGTGAAATGGTATGGTACATGTTTTTAGCCTAGGTGTGGTTTTTGATTTTGTTGTTCCTATTGATGGAGAGATGAATGTCCTAATCAATAAATGATGTAAATAAAATACTTGATCATGTTAATTGCTAGCCTACACCTCATCTGAATAGTTTCTCTATAAAAAATAGCTTACAAATTTGGTTGTCAAGAATGCTTTTATGATCTTCATGATAGAATTTTAGTCACATGTAATGTTGTTGATGCTGGATTAAACATAATTTTAGTTGTGGCATGGCCTAAGACTTGTTCTCTCGATAGGACTACCAAATTTTTTTGTTGTTTGATCTTGAGAGTAACTACCATCTGATTAGGCTGTAGATAAGAAGCTATTTTAATTTGATCTTTGATTTTGTCTTCATAAAGTAGTGAAGAACTTTTGTGCTCAGTTATTGGTGCCTCAAAGAGGTTTTCACTAATGAAGTTGTCTTGATTTTCCTATAGCACCTTTGAGAAGGTTTCACTAAAGAATGTTGACTTTTGATTTTGATTATCTTTTAGCTAGAAGATGCTAAGTTGGAACTTTGATTGTATCCTAGCACCTCTGAAAAGGTTTCACTAGGAGAGTGTTCTTTTGCTACATGAATGTGGTCTTAGCCTCCTTCCTCTTCTTCAACTACTATGCCATCATGGATGCAGTTTAACAAAGTGTGATTCTATCAATCCCAATTGACACTTATGGGAGATGGAATGTCAATGATATGGCTATTTTGGTTGATGGTAAAGGCCTTTAGAATGGTAATGGAATTGGAAGAGGTTTCACAATCCTTGTAAAATATACTAGGATAACTTGTGTCCAAGCTAAAGTACTCATCCTCAAAAACCATAGAAGGATCAAAAATGTATTAAAATTGATCTATAAGGCATGCATAACCAATGATGTAATAACCATGAATATATTCTTATATTGAACCTGAGTTTGACTCAAGGGACTTTAAATTTGATGATGAGACTGATGTTGATCTTGATTTTGATGTTAAATCTAATGTTAGTTCAAGAATAAAACCTGAATCTAATTCTAATCCTTCATCTAATGGGTACTTTATTACAATGATATCTTGTTGAATGCTTGATATTAGATAAGTAACAACCTATAATGGTATGATGGGCTCCAAAAAGATTGGTTTGTCAAAGTAAGACTCTTTTTGGATGGTGAAATCGTCAAGAGACAACTCTTCAGAGACTATCTTATCAATAGGAGGCTCTTGAAAAATAGGCACATGGTCAAGGTAATGATTTTACCAAAAGTGGTTATAATCCTTAAGAAGTGACTCAATAAATAATATTTCATTAGAGTGAGACTCCTTGACAACTGGTATAGGATTAATAAGTGATTTATCACAGGTTGACTTATCACAAGTGGTTGGTTTAACAAAAACATCTCGGATTGGTTGGTTCTCTTGACCTTGGTTTTCAATGAGTCAAAAAATACCAATTTAGAACACATCTTGGTCTTCAAAGGATTGGATCAGTTAATGTTTGGATGGGATTGGTAATGGAAGGGGAATGACTTGTGGTTGGATAATGGTAGGGCATTAGGGAGAATGATTTCTTGCATGAGCCAAAGGATGAAGTCTTAAAATGGTAACAATAGGTTAGTGTGGATCTTGATTGCCCACACAAGCCAAAGGACTAGGTCTTGGAATGATGAAGGGGTGTTGTGAAGCTTGGTTGCTTGCACAAGCCAAAGGATGAAGTCCTAGTATAGAAATAGTTGGGCATTGTGGAGCTTGGTTGCTCTCACAAACCAAAGGATGAGGTCTTGGTATAGGAATGGTGTGATAGTGTGGTCCTAGAATATAAATGGTATAATGTGGTGGATCTTGATTACTCACATAATCCAAAGCATCCAAGTCTTCTTCATAAACCATATCATCCAAGTTGTGAGTTAGCTCATAAGTTAGTTCTTGACTGTGTTCCATGTAATGATTATTAAAAAGAGGGTATGTATTCTTATCCCAAAAAACATTATCTATATTTGGGTCTTTAAAATATTCCTCACAAGCCTCTTCATGCCCATCAAGGTCTCGATTTGGATTTTGTGGACTTTAACTATGTTCCCCTATGGAGTATTATAGGGAGAATAATAAAACTCAAAAAATATTTCTCTATAGGGGTTCCTAGTGGGATTTTATGTGGACATCTATCATAAGTTGGATTTTACATGACTCCACCATAAGTGTAGTGAGACATATCCATGCAAAAGATGAAATCTATAAAATAAAAAGGCTTAGAGTTTTAAAAACTCTAAAAAACTATGTCCAAAGGATAAATGGTTCAAGCTTAGTCTAACTTGGTCAAAAGGTGGAGTTGTATCTCCAATGTGGTCTAAAAGTGGAGCTATCTATCTAAAATGATTTGTGCTAAGACTTGGCATAAAACAATCTAACATCAAATGCCTAATGTCATACACACAAAATGTCAAGTGTTTGAATAAAAATTGACATGTCAAATGTCTAGGTCAAAGTGTTCCAAACAAGGTCTAAACTAGGAAAGGGAAAATTTGAGTTGCTAGGTCTTTTGTCTAAAAATGGAGTCAAAATCTAGGCTCAAACAAATAAGTATGTGCTAAGACTTTTGGCTAAATGGCATCAAAAGCTAGACTTGAAATAAACGCTGATGTGATTTGATTTAATCTAACAAGTTTGGAAACAACTTTGACATAGACCCGACACACAAAATCAAATATAAACATGATCAGTTGGAATAAGGAATAAGACAAAAGACTCTTTGAAAAAAGACTGTGTTCTCCCAAATAAAGGCACACACAATGATAAGGATAGGTACTGAATAAACAAACCATCAATCATTTTCAAGTTTGGGTAATCGATTAACTAAAGTTATGCAACCTAAAAGAGAAAGATATATGTATTATCCCCACAAATTAAGGCCTAAAAATAAATCAAACAATGTTTGAATCCAAACTTGACAAGGCTAATTGAAAACTCAATGTTGAAAACTAGGATTTGACCAAATAGGCTAGACCTGATTAAACAACATGACATCACAAGACAAATGTCCAAATGGTATACATGACATGGTTTGAAACAAATGGTTTTTGATACAAGGGTTAAAAAGTCTTGAAATAATTTGAGTAGCCAAATGGCGTAAACATGCTTGAATAATGTGATCAATGCTATGTTTCAAAAGACTCAAAGGCAAAATAGTTTGACATGATTTGGGTAGCATACCACTACCCTTCACAACTCAAATGACATACACAAACAAGTTTTAAAAAAATTTCAAGGCACAAGTGTGGTGTAAAATGGCTAGCATAACACCTCTTTAGACAAAAGAGTGACGTATAGCTAAATTGGTTTTGACATGGTTTATACACAAACAAATAAGTATTAGTCTCAAAAACACCAAGATAAATGACCAAAATAATCATCCAAATCCTAGAAAGGGTATGGAAATATGGGATTGACTAAAAATAATTGATTTTTGATTATTCTATGGGAATCAATTGCATAATGACTTTCACGTCAAACAATGCATTAGAAAAGTACAAAAATTGGGTGACTGTGACATTGGCTAGTTATGAAAAGGTCTATTCCTTTTTACAACCATTATATCTTACTGTTTGCTCAGTGTAGTGCAATTTCCAAATGCAAATATGTCCCATGTGCAACTCCAAAGGAGTAAGTGAAGTCAATTCTTGGAGATGAAACCCCAGGTCAAAGCTTCCCTAAAAAACTCATGGGAGGTGATGAAGTCCCCCTCGCAAGCCAAGTTTGCATTAAAATAAAAAGCATGAAAATAGAAAGACTTTAGGGTCATTTTCAAGGTTACCCAAACTTTGACAAGTTTTTAGAGAGTGCTTTAGACAACTTTATTTCTAATTCTTAGACTAGGCTACTTGTAATAGGAATGGCACTTTTGATTCCAAGGGTTCCCTAAAGGGTATAAATGGAAGAACATACATGCAACACCCCTCTTTTTTCCAAATAAATATTTAACTTAAACAACTAAGTAAATACAAAAACTTGGAAAGGTGAGTTCATTTTTAATCCCAAATGGAAAATGAGGTGGTGTTCATTTGACCCCTTGGTCTTAGTTGTAACTTTGAAAATTAATGCTAAAAACACTTATTTAAGCACTTTAAATGTTACTTTAAGCACCAAAATAATATTCTTAATTCATTTTAAGCATGCAAAAGGTGATCTAAACATATTTTTAGCAAATGTCAAGCTTGGTCCTGCAATAAAAATGTTAGCATGTCCTTTAGCCTTGAAGCTCTTTTAGGTTTGAAACAATGAACTTTAAAAAAAGAGCTCTTGGGTCTATGTTTTAAGAAAAACACAGTGACTGACATCAGTTATATAACTGATGATGGTTACATTTGCTAACTGATGATGGTTATCTAACCAACATCGGTTATACCAATGTGACTAAAGATAGCTATACAATTGATGTCAATTTTACTAACCGATGTCGATTTTACTAACTGATGTCGGTTACTATGTAAACCCATAACAAATAAAAAATGGCAAAACAAAGTTAGAAAATCAATTTGTAAGAGTTTTAATGATCCAAATGAAGATTTTAAAGCTTCAAAATGATCTTATTTATGTGTGGGAGGCATTTAGTCCCACCGGGCATTCCATAATGTGATCTAAGAATTTAACTCAAGAGAGGATGGTTAGTATGGTGTTAGTTTCAAAATGAAAACAAAATGAAAGAAACACACTAACTAGCATAACATCTCTAGGCCTAGACACTAGGGAGAGCATAGTTAAAAAATATGAATAAAACACACAACTAAAATTCAAAAGAAACCCTCTTTTACCTTCCTTGGATGCACCAAAATTCTTTTTGTAGTGACTTTCTTGGTTTGTGCTCATGCAATCCTTGGCAATGGAAGCATGTTTGCCTCCATCTCTCCTTGGCACCTTTGGATTGTGCTTGGCTTGGTTTGGAATCAATCTAGCATGGTAACACTAGTTTCTTGAGGTTTTTTGAACCATTTGTGCATTATAAGTTTGCATAATCAAGACTTAAAATTCATGTGGTGAGGCCTCTTATTTATAGATTTTTGAGAATGTCTAGAGTCAACCTGAATTGTCCATCCTGAGATTGAGATGTGTGTTTGAGGATTAATTTAATTTTTGTAATTAAGTTTATAATTATCCTCATCATGACATTGGAAAAGGAGGAAATTAAGAGGTATGTAGGGCATCATGAAAGGCATGGGAGGGTCTTAATGAGGCATGGGAGGCATGAATCCTGATATTAGTGGCATTTATGGCCTAGGGATGTCTTCCCAAGAAATGAGGTCACCTGATGATGCATATATTCAATATTCATTTTCAAAAATATTTTTTCAACAAGTTTCCATGGAATTCTTGATTAGGCTCTAATTTGGGTTAATTAGTTCTTAAGCATGTTTAAGCACTTTATGCACAAATTACTCAAATTGATCATAATGCCTTATTATTGGTCCAAAATTTGGCTGGATTAGAATTGGAAGGTGGTGTTAGATGTGTTGGATACATTATTCCATTTAAGATGTTACTGATAACAAATAAAAAAGGCATATGTTTCATGCAAGAGATTTGATAGGAAAGATCAATCTAGAGCACCCAGGGGCAAAATTGGCATTTTGACTTGAAATAATCTGATCAAAGTTAGCTGGCCCATAAATTATATTTCCCCATTTAGGGATACCCTGGCCAAAATAGACACTTGAATATATCAATTTCAACTCATTTAGTGTGTTCTAATGTTTTTAGGCTAAAACATGCATTTTAGGTGGAAATTGGTCAAAAGCCTGGTTGGAGGTCATTGGTGGCCAAATTTAGGTGTTTACAGGAAACATATGAAAATTGAAGTAGATCTTTATCTAACTTCAGATGGTGAAGGAAGGGTCTTTAGAGACACAGAGTTAGATTTAACAACCTTGAATGTACATGGAATCAGGAATTGGTTCGAATTATTCTTCTTTATAGAGGAGTTGTAACCAATTTCCTAAGAGGAAAAGAGCGATGCTATGTTGCACCAAAGATAT
Source organism: Torreya grandis (assembly GCA_037957365.1). Classification (NCBI taxonomy): domain Eukaryota; kingdom Viridiplantae; phylum Streptophyta; class Pinopsida; order Cupressales; family Taxaceae; genus Torreya; species Torreya grandis. Next base: position 1,165,352 of record JARHVA010001027.1, read on the forward strand.
AAATACCTAATATCAATTCAGTTAGTAGGACTTCACCATGTGACTGCTAATCCATAAGTAATGCATTGCATCGACCTTCTTGTTCCTATTTTTGTTGATTGAAAAATAGACGGAGAATAGATTATTCATGAAGTATCAAGAAAGTTGCATGTATAGCTCCCATGGCCTTTGAGGCTTACTATAAGCTCCATTTTCCTCATGTCGATCTCCCATCTTTGAGAGAATTTAAAAAATTCCCAAAACTTGGATTTAGTCCTCTCACCTTGGTTAATCCAAGGTTCCCATGTTTTCAAAACCCCTAATGGTGAGATTCCTATTGCCTATTTCAGGGAGGGCATTAGGGTAGCTATGACCTTATTGACCAGAGCCTTTGGTGCCTCTTATAAAATTTATTTGAGTAAGGTATGGGTATCTTATGTCTAGTACATGTTGGAGTGGAGATTAACCCCTCCCATTAGAGACTTAATAAGTTTTTTATTGGCCAACCAATTTACAACCATCAAGAGAAAGACCTCCAAGAAATTATTTATGATGTCTTACCTCTTGGATTCACTCCTAGCCTATATTAATTTCCTTGGCATCCAAAATTGGTCCCCTGATGGTAGAACTACCATTTCCCATCATTACTCCAAATTGCATATTTTCAAATATAGGAATCACATGTAATTCATATGTGATGGTATATTCCCAATCATTTTTTGAGGCAATCACTGGTATCCCTATACCCAAGCTTCATCCTCTAATCAAAAGATAAGTATAGACCATGGGGGATGTGCTGTTCTATCTAAATTGCACTATAATAAGGATACAAAGAATCATGTTCCAACCATACATATTGCCTATATATGTTCCCAGTAAGCTTGCAAAGTAAGAAATTACTTATCAAATAATCTAGGGAATGGATTGGATATGCAAGAAGAATAAGAAGGCTCAGGTTCATCCCTTTCCATTGGACATTGGTAGAATTGTAATCAATGATTGGAAACAACTAGAGATCATGGTGGTGCATAGGAACTCTTTTGATTCCAACTAGATGATCTTAAGATGTCGGACCCCAATGATAGAGTGGCTAACCATATTTGGGATAAAAATATCCCAAAGACTGAGTAAAAACATCACCCAGGTATGGGAGATGGTATTTACACAAAGGCAAGGAAATTTGAAGAAGTCTTATCTAGGGTTAAAAACTAAAACATAAAATTAGAGCATAGGCTAGTCAGGGATAATAAGCCCTTAGGAGAAATATGGAAACTACATCCCTTACATTATCACTTGTTGTCAGGACCATCTAGGATTGCACATCAAGAGCCACCTATTAGAGGACAATCTTTTGAGCCTCTGCAAAGAGAATTGACAAAGTCACCCCATGTTGGGCAACCTCAAGATGTAAAAGGAAAAGGTAAAGATGTGATTTAGGAGTCTAGCATAGAGCATAGACCTGGTGAAGGTCCCCAAATTTAGGCATCCCAACCAAGGCCTTCTTCCCCAGTAGAGTTTATTAGCATGATTGCTTTGAAAATTGAATAAATAGTGGAAGTGCCCTTATTAACATCATAACTGCTTATGGTTCTGATAAGGAAGAGGATCCATTTGAGGAATCAAGTAAAGAATTAGTTCCATTGGATGGAGGAAAGAGACAGGTATAATTGGCCTTAGTTCCTCTAGCTCCAAGAAAGAGGCCTAGGTTAAATTTCACTTACCCTACTAGTGAAATTAACCTCTTCAGTGATAAGAATCCTATTTATGGACCAGCTATTCCTAATTGGTTTGTTTATGAGATGTTTTAGAAAATCCCATCTCTTTCTCCTTCACTGGATTTGATTGAGTTGACATGGATGTTTAGGATAATGTCAAGCCTTGGATTCAAGATATTTTGAACAGAAAAGCAAAGAGAAGCATCTAGATACTTCATAACAAGGAAAGCCAAGAAATTGACACCCTAGGATCCTCTAGGAGTTCAAATTTAGAGATTCCTAAATAGCTAAAGGTAAAGGAGTCTGACCCTCGGGTCTATTTCAATATAGATACATCAACTCTTGAGAGAGTAGTGACCAAGAAGGTTACTATTGGTACTGAGGAGTTCACCTTTTAGAAGGTGGAACCATTTGTAGGCTTAACTCTTATTCCAGGGTAGGTAGTAGGGGACCATCCTATATTTTAAGAAGATGTAACTAGTATGGTACTATCCCAGTCAACCATGACCTTGGTTAGAGTTCAAGGAATGAAATAGAGGATTCTCAAATTAGAGAAAGAAAAACATGATTTAGAAGCTCAGGTCCTTTCAATTCCTAAAGATGTATTGCAAGTGTTGAATAAATCTTTGATGGATGCATTTGAGAATTTGAAAAGCATAAAGCTTAGATCGAATGCTTTAAACCATCAAACTGAGATGGCACAAGCCTTAATCACTCAATGGTAGAATTCTCAAGCTCAGATGGAGGAGCTCATTAAGGTAGATAAGACAAAGTAGGCATTGGACTTAAAGATTATCAAACCTAAACATATAGACATATTCAATGCAGTTTTGATGGATAAAAAAGAGGATTTGATCACCTAGAGTAATGATGTCAATGACTTCATCAAGAGAGACACAAGCTTAGTAACCCAGATTAATAAAATTTTGGGGAATTTATTAGATAACCCTTCTCAAACCACTACTATAGGCCTGATTAGTGATGAAGAATTCAAGTAAAAGGTTGGTGTTCACATCCAAAGCATCAGAGATAACAAAGATCATTTAATCAAGGACAACTAGAGATCCTTGATATCATTATTTCTATAGGGAAGAAAATTACAGAAGCGTAATGTATTGTAGAACTTGTATCTCGGTTTGATAATGAATTTGACAAGTTAGTAGATCAAGAAGAGGATTATCTAATGAAGTCTGCAGTGGATTTTGAACCAATCAAGGAGAAATATACCAAGGTGAAAAACTTCCTCAAACATGGCTTATTGAAGGGCCCACCAATGAAATTCCTAAAAGAATATTCTTTTTGTAAACTATATGCTAGTCTATTAGCATATACTCTTTCTTGTCAAGTTGACATGTGACCTTACACATTGTATCTTTATATCAAAGATAGTTGTCCTTATCCGCATGTGGATATTTTGAAAGTTAACTAGTTAACCTCCTATGTCTGTTGTAAATAGGCAAATGGATACCATTTGTAGTGGAGAGTTTTTGAGCAATTGTATACCAGGAGCATTTAATACAACTAAGGAATTCTTATAAGATTGTTTGTATAGTTTTGTTGAATGTCCATGCTACCTCTCAATTGCAAATATTCATCTTAAATTTAAATTATTATTCTTATTTTAAGTTACATTCTTTGTCATAGGGTTGTTAATTTGTGTTAAATGCTAAATTGACTATAAAATATCTCACGTATACTTCATTTTATTTGCTCTATATTTGGATGTACTTAGGTTATTCAGATCATAATAGAAAATATTTAAAGTAAATTTGATTCTTACTTATGATTCATATTTTTCTTTTGAATTTTGCCTAATTTTTGATATAATTTGAGCTTATGTTATTTTATAACATAAATTGGTTTAAATGTACTCAAAGTAATTAGAATTTTGTCATAATATTTGAAATGAAAACCTGCAATCATGTTTCTTTCTTACTTTACCCTTCTCTTTTCTTATTTTTATCAAGATTCACTCTAGCTTAAAGATCATTGTTAATACTCATTTATTTTAGCTTCTAGGTCATCATAAACTATTGAATATCTAAATATTTAAACCCTGGTGGCTCCCAACCACTAAATCAAACAAATATTGTGGACAATTCTCATACTCTGCTTCTATTTCACCACAAACATCATTGAATTGTCACAAATTGCAATCACACCTTGAATTTTTCAAATCATAAAATGAGTAATGTTTATTAACACTAAAGAGAACATGTGGTACATTTTGAAGCATTAACATAGTGTCACTACTTGTGCCCATAAAGTCGTCACCTATGCTTGTGTTTGATCCCTCTCTCTTGTCACAGTGCCCACCTACCCTTACAAAGTAGTAATATATCCTTACAAGGTGGCCACCTAGACCTATAATTCTACCACCTATCCCTATAGTAAAGAAACCTATGCTTGGGCCATTGCTAAAATAACTATCCCTTGAGGGCCACCTTGTGCCTGTGCCTATGTTGGATCCACATCCATGGCCTGCTGCCCCCATCTCCCTAACCAAAATATGATATGGCATACCAACCCTGATACCAAGTAGTATACCCATCAAAAATCTTTACATCACCATTGTGAGCCCCTAATGAAAACTCCTTGAAATCCCAAACTATGTCTATAGGCTATGGCTCAAGTAGTAAGAACTCTCCCTCCTACCTTTGGTACTGTGCCATGTTAGCAGGAATCCCCTATGCAAGCCCAAACTATCTTCATACATGATCAAAAGAGATAATCTCTATCTCCATCTCTCACCAGCCATATATCCAATGCTAGATTTATAACCCTACCATATAATACCTCAGCCCTACCCACTGTGGTCATCCAACATACAACCACCATATCACATCCCCAGGCACTAAACCCTCGAGAGAATCTTGGAACCAATCCATATCCCTCACCCCACCTCCTGCTCTCATGTAGATGGATGACCTCCTCCATCACATAAAACTAACCATATAATTTTTCGATGCATAAGTATCATCAGGTACACCTAGAGGTCTCAATACCTTGATATGCTCATATGCCCAATAATATAACACTATGCTGACATTGATCCCATAGCACTGATGTGCCTTAAAATCCCATAGCTCCCTATATACCAGTATTAGTAAAACATGTGCCTAACCAAACATAGTCATCTCTAGGAGCATCTTGACTAGCACATTAAGAAACATATATGGAAACTTCCCACCAATTTAATCTGGCAGCATGAAGCTTGTCAAAGCCATCATCATCATCATAGCCAAGCACCTATCATTAGGAGCAAACTGATACATAGGACCATACCTAAAATTGATTACATGGAACTCTACCTATCTCCAATCATCACCATAAATCTAGTCCATATAATAGTCCTTCTCCTTGCTCTCTATATAGTATATCAGATACCCACAGATGGGTAATCAATTGATTCTCACAACATCCTCTAGTAATGTCATGACCTTGCCTATTGATAACCAAAATGTGTTGGTCATTGGGTCCCATCTCTTGATCAATGCCACCAGCATCCTAAGATCTTAGACCACATGTTGATAATGCCATACTGAGCCTAAGCCTATAGCCTCCATGTGTCTCCACTCATCATTGCTCATGATATGTCATACCCATGAAAATTATATGGAAACATGATCCCTCAGGTGAATCTACTCTTAGGCCTGCATTCCATTGAACATGTTAGCACATATGCCTAAAACCACTATCTATTAATTCTATCATCTTATCATATTTACAAACAAAATTATCTCTACCAGTTTTCCTATCAGCAAGAATTCACCCAAGCTATGATCCTATTTTACATTCTACCAAATCCTATCTTAACAATTCTAAGCATCCTCAAGGCACAAACACCATATGTTACCTCCTAATCTTATATTCACCCCCTATTTCACACTTAGGCTCCTATAAACAAAACATTATTTTTTTAATAAATTTTAGGCAAGGCTAAAAACTATTCTATTTAGCACTAGGGGCCAACCGTTGATGGTTCTCTTGACCATCGACGGTCCCCTAGGTACTTTTTGATTGGAACCCTCGACTGTTGATAGTCAAGGTGATCGTCAATAGTCACTGCGTATTATCAAGCCATGACCCTCCCTACCCTAACCATCCCCAAATCCACACCTACAGTCAAAATTTCATAACTAACATGAATCTACACTACATTCCCTTACTATACTTATCTTTTTCATCCACCCCAATTATCTGATTTCACCAATTTTAACCTAAATTCAAATCCAGGGCATTCCCATGTAAAAACCCTAAACTTAACCCTCAGATTTTACCTATATCATTTGTTAAATTCATTTTTACCTAATCACTTTTTTACCAATAATAAAAAAATTACAGCACCCCCTACCTCATTCTGAGACCTATGTCATGGATGGAGCCCGTGTCTATCTACTTGGTCGCACCCTCATCCTCTATCCATCTCACTTAGTAGTGGCCCACATATGGAATTATCTAATCACAAGAGAATCCCCTCTCTCAAAGTCAACTAGCAACAAAATCTTCCAATGAAAAACAATAGAACCAAAAATGAAGAGTAAAGCAAACACATGATAGTAATAACCTTTTAATTTCTACCTTTTATCCTCTATGGTTTTAGGATTTCACCTTGATCATCAATGGTTACCTAACCATCGACTGTCAACCCTGATCATTAACGGTCAAGATGCCCACACTACACTAACACCCACACTTTTTTATAATAATTATTCAATTATCCCTTATTCCACCTCATCTTACCTTTAGCATCACATTGTCTAGGATATTTTTAGACATCGCGTTCCTTACCTACCTATTTTCAACACCTACCTTTCCCATTTTTCTTAACAAATGTACTACCTTTCTAAACCAAAACTACATTTGTCCTAAAGATGAGGTGGGGTCTTACATCCCTCACCTATGTATGCAATGTCTACTTGCCTTATTCATATAGAGTCAACTCGATCATCCCCACCCACAACTACCCATTTTCTCACTTCCACCTCAATGTTGATCATTTTTTTTCCTCAGTCTTTTTTTCATAGTCTATGCTTTGATTCTTTTGAATGCATCAACTGACTTTGCCATGTTACCTATACACATTTTGCACCACCTAAATCACATACCTTAGAATTTGTGTCCTCTCGAGAGTACTTCCTACCTCAGATACCCATGACACTCAACCTATTAGTGATTTCTATGGGAGCACTTCCTACCTTGGATACCCATGGACACACTAGACCTGCTTTGGAGACTAACAAGTGTATCCCATTGCCATGCCTATAACAATTGCATGTTACATAACCTTTACTTTTAACAAACATTGGAAACTTTAGTCTTTACATGATTTTGACTCTCACACTTCATTGCATTTTGTACGCTGACTCCATGTTACAAATGCCCAACCTTATCTCACCACCTACCCATTTATCAAACCCTGACTTGATTTCATTTTACCTCATCACCTCCCAGTTTGAGGGGGAACACTTCCTCATAAACTTGGGGCAACCCTAACCTCACCCAGCTTATATTTTTGTTTTGTATCTTGTCAATTCAAGCCACATAATAAACAGGGGCAAATGTAGACACTATAATCTCGCACATTGGATTTTGACTGTTGGACCCCTAAACAATTCTTTGGACCCTTTAAATGAACCAAAACCTATTTTTTTAACTAATCAACTAATCATACTTAAAATCACCCTTTTTGACTACTTTTCGCTATTAGTCTTAACCGTCGATGGTCAGGCTAACCATTGATGATCAACCTAACCATCGATAGTCAAGAATCACTACCTAGAATTTTTCATATAAATAACAACAAACAACCACTTACCTTTTCTAAATATAAGCTTTACAAATCCTCTCATGATACCGTGCATGATTAATTTATAATTAGAATCACCTCTTAAACTTCCACTGGAGCTTCTGGCCCTTCCTTATAATAAAAGGAGAGCAGTAAGAGATCAAGCCATCTACAACTATTATCAAGAGCTCATGTACTCAATTTTTTTCTTATTGTAGGTCATCCAATGTTATCAAGCATCATCAGCCATCTATTTGAGAGATCCAATCTACCATTGCCTCTCAAATCAAGTTTTTAAGCACCATCATTCTATCAGAATCAAATTAGATTCCACCTATGAGTCAACATCATCTACCAATCAACCAATCCACTTTTGGTAAGTCAAATACTTGATTACTGCCATTTATCTATTTTTATCCCTTTTTGAAATTAATAGACCTTACACCAAACTCTTAAGATTTATTTCCTGAATCCCATCACTAGCTATTGATAAGTCCAAAATTGGAAAGTAAATCATCGACAGCTGCTTAACCATTGATGATCAGGCCTAACCATCGATGGTCACCCCAACCATCGATGGTCACTTTTGGTAGGTTAAAAACTAGCAAGCTAAAATTCCCTTTCTTTTCTAACTAGATCTTTCTTCTTGAGTTTCTACCTATTCTTTGAACTCTACTAGATTCTTTGAATCAGACCTCTACCCACTAAAAATAATCAATTTCTCACTATTAGACCATTTCTAGTCTATCTACTTTATCAAGCATATCCTTGTTATTCAATTTCAAATATCTTTTGATTATTGATGCAAGTACCTTCTATTCAATTTTATACGCTTAAATGTTTTAAAAATAGTGGATTGACAACCCCTAAGGAAGCCCACATTTTTAAGATCTATCCAGGGCTAAGAAATCGACCTAACTACTTGTCTAATGAACAAATTTACTTTAGTGCTATCTTATCTACAGTTTTTTCTCCCCAGCCAAAGAGGAGTTCTTCACAATCTTCTAATTCAACGTGTGCACCTTTTATCAGGTATTTCTACCATAACATGTATTTCTAGTTTTACTACCTTTTCCTGAATAATAGCAAAATTTGAGTGAAATAACTGCTACATAGAAACATCAAGCCTATGACCACAAATGTTGTTTTGTCTCACAAAGATAAAATTTGTTTGAAAATCACTTGGCTGTAGATACATCTGTCATGATAAGTAATCTTTATCTTATTTTCATTAATTAATATTCAATATTTTATGTATGAAATTCAAAATTAAATGTCTCAATTATAGATTGAAAATTTTTTTTTTATCCATTGTAGGCACCCCTAATCATTTGATAAGGGGTCTTTCAGTTCAAAATATAACAAAACCATATCTAGAAGCCCTCGTTGAATTTTTCCAAGCAAGGATTGTTTTACAAGGAAGACTTGCAGATATCCCCTTCTAGGTTGTAGCATACATCATTCATTATCTTGGAGGACAAAAATTTGATTGTTGTCCACTCATTTCTAACAAGATAAGAAATGATTTGGATTGTACCTTTCAAAATGACAGTTACAAAATTTTCATTTCTAAGTATATATTATGTTTATACTATGAGGTGTACCATGAGATGAGGGGAATAATTGTTATAAAAATATTGCATGAAAACATGAAATTTAATTCAGTAGCCCTTGTGGAGTTGGAGGTAAGTTTAAAGTGTACTTCTAAGTCATTAAATTATCATGTTATTAGCTTGTTACAATTCAAATTAATTACGTATGTTTCCTTGTAATAAAAAAGAGAATTTATTTGTCAATCCAGAAGAGAAGTTGCACTAAACAAATACTATCCCATAGAGGGCTCTGTAGATTCTCAATCTGATAGGGGTGATGATATAGACTCTGGTGTGGTGACACCATTGATAAGGCATAAGAATATGTGGAGATTTGTCTCACCTATTGTTGCACATTGGCTAGGCCCCTTAGGCACATCCCTAACCTTAAATCTAGCTTTAAATTTTTTAAAATTTTATTAAAATTTGATGTAATCACAAAAAAAAATATAATTATTAATGTTTCATGTCATTTCATAGTGGCGTCCAACATTGAAAATATTGTCCATCAACCTGTGCAATATTTAACTCCCATGCAAGGTATTTGACTACATGTTTGCAATTACGCTATTTTTATATTACTTGAAATTCAATATGTTAAATTGAATTTTTGATTGTATGAGAATTTGAGTGTGACATAAATTGAAGGTTTGAATTTTCTTACAACGTGTCCACCATAGTAAAACATATCATCAACTCATAGTATGAATCTTAAGTCTATTGTCTCTGACTTTCAGGTTAACTTAGATTTAATTTTGATGAATCTTATTTATTGATTAGTGATGGCGTTTTGTATTATGGAGTAATTTTTAGTGAGAAGTAATATGCCATCTCCTGCCGCCCTACGTCTAGCCATGCAACCTTCCCCCTTCCTGCCCCTCCCTCACCTCTGTGCCCCCCCTGCCCCCCGCCGCCTCCCCCTCCCCTCACACACTATATATACTAGGGAGAAAAATTTACCAATACCAATAGGTAGTAGGGGAACAATGCATATAACAACCTAAGAGTTCCCCAATTTTTCTATGGGTGGAGTGTCTAGTGGTACCACGACACTTTTATGGAACATTGATCTTGATGATGCTTTCTTGAGGGTATCGATTCCATGCCTACAAATAGATTTGTTGTGCATAATATTATTTAGAGATTTAAATTCTAAGCTTTAAAAAAATAGTTGGACATGGTTTTTCTAGTTCATCACATGAACCACATAATGATGAGGAGAAATATCTTGACGAATTGACATCCTTTTCATTGAATAATCTTGTTGTAGATAATGATTTTACTTTGTTAGATAATATTTTACAGACTGATTTGAATGTTTTAAAATAGTGAGAGATACGGGGAAAGATTTTGGTAAAATAAATTAATGAGTGTTATCATAACCATTCCCAAAGATATTATTTATATTCTTTGGTTCAAAATGATCAATACAAAATTGATGTGTTAGTGAATCAAGCTGAATTGGATCTCTTTATGTGGCAAATCTCTATAATGATAATATTTTAGATATTATGATTAATAGATTAGAAAACTTGAATGCAGAGGCACATGATTATTACAACAAATGGGCAAGTGACCGAAACCTTTGTCATCTTGCCAATGCAAAGAGGGATAAAACTTTGGTAAGTAATTACTTATTTATATATTTTTTATCATAATTTTGTAATTTTTATCTAACCAACTTTATTTTCTAAATTTTAGTCAAAATATAATAACCTCAAGAATGAAGCACAAGTACTAAATATTAATCTGAAAAAAGAGTGAAAAAGCTTAAATGCAACAATTGCATTTAAAGAAAAATTTGTGCTAGTCAACAAACAAAAGAACACACTAAGGAGGATAATCAAAGAGCTTGGAATGGATCTAGATGTTATTCTAAAAGAGAAAATAGATGTGGATCCCTCTATCATATCGGCAAGAGATGCAACACACGAAGAAAGATCAATAGTTGCAAATATTAATGTTGTAACTAAGGATCTTGTTAGAGAAGGTGTTTTACATTCAGATTCAAAGAAAGGGGAAGTTGAGGAAACAACATTTGCATCTAAATAACAAATTGGAACTCATGTGGAATGATATATATTCAATGAATATATCTTTGTTTAATGAAAATGGGTCAAGGAATTTGTAATTGATGTTTTTATATATGTTATGTTGAAACTTGAAACTTTGAAAGTTAATATTATAAATTAAAGTTTGCAAATTTAAATATAAGTTTTTGTTTTTATTTATTCTGGACATTTTATCCATGACAAGTTTATTCTATGTATATTTATATATGTTATGTTGAACCTGAAAAGTTCATATTGTAAATTAAAGTTTGCAAGATTAAATTTAAGTATTTATTTTTAATTTATTCTATTCATTTTATCCATGACAAGTTTATTATATGCATATCTATATATGTTATGTTAAAAATGGAAGGTTTATGTTGTAAATTAAAGTTTGCAAGATTAACTTTAAGTCTCTATTTCTATTTTATTTTGTGCATTTTATCTATTATATTTTTTTCCTGTGCATTTTTATATATGTTATGTTGAAACTGAAAAGTTTATATTGTAAATTAGAGTTTGAAAGTTTAAATATAAGTCTTTGTTTTGTTAATTTCAGATATTTACTACTTGAGATGTATACTGATAATATCATAATTCATTGATGTATAATACTGAAAACCACATGAAATGATGAAACAATAAATTCATGTTGTGAAATAAATATTTTTTATACATATAAGCTGAATATATTGTTTAACAAAGTTTGAGTTTTAAACAATTGCAATATAACACAACTATTTTAAAATAATACAATATCGTAATTTATGAATTCTTGTAATTTACATAACAAATTTTCCATAATTTATGATATAAATAATAATATAAAAATCAATTACAGATTGAAAGTTGAAGGTTACATTCTAATATTTAGGTAGCTAAAACAATTCTTGAGTAGCACTTTCTTCGTAATTATATTTTATATGTATTGTATCTGATGCAAATAGAGTTTCAATATCTGGGTTAGTTGTGTCATTTACTGTATTGATAACTCTTCTTTGATTAAGTGAATTCTAAATTTGAAGTGCTCTATCATAGGGAAATGCATCCACTAGATAATGCAAAACATACAATCTCAAACATGTGTCTAGATTTCTATCCAATATGTTATGAAGTTTTTATTTAACAAAAAATAATGCACTAAATTGTTTTTCATCTTCCACATAGCCCAAAATCATTGTTTGGTAGAGTTCATACAATAAAAATATTCACTTATATATTCCTACAGGATGGTACTAGGATACAATTTTTTTCAAAGCCTTGTAATAGCACTACTTTCAATTGGCTCCTTTAGACACTTGTATTGATCAATCAATATGAATCTAAATTGGGTAGACTATGTTCTCAATAAAAAATTCATAAAATACTTGGAATTTCAAATCTATTGATATTTACAGGCTTAAAAATATGTTTAATAAGAGTGCCCATGTATTTAAGAAATAAATTAATGATTTGTTCTACCATTCTCCAATTTTAATAAGCAAGCTATCCTTTATCTTTCTCAATTTTATCCATATTTCTATTATCACAGTTTTGTAAAGAATATATGTTACAAGAACTTATTTAATTTATGATCATGCATAATCAACTTGTTTTTAGAATGTGTGAAGTGGTATTTCTTTTCCATTCACAAAGATACAAAGATGATCAAGAATATTGAATTTCAAATAAGATTTTGGATCTTTAATTTCTATTAAAGTTTACCAACTAGAAAAAATAGGAAGCTTAAAACAATTTTGACCTGAGACAAGAGATCAAGAGATTGAGAAACCCATTTTCTCAAATGTATGAAGTCTACAATATATCGATCTCTCTTGGCCATGTTTCATCAAATAATTTATTTCATTCGACATAAGGATAATACCACTTAGTGTTAAAAGTGTTTCCATATATGTTAAACAGTACAACCGATCCTTTGCCTTACCGACTTCCATTCAATATTTAAACATAAAACTTGTCAGTGATGGATATTCTTCAAAAATTATGCATGCAAGCCCATACATGGAAATCCATCTTGTATCATTATATTTTAGAATATTTTTACCATCGGTAACCCCAATTGCAAATTTATGAAACTCTAAAAAACTTTTAGGTCTATTTGACATTTAAGCATGTAAATCATGGATAAGTTCCTCCATTTTTACAATTTTTTCAAATGTGCTTACAATTTTGTATGCAAGATTAATTATGTGGGCCATGCAATGAATTGAAATCATATATGGGGCAATTGCTATCTATAGTCTAATACACAAACCATTTATGTTCCCATGATTACTGATGCACCATTAGCTCCAACACATACCAGCTTTGTAGCTATAGCATAATCATCCATCCCAATAATATCCTTCAAATTAGAAATAACTAACTTGAAAAGGTTTTTTGCATTGCATTTTTCAACCATTTTATGTATAGCTAACAGATGAGGTGTCCTTTAATTTTTTTTTAAAAGTGTAAACTTGGATATAAATTCATGTTGTGTTGTCAATTGTTGTGACCTCATCAATAAAAATTGATATAAAGATTGCATTTTTAACTTTTTCTTTCAAATCTTCCTTCTCGATCATTGTAAAACATTTTTCCATGTCCCAAACACTTCCATATGACCAATGTGATTATGGAATGTTATGAAGTCCATTATGTTGAAACAGAGTTTCATAATCTAAAAATTTAGATTTAGGTCTACCTTTTTTGAGAATATGATAGATCATTGAGAACTATATATTTTTTGCATGCTGATTTGACTGAATAATTTTTTCTATTTGAGTTGTAATTGTTCCTCCTTTTTCAATAAGATGTTGCATATATTTCTAATTTTTTCATACTCTATCACATATCTAACATGCATGCATTCATTGACATCTTTATATCAATGAGTCTCTTGAATCTGTCTATCTTTTTCAATGGACACAAACTTTGCCACAATGTTTCTCGATTGTGTCCAGTAAAAGTTTTATTTGTGGTCATTTCCTAATTTCTATGAACATATTGTGCATTTACATTCAGTTGGGGTATCAGCCCTATTTTTTGGCTCTACTAGTTCAATGAAAGAAAATTTTGCTACCCAGTCAAACTTAAAAGACTTTCCCATTGTCCATTTGCTTCTCTTTCTTTGCATAAAATTTTGAGTACTTTGATATGTTGTATTGATCTCATCATTTGGGATGCATTCAAGTCTCCTCTTCATTGGAAGAAATTGGAGATTTTTATTTTCCACATAAGTTGTTTTTATGAGTTGTAGAAGTTTTTTAATAATGTTTGTATCTTATCATCTAGTTTGTCATTCACCATAGCCATGTCATATTCAGGTATGTCTTCAAGTGGTGGCATGTCATCATCAATAATATCTTCAAATGGTGAAATAATATTGTGATTAAATATTTTATTTATAAAAACACACTCAGTGGAAGGATTTGCATGTCTAAAGATTTTGCTATTATCTTTCAATTGTTAAATAATAGTTAATTAAAATAAATAAACAAATTTTGCAAATCATTTAGCCCCTGTATTTTGCATGGATGTAGGTTGACTTTTTTTAGTTGTTCTTGTTGGCTACCCAAAATAAGATAATATGCTCTTTGTCATTGATAATTTGCTTAATTTCTTACCTTTATCACTATATGAACTTGCATAATATTTTTACTAGACAAGTTGTAGCCTACCACTTCACCATTGTGCAGTCGATCATCCTTTCCATGTGGCCATTGGTCAGAGTCCCTAAAAATGCTAAGCACTGCCAAGTACTTCAGGTCATCACCCAACACTTTTATATACCACCTAGTCATTTTGGACATTGTCTATTATGTTTGGTCACTGTAAAAATCCTATGGATGGCATCCAGACCTTGTAGATGATGTTCAGTCTGTCTAGTCATCATCTAGATTTTATGGATGACATTTAGAGGCTGTAAACATCATTTAGGTTGTCTAGATGTCATCCAGACCATGTGGATGGTGTTCATACTTTGTGGACATCATACAGTCTATTTGGTCACTGTTTAGAGTTTGTGGACAACATCTAGAACCTATAGATGTTGTCCAGGCTATTTGGTCATCATCCAGACTCTATGGATGATGCCTAAACCCTATGAACATTGTTTAGGTTGTCTGGTCACCATTTAGAGTCTATGGATGACATTTAGAACCTGTAGACATCATCTAGGCTATTTGGTCATCATCTAAACTCTATGGATAGTGTCCAAACCTTGTGGATGCCATCTAGGTTGTCTAGTCATTGTCAAGAGTCTATAGATAGTGTCCAGATCCTGTGGATGTTGTCTAGGTTGTGTAGTCAATGTCTAGGCTTGGTGGATGGTGTCCAAATCTTGTAGATGCCATTCAGTCTATTTGGCCACCGTCTAGATGCTATAAGCAGTGTCTAGGCCCATGGACATCGGTTGATCTATATGGACACCATCTAGACCCTTTGGATGATGCTTAGACCCTATGAATGCCTTCCAATTCTGTTCACTATTTATAGCCTATAATTGCCACCCTACTATCAAGTCCATATAGTCTTTCAAAAATAGGTTGAATTTCTGATCTTGATTGTCTATGAAATATATTAGTTTAAGATATGTCATATGTGGTGTATAATATATGTTGGTGAAATAGTGTAGAATGTCCTTTTACAACATGGAAATTTATAATCAAAATTGTAGAATTAGTTGTCAACAGTAGGCGAGCCAACCTCTAAATCGTATATACAACCCATATTTTTTAGCGACCCAACACTCTTTTTGGGTTTGAAAAAATAGGCAAATCCATATTTCAAAAAATAGAATATTCATGAATTAACGAAGATTCACCATTAAAAAAACCCTACCTTGCAGTGTGTCTCATTTTTCTAATGCATTTTATTATACATGGGTATCTCATCAAGCCTAATTGTTGGGATCCATTTTTAGAGGATTCTTAGCATTCTTGTTATGTATAGGCATCATTAAGTTGTACTTAAGGGGGATGTTGGTGAGTTATTCTATATGCACTAATATTAAGTTGACTTAGGTTAGTCTATTTATGTTGTATGTTTAGTCATACTTATTTAGACTTAGATTAAGATAAGTGAGCATTTAATGCTCACACTATTTGTCAATGCCACCTCTAAGTGGGTCAATCACACATGATACTTAAATTACCAATAAAGAAAGGAGAGCTTTCTTTTACACATACTATGTAAATTACCAATAAAGGAATGAGAGCTTTCTCTTATACAAGCTACTGTATACCCCTCATCTTCCTTTGTATATTGATTTGATCATGACCTCATGGTCTCTTTATTTATTTTGATGTAGATTTGAATGTATTATAGAGTAATCTATTTTTAACCTTTCCTCATTTATTTACATTGTTTAATGTCTAATTGAACCAGAGTCGTGATGTTGTTTTAGTCCTATTGTCAGGGAGAAAATTTGAAGTTGTATGGAAAATGTATTTTTGTGTTAGTGGTTCCCAAAGATTGTCCCCTATTGTGTCCTATATTTGATTTGTAACTCTAGTCAAAAGTGATATATATATATATATATTATATATATATATATATATATATATATATATATATATATATATATATATATATATATATATATATATATATATCACTTTTGACTAGAGTTACAAATCAAATACAAAAGTGATATATATCACTTTTAACCTTTCCTCATTTATTTACATTGTTTAATGTCTAATTGAACAAGACTCGTGATGTTGTTTTAGTCCTATTGTCAGGGAGAAAATTTGAAGTTGTATGGAAAATGTATTTTTGTGTTAGTGGTTCCCAAAGATTGTCACCTATTGTGTCCTATATTTGATTTGTAACTCTAGTCAAAAGTGATATATATATATATATATATATATATATATATATATATATCCTCCCTCAACAATAATGTCAGGGAGGTATTATGAAAGAGAAAATGACACTTTTTAAATTGATATAAATCTCCTAAATACCGTTATGTGTGGACATGCACGTGACCTTAAAGAGGCAACTTAATTAACCTAAACACATCATCAATTTTTATAATTTAATAAATATATCACTTTCTTATGAAAAATATAGATCACTTTACGTCAACATTTTATTAACAAGAATCATTACATAATAGATTCTCCATGGGTAGACCTAGATGCAGGGTAGAGTGATGGTGTTAAGGTAATACTAACAATTACTAAAAGACAGGTTTGAGGGTTGGGTGCAGTGGTAGGAACTTGAAGCCTACTATCAAGCTATCCTAGGTTCAAGTCACAAAGGTTAACTCCCTAATAATGGTCTCTTCCAAAATAAATTAACTAAAAATCAATTATTAAAAAATAAATCCATTGAAAAAAAATTCTAAAGACAACTCTCAAATCTTGGCAGCTCCCATTTGGATTAGGCTCTACAATCTGCCTCCCATCCTAAGGAAAGAAGAGAGCATTTTTATGTTGGTGAATAAAGTTGGAACCTTCGTTAAAATCGATGCTGAATCTTGGGGTTGTAGATTTGTTCGTATTTGTGCTATCATTGATCTTTCTAAACCCATTTTTCACTTGATAAATCTTCTTTCCTCTAGAGGTTCTTGGACGCAATTTTTGTACTACGAAGGGCTTCCTTTTAGATGCTTTCTCTATAATCTCCTTGGTCATTGAGCGGTTGGATGTCCTTCTAAGTATCAATGATTGTCTTCATCTCACTCGCTGCTTGCTTGGAAGAGAGACGAAGGACCTTTAGATCAAGATTTCATGTGATGCAATCATGGCAAATTCTACGCTCATCTTGCGTCCTCTCTACCTTCGTCCTTTGCCCCTGTGGATTGTGAGACTCTTCCAGACCCTGTAGAGATTGTGTTGGCTTCTATCTTTTCACTGTTTTTTCTCAGTATGTGGAGGCTCTTGCCTCTTCCTCTCACCTTTCTTCCAGGCTAAACGTTGATGCAGATGCTTTGATAAAAAGGAAAGGTAGAAGATCAGAGGCAGAACTGCTGAGAGTGGGAGTGAGGGAAATGGTGAAAGACGATGCTCAATGGACCATGGAGGATTTTTTCTGTCGTCGAGAGAGAAGAATGGCCTCTACTTGTGGTTAATTGTCTTTATATAAGCCTCTATTTTTTGGTTCAATTTTTTGATCTTTGGATCCATCTCTCAGTTTTATGGTATGTTGTTCTTTCGTTGTCTTTAGGCTTTGTTTTTGTTGCTTCTTTTTTTGTCCTTCATTGTCTCTTGTTCTTTGTACTTGTTTGGGTTTCTTCTGTGATAATATTCTAATGTTGTGTATATTTCTTTGGTTAATTTCCCCCCCCTCTTTAATAATATTTATTTTCTTTAGAGACTAGGCCCCCATTTCTTTACTCGAACTGTAAAAAAGAAGGGTCCCTTTCAAAACCCTTCTTTCCAATTCATAACTCCAACTCAAAAACATTTACTAATAATTAAAAAATAATTCTAAAAAAAAAAAAAAACTCATAAAATATACAAACATTTATAAAGAAAAAAAGAAAGTGACACATCAAAGAAAAATAATACTAACCTTTGAATAGATACACCACCTTATCAACCTCCTCTAGAAGAGTATAATTTTAGAGCACGACAAACTTATCTAATGCGATGCACCAAGTACAGAATTTAATGGCAATGTAATTTACAGTACAGCGACTGCCGTCTTTCTTTTGACGAATGTAAAGAAATTTATCTGCCAAACTTTCATATGCATTGGCAAGCTGCCGTCTTTGTTCTACTTTCTTTCCTCTGTTGATTACATATACACGTAAAAATACCAAGGGATTTCCTTACCTTCTAAAAATACTTAAGGGATTTCCTTACCTTTCAAATTCAGCTGATTTTTAATATACTAAGGGATTTCCTCAAAGTTAAGTTCATTAGAAGAAGAAAAAAATGAAGATTGGCAAGAGAGAAGCACTTTTCGGAATTCATGCCTCTGCAATTAAATCTAGAAGATTGGAAGCAGGACAGATTGAGTAGAGATGATTTTCCTCCAGACTTTATATTTGGTGCAGGCACTTCTGCTTATCAGGTATAATCAAACCTTACTACTACCCTCTTCTGTATTGCATCTTGTATTGATGTAATAACTTTGGGGTGGGTATGTACAGGTTGAAGGTGCAGCAGCACTTGATGGCCGCAAACATAGCATTTGGTACACCTATACACACTCAGGTTACTCCACACTCTGTTCTGGGTAGATTGTGAATGTTTTCCACACTTTCTTTTCTTTGCATTAATCTCAGCTTTGGAACAACATTGGGTGCTTGGAAAATAAATATATAATTTTAATTTTTAAGAGTAGAATTATTGGCTCCCCTTAGGCAGGGGTTTTATGGAGAGGGTAATGCAATTATAATTTAAGGTAGAGCAAATTTAATTAAACAGTAAAATATAGGATCTCTGCAACAAAAGTAAGAGCAATGACTGAACATGAGGACCATTTCCAGAATGAGGACATATTTTGTTATTGCTACAATACATTATTCGATATCATGTGTTATGCTTCTAGAATTTTCAGTTCCATTCACCAATAATTCATACCCATTCATATAATTCCTTACATATTCTCAGCAGCTCCTGTTAAAACCATTTCTGAGGACCGCATGGGTGCAAAAAATATTGCTTTGCTCCTCCGTATAACTCCTCTCTTACACTCAACTATTTTCCTAATGACATTTTTTGATTTTTAGGCTTGAAAATCATGAAACCTTGAGTTGCCTTTTATCGCTCGTAGGGGCCATTTTGAAGGATTTTTTGGTCCATTCCAAGTTAACTGTACTTTTACTGTCCATTTACATTTGTGGGCATTCGTATACTTTTTTGACCTTGAATAATCCAAATTCAAGAACTGAACGAAATGCCCACTGACAGGGGAAACGCAAGACGGAAGCACTGGAGATGTTTCTGCAGCATAATATCACCATTATAAAGTAATTTCAATTCCTACACTTCGCTTGATTAATATGGGTAATATTAGATATGGGTAAGTCGATGATACCTTGTTCACTACACATTTTTTCAGGAGGATGCCCATCTGATATTTAAAATGGGGCTAGATGCATACAGATTTTCCATATCATGATCTCGACTAATACCTGGTACTGCCAAGGATTATTTTTTAGCAATCTAATTTTTTCTTATTCCTACAAACTCTTCTTTGATGAGAGAAAATACAAAATCAAAAAACTCGTCTAACTTTCTGGATGCTTTCCGCAGATGGAACGGGTGACATCAATCCTATGGGGTTGAAATATTGCAATAATCTCATCAATGAACTCATCCTCCATGGTAATGACTGGAAATGAGAGTATGTGTCTTTCATCAAATGCAACAATGTGGAAATTATATTATTGTCCTGACATGATGAAAGGAGGTTAATGGAATTGGAAAAGACAACTGGCTACAATGAAACTGAACAGAAAAAAAATGGATAAAACCCAAAATTATGTTGATTGTTCTCCAAGACAAGGATAAAAATTCTAAAATTTGCAGGTATTGAACCACATGTTACTTTATACCACTTCGATTTGCCTCAGAGTTTGGAAGATGCCTATGGAGGATGGCTCAGTCCCCAAATAGTGTAATCTTTCTGTCTAATATCAGTATCCTAAAAAAGTAGCTGTGGTATTTCATGAAACGATACTTCACACTATCAAATGTCTAACAGTTTTTGATTGGCATGCTTTTAAACAGAGAAGATTTCAAAGCCTTTGCAGAAGTTTGCTTCAGAGAATTTGGGGACAGAGTGAAGTACTGGACAACTATCAACGAACCAAATGCATTTCCTTCTTTAAGTTATGACATCGGTTGGTGGCCACCTGAACGCTGTTCTTATCCATTTGGATTATTTGGCAACTGTAGTGCAGGAAACTCAACAGTTGAACCATACATTGTTGTCCATCATGTTTTTTTATCACATATGCCGAAACAGTCGAACTCTACAGAGAGAAATTTCAGGTTATAAGCATTTTAAATAGTATAATATTTATCCCTTCTGAAGTGGCTAAGATCTCTCCCTTTGGTGAAGTCTTAAAGTAACTAAATAGAAAGGGCCTTAAGCTCTGGACCTGAGGAAGTCTAAAGGTGAGCGTCAGCGAACCATTCAATGGGCTTGGTTACGTGGAAAGCACTTGGCCTTCTAAGAGACCAAGAACTTGATGGTTTAATAGCTTGATTAAAAAAAATTCCTTTTAATAGATTGATTAAAAACAATTACTGCAGGCCAAGCAAAAGGGTTTTATCAGCATGGCAGTTCTAGTAATGTGAGGTATTCCATTGACAAACTCGTCAAAGTACATAGCTGCAACTCAAAGGACATTTGATTTTCAAAATGGCTGGTAAGTGTTTATTGAATTCAAATGGGAGATTGCTTCTAATTGATAGTACTTTTACATATATAACAATTTCATTTGGGTAAAATTTATTGTGACCCTTCTTTCTTTTTTCGTGCCCAACAGGTTCATAGATCCCCTTTTTTTTGGGGACTATCCTTCAAGTATCAAGACCATTGCAGGTTCCAGACTGTCTACTTTCACCAAACAACAATCTGAAAAGCTAAGGGGATCTTTCGATTTCATTGGAGTGAATCATTACATCTTTTTCTATGTCTCCCATTTATCTTCTGAGTCAGTTACTGACAAAAGAGATTTTCTAAAAGATTCAGGTTCAAATATCACATGTACATAACAACTTTTAAAACATATTACAGAGCTTGAAATATTGGTAAGACATTTTAGATACTGATGTATGTATACACTTGTCTGTGCAAAGTACTGCTAGATCGTATCCCTATTGGTAAGGTAAGCCCATAATTTATTTCTTCTCTGATTGTAGTCAAAATATTATGTATTAAATCAAACTTTGTAGGGTGGAAGAAGAAATATTATTGCTTAATTGGCAGATAGCACCATCTGGACTTCCAGTTGTTCCATGGGGTTGCAAGCATTATTGGAATATTTCAAGCAGCACTATGACAATCCACCTATACAAATATATGAAAATGGTACTATATTCTTGTGCCATGTGCCTTGTTTTGTTTACTTAGAACAAATAAATTGTACAATGTTAGTTGCTACTCAATTGTATGTTGCTATTTAATTTAGAATCATCCTGTCTAGCCATCTTAGTTTTAGGCACTTTCCAATGAACATTATCAGGGTATATAGCTGTATTAAAGATCTTATAAGTTTTTAGAAAAACTGTGTTGATTTGATTGATTTATTTATATTTAGGATCACAATATGCAATCTATGATATTGTACTCTTTATTTCCATTATCAATAATTAATGGTGATTTTTAAGTCTTTTAATTGGAGATTTATTGTCTTGGTTATTTGTACTTGAAATTATTTTGTAAACATCATATTTGGGCTATTGGAAGATTTCATTTTCTTGGTTATTGGTAATTGAAATTGTCTTTCATGAGCATGTTTGAGGTTTCTTCCTTTTTTTTTTTTTGCTGAATTTTGATTTTTGAGGGTATATCTTTAGCTTTTAAGTTCTTTTAAATTTATTATCATGTAACTTGTACATATAATGTACTTTAATCTCTAAATTACCTACTTTATTCGTTTGTGAATATTAATATGTTTTGATTTCATATGATTTCATTTTTGAAATGTATTGCAAGTTATGACACCAGCAACAACCAAGTTTTTTCACTCTCAGAAACATTAAATGATAGGCTGAGGATGAAGTATCTTCATGATTATCTTGAGAATTTGCTTGCAGTGATTGGGTATGCTCTATAAACTATACCCTTCAGCTTTATATAGCTTATCATTTTAAATTGTTTAGGTTATAGTGAGCATGTTTGTGTGGGTATAAGAATGGATCTAATGCTCGAGGGTACTTTGTGTGGACACTACTGGATAATTTTGAGTTTATGTTTGGCTCCAAGATTCGCTATGACCTCTTTTATGTAGATTTCAAAGATAAAGATTTGAAAAGATACTCAAATCTTTCTGCTCACTGGTATACCAAATTTTTGAAACGAAAGAAAACCATTGATTATTTGTGGAAGAGAAGAGCGATGTCGACAAATGCAAATTGACATCTTTTTTGATATCTTTTTTCCGTTCATTCTCTATAGTGATTAGATTCATCATATTCATTATTCCTTGTATTTCATTTTCAGTCCACATAACTCAATTTTTATCATTTTTACCATAGAAAAGTTGATATAAGAATTTCTTCAAACAAATTGTAACTAGTGAAAAGAGAGAAACATAAATTTATGTACAAATGATCATAATATATTTTTATTACTATAAACAATTTTTTTTTTCTTTTTAAAATAAAATAGCAACATTTTATTGAATAAAAAAATTAATATTTATTTTTAAAAATATGATTTAAGAGAAACAATAAAACAACAAAATGGTTTATATAAGTATAAAGAGGTTGATTTTAATGTATGTTGGTTACCTGCACATTCACAAATGTATGTTAGTCGAGTGCATACCCACAAATTGAAACTTTAGTCGTTGTAATAAATGTCCTAAC
This sequence comes from Torreya grandis, assembly GCA_037957365.1. NCBI lineage: Eukaryota > Viridiplantae > Streptophyta > Pinopsida > Cupressales > Taxaceae > Torreya > Torreya grandis. The sequence goes on from JARHVA010001027.1 coordinate 1,188,959, forward strand.
TTAATATAGAGTAATTAATATCTTAACTAAATTTCTTGTACCAATGTTACAAATACAAAGGAAAAAATCAAAATAGAAATGAGAGTACATCAATTTGTAAAGGAAAAAATTCAAAAAAAAAAAAAAAAAGGCTTTTCAAACTAAGCTAAAAGGTGACAAAGCCAAATATGGAATAGATGATGTAAAGACTAAATCGATTATAACAACACATGTTTTGCAAACGGAAAAATAAAATTGAAAATAGGACTATTTAGCTATTGACTTTGCTATCCTAAGCTTTGTGATGTCATAAATGATATTAAAGGTAAGTTAAATAACCTTTAGTTATATTGTTAGAGTAATAAGGGTTGCAATATAAAAGTTATGTCTTTAAAATTTTAATTTTAATGTTTAGTTTTTTTTTTGGAATATTAAAAATGAGTAATGTTTTTTATATAATTTTTATAATTATTTTAAAAAATTAAGTTATGGTATAATTTGTTTAAAAAGTAATAAGTTAAGAGGAGTTTTTATAGTAACATTTGAGAAGTGGTAGAAGTATATAATGTATATGTTTATTTTCATTTTTTATAATTAATATAATAAAAAATTATAGATGTAATAAAACTAATATAATATATGAAAAATAAAATGAAAAATTTAAATATATAAACTTTTCATATACATAAATTATATTTAATTTTATGGGCTCTACAAATAGTTGATTGAGAAAAAAAATAAAAGTATTCTTCACACCTTGAATCAAAGAAAAGTTGATCTGTCATGTCATTTTGTCTTGTCTTGTTTCCTTGTCTTCCATTAGTACCATACCACTTCTATTGGACTTTATGGGTTAAGTGCACATTTATATTTGTCCTTTAGTAAGATTGTGTAGATAGCTTTAGTTTTAAATGGCCCTCAACCATTTTGTCACAATCATTATTGTAGATAGTGGGAAGGATGGCATTGAATAGAGCTAGGAAGTTCGTCCCAAAGGTATACAATGAGGGATATTTTTTGAGAATCCCTATCAACCTAATGTGTGTTTATAATATGATGTTAATTTTTTTTGCAAATAGTACGATAATAACTGCTCAATAATTTATCATGTCAATCGTGTCCCCTCTAAAGATTACCTCAATGTTTGGATTTGTATTCACTAGGAACCCTTGGGTTTTCAATGTACTAGTGTTCAAAATATCACAAAGGGATTTTTAATTTTCTCCTTTAAGGAGCCCTCTCAAGTCCAAGCCCTCCTTTTTAGGTCTTATTGTTGGTTCTTGTGGAAAACCCTTATGCTTGTGTCCCCTTGGACTCGTACTTTTAAATTTTTAGACAAGGCCTCCCTAAAGGTGCATGTCTGGATCAAAATTCCTAGCCTTTCACTTCCTATATGGGATTTTGTTCAGGAACTTGTTGAACCCATAGGGTGGGTGCTTTGCCATGAGAAAAGTAAAGTTTACTTTGCACACCCTAACAAATGTGTTTGTGTTGAGTTTGATTTGACTAAGGACTTGAAAGATCCCATTGATATTCAAGTATGGTCATAACGTTGGGAGTAGAAAGTCACATAATTTAATCTACTAAATTTTCACTTTCGATGTTAATCCCTTGACCATTAGATTCATGATTATTCTATTATCCTATTATAGGTCAGTCAAAGCCCTCTATTGAACATGTGCAATCTGAAAAACAAAATGTGGTAGTGAATATTGATGGTTGGATAATAGTGACTAACAAAAAAGTCGTAAAAAAAAGGGTTCTAAGCCAAACCACGTCCCCCTATTTTAAAAAATTTCTTCTAAAGAGCATAGGGATTATGTTACCCCCTTGTTAACCCTTCCCATTCTCATAGTTATATGATGGCCTCTAAGAGCTGAGTTTCTCATGTTTCTCAACCATAGGTAAGTTTTCCCCATGTTGGGATGCCCTTTGCAAGCAATCCTTCCCCTTGGTGGTCACACAGTCCACTTCACAGTGGCACTAACTCTCCATGAGAGGACAATGGGGATATGCGCATCTCCATTTTACTTTGGGAATTTTATGCCAAACTAACATTCTCTGTTGGGAAATAAGTTTGCAATGCTTGAATCTAGAGAGGACATAGAGGATGGTTAGGGATAACTACTCATAAAATACTACCCCAAATAAATTTAATATCAAGGAATGTTTGAGGTTAGTCCTCTTGCAAATTCTCTGTGTGTGTTGCCTGTCAGTAGTTGGGGGATTTTGATTTTATTTGTCTTTAGTAAGTTAAGATTACAGGGTTTCTTCTACATACTACTCTAAAATGTATTTCACCTGATGTGTCTCACTTTTCATGTCACATGAAGATGGATCTGGCATGACCAATATTTTGATTTCTAAGAAAATTTACCCCTTGGTTGTGGCCTCGAATGAAGATATGCCACATCGATTTATTTAGGTTTTACTTTGCATCAATGGTAATTCCTGTACACACTAAAATTTAATCAATAAATGTTTGATAATTCTTGTCCTTGACATATTTATATTGCTTGGTCAATCCACCAGTATGATAACCCACAATCTTTAAGGAAGCCTTCAAAGTCTTGAAATTATTATGCATGTCTCTAATACTTCCCTATTTTTTCCCTATTCAGTGTATACTTCACTGCTCACTTTAGTTTCATAAGCCTCTGTTCCTTCTAGACAAAAGCACACTATCAGACAAGGATGCATCGTGTCCTTGTATTGTAGTGTGACTTTTTTCACAGTGCTCTTTTCAAAATGAAATGCTTCATAATGACTCTCATGCACAAACTAATAGGTCAATTATCAGAAACATTCCAAAGATTCACCTATAAAAGTACATCAAGGCTCACACTTAAAACCTCCAGCTAATATATCTAACACCCACTTACAATGACATTTTAAAAAGCATCTATCTATTAAACAAAGAGCCTTACTGCAATTTTGTTGTAATATTATAGTCATTGACCAAGTTAACATTATTTTTTTTATAGGTTGAGGACATTCCTTTGTCAAGCATTTTAATAAAAAAATTTAATTGCATCCATATGATTTTTCCTAAAAGGAGAAATACATTGGCTTGACATCCACTTGAATTATGTAGGAAACACACAATCAACAAGGAACTTTTAGGATAACTTGATGATATCCCACTTCCCCATTTTCCACCCTTTTGCATTTGATCTTGTTTTGTGTACTTATGTAGGACATGGTTTTGATTTTACATGTCATCTGTGCATCCAAACCAGCTCTGTAAAAAATTAGACAACATATAAATAGAGGCAAACAAGCTAATATTTTTAGATCCATCACATAGTTTGTCTGAACAAAGTGACATCAACAGACATCGATGCACTATGACTTTGTCTGTATTCTATGTCATTTTACTTGTATATAGTATATACTTGTTTTCAATTAAATCCATATTTTTAGGTTATTATTGATAGTTATAGATATTTGACCTAACATTTTAGGGATTTAGAATGTAAAACCCTAGTTTGTTAAAGTGATGGAATAATAAATCAGGGAATAAATATAAAAATAAATACAACCAATGATTTATACAATAATTGACCTATTTGATTATTCTATCAATAAAAATAACCTAGAAAAGGAAGTACTTAGCTAGAAACTAACTGAGACAAATGAGTAACATGTTGAAACTTGGTAGAAAACTATGTAAAGTGTCTTGAGCAAGAATTCATAGTCAAAAAATCTCCTGGATAGAAAAATAGTCCTTTGGAAAGTAGTTTATTCTGGTTGTGTCATTAGGAGCATAATAGTGTCCTCTTTCAACAAGGGCAGTGAACATATGGGTATATATTTGGTTGGGCTTGAGCTCCATGTGCTTGTACGGATGAATGTTGTTCACTGCCTATAACTTATTTTGACTGATTTATATGCAAAACCCTAGGCCTTCATGTTTGTTAGGGTATTTGAGAAGGATAAGTAGAAAATAGAGGCATTAATAGGGTAGGTTAAACATGACCTCAATATCCCATGTGATGAGCATTGCCTACATACCAATACTTTGAGGAGGGATCAAGCCCAATGTAGTTCTCTTGCCTAAGTGTTTGGTGCAAGTGCAAGTGAATGCTAGTATGAGTGTCAATTTGACTGATTTGACTGTGACTTGAGATTGAAAACTTGAGTATTCTGAGTTCTAGGTTACTGTAGATGGTTATGTGTAGAATTAGGGTAAAATAAGGATCAACAACCTTGATTTTCACAACTATTTTTTATTTTATTTGAGAATATTTACATATTGTTTCCATCTAGTGGATAAGTGAATGAAAGTGATGCATATATAGGTGTTTTAGTGTTAGTAAATATGTGAAATAGGGATAGGCTGACCTTAAATTGCATTGGGGGATGAAAATATATTCATTAGAGGATTAAATATCATAGGGACACTAGCCCAATCCCTAGGTCACTAATGTAGTGTGCTATTATCCAAATGGTCGCATTACTATTCAGGGGGAAGAATATGGTCATCAAAGGGCTTGGGTGACTAGAAGGTGGCTTAGTGATGCTTTTGGTACGTCTGAGAGTGGGTTAGACCTGCACGAAAGCTAGAATTGGATTAAAATATGATTTAAGATAGGTCTAAGGCTAAGTTAACGAAAGGTGGTCTCAAGTGACACTCATTTCACTAAAATAACATTTTAGATGATTACATTTATCCCCCTATTATATAAATGCATCAAAGTGAAATGACTAGGATAAATGAAAATAAAGGCACCTAGACTTACCTAAGAGGTGAAGCCCATGAGTCTGGGTCGAAGCATACGAAGCCTACTCCATTGCATGTATTGCAAATGAAGCATGAACGAATCAATCTTCACTTAATATATATCGAAAGCAAATGAAAAATTGAGTAAAGAGATAAGAGAAAGAGGAAATGAATAAATACACTTAGTTGGGTATGTGAATCAATGCTAGAACCTAGTGATATCCTCTATGTGTGTGACTGGTAATCAAATGGTGATTAACTTGGACTATGCTGATGGCTTGCTCAATCATCATGTGTGGGTGGCTCAAGAACTCAAGTAAGCTATGACTCCATCATTGCCCACCCCTACTTAGTGGATCATAATTTATAAATAACTTAGATTGGACTAATGACTTGTCCAACCCTTTTATGTAGGTGGCTTGAGAACTCAAGTAGGCTATGGCTCCATCATTGCCTACCCATGTTCAGAGGATGCATCTAGAATTGAAATTGGGTAATGTAACTGAAGTGTGATATAACTAAAATTATGTAGCCAAAGCCACTCAAAAAATCTAAAATGGCTCAGGGGCCACTTAGGCACTCGAATATGTAGTTCAAGGACTAATCGGCAATCAAAACTACTATAGATAGAATAAAGCATCAATCTGGTGCAAAATTAGTGAAAATGGTGTTTAGAGTAAAAACATGGAGAATGTCATGGAGTTTCCATTCAAGTTATGATTACTGGTGTCAAACTAAACATATAGGAATAATGTTCTATGAACATGCCCCCAAATATGATATTTGTGCATATGGATTTTGGACTAAGACATAACGATTTATGTTTGAGTATCTAGAACTAAAATGGGAGTGATCATGCCATGCATGATACCCTTAGTCTAAGCAAACTCATGTAATTCTATGAAAAACTGAGCATATCTGATAATTTATGGTTAAAACTATGTAAACTTGAATTGTACCTACTATAATTTTATAGAAATTTTATAATTTCATGGTTAGGATGGCTACTAGATAGTAGTGTGATACCTTGGATAGTAACACATTGTCCTAGTGTCCACTATGTCACAATAGTGTCCAACTGTATTGTTTCTATGTAAAATTGAAATTGATCTATGTATGACCTTTTTCATTGTGTTTTTCTGATTCTAGGCTCTATAATTTGTGTGCATATTGAAAACTATGTTATGAGTGCATTCAAATGGCTTGATATTTGTGACAAACTCCTGTGAATTCTCCCTCTTTTGAGGCGAGTTGTTGACCCTATGCAATAATTGTCCTCAAAAGAAAAGCTCTGCATCATTTGTGTTAGATTAACAATATATGATATCTATGTGATAAACCAATATAATATGTATACATGACATCAAAATGTAAAATTGATTGAGCATAGGTTGGTAATGTATGATGTATGTTATATCTAACATTCACAAGGTTTGTCAAGATAGATATAAAAATGTAAGCATGTATATAAATAACAAATCTGAGTAACTACTTAGGGGGATGGGACATCATGTCCATCAAGGCACCCAATGAGAAAGGGGAGATGCATGAGGTCCCTCATGGCATCAAAAACTACATGAATGTAACATTCAATAGACAAGTGTCTCATGGCCATGATGAATACATGAAAGCATACATAAAAACACATGAGGCATGCAAAGCAAGCCAAGGGGCCATAATACAAATGACATGGGAACATGTCAAAGTATGAGAAAGAAATACATACAAGGACATGTTCAAATGTCCACATATGCAAAGATCAATCAAGGTTAGATTAAATACACATGTAAGGACATGTTAAAATGTCCACATACATGCTAAATAAAATACTCACAAGGAAATAGGCACATGTCTAAAGCATATAATAAAATAATTGGATTAGAGTCGTAGAAAAATGACATATTCAAATTCCATTGAATAGAGTAGAAGGAAAGAGACACAGTAAAATATAAACTAGGAAAGATAGAAATGAAAGTATGCATGAACATGTGGTACAAAATAGTATAAGAACAAAGATGTACATATGCTGAGCCTATAGTAGTGGTAGTCAACAAAAAATATTAGTATAGGATGATCAATATCAATATATAATCAATGTGAAATATATGATATGAAGTATTAAATTATGCAACTTGGCAAACTAAAAGTTGTGTATAAGATGCCCCCAATGGGCAAATGTATCAATGCTAAATTAGTATGTTTGTGTGGAGGACTCGAGTCTTGTAAGAACCTGTGAACACTCAAAAAGAATAAATGAAGCAAGTATGTATAATAAAATTGACTATACTAACATAAATAACATATGTAGCACCTAAAAAATAGAAGTAAATTTTATATTTTTGAGTAATATTTGAATGTTTTTGTGTTTTTAATATGTTATATAATTTTTGTGTTTTTTGAGTATAATCTATGTACAAGTGATTATGAAAATGAAACTATATACAAGGATCAAGGTAAGAGAAACTATATACAAGAGGAGAGATACTACTAATCGATGAGTCTTATAAGAGACTCATTATCAAGATGTCTTGTATCAAATATAGGAAGAACAATCATGCATGTTGTGTGAGGAGGTATTTGAGATATAGGAAGCACATGTGTTGAAGAATCTAAAGTTGAAGCTAACTGTGGAGTGGGGTTAGGAATCTACGGAGCTAAATAAATTGGCCTGTGAATTATGGGTTTCTTGGGGACCCATCTAGTTAAAGACGCTTTGACTCACATGGGTGATCTATGTTGTAACATTGATTTGTTTGATAAAAGGGTAGAGAGAGGCTCTCTAGAATCCACAACATATCTCTAATGCAGGTGTCTCTCTAATATAAGTCTCTATGGAATACTATGTGTAAGTGGTAATGTTATAGGAGTAGACCTCACTTGCACTGGTGGCTCAACTGATATCAAAAGTGTGCTAATAGAAGCTGTATATAAAGCTATAACTAGTATTTTCTATATAACTGGATGTGGAATAGGTAAATGATACTCATATAGAAGGCCCTTGACTATAACCACTTGATTAACATGTATATATTTAAGACATGTGTATGGTGAATGGAATTGCTTGAAGTAACTGCATCCAAGGCTTACCAAATAGCATGTCAAATGTGTCAAAACTAAGTACCACTAAGAATCAGATGGCCACATGTGTGGGACCAACCTATAATGGAAGTGTTATCTCTCTAATGGAGCTCTAAAAATGGCCATTAGAACCATGAATAACTATATCTGCCTAAGGAATAACCTGCTCTAAATAACTTAAGTGCTGTAAAAGTGTGATAGCACACATGTTAATGCTTAACCCATTGTCAACCATGAAACTTTGAATAGGATGATGATCAATTTAAGATCGTATAAAGAGTATGTATAAATCTAAGTCATCATCGATGATCTCTTACTCAGAGAAAGTGATGAGAGGCCTAGTTGGCACTATAGTATGATACACACCAATGATATTATTTAAAGGGTGTGTCCATCATATGAGTATGATAGGATGCTATAGGTGGATGTCCCTCATAAGTATAATGAAAAATAGAAGTGCCTACTATTTCATTATCCATGTGTTTTGGAAATGGATCTAAAAATATTTTCAATGCTTTTGCTTCTATTAATTGTGGTCTAGGTGCCTTTGTAGGAGTGCTGAAATCAATGATATTAACATCTATTAAATCTTTTATCTTATGTCATAAAATGATGCATCTATTTTTAATATGTCCTGGTGCCCTATGATAGTCATAAAATGCATTGGCATCATAATTCCTTGGAAGATGCCTATTCATATCAACCTCTTTGATTGGAGGGATAAATATGAAATTGCATTCTAAGATTTGTTACAAAACACATGCTAGTTGTTTCAAAAGAGTTGCAAAGGGCGTCCTTAGAGGAGATGATAAAACCAAGTGAGGAGCTAGCTCTGAGATTGTATTAACTATTGTATTTTGATCATTCTTTTTTTCAATGGGCCTTACCTTATATGGGGGCTTATTGAAACTCTTATTAGTTAAATCTGATCTAGTTGTGTACTTTAACTTGCCCTTGGAGAGAAGCTTGACTTCCCTTTATTTCAATATATGGCATAAATCTATGAATAATGAAAACTTATTGAATAGTATAGATTCATATAATGTCAGTAAGAAACTCTACTTGAATATATCTTGAAGTTATCTATCTTTCATGGGACTTGTCATCTTTGCTAATATAGTTTTATATTACAAGACATATTCAACCATCGGCTCATTGGATTTTTTGCTTTAGTTGTGCAACTTAAACATAGAAAACCTTATCACTGATGTTGATTGAAAAGTGTGCCAAAACCAAATCTATTAGTAGATTAAATGTTGTGATGGATTGATTAGTAAGATCATAAAACCATTGTAATGTATAGTCATTTAAAATATGAGGTAACAAATTAGACAAGATCAAATCATTGGACATGTATTAAAAACATACTACATGAAAGGCATGTAAATGATGCTTTGGGTTACTCTTACCATCATAGAAAGTAATCTTGGGTGCCAAAAATATGTATGGTAAATGAGTCATCACTATATGATGTACCAATGGTGTATGTAGGAGGACATGAGAGTCCAAGGCATGTGATGGTCTTGCAGAACCCTACTCAAGATGTAGCACCTTGGCCTACAAAGAATGGATCTCCTGCATAAGGGATTGCACTTATAGAGAGGAGGAATGCGTACTAGCCATAGGAGGTGTTTCCATTGTTGAAGGCTTCCAAGTTAGAATAGGTTATTGTAAAATATGAGTTGCCCCCATAGTAAGTGTAATAATATTATCATCTGAGAGCTTATAATATTGACTAAGTGATGGGTTCTTAATTTACATTATAGCTTAAAAAATTTGTGTATGATCATGGTGTTGTTATTGAATTTTATCTTTGAAACTCTATAAGACCTCATCCTTATTTATCATATTATTATCTATATCGAGGGGGGCAGTGTGTCTTGATTCCCATCTTATGTTTCATTATTATCTTGGTTGTATTCATCATGTTCAGATGTATTATCATTGAAATCCACATAATCAAGGTTTGAAGGATCAACAAAAGGAGTTTTAACTGGTGCTTTATCTATGGTATAATCTCAAAGGAAAGGAATCTAGGTATGCTCAATAGGATTGCCACTAAGCCTAACACTTCTTAAAGGAAGAGATTTAAATTTTTTAGATAGCATATAAAAAATAAAGTGAAAGAGGGTTGCTAAAATAGAATATTTGAAATCTAAAAATCCTAACATAGCTAATGGAAATAGGAAAATGAAATATACAAACTTGAGTAACATCTAGGGCTAAGGTTATAGGCACTATTAAAAGTAAGTCAAGTTCACCAAATGATTTAAATTTTTAGAGATTTAGAATGTAAAACCTTAGTTTGTTAAAGCGATGGAATAATAAATTAGGGAATAAATATAGCCATTGATTTTTACAATAATTGACCTATCTGATTATTCTATAAATGTCAATGACCTAGAAAAGGAAGTACTTAGCTAAAAAATGATAGAGACATATGAGTAATGGGCTAATACTTAGTATAGGAGCTGTGCAAAGTGTCATGATCAAGTATCTAGAGTCATAAAATCTCTCAAATAGAAACTTGGTCCTCTAGATAGTAGCACACTATGGTAGTGTCCTGTTGCAATAGGAGCAATGAACTTCTGGGTATATCTTTGGCTAGATCTAAGATGCATGTTCCTGTGTGGATGAATGTTGGTTCACTGCCTATAACCTATTTTTACTGATTTACATACAAAACTATAGGCCTCTATGTTTGTTAGGGTATTTGATAAGCACAAGTAGAAATACGTGGTGTTAATAGGGTAGGCTAAATGTGACCTCAACACCCTATGTGCTGAGCATTGCCTACATACCAATACTCTGAAGAGGGATAAAACTTGATGTATTTATCCCACATAAGTGCTTGGTGCAAGTGCAAGTGAATGCTAGTATGAGTGTTGGTTTGAGTGTGACTTGAGACTAAAAACCTGAGTATTATGATCTCTGAGATACTTTAGATAGTTATGTGCATAAGTAGGCTATAATAGGGATTAATAACATTAATTTTTACAATTATTTTTGAGTTTATTTGAGAGTATTTGCATTTGATTTCCATCAAGTGGATAAGTGAATGAAAGTGTTATATATAACGTTTTAGTGTTCATCAAGATGTAAAATAGGTCTAGGCTAACCCTAAATTGCATTGGGGGATAGAAAGATATCCATTGGAGGAGCAAAGATTAGAGGGACACTAGTGTAGTGCCTAAGTCACTAGCATAGTGTGTTAGTGTCCAAAGGGCCGTGCTACTATCTAGGTGTAAAAATATGGTCAATAGAGGGCCTAGGTGCCTAGTGGGTGGCTTAGTGCTACTTTTGGTAAGTTTGGGAGTAGGATAGACCCACACAAAATCTAGAATAGAATCAAAAGAGGCCCTAAGATAGGTTTAGAGCTAAGTTGAGGCGAGGTAGTCTCAAGTGACATTTATTGCACTAAAATGACATTTTTGATGACTATAATATTCATAGTTAGTGAATGAATCGCATAATTTGAAATAAATTAGTTTCCATACACATCACTCTAACCCTAACCCTAAATTCTATTTTTAGAAATTTACAACTTCTTTAAATTCTATGGATCTCTGTAGTTACTATATTTTATATTATTTAACTCCCTAGATCATATTTCAATAGTTTACATTTCTAATTAGAGTTAATTTTTTTGTCTAATTAATTCTAATGCAAACATTTTGGTGAACCCACATTTCAATTCAAACACTTTTTATTGATTTTTATCCTAGGTTTTTTTTTAAAATTAAATAAATTATTGACATTGAAAGTTGGATATTATCCATAACATAATGATTCAAATTTTTTGACCTTGGAGTAATTTGACACTGATTTGTTTTTGTCTTGTCACCTCAGATAAATATCGACACAAAGGCCCTTTCTTTTAACTTTAGCTTGAATTTTGTAGTCTCCTATACAAAAAAATCTTTCACTTTTTTTTTGTTTTCAATTTAGTTAATTCATTCATTCTATTACTTAGAATTATATTGTATGCCTCTAAGGCTTAGTGCTAAATTGAGTGGTACTCCTTTTCCATAGATGGATCTCCCTTTGGTTTCTTTTCCAATGGCAAGTAATGATAAAAATTAAATTTACATTGAAACTAATAATGATAGTATTGATGAGTAATATGATAATGAACAAGAAACACACCTTGATACAAATAAGCTTAATGAATTATATTTAGAGGAAGCGAAACAATTATCTATATTTCATCAATGCCTCCAAAATAACCCACATGAGATGAATAACATCATCCACTTACTCCTTGAATCTAAAGCTGAACATCAAGCTAATTTAGCTTCCTTTTCTCAAGTTTTTCTCTTTTGTAATTACAAATCCCCTACTTCCACGTTTTTAATTATACCATTGAACATATGCCTATTTATACACCCTTAGTCACTTATAAAACTTTATCCATTGACCTAGGAACATCTCTTTCTCTCCGTCAATTATCCATGCCTATACATACTTATACTACCTACACCCCTCCCATTACTACAACCAATGTTTCCCTTGAACAAACCCTTCTTCTCTTGCAATCCAATCTAGCTACTATCAAACATACCATCTTTCATGCTATCCATTCTTTGGATTATGGTACCTTATTTCATAAACCCTTGTCTCCTAAAATTGAATCTTATCCTCTTCCAAATGGAATTTTGGATCCTAAGCTTCCTCTTTATGAAGGAAAAGGTTATCCTAAACAATATTTGTGTGCCTTTCATGCATCTTGTCTATATTATGTGGATAATGATATATTGCTAACTAATATCTTTCCACACAATCTCAAAGATTATGATCCTAGATATTTATATGATCTTCCTTTTCAATCAATTACAACTTTCAACCGTTTCGAACATCAGTTTTTGGCAAATTTTTATGTCAATATTGATGACATTTTTTTTTGCTCTCAAATTACAAAGATTAAACAAGGTCCAAATGAGATACCTAGCGTGTATGTTCTAAAATACAATACTATGATTTCCAAAATCACATGTCAAATGGATGATAATGAGCTTCAAGATATTTTTACTCAAAGCTTGCTTACTCATTTTCTAGAGTTTATCATGTTTGATAAGTTCAAATCATTTGATGAATTATGCCATATAACTAAAGAGTGTGAGATCAAATTGATTACATTAGATAAGTTTAAGTATAGCTCTAATGCTCCTTCTAATCCAATAATAAAGTTAAAAGGAAAGCCTAATTAAAATATCAAAGCTAATGATATAAAAAATTAGGTTAAAGTTACAATAAATGCTATATCACAACCACCACCTAAGGTTTAACTACAGGTGCCACCAAGGAGATAATTCTAAAGGATACCTTTACCACCTCATGTTTTATTTAAAAATATACTTGAATGTCATGTTATTACACTTCTCCACCATTCAAAATAGATCCATCTAGACCTCAATCTAGAATTTTTAATGGGAATGCATTTTGTGATTATCATAGATGTGTATGGCATCCCAAAAATAGATGCGTGAAGCTCAAGAAAAAAATTCAAGACCTCATTTATGATAATATTATTGAAATTGGTACACCTAATGAAGAGGATAAGACACAAGAAAATTCCAATTCAAAGCTACAAATGTATAAAGATTCCTTTCCAAATCATGAAGAACAAACTAATAAGTAAAATTCTAAAGTAATTTTGCATATAATGTTAATCCTCATCCATAATCATATGGACATACACTTGATAACATCACTGGTACATTTACAAGAAAGATAACATCACGTGCATATAGTACATTTGATGATTCTGAAATTGTTGATGATTTTGATAGACATGCATTATTCAATAGAGCATATATTGGTGTACAACCAATCCATAGTGTCATGATAGAAAATGGATTAGTGAAAATGTTTTCACCGTAATGCTTCTACATTATCTTGGATACAAGGAGAAAGATATACAACATACACCTAAAATTTTGAATGAATTTGATTGTCATACATAAAATACTCTTGGACACATATTGTTGTCTCTATAAGTGGGACCTCTCATATTGCCCACTCCTTTCTTAGTATTACCAAGCACATGTAGATTTGATATGTTATTGGGGAGATATTGGTTATAAAAAACATGAACATTTCCTTATATAGTTCACAAGTGTCTAAAGTATGTTCATGATAATCAAGTGGTTAAAATTTTAGGCATTTAATATGAATATCCTATAGCACCAATGGTACCTAATCCTATTCCACAATAGTTGGTTGGCATAATTATTAATAAAATGGGTAATGAATTAGTTTATACAACAATTAAATAAAATGATTTACATTACAATAAGCATATTAAAAATTAGTTTTTACACCTACTTATGAGCATGAGCATATTACAGTTTATTCACATAGTCATGAGCATGAACATATTGTAATTTTCCATTTATTATTGAGAATAATATGACTACTTATGAAAATGATGATTTGGATAGAAAAAACAAGATATCTACTCTTAAGAATAAAGTGGCACATGGTATATGATCTTTATCTAACATGGCATCTATAATTGCTATTCCCTTGACCTTGATCCTATGAATGATTACATATCAACTCGTCGTATAAAATACCAAATGTGTGAGTCCTATTTGACTATACCCACATGCTTGGAGAGATCCTCATTCCATTGTACATGCCTATGGACCTTACCTTCACTCTATTGGAGCTCTTGTACCCTTCAGAACCCATTTCGTGTACCCCAAATATCCTTGAGGAGGTTGGACGACCTAAGCTATGGAATTTTAACAAAACCCATGACCTAAATGTTTGTCAAAATTTTGTAGCCTAGTTTGAAAATCTTACAAAACATTATTTTAGTGTGTTTGTCTTCTTCCAAATGGTCATAAACAACTCTTTTTTTAGAGATTTGTACCCTTGTTTACCATAAATGATGCCAAATGATTCATTCCAACTATTCTTCTCCACTCTTTTGACCCTCTTGACCTTTTTAAAATTCTCTTGATTCATTCTTGATGATTTGATCTTCCATTGTGATAGAGGAGTACTTACCCACTTAGACTGATTTGGTTACACCATTACTACTCCAAAATATTATTTCTTCTTTATGGTTTTTTTTAGCTCCTACAATTGGGATTGCACCTGATTTGTGCACTTAGATTAGCCGCCATACTCCTACTTATAGGGTAAATTATAAGATCCCTTATATTAAATCCCATTGGATTTCATTGGTGAATTTATAAATATATGTTTCAAATTCATGGAAAATCTAAGGGGAAGAGAGGTATGCAACTAAATGTATTCAAGACTAGTCATCTACATTGTGCAATTGGCTAGTTGCATTACATATGCAGTTGGATGGTTGCATTACATATCTTTTCAATAATAAAATATTTTAGTTGTTGGGCATATTTATTGTAGGTTTTGGGGTAAAATAAAAAGGGAATCAAAAAATTCCATAAACTTATTATTGAATATTTGGAATCTTGTCAAAGTGTTATATAATTTTGATAGGATCTAGGAAGCACAATTGATTACCATGCAAATAAACATGCAAAAATAACCAAAAGAAATAAGTAACTAGAATCAGAAACAACACAAAATATGAGAGACAATATCCAATTGTATTAATACTCTTCCAGAAGGAAATACAACAAAGAAGATGCCACAATCTTCTTCCTTACACACCTCTAGGGCTCCCACACCTCTAGGACATAAACAATAAATCTCTTTAAGAGCTCACTCTCTCTCTTACGATCCCAACACACAACTCAAACACAGAGTTTGTATTCACCTCTACCAGCTAGTAACAACACCGCCAGTCAACTAGTCAATAACAATACTGTCAGTACACTGAGTATACACAAATACTCAAACCGAGTACACAACGTACTCCAAGTAGATCTCTCCTGATCTTGCTACCTGTTGTGTTGCTGACCTCCCTAATCTTGAACACTTGCAAATCAATATGATTCTGCACACCTGCAAACTTAGATCCTGCACACACATACACCTACAGATCAACTGGTCTTACTTACCACATGTAGATCTCCAAATGTGGCCTTGCACACCTGCCGACCAAGATCCTACATACATGAAGAACCCTTCTGATTCTCTAAACCAACACCCTTGTGGATCTCTACCAGAACTTACACAACTTGCAGCTCTATTTGATTATACACACTCGGCACTATGGTACTATGAGGAGCCAAGCTTGCTCTCTCTATCTAGCACCTCAGAGAATCTCTGCTTTGATCTCTCTCACTTTACAATACAGCGCATGAGTCTTTTATATAGATCCCATGCAAAAAATAAATAGACATCCAATTACAATAATTAGATCCGCAGCTCAAGACTAAAATTAGCCTCTTAACATGCAAACAACTGATTCGTTAACTAACTGTTTGTCAACTAGCAGTTTTGGAACCGCACAGGTGACCGACGTCGGTCTTTATCTGCCTGGAGGTGACCAACGCCGGCCGATCCCTGACCAACGTCGGTTGCTCTTCTCACTATTTATGATCGACGTCGGCTGATCAGACCTGTTGTTCCTAAAATTAGCTACGCTCATTTTTGGAACAACCCCTATGAAACTTGTCCATTTCATGTTTTTTCTCTAGGTTCATCTTTCGAAGCAAATTTCTCTTGATCTCAAGTTTTGTCAACTGATATCTTTGAAAAGTTTGCGACCTTTCTTAGTTATATTTCTCAGCAAATGTAAAATTCATTGTGTTTTTAATGTGATCAGAATGCCTAAATTTTTGATTAATTTCAATGAGTTAGCATTTTTTTTAGCAAATATGCAAAGGTGGAAAATTTTACCACCACTGCATTTTTTTCTGCAAAGATGGCAAATTTTGCCACCGCTGCATATTTTTCTGCAAAGGTGGCAAATTTTGCCACCACTGCATATTTTTCTGCAAAGGTGGCAAATTTTTTCACCACTGCATATTTTTCTACAGAGGTGGCAAATTTTGCCACCACTGCATATTTTTTTACAAAAGTGGCAGATTTTGTCACCACTGCATATTTTTCTGCAAAGGTGGCAAATTTTGCCACCACTGCATATTTTTCAGCAGATATGCAAAGGTGGCAAATTTTGCCACCACTGCATACTGTTCCCTCATTTTTGCTATCTTTAGAAAATTTTTATTTTTCATGCCCGCTCCCCTTTTTTTTTCACTTTTGGACTTGCTCACGTCTCATCCCTTTCAAGCGCATTTCCCTGATCATGACCAACAAATATGCAGTTCTCTCAGATCGCTACTTTCTTCTCTTGATTGCACAATCATGATTCATGCTGCAGTTTCTCTAAAGGATCCCTCTTCATTGGCATCCTTTCAACATAAGTTCTTTCAGGTCACTGAAGTTTCTCTAAAGAAGTCTGGCGGCAAGAACTGAGGCTCTTTCTCATTCTTTCTTCTTCTCTCCTTATGCACTTTTGTCCTGAAAAAAGTGCATGCAATTTTGTAAAATGTAATTACATGTAAATATTTTAGAAAAATATCTAAAAGTCAAAGATGAGTCATCTTTGACCAAGATATTTTATATATTTTATTATTTTCTCTTTTTGAGGATTTTCTCCCTATATATAGTGGAGACCTCATTTTGTAAATAATCTTGGAAAAATTAATAACAAACACTCTGCTGAAATTGAAGCAACTTTTGAGACTTTGTGCTCAAATTTGTAAATAATATTTTGTTGAATGAATGAGAAACAGGTTATTTCAGACTTTGTGTTGATATTGTCTGTGTTATTTAAGAAATAGTTCTTACGTCCTTTTTCCTAATAATATCTTGTTTATCTAATTTAATAAGCAAAGTGGGTGTGTTAGTATTATCTGAGGGTATTTTTAGAAGATAGAAGATAGAATTTGTGCTGCTTTTATCTTTGAGATTCAATTATTTTTTATAGTTTCAGGTGAAGACTTTGTGCTTCACTTCACTCTACAATTGTACTCGTTCTGAATTGGTGAAGGAGACTATGGAAGACTTTGTGCTTACATGAGTGTTCTTGTGAACTTCGTCACTTCAGGTGTTTTTTGCTCCACGTTTGATACCATTCCTGAAAGAAGAAGAATGTTGTTAGCTGTAGACTGAGATTTCCCTATTTTGTTCTTTATACATTACTTCTGAAAAAAGAGAAGTAGATGCTGTGATACCACCCCATGTGTTATTTTTTGCTTAATTATATACATCTAGCCCGCGTATAAATATTTAATAGGGAACCTCCCCTTGATGAGAGGAGAGATTTACCTCGTCCAGATCTGGTAAACCTACACTTCTCATGGTGTAAATCTCTCTGTGATATGGTTGATATACCCATTTTGTCATCAGTTAGTTGACGACAAAATATTTACCTAACAACGTTTTGGCGACTCCGCTAGAGATTTGAATGTGCAGTATGAAACCTCAAGTTTCAAATTGAAGCAGTCCCTACCCTTATGCATTACATAGTCTGGCGACTCTGTTTCATGTCTTACCCATTATCATTATAGCCTTACCATCTCCTTCCATCTCTATTATATTATCTGGTCTGTAAAACCAAAGCCGCTAGAAAGAACATGCATTTTGAAGCCTCAAGCTTCAACTTGAAGTAGTTTTGGTCCCTTTTTCATTTAAAATCTGGCAACTCCACGCTACACAAGAAGCCAGAGATCTAAGGGTGTTTTTGACCCTATGTTTGAGTTGGCACATCAGAGCAATTTTGATCTGTTTTCTCCACCAGCTTCTCTTCAACGGTTTAGGAGTTTTTCTTCTAACCTTGTTAGGTCACCAACGCAAGGTAGAACTTCTTTTTCCGCTGTTAATCACTGCCTGCCTATAAACACTCCACCAAGGTTTGTTATCCTGCCATTTAATCCTCTTATCATAATGGCTCAAGGCCTGTGAGGCAATTCCTTTGGTCCCCTTAACTTGACTGCACCCTTGCATGAACTACCTCGTAGTTATAAAAAACAATTTCCTAAATTTTTTAGAGATGGAAAGGTTCATTCTGATGAGCATATTGCTGCTTTCTCCATAACATGCAGTGTAATTGGTGTATAATTTGAGGATGTGGCAGTAAGACTTTTTGTGGAGACTTTGCAAGGTGCTGCTGCAGATTGGTTCTATCACTTGCAGGCTAGGTCAGTAACTGATTGGAATACGCTCAAAGCCAAATTCAAAGCTAGGTTTAAACCTACTGAAGATGCACACGCTTTGTTAGCCCAACTAACTCAAATGAAAAAAGAATCCCAAGAACCCATGAGGGATTTTGTAGCCAAATTCGATAAGTTAAAGAACCAGATTCCAGCTGTTGCTCAACCCACACCAGAAAATCTCAAGTGCTTTTTCATCAACTCGCAGCTTCCCAAAGTAAGTTTCCTATTAAGGCGAGCTGGCCCTATGGATTTAGCATTGGCTCAAAGTTTGGCTATTGAGATTGAAGATGATCTTATCCTGGCAGGTAAGATCAGAAAAGACCCAAGTAAAAATATATTCTCTTCATCTGCTGAAAGCTCTTCTACAGGTACTACAGATCATATGATACAAAAGTTAGCAAATAAAATGCTAGTTCTCAAAAGATAGATGGCCCAAGTTATGTCTGCTTCTCCTAATTAAGATATGCCAAGGAATATATTTCAGAATCAAGCGTACCAAGGCAATGCTGCCAGGAATCAAGGGCAGCCAAATTATCTTTCTCCCCCACAGAGGAACCTCACCCTTGAAGCACCTCCAACCAACTCAGCGGTTGGATATATAGAAATGAAACATGCTTCCCCTTTTCAAATTGAGTTGGACCAACATGATGATGCTAATCTCTTTGAAGAGCAGGAAGAAAAATTAGCTGGCGATTCCATCATTGGTTACCTGAATTATCAGGATGAACCCAAAAGTGAGGGGAATGCAACTGAGAGATCATATGCCATATTCACCCAGTCCTAGAAACAGTCAGCCCGACAAGCTGATAAAGAGAAAATAGAGGAGCAACCTCAGCTAATAGTTTCAATTTCCAAGCGGAGAACCACTCTGCCCTTCCAACCAAAGGACCCGGTGGCTGTTGAAAAGGTACGTATCTCAAGCATCCCTGCACCCTCTACTTCAACTTCGCAAACCAGCCCTCCCCATCCCAAAAACCAAAAGAGTGAACTCCCATCCTCTGTCCCTAGTCTGATTCAGACATTTGACATAATTGAGCATGTCAAAAAGACTAAAATTTAAATGTCTAAATTTGAATTTCTACAAGCCCATCCTGAATAGTTGGACAGGTTGGCAGAATGTGTGAAAGGTACAACCATCCCTGCAGGATAAGAAATTCTGAGGGTAACTCATGATCTCCCAAAGAATGTATCCACCCAAAATAATCTTGTCATGACTCCTCTAGTTGCTCCCAAAAAAATAGAACCTTTTTATGTTTCTCTGTTAATAAACGGTCGCAATCTGAGCAATTGCATCATCGATTCTGGTGCATTTGACAATGTCATGCCTGCTAAAGTGGCAAAATATCTTGGTCTCACATTGACTAAAACTTTTGGAAGATGTTTTTCCATGGAGAACAAAAATGTACCACTATTGGGGCAAATCAAAGATGCCCAATTTGCATTTGTAGCGTTCCCTAATAAGAAGATCAAGATGACAGTTCTGGTAGCTGACGTCTCAGCTTCATATGGCATTCTGCTTGGATGAAACTTCTGTAAGGATGTCAGAGGAGAATTGAGCATGGACTTATTCCAGGCAAGAATCCCTGTGAAAGGCGTGATGCAAAGGTTGTTTCTTGAGAGAGAGGCAAAGTACGTGGTCACCCAAACGTCATCTCCTACGGCTCAGATTCTGTTTGAGTTTTCAGGCAAGGGTAATTATTTTTTGACCACAAAATAGGTTCATGAAGAGCATGTTAAAGCCCTTGAGAATGTCAACCAAAAAATTAGTTCAGATGAAACAATGACAAGTGGACCTGATAGTGCCAATCAGTGGTGGGTGTCAAATGAGGATAATCAAATCAAGTGCTGGATGGAACCAGAAGAGCAACCAATTATGGTAGCTGACCATGCTATTGCGCATCATGATCAGGGAAAAGAAATCTTTGCTAAGAAAACAAAGATTCATGGTTTTCGGATCAAAAGACAAGTCTTGCTATGGGGCAAAAGGAGAAAACAAAAGGGAAGGCATAGGAGATTGTTTTCCTGGTGGAGAGTTTCATTCACACATCATCAATTGTGGAGAGAAAATGGCCTCTTGCTAGTTTATAAGGACAAAGCATCATCGTCACTGTCTCTAAAGGGGCAGCATCTGAGGCGCTTTGATTCTTGAAGTACCAAATAAATTCACCTATATATTTGTAGTCTTTTGCTTTGTTTTATTTGTTTTGTTTTCATTTTTGGAGCCTTTCTTTTTGAGTAGCTTGACTCCGTGGCCCAATGGCACGCTTCTAAGGCACTGGAGATTCTAGATTCTACTCCCTTCAATTAATTTTTGTAATAAAAGGCAGTTCTCCAATAGGAGCCAGCTGTTGTTCCTAAAATTAGCTGCGCTCATTTTTGAAACAACCCCTACGAAACTTGTCTGTTTCATGTTTTCTCTCTAGGTTCATCTTTCCAAGCAAGTTTCTCTTGATCTCAGATTTTGTCAACTGATATCTTTGAAAAGTTTGTGACCTTTTTTAGTTATATTTCTCAGCAAATGTGAAATTCATTATGTTTTTAATGTGATTAGAATGCCCAAATTTTTGATTAATTTCAATGAGTTAGCATTTTTTTTATAGCAAATATGCAAAGGTGGAAAATTTTACCACCACTGCATTTTTTTCTGCAAAGGTAGCAAATTTTGCCACCACTGCATATTTTTTTGCAAAAGTGGCAAATTTTGCCACCGCTGCATATTTTTCTGCAAAGGTGGAAAATTTTGCCACCACTACATATTTTTCTTCAAAGGTGGCAAATTTTTCCACCACTGCATATTTTTCTGCAAAGGTGGCAAATTTTTCCATCACTGCATATTTTTCTGCAAAGATGGCAAATTTTGACACCACTGCATATTTTTCAACAGATATGCAAAGGTGACAAATTTTGCCACCACTGCATACCTTTCCCTCATTTTTGCTATCTTTGGAAAAATTTTATTTTCCATGCCCGCTCCCTTTTTTTTTTGCTTTTGGACCTGCTCATGTCTCATCCCTTTCAAGCGCATTTCCCTGATCATGACCAACAAATGTGCAGTTCTCCCAGATCGCTACTTTCTTCTTCTGATTGCACAATCATGATTCATGCTGCAGTTTCTCTAAAAGATCCCTCTTCATCGGTGTCCTTTCAACATAAGTTCTTTTACGTCACTAAAGTTTCTCTGAAGAAGTCTGGCAGTAAGAATTGAGGCTCTTTCTCCTTCTTTCTTCTTCTCTCCTTATGCACTTTTGTCCTGAGAAAAGTGCATGCAATTTTGTAAAATATAATTACATGTAAATATTTCAGAAAAATATCTAAAAGTCAAAGATGAGTCATCTTTGACCAAGATATTTTATATATTTTATTATTTTCTCTTTTTGAGGATTTTCTCCCTATATATAGTGGAGACCTCATTTTGTAAATAATCTTGGAAAAATTAATAGCAAACACTCTGCTGAAATTGAAGCAACTTTTGAGACTTTGTGCTCAAATTTGCAAATCATATTTTGTTGAATGAATGAGAAGCAGGGTATTTCAGACTTTGTGTTGAGATTGTCTGTGTTATTTAGGAAATAGTTCTTACGTCCTTTTTCTTGATAATATCTTATTTATCTAATTTAATAAGCAAAGTGGGTATGTTAGTATTATCTGAAGACATTTCTAGAAGATAGAAGATAGACTTTGTGCTGCTTTTATCTTTGAGATTCAGTTATCTTTTGTAGTTTCAAGTGAATACTTTGTGTTTCACTTCACTCTACGGTTGTACTCATTCCGAATCGATGAAGGAGACTACGGAAGACTTTGTGCTTACGTGAGTGTTCTCGTGAACTTCATCACTTCAGGTGATTTTTTGCTCTACGTTTGATACCATTTTTGAAAGAAGAAGAATGTTGTTAGCTGCGGACTAGGATTTTTCTCTTTTGTTTTTTATACATTACTTCTAAAAAAAGAGAAGTAGATGCTGTGATACCACCCCATGTGTTATTTTATGCTTAATTATATACATCTAGCCCGCATATAAATATTTAATAGAGAACCTCCCCTTGATGAGAGGAGAGATTTACCTCGTCCAGATCTGGTAAACCCACACTTCTCATGGTGTAAATCTCCCTGTGCTGTGGTTGATATACCTATTTTATCATCAGTTAGTTGATGACAAAATATTCACCCAATAAGACCGATGTCAGTTTCTTTCCTACTCAACAACCTCTCGGCAACCTCCTCTATGTCTGCATCTGTGAAGCTTTTAGCTCTATAACCTAACAATCTCCCACTTGGAGATAAATAGTTGCACTGTACCTATACCTGTACACCATCTAATTTGTTTCCTAACTTATATCCCTCTCCAAGCTCAATCTTGAAGACTAACCACCACACATCCTGTGGTACAACCATTTTCATCCAAGTAACCTACCACATCCGAAGTCCTTGACCCTACATAGCATGAATCCCTACTGCTGGTTCCTCTCAGATACCTAAGAACCCACTGAACTGCTTTCCAGTGCTTCCTTCCCAGATTGACTACAAACTTTCTGACAACACCCACTACTTGGGCAAACTCAAAGAGTACACATGTACTCAACCTCATCATGTGATTGGGGACCCTGTTCTGTGACCTGTCCATCCATAGGTGTGCTTCCCTATTCTGCATCCTGAACTACCTTCACACAATCATCTTGTGACAACATCAACATGTGATCTCTCTGTCTCTAGGATACTCATGTCAAATAATTTCAATGCTCTCAAATCCTTCATGGAAAACCACTAAACTAACCTTACCTTTAGCTCAAAAAACCTCTGTATGTCCAAACCTAATTCAAGCATACCATCCACATACAATAATAGGATAATGTTGCAATCATCATCCAACGTGGTAAGACAAACACAATGGTTACATTGACATTGACTAAAGCCTTACTTTGTCATCCACCTGTCAAAACCTGTACCACTATCCTGCAACTTCCTCAAGACTATATGACCTGGCTTTACGTCTCACGTGTCCATTCTCTCTATTCTTTAACCAAGGTATCCATTCGTCTTTCAATGCTTTCATCTGGATGGCAACCCTACCAAATCTTCCATTTGGTTTTATATCCTAATCATGCCATGCTCTCACTGTTTCTTGGATCCTTCCTACTCTATAGTGAGCAACGAGTATAAAGAAGAGGAACAATGAATTTAAGGCTTACTTACCACTTTCAATCTTCCATATGGGTGTTTGAGACTCCTTGACAGCTTTCTGTCCACCCAAAATCCATTCCAGTGACCGACCTTGATCACCACACAGTCTACATCTGATTGATGTCAGTTTCATGCGACTGTCCAGGTCACCGACGTCGATTATCCTATCGATGTCAGTCTCCACCTATCTGAAACCATCAACTTCTCTAGTCTGCACATGATCGACGTCAATACCTATCTATTCAACATCGATTACTTCTGACCAATGCCGGTACCTGTGTTTGCCTGTGAGTGATGACTTTTTACCCGTGAGCTTTTTTTGAATCATACCCATGTCCAAACTGCCCTGCTCAAAAGTATCCAGCCCCATCCACTGATCTTTGTCCATCATCTCCTCCAAGAACACCAAGACTTTTCAATTCTTAAGTTTATCAAATACATCAGTCTTCCTTTTCCTGCAATAAATCCAATCCTTTCTTGTAGCATCCCACTGCTCACAAAATTTTTGATCTATGCTCTCCAAAGCTAAACTCTTACTATATGAATTAAGAACATCCATTCCCTTCTCACTTATGTGACCAAGCCTACAAAGCCACACCTGTGCAATAAAAGTGGAATCAGTAATACAAGTAAGTAGATAAAGAGTACCTGCTTTCTTGCCACATGCTAATTCAAGTGCATCCTTGGTAACATTCCAAGAATATGCTGTGAGAGTTTCTGTGCATCTATCATCACCCAAATTTCCTAAAAAAATTAGCCGCATCTCCAAGACTGAGACCTGCATGACCTCCTTCAACACCCATGTGTTGGCCATCTGCAATTTCAGCCACATTTTCCCTTTGCCAAAACTTTGACAAGGCTCACCAACCCCTCTATTTCGGGTTGCATGGAAAGAGGCAACATAATCTATAAACCAAGATTCTATTTTATCCAAGAAACATCTCAGAGCATCCTATGCAACAACACCTGCAACATCTACTTCATCAGTTCCTTCATGCTGATCTGCTACCAACCAATAATTTTTTTTTCCTACTTTTTCTTTCTATAACACCGTAATTGACCATTCGTGCCTTTGAGTTCCTCCATTTTTTATATACTTTCTTCTATCGTTGCTATACTCCCACTTAATTAGAAACCCTTGAGAGTGACTTGTAATCAAATACAAAACCTGCTCCTTGCAACCTTAGCTCTGATACCACTTGATAGGATCTAGGAAACACAATTGATTACCATACAACTAAACATGCGGAAATAACCAAAAGCAATAAGTAACTAGAATCAAAAACAACACAGAATATGAGAGACAATACCCAATTGTATTAATACTCTTTCAGAAGGAAATACAATAAAGAATATGCCACAGTCTTCTTCCTTACACACCTCTAGGGCTCTCACACCTCTAGGGCATAAATAATAAATCTCTTCAAGAGCTCACTCTCTCTCTTACGGTCCCATCACACAACTCAAACACAGAGTTGGTGTTCACCTCCACCAGCCAGTAACAACACCGCCAGTCAACCAGTCAATAACAATACTGCTGTACACTGAGTATACACAAACACTCAAACTGTGTACACAACGTACTCCAAGTAGATCTCTCCTGATCTTGCTACCTGTTGTGTTGTTGACCTCCCTAATCTTGCACACCTGCAAATCAATCTAGTTCTGCACACCTGTAAACTTGGATCCTACACACACATACACCTATAAAACAACTGATCTTACTTACCACATGTGGATCTCCAAATGTGGCCTTGCACACCTGTCGACCAAGATCCTACATACATGAAGAACCCTTCTGATTCTTCAAACCAGCACCCCTGTGGATCTCTACCAGAACTTGCACAACCTACAGCTCTATCTTATCATACACACTCGGCACTATGGTACTATGAGGAGCCACGCTTGCTCTCTCTATCTAGCACCTTAGGGAATCCCTGCTTTGATCTCTCTCACTTTACAATACAACCCATGAGTCTCTTATATAGATCCCATGCAAATAATAATTAGACATCCAATTACAATAATTAAATTTATAGTTCAAGACTAAAGTTAGCTTCTTAACATGCAAACAAATGGTTTGTTAACTAACTGTTCATCAACTAATAGTTCTAAAACTACACAGGCAACCGACGTCGGTCTCTGTCTGCCTGGAGGTGACTGGCACCGGCTGATCCCTGATCGACGTCGATTGTTCTTCTCACTATATATGACCGACATCAGTTGATCAGACCGACGTCAGTTTCTCTGCAACTCAACAACCTCTCAGCAACCTCCTCCATGTCTGCATCAGTGAAGATTTTAGTTACACAACCTAATAAATTTCCATTTTTAAAAATCTTAATTTGAGTCCATATGCAAAAGTTAAGGCCTCAAGAAGTTGACAAAATTTGTATCACATATATAACTAATCAGTCGCATTGCATATACAACTATTCAATTGCATTTTAAATACAACTAAATGGTGGAATATGCAATGAAACCGAGCAGTGCATTTACAATGTAACTGATCGATTACATATATGATGCAAATTTTTCCAACTTCTTGATGCCATAAATTTTGAATACAAACTTAGATTGAGATGATTTTTTTTAAAAATTGCATAACTTTTTGAGAGGGATAAAAATATAAAAGAATATTTAAGCTTATGGAAGTTTTTAATGCCTATTTTTACTTCACCCCACAACCTTTCTTTCTTAGCTCTTCAATGCACATAGTGACTTCTCAAATTGTACTAATGAATCACACACACACACACACACACACACACACACACACACACACACACACACACACACACACACACACACACACACACACACACACACACACACACACACGAGACAAATTTTGCCAACTTTTTGATGTCATAACTTTTGCATACAAAATTAGATTGAGATGATTTTTTTTGGAAATTGCAATTTTTTTTGAGAAGAATAAAAATATAAAATAATATTTAGGCTTATGGAAGTTTTTGATGCCTATTTTTACTTCACCTCACAACCTTTATTTTTTTATCTCTTCAATGCACATAGTGACTTCTTAAATTGTACCGATGAATAATACACACACACACACACACACACACACACACACGCACGTGTGTGTGTGTGTGTGTACATATATGTGTACAGATATATGTATAAATATATATACATATATGTATATGTATGTGTGTGTATATGTGTCTATGTATAAAGGTGAAAGGGGCCTATTTTTTATTTGAGTTATTGTAAGAATTTGGTGATTTGACCCAAAAAATAACTTACATTCTAATTTTTTAGGTGACTTGGTTCTATATACTAGCACTAAAAATTTGCCAAAATCAAATTCTCAAAAATTGAATATTTATGAATTAATGAATATCCACCACTAAAACTTACCCTACCTACTTGATACTGCTTCACCCTCTCTCCTTGCTTGTGGACATTGGATTGGATAAAGTCTCTCCGCTATAGCCCAATCTTCCTCTATATCTGAAGTAATTTGGACTCATGGTTGGTAGATCATTTACTTTGTGTTTTGATCTTTATCTAAGGGTACCTTGATTGCAAGGTGAAACTCATTAGTTAGTGTAGAGTAGTGTATTTTATAGGGTTAGAAATTACATGCTTGGGTAAGCTTCATTTATGAATAAGCATTAACATAGGTTTATGAAAGTTTATACAAACACACTCTCTCTCAAATGTATTTAATTTCAAAAACATATTTCACTTCCTAGAGATTCATGTTTCTAAACCATTTTCCTTTTTTGGTAATGCTTACTTTTTTAGATAGCTTGCTTTCCTATTATTTATGCATTAGTTTCTTTCCTATAGCTACTTTATTTACTATAGTTAGATTAGTTAGAGATTCCTACATCCTTTATGTGCTTGATTGTGCTAGCCCTAACTTGGTTTATAAGTTAGTCTTTGGCCTAAGGTAAGCTGAAAAATTGAATAGCTACCTTAGAATTTTAATAGATTCTTTCATCCTTCATCCTTAATCTTAGTAGATGTTTTCTTATTACCCTTGATATTGCTCTACCAAACCCTAGTGGTTCGTTTGGATTCTTGGAGCTACATTCTGACATGCTTGGTGGGACCTTTTATAAGGTTTCACATTAGTTCTAGATTTTTTAGACATCTCCTAGCCAATTTACCACTAATGTCCATAAGGATTTTCTTTCAACTCTGTTTTTTATCCATCTCTAATTGTTTGACCTTGCTTTGGTTTTATGTCCTCCTCCCTGTTGGGTCTCTAGTAGTTTACCTTTTCTATTTCCTTCCTAGTTTATCTTACTTTAATACCTCCATGGATAGCCTCCCACCTATGGGATGATATTCATGCAATTTTTAGGGTCTTATCCCTGAGATCACTCATGATTAGGCTGAATTTATAATAAAATGACATAGAAACCCTAGGGTCCAAGATTAGACCCCACCTGGCCTAATGACCAAGATCGCTAATGTTCTGCAAGGAACAAGATTTGAAATTATACAATGAATGAGATCTATAAATTTACAATAGTTTGAGATTTACCTATCTGAGGATACTTTTTATTAGCTTTAAACCACTTCACATTCACCTTTGATGGGTGAAGATGAATTTAATGATTGAGGCCTGATGAGCTATGGATATTCATTTATGATTATCATAGTTATCTTCATGTGAATGATGAGCACTATTATTCCTATAGGAATATGTGATATACTTCCTCTTAAGACATAACTATCACTCTTTTAGGTTTGAGTTCCTTAATTAGCTATCGTATGAGTCCCCCACCTCTTTCCCAGTGGGAGACTCTATAATAAGAACCCCCTCATGTCTATTTTAAGAGACATGGGTAACCAAAATCAACTTAGTTTCCACCTCCAAAAGAGACTTCCCATCATCCCAATCCTTCTTTTAGGGTTTTAGATGATTGCACTAATTTTATCCACCATTTGTGGACTAGGGATCCATGGAATGCATATCACACACATCAAATCCCTCATGTGGACCCTTGCCTTACCATTCATGGCCAATACCATGGGGATTTATGTCATCATGACTTCTCCTATGTGCATATTTCATCATATTATTGTCCTATGTGTAATGATATCCTTCCTGCATCTATTCACCTCCACATGTTTAGGAAGATCCTCATCATGTGTGTCTCCCACCCCAGGATCTACCACAACATCAATTATTTCATGTCTAAGGTTATGGTGATCCCTACTTGTATAGGTAAAACCATGATCCTTATGAGCCTCCCTGTGAAGCTCATCACCAACTAGGTATCAATTGTGCTTATGAAGATCACCATAAGAACCATTTATTCCTTAGGTTCATGTTATTCCCCTCCCTACTCTAAGCCCTAAATTGCCCAAATTTAATGAGGTTTAGGATGCTATCCCCTTAGATAATATCATGAAATTCATGATGGTGTGTATAAATTGAGAATAGGAATAAACATGATGTTAAATCTATTTAATCATTCTATGAAAGCTGAAGTTATAGTTTGATTCTAGAATCTACCACCATATTCTCTTTTTAACTTCTATATCCTTCTAGATGACTTCCTCCAATACTTAGATATCTCTAGACCATTCAACCTCAACATCTAATCACTCACCTCCTTGGATCAAGCTAAGGGTGAGTCTAACTTTGAATTCATGGGTAGGAGGCATTCAATGGTTCATACATCTAAAAAAATGTTCTTAGTTGATCAAATCTATGACATGTTCATGTGAGCATTGAAGTAGGAGGTATACCTTGAGGTCATCAAGTATGAACCGACATCTTATGATAAATTTTTTAATGAGTGTTTGAAGATTGGGGTCTTTAAGGTGCATGCAACATTTGGCCTGTGCCAACTCAAAAGTAATCTTCCTCGCATGATCACAACTACAATGTGACTGATGATGGTGTCACTAATTTTCCTATGAAGACAAAGGAAAATAAGGATGTCCATGAGGCCAATGCTATAAGTAAGAGGCCAATTGAAAATAAATCCACTAAAAAGAGTGTATGAGGGTAGTGATAACATATCCCTATGATACTTATAAGCTCTACAAGTTTCACCAGATGAAGGGCCATTCTAATAAGGAGTGTGTTTCCAAAATGTCTAGTGTCAAATCCTCATCCACCACTCAAAGCTCTCAGATTTTAGAGCCTAAATAAAATTTGAATGTGTTCAATATGCCTCTTCATAAGCATGATAAGGAAAAAAAGATGAAGAAGAAGAAGAATAAATCAAAGGATAAAGCCCACTACTCTCCTTCTTACTCTTCTACATCTTCCTAAACCTCTTCATTAGATGACCTAAAAGGGAAGGTTAATCATGAGAGTAGCAAGGTTGTTTTTTCTATTGACATAGCCTCTATTAGTTATGAGTGCTTTATCAACACATTATCAGGTTGGGAAAGTGACCTTATTGGAGAGACTAATGGTGCAAGGCATGTAACCTCAACCACATGGACAATAAACCCATTTGAATTTTAGTATAATGTCCCTCCCCAAGCTAAAAAAACATCCTTATTCTAATATGAAAGGGATGTAGTCCATTTCTATTGGGATCTCTATTTGGGACCTTCTTTGAATTTTCCCTATGTAAAGGGGATTCATATTTGATGATCTAGGTCTTTCTCACAAGGGTCTTATATGGGATGATGTGGAAGTTTTGTTTAACTCTGACATCCCTAATAACCTCAGCCTCTTACATTATCCTTTGACCTTGCCTTATTTACAAATGCTTATGTTTTCACAAAGATGGATAGGTTCCCACTCTACATTGAGACCTCAGTTTTTGAATACCATGATACAACTAGGAATGGGAGGAATAACTAGAAAAAAATTGTTTATAATGTAAATCTATAACATTTATTTTTGTATAAAGAAAGATTTTAAAAAGTTTACAAAGAGTTGGTTCATGACAACCAACTGATGGGTATAAATAACTAGTGAAACTAAAAACTAATCTAAAACTAAATAATAAATTACTTTGGATCAAAAATAATCTCAAAAAACTCCCCCTTGATCCAAAGGGTTGATGAAGGAATTGGAGTAATGACTTTGAAGTCATCAAAGTAAACTTGAATGCAATTGTAAGGGGTGTACTGTACCTCCTAGTATTGATCAAAACTAATGTTACTTCATATAAAATCCCACCTAATGAGTTGTGGCATAAAATGATGATGAAAAAGATCAATGCTTATTCATCCTCTATAATCATCATACCTTATTGTAGTAGAATCCGATCAAAGCCTATCTAAATACATTTATCCATATAAGGTCCCACACAGGAACCCATCCAAGTGATAAATCCAATATTATGTATGGCACATCTCTATAATATCCAACAAACATTGATGACCTTTGCTTAACATTGAAGGTGATAGCAAATCCTGTCAACTTGTACTATCACTAATGATTGATAAAAAATGAACAAATGTAATATGTACTCCCCCTATCAAATGAGAGGTGAGAATATGCACATCGAGAGAAACAAAATCAAATAAACACTGCCTACTCCATGTCATGAATATCATATATAAAAAGCTAAAAATGGAACTAAAAACCCAAACTTTGAGTGAATAGCTAACTGGAGAAGGGAAAATATCCTCCAACCTCCATGGATCCTCCAACCTCCAGTCATTGATCATTCAAAATATGTTGTCAGGTTTATTAGGACCATAGACCTTAGCCATGAGGGACATTTCTTGATCAGATGAAGTGTTAAAATATCCTAAATAACTAGAGTAATTAGTATATCTACCACTAAAATGACACATAATTTTCTTCAACTTTATTTTTGTGTAGAGAATGGGGCTATTAAGGACATACATCCTCAAGTTGTCCAATATCACCACATTTGAAACATCTAGGTTCTTTCTTGTGTCTATGAGATCCAGAAGAACCTAAATCATTAGAAGAACTATGAGAAGAGTTCTTGTGGTGATGCCTACATTTGGAAGACCCTAGAGAGTGTCGATGTGAATGCTTTGGAGATCGTCTAAAACAATGTAGAGAGTGCCTTAGAGAATGACTCAAAAAGTTTTTCAGAGAGTCTTTTTAAAATTGTCATTGTACTTGACAATGATCTTTGTGATGGGACCTATTCTTTGTATAGTGATCCTCTTCAATAGGCGTACTCTTGTTCTTTGGAAAATATCTCTCATTCTAGGTTAATAACTCAAAAATAGAGTCAAAAGTGGCACCATTAAGCTTATCACTGAGCTATAAAATTTCAACAAAATTGGTGTATGTAAAATTAAGACCATTCAATGTGATGAAAATCAGCATATCATCGTCAATTTTACCACTAGTTGTACAATATTCTTTTTAAATATTTTCATGCGAGAAAGATATTCAGAGACATCTTCATTGTCTATCAGTTTATTGTGTAATAGTTTCATAATAAGGTCAATATTATTATATGTAGGTTGTTTGTCATACATATATTTTAACACTTTCTAAGATTTCCATGCACTAGTTTTAACTGCCTCAATATGAATGATTAATTTTTTAGTGCAAGATGATTTCAAAAGTATGAGTGCACGTTTATCATGTTTCTGATATTCAATCAATTTTGTAGCTTCAGTTGGTGGTGTGGTTTATTTCTTAGTAATCTCCCATATGTCATTAAAAATGAGTGTATTCTCCATGTTCCTGCTCCATTCTTTGTAATTTTTAGGTGACAATTTACAATTTTTTGAAATAAAACTCACAATTTTTGCCATGGTGGTAAAGAATCAATTCAAAATGAGAAAAGGGAATACTATTTTTAGGTTTTGCCTTTACCCTAAAAAATAGTTTTCGAATACAATTTTTTCTTTTTTTGAGACTCATCAAAAAACAATCACACCTTATATCTTCTTTACACCCTTATATCTCCTTTTTCATTAAAAAAATCACTTTTATCCTTATAACCTCCTTACAAAAAAAAAAAAAGATCAAAAATATATCAATGGGTTTTCAACCCTGATCTTTCTTGTAAGGAGAACCAACAAAAATATTATGACCAACTAGCTTTTAAACAATCTAGATATTTAAAAAACATTAAAACCTAGATAAGCATGATTTTTCATTATGAAAGATAAAAGTATATAATATTTCACAAAACCATGTGATAAGGATTTTACCAAGTTGTACTTAGCTATAAAATATTTTGATTGTGGGACCTATTTCAACTTTGAGAGAAGGAAAAAATAGGTTTTTTATCAATTCAATACTTTTTAGGAATCTACATCTCTTATAAGCTTCAATACATCCTCTTCACTTTCTACCACCAAATTTGCATTGGTGTTTCTAGACTGAGCAATTTTCTAGATGATAAGACTTTAGGCAATGGCTACAACTATTTACATGTTATTAAAATAATCCCTTTACCATATGTGAAGGCTATGTAGTTGATGCTTTGGTCATTCATAATTTTTTCATGTTGACATGTTTCTTTATTTTGTTGGATTAGCTACAACACTTCAAGTTATTTTTCCAATTTTATTCTATCCTCTATGTGATGGATTATATCATATTCAAACTTTTTAAAATTTCATTCCTCCTTAAATAACCAAGATTTTTCAGAGCAACTACAATGATGCTGTGCAGATTTAATGAAAACACTGTAGATTTATAAAGTCTGGGAAAATTTTTAGACACAAACTCCAAGACATTTGATGCCAGACCATAAAAACTTACTACACCAACAACACTATGGCTATGTTCAATAGATGGTTCATGGAAAAAAAAATTTTGAAAGAAAAAAAAATGTTACCAGTCACCCTACTATATCATGCTTCACCTGCAACCATTGAAGTAATCAAAAAATACATTGTGATTTTGATAAATGTTTTCTTTCATCTGGCTCTATTACCACTGACATACCTAGGAACAAGTGGAGTAACCAGAAAAATATGTATATAATGTAAATATGCAACATTTATTTTTATATAAAGAAAGCTTTTAAAAAATCTTATGGAGAGTTGGTTCATGACAACCAACTAACGGGTATACCTATCCCATGAAACTAAACACGAATCTAAAACTAAATAATAAATTACTTTGGATCGAAAATGATCCCAACATGCCATATCAATATATGTATTGTTAATGAGGGAGATACATTAAACATAATTTATTTGTGGGTTTTAGATGAGTTGGGAATTAACCAAAATAAGATTTATAATGTTCACCACAACTGTATTAGTTTTAAAAAATAAAATTGTGCTAGTGGGAAATGTGAAGATTTAGGTCAAGTTCAGACCTAAGATAGTTAAGATTAAGTTTTATGTGTTAGAATTATATCTCTCATACAACATAATCCTTTGTCATCCTTGGATTACTACCATACAAGCCCTTGCATCAGTGACATTTCACGTGGTCTAGTTTACACATGAAGGTGAGGTTCACACCTTGGAGATTGATCCAGATACCTAGGAATATCTATATTCTAAAATAAATCCCTCTAATGATTTTTTTAATCTCTCCTTGTAAGATATTATGGTTTCACCCAAGGCTCCTAGTGTTGAATCTTATTTTTTCAAGGATGAATGGTTCAACCCTACTAAGTATTAGTGAATGTTCACTCCTCCTACACCTATTAAATGCTTGAAAAATCATACTTTGACTTCTAGGCATCAAATCAGCTCTTCAATCTTATGATACCTATTTCAATACATCTCCCCTACTACTGAGGTTCCCCCTTTGCCATGATTGTCTTATCATGGAATCAACACTCTCAATGCTTCTCCTCCTGAGGCCACTAGAATTGTTGAGTTGGATCTCAAGTTATATTTTTTCCATGTTATAACACTCAACCTATTCAAGGAGAGAAAGGCATATAAGAAGCCCATGAAGGATTGTCACAATAATAATAACCCTCTCACCCATATAGGCATAGAGATCTCACTCTCTAATGATGGACCTACTCTTAGTATCCCTATGGTTCATGCAATGGATTTTGAGCCTAAGGATTTAGACTAAAAAATCCCTTCCAGTCCTAAATGCTTCAATGAAGGAAATCCTATGGACATGGAATGTTCCATAGATGTCAACTGCAACACCTATGCCAGGTTAAATATCATTAAGTTAAATACTATCCTTTATTTAAAATAATGATAATGTTTAATCAAAATTTTGCATAAGTTTTTAGATGTATTCACTTGGGAATATGCTAACATGCATGGTATGGAATCCAATGTCATTCTCCATAACCTTGTTATGGATGATGGGGCTTATCCTATTTGTAAAAAATAGAGACCAATGGAAGTTAAAATCTCCTAATTAGTCAAAGTAAATATCAAAAAGATTATTTGGGGTATGCTTTATCAAAGTTGTTGGCTATCCATGGTGGGTTTCCAATATTTTCACTATTCTCAAGAAGAATGGCATAATTTACATCTATATTGAATTCCATGACCTCAATTTGGCTTTCCCAAAGGATAATTTCCCCACTCCTTTGATCAACCAAATTGTATATTACATGAATAGTTTTAGATAATGTCTCTCATGGATATATTATTAGGGTATAATCACATTTGTATTACACTTGAAGACTGATACAAGATGATGTTTACTACCCCTTGGAGTACTTTATATTACACTATCATGCCTTTCTATCTAAAGAATGTTGGGGATATGTATCAACATGCCATGACCCATGTATTTCATGAACTCATCCAAAAAATCATGGAATGTTATATGGATAACCTTCACATCAAATAATATAAGAAAGAAGAGCATGTGTAAGACCTTAAAATCATATTTGAGCATCTTAGAGAGTATCACATCAACCTTAACCCCCAGAAGTGCATTTTTGGCATCTCTATCGGAAAGCTTATTGGCTTCCTAGTTTTGCAACAAAGCATCAAAGTGGACCTCAAAAAAATAATGATCCTTGACATGCCTCCTCCATGAAACTGGTCTAATTTTAAATTTTAATTAGAAGGCTAAACTTTCTAAGATGTTTCCTTGAGGATTATGAAAAAAAGTCCACACCCCTCACGTCTCTTGCATAAGGAAACCCCATTGTTGTGCACCCATATTTAACAGGTAGATTTCAATGATTTAAAGCATATGATTCATAATCCTCTCACCCTGATGGCACCCATTTTAGGTTTCAAGTTCATCTTGTACACCTCTATCAATAATATTTCCATTAGGTACATGATATTTCAAAAGGATGATAATGGTAGAGAGATAAAGCCATTTACTACATATATCATAACTAGTTGGCCTTGACCTCAACTTACTACTATGGAGAGGTGATGCCTTTCCCTTATCTTCATGACAAATAATTTATGACATTATATGTTGGGTTAGACCACCAATGTAATTATTTAGTCTGATATGCTTCACTACTTACTTGGCAAGACACACCTAACAGGTAAGACCACGAGGTGGATCATGATTCTCCAAGAGTTTGATCTCTAAACCATTGACCAAAAGTACACCAAGGGATTAGAGATAGATGAAAAAATTGATAAGTTAAGATTACCTAACCCTAATGGGGAATTGGTTAATGACTCCTTTCCTAGTGAGATGGTCTACTCAATAGACTAAATGGAAGTTTTGATTGTGATTGGTATCGGGACATAATATGTTACCCCAAGACCCAATCTTACTCTGACAACACTCTTTTGTAGGATCTATATCAAATATAAAATCTTTCCACTTTCTATGTAATTATGGGTGGAGTCTTGTTTAAGATAGATCTTGATGATGTCTTGATGTAATGTCTCACCCTAAAATACACCTCTTTAAATCTAGAGGAGTTTCATTGGAGTACTTGTGGTATCCAACCAAGAGGGTAGGCCACTTCCCAATGTATTATTAGGATGGAATAATATTGGCCCATTAATGTTAAGGATTTTATCTAATATTCCAAGGCATGCAAGCTTTATCAATTGATTGGGGATGTTATTAATATTCCTGATAACATTTTGCACTTTGTTTTGACCCCTTCATTGTTCTTATTTTTGGATATTGATTTTGTCAATGAATGAATTTTTACTTCATCTGATGGACATTGTTGGTTCATCACAACCACTAACTACTTCACAAAGTGGGTTGAGGCCATGCCCCTTAGTGTAATGAGCAAAAATAATGTCACCAAGTTTTTCCTAGACTAGCTAATTTATAGGTTCAAGGTTCCCACTTTGATCACGGTTGTTAATGACCTGGCTTCCAAATCCTTGATATTCATGAATTAGCAAAATATTTCAATTTCAAGCTCCATTTATCCTTTGCCTATTACCTATAAGGTAATGGTAAAGAAAAATATTCTAACAAGATGCTGAAGAAGATTATCCTTAAAAATGTTACTAAGTCCATGTATGACTAACATCTCATGCTCTATCTTACCCTTTGGGCCTATTAGATTAATTTTTGTATGGTCACGGGGGTGACCCCTATGCACTCATATATGGGTTTGAGGTTTTTATCCTTTTGGAGGTCTTAATCCCATCGATATGGTTTAAGAGATTTGGGTCAATTCCTGATGAGGAGGTACATGTCACTCACTTTATAAAGCTTGAGTATTTGGATGAGTGTTGTATCGATGTCCTTAAACACAATTATACTTATAAGTGTCATTGACATTGCCAATTTGAGAAAATGGTGTTGCCTTGTCCCTTCCAAGTAGGTGATATAGTACTCATTTTTTATAAGGAGTACCAAAAGAAGGGCAAGGTAGCTCATAAGTGGTTTTGTCCCTTTGGGATTACTAACTTGTTGGATAATGGTCCTTATTATTTCTCTACTCTTGAGGGTGAATCCATATGACACCCAATCAATGGGTTCAAACTTAAGATGTTCCATGTCCAAGGTCTATCTGGCCATCCTAGGAAACCCACCTATGGTGTATAGTGGATATTTCCCATCCTCTTGAAACACTAACCTGCATGCCACATGTATATATGTGTGCATGTTAGTTATTTATTAGTAGGTTATACTATTAATCACATATATCTAGTAGTATACATAGGATGAAACATAAAATCACACACCAAATCCATATACACATGATAAAAATGAGAAATAAATATATATATCATTAAAATATATAAGTTTTCTCTAGGAACATCACATGGTTTCATTTGATCCTAGGATCACATTCCCTAAAACTACCACACACATGGATAGATACATAGTATCCAAAGTCAACTTATGACTTGGATCTCTATCTAGTGGGGCCTCGATCTCAGTGGAGATATAGATATCTGACACTTAAATATCTGAGTTATGACTCCTACATCTATGATGCTTAACTACCCTATCTAGTATGTCTCCTATAGGCATTGGTCCTCTAACCATGTCCTCTCTCAATTATGTTAGCTCTGATCTTAGTTAGGTTACCTTAGCCTCAGTGATTGTGATTGTTTCCTTGACATGTACTATCACCATATTTTGCAACATCATTGTCACCTCATGCTGTGCTGCTATGGCCTCATGCCTTTCACTCTTAGCCTCTATTCTTAAGATCCACTACCACACTCTCCCTAGTTCTATAGTATCTCATGTACCTACTCTCCAGTAGTGTGTATGTGGGACTATACAGGGTGATATGTGTGGTGTGCATTCCCCTCTTGGAACTATCATGACCTCTATAAAGAGCTTGTACAATAGCTAATCCATCTCAGGACTTGTCCAACTTGGATGGTTTCCTACACACACACAAAATGAAATATGTTAACATACTAACTCATGTGATAAGATAAAAGTAAATATAAATTCATGATTCAAATTATAATTTATATCTAGTGGTAGTCCTAATTGCCATAAGACTCATGTTTGTTATGCTCCTCTGTGTGGTAGTGATCCTAAGTGTGGTAGGCTCTCTCCACCCTAGGATTTTCCTATGTGGGATGGGCCCACTCTTGATCATGGTCCACATCCCTAAGTTGAACCTACTACTCCTATTTCCCTAGCCTCTCTTATGACCACCAATAGTGATAGTTCCTAATATATTTTGGAAAACTTTTACCCAAGGTCAAATCTACAAACCATTACAATAACCATGAAATATTTAGTGTTGCACACAAATAATAAACTATCTATTATCCTTAAATAGATTTTACAATGCTAAAATCATTATCCATTTTTTATCTTTAGGTATAAATTCACATTTTTATGAGGAATGTAGACAAATACCAACATCATAATTCATGTGGGACTAACTTTTCCAATGTACACAAAAGGCACTTGAGCAAGCTAACAACCAATGTGTAGGAAATCCTATGAAAGGAAAAAGTCTACACTAATACCCTCCCTTAAGCATAACTTATGTGGGTAGAGGAAATGAGTCCCAGTCATAAGGCTTGATGAGGTACCCATACAAAAAAAATATGTAGTGTGAATCTAAGTGTCCCTATAGATGCCAATCCATCTTTCTAGAATACATGGATGTTGATTCACTATAACTGCCAAGTCAAAATAGGAATGGTGTTGAATATAAAGATCACTGAATATGAACACTACACACTAAAATACTAGGTAGAATGATAAAATTGAAGAAGCATTGCTTGAACACTCTACATCAATGTTCAAATTTGAGAACATGGTAATTAAATTCTATAAATAAATTGGCTAAAAATGGTGAAAAGTGATCACAAATACTGGTGGAGATACCACACTGGTGTCACTACATAAAAGGTCACCAAGAATGCCACTAAGACATAAAAATCCTCATATGGGTTCTATAAAAAAAAGTGCCTGAATAATATACTCATGTACAAAGGAGGAATCTATAAAACACTCAAAAAAAGGTGCAAAATGTACAAGTGCACAAAAACATAAAACTTTTAAACAAGGAGTTAAAAACAATAAAGGAGAAAAAAGTATAAGGAATGTACAATCAAAGACTATATTGGATGGGTTAAAAAACATCATTGAATTAGGTTCAAGGGATGATTAATACCTAAATATTTTTTCAACTATCTATGTAAGGTGCAAGGGATGCTCAATACCCAAAAAAGTAGTCAAAAGTATAAAAGAAAATTGTCTAGTGCAAGGGATACTCAATACCCAAAGAATAAATATCTATACACATACCCCATAATGTTGAGTGGGTCAAAAAATTTGTATGAATTGGCTACGTTCACTACTCAAACACTAAAACGATGATACTATATGCACTAAAATAGGTCTATAACAAGTTAAAGGAGACTGTCAAACTATCAAAGAAGACAAGATGACATTGAGATTCACCAGAACAGCTACACTTCAATCTAAAGGAGATTGTCATCTACTAAAAAGGAATGTCAAATATACATATCAAATCGATCAATAAGATGTCCCTAATGGTGATGGGAGAAACTAGAAGCTGAAATAGTAAAGGGTGCACAAACTAAGTTACACACACATGAAGGTAAAATAGGATGTAAAAGCAAACCCCCCATAACACTTTATAATTTAGTGCGAGTACAATATATCCAAAAAAAACCAAATAAAAATAAGGAAGACATTGTATACACTATAATAAATCCAAATAAGGATACTATCGACCTATCAAAGAAGTCATCATAAATCATGAGAGTTTCTCTAAAAATAAGAGAGTAGTGTGTAGATAAGGAAGCTAAACAATGGAGGATCCATACTGGTAAAATCCTCAAAAATAATGATGGTACTTATACAAGTGATATAAAATCCATACCAAATGAATAATAATGATGGATGAAGATGCCTGCATAGGAGAGGGTGAAAAAATATACAATAGTAAAATATGATGTAACATTTGAATCTGTGCCATGTTGATTATGTATAATAATTATAATCTTAGGTTTCTCAAGCCTGAGTGGAGGTGCAAGTGTATTCATAGAAAAAGGTAAGATGATAATAAAGGGGCATTGAATGAAACATGAAATAAACTATAAGTGTGCCAAAATAAATAATGCATAAATAACAAATGCACATAAAATCACTGTAGGGTATAGTCTTTAAGAGTTTTAAGAACAACTGTGGAGTTTAGAATAGAACATGTCATTAATTAATTGAAGAGTGCATAAATTGGTGCAAAGACACATGATGAATGTAAAACACACCCAAGATAATTATGTACCAAAAAAATGACAACCTGTAAGACATCAAGGTCCACAAAAAAGGCATCCACAAGTACAATGTGGGCCCATAAGAGGTAAAAATGGAAAACAAGCATATGAAAAGGGGATGTCAAGATTAGATGATAATGATTTCATGATAGAGTGAAATTTAAGTGAAAGTAATTAAGGATATTTTTTTTTCTTGTGAGGTTTTTTTTTCCTCTGGCTAAACTGACCCTCACCCTCTAGTCTTTAACAAATGAGATCAGAAAAAGTGAATAACCAAACAGTTACAATATTGCTTTTGATAAAAAATAATTAAAAAATATTCTCTGTTTATAATGATAGCCCCACCATTATAAAATGTCCCTCATTTTTAATAAATTTACCCCCTTAATATAAAAGCATCACTTGCAAGAAGTGAATTAACACAAATTTACATTTTACAAGGCAAAAAATGAATTCTTTATCTTCAACAAAGATAATTTTTTGCCTTAAAATCTCAAAAAGTGTTTTTTTTGGTAAAATGTGGGTAGTGGTATTTGATCCCAAGACCTCCCACATGATAATTGTTGGGTGAATATTTTGTCGTCAACTAACTGATGACAAAATGGGGATATCAGCCACATCATAAGGGAGATTTACACCACGAGGAGTGTGGCTTTACCAGATCTAGACGAGGTAAATCTCTCCTCTCATCAAGGGGAGGTTCCCTATCAATATTTACATGCCAGATATATAATTAAGTAGAAAATAACACATGGGGGTGGTATAACAGCATCTACTTCTCTTTTTTCAGAAATAATGTATGAAGGACAAAAGAGGAAAAATCCTTGGTCTAAAGCTAACAACACTCCTCTTCTTTCAGGAATGGTGTCAAACGAAGAGCAAGAGATCACCTGAAGTAACAAAGTCCATAAGAATGCTCACGTAAGCACAAAGTCTTCCGTAGCTTCTCCACAGATCTGAAACAAGTACAACCATAGAGTAAAGTGAAACACAAAGTCTTCACCTAAAACTACAAAAGATAAAATAATCTCAAAGGTAAAAGTAGCACAAAGTCTATTTTCTACCCTTAAGAAGTGCCCTCAGATAATAATAACACACCCACTTACTTATTAAATCAGATAAACAAGATGTTACCAGGAAAAAGACATAAGAACTATTTCCTAAATAACATAGACAATCTCAACACAAAGTTTGAAATAACTTGCTTCTCATTCATTCAACAAAATATGATTTACAAATTTGAGCACAAAGTCTCAAAAGTTGCTTCAATTTCAGCAGAGTGTTTGCTATTAAATTTTCCAAGATCAATTACAAATGAGGTCCTCACTATATATAGGGAGAAAAATCCTCAAAAATAGAAAATAATAAAATATAAAATATCTTGGTCAAAGATGACTCATCTTTGACTTTTAGATATTTTTCCAAAAAGTTTACACGTAATTACATATTACAAAATTGCATGCATTCTGCACAAAACAGAAATGCATAAGGATAGAAGAAGAGAGAAAGGGGAGAGAGAGTGTCAATTCTTGCTGCCAGACTTCTTCAGATGAGCATCGTACATGGCGATCGATGCCTGAATTCCTATGTTGTCTGGTGCACTGCATTTTTGAAGATGACTCTCGCTCTGATCAGTGCGCCTTTCAATGCTGTGATAGCTTTAGAGTGGCTAGTTAACCTAGATTTTAGATCTTCCAAAGTTAACTGAGCATC
This sequence comes from Torreya grandis, assembly GCA_037957365.1. NCBI lineage: Eukaryota > Viridiplantae > Streptophyta > Pinopsida > Cupressales > Taxaceae > Torreya > Torreya grandis. The sequence goes on from JARHVA010001027.1 coordinate 1,231,742, forward strand.
CAGAATGCTGTCCACCAAAGTCATTGAGAAAGATGCTTCTTCAAAATCTTTTCGGATCATCCCTTTGAAATTCTGGATCATTTCTTTTGGATTTTGAAGATCAGTGACTCCTTGATCTCAACATAGGAGTCCTTACTGGAGATGGCACCAACAGACATCAGAGTGCTCTTCTTGGGATCTTTCATTTCTTTCCATTTGCCGAGATCTTTCTCCAAACTCTCAATCTTTATTTTTAGTCTTCTCCTTGGTCTTGGACTGCTTCAGGGAAACTTCAGTGACCTGGAAGAACTTCTGCTGAAAAGACGCTGATGAAGAAGGACCCTTCACAGAAACTGCAGCAGGAACCATGATTATGCAATCAGAGGAAGAAAGTAGTGATCTGGGAGAACTGCACGTTCATTGGTCACGATCAGGGAGATGTGTTTGAAAGGGATGAGACGTGAGCAGGTCAAAAAGAGGAAGAAAAAGGGGAGCGAGTGCAGAAAATGAAAAGAATGAAGATTTATCTAGAGCTGGAGAAATGTGAGTTCCAGATGCAAGGGCGGCAAAAATTGCCTCTCCTGCATGGGCGGGAGAATGGAGATGGCGAAACTACCAACGTCAACAAAATTGCTGACCACGACAGATGAAATCTGTCGACGTCGGTAGACCTGTCGACCGCGACAGAAATCGGCCGACGATGGCGGAAATGGCAGTCGGCGGCAAACTTACCGCCTACTGTACGGGCGGCGAAAAGGGGACGTAGAACACGGGTAAGGGTGGCAAAATTTGCCGCCCTTGCAGGAAAAAGTGTAGGGGCAGCAAATTTTACCGCCTTTGCACAAAAAATGAAGAAAAATGTAGAGGCGGCAAAATTTGTCACCCTTGCACAAGGGAAATGGAAGAAAAGACCAACTCTGGAAGGAGTCCAGGGGAGGGAAAAATTGGCCGAAATGAGATGGTAACCACTTCTCATTTTGAGGCCAAGATGAAAGTGAATTTGAAAACCATTTCGAAGAACGAACAGAGGGAGACGAAAAGATGAAATGGATAAGTTTCGAGGAGAGTTCCAAAAATAAGCACAGCTGATTTTGGAAACAACAGCTGCCTCCTGATGGAGAACTGCCTTCTATTATAAAAAGTAATTGAAGGGAGTAGAATCCAGAATCTCTAGTGCCTTAGAAGCGTGCCATTGGGCCATAGAGTCAAACTACTCAAAAAGAAAGTCCCCAAAAATGAAAACAAAATGAATAAAACAAAGCTAAAGACTATACAAATATACAGGTGAATTTATTTGGCACTTCAAGAAATGAAGCACCTCAGATGCTGCCCCTTTAGAGGCAGTGGCGAGGACGCTCTATCTTGATAAACTAGTAAGAGGCTATTTTCCCCCCAGAATTAACGATGTGTAAATGGAAACTTCCACTAGAAAACCAACTTCCTGTGCCATCCCTTTAGTTTTCTCCTCTTGCCCCACAGCAAGATTTGTCTTTTGACCCGAAAACCATGAATTTTTGTTTTATTAGTGAAGAGTTCTTTTCCCTGCTCATGATGCGCAACAGTATGGTCAAATACCATAATTGGTTGCTCTTCTGGTTCTATCCAGCACCTGATTTGATTGTCCTCATTTGACATTTGCCACTGATTGGCACTATCAGGTCCACTTGTCATTATTTCAGTTGAACCAATTTTCTAGTTGGCATTCTCAAGGGCTTTAACAGGTTCTTCATGAACGTCTTCTGTGGTCAGAAGATAATTACCCCTGCTAGAGGACTCAAACAGAATCTGAGCCATAGGAGATGACGTTTGGGTGACCACATACTTTGCCTCTTTCTCAGGTAGCAACCTTTGCATCACGCCTTTCATAGGAATCTTTGCCTGGGATAAGTCCATGCTCAATTCTCCTCCGACATCTCTACAAAAGTTTCATCCAAGTAGAATGCCATATGAGGTCGGGACGTCAGCTACCAACACTGTCATCTTAATCCTATTGTCAGGGAACGCTGCAAATGCAAATTGGGCATCTTTGATTTGCCCCAATAGTGGTACTTGTTTGTTTTCCATGGAGAAACATCTCCCAAAAGTTTTAGTCAATGTGAGACCAAGAGATTCTGCCACTCTAGCAGGCATAACATTGTCAGATGCACCAGAATTGATGATGCAATTGCTTAGCTTGCGACCGTTTATTAATAGCGAAACATAGAAAGGTTCTATTTTCTCTATTTTCTCAAGAGCAACTGGAGGAGTCATGAAAAGATTGTTCTGAGTGGATATATCTTTTGGGGGATCATGAGTTACCCTCAAAATTTCTTGTCCTATAGGGACGGTTGTACCTTTCACACATTTCGCCAATCTGTCCAACTGTTCAGGATGGGCTTGTAAAAATTCAAGTTTAGACATGTGAATTTTAGTCTTTTTGACATGCTCAATTATATCAAATGGCGGTATTAGACTAGGCACATAGGATGGGAGTTCACTCTTTTGGTTTTTGGGATGGGAAGGGCTAATTTACGAAGTTGAAGTAAAGGGGACAGAGGTGCTTGGGGTACGTACCTTTTCAATAGTCAACAGGTCCTTTAGTTGGAAGGGCAGAGTGGTTCCCCGCTTGACAATTGAAACTACTGGCTGAGGTTGCTCCTCTATCTTCTCTTTATCAGCTTGTCGAGCTGACTGTTTCTGGGACTGGGTGAATACGGCATATGATCCTTCAGTTGCATTACCCTCACTTTTGGGTTCATCTTGATAATTTAGGTAGCCAATGATGGAGTCACCAGCTAATTCTTCTTCTTGCTCTCCAAAGAGATCAGCATCATATTGTTGGTCCAACTCAGGTTGGAAAGGGGGAGCATGTTCTGTTTCCAGATATCCAACTGCTGAGTTGGTTGGAGGGGCTTCAAGAGTGAGGTTCCTCTGTGGGGGAGGAAGATGATTTGACTGCCCTTGATTTCTAGCAACATTGCCTTCGTACGCTTGATTCTGAAATGTCCTTCTTGGCATATCCTGATTAGGAGAAGTAGACATAACTTGGGCCATCTATCTTCTGAGAGCTAGCATTTCATTTGCTAACTTTTGTACCATAGGATCTGTAGTAGCTGTAGAAGGGCTTTCAGCAGATGAAGGGAATTTATTTTTACTTGGGTCTTTTCTGATCTTACCTGTCAGGATAAGATCATCTTCAATCTCAGTAGCCAAATTTTGAGCCAATACTAGATCCATAGGGCCAGCTCGCCTTAATAGGAAACTTACTTCAGGAAGCTGCGAGTTGATGAAAAAGCACTTGAGATTTTTTGGTGTGGGCTGTGCCACGGTTGGAATTCGATTCCTCAATTTGTTGAATTTGGCTATGAAATCCCTCATGGGTTCTTGGGATTCTTTTTTCATCTGTGTTAGCTGAGCTAACAAAGCATGTGCATCTTCAGCGGGTTTAAATCTAGCTTCAAATATGGACTTTAGTGTATTCCAATCAGTCACTGACCCGACCTGCAAGTGATAGAACCAATCCGCAGCAGCTCCTTGAAAAGTTTCCATAAAGAGTCTTACTACCACATCTTCAAATTCGACCCCAATTATGCCACATGCTATAGAGAAGGCGGCAACATGTTCGTCAGGATGAACCTTCCCATCACCAAAAAACTTAGGAAAATTTTTCCTAGAACTACGAGGTAGTTCATGCAGAGGTGGGGTCAAGTTAAAAGGGCCAAAGGAATTACCCCATGGGCCTTGAGCCATTATGATAAGAGGATTAAAAGGTGGGATAACAAACCTTGGTGGAGTGTTTATAGGTAGGCAGCGATTGATAGCAGAAAAATGAGTTCTACCTTGTGTTGGTGACCTGACAAGGCTAGAAGGAAAACTCCTAGACCATCGAAGAGAAGCTGATGGAAGAAATAGATCAAAATTACTCTATTGCACCAACTCAAACATAGGGTCAACAACACCTTTAGATCTCTGACTTCTGGTGTAGCGTGGAGTTGCCAGGTTTTCAAAACAAAAATGGGACCAAAACTACTTCAAGTTGAAGCTTGAGGCTTCAAAATGTGCATTCTTCCTAGTAGCTCTAGTTTTACAGACCAGATAATATAACGCAGGTAGCTGGTAAGGCTATAATGATAATGGGTAAGACATGAAACGGATTCGCCAGATTATGTAATGGATAAGGGTAGGGACTGCTTCAATTTGAAACTTGAGGTTTCAGACTGCACATTCGATTCCCCAGCAGAGTCACCAAAAACTGTTGGGTGAATATTTTGTCGTCAACTAACTGATGACAAAATGGGGATATCAACCATAGCATAAGGGAGATTTACACCACGAGGAGTGTGGCTTTACCAGATCTAGATGAGGTAAATCTCTCCTCTCATCAAGGGGAGGTTCCCTATCAATATTTACGTGCTGGATATATAATTAAGCAGAAAATAACACATGGGGGTGGTATAACAGCATCTACTTCTCTTTTTTCAGAAGTAATGTATGAAGGACACAAGAGGAAAAATCCTTGGTCTAAAGCTAACAACACTCCTCTTCTTTCAAGAATGGTGTCAAACGAAGAGCAAGAGATCACTTGAAGTAACAAAGTCCATAAGAACGCTCATGCAAGCGTAAAGTCTTCTGTAGCTTCTCCACAGATCTGGAACAAGTACAACCATAGAGGAAAGTGAAGCACAAAGTCTTCACCTGAAACTACAAAAGATAAAAGAATCTCAAAGGTAAAAGTAGCACAAAGTCTATTTTCTACCCTCAAGAAGTGCCCTCAGATAATAATAACACACCCACTTGCTTATTAAATCAGATAAACAAGATGTTACCAAGAAAAAGACATAAGAACTATTTCCTAAATAACACAAACAATCTCAACACAAAGTTTGAAATAACCTGCTTCTCATTCATTCAACAGAATATGATTTACAAATTTGAGCACAAAGTCTCAAAAGTTGCTTCAATTTCAGCAGAGTGTTTGCTATTAAATTTTCCAAGATCAATTACAAATGAGGTCCTCACTATATATAGGGAGAAAAATCCTCAAAAATAGAAAATCATAAAATATAAAATATCTTGGTCAAAGATGACTCATCTTTGACTTTTAGATATTTTTCCAAAAAATTTACACGTAATTACATATTACAAAATTGCATGCATTCTGTACAAAATAGAAATACATAAGGATAGAAGAAGAGAGAAGGGGGAGAGAGAGTGTCAATTCTTGCTGCCGGACTTCTTCAGATGAGCATCGTACATGGCGATCGATGCATGAATTCCTATGCTATCTGGTGCAACTACATTTTTGAAGATGACTCTCGCTCTGATCAGTGCGCCTTTCAATGCTGTGATGGCTTTAGAGTGGCCAGTTAACCTGGATTTTAGATCTTCCAAAGTTAACTGAGCATCCAGAATGCTATCCACTGAAGTCATTGAGAAAGATGCTTTTTCAAAATCTTTCCAGATCATCCCTTTGAAATTTTGGATCATTTCTTCTAGATTTTGAAGATCAGTGACTCCTTGATCTCAACATAGGAGTCCTTATTGGAGATGGCACCAACAGACATCAGAGTGCTCTTCTTGGGATCTTTCATTTCTTTCCATTTGCCGAGATCTTTCTCTAAACTCTCAATATTTATTTTTAGTCTTCTCCTTGGTCTTGGACTACTTCAGGGAAACTTCAGTGACCTGGAAGAACTTCTTCTGAAAAGACGCTGATGAAGAGGGATCCTTCATAGAAACTACAGTAGGAACCATGATTATGCAATAAGAGGAAGAAATTAGTGATCTGGAAGAACTGTACGTTCACTGGTCACGATCAAGGAGATGCATTTGAAAGGGATGAGACATGAGTAGGTCAAAAAGAGAAAGAAAAAGGGGAGCGAGCGCGGAAAATGAAAAGAATGAAGATTTCTCTAGAGCTAGAGAAATGCGAGTTCCAGATGCAAGGGTGGTAAAAATTGCCGCTCCTGCATGGGTAGGAGAACGGAGACGGTGAAACTACCGACGTCGGCAAAATTGCCGACCACGGCAGATGAAATCCGCCGACGTCGATAGACTTGTCGACCATGGCAAAAATCAGCAGACGATGGCAGAAACGACAGTCGACGGCAAACTTACTGCCTACTGTATGGGCGGCAAAAAGGGGATGCAGAACACGGGTAAGGGCGACAAAATTTGCTGCCCTTGCAGGCAAAAGTGCAGGGGCAGCAAATTTTTCCGCACTTGCACAAAAAATGAAGAAAAATGTAGAGGCGGCAAAATTTGCCGCCCTTGCACAAGGGAAATGGAAGAAAAGACCAACTCCGAAAGGAGTCCAGGGGAGGAAAAAATTGGCCAGAACGAGATGGTAACCACTTCTCGTTCTGAGGCCAAGATGAGAGTGAATTTGAAAACCATTTCGAAGAACGAACAGAGGGAGATGAAAAGATGAAACAGATAAGTTTCGAGGAGAGTTCCAAAAATAAGCATAGCTGATTTTGGAAACAACAATAATGATCTATCAAAAAATGATTTACCACTTCACCTATTGTGTAGTTTGATAAATTAATTTCAAAATTTTATTTTAGACCACTGTTAAAGTAAAGAAAAGACAAACATCCCATAATTACTCACATGTGTGAGGGAGGGTGCATGTATTTGGTCAAAACATTCAAAAAAATGTTTCTAGTAATTTATTTTGTAGAAACTAGGCACAAATTGTCAAAATGGGTGAAAGCCAACTTCAAGAAGACTCCTCCAAAGGAAAAATGTAGTTAAAAATACTAGTTCAGAAGTTGTATGACCAGATCTAAGGATATACAGCTTATAAAAACTCTAATTTTCAATTGTATTTGTGGTTGAGTTTAAATGAATCACTTTGTATGGCCCTAAAAGGTGAAACCTACTCTAGTTTGAGTCTTTATAAGAGTCATAAAACTACTTAACTTGGCTCTGATATGGCATCTCAAAAGGTTGTACAACCTATTTCATAATGGTATGTCATACTTCAAATTGAAAGTAGACTAAAAAAACTAATATCCCCAAGAATCATATTTTTTTAAAAAGTTTGTATGAACTCAAACCAATAGAAAACTGTATATGTATGTTGATGATGAAGACAAACTAAAACATATACATTCAAGTAACCAAAAGAGTTTTATGGGCTGCTCCAAAATGGTAGAAACTGGTCTAATATGGAAATAAGTATTGTTAACAAACCTTATCAATTTTCATATTTTCAAAATCAACTTTGTACGGCTTATGGTGAGAGAAATTTGTATAGGGGGCAAGTAGACACCGTTATACCAACTAACAAGTTTTATAATAGAATGACTATAGTTTTGGGCAGTTCTTTCAAAATATAGAGGACAACTGACTCATGTTACTATAACCATATGTTTTCAAATTCTTGTTTTCAACATGTACGGCTTGAAACCTTCAAAAAGTGTACAAAAATTGATAAAAACATCTTCCAAAAAACACTTAAAATAAGAGTTTTAACAAAATAAGCATAGACAAAATAGAGTCCATTAAATGAATGGTATAACCTAGGATCCATATGTCTTGGTCAATGGAAAAAAATATAGATCAAAATATATACAAAACACCACCCAAAAAAATGAATAGTATGGCCTGTATATCTCACTCAAAACCAAAAATAAGGTTTTGAGAAACAATACAAAAAACCAACACAATAGGGTGGTTTAATATGAAGATAAGATTAGAAAACCTAGATATAGAAATAAATTCAAATCCAATGGATTAAATCATTACTGATGCAATATCAAATGCAAAAGCTTGGAGATGCCAGAAAATAACTAGATCTTTAAGTTTAGCATTGCACAAAATATGGGTAAGAACCGTAGAGATAGAGGAGGGAGAAATTAGACATGTTTAACAATGGATATTAGAGACTAGTTTGATATCATGATAGAGTTTGAAAAACTCTTACCTAGGGTAAAATATGCAAACCATTAACACAACCATGAAATATTCAACATTGCACAAAAAGAATAAACTATCTATTATCCACAAATAGATTATATAATGCTGAAATTATTCTCCATGTTTTAGCCTTAGGTGAAAAAGCACATTTATAAGAGGAAGGTATACAAATCCCAACATCCTCATATATGTTGAAATAACTTCCCCAATGTACAAAAAAGGAAACTAAGTAAGCTAACAACTAATGTGTTGGAAAAACCATGAAAGGAAAAAGCCTACACTAATAGTCTCTCTCCCACTACTGACTGGGCTTGGTCCCCTCTTTGTACTAGGGCATATGGTCATAGATGAATGTTGACCCATTTTAGGCATAAGAACTTGACGTCATAAGGAGATTTTATACCCTAACATCCTTTTTCCATGTTGCTAACCTCTAAGACATCCCCTATATATTTTAGCATTGATCAAGCCCTCTGCCTATGAATTATGATTGCCATGAGGCATCCTATGGTAGTGATAGATATGATTGAGACCCAAAATGGGTCCTCGATCAAATAAGTGGTAATCTCTCATAAGCCCACACTAATAGTAACATATTATAGGTCATCCCTCTTAATCCTGATCAATGGATCTAATATAGTTGTTGGTACAATCCACTAAAGATATACTAACCCTAGGCATACCTCCATCCTCCCTACATGTCCTAGAATATGCTAGTTGTTGGGCCCCCTTTTTCCAAATTTTGGACTCATTCCAACTGAGTAGACATCTTGGCATGAGGCAATCATGTGGAATAATTACTAGTTTGGTATCTTTTATACCAATTAGAGGAATCAATGCTCATCTTGTGCTAGTTTGTAGGTGGTTAACTGGTGACCAAATTTTATGGGGTATCTTCATGAGTATCTACATGTGACAATCAAAGTAAAAAGGGCACAAAATGATGTAGCTAATGGAATGATCAACCAATGCTCCAATTTAAAAACTAGCATGTACAACTCCACCTTGGTAGAAGGTACTCTTATAAGTTATAAAAGTAAGCTCGAACCAATATGCAATGATGCGACTTAGAGATAGCAAAGCTCTAAAAAATTATTTACAGACACATTGAAACAACTACCATTAAAACTTAGGACTAGTATGGATGCCCTTAAGGCTCCACATTATAGTGTCAAAGCTCATCTGTGAGCCTCTGGGACTTTAGTAGCTTTAGGCAAGCATTTATTCTATCTCATTTTTTATTTACTTTATTTATTTGAACTCTATTTAAGGAAGAATGGCATTGCATCCACTAGAGTTTGATTTGGTTATATCTCTATTTAATTCCCTTAGCTTTGATACTTAAATACGTAATGAATGTGATGACTAAAGTGTTATAAACTCAATTTGAATGTTAGAGATATTGGTTGCAAGCTTTTGGTTTATGACATTCAAAGCATATCTATAATTATGATGACATAAACATATTATGTGGAAATAATTTAAGTGTGTGAAAGATCCCATGCCAAGCCATGATACATGTGCTTAAATTACTAACCTAACATGATCCCTTGATCTAAGATATTTCATTGAACCCTCCAAGCTTCTAAAGGATGCTAAGCATGATAAAACATAGGTTTGTACCCATATGATTGGAAGTTGTTTCCTAAATAGGCTTTGCACCTATAGACACTCATCCTAGCCTAGAAATGACTTAGACTAATGAAATTGCAAATTCTATTGTTACAATTAACCAAGCCCCTTGAAGATTGAGTTACACCATGGCATGACTAGCCTAATGTGGGCCCCAATTTTTTCTCTACTACACTTTGGGTGAGTGCATAAGGCTTGTACCATATGTGAATTGATGCCAGTGCAGTCAAGTGATAAATGTTGAGTGCCACAGGTTTATTCCATCATTTCACATAGTTGTAACAAGTCTAAAATTGACTTGGATAGATAATTATACAAAAAACCCTTTTATACAACTTTTTAGTTCCATTTTAAGGATCCATGTTGAATTTTATTGCTGCAATGGTCTAAAATAATAATGCTCCAACTCTCCCTCAAGAATATTGAGTGCTGGATGGAATAAGTGGAAGATAGCTTTACACTAAAGCATCCATCCTATAAAGAATAAAAGCGAAGTGGGTCTAGAATAACCTATATGATGCTCTGTATGAGGTCTTCTTTTATGAACTAATTGAGCATGTGTAGCGATGATTGGCTACGTATGTGACCCATAGAATATGAAGCTACAGATAATGCCTTGAGTGGATGAAGGAGCAATTAGAAAATCTTGAGAACCTTGATGCCACTTGGATCAAAAATATATACAAATGGTGGCAAGGAGCGCTGAATAGCTACATGTTTGAGTTCTTAGTATCGACATACTCCTACCCTAAAGAAGTAGAGTATCAATTCTTACATGAGCCTAGAGGTAAGATTATGAAATAACTTGGCACCAAGCTTAAGAAATTGATGGTGGATTATGGCTTTGAAATCATAATAATGGAAGGCTAAAATCCTTTCATGTATGAAAAACACAATGGGGAAGAAGGGGATGTGTATGTGAAGTGTAATAGAAAGGGATGAGTATATTGACACCTGAGAGCTTAGGTGATAGACTTATAACAAGAGAAAACATAGGATGATGGAATATCTAGAACCTAGAAGTACCGAGAGAACTCATAATGAGTGAGAAGGGCATGTAGAAGGATATCTTAAATTGTAGTAGTGTGAGGAGAGGAATAATGAATCCATAGATCATGCTCAATTATTGACGGGTGAAGAATGCACTAGGTCCCTATAGAATTTGACCATTGAAGATGTATTGAAAGCACCTACCCCCTTTAAACATGTGGCTCATGCATTAGATCCCCCTCAGGAAGAAAGAAAAGTGATAACTGACCCTATTATCAATATTGACTTTGATCAGTTTGTAGACTTAGATTATAATTTTATGATTAAAAAAGTTGTTCCTTACAAGGAGCTAAGTGAGGATACCTTGAGACCTTTGGAAAATAACTTAATAACATAGAACATAAGTGAAAGTATTTTGGTTCAATAAATATTAGCTTCATAGACTAAGAAATAGCCCACAAGAAGTGACCTAGTGCCACAAGTTAGTAGTACATCACCTTCATCATCTTCCATGTCGATAGTCACGATAAGTCCAACACCTAACCCAATGGCTGGATGCTTTGGAGGGCCATCACAAAGGCAAGTACTAGGGGGAATAGGTGCCTTAGATGCTAGTTCCCTCATAAAAAATATATTATGAGATGGAAATTCACCTGTCAAAATATTATGATGTAGAAAATGCCATAGAGCATGTGCTAAAATGTGAAATTCAATAGCACGCTTGGGGTATAGCCTAGTTGGAGCACAAGGCAACCTATTTCATGATAAATTTGCTTTATCGTGTTCATAACTAGCAAAGGAAATTTGATCCTAATCAGCCTATGATTATTTATGAAATGTTGAAGGAAGCCTTTTTGAAGGAATTTGATATACCTAAGTTCAAACAATAGAGCATCGCCACACTCAAGGAAATTAAGCATGGAATATCATATAGTGTGCACTTGTATGATGCCAAGTTTAAAACTCTCCCTTAAAAGCTTCCCTAACATGTGTAATGTTTTGTTGAAGGATTACTAGTACCCTTCAGAAGAGCATTGTTTATGAAGACATTCATAGACACTCATGAAATGCTAGAAGCCACACTCTGGGCTGAGATAGTCAAGCGTGTCAAAAGAGGAATAAACCCTTTCATGGTGGAAAAAAATACATCCATAGCCTCCCAAATATAGAAATTGATTTATAGTTCATTGTAAGATGCTTGAAGCAGATTATGGTGTGTTGATTATGAGATGGAAGGCCATAACAAAAATTATTGCCTTTGAAGGAATGTGTGCAAGTTGATTTTAAATAATGAAGTTTGCCACAAAGGATATGATGTTCATAATTTTTCATTATTGAAACATGCCATTCAGGTTAACACAACCCTCTATTACAAGTTGTGCAATGCCTACACTCATGCCACAATTGACTGCTAAGTAATTGATGAGATGTGCAAAAACATGGAAAGAGATGTATGATAGGAAACTACAATAATCAAAGGATAGGAAAACCAAAGAAATTAGAGATATGGCCAAAAAAATGCCAGCTATGGGATGCAAAGAAGTACTACTACAATTTAAGATACCCTTCTACATGCCCTTCTCACTCATTATGAGTTCTCTCGATACTTCTAGGTTCTAGATATTCCATCATCCTATGTTTTCTCTTGTTATAAGTCTATCACCTAAGCTCTCAGGTGTCAATATACTCATCCCTTTCTATTACACTTCACATACACATCCCCTTCTTCCCCATTGTGCTTCTCATACATGAAAGGATTTTAGCCTTCCATTATTATGATTTCAAAGCCATAATCCACCATCAATTTCTTAAGCTTGGTGCCAAGTTATTTCATAATCTTACCTCTAGGCTCGTGTAAGAATTGATACTCTACTTCTTTAGGGTAGGAGTATGTCGATACTAAGAACTCAAACATGTAGCTATTCAACGCTCCTTGCCACCATTTGTCTATATCTTTGATCCAAGTGGCATCAAGGTTCTCAAGCTTTTCTAATTGCTCCTTCATCCACTCAAGGCATTATCTGTAGCTTCATAGTCTATGGGTCACATACGTAGCCAATCATCGGTACACATGCTCAATTAGTTCATAAAAGAAGACCTCATACAGAGCATCATATAGGTTATTCTAGACCCACTTCGCTTTTATTCTTTATAGGATGGATGCTTTAGTGTAAAGCTATCTTCCACTTATTCCAGCCAGCACTCAATATTCTCAAGGGAGAGTTGGAGCATTATTATTTTACACCATTGCAGCAATAAAATTCAACATGGATCCTTAAAATGGAACTAAAAAGTTGTATAAAAGGGTTTTTTGTATAATTATCTATCCAAGTCAATTTTAGACTTGTTACAACTATGTGAAATGATGGAATAAACCTGTGGCACTCAACATTTATCACTCGACTGCACTGGCATCAATTCACATATGGTACAAGCCTTATGCACTCACCCAAAGTGTAGTAGAGAAAAAATTGGGGCCCACATTAGGCTAGTCATGCCATGGTGTAACTCAATCTTCAAGGGGCTTGGTTATTTGTAACAATAGAATTTGTAATTTCATTAGTCTAAGTCATTTCCAGGCTAGGATGAGTGTCTATAGGTGCAAATCCTATTTAGGAAACAACTTCCAGTCATATGGGCAAACCTATGTTTTATCATGCTTAGCATCCTTTAGAAGCTTGGAGGGTTCAATGAAATATCTTAGATCAAGGGATCATGTTAGGTTAGTGATTTAAGCACATGTATCATGGATTGGCATGGGATCTTTCACACACTTATATTATTTCCACATAATATGTTTATGTCATCATAATTATAGATATGCTTTGAATGTCATGAACCAAAAGCTTGCAACCAATATCTCTAACATTCAAATTGAGTTTATAACACTTTAGTCATCACATTCATTACATATTTAAGTAGCAAAGCTAAGGGAATTAAACACAAATATAACCAAATCAAACTCTAGTGGATGCAATGCCATTCTTCCTTAAATAGAGTTCAAATAAATAAAGTACATGAAAAATGAGATAGAATAAATGCTTGCCTAAAGCTACTAAAGGCCCAAAGGCTCACAGATGAGCTTTGGCACTATAATGTGGAGCCTTAAGGGCATCCATACTAGTCCTAAGTTTTAGTGGTATTTGTTTCAATGTGTTTGAAAATAATTTTTTAGAGCTTTGCTATCTCTAAGTTGCATCATTGCATATTGGTTCGAGCTTACTTTTATAACTTATAAGAGTACCTTCTACTAAGGTGGAGCTGTACATGATAGTTTTTAAATTGGATAATGGTTGATCATTCCATTAGATACATCATTTTTTTCCCTTTGTACTTTGATTGTCACATGTAGATACTCATGAAGATACCCCATAAAATTTGGTCACCAGTTAACCACCTACAAACTAGCACAAGATGAGCATTGATTCCTATAATTGGTATAAAAGATACCAAACTAGTAATTATTCCACATGATTACCTCATGCCAAGATGTCTACTGAGTTGGCATGAGTCCAAAATTTGGCAAAAGGGGGCCTAACAACTGGCATAGTCTAGGACATGTAGGGAGGATGGAGGTATGCCTAGGGTTGGTATATCTTTAGTGGATTGTACCAACAACTATATTAGATCCATTGATCAGGATTAAGAGGGATGACCTATAATATGTTACTACTAGTGTGGGCTTATGAGAGATTACCACTTATCTGATCGAGGACCCATTTTGGGTCTCAATCATATCTATCATATATTTTTGGTCTCAATCATATAATTAGGTAGACTATAGTACTATGTGAATAATGCTGACATGAACTTCAAGAAGTGATATATGAATTTTTAAAATGGTAAGGAGAGGGTCGTGATCCACCTCTCAAATGACCAAGGACCCCCTTATGTAGAAAGTGTTGATCTTGAGGATGAGATCAACCATATCTACAACATCATGGTGCAAGGCACCAAGACTATCAAACCCAATGACCAAGGAGTGCTTTCTTGGGATGAATGATAGTTGGCCTTAGACACTACTGGCCTAGCTTAAAACTGTTGGGTTGGAAAATCTTATGAAACCACTAGTTGGAGGTGCCATGTAGTGATTAGCAAGGTGCCTAAATCTATGAAGACTCACTAGGTCTAGATTGATCACATTTTGCAAAGAGGGGTATCTTGTAATAGAAATAAAGGAAATATAGTGTTTCACCTAAGCAAAGGTAAAATTTTAGAACTCCCATAATAGGAGGAGAGCAATCCCATGGAAAAATATGTCCATAACCTAGGGTTCTGCATCTCAAAGGAAGTAGATAGGATGAGTGCATTGGTGTATACTTTGAGAAGTACTACCGCTCATTGGTGGGAAACATAGAGGTATAGATTTCTAACTTAGCAAGATGTAAAAGCAACCATCTACACTGGATTTATAAAAAATAACAAGGACCTAGACATTTTTCATACTCTGGTGATTCAGGTCCAATAATGCACATACACTTATATGAAGAAACATAGATTGACTATGGTGCAAATGCACCAACGAACCTGTGGGTGCATGCCTTCTACAGAACCTTGAAGATGTGGGCATGAACTTTGTATGTGGTCAAAAAAATTAGCTATGAGACAACTAGTTTGTATTTATAGAAGGAGAAGTTTGTGCACACCTCCTTTTCCTCACATAGCCTAGAATTTATTGAGCCATTGTAAATCATTCGAAGGGCAGTGTTTAAGTACACTTAAATATTAGAGGAAAACCTACAAGATATGTTCAATAAGAAAGGATTATTGCTCCCAAATTTATTCAAGGATTAGGCACTCAATATTGACTCAAGTGATGAAGATATAGATGTTTGGAAAGTGAAAAATTGGATGTCCTTGATAGGAAAAAGGAAGATCATGCACCAAGTGGACAATAGTGCCCCTAATGAGGAAGACCCTATATACACATAATATTTTAAAATTTTATTGATTATTGACACTTTGTATCTTACAAGAACCTATCAAGTCTCAATCTCTATGAGTGTTTGCCTTAAGGGGTGCATTGAGAAAGGGGTGGGTAGAGCATCGGTGCTTCATAATATTATTGTTCCTTTTTCCACTTACCATCCACACTCTAGCCTCATAAAACCATTGAACCCAAGCTTATTCTTATTAGTTCTACCTATTTATATCACTTGATATGTTTTATCCTTCATTTATTTCCTTAACACCCTTTTAACCTATCAGTTATGCTAGGTCGACCAAGTTGACCTAGCATAGTTTATGAACTTTTTCTTTCTTTTGGTTTGTTGGCCTCTCAACCGAACTAACACAAACTTAATGAGTTAGACCTAAAAACATGCTAGGTCAATTAGGTCAACCTATCATAACTAACATTCCCAAAATATTTTAGGGTAAGATACTACTATATATACAAGGTCATTACCACCATTTCATAAGAATGAAGAATTAAGAAAAGTAGTATGATTGAACATTTACCAATTGACCATTCTACTTGGTGAATAAAACTATAAGGTTTAATACTTTATTTGGAGCTCTGATCTCATCTTGTGGATAAGTCTTTTGGATGCTTGGATAGGTTATATATACTAGATCTGATTTATCTTAGTTATCCTTACATACCATGAAATTCTCTTGTGAAGCACCTTAGCCAAGGGGGAGATTGAGGCTTGATTGATTCATCTTCAAAGATAAGTATTCCTAACTTTATTCCTCCTTTATAAGAGTAGATATATAGTGCATTTGTATTCTTATCTTCCATGCATTTATGATTATATATACATTGATGTGAGTATATATCTTCTAATACATGTTTAGCTTAGTTTTTTATTTCTAACCCCCACTTTGTGCTGAAAGCTTTGGTGTGCACTAGATTAGATTTAATTTTCTTGTTATTAGATTAGCAAAATATTAAATCATAGGACTCTTTTAGGGTTGTTGTGTGATTGTGTTAGAGTATAGGATTTGGAACCCTATCTCAAATGGTGTTTTGTAACAAGTGATCCCATAATCAGGTCTAACAGATCCTCACATTTGTCATGCTCCTACTTAACAATGGTATGTCCCCTTATTAGAAGTGTAGGTGTGATCTATCCCATCCGATCAAGGATTGATTTATGGATATGATGCATTTCTAATTATATATATTCTAGTGAACCTGACATGAATCAAATGCTTACAATATTTATTTCACTTATTTTATTTTTATTTATCATTATTTTTATCATATCTTTGTTATGTTAGATCGACCTTGTCGACCCAATTATTTATCTCTATGTGCAGGTTTGTAGGAATGAGTAACTGGCTCAAGCAACTCAACCTAGTACAGGTTTCAAAACTTATAGATTTTTGTTCAAACAACTAGATCAACTTGCTCAACCCAGTATAACTTTTTTAGATTTTTAGACTTCTTGTTTAGCCTACTAGGTCAACCAAGTTGACCTAGTGCATTTTCAACACTTTTTCAATAGGTTCATGTATAGCTTGATCGACCAGCTTGACCTAATTTAAAGATTTTTTCTAGTTTTCTAAAAGGTATCAAATCAAAAAACTTATCCTTTTCATCTCTACACTATTTAGGTTAGTTTTTATTTATCTATATCTTTCCTTTTCTATATTTCCTTTCAAAATTTGCAATCTTTAAAACCACCTCTGCACAGTCAACTAGGTCGACCATGTGGACCTAGTTCTGTGTTCTGTGTTTTCTAAAATAACTAAGTTGGCCTGACCAACCTAGTTCACTTTTAGACTTTGTTTCCATAGTACAGGTTTGACCCTTTCAACGCTATTTTGTATGATTGTCCATATAGTTTCTCAACTATACCTTGTTTCAGAGTTGGAATTAACCATATATTTTAATCACATCTTTCTTTTCAGTTATTTGCATGCTTAGAATAGTTTACATAGTCTAATTATGGGATTCTAAATTAATCACTTAGTTTAACTAGTTATATTTTATGCACACATGAAAAAACCACATAAACATCAATAAGCATTTAAACATTTGACTACCCAAACCTACCTACTTGGATTTCATGACCAAGGGGGAAGCTGACTTGATGCTCTGGTCAAGGCTAAAATGTGGTTAATGGTATATTTTGGCTAAGAACCTATTACCCTTATTGAATCAATGTGTGAAGTGAGGGGGTAGGCTCCAATACCAAGCCTGTATCATTATCACTATAGTCCTTTTTATTCTAAACTTACTTGAAACCATCCATAGATTTCTATCTAGTACCTTGTTTATAGCCAATCTCCTTTTTACATTTAAAATCATTCCTAATAATCTAATCGATATTCTAAGTTGACCAAGTAGCTAGCTTTACTTTCAAGTTATTTGCTTTCTCTTTAATCAACTATGTGTGCAAAAACTTGCATTAGACAATGTTAGTGCAAGATTTTTCTTTGTGTGCATCAATTGAATTAGCTAATGTCAATTCAATTTATTGTTTGTTTCCCGTTAATACTAACTACTTTCTTACATTACTTGTAATTATCTTAATTCAATTCATAGCTTGTTATTAGCCTTCTTTTCTTCCCTATTTGCTATGTTTGGTCAACCCTATCAACCCTGTATCTTTTTTAGCCCCTGTACACTACGTTAGATCGACCTAGTCAACCTATTACTATTTACAACATCTTTACCTCTTTCTACCAATCACTGTTCACTGAACTGGGTTGATCTTATAGACCTTGTACAGTTTTATAGTCTCTATTTTTGGACTAGGTCAACTAGGTCAAACTAGTACTATTTCTATCACTTTTTGATTCTTTACTTTCTCATCTTGCTTCTCTTTATTTCATCATGGAATTTATATTTGGTGACAACACTAAAGTTCAATCAACAAATATGATGAAATTAATGATTTCTAATAGGGTCTCCCATAGACAAAGTACGGCTCCTTTCATAAATGATAGTAATGTTCATATTGCAACCCGCATGATGAATTATTAGACCCTCCTCATACCCCTTTTCAGAAAAACCCTCCTCTTTTCTTAGAGGATTAACTTGAGTTACTATACTCCTGAAATGCTTTTCTTTATCACAAAAATCCCTCAACATATAGTTAAGGATCCTTCCACCATCTATAACCTCATGATTAGCTGTCAAGTTGAAGAACCTCATTCTCCTACTCCCACTTTCTCAATTAGATTTGGGGGTACCAATTTATTTACTTCTCAACCTCTTCCTTCAATATTGTATCCTTATGCTATGACCTCTTCTTCTTTAACTTCTTCCACCTCCATGCCTAATATCTCAACTAACATGGTAGGTTCTACATCTAGTGGGCCTCTCATAAGATCTACTATGATTAATCATTCCACTGGTTCATTATTTGCTACCCAAGGCACTCATGCTTCTAGTGATTTTTCCTCTCAACCATTTACTATTCCATCTTTTGCTTCACAAGCAAAGTTTGCCACTAGTGCCTCAAATTCTCATAGCTCTTCTCAAGCTCATATCAACACTAATAGTGGTACCCAAGCCACTAACACCAACACAAACACCAATTCTACTTCTTCTAATAACACTAATAAAACTCATCAATTATTATTGAAAACTCTCAATCAAATGAACACATTCCAAGCTCATAATATGAATCAAATGATGAGAATGAAAAACCACCTTCTTAATCTTCAATCCAATCCTCAACCAATGACTTGGGGCACACATAACCAAAGCGTTCCTCCTCCTAATCTTCAATATTCTCAAGGTAATCTCATTCCTTAACCTCCATTAGTCAACAAAGTCATCAAAAATTTACAAATGAACCTCTTACCACCTAAATTGATAATATTGATATTGGAGGTATAACACTTATAATTTATTACAATGGATTAACTAATCCTACCCTTCACCTCTAGACATTTGGAAATATTTACAAGGATTGGGTCAAGTTAAATACCTTTGCCACTACCAAAATCTTAGCCAATACCCTCATAGGTGATGCCTTAGATTGGTATAATCAACTTAGAACACACTCCATCACTAGTTTAGAAGACTTAGTAAATGCTTTAGTTCAAGAATTTCAAACTAGTGATCTTCCTAAGAACACTTTGGCCCATTTCATCAATTATAGACAAAATGAAAATGAAACCACCCAAGCCTTTGTTAAATTATGGAAGACTTTGTCAAATAAATGTGAACATAAAATGTTAGATGACAATATCTTTCATCTCTTTATGAATGCTTTATTTACTATCGAGTTTGTACCCTTTTTCTACATACCTTGGAGGAAGTTATCGATCAAGTCAAAAGATAATATTTCCTCATGCATAAATTTGAGCCATCCTAACCTTCCATGAGCCCTCACCTATTAGTAAATTAAAAAAAAACTATAATATTACCAATGATGGTGTTATCAATTCATATGACACCATTCACAATGTTCAAGCTATCATTCCTACTCCTTCAAAACTAGCTCCTTCTCAACAATACACTAATCCTCATTTCTCAACAAACAACATTAATGTCCATAAGCCTTTATCCTTGGATGAATTGCTTAAACATCTACCTAGCCCTCTTCCATGAGAGCTTGACCTCACTCGACCTATGAAATCATGGTATGATCTTAATAAGTTTTGTTGGTTTCATGCTAACTAGGGTCACTCTCATGAGACTTCTAGACAGCTCCACAATTTAGCCATGGAATTTATTCATAGCCCAAATTTTGATCATGAGTCTATTATCCATAAGTGTCAACAATCCTATGAGATTTATTTCAAAGATTATAATTCACATGATAAAACTCATGCCTTAAATCAAGCAAACACTCATTTATCTATCTATAAAGACCCCTTGCCTAATCATCAACCAATCCAAGAAGGTAAATATAAGCCCACTTCTTCCAACAATAACGTAGAAAGTCTTGTTGACCCAAATTCCAAAGAAAATGTAGTTATCATGACCAATATGCAAAGAGTGGTGGATTTCATTGATTCACAACCTATCTACACTCCTTCCCATAAGACATATCATGCTATCCAAGATTCTTCTCCAAATCATTAAAATGATTTGGGGAAAGAAGATCTTATTTCTTTTGACGATCTGATTTATGATTCTCCCTTGGATGACACATCTCAAACTATTTCTAATTCTCTCCCATCATCTTCCAATACTAATAACAATCCAATTTATACTAACACTTCTTCTTCAAAACTTCAATATCAATCTAAACAAACTATTTTTTCATCATCAAACAATTTACAACCTTCTTCTCAACCTTCTCATTTTTATCAACATAAGTTTCAATGCTCTTCATATCCACCTTCCAAAGATTTTCTTAATCATTACTCACCTATATGTAACAGTAACTTATGGGTTATGATGAGTGGGATCCCATTGTGGAAATTACTAATCTTCCATCTCAGATACCTTTTATTAAACTCATGAGGACATCTCCATGTCATAAATACCACCTCATGCAAGTCTTATTTGAGATGAATATCCCTCACCCTCCTCTAGTAGGATGGGAGGCTAATTTATCTAGATCTAAGGATAATATATTACAACAATGTGAAGAGATGTCCATTAACATTGATGAAACTATAGACACTTCTCTTTTTCTAAAATTTCCCATAGCTTATATGATTCTTGACTAGATTTTGCTTTGTTTGGATGATCCTCCTTTATTCAGTAGCATCCAAATCAGTGATATCCAAGTTAAACGTGACTTGATTGATGAGGGTTACAACACATGTATCACTTTTCTTAATTTTATTAAGACTCTTAGTTATTTCAAATGCAATCTCAAGTCTACATGTAATACATGCCAAGAATATGATAGAAGGTAAATGCCTCCTCTAGGTTGTGTGTAGCTTCCCATTATTGTTCCACCTATCACCATTCACTTAAAGGTGATGATATTTAGCTTCCATATTTTATATAACATCTTTCTTGGTAGGCTATGGACTCACCACATGAGATCTATCACTTTTTTTTCCTACTAATGCATTAAATTCCCTCACAATGGAGCCATTTATAGGATTCAAGGTGACACTAACCCTTAGAATTTTGAACAATTATAAGATCATTGTGTCTTTAAGATTCATACTCTTGAGCCTTTGCCTAGTGTTCCATTTTGTGAGTTGCATCATCTAAATTTTTTTATCAACTCAACTAGAGGTTATAATGGGAACCCTAAGCTCGTTGGTAACATTCCTCCCAACCTTTTAGACTTCGATAATGATGAGCCTGACGAGATTAACTTAAAGATAAAAAATTTAAATGTCTCACCTCATCTCATCTCATATAGCTCCTTTCTTCCTTATAACCTCATTATTGTAAGCCTCCTTATGCTGACATTCCTGTAGTCTTAACCAAGACTAGACACTCTATTCACCAAGCTTCCTTTGATGACAAGGTCATCTTGACTTGTGTCATTGATCTTCATACTCAATATTATAAGGATGGATATTATTTAGATGATCCTCTTTTAGGTGGCCTTATCTAGGCTCGTGATGCTGAGATTATTCATTACTACTGTTCTTTACTTGAGTCTTTTTGTGTATCTCATCATTATTTTTCATTTATAGTTCCTGATTCTTGAATTTTTCCTCTTTATCATATCATAGAGATGGTTTCAATACATCCAATTTATAAGGAGCTACTTAGGACCATGATCTTGGATTATGATATGATTGGACCTTATCACTTTTCCATACCTAGGGTAATCCTCAGACCTTTTTCCAATCCTACCCCTCCTTCAGTAATGCCAACAATAGTTAAGCCTATTCATTTTTCCACTCTAGTTGAACCTATTTCCTCTCCTAGTATTAATGAGCCTTTCCCTACTTCTCATCTAGTGCTCCTCCCATTGAGCCTAGTTTCACTTCTTCCCCATCATCACCCTCCCTTGATGATGGTTTACTTCCACTGTTTAAGATGGCTCCTTTGCCCACCAGATGAGTCGATGAGTCCTCTTTAGCTTCTTCCACTCCTATTTCACCTCATTATATGAGTGCTCCTAAAACCACTCACAAGCATATCTATTTATTCCATGATATAGATAATCATTTTTTCACCCATTATTGTAATTTTGTGATAATACCTTGATACCTTGCATGCTTCTTCCCCATCATCAGATAAGGCCATACCTCCCCCAAAGGTAATTCCTAAATATTTACCTAATTATGTTGGAGCATATTATCTATGGCACCTATGTAGAATGCATCAAACTGATCATTCCCACATTCTTTAATAACATCTTAAAGATCATCTTGTAACCATCCTTGGACCTTATACCATTCTTCCCATAGGTCATTCTCATAAGAAAGTTCCTCCTCCCATGGCTCCACTTACAGTGGTTCCATAAATTCCTATGGTCCCTTCACCACCTTCTGTGCCTCCGATTATGATCCCTTCACCTATGGACATTTCCTCACCTATGGATCCTTCTCCATTAGTGAATCCTTCACTCATGGATCCTTTTACACTTGTGATTCCTTCTTTGCCTGTAGATCATATTTCCACACATTCTCTTGACCAGTCTTTGCCTAACTTCCCTCCTTAGCATGATTCTTTATGCATTCCTACTTTTTCAGTTGAGGAGATCAAAAAATAATTATTTTCCCAGTATACATTGAAGATAGATGAGACCTAGTAGTAGTTTGATTACAACTCATAGATACTTATTCAATGTATTGGATAATGTGCATGGATATATTTACTAGTATTTATGAGCACATGCATGATGCTTTCTCATTTATGTTTAGATTAGATGTGTACTCCAATCTTATTTTTATTTGATTATATCATTTGACACTATGTCAAATTATTTCTTATCTTATATCATGTTTTTCCTTCTTGTTATACTATAGTTAGCTTATGTTATCACTTTACATTTCACATTTACTTGTCTTTTCCACTTATAATTGCTTTATTTTTATTTAAAGTTTCTCTCAAAACTCTTCCCTTGTATCTTCATGATTATTTTCTTTCTTATATTTGTTTTTCATATATAGGTTTCATGGTAACTTGGTTATATTTACCCTTTTCCCTTTGATTACTATTTCCTATTACCATGTGATCAAATCGCAAGTAATCTTTCTCATTACTATTTATTTTCACTGGTCCTCTTTTGGATATCCTTTTTCCCTTCTTCCATTTTTCCACAAACTAAGCATATACACCATTGAGACTTGAGATCACATGCTCAGTTCATTGTCAAGCCTAAGTGTTCTAGTCAGTCTTTTGTCTTGGTTTACTTAGCTTCCTTTAGCCTTAGCCTTTAGCTCATTCATGTGTATCGCTATCTCTCTCGTGATTGGTCATTTCAAATCCATATGGAGGATTAATCTTAATAATCCTTCAAAATAAAGTTAAAATCCAAATCATTTAAAAAAAGGAAAAAAGAAGTAATGATATCAAAAGGTAAAAATATTGAATATTCTTAAAATTCTAATCACACTAAAAGATGTGATTCAAAATACATCTCCTTCTTCTAGTCAAAGCTCAAAATTCATAGTTGACCTCATGGTAGATCTGAGGTCCTTTGGGGTGCAGTAGGCTATTAGATTAGAAGAGGAGAATTAAAAAATATTTTAGTGCTACCTACTTTCTCACGCAAGTACTCAATATTCATAGTAGACCGATGACTCTATAAAGTGTCTTGAGGAGTGAGAAACACGTTGTGGGAAGGTAGGCCCATTTTAATTTTCCTTGTAACAATATACCATCATGAATTAATCTTAGTAATGCACCTATTTTCCTATAAATCTTTGTGTCTATAGCAAGTAGGTTTCTTTTGTACATAGACGACCACTAGTTACTTAGTATCTTTTCATGTACTTAGTATGCCTCTTTCCTCCTAAAGTCTTCTCATAAGACACCTAAGCCTTGATTCTTACACTCAAATTTTCATTCCTTTCCCTTCATAATTACTCTTTAAAAATATTGTTTTACTTACTAAGCACTTCCCATGGGATTTCATTTGTGAGTTGATTTATAAGACTGTAGATAGGACTTGACATCCCTCACAAATTACCATCTTTTCCATCCTATTACCCACATTATTGATTTACCATTATTCATCCTTCTAATTACCACTATTTATTTGGTACCCCTTGGGTTTTTATTTTGTGAGTTGTAGTCTAAGATGGTGGATAGGACCCAACCCTCCTCACAATTTTTTTCCAATAACCAAGTCATCATCCAGAATTACGTGTCAAATAAGATATAAGATTCAATTGATTATGAGGTTACAGATCATTAACATACTTCCCATATTGATATTTAGTATGTTTTATGCTTACTTCATTTTTCTTTCACCTTTTATTTTCTTATTTTTTGAGTGCATGTAAGACTACAAACATTTCTTGAATTTCTCATACTTCCCAACTTGAATTAGTATGATAAATTTAAGACCAAATTTTTGAAAATTTTGTTTTTATTTTGTACTTATCATCATGATATAGTATAATTATTTGACTTAATTTTGATTTGTTTTTATTACCATTTGTGCCCTTTTACATACCTTTCATTTTATTACATTGTTTATCATACTTCCCAGTGCGATATTTAGTATGATTTTACTTGTTTTAATTTGGTGCAAAAATATTTTCCTTTGGTTTAAAAACAAATCCCATTTTACCATCTTTTTTTCCATTTTTTTTGTTTTTTATACTTAGTCATTTTTTTATTATTTCGCATTTTTCAAATTGAACTAGTGTGTAGTGCATTTTTGATTGATTATATTTTTTCAAGTCCTTTTTTCACCTATTTATTTTTAACCATGCATGTGTACTCCATAATGATAGAAAATAAATCACACCACATATATTTTATATATCATATACAACATAACTAAATACATGTACTAGACAAAAATATATCCAAAAGCATCCACAAACACAACCATCATAAAGACAACTTACTTAACCAACACCAATAAGCCAAAATGATACATCACACACACACACACACACACAAACACACACACACACACACGCACGCACGTACACACACACACACACACACACACACACACACACACACACACACACACACACACACACACACACACACACACACACACACACACACACACACACCATGAGTTTGATACAACATATATAACCATATACAAAGCTTTAACACTAGTATTGAGCTCTATCCTATCTATCTCATGGCCTAGCCATGCTACCTATTGAGGCCTCAGTCTGAATCCTCCAAATGGTATGATATAATGAGGCAATTTGAGATCTCAATTCCTCTACTTATCCTTGTAGGTATGTTATTTGCACCTATGCCTATGCCAACTCAGCTTAGGTCAATGTATGTGCAGGTGTTAATTGAGTCTACATCATTATATATGATTGCATAATTTGTGTCACTATTTCTAGATGTGCAAATCTTTCATCTACCAAGGCCTATCTCTAGATTGCATCCATCTCTATTGGTAGATGCATCCTCCTTATGTAGACTTGTATCTGCCTCACTACCTTGCCAATCAATCTGAACTAGCTTGCTTGATCTGTGGTAGATGGTACACTCAAATCCTCTATAGTCATGGGATTATATGGATGTATAATCTCGTCCAGGATGTCAT
The DNA here is from genome assembly GCA_037957365.1 of Torreya grandis. Classification (NCBI taxonomy): domain Eukaryota; kingdom Viridiplantae; phylum Streptophyta; class Pinopsida; order Cupressales; family Taxaceae; genus Torreya; species Torreya grandis. The sequence goes on from JARHVA010001027.1 coordinate 1,257,775, forward strand.
GGAGTGTTTCCCTTACCAGGGACCCCCATATCTCCTCTTCATCCTTAGGTACATCTATAAAATCACACTAAATAGATATTAGATCATTGTCATATCTCATAATATCTATCTATATCTCTCTACTACCAAATAAAAACTTAAGAATTAATTCAACCATATTCATACCTATCTGTGTCTCAGCTCCTATGATATCATCCTCTACATGATTATCTAGCACAATATCCCTATCTATGTGGCTTCCTAGTAACTCCTTGGTAGGTCACCTCCTCAACTCAAACTTGGTTATCATGGCTAATGTCCATTTTAGCCTCCATCTGAGTGTTGTCTATATCATATCCTCTAGCTCATCTATGGGGTCATCTAGGATGTTTATAGCCTCCACTCTCTCCTATCTTCATCACCACCATGCCATCGATAGATATTACTTATTTTTCTATAGGGATGGTAGTGGTACATCTGGTATCTCTACCTCCTCCACCTCCTCCTCTACCACTCATCATTCTTGACTAATCCATGGTCTCTCCTAACATGGCCTTAGTGTTGACCTTATTATCAGTGGTTCGAGTCCCCTCTTCCCTTAGGATCCCTCACATGTTGAGCCCACTAGTCAGGGATTGGTATTGATGTCACCAAATGAGGTGGGCCCATCTATCCTAGCACATATGCCATCAATATATGGCTCTATCCACCACTTATAGTGTCCAATCACCTATCTTCTCTCTAGTGTTGGTCCAACTATGTGCCAACTTACCCATATAGCTGTTATGTGCCTATACGGTTGCCACACGATGTCTACACATCTCACTAACCATAACATTGGCATGTAGGGCATGACCCACACTACCTGGTCCTCCCTCCATCTTTGCAATCAAGGTAACCCATCATTGAATGCATGGGACACCACAACTAGTTGATACATGAGAAATATCTCATATATCCATGTTATTTGTAGTATCATTACTACCATAGTATTAAGCCATATGACCAACATATTGAATATATCATGTACAAGCTAGACCCATATGATAGAACCTAGATCATATAATACTCCCTCCTCTAACATTATCTTGATCAAGGAAACCATGAATAATGGTACCTTGCTATCTGACTTATGACAGAGCACCCACTATGTCACAAGGCCTATCACCACCTTCCAGAGGTCTAGAATCTATGATATGTACACATCATCCATACTGACTCTCCATCCTCTCAATATCATCTCTAAGCTTATATCCCACATGGCTAAGGCTCTCTTCTCCTCTAAGCTATCCAATATCCCTATGGTCATCGACACTCCTACTATGGGTATCCCAAGGATGGCATGGACATCCTTTAGTGTGATATCTACTCTATCACATCCCCATCCACCTCCCATCTGAAGGTGCTAGTCAATTATTCCTAGTATCCCAAGAACATGACTAACAAGTTAGCAGTGAGGGGGATCTTGTACATCTCAGATATACCTCCTAGACCCATGACTACTAGTCTAGCTTAATCTCTATTTGATAATCTATCCAACAAATCTGGAAATCAAGAAACATCCACCAACCTATAGAATCTTGACCGTCTCTACAACCAAGAAATAACAAAGGATGTATTAGTTCTTCTATGTCATGTATAATCACAATACATTATTTATACATCTTTTTTACAATTTTAATTAAAAACAATCCTAATTATTTTTAAATTATTCATTTTATCCTATTTCTAGCTTTCTTGGTCCCTCCTTCCCTCCTTTGGTCATTTTGAGCCATTTTATCCCTCTTTTAGCTTTTTGCATGCTTATTCTGGTTCCTTGGTCAACCTAGTTTGACCAAAATTTCCTTATTTTTGTCATAGTTGACTTCAAATTCTAAGTCAGCCCTCTTATCTTCCCCTCCCTCGTACCAAGTTTTCATTCTAGCCCTTACAAACTAGTTACTCACTCTATTCTAGTTTTTCAGCCTATGGATTACACTAAGTCGACCCATACCTACTGGGTCAACCATATGGATTCTGTCTTGTTTCATCCTAAAAGGTTGACTTGGTCAACATAGTACATTATGAGTTTTGACCCAATATATTTTTATTAAAATGTGCATTTTACTCACTTTCTTCTTAAACCCTTCCAGCCCATTTCCTATCTTCCTATTTGCTACCCTTAGAATCTAAGTTTTCTAAATTTTTACATAGATAAATACTTAAAATCAAATTTTATCAAAAATTCACTTAATTCAATGTAAATTTCAAAAACTATTTTGAGATCCATAGTTGCATACCTATAGTACACCTACTGCCACCTCTGGTTGTTCTCCTCATCTAGCATGCCATTCCCTCACCATACTAGCCTTTTTTAGTCTTAGAGATTTATTTTCTCTCTTTCACAATTCAAAATGTCAAATGAATTATATTTTTCCCTATTTAACAACACTTTTTAGCAACTCAATTATTTTATTTATTTTCAAGTAGATTCCTTGTTTTGCTTCTATCTTTGTTTCTGCTCATCCATTTTACAAACCATATAATGCATTAGAATCTTGATGGCGTAGATATTCTTTTACACTATCATATGTATATTTTCTATTTTTTAAAATTTTTGGCTATTTTTTGCACTAACTTCTACAGGTTTTTCTAGTGTAATCTACATTAGACACCTTCATTTCTTACATTCTACTTTATTTATGATACTAAGATAAGTTAAAGGTATGTGTTTTTTAATATAGTTCTTTAATTTATCTTATTTGATACTTACTACACCATATTTAACATCAAAGTTGTGTGTTATCATGTTCTCTTTTGAAGCACCATCATTTGTTACACTTACGTGACACATGATGAGCTTCAGTTGGGGCATATGTATACACATAATATTTTTAAATTTTATTGATTATTGACACTTAGTATCTTGTAGGAACCTATAAAGTCTCAATCTCTCTAAGTACATGCCTTAAGAGGTGCACTAGGAAAGGGGTGGGTAGACCATCAATGCTTTATAAGATTGTTGTTCCTTTTACCACTTGCCATCACACTCTAGCTTCTTAAAACCATTGAACCCAAATTTATTCTTCTTAGTTATACCTATTCCTATCACTTGCTATGTTTTATTCTTCATTTCTTGCCTTATCACCCTTTTGACTTGTCAATTGTGGTAGGTCGACTAGGTTGACCTAGCATAGTTTAGGGACTTTTTTAAAATTTTGGTTTGTTGGCCTCTTAACCAACCTAACACAAACCTAGTGAGTTAGACTTGAAAACATGATAGGTTGACTAGGTCAACCTAGTATAGTTGACATTATCAAAAGATTTTAGGGTAAGATACTACTATATATACAAGGTTAAATACCACCATTTCATAAGAATGAATAATTAAGCAAAGAAGTATGAATTAACATCTGTTTATTGACCATTATACTTGGATACTAAATCTTTAGGGTTTAATACTTTCTTTGGAGCTCTGATCTCATCTTATGGATAAGTCTTTTGGATGCTTGGATAGGTTGTGTTTCTTAGAGCTAGTTTATCTTAGTTATCATTACATATCATGATAATATCTTGTGAAGCACCTTGGCCAAGGGGAGATTGAGGCTCAGTGGGTTCATCTTCAAAGGTAAGTGTTCCTAACTTTATTCCTCCTTTGTAAGAGTAGATAGATAATGCATATTTATTCTTATCTTCCATGCATTTAGGATTTCATAGACATTGATGTGAGTATATGTTTTCTAATACATGTTTAGTTTAGTTGTTTATTTATTTTGTTTCTAACCCCACTTTGTGCTACAAGATTTAATGCACACTAGATTAGATTTAATATTCTTGTTATTTGATTAGTGAAATATTAAATCATAGGACTCTTTTAGTTTTTTTGTGAGATTGTGTTAGAATATAGGCTTTCAAACCCTATCTCACATGATGTGTTATGACCAGTGATCCCCTAATCAGGTATAGCAGATCTTCACATTGGTCATGCTCCTACTTAATAATTGTATTCCCCCCAATGAAAAGTGTAGGTGTGCTCTATCCCATCTGATCCAATATTAATTTATAGAAGTGATGCATTTCTTATTGCATACAGACCCTAATGATGTCCACATCAAAACAATTTAAGGGAGTAGGCAAGTTGAGGACACACATCAAGAGAGAAAAACGTCCTAGTACATGCTACTCAAAACCACCTAGGTTGATATTAGCATGAAAAGAGAGCCAAAGGTGGCTACTCTGGGTGCATATTAGTCTAATGTAGAGCTGACACAAATTATGGTTCTCTTGAAGGAGTTTCAAGATTTGTTTCTATGAAATTAATGGGAAATGAAGGGCACCAACCCATCCTTGGAAAAAATGAGCATAAATCTGGTGGATGATGCATGACCTATCAAAAATATCCCTTATATAATAAACCCTAATCTCCATGTTAAGGTCAAGATGGAGATTGATGGTATGCTGGCCATAGGAGTAATCTACCTAGTGCAAGAGTCAGAATGGGTGAGCCCCATGATGATTAGAATAAAAAAGGATGGGCACATCCACATTTATGTTGATTAACAAATATTACATTCCACTTGTGTCACTAATCCCTTCCCAACTCCATTCATTGATGAAGTCTTGGATGGAGTCACAGGCTATGAAATTTATACTTTCACTGATGGTTTCTGTAGATGCCATAAATTTTAAATTGAATAAGAGGAAGAGCCTAAGATAACCTTTATGATATAATGGGGTTGTTTTGCATATAACATGATGCCATTTGGGCTCAATAATTCACCTACCATATTCTCCAGAGTGGTCATCACTACATTCAAGGATTTTATCCATAAGTTCTTCTAGGTGTATCTTGATGATTGGACTATCTATGGGATTGTAAGAGACCATTATGACAACTAGCACCTCATGTTTGAGAGGTGTTGAAAGCTAAAAATATCCTTAAACATTAATAAATTCATCTTCATGACACTTTTTAGCACATTTCTTAAGAATATCATTTGCAAATATGGTCTACTTGTTGACCTGACAAAGATTACTATTATCAAGCAGCTCTAGACCCCTTCCACATAGAAATACATTTACACCTTTCTTGGTTGTTGTGGATACTATAGAAAGTTTATAAGGAGATATGCAAGGATCATATTTATTCTAGAGGAGATATTGTGCAAGGATGGTCCATTCCACTAGGGTGTAATACAAGTAGTTTCATTTGAAACTATGAAGCTTAAGTTAGCTAGCACTTGTATCCTTCAGTTTCCAAATTAGATGAGTCCATTCCACATCTATGTTGATACATATAGATTTAAAATTGGTGATATTTTTGTGCAATGTAATGAAGATAAGATGGATCATCCTATCTCCTTCATAAGTCAAAAATTTACCCCAACAGAGTAAAATTACGCAACTACCAAGTGTGAGGCTCTAGCCATGGTCTACACCATCTAGAAATTCAAGCAACACTTGTTAGAAAATCCATTCATATTTTTCATTGATCATGAGGCACTTAATTACCTTATGAATAATCCCATTATCCATGGGCACATTTTTATATGGATATTTCTATTTCAGTAATTCCATTTCTCAGTTGTGGTGAAACCTAGGAAATAAAACTTAGGACTAGACCATTTATTCTGCATTGACTCTAGTGATGTGGTAACACCCATTGAAAAAGACATGATAGATGCATAAATATATAGATTCCAATGCATTACTAAATATTTGGTAGAGTAAACCACATTTTTAATATATGGGTTTGTACCCCAGACCATGATCACCAAAGAGAATAAATAACTTACCATTCATGCTACCCCATTTTAGATCGTTAGAGGGGAGTTATATAAATTAAGTCAAGTTGAAGTCTTATGCTGATGTGTTTTGGAACATGAAAGAGATTTTTTTCTATGTGAGGCACATAAGGGGATTACATGAGGTCATTATAATGGAGAAGCAATGGCATGTAAAGTACTGTAATCAAGCTTATGGTGGCTAAACCTATTCTAAGATGCAAAGGTTTATGTTAAAGCATGTGACATATACTAGTGCACAGGGAAGTCTAACCACCAAGGTGAAATGCCTCTCATCCCCATTATTTTCCAAACACCATTTGAGAAATGGGCCATTGATTTCATTAGACCAATTACTCCTGTAATAAGGCACATAGGCACAAGGTATATTTTGATAGTGATCGACTATTTCACTATGTGGGCCGAGGTAGCTCTTACTAAAAATACACTTCTACTACTACCACATGATTAATATGGGAGAACATCATAAGTATCTATGGGTACCCACTCAGTTTAACTAGTGACAGAGGAATGCACTTCCTCAATAAAACTATGAAAATCCTACTAGTTGAGTATATGGTGGTGCACCATGAGACCACCCTATATCATTCCTAAGAAAATGGCACAACTAAGGCATTCAAAAAAATCTTATAAATTTTCCTCATGAAAGTATGTGACTTTGGTTGAAATTATTGGGATGGTCAAGTGTTAGTGGTATTGTGGGCATACTGTATAACCTACAAGTGCCTGAACAAAGTTACACCTTTCTAACTAGTGTTTGTCACTAAGGCAATTCTATCGATGAAACTTTTGGTACCATTATTGTGCATTACAAAAATTTATTACCTAGATGACCAAGCTTCATTGAGTGCAAGGCTAGAGGACTTGGAGTGGTTAGATGAGGTGTGTGCTTAAACAAGATGGAGTCAGTAGATCAAGAAAACATGCAAAAAGTTATGTCATGATAGGCATATTAATCACAAAGTACTGACTAAAGGAGCATTTGTATTTCTCTATGAATCTAAGTACCTCAAGTACCTATGTAAACTACAGATAAGGTGGATGGACCCATATGTCAACTATAATATATTAGAAACTAGTGCATGCAAGTTACACATGTTGTTTAGCGAAATGCTCCCTAGACATTTCAATGTCAAATAATTAAATCCTTATAGGTAATAAGATGGTGCTTAACCCATCAGACACTAAATACCTAGTCATAAGTTAGTTTTATTATGTTGACCTAAATGACATTTGGCACAAGCCAAACATTTACTTATATTTTGTGATGTTATTCTTATAGAGTGAATAAATGGTGCTTTTTAGCTCATAAAATAAATATTCTTGTGCTTCTATGCATAACTCTAGTTAGGTGAGTCAAACATGGATTCTTTCCAAAGTTATTAAGGCAAGACACCTAAGTTTTTGGGCATATGGAATTTGCCAGACTTTGAACATATGAGTACCAAGGGAGAAATAAAGACATAAAGGGTGATCATGCACATAAGATGAAAGAAAGGTGCACATGATGCAAATCTATAAGAGGTAGAAGATTCACACTATGATCATGCACAAGAGATCAAAATTCAAGAATGAAGCACTGGAGGCCCAATGCAAGGTATTTGTATGGGGTAGGATAGGCCAAGATAAAGAGATGAAAGTGCATAAAAATCAACCAAGATAAGAAAGCATGCTTGAAATGAAAGTACAATAGTAAAATAAGATGTAACTATGGAGGAAAAATCATGTTCATGGGAGGTGCTACACCTAGGTTACCATAAGGAAGGTGAAAGGTCATGCCAAGTAAACAAGTGCAGGAGAAAGATCATCAAGACAAGTTGGCATCCACCCAAAGTGAGGTAGGAAGTGACCATTTGAACTAATAGGTCACTTCACTATAGAAGTCATTCATATAATTTATTAAGGTGATAGTGGAGGCATAAATATTGATATTAAATGATGATGTGATGGTAGATTTTTGTAGATTTTGTATGTTTTTATGATTTCCACTAACTCTAAACATCACCACACCATTAATCACATATAATTAAGAAGGTAGATGAAATTAATGATGATGTGATGGTAGATTTTTGTATATTTTTTATGTTGTTATGATTTACACTAACTCTAGACATCACCACACCATTAATCACCTATAATTAAGAAGGTAGATGAAATTAATGGTATAAAGTAATGATAGGATAACTGGTTTAGGTTATAGACCATGAGATAATTTGTACCCAAAATGCAAACCAGTGAACTAAAGCTGAAGTAAATAACTACTACTAGAGTGAACCCTTGAGTACCTATATATGCCAAAAGTGAATGATTGAATGGAGAAAGGCATTGTATATGCTTTAATATGGGTATAGGGAACTGTGGGGCATGAATTGTGAAAAAAATAAGTTATAAAAAATTGGAGTGATGTCGATGCTACCATTAACATCATACAAAGCTTGAGAGTTGAAGTCACAATCGTAGACCTCCTAACTATGAGAAGTGATAACAAACATTAGAGGCTTTGACAAAGTAAACAAACCACACTTCAACACTAGACAATTTGGGATGGGAAAGAAGTGCATGAGTTTTAGACTATAATAGGCATAGAAGGATGTGAAGAGGGCACATATAGTAGAAGAGATGGTTGCTATGAAGATCAAGACACAACCCATGGTAGGAGTAAGCATTATAGAAATAAACATAGAGGCATTGGAAAAAAATCATACCAAGTTATGTAGTTTCATGAACACCTATCAATTGAAATAAGATAACCACTCCTTAGGCCATGCACAAGATCTAACACAAGATTAGATGGTGGACATGGGGACCAAAATAGAATCAGGCACAATGTTATTCAATGTTTTCATTTGAGATAGATGTATGGCCTCCAATGCAACTTAGCTATATGAGTTTTCATGCTTTAGAAAGCTGGAGGAACTCATATAGTTCTTCCTCTCATGCATCCTTAGATATCACTTCTATTTTTTAAGGACATGCATGATGATATCAACATGCCTAATAGGCATAATTATCAAGATCCCAAACTTTAGTTCAGAGATATACCAGATGATGGTGGATGATGCTCAATTTAAAAGTGTCATAAAACTCCTTGGGTACTACAAGGGAGGATTTGTGTTCTTTATAAAAGATATTAAGGATCCCAACATGAGGGTGGTAGTGCACTTCACGAGTTTAAAACTTTACCCTAATAATTGATAGATAGATGTCACCAAGGCCTACCTGTGAATCACCTATCACATGGTGTAGGGGTTTAAGTTTAAAAACATAAAGTTTATTACAGAGGAAATAATAAAGAACGTGCTAGAGTGTCATAAATGTGGGAGAACTTTAGGTGGGGATCAATATTAATTTTGATAGGCATGGAGGCAATCGGCATGACCGATGGTAATAAATATGATCTCTAGGTCTTCCTAGAGCATAAAGACTTCCAAAAATAGAAGTACCAAGGCTTCACTTTCCCCCTTCTTTGTCTAAAAAGTATAAGACTCAAGTGATGGGGTGGTCTACATAGTATATTGAAGTATTCAAGCTAGAATAGTACATCCCTAAGGAGATCCCCTAAAAAATGTTTGGAATAGTGACCTTTACCATTATGAAACACTTCTGTGTAGTGCACTTGGTGCTAAAAGATGGTATCCACTCAGGTTGGTTTAAGCTTGCTTACACATTCTCTGTAAAATACTTAAAGGAGGTGTTGAGAAGGATCCCTAATGCATTATAAATAGACATCCCAGTGAAGGAGTTGGACTTGGAGAGGAGAAGGTTATGACACTAATACATGCACCCAGGAAGGAAAGTGACCAAGGATGATTAGGATGACTTAGATTGCACCAAAATCCATCCCCTCTAGAAATAAGTGACTCTTGAGCACATCCATATGCTTTATTATGAGATGAAGCCAAAAAAGAAGGGTATGAGTGTCAATAAAGATGATGACCTCCCCCTATAGATCAATGATGAAGGGAAGATGATGCTGGTAGCATAGAAGAAGTATCCCCAAAATAAAAAGGGGGAACACTTGGGGAGATGTAGGAGTGCATCAGATTGAATATTTCCTCCAATGATGAGGCCAATCCCTCTATACCAAAGAAGAAGAAGCGCATGGACTTCACACCAGGGATTTCTTCATCTAAGCCAAGGGATAAGAAAAATAAGTCAAAGGGTCTAGTTACAATGCCCAAAATAATCTTGGTGGAGATGGAAGTGCAAGAGGCATGTGAGGAATTAGAATCATAAGAGGTGAATGAAGAGATGGAGGAGGAAGAAGGAGGGACAAAATTTTACATCATCCAAGAAGAATTAGTAGAAGAAGAGCCTAACACCAAATAAGTTTAGAGGCCCTCCAAGGTAACACTACTAACACACTTAGAGAGATAGAAAATCCACCCAGAACCTCATCTAAATATCCCTCCATAAAGCCTCTACTAATTGAGGAGGAAAATAAAAGCTTATGGAAAAAAATGAGCCTCAATGATGAACATATAAATGTGGCACTAGAGCTAGAGAAAAAAAGAGTAGCCATGAAATAATATGACATGACCCAAGAAGAAATTGATAAGGTTGAGGGTGATAAAATAAGGGCTGAGGAAGAAAAGACCATGACAATAATAAAGAGGAGGAAGGTAGAGAAAAAGAAGGCCCCAGAATAAAGGGCCAATAAATAAAAGGAAGAGAAGAAGGTTGCCACAAATGTAAAACCAATGAAGGGTAAACTAGCAAAGGTGCCTAACACCCCTACCAACATAGCATAATAATTTACACCATAGGCATGCACAAGTATTGAAGGGGTGCTTGAATACAAGGAAGGTGATACTAGTGCCTTGAAAGAGAAAATAGAGAGCATAGAAAAAACCTGATAGAAATAGGAGGGCAAAATTGGCACCAAATTAGAAGAAGAAATGGACCAAGGGGAAGGTTTTGAGGAATGAACCCTATTAGAAAAAGAAGAAGTAGCCTTAGAGGAAAGAGATAAAGAGAGTGCTAGCATCGAAGAAGAGGAACAAGAGCAGATGGAGATAGTCATCACTGAAGAAAAGGATGTTGAACTAAGCCTAAGAGAAAAGGCATAGAAGGGGTGGACTAATGAATACTATTATATGTTTGAATACATTTCCCCTAGAGATGATACAACAAGGACATGCCAACAACTATAATTTTCCTTTGATAGTTATATGGATGGGCCTCATTTTGAGGTGCCATAAAAGGATTTATTGGGCATAGAGAAATTGAAAGAAGGGCAAGATTTCCTTCTTAAAAACCCTTGTGAAATAAACCTAATTATGTTGGATAATACACTCATTTAGATGGCCTTTGAAATAACATAAAAGAACATCAACAATGATGCTATGAATTCAAAGTGGAAGAAGATCATGATAGAAGAAGAAGAGGAAATACAAGCCATGAAGTTCAAAATCTAACAACTAGCTAAGTGCATAGAGGAAGCTGAGCCATCCCTCTTGGATGACATTGAAATTTTGAATCTTTTGGAGGTTGATAAGGTTGTATGCTAGTGGAGAAAATGCTCCCAAGGTTGAAAGCAAAATTGGCATAGGAAGAAGAGGAGGAAGACCCTTACACTGTCTTATACAAGGATCTAGCAGACAAGTTCAAAAAGGTGGAATACCTCTTTGCACAACTAGAAGAAGGTGCAGAGGAAACCAATGCCATATTCATGCAATTATCCATCCAATAATCAATCATCGATGTGTACCTCAAGAAAGAAAAGGGGGAGAGGTAAGAGCTGATGGTAAATGCATACACTATTATCAGGACTAAACATGCATAGATCATGGAAAAGGTCAATACCCTAAGCATTTAGATCAAGAACTAGGAGTAGAACTTGGCAAAACCCTTACACACATTATAAATATAAGCTGATGATCAAAGGGAAATCTTAGATGGAGGAGTGATGAGGGTAAAATAAATACTAAGGCATTTAGAAAAGAGTTAGTGAAAATTGATGTGCTCATGCATAACACCACCTCAACAAAGATTGATAGTGCCATAGAAGAAATCGAGCTCACCATCAAGGGATTTGAAGACTTCAACACTAAATTAAAGGAGAACATGCTAGAGTTATACGCACCTAAGGTATTGAAAGACTAGTCCATGGGTGGACTAGCAATTTTGTATGGGGTAAATGTTAGGCCCCTTTTTTCCTAAGTCTGGACTTGTGCTAACTTAACAAACATCTTATCATAAGGAAATCAAGTGGAATAATTGATAATTTGGCATCTTTTATGCTTGTTGAAGGAATCAACACTCATCTTGCACTAGCTAGTAGGCATTTAACTGGTACTCATATTTTTTGGGGTATCTTCATGAGTATCTACACATGGAAACTAGAGTGTAAAGGGTGTAAGGTGATGGAGCTGAAGAAATGATCAACCAAGTATCTAGCTTGGTAATCAGTGTGCACAACTCCACCCTTGCATAAAGTGCTCCTATAGGTTATAAAATCAAGCTCAAACCAATATGTAATGATGTGACTTGGAGATATTGAAGATCTATAGAATTGGTTCCATACACATCGAAGCAACCACCATTAAAATTGAGGACTAGTATGGATGCCATAGAGGCTCTGTATTATAGTGCCCAAGATCTTCTATGAGACTTTGGGACTTTAATAGCTTTAGGTGAGCATTTAATTTTTTTCATTCATTATGTACTCTATTTATTTGAAATCTGTTAAAGGAAGAATGGCATTACATCCATTGGAGTTTGATCTGGTTATATCTATGTTTAATATATTTAGATTTGATACTTAAAATCATAATGAATGAGATGAATAAAGCGTTATAAACTCAATTTAAAGGTTAGGAATGTTATTTTTAAGATTTTGTTTCATGAAGTTCATGGCATATCTTTAATTATGATGATGTCATCATATTATGTGGAAATAATCTAAGTATAAGAAAGATCCCATGCTAAGTCATGATACCTGTGCTTAAAGTGATAACCCATCATGATCCCTTGATCTAAGATATTCTATTGAACCCTCCAAGCACCTAAAGGGTGTTAAGCATGATAAAACATAGGTTTTCACCCATATGACTAGAAGTAGCTACCTAAATACTATTTGCACCTATAGAAACTTAACCTAGCCTAGAAATGGCTTGCACCAATGAACTTGAAAATGCCATTATTGTAAATAACTAATCCCATTAAAGATTGAGCTATGCCATAGCACGATTAGACCAATACATGCCCTATTTCTTTCTCTATTATGTTTTGGGTAAGCGTATAAGGCTTGTGCCTTATGTGAATTAATTCCAGTGTAGTTTAGTGATAAATGTTGAGTGCCATGGGTTTATTCTATGATTGTGCCTAGTTGTAATAGGTCTATAACTGACTTGGATAACCACTTAGACAACTGACCCTTTTATATAATAATAATCCATGATAGGGGTAATAATATCCATGTGTTTTAGATGGTGTATACTCTCCCAACTAAAAAACTTGCTATCACTATCCATAATGGTGGTACCTTAGGTGAACTATACAATATCATAGCCCCATAATGTGTGTACACCCAAGTCTAAACCACTAGGTAGTCCCATACTGATACAATATCTTGTATCAATTATGGTGACACTACTTCCTTATAATTTGTACCCTGTAAAGTTGGTAGACATCCTTTATTTTAAGGATAACCTCTAAATCTTGCCCCAATAAGAATTTGTCTCTCTAGGTCCCATCAGAGCATCAATGCATTCACCAACTCTTGATAGTAACAAATAGTGATCATGTGGGCTATCTTTCATATCCCTACATCCCATAAGACACCTTGATTAGCTTAGGATAGTGCATCTACCTTAACTCCTAGCCCTGCAAATGCTCTCTTTTAGTTAGCCACCTCATAGTATGTGGACAACACTATTGGTGATGGTGTATCTATTGGATGATATATCTCTCTTACATTGGGCACACTAAATCCTCCATGAATCTATAGTCATGTACACCAAATAGGATGTTAGTGCTTGTAAAATAAGTAAAATATAAGTGTAAACCTACTATTTTATTCCTAGACCTCTTTTTGGACCCTACTGAGATTTTTATAATCTCTCTAGGCTTAGGCCATGGGATTTTATATTTTTCTATTAGGAATATGCCTCATATTAGGATGAAAACCCATAGCATGAGATATGGGATTTTAATAAATCCCTAAGTCTTTGTTAAAATGCCAACCCCAAACCCTCATTTAGCCTCCTATTTATCCCCAAAAATGAGGCTCCCCTACTAGATGTTTTGGCCTACATTTTTCCTCCATCCATTTGTGGATTCAAGAAAAACATAATGAAAACACTCATAAGGCTTCCCAAAACCCATAAAACTAAAAAAATTAAGAAAAATAATTATGGAAGACTTACCCAGACCATTGTGGTCACTTCTTGTGCACTCTCATGCACCTCTGTCTCTTCCGTGTGGTTTTATAATCTCTCTTAGCTCTCCTCAATATTGTGGCAAGGTAAAAAGGGTTTGAAAAGTGCCTTTATAAATATTTTTACCTTTTAACTTTCCTTTTTTCATGCCTTTTTGGGTATTTTTTAGGTGGTCTATCTAACATTACGATGAGGGACATTAAACCTCTGTATTACTGGTTTTGGCCCATTCTAAACATAATGTAGGCCTCCATTTTCCTCCCTAGGACTTGTTTATGTTTGTTTTTAGACCATCCCAGTATCTTGGACCCTCAAGTACCCTTTCCTAATGGGTATGTGTATTCCCCTTCAGATGCACCTGGGATACAATTTATTTTGTGTGCTTTGTTTAGTCAATAATATCCCTACTTGTTTGCATTTTAATCCTTACTGACTCCCTCTCCCTATTTTTCCATGGTTTATGTATGTGTGAAAGTTTATAGTTATGGTTTTTTGGGACATGCTTTGGTCCTCTCTGGATAGTCTTAATATGTCATGAGCCTCCTACCACCCTTTTTCACCTATCATTATGACTCCTTTGGTCACATCCATGATTGTAGCTTGTTTACATTTTCCATCTCCCTCGTGTAACTTGAATGTTATGCACCATGTTGAGATAGTAATTCCATGATCATGCCTTGAATATTTGAACCTAATCATGGTGTAAAATTTCATGGTGATCTAAATTTATAATTATAGTCAAGGTGACCTAGGACCCAATGATACAACTTTCACTATCGATGATCGATTAGGCCATAAACTTGCTATAACTAGTTACTTCCTTACCAATAAGATGAAAAACACTACCAAGTATCATATGATAATTAGAGCCCTAATTGGTGCTTGTGTGATAGGCAAATTCTATATGTATTTGTTATCTAACTCACCATTAGTCATGTCTCAGCTCACTCAGGCTTAAAACATCCTTAGCTTTGAATTACTCTCCCTTTTAGAGGTTATGAATGATTTTCTCTCCTCTTTTGAGGACTTATATATCTCCCATATCCCTTGTGTGGAGAACACTAGAAATAACACTTTGGTGAATTTTATCTTGGATTTCATGGGTTGATATCACCATTCTTCCCTTCTATGTAGGATTCAGAGATAGATTTGGATAATGTAGAGTTCATACTAGAACCCATTGGATTGTGCCATTGACTATTATTCCACCACCATTTATATCAGGTAGGTGTATGTTATGTTATATTTTTTCATTTTTCCTATCGATTTATTGATTTTGTGTTGATTTTAGGTAGTACACAATACTCTATGTTCTACTAAACACTAATTGCTTGTGATTTCAGGGCATATGTAATTATGATTCCCTTGACCCTAGTCATCTTGATGATTTCATATCAACTTATCATGTATAATAATGACTATGTGGGTCCTATTTTATTCAATCCATATGCTTGGAGTGATCCCCATTCCATTTTTCACCCTTATATACCTTCCTCACACTCTATCAGAGATGTTGCACTATGTAAGACCCTTTCTGTGTACCCTATAGACTCTTCAAGAGGTTATATGAACTAAGATACACAATTTTGATAAAACTCATGGCCTAAGACATATGTTTTTGCCTAAAATACATATCCTAGGACACACCTCTTCTAGAAATCTATTTTTTCATGTTTGTCTTCTTCTAAATAGTCATAAATGACTCTTTTTGGGAGATCTATGCTTTTATTTACCATATATGACTTAAAATATCCAACTACTCTTCTCTAATTTTTTGGTTATATTGACCTTATTAAATATCTCTTGATTCATTCTTAGTGATTTGAGATTCCATTGTGATAAAGGATTACCTACACACTTATAGATGGATTTGGTTACACCATTGCTACTCTCAGTTGTTATTACTTCACTATGGCTTCTTCTTAGCTCCTAAAATTGGCATTGTACCTAATTTGTGAACTTGGATTGGAATCCACACTCTTTATTACTAATGCTTCACCCTCTCTTATTTCTTATGTACATTAGATTATACAAAGGCTCTTCATTGAAACCCAGTCTTTCTCTTTCTTTGAAGCAATTTGGACTCATAATTGGTAGAACATCTACATTGTGCTTTGAGATTTATCTGAGGGTACCTTATTTTCAAGGTTAAACTCATTAGTTAATGTAGAGTAGTGTATTTTATAAGGTTATCTATTACATGCTAGGGTTAGATTCATTTCTAAAAAAACATTATCATAGGTTTCTAAAAGTTTTTGCACTCTCTATCTCTCTCTCAATTTTTTTTTTCATTTCTAAAATGTCTTTCACTTCATAGAGATGTATGTTTATAAACCATTTTCATTTATTGGTAATGTTTACTTGTTTAGATATATTGATTTCCTATTGTTTATAATTTAGTTTATTTCCTCTAGCTACTTGCTTTACTATTGTTATATCAGTTATAGATACATGTGTCTTTTGTGCACTTGATTGTGCTAGCCCTAACCTAGTTTACAAGTTAGTCTTTATCTAGTGCAAATCAACAAACTAGGTATCTACCTTAGACTTGTAGTGGCTTCCTACATATTTCATCCTATTAGGTATTTTATTATTACCCTTGGGATGCCCTGTACCAAACCTTAGTGGCTCATTTATATTCTTGGAGTTATAAGATCATATGTTATTCAGAAAGATCCTACACAAGTAGAAGTTGTTGCATCATCTACTCCCATACATGAGGATATATGTTTAAAAAGATATATAATTAGTGATATAGAGGGTTATTTTACAATGCATGATTATTATTTAGGTTTAGATGGTTATTTTACAACACATAGTTCTTATTAAAATTCATAAGCTTGTACATTTGGAACATTTTATTCTACATAAGATTTTTCTCCTTATTATCTAAGAGTTGGATACACATATGAGAATCATATTGATTAGATCATTGGTTGGACCTATGCTTAGTCCAATGACCTTAATTAGCTTCCTTACATAGTACCTAATTGTACTTAACTTTTTTTCTCCTTAAATTGGTTTATTATTCTTCTAAAACTAATCCATTTTATTCTATCCTTGGATCTATTTTCATTATGGGGGAATTTTCACTTACCTTCATCCTTGTCTTACTTTGATTCCTTTTCAACATCTTCCTATTTTTTATTCTTACCTTTTTTTTAAAAATTTCACTTATGAATGATTTAATTTTTTAAATATGACAAAAAAAAAATTATATATACCAAAAATTACAAAAAAAATTAAAATATTTACACAAAAATAAAAATGAAGACATGTAGACATACTTTCATGTTGTTGAGTTACATATTTTCATATGTCATCTATCTTTATGTTTAGTAAACAACATATTTAATTTCATTTGAAATATATGATGCTTGTCACAAGGCATATAAGTGTGAAAAATGACACATTTCTACATAAACAATGAACATTCATACAAAAATGACCCTGTCTTGATTGAAAAATATTGCATACAGTCAATCAGGATAGATATGAACATGTCAGACAAAAGCGCATTGTGCCCCTATCCTCTATTGCATTCCTATATATGCATATTTTACATCATTAATTTTAATTTCAACACAATCACATGAAATTTTCTATAGGTTTTCATCAAACAACATAATTGATCTTCAGATGTCAATCAAAATTTAGGGTTAAGGCATACTTTCCCATGGTTTCAAATTTGTGAAATCCCTATACCCAACAATGTTTCTTAGTTAAGGTCATTTACTTGTTCTAAACAAACACTCTTACAAGTTTTATTCATCCAAAACCTCTTTTTTATGTTGAGATATAATGAAAATATATGTCTCTTTTTTTCACTGATACTTTATATGTACTGTAATAAATATGCCACTTGCTAAACATGAACATAAACACATGCTAAAATGTTTATAGTTTCAATTTTTTATCTATGCTTCCTCCAGATGTTTTTTACTTTACAAATCATGCTTCATTTTGTTTGCTTATTGTATGCGGCCCGTGGCCTATTATATGTTCAACATACACCTTATTGATTGTATTTCATCATCATTATTTGCATGTGTGGCCTTTAGACTTATATTTTTATGATACATTAACATGTCTATTGTATTCAACATTTGTGCCTTAAGTGTGACATTTATGCAATTTTTTCAACTCTATATGACATATTAGATGTCCCTCGTATGTGGCATTGTTACTACTTACGTAAATTTGTGTGAATTTACTTACATGTTTGTTACAACTAATATGGTGCCATTATGCCTATCATTCACTAATAATTATCTAATTACATAGGTCTATGGTGCCATGATCCATATCATGCACATACTACAAATGTGATTCAAATATTTTATCTATTCAAATACAATTCTTTCAATACAAATTCAAAACTTGAAAAATATTTATCATGCTTAATAATGAAATGAAATATCCAAATTTGTCATATTATTCAATGTTACATCTTTTAAATATGAATAAAATTCAAATATTCATATGTTGTTACTTGATTACATCATTTATAAATGCTCTCACTTTTTATTTTAAGAAAAGTGATTTGTAGTAAATTTCCCTCATCTCAAAAATGGGGCATCATAATGGGATTATCTACAGGTTTTCATAGGTAATACCTTTCATATTTGATAGTTTACTATATGTAAAATCAAATTTTTTATATTTTGGGGGCATTTGTCTTGCTTGTGCACTCCACTCTATAACCACCTAAAACTAGCCACCGATAACCTCTAACCAGGGTTTTGACCAATTTCCACCCAAAATGCACAATTTGGCCTAAAAACACTAAAAAATACTAAATAATGTGAAAATGACATATTCAAGTGCTGATTTTGGCTAAAGTATCATGTAATGGGGTAATGCAATTTTTGGACTAGCTAACTTTGATTAGATTATTTCGAGTCAAAATACCAATTTTGCACCTAGGTGCTCTGGATTGCTCTTTCCTATCAAATATCTTACACAAGACACGTGCCTTTGTTATTTATTATTGATAACATCCTAAATGGGATAATGGATCCAATGAATCTAAAATTGCCTTCCAATTCCAATCCAGTTGAATTTTGGACCAATAACAAAGCATTTTGATCAATTTGGGTAATTTGTGCACAAAGTGCTTAAACATGCTTAAGAGCTAAGTAACCCAAATCAAGACATAATTAATAATTCCATGGAAAATTGTTGAAATTTTATTTTTAAAAATGAATATTGAATATCTACATCATCAGGTGACCTCATTTCTTGGGAAGACATCCCTAGACCATAAATGCCATAAATATCAAGATTCATGCTTCCCATGCTTCATTCAATGCCTTCCATGATGACCTCCATGCCTCTTAATTTCCCATTATTATAATGTCATGATGAGGATAATTATAGAATTAATTCTAAAAATTGAATTAATCCTCAACCACACATCTCAATCTCAAGATGGACGGTTCAGGTTGATTCTGATCAATCTTAAAAATTTATAAATATGAGGCCTTACCACATCATTTATAACACATGATTATGTAGAGTTATAATGAAAAATTGATTACAAATATTTAAGAAATTAGTGTTACCATGCCAAATTGATTCCAAGCCAAGCCAATCCACAAGCCAAAGGTGCCAAGGAGAGATGGAAGTAGCCAAGATTCCATTGCCAAGGACTTCATGAGTACAAGCCGAGCAAACCACTACAACAAGTATTTTGGAGCATGCAAGGGAGGTAAAAAAAAGTTTATTTTGCATTTTAGTTGTGTGTTTTATTCATGTTTGTTAACTAAGCTCTCCCTAGTGTCTAGGCCTAGAGATGTTATGCTAGTTAGTGTGTTTCTTTCATTTTATTTTAATTTTGAAACTAACACCATACTAACCATCATCTCTTGAGTCAAATTCCTAAATTTACATATGGCATGCTCGGTGGGACTAGATCCCACACATGAAGAAGATCATTTTATAGCTTTAAAATATTTATTTAGACTATTAAAACTCTTGTAAATTGATTTTCTAACTTTATTTTGCCTTTTTTTGTTTGTTATAGGTTTACACAATAACCAATGTCAGTTGGTAAGACCAAAATTAGTTTGATATCTTAACCAACATCAATTGGTAAAACCAACATTAGTTAGATACCTGTCATTGGTCACATTGGTATAATTGATGTCGATTAGATAACCATCATTGGTTAGAAAATGTAACCCTCATTGGTTATATAATTGATGTCAGTCACTATATTTTTCTTAATACACAGACTCAAGAGCTCTTTTTTTAAAGTTCATTATTTCAATCTTAAAAGAGCTTAAAGGCTAAAGGACATGCTAACATTTTTGTTGGAGGACCAAGCTTGACATTTGTTAAAACATGTTTAGATCACCTTTTGTATGCTTAAAAATCAATTATGAACCTTGTTTTGGTGTTTAACATAAAATAAATTTTAGATGTTTATGGTGAGTGTTTTCAAAGTTTACAACTAAGACCAAGGGTTCAAATGAACACCTCATTTTCCATTTGGGCTTAAAAATTAACTCACCTTTTCAAAGTTTTTGTTTTTACTTGGTTGCTTAGATTAATTTTTTGTTTGGCAAAATAAGGGATGTTGTGTGTATACTCTTCCATTTGTCCCCTTAGGGAACACTTGGAATCAAAAGTGCCATTCCTATTTCAAATAGCCTAGTCCAAGTATTAGAAAGAAAGTTGTCTAAATTACTCCCAAAAAACTCATCAAATTTTAGGTGACCTTGAAAGTGACCCTAAAGTCTTTCTAATTTTATGCTTTCTTTATTTTTATGCAAAATTGGCTTGTGAGCGGGACTTCATCACCTCTCATGATTTATTTAGAGAAGCTTTGACCTAGGGTTTCACTTCTTGGCATTGAATTCATTTGGCTCCTAATTAGAGTTGCATATGAGACGTAGTGGCACTTTAGACATCGCACTACATTGAGTGAACAATAAGATGTAGTGGTTGCAAAAAGATTAGACCTTTTTGTAATAAACCAAGTGATACAAGCCTAATTTATTTTCATGTCTTTTACATTATTTGAAGTGAAAGTCATTGTGCATTTTATTCCCATAGAGATGTTCAAAACTTGATAGTTTAGTCAACCCCACATGCCATACCCTTGTTAGGATTTGGATAATTATAATTAGTGTATTTGGTCATTTATCTTACTTGGCATTTTTGAGACTAAAACTTGTTTGTTTGTGTATAAACCATGTCAAAACCAATTTGTCTAAACGTCACTCTTTTGTCTAAAGAGGCATTATGATGGCCATTTTACACCACACTTGTGCCTTGAAATTTTTTCTAAACTTATTTGTGTATGTCATTTGAGCTACAGAGGGTAGCATTATGCTATCCAAATCATGTCAAAACATTTTGAGCCTTTTAAGTCTTTGAAACATAACATTGACTATATTATCCAGGCATGCTTACACCGTTTAGATAATTAATTTGTTTTAATATTTGTTTACCATTGTATCAAAATTGTTTGTTTCAAACCATGTCATGTATACCATTTGGACCTTTGTCTTGTGTTGTCATGCTGCCCAATCTCGTCTAGCCTATTTGGTCAAATCCTAGTTTTCAACATTGAGTTTTCAATTAGCCTTGTCAAGTTTGGATTCAAACATTGATTATTTTTATTTAAGCCTTAATTCATGGGGCTAATACATAGATCTTTCTCTTTTGGGTTGTATAAATTCAGTTAATCAATTACCCAAATTTAAAAAATATTGATGGTTTGTTTAGTACCTATCCTTATCATTGTTTGTGCCTTTATTTGGAAAAACATAGTCTTTATTCAAAGAGATTTTTGTCTTCTACCTTATGCCAACTGATTAGTTTATGTTTGATTCCATGTGCTGGGTCTATGTCAAAGTTGTTTCCAAACTTCAAATCACATCATCTTTTGTTTCAAGTCTAGATTTTGATGTCATTTGGCCAAAAGTACTAGCATTTTCTTGTTTATTTAAACCTATATTTTGACTATATATTTGGACAAAAGACCTAACAACTCAACTTTTCCCTTTCCTAGTTTAGACCTTGTTTGGAACACTTTGACCTAGACCTTTGACATGTCAGTTTTTATTCAGATGCTTGAAATTTTATGTGTATGACATTTGACATTAGATGTTTGACATTAGGTTATTTTATGCCAAGTCTTAGCACAAACCATTTTGAAGATACAGCTCCACCCATTCAACCAAGTTAGACTAAGCTTGAACTATTTGTCCTTTGGACATAGTTTTTTAGAGTTTGTAGAACTCTAAGCCTTTTTATTTCATAACTTTCATCATTTATGCAGATATGTCTCACTAAACTTATGGTGTAGTCATGTATAATCTAACTTATGATAGAATGGCCACACAAAATCCCACTAGGAACCCCTATAGAGATAGATTTTCTAAAGATTTTTATTATTCTCCCTATAATACTCCATATGAGGAACATTGTCAAAATCCATAAAATCCAAATAGAAACCTTGATTAACATGAAGGGGCTTATGAGGAAGACTTTGAAGACCCAACTATAGATAATGTTGTTTGGGATATGAATCCATACCCTCTTTTCAATAATTAGTACATGAAAAACAGAGAAGAACCAACTTATGAGCTAACTCACAACTGGGATGATATAGTTTATGAGGAAGACTTGGATGCTTTATCTTATATGAGTAATCAGGATGTACCACATCATACCATTTCTATTCCAAGACCACAATATCACACCATTCCCATACCAAGACTTCATCCTTTGGTTTGTGGTTGCAATCAAGTTCCATAATGCCAAACCATTTCTATACCAGGAACTCATCCTTTGGCTTATGTAAGCAATCAAGCTACACAATGCCCCTTCATCATTCTAAGACCTAGTCCTTTGGATTGTGTGGGAAATCAATCTACACAACTCCCTATTGTTACCATCTTAGGACTTTATCCTTTGGCTCATGTGAGCAATCATGCTCCCCAAATCCCTATCATTATCCAATTATAAGTCATTCCTCATCCAATACCAATACCAACCAAACCTCAACTGATTGAATCATTCAAAGACCAAGCTTTATTCAAAATTGGTATTTTCCAACTCATTGGAAACCAAATCCAAGACAACTAACCAATCCAAGATGTTTTTGTTGAACCAACCACTTGTGATAAGTTAGCCTGTGATAAATCACCAATTGATCCTATACTAGTTGTCAAAGAGTCTCACACTGATGAGCCAGTCTTTGCTGAGTCACTTCTTAATGATTATAATCACCTTTAGGATAATCATTACCTAAACCATGTGATTATTTTTCAAGAGCCTCCTATTGACAATATAGTCTTTGAGGAGTTATCTCTTGACCTATTTCCCATCTTAGAGGAGTCTCACCTTGACAAACTAGTTTTTGTGGAGCCCATTATGTCATCATAATCCGTTACTTGTTCAAACCAAATATTCAACAAGACATAATTGTAATAGAGTACCCATCAAATGAAGAATCAGAGTTAGAGTTAGGTTTTACTCTTGGACCAACATCAAATTTAGCATCAAAATCAAAATCTGAATCAACATTAGTCTTAACATCAGATTTAGAGTCCCTTGAGTTAGAATCATATTCAGAAGAAGAATATGTTTATGGTTATTAAAACATTAGTTATGCATGCCTCATAGATCAATTTAAATATATTTGTGATCTTTATACGGTTTTTGAGGATGAGTACTTCAGCTTTGACATAAGTTATCCAAGTATCTTCTATAAGGATTGTGTAGCCTCTCACCATTCCATTACCATTCCATAGGCCATTACCATCAACCAAAATAGCCATAATATTGACATTCCATCTCCCATAAGTGTCGATTGGGATCAATAGAATCACATTTTGTTGAATTGTATCCATGGTGACATATTAGTTGAAGAAGAGTAAGGAGGCCAAGATAACATTCACGTAGTAGAATAACACTTTCCTAGTGAAACCTTTTTGGAGGTAATAGGGGTCAATCCAAGTCAGAACTCATCATCTTATAGTAAAATTCAAAATCAAAGTCAAAATCTAATGTTCATTAGTGAAACCTTCTCGAAGGTGCTATGGGGTAATCAAGACAACTTCATTAGTGAAAACCTCTTTGAGGCACGAATAGTTGAGCACAAAAGTTCTTCATTGCTTAATGAATTCAAAATCAAAGATCAAATAAAAATAGCTTCTTATCTACAACCTAATTAGATGGTATCTACTATCAAGATCAAATAATAGAAAATTTTGGTGGTCCTATCAAGAGAATAAGTCTTTGAACCCACCATAACCAAAGTTATGTTGAATCTAACATCAACAACATTACGTGTGACGGGAAGTCCTGATCTTCATTTATTTTCCAATCATTACACATTACATTATCATCTGCCATTCCATTTCAAAATCAAACCTACCATCCATTATTTATCCTTATTTACCATCCATGGTTGTACTTTCCTTTATATAGGTTACAAAGATACCTTGTCTTGATGTTTGAATAAATTAGAATTAATGACCAATAAAGATCATAAAAGCAATCTTGAAAACCAAAATTGCATAGATTTTTTGATAAATTAGCTATTTAAATGAGTCATGGGCTAGAAATTAACATAATAAAGTATTCTATTTGTATCATTTATTGATTAGGATGTGCATCTTCCCATCAATAGGAACAATAGAATAAAAAACCACACTTAGGCTAAAAACATGTACTATTCCATTTCACATTTACATGCCATTGCCATTATTACATATAATTTTTCCATTGTCATGTATCTTGTAATTCACCCCATCACTTGGGGGCAAACCCTCTTACCATTTTATCCATCCTATCATTCCATTCCTATCTAGACTAAGGCCTATTTTTAATCATCCTACCCAATCCTATTTTGATGTTGGTTCATTTAGTTCTTCCCACACTTTTTTTAAAGAGGATTCCAATAAAGTTTAAATAATCAATCTGATCTATGGTTCAATGATAGTCTATGAAAGTAGTGTGATCGCTGACCTGGCAAGATATCTTCCATCCTATATCAGGTTTATTTATGTGAGCCTGATTATAACTACCTATGGGAAAATTAGTGTCTCACCAGTCTTGCTACTAATTATAACCGCCTATGGGTAAATTAGTATCATTGAACTATGCCATTATATCTTAGTTACAACTACCTAAGGGGAAACTAGGGGCGACACTCATTTATCATGCATTGTTGCATCACCTTGCCATTACTATTTTAATTTGACTGGGCATTTTATAGATTTGAAAACTTGTTGAAACCTACTTGGTTTTTTATACCTTTTGTGTAGATGGAATTACTATGACTTGAGGTCATTTTAGGACTATTTGGGTCATGCTCAATTCATGTTGAGGTCACCTTAGTCCCCTTTTCCATACACTCTCACTATTTTATGAGTAACCTAATCCAAATGCTCTCATTATTTTGTGAGCAGGTATCTTGTCATTCTATAATGAGTTAAGATACCTCAAAGTGCAAAAAACATTCATAAAAATTCAAAAAATCCAAAAACATTTGTCCTATCTAAGCCTAGTCAATTATCCTTGATCTACCTTACTAAGGCATGGTCATTGTTAGGATGCTTTCTTTTGATTTTGTTTTCAGGTTTTCTATTTGTTTATTTATTTCAATTTGTTTGTTTGTTTATTTATTTTTTGGTTTGTTTTTTTGTTTGATCGCTTTCCTATTTGTTTACTTTCAACACTATTGCCTTGACTTGATCTATATGCATTCATTGGGTGATTCTTCGAGCACATTATTCTTGAGTCTATCCATATTCATACATCAACATTATCATCATGGTTTTTATCATTGGTGCATTGTTTTAAAGTGTTTATTGGATCAAGAGTCAGTCCTTATCCATATTTTGGCATAGTCTTCATGGTGTTCTATCATAAAGCCTACCATCACATGCTACAAGAAAAATTAGCTTCACAAAGGTCTAAAATCAATAGAGCTACACAAGTTTATCCTTGGCACCTTGGCAAATCTTTCCATCCCACCCTTGATCAATATAACTCATTTGACCACTCTAGTTATATCATTGTTAATCAAGATGAGCATCTCCTCATTAGCAGGTACAACTAAATCATTCTATTGATCAATCTCACTCCTCTATTCATCTCTTTCATCAATTTGTGCCCACTCATATTTTAATCTATATTTCAAGTTATATCCTTGAGTTATGCTTGTTAATCAGTCCTAACTAGGGAGCAATCATATTTAACCAATCTAGGTCCTCTTAATGATTATAACCACTTATGGGAAAATAATTATTTCAAATTTTATTCTTGATTATAATCACCTTTGGGCAAATCAATATCATTTTTACATCAATACATGCAAGCATTTTCTTATTTAGATTAATCTCAACCATGTATTACTTCCACCTTTCTTCTTGTTTCTTTTCAAGGGATCTTCCATCAACAAATGCGATGGCTACCCCCTCGAGGGGGCATCATCATAGGCTTCCCAAAAACCATTTAGAGCTTTGTTCTTCAATCATCATCTTATTTTTGGCATATAGGCCATCTCTCATTATTTGAGAAGACATTTTTTTGTCTACAGTTTATAACATCTTAAATAAGGGCAAACTGTAGACACCTAAAACTGGCCATCGATAACCTCCAACCAGGGTTTTGATCAATTTTCACCCAAAATGCATAATTTGGCCTAAAAACACTAAAGCATGCTAAATGATGTGAAAATGACATATTAAAGTGCTGATTTTAGTTAAATTATCATTAAATAGGGCAATGCAATTTGTGGGCCATCTAACTTTGATTAGATTATTTTGAGTCAAAATTCTAATTTTAAACCTAGGTGCTCTAGATTTCTCTTTCCTATCAATCTCTTACACAAGACATGTGCCTTTGTTATTTTATATTAATAACATCCTAAATAAGATAATGAATCCAATGCATTTGACATTACCTTCTAATTCTAATCCAGTTGAATTTTGGACCAATAACAAGGCATTCAGATCAATTTAGGTAATTTGTGCATAAAATGCTTAAACATGATTAAGAGATAATTAACCCAAATCAAGGCATAATTAATAATTCCATGGAAACTTGTTGAAAAATTAATTTTATAAATGAATATTGAATATCTACATCATTAGGTGACCTCATTTTTTGGGAAAATATCCCTAGCCATAAATTCCACAAATATCAAGATTCATGCTTCCCATGCCTCATCAATGCCTTCAATGATGCCCTTCATGCCTCTTAATTTCCCCTTATTCTAATGTCATGATGAGGATAATTATAAACTTAACTCCAAAAATTAAATTAATCCTCAACCACACATCTCAATTTTTAGGATGGATGGTTCAGGTTGATTCTGATCAATCTCAAAAATATATAAATAGGAGGCCTTACCACATCATTTATAACACATGATTATGCAAATTTATAATATATAATTGATTAAAAAGCTTCAATCAATTAGTGTTACCATGCCAAATTGATTCCAATCCAAGCCAAGCCACAAGATAAAGGTGCTAAGGAGAGATGGAGGTAGTTAAGCTTCCATTGCTAAGGACTTCATGAGCACAAGCTGAGCAAGCTATTACAACAAGCATTTTGGAGCATCCATGAGAGGTAAAATAAGGTTTATTTTGCATTTTAGTTATGTTTTTTTATTTATGTTTGTTAACTAATCTCTCCCTAGTGTCTAGGCCTAGAGATATTATGTTAGTTAGTATATTTATTTCATTTTGTTTTCATTTTGAAACTAACACCATACTAACCATCCTCTCTTGAGTCAAATTCCTAAATTCACACACTCTTATAGATACCTGAGCACAAATAGACTTGTGAAAATATATTTACAAGATTTCAAATAGTTTTTAAAAGGTTAAATTAGCATTCTATATAATGTAGGTGGCATGATATGCATTCATGTCCAAGCTACTACTTCATAAAATTATGATTTTTTTAAGCCATCAAAATTTAAATAATTTATAGTTTGAATCTAGATTTGTTTGCAGTAGTGTGATTTATCTTTTATAGGTAGACTACGTTTGAGCTTAGTGATGCTCCATGTCTTGATTTCACTTTATCAATCCATATACTACTTCCCACCTCTTATTTTAAGGTTATCAAGTGAGCCATGTTTGAGTTTAGTGATGTTCAATGTCTTGGCTTCACTTTAGCAAACCACTTTATTGGTTTTCACTTTTTAAAAATAATTACTAAGTATTATATGAGGTTTTGAACATATAATCTTTCCAACTCAAGCATCTTCATTGATTCTTTAAATTGAGACTTGATCACTCTTAATTAACCATAGGTTCAACACCTCTCCACATACCTAAAAAATGGGGCATACACGTCTTCGTGATAAAGACAAAGTGTGGATACACATTTAGGTATCACATTTATTTTTATCTAGTAATATTATGTATCACTAGAATAAATGGGGGGAATGCATAAATTTAAATTTAATAAAAAAATGCTTGACGATGCTTATCCTTAATATCTTTACCTTGTTTAGTCAATTCTCCATTCTGATAATCCAAAATCTCTAAGGAAGCCTTAAAAGTATCATAGTTATTATGCATATCTCCAAGACTTCCCTTTTATGTCCATATTCAATATAAATTCATGGTCACTTTGGTTTAAGAAGCCTTTATTCCTTTTGGACAAAATAAAACTATTAGACAAGGAAACACTACATTGTTGTCTAGTAGTGTGACTTAGTCCATAATGATTTAATAGTTATCTTTTCAAAATGACCTGCTTCATA
This sequence comes from Torreya grandis, assembly GCA_037957365.1. NCBI lineage: Eukaryota > Viridiplantae > Streptophyta > Pinopsida > Cupressales > Taxaceae > Torreya > Torreya grandis. The sequence continues at coordinate 1,286,664 of JARHVA010001027.1, forward strand.
ACAACTCTCCCATGTAAACCAATAGATCAGTTATTAGAAACATTTGAAATATACATCTATGAAATCAAATCACATAAGGTCTCACACTTGAAACCCCATACTAATCTTTCTATCATTCACTAAAAAATTCAATTTCAAAAGCATCTATCTACTTAGAAAAGAGCCCTACTATAATTTTATTGTAATATTATAGTAATTGGCCAGGCTAACAATATTTTATTACAAGTTGAGGACATTCATTTTTCAATCATTCTAATCAAATTTGGATGTTTCATCTATATGATCTTATCTAAAGGGATAACTATATCAGCTTGAGGTCTACTTGAACTATCTAAGAACTTAGTCAACAAGGGATTTTCAAGAATAACTTGGACATTTTCCACTTCCCCAGTTTTCCCCTCTTGTATTTGATCATAGGATCTATAAAAATAAAATAATATTTATACAAAGGAAAACAAACCCATATGTTTAGATCCAACACATAATCTATCTAGATAAAGTTGCAGTCGACCTTATCTATCTTCTGCGTCCTTATCTTAATACAATAGATATATATTTTTAACTAACTATATGTTTGTAAGTTCTTATAGATAGTTAGAAATAATTACAGTTAGTAAATGAATAACAAAATTTGAAATATATTAGTTTGTAAGGACATCTATCTAACCTTAACCTTAACTTCTATTTTTAGAAATTTATAACTTTCATAACTTTTATAAATCTTTGTATTTATTGTATTCTATATCATTTAAATTCCTAAATCATATTTCAATAGTTTACATTTCCAACTAGAGATAATTGTTTATTCTAATTAATTCTAGTGTAAATAATTCCATGGGAATTCTCAACACTTGCACCCCAAATCATGGCCCTTACAAAATGATGTAATGATGATGGCTTGCTAACAATATACCTTCTTTCACTTGACCATTTTATGATGATTTTAATATGATCAAGAAGATTGATGACAAAGTTTGTGTCCTTTTGATGTAATGGTGTGTAGCATAATATGAAGTTTGGTTTTATTTAAACAACCATTGGGGTTTGATGGATCTAATCCTTTAGTGATGCACATTTAATAATTCACCTTGGGGTTTTTGGCCCAATTATCATGTTGGTGTCGATACAGTTCTCAAACAATTGGACCATTTCATGATTTTGAGAAAAAAATAACTTTTTCTTCTCTGATGGGAAATATATCACTATCCATCTAGAAATTATGATATCATACCATAGTCCCATCACTTATAAAGTGGAATGGAATGGTGGCCATTTCAAGGTTCCAAATAATCATTTTTTTAATGCATCCATTCTCTGTCATGAAGGAACCATCTATCTCACCACCAAATTTTGGAACCTTGTACCATGTATTTCTTATACATTATATTGAGTGGTTAAATAAGACAATCAATCACACCACCACATTCCTATGCCACTATGGCAAATAAGATGCATGAGTCTAGAAGTGGGACAATGGTGATGTGCTCAAGTAATACTGAATAATCTCTTCTTTTCTTAGGGACAAGACCTTTTATTTGAAATTGTAATCCATGATAGCTTATCTCAAGCATAAGATTTATTTTATAAATCCATGTGGCTAGAGAGGCTCAACTCTGATCTTGACTACATTAGCTCAAAAAAAAACTAGACCTCAAAATAATTTATCAAATCAGTTTAGGTCAAACAAGCTAGGGAGAAAATCAAAATTACTAATATTTCTCAACAACATCTTATCGACCTACATGAAATCTCCTCAGAGTTTTTTGAACACTAAAATATTATGTTCTAAGCCCAAGGAGAGTCAACCTAAAGTGTGCATGCACTGTAAGAATGTTTAGATGTTGTGCCTCACAAACTTCATATTACCAATAAAAAATCTTTGGTGTTCATTAAAGTCTTGATGAGATATTTCATGTAATGAAATGCATGGAATATGACAAATACCTAGGTATTGATGGATTTAATTGAGTTTTAGAAGGCTACTTGGCATATTTTAAGGTCTTACCTATTACAAGTTTATAAAGAAGCCCTGAAAAATAAATCTTTAGGCTCTCTAATTAATAAAATCAATATTAAATTCATTCCCAAGGTTAGTGGCCCAGAGCTCATTACCAATTAATGCCCTATCACCCTCCTTAATGTGTATTAAATAATCATTGACAAATACATTACTAAGTGTCTCAAATTCATTTTACATATAATAATTATACCAAAGTAGACCAACTTCATTAAAATTAGATGCAAGTTGGATAATCTTATTGATGGCTAGGAATGAATAGAATGGGCATGGACATATCATCAATGAACTATATTCTATAAACTTGACTTTGAGAAAGTATATGATAGGAATGAGTGGGAATTTATTCTAGCTATGTTGAGGCCTTAGGTTTTGACCATTTTTTAAATCACTTGTTCAGAATTTGTTTTTTAAAGTTTTTCCTACCTCACTATCAATGGGTTCAAATCTATTAGCTTCCCATTCAATTAGAGAGGGTTTCCCTTTAGCACCAACTTGGTATATTTTATCTATAGATGTGTTTGTATATCTTCTTAATCACAAGGAAAGATATGGGACCATTATGGGCATTATTATTCATGATCACTCTTTTTATCTCATCAATTATCAATTTGTATATGATACCTTTCTCACTCTTAAATTGCCTCGATGTTTGTTGCAAAGCCTCAGGTTCTAATTTGCAATGGTAAAAATCCAATTATATAGATAGAGAATGATGCCTATGTTAGAATGGATTAAATAATACATTTGGAAGTGGTTAAAAAAAGGATATAAATTCAAATTCCTTGGTATTCCATTTTCCTTTGATATCTCTTCCTCTGAGATTTGGAAGTATGTCATTGATCAAGTGGTGAAAAATATGGACTATTATATTTTTAACCTATATATTTAGCATGAAAATTTTATGTTTGTTCTAAGATTATAATGTCCACTTGTGCCTATTATTATTATTTTTGGGCCCCCTTTAATTCCTCGTATGATAAATTGGTGAAGGTTCTCTAGGATTCCTTATGGGCCAATGTTAAAAAATTGAGGGTATCATGAAGTTACTTACGATATTTTGTCTTCCTCATGAGAAAGGTGGTATGGGAATCATTGACATTTAAAATAAAAGTATTGATTTGTGTGCTAAAGTAGTGGTATGAGTAATTAAAGGCAATAAACCTATAAAATTATTTTATGACATTGCTTTTCCTTTGGCTTGCCTTATGGTAAATTCAATTGGATTTTTTTGGGTTTCACATCTTGATTGTTACCATTTTCCTTATCAATATTGAAGGATACTTTGTTGATAAAAACATTTATAAGGATCTCAAATTTTTCAAACCATATTTAAATGGGTGGTTGATGTATTTTATAGTGGTTTTTATTTCAATGACCACAATATTTGGTGGTCTCTTTTTATGACCAACTCAAATATTCTCTTAGCAAAATTTTTCAAGGTATGAAAACTCAAGGAACTTAAGAACATGTATTCATAAGGTTAAAGATATGATTTATTACCATGATTGGAATCCTTGGCCTCTATTTAAGGTAAAATACAAGTTAATTAATTTAAAATTACTTCCATTCTGCACATCTAAGAGATGGTACGCAATGTTATGCTGCATAATATGGGTTTTCAATATCCATGGCCTTGGTGGAAATATTGGAGATGGATCCATGATAATAATTTTAAAAATTACTCTCCATGTATCCTATATCAATTAATGAGCCCACTTTATTTATCTTTGGACAAGTTGATCAAGCATTTAAATTTAAATTCCTTACCTAGGACATGGCTTGCCATACTTAACAAATTTTTAAATGCTAAGCTTGAGCCTAATATCGGTCACTTTCCTTAGTGGTTTATCAAGGTATTATCCTTAGGAAGCACCTTATACATATTGGAATTTATCAACCCAAGTATCTTGCTTGTTTTAGGCTAGAGTCCTTCACACACCTATTTTGAAATTTCCCCAAATCCCAATTTACTTGGCACTGGATTTATATCCTCTTTCAATGCTTCCACCAAGAACAATTTTTTTTAAGAATGGCCTTATTGGGGATAATGCTAAGTGTCTATCATACATAAATTTTATATGGAATTTCATCAAGGATATCATATTACTTCAATTATATAAATCTAGAAATTCAAATTTGTTTAACAATGAAGAAGCATCTTGTCTATTTTTTTGTTAATGATAAGGTGACTACTATCTCTTTAGATTTTAAGTAGATATAAGATCAAACAGAGATTAAAACAACTAAAATAATTTATAAACTAATGGGGAGTACTCCTTGTATTATGAGTCGTATCCCCTCAAACCATGTAACTCACAAATCTCCTCCCTTAGTGCATCATTGATAGTGAAGTTGCTTCTAAACTACCCCAATCATCAAGGGGGATGGAATCCACTACCACCTTATATGAATTATATTTTAAAACTTTCTTAGTGGATCTTGATTGTGTATATAAGTGGTCTAGTTGGCAGTGTTGTTCAACTACCTCATGGTTGGGAAATTAATATTTCTTTGGTTTCTATAAACCCTATTTAGGATGGTTGAGTGAAACTTAATCCTCCTTAAATTAAGCCTCTTTCTTGTAGTGCCCATCCTCCCAAGGATGATCTACCACATCTTCCTTCTATGGATGCAACATGTGCCTAGTTAATTTTAATATGTTATGCTGATGTTTTAAGTTGACTTGGTTTATGACTATCGTGCCTTGTTAGATTTTGTGTTGATTTGAGTTAGTTTATATTTTTTGGCATGGGTAGTGGGCCATGAAATTATATTGGTTTCCTTATTATTGTAGCCATATTATATATTGATATATTTTTTTATTAATATTAGTATTATTGATGCATTCTAATAGTAAATTGTTGATTGGTACTTATTCGAAGAGTACCACTAAAATATTCTATAGAGGATAACTCTTCCCATACAACTTTCCAAAATATGTGTTAAGATAAGTTTCATTTTTTAATTTTGGAATAAGAGTTTTACCCTATACTAAATACTTTTAAAATTATACAAAACTTTAAATAGAATATAAATAATATAAAATAAGGGAACTTGGGAGGAGGTTTGTAACATCCTCTTAGTTATAGATCAATAAAAGTAATAACAACACAAGCATTTAGTGATAATCTAATCACTCTCGATGTTCTCACATGAAGATATTTTTATCAAAAACTTATATTCTAGTAAAATTTGGTTAGACCCCTCAAGATTTAATTCATATCTTTTAGATGTAATAAATTAACCAAAAATAGTTAAACACTAGTACAATATAATATGTGTGCTTGGAAAAGAGAAGGTTGGTTAGGAATTCAAGAGCACTAAGGAGGATGATGAATTAACTAAGAAATATAACAGTAAGTACATTAATGATGCCTCTAAAAATGAATAATATTATGAATAAGAGTATATGGTAGAGATTCTAATTCATATGGTGAACTTGGAGCCCAAGGCCAAGGCATATGAAAACCAATCACTCCCATAATTTTTTGAAAGTAATTTGGAATTGTAAAATCAAGTAGGGATACTAATGGAATTGTAATTGCATAAGTCCCATCCTAATCTAACACACAAAAAAGTGAGGATATGATACTCACAAAGGTCCAAATCCAAAGAAGCCAAATTGTAATATAATTCCACACAAACCACTAGGGAATACATTGATGTCAAGTACCCATTACTCAATTTTCCATTTTGTATCATCTTCTTCATTAACTAGTACCATGTCAATTTTGTAAACTTCATCCTCAGCTTCAAAAAGTGCTATTTTTCCTACCTAAATAACTAGGACTATATTGACCCCTCTCTTTTATTTGGCACATTGGTTAGGACAAAGCATAATATTAAATTTGACTTCAAAAACCATTTAAAAAAAATTAATAATAAAAATATCCAAAAAATTAATTTCATAAAATTTTAAAAATATATAAAAAATGTAAATTAATTGAACCTTCAAATATCTAAGCTAAAGTAAATTGTTTTAAATAATTTATAGGTAGCTAAACTCAAGTTTTGTATTAAAGATACCCCTATAGACCATATAGTTAGGTGGAATAAATAGGTGGTAAAGGCCATTCATAAGGACTATGTTGAATGCTCAAGGAAGCTTAGAAATATGAGAGAACAACTTGAAAACCTAAGATTACCATAAAAAAGGATGTTGAGGATTTCAAAAGTAGTTTCAAATAAATTGATATTAAAATAGCTTACATCATAAATAAGGAAAAAAATATTGAGATAAAGAACCATGACAATGTTTTGAGTTAGATCAATGAAGCCAAAAGAGAGCTTGAAGAAAAATAAGAAATGGCATCATTCCCCAAACCTAAAAGAATTACAAAGGGAAGCCAATAAAACTCAAAGGGCACAAATATATGAGTTTGTTAATGAAACATGGATCCTGTGGGAATATAAATAAAATACTAAAATTCAAGTGGAAAAAATTTAGGCTGAGTTCGATCAAGTTACTCCTATAGTGAAATCTCATTCCATAGTTAAAACTTAATGCTAGTTTTAGTTATCAATTATGATTCAAGTGGATTATCCAAAATAAAATATAATGATACCTCCAATCTGAATTTCATAGATTGCATTAATGGAAATTATTAATCAATTATTTTTAGTACTAAAACACTACCTTTAGAGGTTCATGGTATTTTCAGGATTATAAATTCATATCCATCTAATTCCACACAAAGTTCTACAATGGCATAATGGAATTTATATGGATTGGATGTGGCTTCATTCATGCTTGTTCCAAACATTATGTGGTCTTAATTGATGGATTTTTTAGGCTCCTAGACACCTACATACCACAATGCTAAAGTATACTCATAACACGTGGTACTAAAAAATGTAAATAGTGTACACATTATTTTATCTTATTGGTGATTTCTCTTGCAGGACTTATTGGTGCATCAATCTCATTGAATGTACGACCTAAAGATTACACCTGGATTGGGGAGGACTAGTTTGTGACTTTTCATGATGATCATTTTCTATATTTTTTGCATTCATATGTGCCATGTCATTAGTTTATTTTTTATTTAAGAGTTCACATTCCTCCTTTTTACTCATATTCTTCCTATTTACATGTTTATACCTAATGTCATTGTCTTGGCCAATGACATTTTATAGTTATCTCCTTTAGGTTAATGATTTTTTATGTCTACTTGACACTTTTCTATGCCAATGGTTAAGTCAATGAGTAAGCCCAAAAAATTGTCATGGTTGAACATTGCCATGCATTGATGATAGTATCTCTCCTAAGCTTAAAAGCTTACATCATATTTTATATCTAGTCATTATTCCCATTTATGTAACCCCTCCATTTGATTTCTCTTTTCCTTCATCTTCCCACTATGTGTGCATTTTATTTATCAAATGGATCCTTGATCTCTTTCTTAGATTGGTAGTGAAACTATTGATTTGTACTAACTATAAGTTTTGTCACAAAAGGTTGCATGGGAAAATCAAATGTCTATATAGGCAAAATAAAATCTTAATGTTCCATATTTGTTCATTTTTACCTCAAAAACCATTTATTTATGCTCTGAATTCTATATTTTCATTTCCTATCCTATATATCCATGTTACCTTATCATTTTAATGGCTATAAAATCATATTCCCACAACCTATTATTTGAAATATACTAATACAAAAGCTAAACATTGTTTTGCTTTATGCCTTTTCTTAGTTTCAATTTAGTTTGTGGAACATTTCTAACTTTGGTTTGATTTCACATGAGACAAAACACATTAACCATCTGGGTATTTACATTCTAAGGATGTTCTATCTATATTTTCTACCCCCTTATTTTTCATACACCATATGATGGGTAAGAAGTTTTCATTTATGTTAGTAGATTAGAGTAGAGTAGGTTTAAGAAATAATTTATTGTTAGATTAAATTAGATTAACACTTCTATTTATGTTTCTTATTTCTTAAAGCATGCACATCATGTTATCCTATTTGTGTTGGTATCATTAATTCAAAGTTATGTAATATTTAAATAAGGCATTTTTATCTACTCTATCTAAAGCTTGTCACAAACTTCACATTCATATATTTTATAGACCCTTCAAAGTGTTGATTCATCATTATATTTTAGGGATTCATTCACCTACGCAAGTGTTGTGTGTTTAAGTTGTATCCCATTTGTTGAGTTATCTTCTTTTCAAAGTTATCTATTGTTTTGAACTTCATGAAGTTTAGTTTTAACCTTTGGATTCATTTTTCCATACTATTTTAAGGGTGAAATCAACTTGTTTATTAGTTATTTATTTGTGATCTTACATTTCAACCATTGTTTATCTTACTAATAACTTATTTTCCCTCACATTTCTATGACATTTACAGCTTACACAATTTTTATTTTAGACCCTTTTTAAGTGTATTTACAATCTATGATTTTTCATATTTTTTTGATAGTGTTTCTATAACTTATTATTGTTCCTTACTAGTTATTCATCCTTTTTCATATCTTGAAATTTCCAATAACTTGCTCATTTGTGTTTTGACTTATTTGGTCATTTGGTTAATATCATCTCTAAATAAATTCATCATATAAAAAAATACAAAAACATAGTGTAGACTAATTATTTGCTCATTTCATTTGATCAAATTATATATTTTTTATTATAAATTGGTAAATCCTGTATGCAAGTAATTTTTTTTGTTACATCTTATCTTTCACTAGTAAGAAAATTAGTTTCATTTGAGTTATTTGAATTACTCTTTAATTTAGAAAGCACTAGAGTTAAGTAACTTAATCTTAGTTTCATTCACCTTTCACCCCTTTTTATTTTTGATGATGATTTCAGGGTGAGTCTCACCCCAACTTGTCAAAGACTTACCTAGAGTAGTTTCCCCCAACCTCAATATCTCTATCTAAGACAATATTGATCAAAATATTCATTGTATGATATGTGTAACCAGTCTCTTGGCTCATCAACTTATTCCACTTATTTATGCCATTATATATCATTTATAAACCACTAACGAATATTAAGATTAACATGTTCAAGCCCCTAGACATGCTCAACCTAAACAGATTCAACTCCCAACCAACCTCAATTACCTAATCATAACACCTATTTTTCCTCTATCTCTCTCCCATTTCATTGCCTAATCCTATCCTTAATAAGTTAAGTTCATAGGGATGATGTGTCATTTTACATATGTATAAATTTTGGTCAACCCAACATAAATAATTTTCCTTTTATTTTATTTTTTGTCCTTCCATCCTTCTCTCTTTTCTATTTATTTCATGGTTGTTTTACACCCAAAAAACATGCCAGGAGTATAAAAACCCTTGGGCTTAGCTACTTTCTCCAACTTCAGGTGATATCTTGACCAAGTTTCCATGGAGGATTAGGCCCATTCTACCTCTCAAATTTTCATTCATCATCAATATATAGAGATTAATAACCTCTCCTACACTACCTTCTACCTGGGAGCTATCATCTGAGAACAAATCCTTACCTCAGCTAGTGACCCCTTTACTCCACATAGATAACATGATTTTAATTATATGAATTTTAAAAGTGTTCATAGGGTGGAGTATCCCTGTGTTGTCACCTCTCTAGGTATTAAATTACAAAACCTTAATTTTTAGAGATAATATATAATTGACTAGTATGCCCAAAAAATAAAATGAATGGAAGGAAAACTTCTTGTTTATGGCATATAAATATGAAAATGATACCTTGATAAATAAACATAAATAAAAAATTAATAATTTGATATTTAATACTTGTAATATCTTAAATCTAAATTAAAAAATATTCATTTGAATAAGTTGATATCAAATGACTAGGGGTTATTAAAATTATTGGCTGAAGAGTATAGTTGTATTGAACTCATTATTATTGAGAAATCTTTTGGAAGATAATGTACAAGCTTGAGAAGTCCTCATGGATTTTTTGTGAGTTTAATTTAGTATTCTACTTTCTCAAATTTTTATTTTTGTTTTAAATAATTTCCATTAAGTTGATATTACTATATGAAATTATGCATGTATTTTATTGCAATAATTAGATTGAACAATATATTAGTCTTGTCAATTCTTGGTTATTGATCATATTTATAAATTGACTCTTCATGTGAGTTATTCATTAGTTTAAATAATAATCCATGAGTTCAATATAATTATTAATAATGAATCTAAGTGGACCAAAGAAAATAATGCATAGCTCACATGAAGAGTGAATTATAGTTTTAATTTTATCCTTAATGAAAAGAAAAAAACTAAAAATAAATAAATATATGCCAAAAATATTTACATGAAAATTAGGGTTTAGTTTTTATACCTATAATTTTGTATTTTTATTCCATTTTATACCATATTTACATGAAAATAATACAATCTATAAACAATGTTAACACTTCTCCAAAAATGTTTCCCATAAAAAATGTTATGACCTTAGTAGTTTATCATGGGTCCAACCCCTCTCCTATTAATTTTTAAGGTTCCTTGGTTAATCCCTTAAGAAGGCTCCTTAATTATAAATTTCATTTAAACTTAAATTATTTATTTAATATATTTATTTATTCTTTAGTTTATTCTTTGTAGTAGGGATAAAATTAGAACTATGGATCACTCTTCATGTGATCTATGCATAAGTGGATTTGGTCCACTTAACTCCATTATTAATATCTGTATTAAACTCAATATTATTGTCATTATTGATAATTATATTGAACACATTATTATTGAGAAATATTTTTTAGGATAATGGACAAGCCTAAGAAATATTCATGGATGTTTTGTGAGTTTGTTTTAGTTTTCTAGTTTCTCAAATTTCTATTTTTATTTTAAATAATTTCCATGAAGTTGATATTACTACATAAGAAATATTCATGGATGTTTTGTGAGTTTTTTTTAGTTTTATACTTTTTAAAATTTCTATTTATGTTTTAAATAATTTCAATTTTCATGTGAGATATGCATTAGTGACTTTGGTCCACTTATTCACTAATATGAAATGTGGCTTTAACAACTTATTAATGAATATTTCAATACTTATAAATCTACATGACTATATCGATAATAATGAGTTCAATATAATAATTAATAATGAAGCTAAATGGACCAAAGCCACTATAGCATAACTCAGATGAAAAGTGAAATTATTTAAAACAAAAATAAAAATTTAAGAAAGTAGAAAACTAAAACAAACTCAAAAAACAATGAAGATGTCTCAAGTAGTAGTATCAACTTAATGGAAATTATTTTGAAAAAAAATTGAAATTTGAGAAAGTAGAAAAATAAAAAAAACTCACAAAACATCCATGAATATTTCTTAGGATTGTTTTTTATCTTAATTTTTTTCTCAATAATAATGAGTTCAATAAAATTATTAAGAATTAAGCTAAGTGGAACAAAACCACTAATGCATAACTCACATGAAGAATCAAGTTGTAAATATTACCTATAACCAAAGAATTGACAATACTAATAGATTATTCAATCTAATCACTACAATAAAATACATGAATAAATTTCAAACAATAATATCAACTTAATAGAAATTCTAACCCAAAAACATATAAATTTGTGAAAGTAGAAAATGAAAATAAACTCACAAAACACACATAAATATTTATCAAGCTTTTCCATTATCTTCCAAAATATTTCTCAATAATAATGAGTTCAATATAATTATTAATATTAAAGCTAGGTGGACCAAATACACTAATGCATAACTCACATGAATAGTGAACTATAGCTATAATTTTATCTCTACCATAAATAATAACCTAAAAAATAAATAAATATAAATGCCAAACATATTTACATGAAAATAAGGGTTTAGTTTTTATCCCTATAGTTTTCTATTTTTCTTCTATTTTATATCATATTTACATGTGAATAATATAATATATCAACAATGTTAACACTTATCCAAAATTGTTTCCCACAAAAAATGTTAAAAAATTATTAGTTTATCATGGGTTTAACCCCTCCTATATTCCTTTTTAACTCTCCTTGGTTCATCCCCCTTTATAACCCAAGTATGCACTAAGTCAATCAAACTTATCATCATCTCAAGTCAATGATGCACCTAGTGATCTCATTTTTACCCTTTTGGATCACAGTCATGATTTAGAGGCCATTCATAATACATATTACTTTGAGTTTAATGCCCATGGGGGTCCTATGCCACACAAAACATATTCTACCAATTATGGATATGTGTCTCCCCAATAGTCAAGAAAAGTTTATTTTCATCCTTTTTGGCCAAAAAAACTAATAATACCTCTCAACATCCATAATGCCAATATGGGTTCATCGCTTCAATACCATATAAACAAGACTAATCTACTATCACATGTTTTATAAATCATCTCCTTTGTAAAATTACCTCTCTCATTATATGAATAAACCTCCACCTAAATTCAAAAGCCTCTTATCTTAAACACATATTATTAGACCCCTATTTATACTTCATTATCATCTTTGAGTGATTCAATAGATCCTTTGAGTGGAACCATTGATATAGGCACCTACCTTGAATACCTAAAATATCCTCTTAGAATGGATATTAGGAGCTTCACTTTGCCTTGTAATTTTACTAATCTCTTATAATTTAAAGGTGAAGGAGACCCCAATACTCATATCAAAGTTTGTGCCATGGCTATAAGTGTTTATATGGAGTTATGACCTGAAAAATCATCTATACATTATTTATAAACATGGGAACCAAATTAGTCCTACTAAAATCCATGCCATTTCATACATGCTTTCCCTTGAATATAGGCATGGTATTATATATTTTATTGGTAAGATAGGGCCCATTTAGGGAAAATTTATGGTCATATGTTTTCCATCATATTAACTAATTTATCAATAAAGAAATAAATATGACATAGAATTTATATTTCCAAGAGGGTTTTGATGTCATTAAGAAGTGATTAAATTCCCCTCCCACATTTATGCCTCCTAAACTAGTCAACCCTCTTACCCTTTACTTAAAAGTGACATATGTATCAATTTAAAGAATTTTGACCTAATAATATGATGGTGATAGACAAAGGGAAATTTAATTTACCTCTCACACTTTATTAGACTATGAAATTAGGTATACTTAAGTTAGAAAAGAGTTTTTGGTGATTTATTCACCACCAAGTGATTGATGTATTATCTATTAAATCAAGAAACATGGTTTATCATCAAATCCAAAAAATTATGGAATTTATCCATCTCAACCCTTTATTTTTAAGGAATCCAACTTTTTCATCAAAATTATTAATGAATTCTAGCTAACTTATGTGAACCAAAAATATATCAAGGTTAGATTATAGTTGACTATCTAGTTGATTCACCTATAGAAATTTCTAAACCTAGGGATGATAGTTTTCCTAAGGAGAAAATTATCCTCATTTAACTTCCACACATAGATTAATTCCCATTGTATATGAGAATCACCAAGTTTTTTATTAATCTATCTTAACATGTGGGGCTCACTTTTTAGCAAAGGAGATGCCTTCGCATGGTGGCATCCAAATACATGTTTCTTAATTGTGTTATTTATTTTCATGCCTTTGATGGCATATTACTTAGATAATTAAATTAGGTTAATTCCCATAGGTTATTGTTATAATTACATAATTAAATATGTAGGGATAATTTTAGTGATCACATAACTACCTTAAAGATCCACTGTATGGGCTATTTCTAGCCCACATTATATCATTATGAAATGTGTATGTTATAAATTGTCTTAAATTTTAATAGCTTTCTCATGAAATCCATATCCCATTATAATATATGTAACCCATAGTTACCCCTTGTATTTGTTCCACATGGGAACTTCATATTATAGGGAATCTCACTCTAGCTTCCTTAGAAAGGCATCATAACATCATCACTACCACCACATATTTTACTAAGCAGGTGGAATATATGCATTTACTATGGTCACATGGTATTTTATTTATAAATTTGTATTAAATTAGGTTATGTTTAGATTTGGAATTTATCAAGTCATTATTTTAGATAATGGTTTTCCTTTTAATAATCTAGAAGTGAGTAAAATTCTGAGAGAAAGTTTCCATGAGTTCCATATTTCCCATCACAATACTTCTCATTATTATCATGAAGCTAATTGAAAAGATATAGTGATGAACATGAATTTAAGTCCATTATGGTTAATATTGTTAAAGATAAAAAGAAAGACTAACACCTTCAACTCTATCTTTCTTTATGGGCCTATAAAACTAGTGTCCACACTCTAATGAGGGAAATATTGTATTCCTTGGTCTTTGGTTTTGAGGATATTTTTTGTCCCTTTAGGGTATCTTAGACCATGAGGAGTGTAGATATAGTTTATGTTTTGAGTTAGACTTATTTTATGAAAATAAGCTTGTGATTGCCCATGTCCATGAGGTATTAATGTTTATTAGGACATACACTATTGTATTATCTAAGATGCACTTATAATTATATTATTTATAGATAATGCACAAATCATGTGCTACATTGTAAATACATTTTTTATAAACATATATTTATAAGTCACTTATAAATGAAAATATATTTAGTGGTTATCCTCAAAATTTGACTATTTTGAACTAATATCTATAAAGATAAGATTCCTTCATAACTAAAATCTCCTTACTTATACATATAATAAGTTGGATGGGATGGATGAAGGTAAGTTTATTTTGTATTATATGTTTTACATGAGGATGGAATTTGGCCCTCCTATACATCTGAGCATAATATATTGGTAGTAATTCTGCATGTTAGTGTATTTGAATACTCTTACACTTTTTAATGGTTTAAGATGCATTTGTAATATTAATTATAAATATGGATATGCACTAATTGATACACACTTATACATATCTTATTAATAGATAATATTATCAACTAAGTAATTGACTTAATTAAATTTAGTTATCAATGGAAAAAAATATTTTAAATAAGAATTATTCTATAAGTTTACTTTAAAGAAGATTTATTCTACAAGTAGTCTACTCTCAAAATGTAAATCTGACCTCCTCATTATCTATATAATATCATAGAGGGATAGAATATGAGGTAACTTATGTAAATGAATGTTACTATTTTAATACTAAAATTTTGTCATAGGTTTTTAATATAAAGAGGTATTAATGCTACCTATATAAATTTGTGTATTATCTTTTTTTATCTTTCATTTAATTTATAATTTTGTATCTATTTAATGCATGCATGAGTTTATCTTAAGGTATTGTAGCTATCCTAGAACTTGTCTAGGAATTTAATACTACCATAAAAATTATGTCTATATTTATTTAATTTTTTAAAGGTATGCACATGAAATCATGGGTGAAAGTTTTGATGTTAATAATTTAAAGATCCAATAATCTATACAAGATCCAAATATCATGGGATATTCCAAAAATATAACACGAGACTTACATAAGTTATATGTCAAGATAGTATAAAAAGAAAGTTATTGTTGACCCCATTGAAGTGGGTAACCTTATATTCAGGCTAAACAATTATATTAAAAAAAGTTGGCAAAGACAAAAAGTGTAGGCCAAAGTGGTTAGACCCTTATTAGGTGAGTATGTAAACTCTTTGTACCTCAAACACTATTTCATATAGTGTCACCATGTCTCAAAATTTCCCTCTCAATTTGCATGCACCTTATATATTCATTTTAAACATTTCATTTGTGTTCTTTGTTAATTTTGCATAGTTATTTGGAAATTATTTCACTTAAAAAAAATTATATAATTAAAATCAACTACCCCTTTTCTATATATTCATTCCCTATCCCCATTATTTTTCTCTAAAAAACCACTTTGAGGTGGAGATTGATTTTGGTTCAAATGAGTAATGTTACCCTTATATATATATATATATATATATATATATATATATATATATATATATATATATATATATATCCTAAAATATTTGTAGCCCATAGTCTAGTATAAAGTCTTGCATAAGACAAACCTCCCCCTTATCAGTTTTTATTAGGAAAAATTTTAAGATGATATTTTAAAAAACTAATCAGTTAAAGGGTATTTTTTACCTAATTTTTCTCTTGGTGATGAGCCCTCACATCTTACTAGTTGTATTGAGACAAAGCATGGGGGAAAAAATACTTGAACATTTTAAAAAAATAAAATTATTTGACCAATGCTTCACTCACTCATTCTAGTCTTTGATGATGAGTCCTCACATCTTATTGGTTACATGCAACCAAAACTTGGGAGTGAAATATCATTAATCACCATATCTAGGCTATGGTGTTAATACTTTGTATAAAATTACTTGTATAGGGATATGTTTAAAGGGTTACATGAGAAAAAATAAAAATAAATAAAATAAAAATAAAAAAATTGAAATTGTATCAAGTCTTGAGCACCTCCCGTTGCTGTGTGTGTACATAATTGATGTGAAATACACCTTAGGTATCTATGTTATATAGGTGGGATGTATTATGTGTAAAATATTTTCAATATAAAAAATTAATGTTGTAATTATCCTCACATATGTGTGAAAAATGTTAAGTGAAGTTAGGTGTAAAAAAATAAAATTAAATAGTCTTGATGTTAACCAAATTTGACCCCAAGTCAAATTTGGGTCACCCTATAGTTTGAAGCTTCATAGAGGTGTCTAATGTTTTTCATGGTCTTATCATGGTCCCAAGTGGTCTTAGATAGTCCCATATGGTAATATGTGTCCTTGTTTATCATTATCCAAGTTCTAGTCTTAATTTCACTTGTTTAGTCCTATGGTCAAGTACAAAGTCTTGTATAGTCAAACTTGGTCAAAGGTTTAATATGTTATAAATTAATTTCAAAATTTTAATTGGACATCATTTATATCGTATTATCATTCACTAACCTTTATTTGGCTCGTAGTTACAAAAATGTCAATTTGGCAACTTTTGGCCCATGTAGAATAGGTGGATGTACCATTTAAAGATGAGAATGTTTCAAAAGGATTCCAAACATCCATGATGTTAGATGTTTGTCAGAGAATGTTGAGGGGTAGTTAGAGTCTGATAAATCTACAGTTTAACTCCTAATCTTGGTAAAATGACACTTTTCAAGAAATTGTATGGCCTTACAAGATCAATTTTTAGTTAAAAATGGTTTATAAGTGACCCTAGAGCTCCCTAAGACAATTTTACATCTATATACAAATTTAAAGTTCAAATTTACACTCTAAAAACTTTCTCTCCTCTATCGTTACCTTTAGAAGCTCAAGAAGGAAAAATTTCATTAAATGGTATGACCGAGGAGAGAGAGTTAGGAGATAGAATTTTGGACATTATTAGGGGTCCGAGTAAGATTAAAATTAGTGTAATTGGTTTTTTATAATGGTGTCCTCTTATTTATGAATAATCACTGACACTGACATTAGGTTAATATGGCCTATGCATCTGAGAGGGATCTATTCTTGCACCTGTTTATACAGATTATAAATCTATGGAGAATAATAATTTTGAGGGTGGTTTTTATAGGTATTTTAGATACCTTTCATTATGGTTTCATAATACAACTCATCTATATGAGATGATTTAACTTATAAGAAGAATATCTTAGTGCACATGCTATTTCAAGCAATTCTACTACAAGTTCTTATTTCCTTTTCATGGTGGAAATTTTTAGAGGTTTATAGTGATTAATTATTCATGGAAAATCCCTTAGTTTCATGAATATTGTCACTTGGATTTTCAACCTTTGAGGATATTCCTATCTCTCCTAATCCAAGTGTCATAATGGAAACATCTCTCTTGCTATGGGTAACAATTTGATGAGATGAATCTCTAAAAGGGCTAGTTCCCTTGATGCACTCTTTAAAGTAATTTATTGCTTATAGAATTTGGATGAAAAGGGTTAAGGAAACAAATAATAAATAAAAAAAAGGTGATTCAAAAATATTGTATGTCCTTCTATTGACTAAAATTATACTACTTAGAGCAAAACAAAGCTTCTCTTACACAAAACTCACAACACAAGACCTATTGTTACATCAATGTTTCAAAAGATAGGTTCAAGAAGGTATTTTGATACTTAAGAGGAAAATAAATGATTATTTGAGAGAATAAAATCATGTACCACTTATAATACACTTATACAACTGAAATAGAACACTAACAAAGACTTGTAAAAACTACTCTTCTGCACACTTGGTGAACAATCAAGAATAACATTGTAGAAAAGATCATATTCTACTAGACAAGACCAAAAATATTGAAATAAAACTAAATTATACATAATTTAAGTAGGAAAAAACAATTTTTTTATTTATTCAAGATTAATTCAAGTATAAATTTGTCTAGGGTTTCATTGTTAACCAACAGAGGCTACTAAAAAGAGCCAAAAGAGTCAATATTTATAGCCTTTAAGAGAAGAGTAAGATAAGGGAAGTACAAAGGTCACTTGGAAAATTTTAAATATAAGAAAATGTGTTAAAATTTAATGAGAAATAGGTATGGAATGTACTATTAAATTTTAGGAAGATAAAGTGTCCAAACAAGTCATGAAACTTATGAAAAGTGGCATAAAACTACTAGTCTTAGCTCAAAAAACTGCCTTCATAATTTGAACTTGTTTGAATATAAAAAATTGAATAGGTATATTTATAATGATTGGAATTAGGGGGAACTACTTCATATATTACTTTACATACATTTTTTTTTAATTCATATTCATCTATAAACTGCTGAAAGGAAGCCATCACTGTCTACAGTCTAAAATACTCCTTTTTCAATCACCCCTCACACTTGGCCTCAAAATTGGATTAAATTTTCCATGAAAATGCATGTAAATTATTTAATGACACATTTAAATACCCTACATGGACTTATAGGAATTAGGAATGATTTAAAAGGGCTCACACTTGGAGTTTTCACCCTTCTCACCCTTATGTCCACTATGCTAGTTTTGACTAGATAAAATGAGAGCTATTATTTGAAAACTTATAAGTTTTTTTATTAGAAATAAATTACCATATGGAGTTATAAAAAGTATAAATATTTCTACCAAACTTTATTTCATCCTTTATAACCTCTTTCACCTTTCATAATACACAAAATAATTAAAAAACCCTACTTTTTACCCCGTACATAAAATTATGTACATCTCATCTTGGTCGGAGATATATTTAGGGAGTAATATAAATGTTTAAATATATTACATGGTCAAAATATGTCATTTATATATCTCTCTAAGATTTTTTTCTCCATCGGGTCCTAGCTGAGGGTTTAATAGGGTTTTAGGCAATTTTTGGTCTTAAGCTTTGATCATAAAGATTTGATGTTGAACCTACCACTAAATATGAAAAAATTTATTCCAAGGGACCTTGATAAAACCTCAAAATTACTCTATTTCCCATGAAAATTCTTAGAGGAGATATGAACACTTGAATATACCCCATCGAACTTGTTTTTACCCCTTTTTGCATGCTTAGACTATCTCAGGGTTAGAATTGGATTTATCGTAAGTTTTTATGCATGATAAAATTTCATAAATGTATAATTACTTCATATAAAACATTAATTCATCATTTTTATAGCCCACCAAGAGTTAGAAATGAATATGGACCCCCAATTGGTTCTAGGTCCCCCCAAAGCCTAATAGGTCTAATAAGCACTTTGATAGATTTGGTTGTTAAGACTAATATTTCATGGTTGGATTTGTGTATTATTAATTTTAAAATCCCATTTGAGCTTAAAAATCCAATATATAAACCTATAATCACTCTTCTTCATCTTCTTCTCTCATTCACCAACTAGGCTTAGTGAAAGTTTGCCTGGTTAGACTGTGTGCATGGGTAATTTAGTCACCTTGATGGGTCTAATATTGTTATAATTCTTAAATATAATATATTTTAATTTAATACACCTTATAATATGTTTATTGAAGTTACCAAAGCATTATATCAATCCCTTTAACCATTTTTCACTCACTAACTCACTTTGCCAAAGACTAATTTTCTTAGATTGGCTGACCTCTGTGACAAAACAATGAGGTATAACCCTCATTTCCAAGGAAAATTTAGTATTTTTTGAGTTATTCCAAGTAATTATGATTATTTTTACCATATATTTTAGTTATATTCTTTTATTTATGTGCCTAACCATCTCCAAATGCCCAAAAAAGGCTTAAAAAAGCCTATTTTCCTGCATTTTCCTCAAATCCACTTAAGAGTAACCCTTCAATGCTAAAACCATGATTATATGATTTTTATATTTTTTATTAATACTATATTAATTATAATTAATATTTTAATTCTTCCAAAGACACTCTTTTCTTAGGATTCGTCATACTTGGCTATTTAGCAAACATGGTTTCCTAGTCCACAATACAAACTGTTGCCATTTGGCCAAGTAAGGAAGGAAGATGATAACCTTGGTATAATTTTGAGATTTTTAAAACAATATATTACCTATCATTAACCAATTTATTTAAATTTTAACCCCTTCCATTCCCCTAGACAAGTTCATGCCTTAACCTACTTTCACTAGCTTGCACCCTATTGTAGGTGTAGACAGGGGTTTAGGGGACCTGTGTACATGTATTTCATCATGTTTGTATATTATGAGGTAAAAATGATATTAAAATAGGTGGTAAAATAATATTTAATTAAGTATAATTCTCTCTAACCCTAGCTACACTTTGGCCTACACTAGACTGAGTTTTCCCAAGATGACTGAGAAACCTTGAGTCTTATTGTTGTAGGTGTGTGTGCACTCTTTAGGCCTAGGTTTTGATGTTAAAAGGACTAATTGAATCCACATTAAGGTAAAAAAACATTTTTTTTAAAAATATTATTAGTTTTTTAAGCCTTTAAAAACCACTTTAGTATCAATTTTTAGGTCACTAGTTAGACTGAGATGCTTTTGCCCTTAATACCCTGCTGTAGATGCATATGGACTTAATTAAGATTGATCATGGTCTAAAAGAGCTTAATTGAACCTCACCTTGAAAAAAATAAGAATTTTATATCTTCCTATATATTTTTTTCACCTTGTATGCTCATTGGGTTCATGATTGGGTTTCTTTTTACCATGATTGGGATAACCCTATTTGTAGACCTACTTGTACATTACTTTTGCCTCTATTTAGCTTGTTCATGAGGTTAAAGGACTATTATTGGAACAATTTTAGTCAAAAATTAATTATTATACCTTAAATAAACATGAGAATCCTAGAGCACCACTTTGGGCATAAAAAATAATTCAATGTTCTAAACTGAGTTTTAGGTGTATCTTCTCAGTCTATTATATAGACTATAGGTAGTCATAGGGGTTACATGGGCACATTTAAATCCTTTTTTAATTACCTTCAAGCCAGTAGTGAAACATTACATCAGTTAAAAACATATTATCCATGATAATTTTTTCAATTTTACTTCTTAGGGTGACAAAAGACCATTTACCTCCTCAGGTCTGTAGATGTTAGTAGAACATTTTAGTATGTTTTAGGGTAAATTTAAAGTTCCTAACTCCCACCTTGAATTGACATTTTAACCTCAATTCTTGGTGGATATCTTGTCCATTCTATAATTCAAAACATTTAACTCTTTATAATCTTTTATATCCTTAGCAAACCTGTCATAAGAGGTCCACAAGAACCCCCTAGAGCTCTATTTTGACCTTTTTAGGGAAATCTGCCCTAAACCCAATCATGATCTTCACACATGATTCCACACTTATTATTTCCCTTTATGAACTTTATATAGGTATATAATGGATTACTAATAATACCAAGATCTTAAGGAAATATCAAACTATTTCATCCTCTCCATAAAAGCATTTTAGTACCCTGCTTAGCCACTTGTAGGTGGATGTTTTCGTACATAAATAGTGAGTTAGATATGAGAAATATGAACTATCCATGCATATGAAATTTGTATTATTTTATAAAAAATAATAATGTACCTATAGAAATACTAAGTTATTGGAACATAGATTCATCTGTGGACACCGCAAACGTGTCTGCACCTTGGTTCTCCCCCTTGGTCCTTTCTCTCTCCTAGTCCTCCTTGGTCCCTAACCCACCTAAGTATTATTAATTAGAAATTAACATCTTTTAATTAATTAAGGCCCCCTTTTCCACCCTACCCTTGCCTCCTTGGATCCTCCCTTGAATCCCTCCACCTTCCCCTAGCATTTATTAGCCCAAATCTCACCATTATATCCCCCCTCGTCCATTTTGGCATCCTTGTGACCGTTCTGCCCATGACCCCTCGCTCGGCGGCATGCAAGAATGGGCAGAGGCTATTTTTAGCCTCTGTGCCCATCCTGCGACCGCCGACGTCGGCGACCCTTCGGCCAACGTCGGCGAAACTGCTGGCGTCGGCAGCCTTCATTATCCCCTTCTGCATCTGTTGCACCCCCTAGACTCTTGGGCTCGCAAACAGCTTCTCTCGACGCTTTGGCTCTCATCTCTCCTCTGTCTTAACCTCGTGCAGCAGCAGCAACAGGTGAAAAAGGCCCTAGATCAGTGTCTTCTCCTTGCATCAACTCTTCCATGGCTCCAGCAACATCTCCCTCCTCTCTTCACTCAGCAAGCTAAAGGTAAGCTAGTCTAGTATTTCATTTCATTTATTTTTCAGTAATCTATCTTCTATTGTCTTCTGCTCCCTTTGTC
The DNA here is from genome assembly GCA_037957365.1 of Torreya grandis. Taxonomy (NCBI): domain Eukaryota; kingdom Viridiplantae; phylum Streptophyta; class Pinopsida; order Cupressales; family Taxaceae; genus Torreya; species Torreya grandis. The sequence goes on from JARHVA010001027.1 coordinate 1,309,295, forward strand.
CCTCCCCCTGAGAGGCTACAAAGCCTTCTCAGGCCCTGTCCTCCGTGAATCCTCCTCTTCCCTGTCCTCTGTGTCTCTTCCTCTTCCCCATCCCTCTGCCAAAAAACCTTGCATCAGGCACTCAACCCGAACCAGACCACTCCCCAATCCACCCAAACTTGTCCCCGTTCAGTCTCAGACCCGTCCACAGTCCAGAAAGCAACTCAGACCCGACTACAGGCCACAACCCCGACCGACGCCGGTCACTTCCTCAACCGACGTCGGCAGGATAGCCGACGACGGCAGATCAGCTAACCGACGCCGGCGACATTTCCGACCTCGGCGACTGTCTTCAGCCCAACTCCTTCATTCAGGTAATCATTTTGTTTTCTTCTTTCCTTTCTACTTACTTTATCACTTCTGTATTCTAGCATTCTATCTTTTATCAGTCACTTATCTCATCAAAACAGTGGGTTGACCTCCCTTAAGGAAGTTTTTACACTTCTGGGAACAAGCCTTTGCTTGGCAACCCACTGCCTATCTGTCTAACATTTTTCTTGTCCAAGTTTCTTTCTTCTTTGCAGGTGTCATTCCTCCACAGCCAAAGAGGAGTGCCCACAAACGTCTGGATTTACGGTGCACAATCTTTAGTCCAGGTACTTCCAAGCCTTGTCCATTACTTTCTTTTAGTTTCTTTCTTTTAAGTCTGAAAAGCAAATTTGAGGTAGAAACATCTCTGGCACGCCCGGTGGGACCCTAGGTTCCTCCTGGGTTCCTTTTTCCTTTTCATTCATTTAGGTGCATTTAGGCTCCTTTCTTCTTGTCTCTTTCTTCTATTCCAAATGTCACTATAAGCAGGACTAAAACGAACCTTTCTTCCTTGCATTCTAGACTAGTCCAATATCATACTCTCAACCCTTTCTCCTTCTTGTCTTCATAGCAATATCACATTTCGACTTGGGCTTAAAACATATTGCACTTTCATTTCTGCTTGTGCTTGCATTAGTCCACATCTAGTAACTTAGGCGCATATTGAATAAACCGTAGACACTTTATGTTACACTACCGAATCACATGCACTAAAACAAACATAAAACATACCTGAGACAAGGCCCGACTGGGAATTCATCCCCCAGCGGATACCTTACCCGTCCCGGTGACCCTATTTGGATTTCATCACCAAGGGGGAAGCCCACTCCGTTCTCTAGCAGAGTCTAAACTCTAGGCGAGGTATATCTTGGCTAAGCGAGACCAGCTAACCACTGGAATCGTGAAGTGAGGGGAGCTTACTTCTTAGCACCAGGCCACGTACCAGACCCTAACACAGATCTTTGAGCACCTAAAACAACACCTGAAACCATCTTTAGACCGCCTTCTTCTAGGACCCTTTTTTCAACCAATCTCCCCAAACATTCATCTAAGGCATAAGCCACAAGTTTCTAAGGTTAATTCCTAGGATTTATCGCTTAGGCTTATCTGTCTTTCTCTGTTTTTCTCTTCTCATCTGTTTGTTTGAGTGTGTGAGGATGCTTTCTTCTTTGTTTTTCCAAGAACCTTTTGGCTCTCTGGAAAACACAGTCCCCGACATCGGTTCTGCCACTGACGTCGGCTTCCCCTGTTACCGGCATCGGTTCTGATACCGACGTCGGCTTCCTCTGTTACCGGCATCGGTTATCTGACCGACATCAGCCTCATTTCCTACCGACATCGGTTTTTCAACCGACGTCGGTCTCTATCACTGTCCTTTTTCTTCAAAACCAGCAACCTGAAACCTGTCCTTTCTCTGTCAAAGACTTCATCCTGGTCTTCTGAAACTGAGCAACACAGTTCCTGAGACCTGAACCTTCTTTGCCTTGCATGGTTCTGACTTGTAGCCAAGCCAAGGCTCTTGTCGACCACGCCAGCCGTCAGCCACTTCCGTCCACCCCGTCCGTGACCAAGCCTACAATGGAGTTCAACTCGGAGACCGAAAGAACTCCTGTCCGTCCAACCCCGCCGCAGACTCCCATTGTCCAAGAAGGGGACCAAGACTTCAAGCGATTATTGGACCTCAATGTCAAGGCTTTGCAACACTATCTCGCGCATAGCCAAATGCGGGACTCCTTGGGCAATCCGATCTATGGGATGCCAACCTCCCTTGTCGCGACTACAGCTGTATCGACAACATCCATAGTTCAACCTTCGGACACTCAAGCCATCGCTTTGACCACTGACCAGACTTTGACCAATCCTCCAGGTGTGGCCTCTCCCTCTATCATTGGGCCCACTTCCACCGGGGTTCCGGCCCCTTGTCAACCTCAACCCACTCAACCGCTATCCACTCCATTTCAAAACCTTGTCGTCTCCATCCCGCCTACCCTGGCCCCTATCAACACCAGGGTGGCTTCTTACCCCTTGGCCCCCGTTACCACAGTCCAACCTCTCGTGGCAACAACGGGCCCAGCTATGTCTTCTAACCAACCACCTTTAGCCTTCACCTCTGCCCCTGCGATTAGTCATCCGTATATTCTACAACCGACTATGTCGCATGCCTCCTCTAACCTCTTCCAAGCGCCCTACAACTTAGGGGGCGCGCAACCTGTCAATCCGTCGGCAGACATCATCAAGATGCTGATGGACAAGATGACCAGTCTTGAGACCTCTGTTTCCAGCTCGCGCAACACTCTTTCATATGAGCAGGTCTGTAACAAGCCCATCCATCCTTCTGTCCCAATCAGACCATATCCTAGCCAGTGGGAGCTTCCAAAGTTTTCTCGCTTTCAAAACAAGGAAGACCCACAACAACACTTGCGGGCATTCAGACACGCCTGCTACCTCATTGGCCATGACGATGCGTTACTCTTACGCACGTTTCCTATGTCTCTCTCAGGTGCTGCACTTGACTGGTACAGCTCCCTTCCTAGTCATTCTCTCTTCTCATTCACACAATTGGCTCAGCTATTCCTTGATCACTTTTCTATCAACATAACCAAGAAGGTCTCGATCACGGACCTCTATTCTATTCGGCAATTCGAGGACGAATCCATAGCCGACTTCGTTGCTCGATGGAGAGGCCTTATCAACCAACTCTCCTTTTCCTTGCCCCAGGCCGAGCTTATTGAACTCTTTTCTCAAGCCTGTGCCCGACATATCTCTTCCACTCTGAGGTTTCAAACCTTCCGCACTTTTGACGAGGCCTTCACGATGGCCCGCAAACTTGAGTTGCGTGCCATCGAGGAGAACAAAGTCAAGTTGCAGAGTAAGAATCCCAGCTCTAAGACCAATGACTCTTCTTCTGCCAAGCCATCATCGTCCAATTCTAAATCCAAGGCTTCAGCTAATGCCGTGGTTGTCAGACCTTCATCTTCTTCATCCAATCAGCCTGAGCCCTCTACATCTCAGAGCGCTACTTGGCAATTCCAGCAAAGATACTTGCAGCGACGATATACTCCTCTTGGAGAATCATATGCGTCTGTGCTGGAAAAGCTTCTTAAACAGGGAGTCCTCAATCTCCCTCAAGCCCGACCTCCTCTGCAATTCGATCCCTCACACGCCATCCCCGCGTGGTATAGGGAGCAAGACTTCTGCAGCTTCCACCGTGTTAAGGGCCATGACACGGAGAACTGCAAGACCTTTAAGAACATAATACAAGACATGCTTGAAAAGGGGGATCTCATCTTAGACAATCCAAATGCACCCCCTAATCAGGCCATTGACATCTTCAAACAACCTTTCCCCAATCATCCGCCAACTCAGAACCATGTCCAGACCTTAATTGACGACAATCATGAGCACAATATTCGGACAGTCAATACGGTCTCTCCTTTCGTCCCCAATCAACCTCTTGAGGTTAGTCCATCTATCAGTCCGTCACATGTGGACGAGCCTCTCTCCCCGGCTAGTTCTCCATTGACCTCTCTCATCTTGGAGGATGCCTCAGCCTTACCAACACCTCCAGTCTCACCATCCTCCTTTCTGCAGCCTATGGAGGACCCGACCCTTCCTACTCCTTAGCCGCAAGTGGAGGGCACCGTCATCCCTGCCCTTTACCCGCTGGAGGAGCCTCGCTCCCCGGTTTCTTCTCCACCCAGGGAAGAACCTGTCTCCCCTTCGTCCTCATCTAAATCTGTCATGACTTCACCACATCATGTGTCTGAGACCACTACTCCCATCTCGTCTTCAACCTCGCAACCATCAACATCTTCCTCTCAGCCATTTTCCCGGTTAGTGGAGAAGATCGAACTTCTCCCTTCGAGGAAAGTGACGCCTCAGGTGTTGTGGGAGCGTCTTAAAGCCCTTCAACATACCCGCGCCCTCTCATCACATGCCGCTAATCCTCCTAAGGCGGAATCTCGTCAGACTCTTGACAAAGACCAGACCCTCAAACCTCAACCAAACCCATCCAAACCGAAGCCTGCATCTATCTCATCCAAACCCATCAAGTCATTTGGCGTTCGTCCTATCTCCTCCCTCACTCACCCGCAAGTGAAGGTGGACTTAGGCCAGACCTCGACCAGTAGTAGTCTTCCGACCAAGGCAAAGAAGACTGCCAGACCGTAGAAACGAACGCCTCCTTCTCCGTCACCATTGCCATCCATTTTGGGCCCCCATCCTTTGACCTTGGCTAGCATCCTTCCCACTCCAGCCTTCAACCAAAACTCGTTGCCTCCTTTGCTTCCTCTGCCTACCTCCAGTCGTCCCTCTCCCAAAAAGGTGGTATCAATCGTCAAGAAAGAGCCGTCTCCATCTGTCACCGCGCCATCAACCCATAAGGTGGTACGAAAACCTCTTCTAACCTCACCCAAGCAAAAGTCACCGACCTCACGCATATCAAATAGCACGGACCCTCTATTGGGCTCATACTCGTCGATATTGCACCGACTTCTCTAGACTTCTGACATAACCCTTCCACCCATCAAGCCTTTCCAACCTCTCGGGTCCAAGCCCTCCTGGTTCGACGATACAAAAATTTGCTTATATCATCGTACACCAGGACACGACACCGAGACTTGTTGTGCCCTCAAGGCCGTCATTCGCCGCCACATGGAGAAAGACACTCTTCTCCTTGAGGACACTCTTGACCAGACCTCGACTCCTTCCTGTCCAACTTCTTCAAACATGTCAACATCTCACCAGCAAGACATAACCCCTTCTTCACCTCCCATTTTCGAAATCAATGCTGTCTGTATAACCACCAGATCGCAAAAGGACAAGGCCAAGGAAAAAGCTGCCATTCCTTGGACCTATCCCTTTGTCAAGCCACCCCTTACACCCAAGCCTAAAATCTCTATCCTTGGCGCGTCCCAACCTTCTTCGTCTTCCTCTTTTGGGCCAATCCATGACTCCATGCTGAAGCAGCTTCACCAGACACCTGTGAAGATGTCTCTTTACGACCTTATCCAAACTTTGCCTCAGCACCGTCAAGCCCTTATCCAAGCCTTGCAGGCAGCGGAGGTCCAACCCGAGGACCCCCAACCACTCGCTACCCTCGTCCATTCTTTGTCTCCTGTCGCTTCCATCACATTCAGCGATTTTGAGATTCCCACATCTAACATGGAAGATCAGGACGCCGCCCTCTTCATCACTGCCTATGTTGATCGGACACGCATTAAACGCGTTATGATCGACGGTGGCGCTAGCATCAACATAATCTCTACCCATGTCTTTGATCAGCTGGCTCTTCCTCAGAACTGTGTCTCCAAAACTGACGCTATCTTACGCTCTTTCAATGACACCACCACCACGACCATTGGCACAGTCATCCTCCACATTCACGTTGGTCCACGCACAGTCCCAGAGCTCTTCTATATCATCGAAGAGAGTTTCAATACAACCTTCTACTGGGCCGACCTTGGATCTGTGCCATGGCCTGTATACCCTCCACCCTGCACCGTTGTGTGAAGTTCGAGCATGACGGGCAAGTCCACACCATCCCCGCTGACCCTTCACCCTTCAAGACTTGCAACACCACCTACCATCCTAACGACGTCCTCATTCCCATCAAGCCGTCCACTTTAGCGCCGCCTCCATCTGCGGAAGCTTTGACCAGTTCGCAATCGGCGGTTGCCCTCACCCCTCCTCTTCAAGCGCCGACCAAAGACCCCATGGAAGACATCTTCCAACGACTATCGCTTGGGGAATATCGCTTGTTGACCCTCGACATGTTCCAAACTCCGCAAGAGTATGGATGCCTTCACCTCAGTCCTAACTACGACCATCGGATCGGGACGGTCGTACCTTATGGTCCTCCTCACTTCCAAACCAACTTTGTCTATGGGGGGCTTAATCAAGCTCCTGCCTACGGCACTTCCCTCTCTTCACCCCAACCTTTCACCTCTGACTTCTCATTTCTTGGCAACCCCGCCTTTGCACACACTTACCTTTACAGGTGTGCATGGAAGGGTTTTGGTTTCAGACGTTATGAGCAGGGCTCCCATCAGCCCATCGAGCCGCTCAGTGATCACGACGCCAAGAAACGGTATGGCCTGGGATATCATGACCCCACTCAGGCTCCTTCCGACCTTTGTCCCAAACCAACCACTGACCAATCTCTTCCAGACTCACCCATTTCTCCTTCATCACCTACGGAGTCGGTGGTTTCCATCCCTCCTAGTTTTTTTTCCATAAACACCATCTGCCTGGAACCCCTGACTTATCAGCTCAATGGGGTGCCCAGATCTCTCCCTCTCATCTTTCCTAGCATGGTAGAGGATGAGTCGGCAACCATTCACACTGTCCACTGCGTTGACGATGACGCCATCCTTTCCTACATGGGTGCCGATGACTCTTTCGTCCAGCGTTTCCTCCCTTCCGAGACCCAGGTTATGTTAAATGAATCCACCATTGACATCAACCTCCCTTCTTTCGATGTTCCTCACGTCTTAAAGATTGGCCAATCTTTAGACGCTCAGGAACAGCTTGACTATGCCCAGTTCCTTTCCAACCATAGCAAGGCCTTTGCCTGGACTTACAGCGACATGCCTGGCATCGACCCCACCATTGCTACCCATAACATTGTCATCAAACCAGAGGCTAAGCCTGTTAGGTAGAAGCTTCGAAAGATGCATCCTCGCATTGCGCTTCTTGTCAAAGAGAAGCTTCAGCGCCTTCTTTCTGTCTCCTTCATCTAACCCATCGATTATCCACAGTGGGTCTCTAACATCGTCCCAGTTACTAAAGAAACTGGGGGGATTCGGATCTGCACGGACTATCGTGACCTTAACCTAGCCTGTCCCAAAGATGACTTTCCTCTTCCTAACATCGACCAGCTTGTTGATCTCACGGCCGGCCATGAGATGCTATCTCTTATGGACGGGTTTTCAGGATATAATCAAATCCTGATCGCACCGAAAGACCAGCACAAGACTACCTTTATCACCCCATGGGGGACTTTCTGTTATCGAGTCATGCCTTTCGGCCTGAAAAATGCTGGTGCCACTTATCAGCGCGCCATGACCTACATTTTCCACGATCTCCTCCACAAAATCATGGAGGACTATGTGGATGACCTTCTCGGCAAGTCCAAGCTCCGCCGCGACCACTTGACCATTCTCACAATCATCTTCTCTCGTCTTCTTCAATACAATGTCCGCCTCAACCCCAAGAAGTGTGTCTTTGGGGTCCTCTCAGGCAAACTTCTCGACTTCATCGTTTCCTTCCGTGGTATCGAGATAGATCCCGCCAAGATCCACGCTATTCTCGAGATGCCGCCCCCGACCAATCTCAAGCAGCTTCGCAGTCTCCAAGGGAAGCTCCAGTCCATTCGCCATTTCATCTCACAGCTTTCAGACCACTGCCAACCTTTTCATCACCTCCTTAAGAAAGACGTCTCCTTTAAATGGGATAAGGGCTGTCAAGAGGCTTTTAAAGCCCTCAAAGGCTATCTGGTCTCTCCACCAGTCCTCATTCCACCTAAGGACGACCAACCCTTCTACCTTTATATCTCTGCTACCAACCATTCGTTAGGTGCCATGATCGCGCACCGAGACGAGCATCATCGCGAGCAAGCGGTTTACTACATCAGCCGAACACTGGTCGACTATGAAACTCGGTATACTCATACCGAGAAACTCTGTTTGGCATTAGTCTTTTTCGCTACCAAGCTCCGCCACTATCTTCTCAACCACAAAACCTTTGTCGTCACTCACACCAACCCTCTCAAGTACATGCACTCCAAGCCATATCAGAATCAACGTATGGCTCGGTGGCTCATGCTGCTTGCTGAGTTTGACTTCGAATTCATCCAACAAAAATCTATCAAGGGGCAAACCATCGCTGACCAACTGGCAGATGCCCCTCTTCCTGACAACCAACCTTCGCACTGTGAGTTCCCTGACGAGTCTATCGCTACCCTTTCCACCGATGACACCGTCTACCAGATGACTATGTTCTTTGACGGCTCTAAATGTCAACTCGGTGGGGGTGCGGGGGTCATCCTCATCCCACTCGACGGGGAGCCCATGCCTCTATCTTTCAAGCTTGACTTCGATTGTACCAATAATATGGCCGAATACGAGGCCTTAATTTTGGGACTTCAGACTGCCCTTTCCCTCCACATCAAGTCTATCAACATCTTCAGCGACTCGCAGCTTGTCGTTAATCAAGTTAACGGTTTGTATCTCTGTAAAAATGAAGTTTTACAGAGGTATAAGAATTGTGCTGACATTCTTTTGGCATCTTTCGACCATTACCTCTTGCAGACTGTTCCACGCTCTACGAACAAGTTTGCCGACACCATGGCTTCTCTGGCTTCGCATATCCCGTCTTCATCATCATCATCCCGCCTTTTTGTCACAGTGCATCGTGTACCTTTGCCTTCATACATCTCTCCTCACATCGACCATATCAACACTATCAATTCTAGCCCACAAGATGACTGGTATAAGCAACTCGTGGACTACTTGTCTCTTTCTGTCACTCCTCCCAACCTCTCTAGCAATGTGCGGCGAGCTTTCATCAAGCGCACAGCCTGCTATACCATGCTAGGGGGCCTTCTCTATAAGCGAGGCTTCGACGGTCTCCTTCTTCACTGTCTAACCTCCGCTGAAGCTTCTCATGCCGTAAAGCAAGTCCACGACGGGATTTGTGGTGGACACTTCAGTGGAAACTCGGTTGCCAAGCGCCTCCTTCGCCTGGGTTATTATTGGCCCACCCTTCATCAAGACTGTAGCGATTATGTTCGGCGTTGCATTAAGTGTCAGTAGCACTCTAACCTGCTTCATCTCCCTAGCCACGCCTTGCAAGTCACTCAGGATTTTTGGCCTTTCTCTCAGTGGGGCTTAGATCTCATCGGTGAGATCAACCCTCACTCGTCTCTTCGTCATCAGTCCATCATCACTGCCACTGAGTATTTCACCAAGTGGGTGGAAGCCATTCCTCTTGTCTCCACAAAAGCCGACAAAATTGTCGACTTCATCAGCAGCCACATCATCTGTCGTTTCGGTGTCCCTCACAAAATCATCACCGACAATGGCAAGTCCTTCAAAAACAAGACTGTCCAAAAACTATGCGACTCATTTGGCATCAAACTCAGCTTTTCTTCGCCTTACTACCCACAAGCAAATGGGTAGGCTGAGGCTTCCAACAAAATTCTCACCAAAATTCTCATGAAGGTGGTCGACGATACAGGAAGGGATTGGCACGTTCATATCCCCTTCGCTTTGTGGGCCTACCGCACTAGCATCCAAACCTCTACGGGTGCTACTCCCTTTTCTCTTGTGTACGGAACAGAGGCTGTCTTACCTCTTGAAGTACAGATCCCGTCTCTCCACATCTCCCTACATGACACTCTCTCCAACGATGACTTTCGTCAAGATCACCTAGCTCAACTTGAGTTACTCGACGAGCGCCGTCTTGCTGCCCTTAATCATCTCCATGTCTACCAAAGTCGCATAAAGTGGGCCTATGACAAAAATCTGCGAGAACAAGATTTCAACATCGGAGACCTCATCCTCAAAGAGAATCAGCACGTGACCAATATGGAGCAAAGTAAACGAGGCAAATTCGCCCCCAATTGGCTTGGACCTTTTATCATCACGCACAAGTATGGGTCAGGGACTTATCGTCTGTCTTCCCTTGACGGACGGCCAGAACCTGAGCCTCTTAATGCGTTGCATCTTCGACCTTTCTTCTGCTAGTCGAGTACTCGTCTACTTGACACGTAACTTGAGATCGTCCCTTGAGCAATCCTCGTCCTCTTAATCCCCATCCCTTTCAACCCTATTCCCCCTTAACTAGTCCTCTACAACCCTTTTAGGAGGCAGTGATGCTTTGTCCTAATAAAAGGGGCGTCCTTGAGCTTCTACAGTCTTGTCCGTGACTCTCATTTCTATCAATAAATCCAAGTCAAGATGTCAAAACATATCCATGGTCACTAAATCAAGTCAAATCAAAAAGACAGACTGATCCCTCGAAGGACAGCTGTACTATCATTGCTGTATTACTAGACTGATCCCTTGAAGGACAGCTAGGCCAACTTTTCAAACATTATCAAACAAAAATATAGACCACTCCCTCGAAGGATGGCTATGACTACTCTGGCAATAAACAGCCCTTTTCTTAAAATCTTCCCGCATCGATCAGCTTCGCAACATGACCATTACATCAAATGACATCTCTCTGCAGGCTTCCCGCATCGATCAGTCTGCGCCAAAAAAAAAAAAAAAAAAAAAAAAACGAGTCACGGACATTGGCTTGTAGTTGTCTCAGGGTCTCCTATAAAAAGGGGCAAGGTTATTCCTGCTCTTAAACTGGGTTACCCTATCCTCCTCCTATCACCGACTCAAGGGACTTCGAGCTCACTTAATGTCAAGTGATTCGATTACCGTTCTAACTCAATACTGGTCAACGACGTAATGCATGAACGGGGCTTTTGTTCTAACAACCCCTATCTATGCTTCCTTTCTGGTCCTTGTCAATGAAAGAGCAATTTGCCTTTCACCTTTTCTCTACACTTTGGTCACGCTTTGGCCACGTCAATTGTTGACTCATCCTTAAACCCAGCCAACTTCAACATTTTTCAAACCAGCCTCGACATTTTCAACATGACATCAGGCATCCTCCTTGTCCTTTTCGCATAGTTCCCATGGACACCAATACACATGGAAACTACCGGCCAGACCCAATTTATGTTAAGCATAAACCAATACTTGCTGAAGCATAAATAGACCCTTCTATTCATTTTTAGCATACATCCATCGCGACTATGGAAACTTGCTAGGGATGAAAGACTCTCGACCAATTCTACAGAATACACCATCTGTAGCATCCTTTTTTCCTCATCTTCCCCTCGTCATTTCAACACATGACCCATCTCATCATCGACCATTTTGACCCTCTTAGTCCGAACTACATTGGTCTGAGGCCCTAGGACCAGGGCTATGTAGGCAGCACTCAGATACCACATCTTCTGAGGTTAGCTCGACCACCCCCGTTTGTTCGTCTCTTTGATGGACAAACCTTCTCTTCTTTGACTCTTATCACGCCCCACTCCGTCAACTTTGACCAAGACCTTTTGACCAAGACCTTTGACCAAGACCAATCATCGACTTTGACCAAGACCAATCAATCCCTCTGACCCTCCCTCCCTTTTAGGGAGAACTACATCGGCCTGAGGCCCTATCGACAGGGCTATGTAGGCAGCACTCAGTTGACACGGGGTCTTCTGGGGTTAGCTCAGCCGCATCCTTTCGTCCATCCATCCTCTTGACCAATGACCATTGGCAATCATGCGTATCTTCTTTGACCTTCTTCCAAGCCAATGTTGCCTTGGTTGTTTTTGCGTGTATGCTATTCCACAGCTGGTTAGCAGAATTGTTCACAGACTATTTTTGACCCTTCACAAGTATAGGATCGCGAGCCAGTTGATCCCTACTACTTGTGGCTTTTTCGTGTTTCTGGGAGCACTTCCTGAGCCCTGGATACCTGGGACACGATGACCATTTGGAGCTTCAGCTTAGATTGAGTGACCCGATCAGTAGACGACTAAATGCTGGGGCCCGGTTACTTCAATTTTGGCACTCCTTGACCCTTGACATGCGACAATTTGACCTGACCCTCTCGTGAAGTGGACTACGCGCAATCACAATTATGGCAGCGTTTTCACTCACTCTCTTCTATCCATTTCTCTGTCAAATCGACACTCGATCTTTGGTTCCCTTCTCTCGACTATCGCTTTGAGGGGGGAACACATCATCCTTTTTCTGGGGCAACCAACTCCTGTTTTTGTCTTGCAGTTCGTCTAGAACAACCAACAAGACAAAAAGAGGCAAATGTGGACACCACAAATGTGTCTACACCTTGGTTCTCCCCCTTGGTCCTTTCTCTCTCCTAGTCCTCCTTGGTCCCTAACCCACCTAAGTCTTATTAATTAGAAATTAACATCTTTTAATTAATTAAGGCCCCCTTTTCCACCCTACCCTTGCCTCCTTGGATCCTCCCTTGAATCCCTCCACCTTCCCCTAGCATTTATTAGCCCAAATCTCACCATTATATCCCCCCTCATCCATTTTGGCATCCTTGTGACCGTTCTGCCCATGACCCCTCGCTCGGCGGCGTGCAAGAATGGGCAGAGGCTATTTTTAGCCTCTGTGCCCATCCTGCGACCACCGACGTCAGCGACCCTTCAGCCGACGTCGGTGAAACTGCCGGCGTCGGTAGCCTTCATTATCCCCTTCTGCATCCGTTGCACCCCCTGGACTCTTGGGCTCGCAAACAGCTTCTCTCGGTGCTTTGGCTCTCATCTCTCCTCTGTCTTAACCTCGTGCAGCAGCAACAACAGGTGAAAAAGGCCCTGGATCAGTGTCTTCTCCTTGCAGCAACTCTTCCATGGCTCCAGCAACATCTCCCTCCTCTCTTCACTCAGCAAGCTAAAGGTAAGCTAGTCTGGTATTTCATTTCATTTATTTTTCAGTAATCTATCTTCTATTGTCTTCTGCTCCCTTTGTCCCTCCCCCTGAGAGGCTGCAAAGCCTTCTCAGGCCCTGTCCTCCGTGAATCCTCCTCTTCCCTGTCCTCTGTGTCTCTTCCTCTTCCCCATCCCTCTGCCAAAAAACCTTGCATCAGGCACTCAACCCGAACCAGACCACTCCCCAATCCACCCAAACTTGTCCCCGTTCAGTCTCAGACCCGTCCACAGTCCAAAAAGCAACTCAGACCTGACTACAGGCCACAACCCCGACCGACGCCGGTCACTTCCTCAACCGACGTCGGCAGGATAGCCGACGACGGCAGATCAGCTAACCGACGCCGGCGACATTTCTGACCTCGGCGACTGTCTTCAGCCCAACTCCTTCATTCAGGTAATCATTTTGTTTTCTTCTTTCCTTTCTACTTACTTTATCACTTCTGTATTCTGGCATTCTGTCTTTTATCAGTCACTTATCTCATCAAAACAGTGGGTTGACCTCCCTTAAGGAAGTTTTTACACTTCTGGGAACAAGCCTTTGCTTGGCAACCCACTGCCTATCTGTCTAACATTTTTCTTGTCCAAGTTTCTTTCTTCTTTGCAGGTGTCATTCCTCCACAGCCAAAGAGGAGTGCCCACAAACGTCTGGATTTACGGTGCGCAATCTTTAGTCCAGGTACTTCCAAGCCTTGTCCATTACTTTCTTTTAGTTTCTTTCTTTTAAGTCTGAAAAGCAAATTTGAGGTAGAAACATCATCTTACCACACCTCAATATGAGGTCAGTAAGGGCCTTGTAGGAATGCATTAAGCATGTTATACAAGCATATCATGGAATTGGGTAGAAACATGATAATGAATAGATTAAAAACCACTAAAATTCATTTTTAAACCTTCAATTACATGATATAAATTATTATAAACCTTGAAACTAGTTCCAACCTATTTTTTCCAACATGAAAATCACTTGTATATACCTAGAGAAGAGCAATCAGGGGCATCTCAGGACTGTTTTAGCATGGTGGATGAGCTTGTCACTACACTTGAAGATTTTAAAAGCATAGAAATGGAATCCTTCAAACTCATGATGGCTTTTAAAACTAAATAATTATGATTAAAACTCCATGTACAAGTTGAACAAGCTTATATAGGTGACTACATGTGAAGTTGAGCATGAAGTTGACTATGGAGAAAGATAAGGTTGAAACCTACCCAAAAGATGACATGGTGAAACCAAAACATGGAAGGAGGTGGTAATATTACCATTATATATATGTAACATTATTTTTCAACTACATGAGACTTTTATAGGAGAAAAACACTCAACAAACATAAAAAACTTTAGCAAAGACTGCATATGGTGACACCCTCTTATAACATGGACTAATTTACTCATCAAAACATTATGAAAAATGAATATAAAAATATAAAACATATAATAAGAAATATAAAATACTTTTTATCCAACATCACCAATTGGTTTATAGAAATTCGACTAAAATGGAGAAAAACCCATAGGGTGCATGAAATAACTACCAAAAAAGTATAGTCAACTCATGAGTATGGTTCATGAATATAAATCCAAAAATATGTAAAATATTTATATGAAAATGAAGGTATTTGAGTTTAATATAACCTCACAAAATTATTTGACTTGAAACATCTTCAGCTCTCTGTTTCAAGTCAAATAATTTTGTGAGGTTACTTCTATGTGTCTAAAAAACCAAGAAAGGACTAGAGCAATTTTGGCCTTAAAATGACACTTAAAAAGCAAAAAAAATGTATAAATTAATTTTATTAAGTTTAATAGTACCTCATAGATATTCTCCCATGTGGCACTCTTCCCCATGGGCCATACAAGTGCTATTTGCTCTCTTTTTTAGTTGTTTCTTGAATTTCAGTTAAGGAACCTATAATATTCTGATGTAACTAACATTGATAACATTTAAAATGACATATTAGATTCTTAGAAGGATAAAAAGACACATATTCACCTTGAGAACCATGCCACTTGCATTAATGACCCTTAAAAGCACATTAAATGACCCAAAATGATAAATAAGCTAAATAAACTATGACTAAGGCTAGAAGTGCATTAGATAACATCAAATAACATGTAATACACCCCATGAAAATAAATTATATCTATATAAAACATATTTAAGTTAATTTTTTACCTAGGGGGGCCCTAATTTGACCTAAAATTTGAATTTGGTCAACAAAATAGTGACTCATAGGGGTAGTATGCCTACTATACTAACTAGACCAGTAGATTTATCCTATCATGGGATAAGGGAGTCAATGATTTACTAAAGACAAATAAAAAGGAATTTCTTAAAACACACATAAAAAAAGCAAAACACACTAAGCAAACACAAGACAAAGTAAGATAATAACAAGACTCACACATGTGTATAAGCACTTAGGGAAAATAAGGAAAACAATAACTATGTACAAGAAGAGAGGAGAAACTTAGTAGAAATGTTTGAAATATATCCCACTTATTGGGATATGAATCTCCTTTCTATCCAAATTTGATATTTGGAAAGCATTGTGCTACTTGCATTGGGTGATCATATAAGGGCCACTCCATAAAGTATCAAACTTTGTGTGTTTTCTAGGTTTAGCCCTATCTTCATCCCACTTTAGAACAATGTCTCCCTCTTGGAATATTTTTGGCATGGATTTTTTTTCAAAGTATCTCTTTGTTTTATCTTGGTGAGTTCTCATAGTTCTCATATATTGATCTCATGTCTCTTCAAGCTCCATCAACTCACACAACCTGACTTCTATGCTTTCATTCTCCATCAACTCTAGCTAATAAGTGAGATCCAATGCTGGTAGGTCAAGTGAAATAGGTAGTATAACTTCTCTCCCATAAACAAGTGTATATTGTGAGTTTCCAATGGCTCTTTTTTGGGGTGATCCTATCAGCCCAAAGAGCTATCTTTAACTTAGAATGCCAAGTCCTTTGGTTTTTCTCCATTGTCCTCTTTATGATCCTAATTAGATTCTTGTTGGTGGACTCAGATAGTCTATTACCTTGTGGATAATATTTGGAGGAAGTACTAAGATAGATGCCATGTTTTAAAGCCCATTCACTTGTCTTCATTCCAAAGAAAGCCAATGCATTGTCTAAAATTATTATTGAAGGAACGCCAAACCTTGTCACTATGACTTCATAGAAGTCTAGAATTGAACTTTAATTTAATTACTTGAGAGAAAAAATCTCCACCCATATTGTAAATTAATTTATAGTAGTCAACACCCACTTGTGGCCAGCACTAGAAGGTGGGTTGATTAGGCCTATGAAATCTAGATCCCATTACATAAAGGGTTGGTCAAATTGAATTGGATGAAGTGGAAAGGAAACAAGATTTTGTTAACCATCAAAGAGAACACATTTTTGACACTTCATTATCCAAGCATGGGTGTCTTTAAAAAAACTAGGCCAAAATTATCCATCTCTTATAATCTTAGTAGCTATGGTTTTTGGAGAAAAGTGACCACCAACTGGTTTATCATGAAAATAAAGCAATATTTTCTCAACCTGATATGATTCAACACACCTCAATAACACACCTAATAATTAATTCCTAAACAACACTCCATCAACAATCACATAAGGAATATATTTTAATCTAAATTACTTTCGTTTAGCTCTATCTAGACCTTGTGGACACTCACTAGTTTGAAGAAAATGGATCATATATTATGTATAACTCTTCATTGATGAAGGTGAAACTATCATAGGGTCATCATGAAGTTCTAAAAAAAACGCTTTTTTTCTTTCAAATCTTAATCAAGATGCTCACATAATCCCTTTCTTTTCACTAGCTTGGTTGTCTTGATTTCTCCATCATACTCCATCACTTTTGTGATCTAACCAACATTTTTTTCATTCAAATCTCTATTCAAAAGGAAATATTTGACACTAGGATGAGGTACCAATATGTGAATCTTGTTTTTAGATAACATATGCCTAAGCTTATTTAGACTTATAACAACTAAAAGTACTTGCTTCTCAACATAGGTGTATCTTACCTCTTAACCTTATAAAACTTGACTAAAGAAGGCAATAGGCTGATCCAAGTTTTCTTCATTTGATTAAGCAAGCATGGAAAATATTACATCCTCATTTCCAAAGGTATACAAGTTGAAATCCTTTGAGAAATTAGGACTTGCAAGAGTTAGAGCTTGGGTAATGGCTTATTTAACCTCTTCAAAACTGCCCTTCCTTTTTCTTTTCCAAATGAACACTTCATATTTCCTTATCATAGAGGTTAGGGGCTTGGATAAAATAGAAAAATCAGGAATGAACCTCCTTATGAAATTAATTTTCCCAAAGAAACCTTTCAAACCTTTCTCATGTTTGGGAAAAGTTAATGCCAAAATTGTACTCACCCTTTCAGGATCTATGGATAGGCCCTTCTTTGAGACAATGTGTCCTAAAATTTTTCCTTCATGGATATGAAACACACACTTCTCTAGGTTAAGATATATTCCAAACCCTCTATCTCTCAAAAATATGCCTAAGGTGATTCAAGTGATCCTTTGCATCCTTAGAAAAAACTATGATATCATCAAGATAAACCAACACAATATCATTTATTAGTCCTTAAAAAGCCATAGCCATTACACATTAAAATGTAGCTCCAGTATTAGACAAGCCAAAATGAATTTTAATATAAGCATATGTACCCCTTTTAGTAGTAAAGGATATATTATATTGATCACTCTCTTTCACCAAAATCTGATTATACCTAGAATATCCATCAAGGAGAGAACACCTTTCACTACCTGCCACAACTTGCAAAATTTGATCCATGGAGGGAAGAGGAAAATGGTTCCTCAAGGAAACTCTATTAAAGTCCCTAAAACCAACACATAACCTGATATACCTATTATTATTCCTAATAGGGACTAAATTTTCCAACCAAGATAAATGCTTAATAGGAAAAATGATTTTGGACTCAATCAACTTAGTAATCTCCTTTCTCATCATAGGCTCAATCTTAGGATTGATTGGCCTTTGTATTTCCTTGATAGGCATAGGATTATCATCTATCTATATCATATGTTGAGCTAAGTTTGGATCAAATCCCTTTAAATCACTATATTCCCATGCAAAGACATCATAAGACTCCTTGCATAACTCAATGAAAGCATGTTTCTCTTCACTAATACATACCTTCTCAAGAGCAAGAAACTTATCTTTAAAGATTTACACTCTCTCATAGTTTTATTGTTTAGTAGACATGCTTACCTTCTCTTTATTCAACTGATCATAATAATTTAAGATAATATCAAGTGTGACTAAGCCTTTATGAAGTTTTTTTGACTTCAATTATACAATTTTCCCTCCATATTACTGCTATAGTTTGGACTAATTCTTGGAAGAAAACTTAGCCTCCTCTTGTAGGAAAAACACTATTTATTAGTCACTATCAAACACTTTCCAATTAGTGACATTATCAAGTATGGATGGCCTTATAATAACCTTGAGACATGGTTGGTTCTTATATTCTCTTATCCCTTTTGGAACATCAAATTGAGCTCCAATTTCTACCAACCTATCAACTTATTTGTTTTCTTCTCTTGGGATAGATGTGAAACCATCCATGTATTCACTTAGATTCATAAAATTTGGCATGAAATATTCATCCTCATGAATGAAATACACTCCAAGATTAGTTTTCTCTATGAATTTTTAAGGATCATGCTCATAATGTTCATCTCTCCATTCATCTAGGTACAAATTAGAAACTCCTTCAAGAGAATATGTTGGATATTGATCTATGTGAAGTTATTCCTAATTAATAATGTCATAATTAACATTTGAAATTTTAGGCATGTAAGGATATAATTGATTGTGATTAATATGCTCTAATTAAATATTTACCTTAGTGCCATACTTTGTCCTAAAAACCATGTAGGACCAATTGGCTACCAAGTATCCACCTATCTTAGATGTAAACTCTTTTGACAAGCAAATAAAAAAGTATGGAGTTAAATCTACCAAAAACACATCATGAGGAATTAAAAATATGGAAAAATCATGTAAAATAAAATTTAAATCCTTGAATACTACCAAGGTCTTTGCTAGTGATCCATCCAATTGTAAAACTCCTTTAGCCATTGGTTCATACTTGAGGCCTAGTTTATTCGCTATACACTTGGCCATAATTAAAATACTATCCCCACTATGCATGATGTAATTATGAACTAATATATTAGAAATAATATAGGGTAGGTAAAAAGGAGGATTTTTATTAGTCTCCTTCATTTGTCTATCAATGGGCTAAGTTCCATTCACTAGGACAACATTTCCATTCCTAGTTGATCCAACTTGCTTACTTAGTCCTTGAAATTCCTTTTGAAGCATATTTTTTTTTTAGTATTTTCAATGAATCCCACAAGGAAATATTCATATGTAAATTATTCATCTGGTCCAAAAAAATTATAGAAGGATTGATCACCTTGAAAGGCTATTTGGAATCACTAGTACATTGTGGTGCAACTTATGAAGGTGGATGTCTAGGAGTAGGCCTTACATTTTGAAACTTATAATTTTATTACACATTAGGGGATAAGTTAGATCCACCCAAAATTGGAGATTATGTATGATCCAAAATAGGTCCTTGATTATCCCCTTGAATCTCTTCAACAACCCTCTTCTTAGACCTAGTGTTAGAGGACACACTAGCATTCACATTGCTTGAATTCCTCAAATGATTGATGGCACAAAACTCTCCCTCCAAATTATTTATGAGAGTATAATAAAATTGTGTTTGTCTAATATCCATTCTAATTTGTATTCTATTTTTCATTGACATCTGAAAATTGGAAACTTGAGATGTTTGATTACCTTGCATTGTCATTTCTTGACTAGGCATTTCATTAACATATACAACTTGTCCTTGATTTTGGTCATAGGAGGGATAGCATGGTTGTTCTTTAAAAAAAATGTTTTGAGTGGGGAAAATATCTTTGGAATATGAGGTGGAATTAGGATTATAACTTTGGTAAGGTCTAGCTTGAGTGATTTGACTTTTTCCTTGATTATTACCTTGAAAAGGAGGCCTATTTATTTGCCCAAAATGATTGTAGGATTGGTAAGGTCTATAAATTTGAGCTTGTTTCCTTTTAGGTGAAACTAATTAATTAGTTACACTTTGGAGAAAAATATTGACTTCATGGATCTCATTTTTTGGGGCAATGGTAGACTTTTCTTGACTAGGTAAAGGAGCCAAGGTAGGTAATGTAACTTGACTAGGAGGATGAAAATCAGGGAACAATGGTATTGGTGGCCTAGGAGAAATATTCCATAATTAAATGAGATAATTCTTAGCATTGATGGATATATCATAAGAAAAAATTAGTTTATTCCCACCCATGGATTGGATCATCATGGCTACATCACTATTCTATGCTTTTAAATAGTACAAAAAGGCATAATTTGGAGTAGGTCTCATAAGGGATAGATTCCTATCCCATGTATTTTGAAACATAGTATTAAAATATTTCATAAATTATTGTGGTTCCCTCTTGATAGTGGTCAATTTATCAAATAGTGATAGATTATCGCTCTTTTATCCAAACCTTTTAGTCAATAGATCTCCTAGTCCATCCTGTGAACTGATAGAATTTTAGGTAGAGTCCCACACCAATCTATAACTTTAAGTTTGAAAGACAAAGCCAATAACATAATAGACACATTATATTGAGTGATATTATTGATATTATATAAGTTTTATATTGTTATAATGTGTTCAATGGTAGTAATAGGACCTTATCCACTAAAATTTGGAACACTCTTAAGGGCTGCTCCTAGAATTTGGTCATATTGGGCAAGATTCAAAGGAGATAATATAGTGAAAGGTATAAAAGGTTGGTTTATAACCATTTTTTAATTTAGACTATGAGTATTATAGGTTGAACTTAGTAGGAAATTTGAATTCTTAGACACCAACTCTCTTGAATAAGGATGAGTATTCACAAACCTAAACCTTTTGATAGAATACAAAGGTAATTTTACAAACTCAAATGGTATACCTTTAGCAGTAGACATAGTGGTCACCTTTGACATGGAAATTAGGGACTAATAAATGACTAAAGATTTAAAAACTTTAGTGTAATTTACCAGTACTAAATGTAGATGTTATTGTAGGTGTAACTATGTCAAGATTAACACCAATCTTAGACAATATTCTAGGACTTAGTGTCCCATTGGGCATGCCAAAAAATATTTTCACTTGTATTTTAAACCCTTGAGGATATTCATATCTATCCTCATAAAATTGGAATAATGGAAAAATCTCTCTTGTTGTGTGCAATAATTTGATGAGATGAGTCTCTAAAAGGGCTAGTTCCCTTGATGCACTCTTTGAAGTACTTTCTTGCCTATCAACTTTGGATGTAAAGGGTTAAGAAAAAAACTAAAAAATATAAAAAGAGGTGAAATTTTTTTTTTTATTTACTCCTATTGAGTTAAATTATACTACTTAAATCAAAACAAAGCTTCTCTTACACAAAACTTATAACAGAAGATAGTTTGTTACATCAATGTTTCATAAGCTAGGTTCAAGAAGGTATTTTGATACTTAGGAGGTAAATGAATGATTTATTGAGAGAATAAATTCATGGAACACTTATAAGACACTTATACACCTGAAATATAACAATTTTAAAGACCTTTAACAATTACTCTTTTGCAAACTTGGTGAACAATCAAGAATAACATGCTAGAAAAGATCATCTTCTACTAGACAAGACTAGATGACAATAACACTCAATTGTAAAACATGTAATTAGATACAATAAATTTTTTATATATTCAAGAGTCATTCAAGTAAAAAAAAATTCTAGGTTTTCACCATAAACTAATGGAGGCTACTAAAAAGAGCTAAACGAGTCAATATTTTTAGCCTTTGAGAGAAGAACAAGACAAAGGAAGTCAAAAAGTCACTAATTTGACACATTTAAATATATGATAATGGGTTAAAATTACATTAAAAATAGGTATGGAATTAACCATGTAATTTTAAGAGGACCAGGTGTCTATACAAGTCATGAAACTTATGAAAAGTTGCATAAAACTCCTAGTCTTGGCTCAGAAAACTACCTTCATAATTTGGACCTATTTGAAGATTCAAAAATTAACTAGGGGAATGTATGATGAGTTTAATTAGAGGAAAGGAATTAATACATGTCTCTTCATATATTATTTTCATTCATACTCATCTATAAACTCCTGGAAGTAAGCCATCATTGTCTACAGTCTAAAAAACTCCTTTTTCAGTCACCCCTCACACTTGGACTCAAAATTTGATTTAGTTTTATATGAAAATATATGGGAGGGAGTGAATGAAACATTTAAAGACCCTAAATTTCATTATAGGCATAGGGAATTATTTAAAAAGTCTCACACTTGGAATTTTTACCCTTCTCACCATTGTGTCCACTATGATAGTTTTGACTGGGTGAAATGAGAGCTATTGTTTGAACACTTAATTTTTTTTATTAGAAATAAATGACCATATAGATTTATAAAAAGTATAAATATTTATCCTAAAATTTATTTCATCCTTTGGAACCTCCTTTACCTTGCACAATACACAAAATAGTCAGAAAATCCCTATTTTGTATCCCATCTATACAATTTTTTACAACTCATATTGGTGAGAGATATACTAAGGGTGTCCTATACATTTTATAATAGCTTAAATGGTCAAAATATGTCATTTGGATATATCTCAAAGATTATTTTATCTATTGGGTCTTGGCTAAGGGTTTGGTAGGGTTTTAGGTAGTTTTTGGTTTTAAGCTTTGTTCAAAAAGCTTTAACATTGAACCTGCCACTAAAATCCAAAAACTTGATGCCAAGGCACCTTGATAACACCTCAAAATTCCTTTTGTTCCCATGTAAATCCTTAGAGAAGATATGAACACCTGAATCTACCCCATCAAGCTTATTTTTACCCCTTTTTGCATGCTTAGAATATTTTAGGGTTATAATTGGAATTATTGTAGGTTTTTATGCATGATACAAGTTCATACATGTATAATTCAATCCCCCCAACATGACTCCATCATTTGGATATCCCACCAAGAGTTATAAATTAAGATGGACCCCCAATTGGTTCTAGGTCCCCCCAAAGCCTAATAGGTATAATAAGCACTTTGATAGCTTTGGATGTTAGGAATAATATTTCATGGTTATATTTGGCTTAAAAAACCACTACATAACCATCCAAGCACTCTTTTTCATCTTCTTCTCTCATTCACCAACTAAGCCTAGTGAAAGTTTGCCTAGTTGGACTATGTGCATGGGTAATTTTGTCACCATATGGGGTATAATATAGGTCTATTGCTTCCATATAATCTATTTTAATTAAATACACCTCATAATATGTTTATTGAAGTTTCCAAATCTTTATATCAATCCCTTTACCCATTTTTCACTCACTAACTCACTTTACAAAACCCTAATTTTCCTAGACTAGCCGACCTCTGAGACAAAATAGTGAGGTATATCCCTCATTTACAAGGAAATTTGAGTATTTTTAAAAAGTCTTAATTATATTTTATACCATAATGTTTAGTTGTATTCTTTTATTTAGGTGCCTAACCATCTCCAAATGCCCAAAAAGGCCTAAAAAAGCCCATTTTCTTGCATTTTCCTCAAATCCACTTAAGAGTAACCATTTAATGCTAAAAACATGATTATATGATTCTTAAAAATGTTTATAATCATACATTAATGTTCATGAATGTTTGAATTCATCCAAAAACACTCTTTTCCTAGGATTCCTCATGTTTCGCTATTTAGTAAACATAGTTTCCTAGTTCATAGTACATACTGTTGCCTTTTGGACAAGTAGGGAAGGAATATGATCACATTAATAGAATGATGGGATTTTAAAAATAATATATTACCTATAATTAACCACTTTTTTAACTTTTAACCCCTTCCATTCCCTTAAATAAGTTCATGCCTTAACCTACTTTCACTAGTTTTCACCCTGTTGTAGGTGTAGAAAGGGGTTTAGGGGACCTGTGTAGGTGTATTTAATGATGTTTGGAGAATATGAGGTCACCATGATCTTAAAATATGTGGAAAAATATTATTTTATTAGGTATAATTCTCTCTAACCCTGCCTTCACTTTGGGTTACACTAGACTGAGTTTTCCCAAGATGATTGAGAAACCTTGAGTCTGACTACTATAGGTGTGTGTGCACTCTTTAGGCCTAGGTTATGATGTGGAAAGGAATCCTTGAATCCACATTGAGGTAAAAAAACCTATTTTTTAACTATTATTACTCTTTGGAATCCTTTAAAAACCAATTTAGTATCAATTTCTAGGTCATTGGTTAGACTGAGATGCTCTACCCTTAATACCTTGATGTAGATGCATATGGCCTTAACTAAGATTGATCATAGTGTAAAAGGACTTATTTAATATCCCCTTGAGAAAAATAACAATTTTATATCTTATTATATATTGTCTTCACCTTGTATGTTCATTAGGTTCATGACTGGGTTTCCTTTTACCATGATTGGGACAACCCTATTTATAGACATGCTTATAGGTTACTTTTGCCTCTATTCAGCTTGTCCATGAGGTTAAAAGACTCCTCTTGGAAAAATTTTGGTTAAAAATGAATGATTAGAGCTGAACTCAATGTGAGGATCCAAAAAAGCCACTTTGGGCATCATAAATAATTTAGTGTCCTATATTGAGCTATAGGTGTATCTTCTCAATCCATTGTACAGATTATAGGTAGTCATGGGGGTTGCATGGGAACATTTAAATCCTTTATTACTTACCTTAAAGCCATTAATGAAACATTTAATTAGTTGAAACAATATTATCCAAGAGAATTTTTTCAATGTTGCTTCTTATAGTGACAAAAGACCATTTACCTCCTCAGGCCTATAGATGTTACTAGGCATTTCAGTGTGTTTGAGGGTAACTTTAAGGATCCCAACTCCCACCTTACTTTGACCTTTTGACATGAATTATTGGTAGAGATACTTTCCATGCTATAATTAATAACTTTTAAATATTTATAATCTTTGAGACCCTTATAAAACCTATCATAGGAGGTCCACAAGAACCCCCTAGAGCTTTATTTTGACCTTTTTAGGGAAAACTTCCCTAAACCTAGTCATGATCTTCACACATGATTCCACAATTATTATTTCCATTTAGGAAATTTATATAGGTCTATCATGGATTATTCATCAGACCAAGATCTTAAGGAAGTGTCAAAATATTTCATCCTCTCCATAAAATCATTTTAGTACGTTGCTCAGCCACTTATAGGTGGATGTTTTGGTACATAAATATTGAGTTAGATATGAGCAATATGAACTATGCATGCATATGAAATTTTTATTATTTTATAAAAAATAATAATGCACCTCTAGAAATACTAAGTGGTTAGAACACACATTCATCTTCCCACACCTTAGTATGATGTTATCAAGAACCCTATAGGTATGCATTAGGACTGTTATAAAGGAAGGTTATAGAATTAGGCAGAAACATGCTAGTGAATAGCTTCAAAATCACTCAAATTCATTTCTCAACCTTCAAATACATGATATACATTATTAAAAACCTTGAAACTAGCTACAACCTATATTTTCAAACATGAAAATAACTTGTATATACGTGGAGAAGAGAAATCAAGGGCATCTCATGACTATTTTAGCATGGTGAATGAGCTTGTGATTACATTTGCACCTTTTTGAAGAATATAAATGGACTCCTTCAAAATCATAATGGATTGGAAAACTAACTAATTTTGATTACTACTCCATGGAAAAGTTGAAAAAGCATATATAGGTGACTACAAGTGAAGCTAAGCATGAAGTTAACTATGGAGAAAGACAAGGTTGCAAGCTACCCAATAGATGACGTGGTGAAACCAAAACATGGAAGGAGGTGGTAATATGACCATAAGACCTATTTAAGACTATTTTAAAGATACACGAGACCCTTAAAAGGGAAAAAAACTTAAAAAATATGAAGAACTTCAGCTAAGACTGCATATGGTGACACCCTCCTACATCATCGACTAATTTTCTCATCCAAACATTATGAAACATGAAAAAAATGGATAATATATAATAATTAATAAAAAATCCTTTTGAGCTAACATAAATAATTGGTTCATATGTATTTGACCAAAATGGAGTAAAACCTATAGGGTGCATGAAATAGCTACTAGAAAAGTATATTCAACTTCATGAGGATGGTTCATGAAGCACAGGCCACCATTATTCAAAATATTTATATGAAAATTAAGGTATTTTAGTCTAATATAACCTCTTAAAATATTTTGACTTGGAACATCTTCAACTGTCCATACTAATAAAAAACCTAAAAGTCACTTTTCTGTGTATAGAAAACCAATAAAGGAGCATAAAAATTTTGGCCTTAAAATGACAATTATAGAGAAAAAACATATAAATTAGTTTTAGGAAGGTGAATATGCCCTCAAATATCTTATCCCACTTTTCACACTTCCCCCTTGGCTGTGCAAGTGCCATTTGCTCTCTTTTTCAGGTGTTTCTTGAATTTAAGCTAAGGAACCTGAATTATTCTGATGTAAATGACATCCCTAACATTTAAAATGACCTATTTGATGATTATAAGGATAAAATGACACCTAGTCACCTTGATACTTGTGCCACTTGCATTAATGACCCTTAAAAGCACATTAAATGACCCAAATTGATAAATAAGCTAATGAAACTATGACTAATGATAGAAGTGCATTACATAACATAAAATAACATATAATACACCCAATTAAAATAAATTATATCTCTATCAAACATATATAAGTTAAGTTTTTACCTAAGGGGCCCAAATTTGACCTAAATGTCAAATTTGGTCAACAATGACTTCATTGTTCTTTTATCTCAGATGTGTTTTGGCCCATGTTCTTCAAGTATGCTTGATTTTGGAGACATTATCAATGTTTGAACAAGTATATTTGATTTTATTTATAATTTAACATCATTTAAAAATAAACTATCATAGTTTGAGGTCTTGGGTTAACATTGTACCATTAGAAGTGAAGAAATGTTAAGAAGAGAGCCCAAATTCACACTTTCAAATATACAAATTGTAAAATAGTTTTAAGATGCCCATAAAAATGAAGGGAAATTTACATATATACTCATACCTTTACATTTTATTTAATACCCTACTGCCTCCATAAAGTTGTATCCAATTGACTAGAGGTTTTAATTCTCATTGCATAAAACATACACATGAGTTGACTATACTTATAGTCCATATAGATCATTAGAACAGATTAAAGGTGAGTTGAAATGGATAGAAGGTATTTAGAATTATCATGAAGATCTATATAATATATATAATTAAAATAAAGAGGGTAGTGTATTGATAATTATTTAAGGAACTAAGGACTAGAGGAAGTGGCTCTTGGAAGCCTAAATATTTCAAAAATCAACCTACAAGTCCTAATCATGTAGGTCTCCATTTAAGACTTCCACTAAGATTATGAACTATTGATGAGGTCATAATGAGAATAATTATTTACTAAAGAACCATGAAATTTAACACAAAACCTTGAAATATCATCTAAGTCACTTGGAGCATCTAAGAACATCAAGAAGATGAGTTGATAGCCAAATGACACCTACAATCTATATAATAGCTTGCAGGGTAGGTAGAAGATGAAATGTATGTCTTGAGCTTTGTGATACATTTTAAGAAATTACAGTGATAATTAGTGTCATGGAATGGTGATTTACTCTCTTCGAGAGCTTAAAAACTCAAGGGATGTCTTTTTTTAGCTTAAACAACTCAAAGGGTAACCTATAGCCTATCTGAGGGTCATTCCTTTCCAAGAAGAGGCAACACAATGTTGAAGAGATGTTGGAAATTCAAATTGAGACCAAAAACCAGTTAAAAAACCAAAATAAGTCATTAGGACATTTTGAAAATATCATTAAGTGTAAGGGAAAGATCATGGAACCCTAAACACATTCAAAACCCTCTCAAAACACCTAGAGGATTGACTTAGAGGGTCAAGTCATTTTCAAGGATAAAGAGAGAATACAAGGGTAGATTACATGTTTAAAAAGGATTTTAATTTAATTTAGACCTAAAATAAAGTTATTTAACTAAATAATTTCCATTAGTGTGAATGAGAAGTCCCAAAAGCCTAAGCACATAGTCAAGAATGCCCCAATGTGCTATATACAGGCCTTTAGTGCAAACCATCCCATTATCAGCCCTAAAGGAAAATAGAGGTATTAGAAAATTATTAGAGTATAATATAATCCCAATCAAATATGTTCATGAAATTGGAGGGATATTAAGGTGAGTAGATAAGGCCTAAAACATAAGAACATAGTCAAAGATTCCTAAGAAACCTTGCACATAGGCTACAGTCTAACAATGAGAAAAATTTAAGTTTTGAAAGTATTATAGGTGTGAAAATGCCTTGAAATTTGGTGAAAATGGTGGTTATTAATTTAAAAATACTAAATGTTATACTTTAGTTTATAATAATAGTGGACATATCCACTATTTTATCTCAAACTAGGCTCACTCTTTAGCAAAGGGCAACCATGAAACCTAAGAGATCTTCTTGGAATAAAAGCATGAAGAGAACATTACATACCTAATTTAGGGACTATGATGGCATTAATAAGCATATAAAAGGTATAAATACACTTCTCACATGGAAACACACTCAAGTTTCCATCCAAGTGCCCTTGAGGGTTAGCAAGAAGGAGATAACTCTTAAACCCTAACACCCTGACTAGTGTACCTTGATCATACAAATGTGTAATTAAGAATTAAAAGGAATGTATAATCATGTAGAGGGATGTTTCATAGGTTTTTAACCTCTCATAATAGTTATATAAAGTTTTGAGACCCAAAACTCATGTTTGACCTCTCTCTAGCCTCAAGTAAGCTAAGTAGGCCACCCAAAGAGCAATTTCAGATGATCATATAATTTACCAAAATTTTCATGGGTTTTTTAGACTTTTTAAATATTTTAAATGGTATAATAATATTTTTTTCCAATTTTAAGGAGGTCATTTAATGATCTTTTCTTTATAAACAATCGTTAAGACCCCAAATAGGTCTAAAACCCCTATTAAACCTTAATAATGATTAGTCATGGGAAAAAGAGTTTAAAATCATATATGATGACATATTTTTATCCTAAAACCTCTTGGATATTTTTTATGACTCAAATTATGTTACCCCCATGTACTTTGATGCTGACATCATTTGTATAGATTGCTATAAATACCCTGTTTTCCATGTTTTTGGTGTTTTAGGTGTTATGAGAAGGGGAGAGATTATAAATCATGGGATTAGTTAATTTGGGACTTTTATTATCTATTATAATTCAAAAGATCACATAGTAGGTTCTAAAGATGACTAAACTAGACCCATTTTTGAAGGTAGTTTCAAACAGGCTCAAAATAAGGCCATTTCTTGGTTTGCATGCTTTCACAGGGTCTTAGGACACTAAATTTGACATGGAGGTTAGTAATTTACTAGGTAATGATAATAAGATTATTTTTGGTGATTTAAAACCTATGACAAAAGTTTGGAGCAATAAAATAGGGTCCAAAGTAGGGAAGCCTAATTTAGGCCTAATTCAAAAGAGAGAAAGGTAGAAATAATGGGTTTCCACTCAGATTCTAAAGATTAAATTTTACATGATGATATAAGGACATATAGGGTCATATAATATTCCATTATTTTACAAATATAATTTATAAAAAAATTATACAAGGATACTTATAGGATATAAAGATTACAAGGAAACTAGGCTTAGTGAAGGATTAAGGAGCAAAATGAGTTCTTGGGAGTTATTCCAAGAACCAAAAAAATCTATTTCAGGCCTAATAACATATTTTAAGACCATTCATCTATTTTAGATAAGTGGGAGGAGGTGTGCCTAAGTTTTGGTCCACTTGGACCAGTCTAGGCATGAAAAATGAAGAGTTTCAAGGCACATATGCATATAACTCATAGAATGGTAGGTCAAAGGAGTTTCTTAAGTCATTTAATATGTTCATTGGGTTTTTTGAGATCATTTAAATTATAATTCATGATATTTAATTCCATTTTTCACTCCTTTCATGCAAATAAGGGCATTTTATAAGGAGATAGTCAAGGTGTCAAGTAAGTTTGTAACCCCTACACCACTTGGAAGGTTGGAGTTAAATTAAGAGTGAGGCACATGGATTTGGAGATCTGTTGGATGATATAAAAACTCCTATTCTTGTTGTAACTCTCATGGAAATTTTTTAATCTTCTTTTACCACCTCTCTCTCTCTCTCTCTCTCTCTCTCTCTCTCTCTCTCTCTCTCTCTCTCTCTCTCTCTCTCTCTCTTCACCATTCTCTATAAGAGTGGCCACTTTTGGCTAAGTTTGGATAATCCACATATGATATGGCAAAGCCCTACTAGTTTTAATAAAAATATTTACCTTTGAATACAGATTTGAATCTAGTTTTTATTTCATAACTCCTTGTCTAAGTGTGTGAATTAGTGCATAATTGAATGACAAGTGATAATCATTTATCCTTGTATTCACTTTACTCTTTCATGTTTTGTGCAAGTAGTGTACTCCCTAACAGGTCACATGAAGTGTAGTTAGTGTCCTTGTCTATATATATGTGTAAGGAATAAAATTATTGTACATAATCAGACCTCTTGTTCATTTACCTTGAGAATTCTAATGCATATCACCTCCATGTTTGAAACACTTATGTTAGAGAAATCTAGGATGTTGAAGCTAGTCTTATGAGTCATCTTTCATAGTGAAAATATATGGTAGTATAGTGGAGATAAATATGGTGTATTAAATCTTTATAATAGGTTAATTTCATGTTACTTCTATCTCTTTTCATCACAAGTAATAAACTAGTATAGGTGATAAGCTATAAAAGACAAATCTAGGGAGATAGCCCTTCAATCTAGAGGTTTGCCTCTGCTATAGGCAACCCACATGCCTAGAGATAATCCAATATTTCACTCAATTTGGAGGAGGATTGAACAAATTATCCAAGGGTGAAAAATTGAGTGATAATAGAATACTTATTCTACAAGTAATCTACTCTCAAAACATAAATCTGACCTCTTCCTTATCTATATAATATCATAGAGGGATAATGGATGAGGTAACTTATGTAAATGAATGTTACTATTTTAATACTGATATTTTGTCATAGGTTTTTAATAGAAAGAGGTAGTAATTCTACCTATATAAATTTTTTTATTATCTTTTTTTAGATTTCATTTTATTTATAATTTTGTATCTATTGCATGCATGTGGGAGTTTGTCTTAAGGTATTGCAATTATCCTAGAACTTGTCTAGGAATTTAATACTACCATAAACATATATTCCTATATCGCTTTAATTTTTTACAAGTATGTACATGAAATCTTGGGTGAAAGTCTTGATATTTATAATTTAAAAATCCAATAACATATACAAGATCCAAATATTATGGAATCTTCCAAAAATATAACATGAATCTTACATTACTTATATGTCAAGATAGTATAACAAGAAAGTTCAATTTTGCCCAGTTAAAGTGGGAAAAATTTATTCAAGATATACAACCTATTAAAATAACTTTGAAAAGATCAAAATTTTAGGCCAAAGTGGTTAGACCCTTATCAGGTGAGTATGTAAACTTTGTACCTCAAATACTATTTCATATAGTGTCACCATATCTCAAAATTTCCCTCTCAATTTGCATGCACCTTGTATTTTCATTTTAAACATTTCATTTGTATTCTTTGTTAATTTTGCATGGTTATTTGGAACTTATTTAACTTAAAAAAATAAATTATCTAATTAAATTCAACTATCCATTTTCTATATATTCATTCCTTATTGCCATTGTTTTTTTTCTAAAAACCCACTTTGAGGTGGAGATTGATTTTGGTTCAAATGAGTAATGTTACCCTACTTCACACACACACACACACACACACACACACACACACACACACACACGCGCGCGCGCGCGCGCACACACACACACACACACACACACACACACACACACACACACACACACACACACACACACACACACACACACACACACACACACACACACACACACACACACACAAACACACACACACAAGAGTATTTTTAGCCTATAGTCTAGTCTATAAGCTTGCATAAGACAAACCTCCCCCTTATTAGTTTTTATTATAAAAGGTTATAAGAGGATATTTTTAAAAAACCAATAAGTTAAAGGGTATTTGTTACCTAATTTTTCTCTTGGTGATGAGCCCTCACATCTTACTAGTTTCATAGAGACAAGGCATGGGGGAAAAATACTTGAAGATTTTAAAAAAATAAAATTATTTGACCAATGCTTCACTCACCCATTCTAGTATTTTATGATGAGTCCTCACATCTTATTGGTTACATGCGACCAAAACTTGGGACTAAAACACTATTACTCACCTTATGTAGGCTATGGTGTTAAGCCTTTGCATTTAATTAGTTGCACTGGGATATGTTTGAGGGGTTACATGAGATAAAATAAAAATAAATAAAAAATAAAGAAAACAAAAATTTAAAATTTAAAATTGTATAAAGTCTTGAGCACCTCCTATTGGTGTGTGTATAAATAATTAATTTGAAATACACCTTAGGTATCTATGTTATCTAGGTGGGATGTATTATGTGAAAAATAATTTTGATATGAAAAATTAATGTTGTAATTATCCTCACACATGTGTTAAAAAATTTAAGTGAAGTTAAGTGTACCTAAGGAATACTTCCAAATTCCAACCTGCCAATAATAAATCCCCCATTCACCCTTATTATTACTATACAAGGAACCTTTGTTTATTTTTTTGTAGTTAATAAATCAAGTATTGTGGATCATATTATTAAGCTAAGGTGGTAGAGATGTAATCATTCTAGAGAGCTAAGGATAATTCCTTGATCCTTGGTGTTATTATGTAACACTCTATTGATTACACATATTTTATTTATACATTTCATTGATAGCTTTCATTCATTCATATTATTGGTGAAATATCTCATCTGAGTACATATGTGTAGATGGTGTATTTTTCATTGTGAAAATCTCTTTGGTCCTCTTTATTTCTCACATGCCATCTGAGTTAGTTTATCACATGGTACTTTTAGTTTTCTCACATGGTAGATGTGGTTCCATAATATGGTACTTTTGGTTAATCCACATGTATTCTTGTCTCAATCTATTTTTCCTTCATTTGGATTCATGTTCATGGTGCAGATCCATGGGAAGGAGATTCACTTGGGAAGTTTTTTGCCATTTTCCATGTTTTTCAGTGGTTTTAGCATTCCCACATATATTCTCTTAGCTCCTATCATATATTTAATCCCCCCTTTAATATGAGTTATCATAAATACCATTTTAAAATACTTTATTTGGTCTAAAACAATGTTTTAAAGGAAAATTTGAGGGTTTTCTAATTTTCATGAAAAAAATTGAATTTTTCTAGACCGTCCTAATAATTTTATGGAAAATTTCATAAATTTAATTTTTTTTCGTTAGTCTATCAATTTTTGGTGAATTATTTAATTTGGAGATTCTAAAGAAGGATAAATTAAATTTCTACAAATTTTCTACATTTTTGTTACAGGTTGGAAATCCCATATCCATTTGTTAAATTCTTCTCTTCATCATATTTATAAAAATTCAAAAATTATGTATATTTGATAAACAATGTTCCCATGACATTAATTTGAATTTTGGAGGTGGATTGAGGTGGACTTCATGACACCCATAGGTTTTTAGCATTTTTCAAGCCACCATTTCCAGACTACACCATGTGACCAACTCTAACTTCTAGTGCTAACCATTATTAGTAACGATTAGTGATAAGTGCTCAATTCACCATGTGACTATCTCACTTCACTTTTTATCCCATGAGGGCTCACCCTTGCTATTTTAGGGCCTTATTTATGGTTTTTTACACTATATATGACATATATTATGATCTATGAAGGTTAGGTTTTATTTATAATTGTGGTTGCAATGATGACCTATTGATGATGATTTTTAGTCACTATCTATAACTATTTTTACTTTTTTTTAGTTTCTTTCTTGATTTGCTAACTAGTTATTATTATTTGGTGTCAGATACTATAAAATATGAACTTCAAAATTGTATCTACTCTAGGTTATGATCCTAATTCTATCAAGTTATTCTTATACTAAGGTATAATTAATTACAACATATGTATGTTCTTCCTTATAAATTCACATAATTACATATAGAAGGAAAAAAAATCATGCATGGGCCTTGCACTAAATGGAAGTTCAACATAATAAAAATAAGGTATAATCACAAATGGCTTGCTAAAATCAACTTAAATAGTAAACAACAATAAACCCTAATTTTACGCATTCATTCCCTCACTCTAGTATTAAGATGTAAATAATATTTAAATAAATACTTTTGGAGTTCATTATATTTATAATATGTTTCCAAATTACATTTAAATGATATATATTTCCTTTGCACACTCTCGAATTTTCCCTATTGAATTTAATCCAAAAAAGCACAATATCCTTGTGTAGAAGTCAAAAACACTTTAAGAATCTATTCTATTTTAATTTAAATCAAGGTTAGAGTGAATAACCTTAGGATAAGTCTAACTTTAGGAAAATAATGCGATGAAATATAGTTAAATATTTATTACTCAGTTTAACTCTTTTGAAATAAAAGTGTTATCTTAACCTTAGCTAGGTGGCATTTTCCACATTACCAACAATATACTTATTCCACTTTAAATTTAAGATTATTAATTTAAATTTTTGTTAATAAATTTAATAAATTAGAATCTTATTAAAAAATACTTCAAGCTATATTTTTTTATTCAATAAAACAAGATTATATAGGTTCTAAAAGCACATTAGGTACAACCAAATATTTGGTACAATGATTAACTTTACACACAATTGATAATACATGATCAAAAAACTTACATCATATTAAATATTAATATGTATTATAAATCCAATAGATATTTTTCTCAACTGAAGATCAATTATGTTTTATTTCATAGTAACTAACACAAGATTTAATCCCAAGCATGAGTTTTAGCCTTATTTACTAAGTTAAATTACATAACAACCTAACTTTTATAAGTATGAGATCATACAGATTATAAATAAAGATACAAATAACACTTTAATAATAAAGATAACTTCAATGTTCACTACAAAATTTTACACATAATTCATTTTATAGTGAATGCAATTTTTATCCAAACTAGGATTTTAGAGTGTTGCAATATCTTTGTATGCTTATTATTATTTCAAAACCATAAGTTTTTTATTCAATTCTATTTATATATTAATTATTCAACTAGATAAACATGAATAAAATTAATCCTAAAAATATATGTTTATGTGCTAAAAATATATGTTTATACACTCCTGATTTATAAAATAGTAAAATAAATATACTTATTAGGAATAGCTACATTTGTCACCTTAAGCATCACCCATGTCATTTCATTGATAAAATACTATAATGGTGCACAAAAAACTCAATTGAATGATCATCTTAATCATGAATCAACTATAAAAATACTACTAATAGTAAACACTAGAGTGAAAACCATTTGTTCAAAATATGACAATAATAATGTGGCATTGTCTCAGAACCAAATCAATAAATTACCTTATGATTAGTACTATTCAAGATGGCTAATTAAGAAATGAAATCAAACATAGAGCATGAGTTTTCAATTGCCAAGATAAAGTTAGGGTTTTAAATTTATTTGTTATTAGGATTACATAGTTAAAAATCAATACAATGTTAGAGCCAATCACATAACATTATAAAATTAACACAAAATGAATTTTATTATGAGTGAGAAGTTTTGGGTCCATTTATTTGACCCTGATATTTAAACTGAAACCTTAAAGGCACACAAACTAAGATAGATCATCTTCCAAAATGGATGAATGGCTACCTAAACTTATCAAACACTATTCTCAATAATGTAATAAGTGTTAACGGGTGTAGACACCTAAAATTGGACACTTCATGTCAATTTTAATTTTCTAAATTTTTTTCACTAACATATAATAAATTGGTTCTCTATCCACACTAACATCCATATACTAACTCAAATCTCTTAAGCCCCACTAGCCAATTAATCCCTTCTTTTCCATAATCACATCCAATCCCAAAAAAATTACATCCCATCCTATTAGTTATTTAATCCAAATTAATTAAATAATATTTTCCTAATAAAAAATTCCATGGATTTTAAAAATTTCTATTTTATTAAAAAAAAAAAATCCAAATATCCTCATATCACACTTAAATGCAAATACAATCACACACTAACCAATAAAAACTAATCTCAAATAAATTTCTCTAAATCCCATGCAATGAACCCTTATTCCAAAAAAAATCACCTCCATTATTTGTAAATAAAAATCCTTAACACATATCAACACCCCCATAGTTACTCCTCAACCAGCCTAATTTAATGAGGAGGAGGACTCATTCTCCACCATTGATATTTGATCAAGATCAATGGTTCACAATCATCATGAAATCCTATAAATTGAGGGTTCCCCCTCTCATTTCAACAAGCCTAATTTTCCTAATATAATTCTAAAAAAATTAGAAAGCAAGTCTTGATAATATAATGAAGTGTTACCATTTTTGAGAACCACTCAAAACTTCAACTATTTTCTTCATGCATCATCAAGTCATCTAGTTTACAAGGGGTTATGTTTTCAGATTATCCACATGTCTTATACAATTTTTTTTTAACTATATCCAAACACATGAATATTTTTGACAAGATGATCACATATAAAAGGTATACCAATTTCATTTACTTGTTTATTGGTTCTCTTCTTCATCTTACTCAATCAGAGGAGCGCACCTAGGTTAGTGGTATGTTCCATTTTTTTTTGATTTCATAATAATTGTAAAACTAAAATTTGTAATTATGTTTAAATTTGACACACTCAATGGGAAAATGCACCCACACTCACTTTTGAATTCATCCCAACTTATTTTTGAGATAAATTAGAGCTGTTTCAAGCTTGAATTCTCTATAATATGTAGGTTTTATGCATGTATTTTCATGGACTACTATTCCACAACTTAGACTATAAATTTGTGGCCTAAATTCAATTCAAGATACAACCCATAGTGTATATCCATGGCCTTACTTCACTTCAAGTCATGGCCTGTACTACTAATTCATGACCTAACTTTCAAAGACCCATTCTTGCTCATCCATACTCCATTTTGGGTCCTTTTTTTGAAATTACATATTTTTAGTGATACTTTTGACTTTTTAGTTTATTTAATAAAATATTCTATAGATGGTTCATGATTGATCATTTTTACATGTATCTCTTGTCAAAGATATTACAAATCAAACTTTTAATGTTCTTTATAGGTTTCCCATCACAATCAAAATAAAACTACTAATCTATTTTCCTACAAATTTTTGTCTATCAAAGATTCCAAACAAATAAACAAAAATTTATTTTGGTGTATTTAAAATTAAAAAACATTTATATTTGACACTTAAATGAACTTTTTTGATTTTGATTTTATGTTTGTGTCATTATTTGAGATAGCTCTATGTGTGTATGCTCTCCCCTTGCTCAATCTCAGGATCTTGGGAGATAAAAAACAATTGATTTGTCTTTTCCCTCTTCCTAAAGTGATCCAAAACTTAGAATTTTTGGTTGAAATATATTTCAAGAGCACAAAAATAACATAGTAACAATGATTTCTCTTAGAAGAGATGTTTTATTACTCATAAGATTATAAATACAAACATATGCTTATCTTTGAGAAGAGATATCTAATTTCCTTCTTGGGTTACATATGAATTTATACATACTTTGAAGGTAGGAGAAGGATATGGAAGGTCACCAATATTTAGGGAGATTAAGTGGTTCAACTTCCTTGATTTATAACAATGCAAAATCTGAGAAATTACTATTTTGACAAACTTACTATTTCTAGACAACACTATTAAAATTAAAATTTAGGGCACTTACATTGGGTTTTTAGGGGTCAAAACCTACTAAGCATATATTATTGCTATTTCATTATATTTTAATTTTTTTTAGATTTATAATGGTTCAAATGGGGAGTCAATCGGAGCTATGGTGCAAAAGTTATAGCTCCTATAAGTTCTGCCACCAATTGGGGTAGGACTGTCGCCCGAATTGTCACCTGAAGTGTTACTTGGATCATAAAGAGATGTTATGTATGATCTCATATTTTCCCTCATGGGATATTGAGGATATGAAATAGATTATATTTATTTTTATTTTTGGCTACACGAGTTGGAATTTATTGAAGAATTTATCTTATTTGGGTCCTTCCTATATGTTTTTAGATTATATTAAGTCTTATGTTTATGCATTCATTACATTTATAAATGCACTTTATTCCTAGATTTATGAGGTTATAATTACCTCTTTAGTCCACTTGTAGGTTTTGGATTTACTTGCATGTAACTCCTCCCCCCATATGCCACACATATCCTCCTCACTTTTAAGAGGATTAGGGACACTTGACACACGTATTGAAGATTACACATGTAACTCCTTATTCTTCCAAGATCTATTTATTGAGCTCTTCTCCTCATATCTTCTTACCTTTTGGTATTAGTACAATCTTGATCTTTCTCTTGATATTGCATCCTTGTGATTCTCTTTTAGCCTAAATCCATTCTCTTTCTCTCTCCTAGTTTCTTCATGCTATTATACTTGGAGTGATTCATTGTTGTAAGCTTTAAATACTAGTGTGGGGTTTTTATCTATTTGAAAATTTCACCAATTTTCAAATCTCTTGTTTCAAATTTTTTGTGGTTGATTAAATTTATAAATTTACATATTATTTTAATGAATTCAATGTTATTTCTCTTGTGATCTTGACAAAAAATCTAATATGGTATCAGAGACATTGATTTTTTAATGTTAATTCATGAGTGTTGTATAGGCCTCTCTTGGAGGAATCTCAATTTTTTTTCATCTCCATTTTTTGACCTTTGATAAAAATTGTTTTAGTTTGTTCACGGAGTTCTTTAAAACCATTATTCTATTTTTTTATTCTTATGATCTCTCAACACCTATAAAAAACTTAACAAAATACATAGTATAATCTCTATGTTTTTTTAATATTTTGTTTATTTAATTGTTCAATTTGTTTGTCTTTTTTGTCAAGCAATTAATTCTAGGTATATCTCTTTAATGTGGTAGCGTATTTTCTTATTTTATTTTTATTCTCCTCCCTCTAGTTCATTTTCTTTCCATATACGTAGTCTTGGCTTGTCATCCTTTTAGCATTTATTTTAATCCATTTATAACTATTTTATTTTATTATAAAAATGTATTACTTTGTTGTTCCCTTTTATGGGCTCTTTGAGGCATAGATTAAGTGGATGTTTACTTTCAAAATTTAGTTACTTCATCTGTAATATCCTTTTTATTCATTACTATATTTGAAACCTATAATGACATAGTCATTATTATGTACTTGAGTAATGCATAATACACACATTTTTATGTATTGCATAATACATTTACACTTTGTATATTGATCTGGGCTCCTCATGTTTCACATTTTAGCTAGGTATTTTGCTATTAATCCTTGTAGTGTTATTTCCTTAGGCTTCCCTTTGTTTGCACTGGATATTAACACAACTTTCTATTTCTATTTTTTGCCTCACCTATCTATCAATGTAATTGAGTATAGTCTTGTATTCTCTTTAGTGGATTTCATTATCTAATTTTGGTGTGTATTCCATAGGAGTTCTAATCTCAAGTTTTTATTTAGTTTTTTTTTAATCTTTTTTCATAGGTGTTTAGCTTCCACTTTTCCGTCTTGCCTTGTTAGCATAATTTAATATTATCTATGTTATGTTTTGGATTGGCATGTGGCCTTTTAATTTTGTAACACCTCTTGATATTCATTAAGTTTTTATTTTTTGAGCCTTACCTTTATTCAATGTGTTTTTAATTCTATTGATTTATTTTTTGGTCAATCTTCTCTTGGCTATGTTTGTCTTCTTTCTTTGTGCCATGTGTAAAATCCTTCTTTAAAAATGCTTTACATAAATCCTTATACACTGTATATAGAGTAAAACATGGTAAGCTGTGTTTTTAATCATTAAATTTGTTTCAAATCAAAACAAGTTTTACATTTAGCATATGAATATTCATGATTCCATTCAAAAATTCATTTAACTTTCTTGTTTCTTTTCACAAGTGGTGCCTTAATGACTTGTCTTATATATTAGTTTATGATTTGGTGTAATTTATTTAGTTATCCATACATTATTTTAAAAATATAAAAAATAATTGATTTTCATATAAGAGTTTTTCAAATAAAAGCACAAAATCCTCTCATGCATGGAGAGTTGACTTTTTAGTCAACTTATGTGTTTTTTAATTTTTTTTACATCAAAAAGTAATGGTGTTATTGGAATACAATGGTGTTTAGATTTTAATGTCTCAAAATATATTTAATTTTGATATTTTTAAATTAGATTAGGTAAAATAAGTTGGTTTTATAGGGATCCAACAAACACTAATGTTTAAATAGAGACAAAAGGATCCGAAGTCAAGTAACAAAGCCACAACAGATTGCAAAACATAAAAGGTTTTTAAATAAACATAAACAAAACAACCAAGAAGCACTAACAGAGAAAAAATAAGTAGAGATATATAATAAACTATACAGATACTAAAAGCTCCTCTGATTTAAGGATTTAATTTATAGTTAAAGTCCTTTTTGGTGTTAAATTAACACTTGTATAATTGACTTATCTTTTTATCTTTTGTGGTAAGATTGGATTTATTTACATCATGTTTTTTTCAAGTATTTTGATAGAAAGTTTCCTTAATGATTTAATTTTTCCATATCAAATGATTTATTTTAATGATGTGGATCAACAAACAAAATGAGGCTTTAATTCATGATCTTAAACACCAAATTTTGGAAAAGGATAATAAAATTATTTATATTAAATGTCAACTTGAATGTAAAAATAGAAATATTTCTATTTTGAAAAGCTCACACAATGAAAAACTAAGAAAAATGAAAGTTTTAGTTGAATTTTTAACCACTCAACTATCATCTTTTGAAAATATGCAAAAACCTAATGTTATCTTTTTACTTTCTAAAGAGCATTTTTCTCCACCACATGATTTTTATAGCTTTGACTTAAAAATAATGCACTCTATAGGTTATGATGGTAGTGGTCTTGGTAAATATGAAATTAGAATTCTTGAACCTATTTTAATTTAATATAATGAAAATTCTACAGGTCTTGGTTTTAATGATTCAACTACTTTTAATACAATTTTGACATCTTATTATCCTCCCCATTGAAGGAATTATTATGTAACTTAATTTGATTATACTACTTGTAATGCTCATGCTTTAGTTAAAATGTTAAATCTTGTGCACATTGTGGAAAACATAGGTATCATATATCTAAATGTTGTAAATTAAACCCATGCAAATATTATGGTAAATCCATGCATGACACATTACATTGTTGGAAAATGACTAAATCTCCTACCTTTAAAGGTAAAATTATTTGGATTCTTAAATAAAATGAATCTTCTAGAGACTATGATGTGTATTTGTGTGATGCTTCTATGATTGCTTCATGATGCATATCTTTTGCAACTAACACATCTTATTTATATCTATTTTGATTAATTAACTCTATTTTTACATTTCTTTGCTTTTTGTTGCAAAATAAATATGGTTTCATTATGTTGAATAACTTATTTTCATTAAATATTTTTCCCTTTGTAATGAAAGTTTTTTTTGTACTATTTACCTTGTTGTACATCTACTTTTATTACATTATGCATGCAGATCATATTTTTGTCATAATGGTTGCTTAACTTGAAATATTGGTGTTAGCTTGTTTATCTTGAAGTTTTTATGGATCATTATTAGTTATTATTGGTCTTTGTTCCATTTCATATGGAACACATTATCTGAAAATGATTATTGGAGATAATTCATGATCATAATTTCATCTTTATGACTTTTGGTAGCACCTTCTCTCTTTTTTCTCCAACTATTGTAATTCCTTTGAAAACAAGTTTCTATTAAGGGGGAGTATTATGTAATTTCAACTCCCCTCCTTGTTTGTAAAATTTTTCTCCACTTTTGTATCCCTAAATTAATTTTATGGGGGAGTGTTGAATAATTAATTTTATTTGGGTCCTTCCTATAGGTCATAGGCTTATTTTAAGTTTATATGAGTGCATTTATTATATTTATACATGCATTTTATTCCTACCTTTTAGAGGTGTCAATTACCTCTCTAGTCTACTTGTAGGATTTGGAGTTACTTGCATGTAACTCCTATATTTTTATATGTCACACACATCCTCTTCATTTGTAATAGGATTATGGATACTTGACACACATGCTATCAAATATCTATTTATTAAGCTCTTCTCCTCCTCTCTTCTTGCCTTTTTATAGTGGTATAATTTTAATCTTACTCTTGATCTTGCATTCTTATGATGCTCTTTTGTCATAAATACATGTTATTTCTCTATCCTTATTTATTTTATTGTACTTGGAGTGATTCATTGTTGTAAGCTTTTAATACTAGTATGGATTTTTTATGTATTCAATGGTTTCCCCAATTGTCAAATATCTTGTTTCACATTTTGTGTGTTTGATTCACTTTTGAGGTAAATTTATCAATTTACATATTATTTTAATGAATATAACATTATTTCTCTTTGGATAGTGGAAACAAATACAATATGGTATCAAAACCATTAGTTTTTTAACATTGATTTGTGAGTGTTGTGTAGGTTCTCTTGGAAGAATCTCAGATTTTTTGCATCTTCATTTTGTTGACCTTTAATGAAAATTGTTTTAGGTTGTTCAAATATTTTTTTGAAACTATTATTCTAGTTTTTCTTCTTATGCTTTCTCACCACCTTTAAAAAGCTTACAAATTACATAGTATGCTCTCTATGTATTTTTAAAATTTTGTTTATTTATTTATTCATTTTTCTTTTCTTTTTTGTCAAGTAATTACTTCTGGGTCTATCTCTTTATTTTAGAAACATATTTTATTTATTTGTTTTATTCTCCTCCTTGTAGTGAATTTTATTTCCTTCTATGTAGTCTTGGCCTATCATCCTTTTAGTATTTCTTTTTAGCTATTTGTAACTATTTTATTTTATTCTAAAAATGTCTTGATTTATTATTCCTTTTTACAGGCTCTTTGAGGTATAGCTTAAGTGGTTGCTTGATTTCAAAATTCAGTTACTTTATCTGCAATCTCCTTTTTATTCTTTACTATAATTGAAACTTGTAATGACATAGTCATAATTATGTACTTGATCAATGTGTAATGCACACACTTTTATGTATTGCATAATGTATTTAAACTTTGTATACTAATTTAGGCTCCTCATGTTTCATATTTTATATGGTTATTTTGGCATTCATCCTTGTATGTTACTTATCTTGGGCTTCCCTTTATTTTCATTGGTTATTAGTATAAATTTTTATTGCTAGTTTTTTCTAGACTTGTCTATTTGTGTAGCTGAGTACAATATTATATTCTCTTTGGCACAATCCTTTAGCTAATTTTAGTGTATGGTTCATAGGAGTTTAAACTAAAGTTTTTATTTAGTTTTTAGCCTTTTTTATAGGTGTTCAGGTTCCAATTTTCCTTCTTTCCCTTTTTAGTGCAGTTTTCTATTATCTTTGTTTCACTTTGGCTTAACATGTGTCCTATTATTTTTTTTAGTGCCTCTTGATATTAATTAATTTTTTATGCTTTGAGATTTATCTTTATTTAATGTGTTTTTAATTTTTTCAATGCATTTTTGGTCAAAATTCTCTTGGATATGTTTGTATTCTTTCTTTGTGTCATGAGTAAAATCCTTCTTTCAATACACTTTGCATAAATCCTTATACACCTTACATGGAGTAAAACGTGGTAATTTGTGATTTTTTTTCATTAAATTTGTTTCAAAACAAAACAATCTTTACATTTGTCATATGAATATTCATTATTCCATTCAAAAATTCATTTAAGTTTCTTGTTTCTTTTCACAAGTGTTGAATTAATGACTTGTCTTATATAA
Source organism: Torreya grandis (assembly GCA_037957365.1). NCBI lineage: Eukaryota > Viridiplantae > Streptophyta > Pinopsida > Cupressales > Taxaceae > Torreya > Torreya grandis. The sequence continues at coordinate 1,353,341 of JARHVA010001027.1, forward strand.
AAGTTTATGCTTTGGTGGGATTGGTTTAGTTATCCATTCCATTATTTTATATATCTAAAACTTAATTCATTTCCATATAATTTTTTTTCAAATAAAACACAAAATCCTCCCATGCACGGAAAATTGACGTTTTATTCAACTTATGTGTTTTTTTTTATAGTTTTTTAAACATAAAAAAGCAATGGTATTATTGGAATGCAAAGGTTTTTAGTTTTTAATGTTTTAAAAATTATTTCCTTTGGAAAATTAACACTTATATAATTTAAGGATTTAATTTAAATTTAAATTCTTTTTTTTTGGTGTTAAATTCACACTTGTATAATTGTATTATATTTATATCCTTTGTGGTAAGATTGGATTTATTTACATCATGTTTTTTCAAGTATTTTGCTAAAAAGTTGCTTTAATTATTTGGTTTTTCTATATCAAATGATTTCTTTTAATGATGTGGCTCAAAAATAAAAATGAGGCTTTAATTCATGAGATTAAACATAAAAATTTGGAAAAAGATAATGAAATTATTTATTAAAAATGTTAACTTGAATGTAAAACTAAAATCATTCTTGTTTTGAAAACCTCACATAGTGAAAAACTAAGTAAAATGTAAGTTTTAGTTGACTCTTTAACCACTCAATTAGCATATTTTGAAAATATATAAAAATATAATGTTATTGTTTCACCTTCTAAATATCATATTTATCTACCACATGATGTTTCTAACATCGATTTAAATATAATGCACTCTATGGGGTATGGTGGTGGTGGTCTTAGTAAACATGAAACTGACATTCTTCAACTTATTTTACTTAAATATAATGCAAATTATATAGGTCTTGGTTTTAATGATTCAAATAATTATAATGAAAATTTGACATATTATTATCTTTCGCATCGAAGGAATTAAAATGCAAATTATTTTGATTAGATTGCTTGTAATGCCCATGCTTTGGTTCAAAATTTTAAACCTTGTGCACATTGTGAAAAACATGGGCATCATATATCTAAATGTGAGAAATTACACCCATGAAAATCTTGTGGTAAATCTATGCACAACACTTTGCATTATTTTAAAATGATAAAATATCTAACCTCTAAAGGTAAAACTATTTGGGTTATTAAAGAAAATAAATCTTCTAGAGACTTTGATGTATCTTTATGTGATGCTTATATGATTTCTTATCGATGGATATGTTTTTTAAGCAATATATATTTTTTATCTCCATTTTGATTACCTAAATCTCTTTTCTGCATTCCTTACTTTTTGTTACAAAAGAAATCTGATTTTATTATGTAACCTAACTATTTTTATGTAGGATTTTGTACTTTGTGATGAAAGTAATCTTTTCACTATTTCCTTTGTTGTGCATCTTCTTTAATTACATTATGTATGTAGATTGTATTTTTGTCATAACAGTTATTGAACTTGAAATATTGGTGTTAGCTTGTTTGTATTGAAGGTTTTGTGGATTATTACTCCTTTTTGGTCTTTATTTCCTTGTGGATCAACTAAATTATTTGAAAAATATTATTGAAGATTCTTTATAATCACACTTTCGTCCTTGTGACTTTTAGAAACATCTTCTCTTCTTTATTTATCTAACAATTATAATTCTTTTTGAAGGAAGTTTTTATTAAGGGGGAGTATTATGTAATTTTAACTCCTCATATGTTTTAGTATTATGTAAGTTTCTATTAAGAGGGAGTAACCCTAAATTAAGCTTAAGTGAGAGTGTTGGAGAATTAATCTCATTTGAATTCTTCCTATAGGTTTTAGGCTTATCCTAAATCTTATATGTATGCATTTAATATATATATATATATATATATATATATATATATATATATATATATATATATATATATATAAACTTTATTTCTACCTTTATGAGGTGTCAATTACCTCTCTAGTCCACTTGTAGGCTTTGGAATTACTTACATGCAACTCCACTCCCATCACATGTCACACATATCCTCCTCACTTATAATAGGATTAGGGACATTTAGAACACATGTTGAAGCTTGCACATGTAACTCTTTATACCTCTTAGATCTATTTATTGAGATCTTATCTTCTTCTCTTCTTGATTTTTTTTAGTGGTACAATCTTGATCTTGTTCTTGCTCTTGCATCCTTGTGATGATCTTTTGGCATAAATCCATTATCTTTTAACTATCCTATCTTATTCTTGCTATTGTACTTGGAGAGATTAATTATTGCAATATTTTAATACTAGTGTGGAATTTTTTCTCTATTTGATGGTTCCCCACTTGTCAAATATCTTGTCTTACATTTTGTGTGATTGATTGATTATTGATGTAGCTTTATAAATTTACGCAGTCTTGAGGTAAATTAGAGTGTCAAAAAATATTTGTAGGCTCAATATGAATTCAAGACCTTAAAATTTTAATTCAATTATATTTAGATATTCATTATCCAACTAGATAAAAATGAATACAAATGGTCTAAAAAATATGTGTTTATTCATTCTTGATTTATAAAATAATAAAATCAATATGATTCATAAGAATAGATATAATTTTTACCTTAAGCATTTCCCAAGTCATTTCATTGATGAAATATTAAAATAGTGCATTAACTACTCAATTTATTGACCATCTTAATCATGAATCAAATATAAAAATCCTACCGATAGAAAACACCAGAGTAAAAACCATGTGTTCAAAATATGATAATAATAATGTGGTATAGTCTTAGAACCAAATCAATAACTTCCCTTGTGATTAGTAATTTTAAATAAGGATAATTTATAAATGAAATCAAACATAGAGCATGAGTTTACAAAAATTATCAAGATAGAGTTAGGGTTTTAACTTTATTTGTTGTTAGGATTACCAAGTTTAAAATCAATACAATGTTAGATAAAATCACATAATATTTTGAAAGTGAAATAAAATGAATTTTATTATGAGTGATGAGTTCTTGGTCTATTTATCAGACACTCATATTTAAAATGAAACCTTAAAAGTACACAAACTAAGACATATTATTTTCCAAAAAGGATGATTGGCTACCTCAACTTATCAAACACTGTTCCCAATAATGTATTAAGTGCTAACAGGTATATACACCTAAAATTGGACACTTTGTGTCAATTTTAATTATATTTTAATTCCACACTAATATCATTTATAAATTATAAATCATGCCACTATTTTCACTAACATCCATGGTCTAACTTGATCTCCCAAGTCCCACTAGCCAATTAATCCCTTATTTTCCATAATCGCATCCAATCCCACAAAAATTACATCACATAATATTATTTAATTAATCCAAATTAATTAATTAATCTTTACCTAATAAAAATATCATGGATTTTAAATATTTATATTGTTTAAAAATAAATAAAATCCAAATATCCTCATATCACACTCAAATCCAAAGACAATCACACACTAACCAATAAAAACCAATTTCAAATACATTTCTCCACATCCCATGCAGTGAATCCTTATTCCAAATCAAATCACCTACGTAATTTTTAAATAAATATCCTCAACACATATCAACACCCCCCATATTTACTCCTCAACCACCCTTGTTTAATGAGGAAGAGGACTCATTCTCCACCATTGATATTTAATCAAGATCAATGGCCCACAATCATCATGAAATCTTATAAATTAAGGGTTACCCCTCTCATTTCAACAAGCCTAATTTTCCTAATAGAGTTATTAATTTTTTTCTCAAGCATGTCTTGATAAAATGATAAAATGTTTTCATTTTGGATAACCACTCAAAGATTCAACTATTTTCTTCATGCATCATTAAATCATATAGTTTGAAATGGTCTACACTACTTGATTACCCATGAATATTATACAATCCCTTTTTCAACTACATCTGAACATATCAATCTTTTCAAAAATAAGATCACAAATAAAGGGTATAACAATTTCATTATCTTGCTTATTTTTTTCTTCTTCGTCTTACTCAATCAGAGAACCACACCTAGGTTGGTGATATGTTTCAATTATTTTTGATTTAATATTAACCATAAAAATAAAATTTAAATTATGTGTTACATTTGTCATGATCAATGGGATAATACATCCCACAATCACTTTTGAGTTCACCCATGTTTTTCAGACAAATCAGAGTTCTTTTGAGCTTGAATTCTCCAAAACATGTATGTTTTTTGCATCTATTTTCATGGACTACTATTCTAAGGCTTATATTGTAAATCTATGGCCTGAATTCAATTTAGGATACATCCAAGACTATAAATCCATGGCCTAGACTACTAATCCATGACCTAACTTTTAATGGCCCATTCTGGCTCATCTAGAATCCATTTTGGGTCCTTTTTTTAAACTACATTTTTCATAAGATTTATGAATTTTTAGTTTATTTGACTTCATTTCCTATGAATTATTCATAAAAGAGAATTTTTGACATGTATCTCTTGTTGAATATGTTAAAAATCAAAGTTTAATGTTCTTTTTAGGTTTCCCATCAAGATTAAAATCAAACTACTAATCCATTTTCCTACATATTTTTGTATATAAGAGATTCCAAACAAATAAAAAAAACTTTTATTTTGGTGTATTTAAAATGAAAAATATATTTGGTGATTAAAATGAACTTGTTTGATTTTGATTTTGTGTTTAAGCCTTTTTTTGTAGTAGATTGACATGTTTATGCTCTCCCCTTGTCTGATCTTAGGATCTTGGGTGATAAAAAACACTTGAGTTATATTTTACCCCTCCTAAATAGGTGTTACGTATGATCTCATATATCCCCTCATGGGGCCCTAAGGATACAAAATAACTTGTATTTATTTTTTGTTTTTGGCTACATGAGTTTGAGTTTGATCCCCGACCATGAGTCCCCAGGGTGTGATAGCTAGGATTTCATCACCTAATGTATGTACCAACCCCAAGTTCTATAAGGGTATATAGATTGAGTGGATATATAGACAATGTATAAGTATTAATGTGTTTTAAACACAAGAGTGAAGTTAAGGATCTTATCTCTGACATCAAACTATCAGACAACACTCTTGAGGAATGATTTTTAATAACACTACTAAAATATTATAGCTCAAGTTACCATGAAGGGAATACACCCTTTTGTGAAGCCCATTATCACCCTATTCCATGGACATTTTCCCTATCGAACTATATGGTATATAGGGGACACATTTATCTAACCATGTTTTTACTTAGATTAAGACCTTCAACTATAAATGACACCCAATGTAGGGAATATAATATTCTTGAAGATCACCCATCACATACAGATGCTTAGTGATGGTTATGAGACCAACCTATTCACCACTTTGATTGAGTATATCTATGGGCTATTAGTTTCATTTCACACCCATATATTACTAAGTATAGGACTTGTACTTGTGGGTTTATTTTTTTTATCAATACCTGTATTATGTGTTATCCCATATACCTCAAACAAGTCAAAATTTCCTAATTCCAACCTTGTCACATCTAAATATAGCATTTTGATTTAAGGTGTTACTCTATCAAAATCAAGAGTCATTATACATAATAGTAATGATACACTATCTATGTTATATCATTACTTCGTCCAATTTGAACCACATCCAAAACCTAATCAGGTCAATTTTGACCAATATTCAATTCCAAATTAATTATTCAAATCTAGTCAACCTTTCCAAATCAAGTGAAATCAAGTCAAATTGAGTCAAACCTTTTTAAGTCATTTTTTTTCAAATTTAACTCTTAAAGTCAAAGTCAAACTTTTTAAAAAGTTAAACTACAAAGTAAAAAACAAGTAAGTCAAACAAAGTTAACTTGAAATCATGTAAATTTTAACCAAGTCAAACATCCACTTTCCATATTAGGTTAGCTTTGACAAAGTAAAAATTACCAATTCAAATTAGGTCAACTTTAACCAAGTACAATCAAGTCAAATATAGTCAAATTTAACCAAGCCCAATCAAGATAATTCTAGTAAACTTTGACCAAATCTAATCAAGCTAAATTAGGTCAATTTTGACCAAGTCCAAATTCAAACATTGAAACAAAGTTAAATATGACCTATTTTGACCAAGTCACATCAATTCCAAATCAATTTAACATCCAAATTCAAATCATATCCTAGTGTTTCCATTCAATCTCCCACATTTGTTAGTTGGGAATAATGAAATCATAACACCCATCCTTTCTTTCATCTAAATAAAATTTCCAAATCCAATCTAAGCTTAATCACATCAAATAGCCTAATAAAACATCACATCAAACATCAACCAATCCTACATCAAATCCTATTTAGACCCATGTCATCTCACAATCCAAACCTTGCTATAGCATCACCATCCTAACATCAAGAAATGATTGACCAAATCCATCAGATTAGCCAAAAATTATCTCATGTAGCATCCCTATTGGCCCCTTCATCCACTAGCCCAACATCTAATTATGTTGAGTCAAAAACATCAATAAATCTACTAGCCAACATCCATCTGACCTCAGAGCCACAATAAATCCAAAAATCCAACCATGTCCTGTCATTTCCCCTCTACATATCATCATTTACCAAAGATCTAGGTAGATCCAAGTCTAATAATCATACATTAGGGATATGCTAAGATCCATTTCTAAATCATAATCAAACTCATCCAATTACAAGTAAAGTTCAACACAATCACTCTATCCTTAACCAATCCATATTTGAGGAATCCATTTTTGTCAAATCACCCCTATTGGACCAATCCCAAACCATTGTTAGCTCACCTTTATTTAATAAAATACCCATATTTGATGAGCCAATCTTTGACAAACCATAGTTTGGACAATAACCCATCCTTGTTAAACATGTTTTTGACTAGCCACTTATTTTTGATGAATCTCCAAACTTTGATGAGTGAATATTCATTGAACCATCATTTATCCTATCACCTTATCTCACATCACATATCCAACCATCCACTACCCAACATCATCAGCCTCCTAGGGAAATGATACTTTTAGATAACAAACATCAAAGTGCATTCTATTTGGACATGCCCAATATCAATTTCCTATTAGTTCAACAAAACATCATTTATCAAATTTTGCCTCCTCCCAGATGAAGAACTCAATGACAACTATTTAGGGTTATGCAAGGGAAAAGATATCCTATATAAAGAAGAGTATTTCAAATCATGAGCTATAATGATTAAGTCCTTAGTCTTCATTGGAAAGGAATAATTGAACTAATCCATATCCAAGTACAAAAAAACTTTCATGGCACTGGATACAAGCTATTGGTTCATAAACATAAATGTGTTAATGATAATTTTATGGTTTCTAAGGAAAATTCATCCAAAATTATCACAATATTAGTTCATATTCACTATAAGGACCATGTCTCCACCCATATTATTACCAATTTCATCCATCTTTTCCAACATATTAAAATTCAATCTCCCATACTTGTTGATTGGGACTAAAAAATCACCTACAATCAACCTTATTCCATAGAAATCAAACTATGGTATAATTCATGACTAACATCCAGCTAGAACATCATAAATTTGTGTCAACATCCCCTAGTAGAACCTTATTTGAGGCACTACAAGACAATCAAAGTAAAAATTTAGCATTACCTAGTGAAACCTTATTTGAAGCACTAGGGTGCAAACCAATAAATCAAGATCCAAAAATTGAATCCCCTAGTGAAACCTTGTTTGAGTCACTATGGGACAATCAAAGTAAAAAAAAAACATTCTATAATGAAAACTTGTTTGAAGCACTAGGGTGCAAACTGACAAATCAATATCCAAAAATTACATCCCCTATTAAAACCTTATTTGAGGCACTATGGGGCAATCAAAGCCAAAATCTTGGAAATCCAAAAGAAAATTTCCATAGTGAAACCTTTTTTGAGGCATTACGAGATAATTAAAATCAAAATCCAAAAATTCAAAAATCTAAGTCCCTTCATGAAAAATTATTTGAGTCACTATCAGACCAAAATCAAAATTAAAATTAGGTAGACACTTAGTCTCATAGATTGTAAGATTATTGGTCCCAATACCACTTTGCATCATGATCCCCACATACCTATATACCCTTTAAGCAATCAACAAACATCCTAAATCCAATACAACTTTTTCTTCACCCTCATTAATAGCACCTTATTTCATAGGGGCTATGATGACATCCTATTCAATTTAGACAAATCCAATTTATAAATTAATTAAGTTCATGATGACATCTTGGGAGCATGTACTTGAAATATCTAAGGGTCATAATTATGCATCTTATGATCCTCTAATGAGTTGAGATGATAAAAAATAAAAAAATCAAAAGAGAGAAAAATAAATTGTCCCATGGTGAAAACCATGTTTATGATATCTTGGCCAAGTACCATGATGAAAAATAGGTTTTTGGCACCATATATAAATAATCCATTGTCTTAGAGTAACTTGACACTTGGGGTAAACCCCATAAAAATTTAAATCCATTCCATTCAATCCATTTTTATCATCCACTCCTATCTAAATCCTCATCTTTATCCATACAATCATGTTCATTCTTTCTTCCCGCATTGACCTTAAAAAGAAATTGGGATATGTTTTGAGCCTTATTTTATGAAACATTTTGGTATATCCTTTGAATGTCACCTTGAAAATTAAACATTTGATTCCCATGTGACATGTTCCTTGGATATCCTTAATTCATTAATAGTCATCATCCCCCCTCATCATCCATTATCATCTACATTATCCTAAATCCCATCCATATATTACATTTAATATCATGGTGTTAGAGTAGGTTTTCTATTTTCTAGTGACCCATTGTATATAATTATTCCAAAAGAATAAAAAAATGGTAGATAATAAAAAATTAAAAACATCATAAATTCCACAAATCCTTAAAAATCATAAAAGGGACACAAATCTCTAAGAGAGATATAAAGCCACAAAATCCAAAAACATTTGTTTTATCCTAAATCTAGTCAAAATATTTAATCAAATAATTTTAGACATCATTAGGATGTGATCTTCTTAAATCCACCTTGCTTGGGGAAAATCACATCACTCCATAATTTTGGGATATTTCATTCTCATATCCACCCTGTTTGGGGCAAAGTCATCAATCCAAGCCCAAAAATTTCACCTTGTTTGGAAAAAATAAAAGTGTGCAACTTATTTAAAGATATTTAATTCCCAATACAACCCCATTGTATGTATCCTTGATTTGGGTCACCATCCATATATAAATATCATCAAGCCTTCACATTTTTATTTTGAATTTATTAATGACAAGATGATTTTTATTGATTTTGTTTTTAAGCTTATGTGTGTTTTTTTGCTTCCTTGTTTGTTTAATTTTCTTGTTTTGCCTTGAAGCATTCCACTTGTGCCAATAGTGTCATCACGGTTTTTCATATCATGGTATGTTATATCATTCACTTGTACCTAAGTCCATCCATTTACATATGACCATAATACATCATGGTATTTCATATCATGATGTATTTTTGGCATTTATCTATTTGATCAGGGGCTAGTCCTTTTGCACATTCTGACTAGGTCATCATGATGTTTTATATTTTGGTTCATAATGTCATGTGCAACATTAAAAATCAAGTTGAAAAATATGTGTGGAGACATGATAAGGCAAAAATTTCTTCACATACAAAATAATATTTTCAAATCAAAGCACATCATCCCTATTTGACATTTGTCAACATTCGATCAACATCTATTTATCATCATTTCTAACCACATTTATTCATTTTTAGGAAAATTACATTGGTTTGAGGTCCATTCAGACTATGTAGGTAATACTTAGTCATATGGTATTTTTGAGATCAACTCAATCATTATTATTATCATTCCCATTTCTGTTCTTTCCATTTCTATTTCCATTTTCATTTATATTCTTAATATTTTTTCCATCATTTCATATAAAATAATTATCCATGTCTAATCACATCATTCTTCAATCATTATTGCATCATTTAGGGCATTCTAATGTGCTTGGTTTTTTATTTTTTTTCATTATTTAAAAATTTATTATACCATCATCACATACTTATACATCAACCTATCAATTTGTTGTCATCCATCGATCATCCATTAACATGATCATCTCATACTTAATTTATGAAATAGTTTAATTGCTTTATCTATGATTGAAAATCAATTTATAAATCAATCATATATCTAATCCAAATTCATAGCTTCCACCCTGCTTGGGGAAAATCAAAATGTGTAGCTTATTTCAAGATGTATCCTTCTAAAATCTACCCTAATTAGGGAAAATCAATCAATCATCCAACCAATCTAGGATCCTTTTTTTTGGGATATCATCCTTCTTAAATCTACCATGTTTGGGGACAATCAAGTAAGAATATTATCATCATTGAGATGGATCATTCCCAAATCCAAACCCATATTTTTTTGGGATATGTCATTGCTAAATCTTCCCTAATTGGGATAAATCAAAGCATGAATCTTATCTTGAAATGTATCCTTCCCAAATCCACTCTATTTTGGGAAAATCAATCCATCATTGTCATAAATAAACATGTGAAATAATTAGCTCGAGTGGGTTAATCTCATCCATTAGTTAATCTCATCTATTTTTCACATCCATTATAGCTTCTTCCTCTCTTTTTTGAGAGACCATCCACATCCTTCATCCCTGAATGCCCTTTATAGGAGGCATCATACATCAAATTATTTCATCCACCATCATCTAGAGTTTAACCACCTTTCTTTAGCTTCTTATTTAATTGAAAATTTTTTACTCCACCCAATGTCATATCAAAGAGGGTAAAAATGTATGCATTTAAAATTGGAAACTTTATTTTGATTTTAAATACCTATTAATTCCACACTAAAATCATCCCTAAATCATAAATCAATCCTCTATATACACTAACACCCTTAACTTGACCTAAATCTCCCAAGTCCCTTTAGCCAATTAATCCCTTTATTGCCATAATCACATCTAATCACACAAAATTTATATCTCATCCTACTAGTTACTCAATCCAAATTAATTAATCTTTATTTGATCAAATATTACATGGATTTTGAATATTTCTATTTTCTAAAACTCAATAAAAGCAAAATATCTTCACATCACACTTAAATCCCAAGACAATCACATACTAACCAATAAAGACCAATTTTAAATACATTTCTACACATCCTCAAGTAATAAACCCTTATTCCAATAGCAACACTCCCCATTATCCACCAATGATCTTTGACGAAGATCAATGGATCAAATTCATCATGAAATTTGATTTATTTTTTGAGGGATTATGGAGTGTAATCCCTAGGTTGATAAAGGGTTTGAATAAAATAAATTAGGTAATAAATATGAAATTAAAAAAACCACTAATTTGTGTATTAATTAACCTAATCTGATATTTTTATAAATAATAATGAATGATACAAATAAGTACTTAGATGGAAACTAATTGAGATGAATGATTTGGAGTTTGAAAACTAACATAAAAGTTGATTAGGGTGTCATAAATAGGATCCAAGTATTAGAATCCCTCTTGGATAATAGCGCTATTCCTTGGATAGTAGAACACCATGTTACTATCCCAATTTTAGTGATAGTGTCCTTTGTGTAGGAACTATCTAATTTTCTATGTATACCTCTAATTGGGTTTGATCTACCTCTAACTATGTAGACAATCCCTGATTCACCATATATGCACTATTTTATTTGATTTAAGAGAAAACCCTAGATCTTCATTATGTTAGTGTATTCAAATGGAACAAGTAGTAAAAGTGTGATACTAGTTGGGTAGGCTAGACATCCCTAACACCCATCTTTATTAAGAGTTGCTTACATACTAATACTTTGAGGAGAGATCAAACTGGATGTAGTTATCCCGTATAAATGCTTGGTGTAAGTGAATGATAATATGAGTGTAAAATTGAATTATTTGAATGAGTATTGATACTATAAATATGTGTATTCTAAACTTGGGATGGATGTAGATGACTATATGTATAAGTAGGGAAAAATAGGGATCAATAACTTGATTGTGCAAAACATATTCTAAGTTTGTTTATGTATTTTTCATCTAATTTACATCTAGTGGATAAAGGGATAAAATTCATGTATTTATACTAATATAGTACTTATGAAGTGTGTGAAATAGGTATACACCAACCTATCTTAGGAATTGAAAAATATCCACTGGGGTTGAAATTTAGCAAATGACATTAGCGTTGTACCTTGGTCACTACCATGAGGCACTAGTGTCCAAAGTAAATTGCTAGTGTCCAAGTGGAAAAACCTAAGGCACTAGGGGCTTATACCCTTAGGGGAGGATTTAGGACTAATTTTGAGATGTCTAAGAATGTGTAAATCCCACATGAAATTTGGATAAGTGTTGAAAGATGCCCTAATATAAGTTTAGGTCTAAGCTAGGGATGGGTTATCTCAAGTGACATTTTATATGACTAAATTTACTCCCATTTGTTCTATAAATACAACAAAGTGAAATGACTAGGATAAATTAAAAAAAACATACCCAGACGTACCTATTAGGCAAATCTCATGCATCTAGGTCTAAATATGTGAATCATGCTCTATTGCATATCATATAAATGAAACATGGATGAATCAGTCCTTACTTAAGATATATCAAAATCAAAGACAAAACTAAGTAAAGAGATAAGAGAGAAAGGAAAGGAAATGAATGAATATACCTCATTGGGTAAATGAACCAATGCAAAAACATGGCGATGACCTATGTGCATGTGTGTAGATAGTGATCAAATATTAAATAGCTTGGAATGAGTTGATGGCTTGATCAATAGCTATATGTGGGTGGATCAATAAATCAATATAGTATTTAGTCCATCATTACCCACCCTTTCTTTATGGGTTGTACACTATGAATAACTTGGATTGGATAGATGGATTATCTAACCCTCCTATGTAGGTGTCTCAAGAACTCAAGTAAGCCACAAATCCATCATTGTCTACCCATTTGTAGTAGGTTCATCTATAAGTGAAATTGTATGATGTATCTTAATTTTTGTAAGATGGCCCTAGGGCCATTTAAAAACTTTGAAATGAAAAATTACCAAGGGGCCTCTCGAGCACTTATGAATATAGATCAGGGACTACACAAAAATTCTAATCAATGTAGATGGAATAAGGCATCAATTTGGTGTGAAACTTGGTGAAACTGGTGTATAAATTATATAACATAGAGAATCACATGGAGTTTTCCATTCCATTAGAGATGAGTTAGTGTAAAACTGATCATGTGAAAATAATATGCCACATACATGACCCTAATTCTGATATCTATGCATATGGATTTTAGATTGAGTTATAACAATCTATGTCTATGTATATCTAAAATTAAAATGGGAGTCATCATTTTATGTATGATCCCCCCAATCTAAGCAAACTTCGTATGCTTTTATGCAAAATTGAGCATAAATTAATCAAATATGATAACCTGTGACTGAAACTATGTAACTTTGAACTATATCTACTATGTTCTTTTGTTAAATCTAGATTTTCCTATTTTTTGGGCTAATAGATAGTAGTGTGGTTCCTTGGACATTAGTGCACTGTGCTAGTGTTCTCTGTGCAGTGCTAGTTTCCTATGTGTTATTTTTCTACCAAACTAACTCTGATATTTATTTGACTATTTTCCACAATGTTTTTTAAATTTTGAACTCTATAATTTTATGTCTACATGTTGTAAAATGTGCTTTGAGTGCACTCAGATGGCCTAATATCTGTGAGAAACCCCTATGAATGCCCCCTCTTTTTAGGGGAATTGTTTTACTTATTAAAAACTATCCTCAAAAGAAAAGCTCTACATGTAATGTGTTAGGCTAAAAACATATGATATCTATGTGATAAACCAATATAATGTGTATACATGGTACTAAAATGTAAATTAATCTGATTGTAAATTGGTAATATATGATTTTTGTTAGATATAACACTCACAAGGTTGGCAATATATATATATATATATATATATATATATATATATATATATATATATATATATATATATATATATATATATAACACTTTAAGCATGTGTACAAACTATATAATCTAAGAATAATTTAAATAACTACCTAGGGTGATGGGGCATGATGTACATCAAGGAACCCAAGGAGGAAGGGGAGATGTATGGGATCACTCATGGCACCAAAAATTGAGTGTTCAATCAGTGAGAAAGAAACAAGTGTCATGGCCATGATGCATACATGAAATCATACATACAAACACATGAGGCATGAAAAATAGGCCAAGGGACCATAATTCAAGGGACATGGGCATATGTCATAAAGACATGTTCATAAATCCACATATGCAAATGGAAAATAGTCTGGCTTAGATCCACATGGAAGGACATGTTTAAATGCCCACATACACAATCAAGAAATCACACACAAGGACATGGGAACATGTCCAAATCATACATACAATGAAAGGAAGTGGCTTAGAGACATAGAATAATGGCATATTTAATTCCCCAAAATAGATGTAGAAACTTGGAGACATAATCAAGTCTAAACTAGGAAAGATAGAAATGAAAGTGTGCATGAACATGTAGCACAAATATGTATAAGAGAAAATATGTACATAATCTGAGTCTATAGTAGTAGTAGTTGGTAATAAATATGAGTAGTATAGGATGATCAATATCAATATATAAACAATGCTAAATTTGTGATATGGAGTATAGAAAGATGTAACCTGTTAAATCAAAATCTGTGTAGTATGTTTCCCCCAATGGGAAAATGTATCAATGTTGAATCTATGTAGCTATGTATGTGCACTCATTGGGTAGATAGTGGAAAATCAAGATCTATGTACTGGACCTGAGTCATGTAAGAATATGTGAAAATTGTAGAAGAACAAGTGAAGCATGTATGTATGATAAAATTGACTATACTAAGATAACTAGCATATGTAGTACATGGTAGGTACAAAGAATGTAAGCATTTATATGCAAACAATATAAATTTTGTGTATTTGAGAAATATTTGAATGTTTTTATATTTTGAACATATTTTATTGTTTTTATGGTTTTTGAATACATAAGTTATGTACAAGAAATCATGAAAATTAAACTATATACAAGGATCAAGGTAAGAGACGCTGTGTACAAGAAACATGATAAATGAAACTATGTAGAAGGAAACTAGGGGTAAATGAAACTATGTACAATTAAATTGGGAATGGATTAAATTATGTATAAGGAGAGTGTTATGGATAAGAATTTGTGTGCTGGTAAGGAATGCTTCTATAATCCCCTCATGTCATCGATGGGAAGCCTCTTTGTAACATAGGTGGCATCTTTACTTTATGAATAGTATGTATCATAATGATCTAGGTTGTTATAATCACCTTCTTCATTTTGATTAGTAATGTCTAGATTATTAATTAGGATATTTCCATCTAAAACTTTATCCATTGTAGGTATAACGTGTTTTGAAGAATTTATTGTTAGAAACCCTCTTTTGAGAATGTTTATTGGATTAGCCTAATTTTGAATGTATAACTTAAGTTATTGATATTTTTGTAACCTTACTTGTGTATTTGGAGCTTTTGCCTTGATAAACTAAATCTATGATTTTTTTTCCTTAGTATGTTCCATGAATCCCAAACTTTGTTGACTAACATTATCAACTATTATAATAGTAGTGATACATTGGGCATGTTTTCCCAACCCTTGACCTTGATAATCAAACTATTTTAGATATTTTTGACCAAACCCATATTGTTTTGAAAGTAGGACCTCATTTTGAAGAGGTGTATTCAAATCCTTGACTTACTTTATTTGGGCATATTATACTATTTCTTGCTCTAATTTTGCTTTGTGAACCTTTTGTTGTTCTGAGTTATGCTTTGGTAACCACTTTTATACTATTTTTAAATTTAACCTTTTTTTAATATATTCTTGTATCATTGTGGATTTATTATCCAATTTATATTGTATAGGTTTCTCATTATCAATGATGTGTTGTATATGCTTTTTCAATGCCAAACATGAATATGTGTGATGACCATGCATTCTATGGTATGCACCATAGTATCTAGATTTCCTTACTAGATGTAGAGGAGGTAGATTGATAAACTTAGCTTTAATAATTTGGCTTAAAATATTTTTTAAGATTATATTTGATATTTGAGTACTTTTTGAAACATTAGTTGTAGATGCACTTTGTTGTGATTTTTTGTTTTGATATGTAACATTGCTTGCTATAAATTGACTAGGTGAAGATGCATATACATGATTGGCGTTAGTGTGCATTAGAGGTTTTTTTTTTGTAATATGATTTTATAAAACTATAATATTTTCATGTAATATCTCATTCTAATTTTTCAATTATAAAATTATATTACTCATACTGATAATTTTGTCCCTTAGAGTCTCACAAGTGCAAACCCTAATTAATTCTGATTGAACATGCAAACACACATATAAAATGGTAGATATGGGAAGGAAAGGGTTTAAAGGATGGATATGATAAGTATAGACATTTTAAACATTAGTGTAAGATTTTTTACCTCTTGGAGGAGTGATAATATGGACCTAGTTAGATGGAAAGTAGCTATCACCCTCTTGGAGATGAGGAGAAGGTAAAGAGTATTCTTTATCTATGAAATTTGGTAATGCAACTTGGAAGAGGGCTACTAGGGTAGAATATATAAGGTCTAAAAACACTACCAAAACCACTAAAAAATGAAATAAACCTTAATATCATCTACAACTAGGGTTTTTATCTATTGAAAGTAAGTTGGGTTGCTACGCCCCTAACTTATCGCATGTATTAGGATAGGAATAGCTGACTTGTGGCTTAATTATCTTGATTTGATGCTATATCACATTTATCTATGAATTAATTTGGTTATTAGGTCAGCCTATGGAGTAACCATGGCCTAGATAGACTATATATATTAGGTAGTGGGTAATTATTTATGATCATATTATGAATTCTACTCTTATTGAAGCTTATGAAGGTTGCCCTCTCAAAGTGGCTTGTCTATTATCATATATTATGATATATTTTAGTCATATTTTATTCTATTTCTTCTATTATACTTTATTATTGAAGTAATTTCATTACAAGTGGTATCATAGCTGTGATTTGGGCAATCTTGTGGGTGAAACCCTAATTTTTTAAAATTTAGATATATCTAAAATAAAGGTTGTGAATTTATCTATAATTTTTTTAATGGTGGTGAGAAATAATTAAATTAAGCTTCCATTAAAATTTTAGCTTATTTGGATCTATTTTACAAAAGTTATCACCATTTTATGGTTTTTCATAAAATTGCTCTATGATACACAATTCAAAGAATTTTTATGAGTTATTTATATTTTTGGAAATATTAGAAAAATTTGGCTAGGTTATGTTCTTTGTATGTTATGATTTGAGGCTGAAATAAGTCTAAAATTACTTGGTCAAAGTTAGGTCAAAAGTGCCAATCAGAGTCAACATCATAAAGCCCTTTTATGGCAGGTCCACAAACTCAGGGCCGAGGAAAGGGTGATAAAACTCTAGGTAAAAATACTAACAAGGAAGAGATGGAGTCACAAGGGGGATTTACTAGATCCTTTATACTAGGGTTCTCTGACATAGATCACAAAGTGAGCCAACTTGACTATAGTGTGCAAGGCATTCAAAGTGAGATGTAAGGCATATAATATAATATGAAATCCATACAAGATAGTTTGGTAGATATTATGATGGATTTGAAAAATAATCATTCAAATCATCTAGTTATCACTATTACACAACCCCACCAGGGTGGTTATCCCAACCAGTCTACTTTAAATCCAACTACATTACCACAAAGGAACCTGTTACCAAAGGTGGATATGCACAAATTTGATGGGAAATATCCACTCAATTAGATCAACCAAATGGAGATTTTTTTTGATTTGCATCAGATCCCAGGTGGATAGAAGGTTGCCATGGCATCCTTATATCTTGAACCTAATCAATTCATTTGGTATCGATGGTTGTGTGCTCAAAATAAAAAGATGACTCTCAGTGTCACCTGGTCAATTTTTATAGAGGAGCTAGAATTACACTATGGGAATAGTGTGATAGAGAATTACTTCAGCTAACTAGAAAAATTGTGATAGACTGGATCTATCAAGGATTATATTCATCATTTTCAAAACCTCTCCTTACGTGTGGAGACAATTTTTGAGGAGAACTTGAATGACCTATTTTTAGGTGGACTCAAGGACCACATTCAACATGAGGTATGCATGTTTAATCCACTTAATATTACTAATTCTATTATCATGGCATGTAGATCTAAGGAATAATTCATATCCAACAAGAATTAGCCATTCACTCACTTTAAATATCATAGCATATCGACACCAATATTTCCTCCACTTACCAGATTGACCCCTCAACAAATTGAAGAGAAGCGTGCAAAAGGATTATGTTTTAGTTGTGATATCAAGTGGAGCAAAGGACATAGATGTGCTAAGAAGTTATTCTACATTAAGGGATCCAATGAAGATGAAGAAGAAGATGATGCTTCTAATGATGATGAGGAAGAGATAGAGGAGGTACCCGAAGATTCCCAACCTACAATCTCTTATCATGCACTTACAAGTATTAGCACTCCACAAACTCTTAAGGTGGTGGGTTTCCTCAAGAAACAAAAGGTGATAGTGTTGATTGATTAGGAGAGCACACATAACTTCATCAACCATAATTTGGCCACTTGGTTGAACTATTTCATCTACCTAGTAGCATAATTTTAGGTCATGATTATAGATGGTGGCATAATTAATTGTTCAATAAAATTCCATAGTATTAATCTTGCTATGGGTGAGTACAATCTTGATTCTCCTATGTTTGTTATTCCCATGGGTAACATAGACATTATTTTGGGAGTCCAATGGCTCACAACCTTGGGTACCATTGAGATGAACTTCTAGGAACTATTCATGTGCTTTCATTGTGAAGGTAGGAAAATTGAACTATGTGGATTACAAACAAAATCTCCATAATTGATTAGTTCATATCAGATGACCAAAATATAGGGTAGAGGTAATTATTGCATGATTATGTTCCTTAGAAGTTCAACCCACATAGGTATCTACACATCCTGATCTATAGATGATTCTTGATGATGACCCATCTATTTTTGGGGCCATGCCAAAAACTCTCAGAAACCTTTGAGGGTTCTTAGGACTAACAGGTTACTACTGAAGATTTTTGAAAGGTTATGGCAGCATATAAACTCCACTGACTTCATTGATAAAGAAGGATGCCTTCCATTGGAATGATGCTACCACCAAAGCATTTGAGAAACTGAAAGTAGCTATGTGCACCACCCCAGTTTTGGCTACTCTAGACTTCCCAAAGACATTCATTATTGAATGTGATGCTTCTAGATCTTGGTTGGGAGTAGTAATAATGTAGGAAGGAAGACCCATTGCATTTTAGATTCATCAATTCAAAGTTAAGAATCTAAAAAAAATTATCTACGAGAAAGAAATGATGGCTATTCTTCATGTAGTTAAACAATAGAGGCCCTATCTAATGGGTAGACACTTTAAGGTGAAAATAAATCATGATAGTCTCAAATACTTTATGGACCAAAGATTATCATCTAAGGAACAACAAAAGTGCGTAACCAAAATGTTGGGTTATGATTTTGAAATCATTTACAAGAAGGGTAAAGATAATGTAGTAGCAGATGCACTATCTAGATGGGATACATCCACATAAGCATTACTTTGTGCAATGTACATGTTGCAATCAGATTAGGTGGATGAAGATAGGTTAGAATGGGAGCAAGACAAGGATACATAGGTTCTGATTTAGAATCCATAGCAATGTACTTTAACCTCTGACAAATTTGAATGGAAAGGTAATGTCCTATGGTATAAGGGTAGGTTATACTTGTATAAAGATTCAAAGCTTAAGCATAAGATTCTTGTGGAGTTACATGCATCTCCAATTGGGGGACACTCAGGGTTCTTGAAAACTTATCACAGAATTAAGAAAGAATTATTTTGGGAAGGACTCAGGGATATGTACAAAATTTTGTGGTAGAATGCTTGATATGCCAATAGAATAAAGGTGAGATATTTAAGACCCTGGGTCTGTTACAACCGTTAGCAATTCCTAGTCAAAGGTGGGAGGAGGTTTCCATGGATTTCATCATAGGGTTGCCTTGTTTTGAAGGTAATAATGTTATCTTGGTCATTGTAGATAGGCTTACAAAATATGCCCATTTTTGTGCTCTCTCACACCCATTTTTAGTAAGTACAATATCATCTATTTTTTTCAAAGCAGTTCTAAAATTACATGGAACCCCAAAAATAATTGCAAGTGATCATGATCCTATTTTCAC
This sequence comes from Torreya grandis, assembly GCA_037957365.1. NCBI lineage: Eukaryota > Viridiplantae > Streptophyta > Pinopsida > Cupressales > Taxaceae > Torreya > Torreya grandis. Next base: position 1,373,689 of record JARHVA010001027.1, read on the forward strand.
TAGTAATTTATGTACTAAAATATTTTCCTATTTGGGTACTCATCTAGCTCATAGCTCATCTTACCACCCCCAATCTGACAGACAAACAAAAGTGGTTAACAAATGTTTAGAGGGGTATCTCCGTTGTTTTTGTATCAGATAAAAAAATGTTGGGTTAAATGGATACCACTTGTAGAATGGTGGTATAAGACATAGTTCCATACCTCTTCTAAAATGTCTCCATTTCTAACACTATATGGTTACCATCCACCTTCCATCACTTCTTTATTAAAGGTGCAAACTAAGGTTTGAGATGTGGAGCACATTCAACATCAACAAGAGGTTTTGGCTAGTTTGAGAGAAAATTTGGCCTTGGAATAAAACAAGATGAAGCAACAAGCAAATCAACACCATAGTGAGCAAAATTTTGAGGTGGGTGACTAGGTATTTGTACATTTTCAGCCTTATAAGTAGATGTCCTTGAAGCAATAGAAAAAGGACAAAAAAATTACTTCTAAGTATTATGGCCCTTATCAGGTTCTGTAGAAAATTGGAAGTGTGGCTTACAAGCTCAAGTTACCTCATTTATCTCTCATATACCCAGTATTTCATGTTTCCTATTTGAATAAGGTCATTGGATAGAAAGTTTTAGCCGAAACAGAGCTCCAAAAACTAGATGAAGAAGGATGAGTTATTTTGGAACCAGAGAAGATCCTTCAGACACGTACTAAGAGGTTGAGAACTAGAGAGATTAGGGAATATCTGATGAAGTGGAAAAAGCTAAGCAGTGAAGATGCAACTTGGGAAGGTGAAGATTTTTTGCAACAACATCTAGAGTTGTTCAACATTGAGGACAACAATGGTTTGAAGGGGAAGGGCATGCTATGCCCCTAATTTATCACATGTATTAGGATAGGAATAACTAATTTGTAGATTACTTATTCCTCTTTGATGCTATATCACATTTCTCTATGCATTCATTTAGTTAGTAAGTCAGCCTATGGAGTAATCATGGCCTAGATAGACTATATATAGGAGGTAGTGGGTAATTATTTATGATCATATTATGAATTCTACTCTTATTGAAGCTTGTGGAGGTTTCCCCCTTGAAGTGGCTTGTCTATTATCATATATTCTAATATATTTCAGTCATATTTGGATCTATTTCTACTATTCTACTTTATTATTAAAGTAATTTCATTACATGGATTTACCAAATTATTTAACTTTTAAGGGATTATGGAATTAAACCCTAGGTTGTTAAAGGGTCTAAGTATAGTAAATCATGAAATAAATATGCAATAAATATATAAACTAATTTTTTCAAGAATTAACACCATTTGATATTTTTAAAAATAGTAATGAATGACATAAATAAGTACTTAGTTGGAAATTGACTAAGATGAATGATCTGAAGGTTAAAATCTATCACATGAGCTGATCAAGCTATTGTAAACATATTATAGGTGTTATAATCCATCCTAGATAGTAGTATTGTACATGAAGAGTAGTGATCCATATTAGTGCCCCATTTTTAATGCTAGTGTCCTTTATTTAGGAACTATTAGATATTTTGGGTGCACCTCCAAGTAGGTCTGATCTACCTGTACCTATGTGGACGAGCCCTAATTCACCATCTATGAACTATTTTTAGTTGATTAAAGAGTAAACCATAAACTTCCATGTTGTTAGGGTATTTAAATGGCACAATTATGAAAAGTGTTATGTTAAATGGGTAGGTTGGACATCCTCAACACCCTATTATGTTGAGACTTGCCTACTTACCAATACTCTGAAGAGGGATCATACCTGATGTAGTTCTCTCACCTAAGTGCTTGGTTAAATTTCAAGTGAATACTAATATGGGTGTTAAATTGAGTGATTTAAATCAGGATTGAGACTATAAATTTTTGTATTCAAAGCTTGGAATGGTTATAGATGACTATATGCAAAAATAGTATAGAGTATGGACTAATAACCTTGATTGTGCATAACTTGTTCTAAGCTTTTTTGTGCATTTTAAATCTAATTTCCATATAGTGTATAAAGGGATAAAAATAATGGATTTATATTAATTTGGTGTTTGTGTGTAGTGTGAAATAGGTCTAGGAATACCCTAGGTGTCTTAGGAATTGAAAATATATTTGTTAGGGTTGGAATTTGGCAAAGGACATTAGCACTATACTTTGGTAACTAGTGTGGGGTGATAGTGTCCAAATCAAAATTCTAGTGTATAGGTTGCAAAACATGAGGCACTAGGGGCTTGGATACCTGAGGGAGGGTCTGGACTAATTTTGAGATGTTTAGGGATGTGTAAGGTCCACATGAAAGTTGGATAAGTGTTGAAAGAGGCCCTAAGATAGGTCTAGGGATAAGATAAGCATGGGTTATCTCAATTGACACTCATTATTCAAGTGACATTTTATATGGCTACAAAATCCTAAAAATTGAAGGTTTCCCCTCTCATTTCAACAAGCCTAATTTTCATAACATAGTTATACCAACATTTTCAAATAAGTCTTGATAAAAAATGAAGTGATGACCTTTGAGAGAACCACTTAACTCTTAAACTATCCTCTTCATGCATCATCAAATCATCTAGTTTGAAAGAGGTTATGGTGTTATATTTCCAAAGCATATTATACAAGCCTTTTTGCAATTACATTCAAGCATATCACTCATATCAGAAAGGATATCACAAATAAAAGGTATAACAATGTCATTTACTTTTATTTATTTGATTTCTTCTTCATATTTATCAACTAGAAGACCATGCCTAGGTTATTGGTATGTTTCAATTGTTTTTAATTTCATACTAATCATAAAAATAACATTTATAATTGTGTGTTATAATAGACAACAACCATTATAACTGAATAAATATTTAAAGATATGAATGAACTTTGTAATGTAATTGATAACTAAAAATATAATGATATAATAGATTTCACAAAACTGAATCATATAAGTCAGACTTTGCTTAGTCTTTACCCAACAAATAAGACAATTAGAAAAATAAGCTTAATATAATTAAATGGAATAGATATGATATTTGAGATGCAACTAATAGAATATCAATTTATTTCCTTAATTCATCTATTGCCTTAACATGCTTCTGAACCTATATTTTTTTTATCAAATACAACCTATCATGCACCTACTTATAGCTAAACCTTGTGTGAGTCAAAACAAAGAGTGCAATATCAAAAGCCACCATTATACAAATTGCACATATTACATATTATCAAATTTATTTCACAATAAATGATAACTAATACTTACTAATCAGATTACATAAGTAATTATTTTATTTAAACAATACACAAATTGAGACCATCTTATGGAAATCAATCCTAAATCTATCATTGTTATCAGGTTGTATTAATAAACATTTTAATTACCAAACAAAAAATGATTAAAATAAAAAATTAATAGCTATAATCAAAGCTAATTATTTTTCATGAAAGTACAATAAAATATGTATTAACAAGTGTTTTAAATGAACTTAACAATAATAATTAACCCATAGAAGTAGAGTTAATGCACAAAAGTTAGATTATTGAAAAATATTAAAGTTATTCATTTCATGAATCATTATCAAAATAATAAATAATAATCATAAATGTATATACAAGATTAATTATAGAAATACTAAGCACAATAGAATATTCTTAAGCTCATATGATTTTTCTAAATGATGAATCATACATGGTATAAAATAACAAATATATGTTGTAGACACCTAAAATTGGATACTTTGTGTCAATTTAACTATCTTACTAATTCATGATAACATCATCATAAATAATCTAAACAATTCTTCTATCCATCTAACATCTCTATTCCAATTCACTATTCATCCCCCCTAATCATTTAACCTTTTATTCCATGGTCACATCCATGCTATAAAATTACATCAAATCACATTAGTTAATTAATGTTTTTTAATTAGCTAATCTCATCAATAATGGAAAATTATGGAATGCACAATTACTATTTTTGATAAATCAATTAATCATATTTTCCATCTCAAAAGACCCACTTAGTAATTTAAAAATCATGTTCCAAAGTCAAAGTGTCCTTCATAAGGCAAATTCAATGAAAAGGGTCAAGTGTGTAAATAATATCTATGACATGACACATTCTATGCCTTCATCATTTCACCCTCTTACACACTTCATCCATATCCCTTGTACACTCCACTTCCCACATTTATGGGATGGAGGACTAATCCTCATCCATTGATCTTCATCCTCATTTGATAGTCCAATTTATTCAGACAAATATATAAATTAAGGATCCCTCTCATCATTCTAACAAGTTTTCAATTGATAATGAAGTGTTATTAAATAGAAATACCAAGATTCAATCATCCTTATCACTCATCATCAATCATCTAATTTGAAATGGGTTACATTGTTGGATTGATCATGCATCTTGTACAATCCTTTTTGTAACTACATCTAAACACATCACAAATTTTATCAAAGATATCATAAGAAAAAGGTATAACAATTGTGTTTGCTTGCTTGCTTATTTTATTTCTTCTTAGTATTACTCAATCCAAGGATGCACACTTAGGTTAGTGGTATGATTTCAATTAATTTTATTTTTTACTAACCCAAAACTAATATTCATAATTGTGTTACATATGGCATGCTCGGTGGTACTAACAACCCACATTCAGCTTTGAAGACATTTCATCATCATTTTAGGCCAATATTTAGTGTAAAATTTGACTTAATTTATCGTATTTACCTTAGTAGTATAGTAATAGAAATGATCGGATAATACAAAAAAAACTCTTCATAACAATGATATCATGACTAGAAATGGTGAAAACACTTACTATTTATCTACCTATTTTTTAGAAACAATGGAAACATGATCATGAAAATTGTGAAAATGAATTGTGCATTAGTGGAAACACCTTTTTGACTATGTTTGTAGGGATTGATGAAATTTCTATGCAAAATAGAAAAATAGTGGTGTACACAAGTGGAATTACATTTGTTTTAACTAGCTATCTATTTTGTAAGATCAATGGAAACATGGTTCAAATCAATATAAATGCTTAGAGTACTAGCAATATTATTATTGTTAATAAATAAAATGTGGTTTTATGTTTATTTATTTTCTATAGTAGAGGAATCATTTTTCATAATATTAGAATTGTGATTTGTAATGGTGGAAATGTTTGTAATAGAAGATTTTCTACCTTAACAATAGAAAAATAGTTTTTTGTTTTCCATTTTTTGTTTCTTGTAGAACAACAAAATTGACCTATAAAATGATATAATCACTCTAGAGAATAGTAAAAACATAGATATATACCTAAATCATTAATATTCGAAACCTTATTTGCTTGTCAAAGATGACATTTGAGACTCCTAACTTATTTGCTACAAATTTTATTTGATCCAAGTCAAAATCAATCAAACAAACACTTATAACATTTTATTTTTGTGTATTTTAAAAGAAAAGACACTTTAGATTTAGTGATTAAAATGAAATTACTTGAGTTTGATTTTGTGTTATTATTTTTATGGTAGTATCTTTATGTGTGTATGCTTTCCCCTTACCCAATTTCAACATCCAGGGTGATAAAAATTCTGAAGTTATATTTTCACCCTTCTATAAGAGATGTTACATATAATCTCTTCTTGCCCCTCATAGGAACCTAAGGATACACATTAACTTATCTTCATTTTTTTCTTTTTATTTGTGAAAATTAGACCTTGCTTATGAACCATGAGTCCTTAGGGTGAGATGACTAGGATTTAATCCCATATTGTACATACCAACCTTATGTTATGGTGGGGTATATAGAGAAACTATCAACATTAGCCAAGTACTTTTGTGTTTTAAGCACAACTATGAAGGTAAATAATTTTTCTTCAAAATTAGGATTCAAATAAAGCTCTCAAGGAAATATTTCTGATGATAATCCACTAAAATATTATGATTGTAGTGGCCATAAAGGGACTGGACCCTTTTGAAAATCCTATTATCACCCTTTTCTATGGACTTGGGCCCCATCATACTATAAGGTATATATGGGACACACCTAGTTAAGCATTTTTTTGCCTAGTTTACAACTAAGACCTTTAGCTATAAACAACACCTAATGTAGGTAATTTTTTTTTCCAAATATTAACCATCACATAAAAATGCTTAGTGAGAGTTAGGATTCCAACCTATTTACCACTTTGTGTATGTATATTGGTAGGCTAGTGGTTATGTTGCATACCCATTTATTACTAAACATAGGGTTTGTGCTTGTATGTTTTCTTATTTTTTATCAATACTTTTATTTTGTGCTATCTCATACACCTCAAATAATTGTAAATTTTATAAGTCAACTTATCACATACAATTATAATGTTGTGTTAAGGTATTACTCTACCAAAATCAAGAGTCATTCTATCCAATAGTAATGTTACACTTTTTACATTATATTGTTACTCTATTCAATTTTAACCATGTCTAAAACCCAATTAGGTCTATCTTGACCAATATCCAATTCCAAATCAAATATTCAAATCTGGTCCACCTTTTCCAAATCAAGTTAAATAGGGTCAAACCTTTCAAATTCACCTTAAAACATCAAGTCATGGTCAAAATTTACCAAAGTCAACATTCCAAATATCAAACATCCAAGGTCAATTTTGACTAAGTCAAATCTAGTAAACTTTGACCAAATTTAATCAAAGTGAACATCCAACTTTAAATCTGGTCAACTTTTACCAATAAGAGAAATAATATTTACATAGTCTTTATAGAATGTTTGAGATTGATTTTGGAAAAAATGTGTACATATTTTTTTATCACTAGTGATGAATTACTAATTTTGATTCTAAACGTTTATCTAAAAATATGTACATAGTTGTTTCCAAAAGCAATCTCAAACAACTTTTACCAAGTTTAATCAAAGTCAACATCCAAGTCTAAATCTTGTCAAATTTGATTAGATCAACTAATACAAGTCAAACCCAAGATGAGATTCAAAACATTAAATTCAAAATTAAAATCCAAGGTTAGATTTGACCAAGTCAAAATAAGTGAAAGGTCCAAAGTCAAGCATTCCAAGTTAACCATCTAAAATTATGTCAACTTTGACAAAAATCAAATTGATTCAATACCCAAGGTCAACTTTAAACAAATAAAATTAAATCAAAACATCAATCCCAAGAATCAAAACTCAAATTAAGATCTATTTTTATGAAGACACATCAATAATTAATCAATTGAACACCCAAATTTAAATCATATCCTTGTCTTTCCATTCAATCTACCATACCTATCAGTTGGGAATGATGAAATGAAAACATCCATATTTTATTCCATCCAAATCAAATTCAAAATCCTATATGCACTTAATAACATCAAACAACCTAATCAAACATCACATCAAACATTGAACATCAAACATCAAATCAAATCCAACATCCTAATTAAGTCACATCAACTTATCCAAACATCAACCAATACTACATCAAATCCCATTTATATCCATGGCATCTCATAATCTTAATCTTACTTTATCATTACCATCCCAATTTCAATAAATGTTTAATAAAATCTTATTGATTATCCAATAGGTATCCCACATACCATCCATTTTGGTCTCTTAATCCACTAGTACAACATCCAATTCTTCTGAGTCACAAACATCAAACAATTTGCTATCTTACACCCATCTCACCTTTAAGCCATAAAAAATTCAACAATCTAGCCTCATCCTATCATTACCATTCTAAATATGATCCTTTACTAAAAAAATAAGTACATCCAAGTATAAAAATCATCCATTAGGGATATTTTAAGATCCCCTTCCAAATCAGAGTCAAAATCATTCACTTCCAAGTAAATGTCAATTAAAATTGCTCCATCTTTGACCAATCCATATTTGATGAATCCATTTTTATTGAATCACCCATCTTTGAATAATATTAAAATATTGTTGGCCCACCCATATTTGATGAAGGACCCATATTTGATGGGTAATTATTTGATGAACCATCATTTGACCAATCACCCATCCTTATTTAACTTATCTTTGACCAACCTATCCTTGATTAGCCTCCCATCTTTAAAAATTACTAGTCCTTGAAGAACCCATATTTGAGAACACCATCCTTAGCCTATCACCCCATATATCTTACCATAACAAACCATCCATTAACCAAAAACACATGTCCCAAGTGTAAATTATACTTATAGATAAAAAACATCAAAATTCCTTTTATGTGGACAAGCCTATCCTAAACAACAAATCAACATCAACATCATCATCAGATTCAGAACCAAAATGAGCATTAAAATTTTATTAGTTTTAAAAGACATAATTTATTAGATCAAACTTCCTTACATAAGAATAAATCAGTAATAACAATTGAACATGGTTACATGGAGACAACCCTATGGCTTATTTCCATAGCAACAAATATCCTATATCAAGTAGAATCCTCAAAATCATGAACTAAAATGGAAAAGGCCTTAGACTCCATGAGTGATGAATTATTGAACCTATACATATCCATGCACAAAAAGGATCTCATGACATCAGCTACAAACCATCAGTTCATTAACATAAAGGTGTTAGTGATACTTTCATGATTTCTAAGGAAGCTTCATCCAACATTGATAAATGATTAATTCATAGTCCTTATGAGGAATGTGCTGACATTAATAATTTTAACATAATTTACATCCCCATTATCCATCTTTGCATTAAATATCCCACACTCATTGATTGGGACCAAAAAAATAACTTACTATCATCTTTATTTCATTGAAATCAAACCATGGAAAAATTTATGATTGGCATACAACCATAAAATCCTAAAGCTGTATCATCATATCCTAGGTAAAAACAACCATTCCTCAATAAAAATCAATCCAAAAATCTAACAAGTCAAAATCCAAAATCAACATCCCTTAGTGAGACCTTTTTTGAGGCACTATAAGACATTCAAAGTCAAAATACTAGAAATATGGAATAAAATTACCCTAGTGAAACCTTTTTTGATGCACTATGGGACAATCAAAATCAAAATCAAAATCCAAAAATTCAAAAGTTAAAGTCCCTTAGTGAAATCCTCTCTAAAGAATTATTTGACCAACATCAAAATCAAAATCAAAATCATGAAAATAAAAGAATCAATCTCTGTCCTATATCAACACAATCTTAGGATGAATCTACATCATTTATTGTAAAAACCTTCATTGCAACAAAACATCCAATTTTTTTCTACTTTTAGTCTTGCATAAGATGAGATTATTGATCATAATCCCTATTTATAAGATAATTCCCACATCCCTCCAAATCCTTCAAGTAATCAACAAAATTCTTCTATCCAATATCACTTTTGCTTCACCCTCATGGGTAACACCCTCTTTTGTAGGGGCTATGAGGACATCTTGATCAATTTGGAATAAGCTAATATATAAATCAATGAGGTTCATTACAACATATTTGGAGTGCATACTTGAGGATAAAAAGGGTCAACATTGTGATTCTCATATTCTTATAATGAGTTGAGATGCTAAAAATTCAAAAAAATATAAAAATTATAAATCAAAAACCAAAAAATAAAGAGAAACCATTCATCTAATGGTGAAAACCATGCATATGGCACCTTAGACAAGTACTATGATGAAAACAAGGTTTCTAGAATCATGTGTAACTAATCATTTATCTTTAAGTATGTTAATACTTGGGGGTAACCCCATTAGAATATTAGTCCATTCAATTCAATCCATTTTGGCCATTCAATATTATCAAAATATTCATCTTGTACCCATCTTTAGCTCTCCTATCATGCCCATCTTTCTTCTTGTCTTGACCTTGATAAGTAAATGGAAGATTTTTTTAGCCTTATTTTGGGAAACATCTTGATATATACTCAACATAGTCCTTTGACATTCAGACATCTTGGTTCTCACATGACATGGTACTTGGATATACCTAAAACATTCTTAGTCATCATCCCCCATCCTCATTCATCCCCTTCTAGCCATCTTGTCCATCTAAATCCTTGTTCATCCTAATAATCCATTATCATCCTTTCATCCTTTCCATCCATTATCATATCCCATACTAATGATAGAATAGGTTTTTCCTTTTAATTGTGGTAATTTATATATACTCAATCCAAAAAAATCCAAAAACATCATAAAATAACAAAATCCCTAAAAATTAGAAAAGGCAAAAAATTCTTCAAAATAGATATAAAGCCACAAAATCCAAAAAAAATTGTCTTATCTAAAATCTATTCAAAATACTTAATGACATACTCTCAACCACCATTGGGATGTGTCCTTCCCAAATATGCCCTGATTGGGGTAAATTACATCATCCCATCTTTTCAATATATTTCATTCCCATATCCACCCTATTTTGGGGCAAATCATTAATCCAAGCTCACAAGTTTTACCTTGTATGGGGAGAATCAAAACATGCAAAATATTTTGAGATATTTCATTCCACATCCATACTCTTTTATGTATCCCCACTTAGGGGCACCATCTAACTATAAATATCATCAAGCCTTCACACATGGATTCTGAATTGATTAACGATAAGATTATTTATGTTGCTTTTATTTTCAATTTTGTATGTGTTTTCTTGTTTCTTTCTTATTTGATTTTCTTGTTATGACTTAATTCAGTCCATGTGCACTAATAATATCATCATTATTCTTCCATATCATGGTACCTCCTTTCATGCACTTGTACTTGAGTCCCTCCATTGGTATATGACAATAATATCATACTAATTTTTCCACATCATGTGTATTTGTGCCTTTTATCTTCTCTATTGGGGGGCATTATTGATGCACATTGCAAACAATTCATCATGTTTTTTTATATCATGGTGCATACTATTATGTGTAATATTAAAAATCAAGTTACAAAGTATCAGACAAATACATGCTAAAGAGACATTTTATACCCTTGCAAAATATTCTTTTCAAATAAAATCATCTCATCCTTTTTTGACATTTTCAAACATCATATCATCATCTATTTATATTCATCATTCATTATCATATTCCTTGCATATTTAGGATAACTTCATCAACATGAGGTCCCTATGGACTATGTACACAATGCTCAGTCACATGAAGATTTTGAGGTCACCTTGGCCATCATCACCATTACTATTTATGTCACCATTCTTCATATTTTTCCATTCCACTTCCAATTTTCATATTTCAATATCTAATTCTTATAACTAACAACCATTATTATGGCCTACGTGTGTAGACATTAGTTTTCCACATCCCTTATTTATCCAATTTTATTGTACTCTAATCATATCATTCTTTAATTATTATTTTCATTGATTGGTGCATCCTCCTGTGCCCAATTTTTTTTGTTGTCTCATCCTTTGAATGGTTGTTGTACTATTTTCACATGTTTTTGCATCAATCCATGACATTATTACCATCTATTAGAATGATCATCTCATCCTTAATCCATGAAATAATTTAAATCCTTTATCTATGATTACAAATCAATCAATCAATCAATCATACATCCAATCCAAGCTAAAAACAAATTCCATGTCTAGGTAAAATCAAACTTGTAGCTCATCATCAACCTAAATCCACCCTTCTTGGGGTAAGTTAATCCCATAGATTTGTTGGGATATTTTCCCATATCTACCCTATTTGGGGAAAGTCAAAGTGTATAGTGTATCTTGAGATGTATCCTTCCCAAAATCCACCCTACTTGGGGAAAATACATTTGTAATCATCATAAATCAAAACATGAAAGTATTATCTCAAGTGGTTTAATATCATCCATGGGTTAATTTCATCCATCATCATCACATCTAATATCTAAACCCCTATTTGTTCATCACCCACCCATTTTTGAATCCATTAAGACTTCATCCTCTCTTTTTAAATATCCCAAATATGTCCTTCATCCCCATATGCTCTCTTGAGGGGCATCATCCATCACATTATTTCATCATCATCATATAATTTTCTTCCACATTTTTACATCTTATTCTTTATTTGAAAGTTTTTTACTCCACCCATCATATCTCATAATGCAATTTCTATTTATAAAAATATTGATTGGGGTTATCTAGGGTTAAATGGGATAGAGATAGACTAAAGTACAAGAGTGATAAACTATCTCTATACTAGTCCAATTATATTATAAACTTAGATATAACATATGCTAAATTGATTAAATTTATATAAGATAAAAATAGTAAGTACAAATATTATATATGGAAATAATAAAGAAGTAATGTACTTAGTTGGTTCTAATGCTAATGAAATTCTAGATCTAGGACATGCAGGAAATAGATTGGAAGATGATTATAGAATAGTCATTAGATTTTGGATTGAATGCCTCTAGAGTCTTGGAAACTAGAATCATCTTGGGATAATTATGTTGATGGTACTAACATGACATAGGAGTCATATAAAATATACCTAAATAAAAAAGATACGAAAACTGAGATTCTTTTGTGTTTATCTTCACCTTCACTTTAGTGCATTTAAATCTGGGTCATGGACTGTCACTCCTCATGAATATTTTAAAACCCTAGTTCTTCATCTTCTTAGTGACCCTGGTAAAAATAGGTTAGTGGGAACCTGATGTCTAGTTTACCCCAAATACCCCTCTATCAATGAGATTTACTTACATAAACAATACTTTAAAGTGGGCCTTTGACTGATGTAGTTCTCCCCTATGTGTTGGATTGTGTGTGAATCATGAAATATGTGCAAAGTAAGTACAATAGTGACCTAACTTGTAACTTATAAAATATAACTCTTGGGTTTTTACTTTAGTAATTTAGACTTGTGTTTATGTTTTCCATATGAATAACATAGAAATATGAGAAAATAGGGAAGCTTTTCTCACTTGAGTGCTTGAATGAATGCTTTTTTGAGTTTCTTGGTGAGTAGGTAAGAGGTTTCTAGGTAGGGAATGAATGAGGGTTAATATTGTATTTATATCAATCAATTTAGAGAAATAACTCACATTAAATAACTTAGGTTGATCATTAGGATACATTTAATTTTAAAATTAGATGAATTTAGGGCACTGGACACTTGTGTTAGAGAAGGACAACTACATAGACACATGTATCTATCCAGGACACTAGTGTCTAGGAAATATGAAAGTAGGTACAAACTCAAAAATTATATAGGTGGAATATAAGTAAGTTTTAAACATTTTAGGAAAGATATAAGGTCTTAGTCATTAATAAAAGACTAGTTGGATCAAGAGATAGGCCAAGGGGCACAAGATAGAGTAGATGTGAGACTTATGAAAGTAGTAAAGGTCTAGAACTAAGAGGAACAACCAAGGCTTGAGTTTTATAAGTGTACAAGATTAAGGTGTTATATAATCCATAAATATAATTTGCATTCCCCCCACTTTAATCTAGTAATGAAATTACTAGTTTAAAGGAGAATAAATGTGTACATAGGTGTGTATAAAAAAATCTTGTCTTTGAATGAGTCCAACTTGATTGCCTTGCTAGTGATTGACCTATAAAAAAGAGAATATTATAGTACATAATTAGTGTATATAATATAAAATTTAAATTATTGAAAATATTTAAATTTAAAGAGTAAATTTTAAGAGTACATTTATCTATCAATGTAACTGCCTTACCTATTGGTAAGTTGATTTGAAAGACGTATCATTGTAATGCTCTAAAACTAAGATCAGGAAAAATATGTATAAATATATAAAGTACATATATATAAGGAGATAAAGAGATAATGGAATGCACATACCCCCATCCTTGGAGAAAAGGTGAGTTTCCACTTAAAAATTAAGATTATATCAATTGTATAACCCGATCATACTTATAACATAGTGATCATGAGTGAACAAAGTTAACTCATACTATCAAATTGGTAAGTATGGATGATATAATCAAATCTAACCTAAAAATTTAGAAATATTTAGTGATTTAATCACCTCAACCATACCAAATGTGAACCAACTGAAGTAGATTGGCTCAATAAAATTCATAAAAGTAAATCCTTATAGGTTATGACAACCCATAAGAGTGTTTTGAAATCTAAAATTGATTTGAATTTTGTAATATCAGGTGCATATTACATAGCATATGCACCTTAGATATGTCTCATGCTAAAATTATGTATAAAAATCATATAAATGCATCTAAATCTAAATTATATAACTATATGCTTTGGCCAATTTATAAACTATGTAAGTGTGGAGAACTTTCTTCCAAAACATTCCCCCACTATATATAGATAAATATAAAAACTAAAATAAGTATTGATGTGGAGGACATATTTCAAAAATATGCCCCCACTAAATCTAGGTGTGTCAAATACTGAATAAGTGTGGAGAACATGCTTCCAAAGTGTGCCTCCATTATATCTAAAATTGTTAATGTGTAGAACCCATGCCTATATGACATGCCCCCATTGAATCTAAAAACTGATATAAGTGCCAAATTTTGAATAAATATTAATAACATGCTTCCAAATCATTCCCCAACTGAATATATAACTATGGATGTGTGGAATACATACTTCCAAGGCATGCCCCCATTGAATCTAGGAAAGTAATTTAAGTGTAAAATGAGAATAACATGCCTATATGACAAGTCTCCACTGATATACCCCTTTTGAGGTGAGGGAAGAATAGAAATCGATAGTTAGCTCACCTCAAAAGGATAAGACAACTAAATAATGTGTGAATGTAACCATGCAACATATATAATAACATGTCTAGGTGAATATGGAATTTAAGCACATAGAATAATGTGATCACTTGAAGTCCTAAGATGTATGATATATATCACGATAACTTATAGATAGTAATAGTAAAATATTAACAATCAAATCAAGAATACACATAAGATCACTCAAAATCAAGTCAACATACAATGGTCCTAAGAGACCATAAATAAGGGATATGTTCAAATGCCACACAATCAAATGGACATGACTTAGTAAAATATCCAAAAAATTAAGGATAAAATATTCAAATTTAAATGCAACAATAAATGACATGTTCAAATGTTAAGGAAATAACACATAGGCATGGGGGCCATAAATAAAGGAGCATATTAAAATACTTGAACAAAAAAGATAATATAAAGGAAAGACACTTAAGGAAGTGTATATAGGAAATAATAAGCAACCATCATAAACATATCATAGTAGTCTATGGATCAAATGTGTTAGCAAAACAAAATTTAAGTGCATAACATATCAAGTACTTTATGTAGGATATAATCATGGATAAAGGAATGTGTAATTACATATAAGCTCAAATATGATAATATAAAGAGACCATATAATGATATAATCTATAAGTATCATGATCATTTAGGTCAATTCCCCCAATGTCTATATGACATGAGTAGAGGGAAGGTCCAACATCTAAAAAATAAATAGATCATGTATATATGTATGACTGTATCACCCTCAAGTAGAAGTGTGGCACACATGTGTATGTAGGAGTAATTGATATGTCATCCATTAATATGTAACTAACACATAGATGCCAAGGAGCCAATAGAACATGTTTTATATTGAAATGTTTTTGGCATTTTGAATGTTTTTTGATTTTGATTTGTTTGGTTTTTTATATGAATATTAGAAGAGTTTTAATGTAATATATTTATGTAAGTGCATAATGTTTATTGAAAATTTTAAAGGTTTTCCTTCAAGTGTATCAAGGTAATATACACCTTTTTTAAACTTTTGTATAACTATAAATTATCCCAACCAATTTGGTTTGAACTTTCCTTTCTTGTCTTTTTATGCGTTGGCATTTTTTTAATTTTTTGTTAGTACTGGGTCATCCACATCAAAGTCACATGGATGAACCTTTTTTTTATATGCTCATTTTACACGGTCCTGATAGACATGTAAATTTTTAGTATCTTATGTGCATTTCACACTCAAATAATCTAACTGATGAAATCTCTTATCATGATATTCATTATCTTTGATAATGTCTTTAAGATAAATAAGAAAATATTATATCTCGAGTTCAATTGATAAAACAACCTTTGTACCATATGCCAAAAAGTAAGGTATAGCCTAAGTAGGTATACAGACACTAGTTTAGTATGCAAATAAAGCATGTACCATCTACTAGTTTTAATCAATGTTGTATCATTCAACCATTTTTCCAAGTATTTTGATAATTTTTTTATGAGTTACCTCTACTTGAACATTGTCTTATGGGTAATAAGGTGTATAAAACATATGCTTAATCTTGTATTTAATATAAAATCATTTTATTGAATTATTTTTAAATGATGATCCATCATTATAAATAATAGTTGAAGGTATACCAAAATGGGAAATAATATTGGTCATTAGAAACTTACATATGTCATCCTCTATGGTAAACTCGAGTGGAATTAATTCCACCCATTTTGTAAAATATTCTATAGCTATTATGATGAATTTGTATCCACCAATTGATACTAGATTTATCTTTCTAATTAAGTCAAAACCCCATAAGGAAAAAGGCCATGGTGAAACAATTGGTTATAACTCATGTGATGGCACATGATTTAAATTGCTATATTTTTGGCATTTTAAACATAGTTTTTCATGTTTGATACATTCTTGTTCCATGGTAGGCCAATAATAGCCTTGGTGTAATAGTTTTTGATACATGGCATGTTGGGTGAAATGCCCACCACACTCACTATCATGTATTTTCAAGAGTCCAGTGCAGGCCTCATCTTTTTTTAATCATCAAATTAATTGTCCATAAAAAATTATTTTAATAAATCATTTCTAATAATGACATAATGAACTGCTTTGCATTGTAATTTTCATTTATCATTTCATGAAAAATGGTCTAGTATATAGGCTCAATAGAGAAAATTATAAATATTAGTATACCATTTTATGTTTATAGTACTATGAGTAAGAAAAAATGGCCAATGTATTCATTTTACTAGAACAAATGGAAGGATATCATAACTGTTGTATGTTAAATTCTATATGATCATCATTAATATCAAAAACCATCAAGGATGATGCA
Organism: Torreya grandis; assembly: GCA_037957365.1. Lineage (NCBI taxonomy): Eukaryota > Viridiplantae > Streptophyta > Pinopsida > Cupressales > Taxaceae > Torreya > Torreya grandis. The sequence continues at coordinate 1,390,699 of JARHVA010001027.1, forward strand.
CTTATCATGTAATCTACATGGAAGTTATCTTTACTTGGAATAATATAAATATAAAATGTATCAAATATCTCTATGAATTTATCTACCATTTATTTATATTGATGAAGATGCTCCTTTAGTTTGGTAATGATTGGTAACTTGATTAACAACCAATTGAAAATCACCAAAAAATTGGATGTCTCTTATATGAAGCTTGTGTGTTATGGATTATCCGAAAACAAAGGCATCATATTTGGCTATATTTTTGGTGAAAGAAAAGGATAATATGTAATAAAAATGAATGTATTCACCCTCTTGGGTATAAAATACAATACCATCATGTGCCCCTATTTTACATTCTGATCCATCAAAGAACATTGTTCATGGATTGAAAGATATATTATATGCCCCAAAATCATCACAAGAATATTTAGTGAGTAGAAAATAATCTGGTAAGGGAGATACAATAAATTGGTTGGCTATGACTTCACATTTTATTGACTTTTGGGCTACAAATTTGAGATCAAACTTTGTAAGTTGTATCACCCATCCTACGATGCAGATGGTTAGGTATATTTTATACAGAAGTAACCTTAATGGATATTATTTAATTATAACATGAATCTCATTATCTATAAAATAATGTTGTAGATTTTGGTAGTACAAATTAAGGATAAACATAGTTTTTCCATTATTATATATTTACATTCATAATTGACTAGTTGGCAATTGATATAATAAATTGCACGCTCATTGTGATTATCATCAAATTGTGTTAAGAGGGCCCTAAGGGCCTCATGGGTGGTTGATATGTAAATAAGTAATGGTCTATCTAAAATAAGAGGCATAAGTACTGGTGGGTTTGATAAATATGCTTTAATTTTATCAAAAATTTGTTGACATGCATCATCCCATACAATTTTTGTGTCCTTTTTTATCAAACATGTGAAAGGAATTATTTTATCATCCAAAATTATTTTATCAGCCAACTAAGTAATGAAACATTGATGAATTTGGCCCAAAAATATTTTAACTATTTTAGGTTGGCTGACAGTGGAGTTTATACTATGGATTTTACCTTTTTTGGATCGACCTTAATGCCTTGATAAGAAATAATGTATCATAGGAGCTTTCTTGGAGATACCCTAAAAATATTTTTTTTGGATTTAATAAAACATTAAACTTTCACAAGCACTCAAATATTTTTCACAAATTAGTAGCATGGTCCTAGAGATATTTTTATTTCATGAGTAAATAGTCAAAATAATCCTTAATAGTTGCATATAAAATCATTAAATATATGAGTCATGTCCCTTTGATATGTTTCTCATGCATTTTTTAATCCAAAAGGCATGACTATATAACAAAATGTACCCCAAGGAGTTGTAAATGTGGTATTTTATTGATTTATAGGGTTAATTTTGATTTGTGTATATCCCACAAATCCATCCATAAATGAAAATGTCTCATATCCTTCTATAAAATCTACAATCATGTCAATACTAGGTAATGGAAAATCATTTTTAAGACAAACTTTATTTAAATTATGGTAATAAGTGCAACAATGCATTTTACCATTGGGTTTTGTAATAGGGACAATTTTGGCCACCCAGTCAGAATGTATAATGGATCTAATAAAGTTGACAAATGAGATCTTTTGAATTTCATCTTTTACCAATAACACCACTTTAGGATGTATTTTTCAAATTTTTTGTTTTTCCAATTTTGCATCTAAGTACAATAATATGTTATGCATTATGATTGATGGATAAATCACATATATCTAAATAATCCCAAGCAAAGAGTTTTGTAAAATCATGGACGACCCATCAATAGGTTTTTCCTTCATCATCCTACGTCATTGCCGCAAGTAAAACTAGTTGAGGGTCCTTATCTATTTCAAAGCTATATTTTTTTTCTTCATTTAATAAAATTAGATATCTTTATGATAAATGGTGTGGTAGGAATAATGTTTGATGCATCATGTTGGACATTAGTATCATTTCTCTCACCAAAGTAAGCATGAGCATAGGTGGCATGAGAAAACCTATTACTATGATAGAAGGAAGGGAGATCCTCATATGCCCCTATGTACTCTAGTAATGATTAATCATTAGAGAACTCATCTAGTGTCAACATTTTTGGGGAAGCACGTGTATCAATTAGATGATAGTTGACTAATTGGATCTTAGTTGTAGAGGTATTCATACATTCTATTTTGTCCTTTTTAAAACAAGTTGTACTATGAGAGATATGCTTATGTCTTGTAACTTTTTCATAAAAACCATAACCTTGTTAGTTTGTATTATTTGCAATAGAAATGGCTTGAGTTATGGCTTGATCATTTTTACCCAACCCTTGTCCCTTGTACTCATATTTGAGCTAATATTGAGAACCAAAATTAGGATTATAGGATTACGATGTAGTACTATTGGTTTTTTGGACCATTGCACAATGTTTTAAGGGATTGATATCCATTAAACATGTGTAAATGAATCCCTATTGAGTAAATTTTAAGCATGTATGTAATGTAGAGGGAAGCACATACATATCATGTATCCAAGGATGTCCTAAGAGAATTCTATAGTTCAAATCATTTGGCATAACTTAACACAAAGTAGGTAATGTAAGGGGCCCACAATAATACTTAATATTATTTTTCCCAACAGTTGTTGTGAAATATTATTAAATCCCTTGATAATCATGTTATATGGTTCCAAATCTGGAGTTCTAATGCCAATTAAGGAGAAAAAGGATATGTTACAAATGTTGATCCCTAAACCATTGTCCACAAGAACTTGTTTTATCCTTTTGTTGCAAACATACACCTGGATGTAGAGTGGAAAAAAATTATTTCTAAGATGTTGAGGTGATAAATCCTCCTTTTCAAATGATATATTATGCTTGGTCCTCTTTATAGAATTTAAGATACATACCACATATGGTGGTTTGACATTATAAGGGAGTATGGCCATACGTAATCCATACAAAATGACATCCTTGTAATGGGATGAATGACATAGTAAATCCAAAAGTGAAATTTTGGAAGTAATATCCTTATATTTGGTGGTAATATGGCATGGGGAGGATTATTATTTCATGCACTCACTTTGGCATTTTATAGTAATAGTTAAAATCTCATTGTAAAAATTAGAATAAAGAGTATGTAGGAATGTAGGTTTGGAACCCCTTATATATCAAACCATTAGTCTAGTAGGAAATATAAAAATTCATGACCATCATAAGGTATTAGAATATAAAATAGTTAAAAAATTTATCCATAGTTAACAAGATTGTAAGAAAATAAAACATCCAATTCTTTGTAAATTTGAACACTTTATTTTTAGGATTAATTTAAAAATGGAGTGTGTTTAAGAAAAAAGAGATAAAAACCTTAAAGTAGCTATGGTTTTAAGATTTCATGTTAGGTACACCAAATGTTTAACCCTAAAAATATTGATTGGGGTTAACTAGGTTTGAAAGGGATAAAGATATCCTAAAGTACAAGGGTGATAAACAATCTCTATAGTAGTCTAATTATATGATAAACTTATATATAACATATGTTGAATTCATTATAGGATAATTATATGATAAACTCATATATAACATATGTTGAATTCATTAAATTGAGATAGGTTAAAAATAGTAAGTATAATTTTGATAGATATGAAAATGAAAAATAAGTAATGTACTTAGCTTGTTTTGATGCTAATGTAGTTATAGATCTATAACATGTAATAATTAAACTAGAAAATGATTCTAGAATAGTCATCAAATTCTAGATTATGTCAACACTAGAATTAGCCTAGGATGGTTGCATCAACACTATTGTATGACCCTGATGTAGGTGTCATGTATGGAATACCTACTAGAAAAGGATGTAACCACTTGGATGATTCTAGGTTTATCTTCTCCTTCACTTAGGTGAATTTAGATCTAGTTCATGGACTATCACTCCTCATGAAATTTATAAAACCCTAGTTCTTCATCTTTATAGTGACCTTAGGAAGAATGGGTTAGTGAGCACATGGTTTTGAGTTGATCCCAAAGACACCTCTATTAATGAGAATTTCCTACATAGCCAATACTATGAAGAGGGTCTCATACTAATGTATCTCTCCCATACATGTTGGTTTATATGTGAATAATGGAATATGTAAAAAATAAGTACAATAATGACATATCTTATAATTCAAAAAATATGGCTCTTAGTTTGCTCCTTCATTACTTCAAATATATGTTTTCATTGTCCTTATGACTGATATGGAAATAAGATAAAATAGGGAAGCTTTTCTCACTTGAGTGCTTAATTGAAGTCTAGTGAGTAGGTAAGAAATTTGTAGTTAAAGAATGAATGAGAGTTAATCTTTTATTTATATCAATCTCTTTGGAGAAATAACTCACATAAATCACTTAGACCAATTGTTAGGATACATTTCATTTGTAAATTAGAAGACTTTAGGAAACTAGACACTTGCACCATAGTAGGATACCTATGTTGGTGTAGGTGTCTATCTGAAACAACCCCCAAAAAAATTTCTTGGGATTTATTATTAGAGTATGGAAAGAGGATGAGTGTAGGGCACACTACACATCTAGTCAATACATATTTAAACATATTACTTGCATGCACACATGCGTACATCCATAAGCATGTGAGGTAGGTTAAGACTACTTAACCAAGGGTAAACATCTACAAAGGATTATATAGCGAAGTTTTTTACCCTTTAAGAATATACAATTTGGATGTATCGATGTGAAGTGTACATGAACAAACTTTGAACTCCATATGTCTCATTTACCTTCCATGTAGAACCATTCACATATTTTTAACCTTGTTGTAGGTTCATATCTTCATCATTATATTTGATCCTAACATTCAAGATGCATTTATAAATCAATAACACTATAGGTGATAAGGGTATTTAAGTAGGTGCTACCCACAAAGATTGCATATCTAAATCTCGGATTGGGGTCCTTGCACCCTAAAACCCCTACCATATAATTATTGGTTTAGGACTGTGTACTTGCAAAAATGATATATGGACAAAATTCAATTTCAATAATAATTTTAGATTCTATAAAATTATTTTATTCAAGGACCAGTTTATCAATTTATTCCCATTTAAAGACAACCATCATTGAATTGGTTATATATAACCTCAAGTTGACCATTATTATCAAGGGAGAATTAACCCTTGTGAGTTATAATTCAAGGAAGTATTATATCAATAATCCATAATATTATGAGATAATTTAGAAAACTAATGAATCCAATAAACTAGATATTAATTTATCATGGTGAAAATTATTATGTACATGCATAAGAATAATTCCTAATTATAATGCTACCCATTGAGTTAGAAATTAACCCTTATTTTTTGAGTCCTCATGTTAGGTTCTCTTACCACTTAATAAAATTTTATTAAATTAGGTTGCACTGGCCAAGTAGTAATAATATCAACAAAAAATGTATAAGAGTTCCATACCAGATCTTATAATCCACCTCTTTCATCATTTCATAATGAATAAAAAATAGTTAAGGGAAATAGAGGATTTTTCAACAATTAAACTTACCATTAATGTATATTTTATATCACTAATTGCAAAACCGATGTAAGTGTAAAATTAGCTTGTCCACGAATGGTAATGATTCACAATGTAACTTATGCCACCATAACCTTCAAGGGCTGTCTTTTGGATTTATTGAAATGTTATGACTATCATAAAAAAAAACATGTTTATACAATCATTAAATTTCCTTTTTTATCTAATTGAAACATAATGGTATCCAAATGCTATTATACCATACAATTAAGCAACACCTATTCATTCATGGAGGTGAAATTTGTTTTACATATAATAAAATAATTAAGAACTAATATGATTTGTAATTCATTAACACTATGATAGTAATAATAGATAAAATAATTTTAATACTTAGTTTAGCTGAAACAAGTAATAGTTTATGGCTGTAACAATATGTTGTACCCATGCTTAACATGTAATGAAAGAAAGGGAGGAACTTAATTAAAGTCATCTTGTAATAATGTGACCAATAGTATATAGTGTGAAATGATTATAACATAAATTCTATCTTTAAGAGGAACTACATACTACGAAATGATTACTTTCAACATAACATCACTAAATGTGAAAGAGTGAAGGCACAAAGTTAATTTAGGACAACCATTATATGGTTGTACATGTCTATTCTTTCACTCATTAGAATGAAATAAAACATCTAACATGTTTGTACGTGGTGATAAATTATAACCATTACATTGTTCTAAAATGAAATGCATATTGGAAATAATAACCTCACCTTCCATTTCACAATCTTTCCAATTAAATCATGTACACTTAGCATGTTATCAAGTGATGTAAAATTTAAAATATGCATGTAAAATCCTCTTAACATGGATATAAGTAATTTTTATTACCACAAAAAATAATAATAAAAACATTCAACCTGGCTATAGGTGTTCATCTCCTATAACCAACACAGTTTTATAAACCTCACAGTACATGTTTGTGAGACAAGCAATTTTAACAATGCCAACCAACTATGAATTAATTCAAATAATTCTAGTACAAAAATCATGATTTTATAAAAATAATATCCTATATGAGATGACATAATATCATTATGCATATATCAAATGAGTGTATAATCACACACTCGAATGCAACTAATAACATTATACAAGAAGGAAGAAATTTTATGATATAGGGCATCTAAAGAAAACTATTTCACTAAGCAGAACCATATTAACTTGTTCTGGTACATCCATGAGAAGAAATACAATTTCTATAATAT